>OU026156.1:99805502-101300502 GCA_907269105.1 Volucella inanis | reverse complement strand
TTGTTTGCTCAATGACTTGATGTATACTAAATATGTTTGACAGGTATCATAGCAACCAAACCAAAAAAAACAATAAATGTTCCCTATCAAGACATTTGTATCTTGACGCTCACTTCATATCGGTACACCAAGAAAATAACATCACTGGTACTGAGTTAACTTAAAAAGAAACTTTGTGGCATTTCATCCCTCCAGGATCTCCACACTTTGGAGAAATCTGGGGAGCGGCCTTGACACCATCTACGGCAAATATTGACAGACCGAACGCTACGAACGGTACGAGGAATTAAGCACTTTTTTATCACAAATTAAGGCAGTGTTGAACTCTCGATCGCTCATATCTTTGCGAGATTTCGAAGTGCTAGCCCCAGCGCACTTTCTGATTAGTCAGCCTTTAACGACGGCTCTAGAACCGTATCTTAGTGGTACGAAGTCGAGTTATCTAAAACGATGGCAGATGATGCAGCAAGTATTTCATCATTTTTTGGAGTCTTGGTCAAGAGATTATCATCATCATTTGCAACAACGATCAACATGGATTACTCAGATTACTCAGGCATCATCTATCCGAACCGGGTAGCTGATACTCTCCTGAAGGATTGATCAGAGTCATTACCTTAAACAATCCATCCGGTACTTTCAAACGTTCAATTCCGAAGATATGTCCTCTACCACTTAAGGAGGGTCTCCAGCAGCCAGACAACAAATCTCTTCAGCAAAATTTACCATATTAATTATTCAGCTTTGTCATTTACTTCTTTACATGTACATAAGTATCTAATTTATTGTCCTTCGTGAGCTTTAAGCTCGCCAATATAATGAAATAAATTTGAATTGAATTGTAAACGCGGACGAGTGTGGTTGTCTTGCGTGATCATTGTCGTAGTTATTCGCAATACAGGAAAATCTAGATGACTACTGGAATGTTGTGAAAAAATGTTTTCGCAGTAAGAGTACATATCTGAATCGCTAAGAGTCACCGCACATGTCTATTGACAGACACCTGATGAGGGATAGCTGAGCATAAAGGCTCAGATTGTAACGGCCTCAAAAGCAAGGCGAATCGAACTTGAAGCTCAGTTTTGAAAATAAGAAGGAACTGCAAAGTAATGGGTTAATCGACTCACTTGCATCAAGGGTCATAGAGACTCTAATGCTAAGCCTAGGAACTATCTATAGTACGCATGATTTGCATGGCAAAATTAGATTTCGGATGGAGAGCACCTAACCGAATGAGAGAATACTTGGTTCCAGGCATAAACCATTTATACGAAGATAATATGATCTCAAATTCTGAGTCTTCCGAAGCCTACTACGAGCAAAACCGAAAAATCAATAACAATCCTGAAATCGACGAACGGATCAAGCTATATGAAGTGGAATCAAATACATCGGCAGAACTACTGCACCCGCTCATGAAGAAATGGACCTCTCCAGAAACTGGAGTCCCCATTGTTGTAACCAAGATCTAAACTCTAACGTGATTCATCGTGAGGTTTGACTTTCAATCAGATCACGCATGACTTCTATCAAACTGCTTTGATATTTTTGTTTAGTATCGTTACGGTGCGCATAATTAACCTACTGAAACCACTATTGCCAATGCCATTCGCAAATTTGAGTCCCAGTTCACATCAGTTGATGAGTCTAGACCGGTTTGACCACATCCACTATGTAGTGAAGAGACTATAGACTGTAGCTGAGAGCGTATACGAAGACCGTGACGAATCGATTCGTTGTCGTTCTCAGCAGCTTAGCTTGGCGTATTCGACAACTTGGTGTATTTTACTTGGTGATCTCGGCCTAAAAGCGTACAAAATTCAACTTGTGCAAGAATTGAAGTCAGGCGACTTGAATTTGCGTCATATTTTCAGTGAATTTGCTCTAGAAAAACACAAAGAAAATCCTGTGTTTTATCGTGAAATTTTATTCAGTGAGGAAGCCTATTTCTGGCTCAATGAATATGTTATTAAACAAAATTGCCATTTTTGGGCTGATGAGCAACCCGAAGAGCTACCATTACATCCATAAAAAACAACGGTATGGTGTGGGTTATGAGCTGGTGGAATCATTGGTTCATATTTCTTCAAAAATTAGGCAAATCAGAAGGTTACCGTCAATGGTTACCGTTATCGTGCCATGTTAACGGACTATGTGCTTCCCAAAAATTAAAGCACACGGTCTTGGTGAGCTCTGGTTTCAACAAGACGGCGCTACGAGCCATACGGCGCGTGAAACAATGGACTTGTTGAGAAATCATTTTGGTGAGCACTTAATTTCACGTTTTGCTACAGTAAACTGGCCGCCTAGATCGTGCGATATCACACTTTTAGATTATTTGCTCTGAAGATATGTAAAGTCTAAGGTCTTTAGGAATAAGCCAGCTACGATTGACGCTTTGTAATCCAACATTACTCGTGTAATCCGCGAGGTACCAGTCGTTAAGCTCGAACGAGTCGCTCAAAATTGAACCTTCCCAATGGACCACCTCAGACGTAGTCGTGGCCTATATTTACATAATATAACTTTCAAAAACCAAATGCCATGAATAGTCTTCTTAACCGGTAATTAAAATTTTGAGTTTGCTTTCAAACTTATGTATTTTGTCTTGCATTATAAATAAAACCTTACGATGAATCACCGTTTACAATCTTATCAGAACGTATTACGGAAAATTTGGATTTAACTTTCTACGTCAGGAAAGTAACATGGAGATTGTGGGGAGTTAAATATGAGGTCGCTGTGTTTGACCAAGCCTTCCAGTATTATGAACATCAGGTGGAAAGTGTAACTGCTAGCCCCGCAAGTGGACAATGAAATAAATTTCCATACAGCAACTATCTCCAGAGAAAGCCAACATTGCATATTATTATCTGTACTCAAGGTACTGGTGTAACGAGAAACACTATGCATATATTGAGAATATTTTTACAACAAAAAGTAGCACAAAATCAATTACAAACTTTTTTAAAGAAACAAACAAGTTTTAAATGGAATTAATTAGTCCTTCCAATGCAGTACAACGGATAAGCAGCCCAAGAAATGGTTGCTGTAAGAAATAGTTAACCAGCATTTCCTTACTGAATTCGTAGAATATTAATGCTCACATTTCCTTATTTGTGCCCCCAATGTATGAGCAGAGTAAATATGCTCCGCTTTTTCAATATGAATCAAAAGGTAAGGCATTATCCTGCTTTTCGCATAAAAGTCTGGTCTATTACCATAGCGACACATGTAGGACTTTGATAAATCAGCCCAACATTTATGGTGTTTGCGAACCGTAAAACATGTCGAAGTAAAAATCATTTTCATGTTCACGTAGCGTTATTTTTCCAAGGGAAAATACATGTGTCGACAGAGTAGTCTGTCCCCCATCCATTTGCATCCTGGCAAGCAAACAGAATAGGTACTCTCACTTGTACTTGTGCTCGTACATTTTTATTACAGTTTTCTCTTACGTCTAAATGGCTCGAAATACCTAAACCATGGCATGTACGTGTCTTTTTCCAAAAGTCATTCCGGCAGAGTATAGTGTTTCGTTTGTGAAGCCTTGTAAGACTGGACCAATTCCTATTGACGTCGTCGGTACTTTTGTAACTAACTTGCTCTCTCAAAAAAAAAAAAATAAAAAATAAAAACCTAAACTTTCTACAGTGACAGCAACACTCAAAATATTCAGTCTCCTGTAATACATCTCGACACGGTATTGAAGTTCACAAGCAACTCACATTCAGACCCTGAGTGAAAGGAAGAAATTGATTTCGGGTTCACCCCCAACCCGGTGGGATGGATTTTTGATGCCTTTAGCGTAGCATAACAACATCTTTTGATGTTCGCATTTCTATTATTTTTGTTCGCTTGAATGTTGGTTGCAATGTCCTTGCGCCTGGTTTGGTTGTTGTGTTTTTTTGTCATCTCATTTCCATGCCATAATTTCTCTAGTTCCTGCTACTTCTGTGCTGCTGGTGTGTCAAAGCATCCTGACGAATGCCAACGTTGTTGATAAGTTTTCCACACAGCACACAGACAAAGTTCAAAGAAATCCTCAAACAATGTTATCTTTGCAACATCTCCTGAAATTCTGGTGATGGCGGTGGTCTTGGTAGTGGTTGTAGAAGAGTATGTGTTCCGTCTATGGGATGGGAGTGCCAAGCTGGCCAAACTTCCATACAGCACTTGCGAGACATGGAATGTAATCTCTGCTTTTGAAGTCTGTCTGTTCGGTATTAGCTACTTAGCTGCATATTTTTGAGGTTTCACTTTGTATTTTGTACTTTGAGTCTTAACAAGGACCACCCGCAGCTATTAGCTGCGTTCCACAGAAAACGTCAACCCACTAACTTCCTCTTGAACATATGATGCGAATTTACGTAGAAGATACAAAAAAAGAGATTAAAGTTTGATGAAAGAAAAATCTGTATCCGGTAAGTTTTTTTCCTTATACGAGCAGTAGCACAAGTTTGTGGTAGCCGTTGAAGACTTCACTTTAAAACGTCGATCAAAAAAAGGAGTATAATGGGTCCTAAGTTATTATGTGGTTTCTTTGAACCATCGCCGTTTTGGGATTCTTACAGGGAGTAATGAGGCAAGCGGCTTAGAGTCGGGAAAAGGGGAGTTGGCACACTTATGAAACTTCTCTCCCTCCTTAGGAAAATACTCAAGTTTACAGAATATATCCATTTGGGGGTAGAGTATCACTGCAGACGTTCTTGGCACTATTAAAACAACGCAAAGTGCGTGATTTGAATCTTATTGAATTCCTAACCAAGTTTAAGGAACAGACAGACTATAAGACACATTTATTCAATGCAGCTGACGAAAGCACAGGCCCTATGCCTGTGAGAGTAGAAGGTAGGTCTCCGCTTATGCATAGACATGCTGTTTCTACACTCAGCTTAGCTTTCTGTAGTTGACTGCATTGTCTAAGGCCGTCCACCAGATAGAAGCCCTAAAGGTGAGTATCGGTCTTTTTACCGAGATGTAAAACCAGTGGATTTTGCGAAGTTGAAGATCCCATTTGTTCCCAATGGCCTTTTTGCAAGGGTTAATCTGTTAAGATTTAGCTGAAGAAATTCTTTAACATTATTAAGATGCTTAATTGAGACATCTATAGTAAAGTCATCCGCATAAGCAATCACCCTGCTAGCAAACGCTTCCCGGTATATCAGCAGTTCTGGCTAATTTCCAGAGAAAAAGAGAACCTCTGCTGACACATATTTTAGCAGAAGCCCAACCCAGTTGGGACAGGACAGTGTAGTCCTGATTTCGGATCTGTTGACGTTGTTAAAGGCACCCTCTTTGTCCAAGAAAGCGACCATTGTGTACACTCTATATTGCAGAGATCATTCGATGTGGCTAGTCAGTGAATGCCGACTATCCTTTACAGTAGACATGTTGAGCCATTGCCAAAAGTCTTGGATCAATTTAAGCTTGTATATGGATATCAATCAGTCGTTCTAGGGTTCTCAGAAGGAACAATGATAGATAGTTCTTTGGGACAAAATGAGATCATTTTTCGGCCTGGGAATGAAAACTTTTTTAAGTTCTCTACTTGACAGTGGAATGTGGAACACGTAGGTAGAATAATATCTGAGGACCTTTGTAGCCCGGCTATACCGTCCGGACCAGCAGACTTGTATGATTTGAAGTTATGTAGCGCCCTAAGCAGTTTGTCTTTTTGTAATCAGACCATGGTCACGGTTGTGGTAGTCCTGTCTGGGTTGCTACTGGCCGCGAATAGGGAGCTGGAAAGTGAGTGTCTCGTAGTAGCAGGTTGAGTGATTCATAACTTGAGGTTGTCCAAGAGCCATCGGTTTTTTCTTTTCAAACAGCTAGGCATCATAGGATATGTAGAAATGATTTTTCTTAGCATCCAGAATTGTCTCTTTGCTTTCCTCAATTCTTTTTTATATATTTTGAAGGATTCCTTGTACGAGCCCCAGTCAGTCACTTTTTTTGTCCTTTTTTGTAGATTTAAAATTTCTGCAAATGTTTCTAAGCGGTCCCAGTGCTGATGCCCACCAGTGCGGCTTCTTCTTGCCTCTAGGTTGAATAAGAAGGCAGGAAGCAGCCATAGCCTGATTCAGAGCCAGGGTGAGTTCCTTGACTTTCATGTCAGGCTCGTTGGTGTCACGCGGGGGACATGAGAGTCCAGAGGATAGTGTTTCTAACAGTACTCTTCTGTATTTTGTTTGCCTGGCTGGAGCATCACTTAGGCTGATTTGGATGCATCTGCGGTCAGACTATCCAGTTCGTTATCATTTGAGCAATGTTGTCGGCGGAGACATGTGTGATACTTAGCACATTCTGTCGATTTCTTGTTATAAAAGTGGGCTCATTGCCAATATTTCAAATAATGAGGTTAGTCCTAAAAATATAATCAAAAAGTGACTCACCTCTATCGTTGATATCGGTACTGCCCGTGTAATAGGCGTAAGCGTCGCGTCCGATGATGAGGCTAATATTTTGCCTTTCAGTGATGGAGTGATGGAGATTAATCTAGAGAACCCGTATCATTGCTACAAATTACCAAAGAAGCCTTTACCACGGGATCTCTTTTTAATTCATCATCGGTTTCCATTTCCGACAGAACGTCAGAAGAGGAGACCGACGGCTTAGTTGCCCCGGATAAATTGGAGTTGTGGCTATCCATTTCTGAAAAAGATATCCACGCTCCAGGATCTAAGGTAGAATTTGTAGTTTCAGTTAAAAAAGGAGAAAGTTGCTTATCAGCATCCAGTTAATCCTTTTTATAAACCCTTAGGTGAATTAAGTCAAAACCAAACAGAATCATGCCTTTTGTCGGCACTAGAGGGTTAAGGGATTCCTTAACCTCACATCGCGCATCTATAGCATAAGGGCTCCTTAGTTCCTCCAGTTTTGCGACTTTCCAGTCATGAGTCGGAAGAGTCGGGTTACTAAACCTGATGATCTCCAGAATGCTTTCTTCAGAGCAGAGTTCGGCTGTGATTCAAGTTCTAGTTTCTAGGATATCCTCCTTAGTCACGACTTCGAGTTTTACACATGGCAAAATCTTTGCTAATCCACCTATAACTTTGGTGTAGACATCGAGAGATTTTTGATCGGCACATGTGATACGTTTATCGTGGCCTTGGTGCCAGCCAGAGTCGGTGTCGTTTTTGACTATTACTGCGATAGTTTTTTCATCTTTTAGGATTTCGTTAAAGGACCTCAGAGATGTACTCTCGGATGGAATGGATTCCAAGGTTTTGCTAATACGCAAAGCATTTTGTTGTCTTATGTAGAGCGCATTAGATGGAGCTTTCCGATGCAACTGAGCCCCTGATTCCTCCTTTGAAGGAGGAATTTTAATAGCAGCAGCAATTCCGTCGCCAGCCACAAACTTGCTGCTGCTAAGGGCGGAAGATTGATGGGACCATGGTTTGCCACAGCCTTAACACTTCTTGAAAATTTTATACTCGTTGGGTTTGCCTTTAGAGGATGGTGCACCATGGCACAGTTTTGCATTCGCTCGACAATACAAGAGCCTTACCGGTATTCGGTAGAGTCACCGTTCTACCGCGCGGTATTAAAGGAGAGGTTTTGTTTCCCACGATTAAAGAAAGGAGGTCCATCTGCAAATCTGCTGTATGCAGATAAGTCTAGCTAATCCGTAGGTCGCCAGGTATCAAGATATTTCATTCGCGACTGAGCTGTGTTTGGAGATGCTGGGCCTTCAGTCAGTCTAATTCTCGGCACGGGTTATATGGAACCCTGACCCAGCCCGGGGAAAAAGGATTTGAAGGGAAGGTGACCGGGGTGAGGGAGAGATGCATCCTTTAGCTTCGGGTCTCTCCTGAAGAACTTTTCGAAACTAATTGACCTTACTTAGGCTCTACAGCTCGACAAGTTCGATGCTCAGAGTAGAGAATCGACACGTGCAAACTTATATTAAAGTTGGGTGCTATTAGAAAGACTGGACTGTTGGATCATCATATCAAGCGACCAAAGAGATCTGGCAAAAGCTGAATCTGAACCGCTCTAACATAAGAGTTTGATCTTTCTAAAAAGGAAACATCCTAGCGCTATCATAGGTACCATCACTGAACAATGCTTAATATCCTGAAAGAGGCTTTACATCTTTACAATTAATTTCTGAAGAAGCTGCATGGATGAGAAGGACGAGGTAACAATCTTTCACCTTCCCTGTACATGTTGAGCTCTCTCCCAAAGAAGGAAACTCCACCTAGAAACTTTCAACTATGACTTAAGCGATCTAGACAAACATTAGCAGTCTTTAACGCTTTATCATAAGCTTAAATTGGTTCCAAGAGTAGAAGGTACACAAATCCACGTGGAATCACTTGCGGAAGGGGGGTCTCTCCAACAGCCACTCTAACCTAACAAAACTAACCCTTCCAGGGTTTAAGTCACTGATTGAATAAAAATCTCAAACTCTAACAATTTGACAAAAAAAAAACCTAGGATACAGTTATGTGTATAAATAGAAACAATAATAAGACAATAGGTGGAGAGAACGGAACCAACAGCCGAAAGAAATCACTTCAGAGTCAACTTTAAATTAAAAGTTCAATACCCAGAAGGAAAGTTCTAGCTTATCGCACATCAACAACCCGTTGCTATCTTACTCGTTGGCGATTTGGCAAAAATAGTTAATCGATGCAACCGCAATAAAAAATAAAAAATAAAAATTAATTCAATTGACTGAGCTTTTTGGCTGATGAAATCCATTACGTTGCGGCCGATTTCAACCTAGCAACCCGATTTTTCCCGATGTCTTTTTATGGATTTTTATTTTTATTTTTTTATTTTTTTTAATTTTTTTTTAAATCGCCAAGCAAGTGCACTCCAATTGCAAATTAATCACACTCATTGGGCATGCAGTCCTCTGCAACACCCCGCAGCACAGGACGTCTGAATAATTTGCGTTAATACAATTTTCGGACCACGCTCACGTTGCGCATGTATTTAATTTTTTACACGCTTTTTAGCGAGAGTCCTCCAGGACATGACTGCATATGAGAATGCAGAATATGTGCAGTGTAATAAATAAAATTCACTATGCCTGCACGTTTCTCTCTTGCCCCTTTCTCCCACGAGAAAAGGTACAAAAATTCGATTCATCGAATTTTGATGTAAATTTGTGCAATACCGACTCAAAAAAAAAAAAAAAAAACAGAGAACGTATGGAAATGTGCCCATTTCACAAGGACCTACATATATTTTTTTTTTTCGACACTAAAAAAAAAAATATATATATATAAAACCTCTCATTTCAACTGAAAGGATGTGGTTTCAAATGATCTCCCATTGGACAACTGGTGGCTGCACAATTGTTAGCACAACGATGGACTCATAGGACAGGAAGGCTTTTTGAAATTTAAATGTCGTCCACTGTGACGAGAACATTGTTAATAGTATTCATCAATTCAACAAGCACTCGGTTGCACACAAGCACTCGCGCATCGACTTTGGCTGGCTTAAGCTTTGTTCGTTTCGGTTCTCCGCGAATACTGTGTGTCATTTTCTACGTTTTATCTGGAGGACACTCTGTAAATCAATTCGCATAATTATAACATATAGCCCGTTCTGGAAAAAATCAGAAAATCAAAAATCTACGCCTGTCCTATGCCAACCGCGCTGGTCTCGCTGGATATTTCAAAAATCTGAATTCAAACTTCCGCTAAACGATTGCATTAGCATTTTCATTTTTTTTTTATGAAAATGTCCTGGTACAGGATCCTTTTTTTCCGGCAAAAAAAGTCACTACAAATTCTATCCTTTCTATCTAAACAGCTTGAAACTCATGACAGGAGTTTTTTATTTGTCCCGTCCTCAGTAATGGATTTAGGACTGACTATTAAACTGCAATTGCAGTTATCGGTTCGACACCATTCCTGCCCATTGTCCTATCGATTAAAGGACACTACAAACGTGCCAGAGACGAGTGTTTAAATATTTTTATTAATCGCCAATATGGAAATGATTGCATATGACTATGACTATGACTATGCATTCGAATGTGCATATCGAATGTACTCGTATATCCGCGCGTAATTCGTATAGAATGCACGGGCGTTTGGACATTCCGACAGATTCAGATGCGCGAGTCATTGGCTTGTTCATCTGGAAGTTTCGATACATTGTGCATATTTGGGGCTTCATTTAACCAGACCGCATTTAATTAATTGTGCGTGGCGGGACGAACGGGACAAGGATTGACACTAGCTCTGAAATCTACATCGGGAAACTAGGTAACGTCGAATGGAAGAATGAAAAAGAGGGGAATACATTGAGCACGCTGTTAGCCGGAAATGATATAATGGATTAATCGAACGGAATAGCGATTTCGAAGTGTGGTTTATGTCGTTAAATCTGTTGCCATATCGCGCTTTTAATTATGCAGCACATTGATGGTTTTAAGGACTCGCCAGCAATATCGTTAATAATAGAGACAGAGTGTCGTTTATAATTGTGTGCATGTCCCGGATAATACGATGGCGATATTTGTTTGTTTTTGTTTTTTTTTTGTTTTCCTTTTTTTTTAAATTTTATTTTGTCCTTTTTTACCTTCAAATGAAACTATAATTAATTTACTAGAGAACAAATATCGGGAACAAAAACGTGACATGGTTCGAATGGCTAATTCATTGACGACAGTCCTGGTGGTGTGATGTATTTGACCTGTGACTTTTGGTGAAGACTAATAGATTTTGCATATGAAACGAGTTTTAAAGGTGAATTATAAATTGGGGAAATTTTTGTCCGGCGAAAGTATTTCCGGAGATTAATTTTTATTTTTATTTTTTTTTTTTTTTTAATATTGGAACAGAGCACTCAGAGAAAGAACTAGTCCATTGTATTCCTTGTAAAGTTCCTTTAATGAAAGCTTTCAGTCTTACCAAAAAGGATGAGAAAGCTCTTCAGTGATAAGGTGCCTACAGTAGCAGCATCTAAAACGTCAACGCCAAGTACCTGCAACCTGATGGAAAGTAACATTTCGTAAAATTCGTGACTTTTTCTGTCAAGATAATCGCCCTAGTGAGTCTGAAATTCTTGCCATGGTGAAGCGTTTTGAAAAAACTGGTTCGGTATCGGGTCAAACTCCATATCAGCATACTCGGCCAGGACGTACACGCCAAAATATCACCACTTTGATCGAAAGTGTTCAAAACCAGCTAGGTACCTCAATTCGTCTCTGAAATCAACAATTGGACCACTCTTATGACACTTTACGGCGAATTTCTTTTCCAAAATTGGATGGCACTACCACGCACACAAACCATCAATCAATCAATTTTTTGCCTACGAAATTTGAAGATTACATTATGGTATTTCGGATAGAGGATGATTGGTCATGCAATTTGACATCCTTAGACTTCTTCCTGTGGGGTTAGTTGAAGAGTAAGGTCCATGCCAATAACTCGGTGGCAATTGAAGATTTCAAACATAACATCCAAACTAAAATTATGGTCATTGGCCATCTTATTCTTCAAAAAGTCATCGATAATTTTGACCTTCGTATGGTCGCTTGCAACAGAAGACGTGGTGATCAAATAAACGATGTTGTGTTCCATTCGTAACTGTAATGAAAATTTTCACACTAGCTGTTGATTCATCCTTTACGATTTGTGTTACTTTCCTCCCGTGTTGAGAAGTAGGACCGTTAGCTGTTTGAGAATATAAAGATAGGGTTCACTTGGTCTAGAGTTTGAGATTTTGGAAAAGTGCCGTCATTATTTGAAGTTTGCATAGCTGCGTGCTCTTAAATTGCTACGTTAAGCGGAGCCTATCAGGGTCATTCTCATAACCCCTGTTCCATTATTGTTAATTTTTGTTTGGTCTTGCTCTACCACACTTGATTGTAGAGCTAGTACGTTATTTTGGGGTTTAGGCTTCAAGATTTACTCCGTAGCTGTTTGGTGTAGGCTTGTTTTTTATATAGCGGCTGTTTCGACAAGAGGTGTAGGATTTAAAAAGTTCAATGCTCATAAGTTACAGCTGATGCACGCAGAGCACGCATATTGCGAGGGATTTCATATATAAAATTGGGGAACTTACCATAGAAATACCAGTGGAAGAAAGAACCCAAAATTTTATTACGAGAATTCAAGTTCAATCGCGGCAACGATGCGAAAAATTCGTGCCAATTTTGCACCTAATCATGTGCCTTCATGTGTGTTCGCAACGTAAAAAAAAATTCTAAAAGACGGGATGTGAAGATGGAAAATTGGAAAATACCGCAGTGAAATGAAAATGACCTAAATATCACCATTCGTCACCGTTCTCAGAACGGTGTACCTAATTTTGACGGAAAAATTGGAGTCTCCATACGTACAAGGTCCAATTAACGTAAGAACTGGAGACAGCTTACCACCAGCAGTGCCGTACGTTCTCGGATTGGGTCCTGGAAAATATGCCTGCTGACGTTGATTTTTGTAAGAAACACATGTTCTCGGATGAGTCCCACTTCCACATTGGCGGCTACATTAATAAGCACCGAAAATTCACGAGAGATACAGAAGATGCCAATATACCCAGAACGAGTAACTGTTTGACTATTTGGTGCGGTTTATTAACCGGAGGTGTCATGCCAATACGGTCAATGGAGCGAGCTACTGGGACATGAGAAACGATTTTCTGTGTCTGGAGCTTGAGGATATGGATACAGACAACCTTTAATTTCAGAAGGATGGTGCTACGTGCCATACAAGTTGCTAAATAACCGAGGCAATATCGTGCGACTTAGAACCGCTACACTTCTTTCTCTAGTTAAAAACAAGGTGCACGCCAATCATCCACAGACACCCTAATTATGTGAAAGAATGATTGCTAATTTCGAGAAAAGAACAAGGGTCTGCAAGCAAACCTAAGGCAGTTATTTTGAAGATATGGTATTCTAAAAATAATCCCATGCTGTGTTGGGCAAAAGGTAAAGGTGATAAAAGATTATGATTAATATATGTTGTCTTAATATTGAAGATTACGATTACAAAAATACAGATTAATGAAATTAAAAAAAAATAAATAAATAAATAATAATCACATTCGATGATTAATGGTTAATAATTTGAAATCGTTACTCATGGCATTTACTTTTTGAAAATGATATCATGTAAATGTTGGCCATGACTACGTTTGAGGTGGTCCATTCAGAAGGTCCAATTCTGGGCAACTCGTTCGAGCTTAGCGACTGGTATCTCGCGGATAACACGAGTAATGTTGGCTTCCAAAGCGTCAATCGCAGCTGGATTATTTCTAAAGACCTGAGACTTAACATATCCCCAGAGAAAATTGTCCAAAGGTGTGATATCGCACGATCTAGGCGGCCAATTAACCGTAGCAAAACGTGAAATTGTGATTTCTCAACAAGTCCATTGTTTCACGCGCTGTATGGCTCAAAGCGCCGTCTTATTGAAACCAGATCTCACCGAGACCATGTGCTTGAATTTCAAGAAGCACATAGTCCGTTAACATGGCGCGATAACGTTGACCATTGACGGTAACATTCAGATTTGCCACATCATACCGTTGTATTTAATGGATGTAAAGGTAGCTCTTGGTACTCTTCGGATTGCTCATCAGTTCAATTACGGCAATTTTGCTTATTAGCGTATCCATTGAGTCATAAATGGGCTTCATCACTGAACAAAGTTTAACGAAAAAACACCAGACTTTCATTTAATTTTTCCAGAGCCCATTCACTGAAAATATGACCCAAATTCAAGTCGCCTTCTGGCACAAGTTGAATTTTGTACGCTTTTAAGCCAATATCCTCACATAAAATACACCGAGTTGTCGAATACGCCATGTTGTCGAAAACGCCAAATTGTCGAAAAAGCCAAGTTGTCGAATAGGCCAAGTTGTCGAATACGTCAAGCCAAGCTGCTGAGAACGACGACGAATCGATTCGTCACGGTCTTCGCGTACACTCTCAACAACAGCTGCTATAGTCTCTTCACCACGTTAGTGTGGTCTAACTGGTCGAGTATCAATAATGTAAACTGGGACTCAAAATTGTGAATGGTATTGGTAATAGTGGTTCCAGTAGGTCGATTATTTAACATTTCTCACAGAACGCTGATTTTCGTAACACAGCTGAACAATTTGGAGACCAGTTTGTAGTGTGAGTCTTCCCATATCGACTTGCCAAATAATACTGAATAAAACTAATAAACCAGTTTGATAGGAGTCACTCGTGATCTGTCTTGAAAAGCCTACTGAAAATCAAACCTCACGAGGAATCACTCTACATATATAGGATTTTCTAATAACGACTTGACAACTTTTTTTTTAAATAAAAGTCAAACCATTGGAGATATTTCAAAAACTTTATTATTGGCTTGAAGTACAATCCAAGCATTTATGAATGGAACTCGACTTCGTTCATATGGACACCGCTGGCACGTTTGCAGCGGTCGATTCGTTGGACCCAATTTTCAACGACTCGGCCACACATTTCGACCGAAACGACCGCTATTTCGCGTTCAATGTTGGTTCTGAGCTCTTCCAACGTCGTCGGCGTGTTGGCATAAACCAATGACTTAACGTAGCTCCACAGAAAATAGTCAAGCGGAGTTAAATCGCACGAACGAGTCGGCCAATCGACTGGCCCATGTCTTGAAATAACACGCTCACCATACTTACTCTTCAATAAATCGATTGTAGTGTGTGCTGTGTGGCTTGTGGCACCATCCTATTGAAACGACATATCTTCCAATTCGGGCCAAAAATAATCGGTGATCATGGCGCGATAACGCCGACCATTCGCAGTAACGTGACGATCGTTATCGTCGACGAAAAAATTAGGGGGGCCGTGATGTAGTTCGAATCCCGTGCCAGGCAATTCTGTGAAAAAGTCTTTTCATAGAAATTGTATGTAGTTATATGAAAATTCCGTCCAGTTTGACAACCACCTCTGGGAAAAATATCGAAACCTAATACACCTGAGTTTCAAGCTACTACACCACCCGCTAGCGCCCTGGAGAAAAAGCCAGTAAAAAGGTATTCATATCCCCTTGGTGCGCGCGCGGTATTATAAAAAAAAATATATATATATATGGCCCAATAACGCCGCCGGCATGCAAACCGCACCAAATAGTTATTTTTCTGTTGATGAAGTGGTGATTCATGAAGCACATGTAGGTTTTCACCCGACCAATAACGCATATTTTGCTTATTGACGAACCCATTCAGCCAAAAATGAGCTTCGTTACTGAAGATGATTTTGCAATGAAATTCATCATCTTGGCGCATCTTCTCCAGAAACCAATCGGAGAACGTACGTTGCTTCAAATGGTCCATCTGCTTCAATTCTTGAGTCAGCTTGATCTTGTTTGGGTGTAAACCAAGATCCTTAGGCAAAATACGCCATAATGTGGTCTGAGCGATGCCCAATTCTTGAGAACGCCGTGGAATTGACTGATTTGGATCGTTTTGATCATTGAACTTGGCGTATAAGTCCTATTGAATCAATCTCTAAGGAATCAGTATCAAATTCAAAATATCTGTTTTCATATCTTTTAGTAAGTGTTTCTTGAAAAGTTCCAGGCGCCTCATGGACTTCTTTGATCACAGCTCCTTTAAAAACTACAGGGTGACTGACTCGAACTGCTATAAACGCTATAACTTTTTTATTTTTTGATAAATTTTATTGTGCTAAAGCAAAAAATGTTGGAAAATACATCAATTTTTAAATTTTGTCAAAAGTTTTTAATATGTTTACATGTGGCGCGAATACTGGCCTTGAGACGGCAGAGGAAAGCATCGCATGCTGCACGCAAGTGGCTCTGAGGTATTTTGACCCATTCCCGGCGAAGTGCTTGTTTGAGATGGTCCAAACTGTGGTATTTTTTAGTGCCAACCTTCGCCTTCAAAATACGCCAGACAGAGAAATCCAATGGATTTTCATCCGGAGAATTTGCAATCCATTTTGTCGAAGAAATGAAGTGTGGAACATTGTATTTTAACCAATCTTGGTTGACACGCGCTTTGTGAGACGGTGCCGAGTCTTGTTGAAATGTCCACGGTCTCCGACCGAAATGATTGTTTGCCCAAGGCTTCAATACTGCCTCTAAGACAGTTTCACGGTATACGATCGCATTAATTTTGACGCCACGGTCCAAAAATACGAGCGGAGTGCGACCATCGGCGGTTATGGTGGCCCAAACCATCACCATCGGTGCTGCCTGCTTTCTGATGGCCGTCCGAAGGTGTAAATTTTCGAAGGAACTCTTTGGTAAGTAAACTCGGTCATTATGTTTGTTGACATATTGCTCGACAACAAATGGCGACTCATCGGAAAATAACCAAATTCGGCAACTCACCACTTTCGTGCAAGCGTAGCAAAACCCTCGCTCTTTTGACTCTAATTTTTTTCTGTTGCGGTGTAAGATCGTGTGCTTTTTGAAACTTCAATGGCTTGAGCCCAATCTCATTTTTTAGTATGTGTTGCATCCGTTTTAACGATATGTTGAGCTCACGAGCCACTTCGACGCGGATGTCGCTCAATTCGAGCCTTCACCTTTCCGAACCATTTCTGCCGATATTGCTGTTTTTTTTATGACCAGCTCGATGACGTTTTGCAACGCTGTTAGTATTACGGTAACGAGCTATGGTTCGAGACACAAATGATTTATTCACTTTGAGGTGCTGGAGGGCTCTAACGATAGCTACTTGTGGTTTTCCAGCCAAATAAAAAGCAATCACACTATTACGTTTGAATTCCATCGCGGATAAAAAATTTTCAACACAACTGAGACGTAAATTGTTTAAAAGGTTTGTAAATAATAAAATTATCTGTCATGTGTCATTGAGCTCACAGTAATGAACGGTTTGGAAATTATAGCAGTCTGAAATTGGTTGCAGTTCGAGTCTGTCAGGGTGTAATGTAACTCTGCAATGGTGTTCTAAATTTATACAAGTCATCCATTTATCATTGAACCTGGGATAAGACATTGCAGCAACTGCTGCATTTTGAGCTACCTTCAAATAAATATCAAAGAATTCAGAAAGTCGCATTTCCACGTTTTTTATATAATTCTCTCCCAACGTTTGGCAAATAACAAGTGATTCTCTGTTAAGCTTTTCAGCTTTTTTCGCAGAGATACTAAAAATGGCTATAAAATAAAATACATATCCAGTTCGCCTTGTAATATATCCAGGGTCACTGCTATTGGTTTTGAACAGCGCAAGTATTCATTTATGTATTGAAAATCATTGGTACGTAAAACATTCATCAGACCCAGTGCTACGTGTAACTGTACACTCTTATCCTGTAGAGATGCAATTTGTTTTAGTCCATAATAAAGGCTATTCCATCCAGTGATTCCCGTGGTTTGTAAAAGGTATGCCTAACAACATCATGTATTATTTCAGCTGATTTAGGGCGTCCGACACATTTCCATAAATTGTTCCATTTTTTAATAATTTGGTCGTAAATATCGGCATTAGTTTTTCCGATATTTCATAATACCTTATCAGCGAAGCTAATGGGCAGAACATCTTAAATGTACGGGCAATTCTACGTTTGTTGACTGATGAAAAATATGATCGGTACCTAAGTTTTCAGCAATGCTATCACTATCACTTTCAGCATCCATATGTATGCCAAGTTTTTTAAACGCTTTGACGAAATTACTGCCATTATCAGTGACCGTGGCTAGTACTTTTTGTGAGTCTAGACCAAATTCAGCATGTCTTGCTTCAACTAAAAGAGCTATTCGGTCACAGCTGTGCGTCTTTTCAAGGACGCTAAAAAAAACTTTGAGTTTTGACCGACCAAATATTAGCAGTTGTGCAACTTCTTTTACATCGTTGAATTCACTCTTGATGTTTGTGATTTCTTTCATATAATAGCCCTCGATCAAGCGTCCCAAAGTTCATCTGCTGACAATACTCAGTCCTTTTGTAAATATATTCAAATTGTCAAAGATTTCCTTAAAAAAAATGGGTCATCTATAGCTTGAAAAGGAATCATTTAATTGCTGTCGTGAAATCGTCCGCTTAAATAGTTGATCGCTTATTTCCGACCGACGAAAGTTACATGTTCTCAAATTTTGTTTGTTTTTTTTTTATACTCTTGTATACCAAAAATTAAAAATACAAGTTTATTTATCTAAATCTATATTGTCCCCTTCAAAGTAATCCCCATCGACTGCAACACACTTATGCTAGCGCTTGATCCAATCCTCGAAACATTTTTTATATTCGGTTTTCGGTATCTCCATCAGTGCTTCTTGTGATTTTTCCATAACTTCCTCTCGGCTGCTGAAACGCGTTCCCCGTAGTGGTTTTTTAACTCAATTGAACAAAAAGAAGTCACAGGGAACCAAATCGGGTGAATTCGGTGGCTGTTGGATGGTATTTGTTGCGAATATGATGGGACTGTGCGACGGTGCGTTATCATGGTGCAAAATCTGTGAGTTTTCTGCCCACAATTCTGGTCTGTTTCGGCGAATTGCTTCACGTAAACGTCTCATAACGTCCAAATAATACTATTTGTTTACTGTCTGGCCTTCTGGCAAAAATTGATGAAGCACTACACCGTTGTAATCCATGAAAACCGTGAGCACTGCCTTCTTTTTAGACTGAAAACGACGTTGTTTTTTTGGTCTCGGCTCATTTGGTGCACGCCATTCAGTTGCCTGATGTCTGGATTGCGTGTCGTACTCATAAAACCACGTCTCGTCTTCAGTATTGATCCTTTTGATGAATGTGGGATCGGAAACACAAATCATTAACCAAAATGTCTTCGACGGATTCATAGGCAATGTTCAAGCCTTCTGCTATCTCGCTGATGGTTAATTTGCGGTTATTGACCAACTTCATTTATGTTTTCGTCGGCTTTCGATGTCGATGGTCTGTCACTGCGTTCATCATCTTCGATTGACTGACGACCACTTTTGAACCGCTCGTGCCACTGGTAAACGACCGTTTTCTTCAGAGAATCGTTGCCGAAACATTTTTCCAGCATTTCCAACGTTCGTGCACCATTTAATCTGTTTTTTACGCAAAATTTAATACAAGTTCGTTGTTGCAAATTTAAATCCATTTCTAAAATTGTAAAAAATTGCCAACACACACAGAGATAGATGTACTCTTGGCTACGTAACTTTTTGCAAATTTCAAGCTATGACGCTAAGATTTAGAGGGAGTGTCAACAACAGACGTACCAACTTAACAAAAAAAAACAGAGCTCAAATGGGAGCGCCACACGATGGTTATTCCGTTTTTTGATCAAGGTGGTATAACATATGGGCTGAAAAGTCAGTGCCGTTTTATAGTTAAACAAAAAATTTTTGCAAAATTCAACTTTATTTATCAATATAGTTGCTTTCGAGGGCGATACGCTGATTCAAACCATTTTTCAATCTTTCGATACCAGTTTTGTAGTACGATTTCGGTTTAGCCTCAAAATAGGCCTCTGTTTCGGCGATTACTTCTTCATCGGTCTTAAATCTCTTTCCGGCGAGCATTCTTTTGAGGTCTGCGAACAGGAAATAGTCGCTGGGGGCCAAATCTGCAGAATACGGCGGGTGGGGAAGCAATTCGTAACCGAATTCATTCAATTTTGCCATCGTTTTCATCGACTTGTGACACGGTGCATTGTCTTGATGAAGCAGCACTTTCATTTTCTTCAAATGCGGCCGTTTTTCTGCGATTTCGTCCTTCAAACGCTGTTGATAGTCTGCCCCTTTTGGAGATTGTCGATGAAAATTATTCCATGTGTATCCAAAAACACACAGGCGACGAGGTTCGTCGCCTGCTCGCCATTCAGCTGACTGCCGACTTGAATCTGGTGTGAAGTGATGGAGCCAAGTTTCATCCATTATCACATACCGACGCAAAAATTCGGCTTTATTGCGGTTGAACAGCTTTAAACACTCCTCTGAAACATCAACACGTTGTCGTTTTTGGTCAACTGTGAGAAAACGCGGCACCCACTTTAAACAGAGCTTTCGTATGTCCAAATATTTGTGTATGGTATATCCAACACACTATTTTGATATCTTCAGAGCCTCAGCTATCTCGATCAACTTCACTTTACGGTCATTCGTAATCATTTTAGGGACTTTTTTGATGTTTTCATCTGAAACAGCCTCTTTTGGACGTCCACTGCGTGCATCATTTTCGGTTCTTGTATAACCACTTTTAAATTTTTCAATCCACTTGCAGGTAACACTTATTAAGCCATTTCTTTGCGTCGGCTGCATATTTTCCTCTCAAAAAGCAATGATAAATCAACACACGAATTGCTTTGAATCCATTTTTTTCACAATAACAAAAGTTGCTTCACTCAAAGCGCTATTTCTCGAGAACTAATCGTCCTACAGCTGTCAAATTTATACACGTATCTTTGGTTTGGTTGGTACTAACTGAAAATGGAATGGATTTAATTCAAGGATTTAGAAGCGGCACTTTTCAGCCCATGTATTATGTATATACTCTTTGTATTGTATATATCTTCTCCGTGTCTTCGTTTGAGATAAGTAACAAAATTTGATGTTGAATTGTTAAAACCGCTTATTTTCACTTCTTTTGGTCGACAAGATGTACAAATTGCAATCTTTTCAGTATTTGTGGGTTCAGTTTTAGAATATGGTAAATACAAAACTTGCCGTCAAGAATGTAATGTAATACGTCTGCTGCTCCTTCTTCTTCACTCCAATTCAAAACTATTAGAGAATAAGAGAAAAGAACTTGACGCTATTTCACACCAGATACTTATCAAACTTAAAAACAAAATGGCACTTCTTTGGTAACAACACTAAAATGATGTTCGTCTCCTTCTGACGCTTGCTTACGTATAACGCCACCATGGCTGGGCCTTGTAGAATTAAACAAGCTTATTTACTGTTAAAGTTTATGTCGTAAAAAACTGTAACGGTAAAACCGCAAGCACGTGTTGTTTACCACCAAAATTGTCACCCAATGGCTTTTTTTTACAAATGATTTATTAATGTAATGAATGTAAGTTAACGAGAATTATGTTCACAAACATAACGTCGTCAAAACAACACATTCGCTCGCATTGCAGCAAACAACAGATTCCATTCCCATAGAAAGCAAATGCTTCAGTTTCACCTGTGGTAAAAGACGTACGTGAGTGAGTTCGCCAACGCAGCACTTTGAGAAGGCGCATCAATAGTACGATGAGAGTTAGTTGATTTTAAGCTGTAAGGGCAACCGCTGCCTATTTGTAAATTGATGAATTAAATAAATAGTTTTTTTTTACTAAATTAAATTTAATGTTTAATTAATTTGAATGAATAAATAAAATCGAATTAAATTTAATCTTGATCTCTAACTACTATAGCCAATATTACATGTGAAATCTACATTAAAAGTAATCCTGGCTACTTTAATCTGATTAAAAGTAATTATGATTACATTTAATCAGATTACAAAAGTAGTTGATTACACCCATCTCTGTCCCCATGTGCCTACTTCAAAAAGCAATAAAGATATCAGAGGTATCTCAACATTTGTTAGTTTAAAAAAAAAAAAAAAAACACACCCTATACCTATTGATGAAACACCCTTAACTTGAGATGGGGTCCTTAAGTGAGCATTTTTATCTAGGGTTACACCTAGATGCTGAACTTCAAGTACACCACAGTTCCTTCTTTTCGTTGTGAATGGAATAATTGTTGTTTTGACAGGATTTATTGAGAATCCGAATTTTGTACACCAGTTCCAGGCATCTAGCTTGGTTGCTACTAGTTATAACCGAGATATCATCTGCATATCTTATAGCTTTTTATATCTTTTGGAGTTGAGGATTTGCATGAGATCATTTGCTAGTACGAGTCACAAAAGTCATAGAAGTGATATTCAATTCCCCTTGGGCTCGATTTTCCTTTATTATCCTTAGGTGTAGCATGTTGCTAATCCACTTTGTAGGATCGTTGTGAAGTTCGCATTACCAAAAGCATCCTCAAAGCAAGAATCTTTCTTTTTTATATACCAGTTTGTATAGTGGGTCTAGTTTGTGGATGAGGATATATTGCAGATGCTGGAAAGATACTGTCCGGTCCCGTTGGTTGATAGGGTTTGAATGAGTTGACTTCTTAGTGTAGACTAGGGACGTAAATTAGCACCCGAAAAAAATAATCCAGTGGTGTCGAATTGCATGATCGTGGTGGCCAATTGATGAACGCTCGCCGTAAGATAACTCCGTCGCTAAATTTCTCCTTCACAACTTCAAGTTTTGAGTCTCTTGTATGGCATGTATCGTCAACTAGTTGGAACCATAGCTCGAATATATCGATGTTGTCGAGCTCTGACCACAGAAAGTCGGTTAAAATGGCTCTATACCTGATATCATTAACAGTAACGGTGTTTCCTTACTCATTTCGAAAGAAATAAGGTCCGATGATGCCGCCATGCCATAAACGTACCATACAGTCAACCTTTTTGGATGCATTTATGCTTGGCCGAACACTTGTGGATTGTGTTCGCATCAATAATGGCTATTTTGCTTGTTGAGATAGCCACTGAGCCAAAAATGGGCCTCGTCGGAGAAGATGATTTTTTGGCTAAAATCCAGATCACCGAAAATTAGCGAACTCACGGCGTTGACTATAGTTATTCGGCTTCAGTTTTTGCGTCAGCACAATCCAAATCCAACCGCAAAATAAGCCGGGTTGACTCTCTAGCAATCCTCAATTTAGTTGATCAGCGCCGGTCTTCTTCGATACGTTTTTTATATTTCGCACGAAACACTGTCTGATTGGTGGCGAACGACCTCACGATGAAATTTACAATTATTTACAGCTAACGCGGAATTTCGATAATTTTCTACAATGCCCGCACGTTCGGCAAGCGTAAAACGATACACGGTGAAATGGCAAACCTTACTGAATATTTTGACAGCTGGAAGTTGTTCTTTTGGCCTCATCAAATTTCTTTTTAGTCATTTTCCGAAGTTTCCGTAGGTGTTTCTGGTGTTATATAGCTTTGTCTAGCTGAGTTCTGTCGCTGTTGGTCCAGTGGCCATATAGTCCACGTTTTTATGAGTTTAGTTTCTGTTGGGCAGAAAGCTTTCCTTAAATAATCACACACAACATGACCATAACTTGTACCCAAGGCTGAATCCATCACAAAAGGATCGTAAGGCGTTAAGTTTTCGAGTAGGCTCAAGTGTAAATGTTCTGATAATTGATTTTTAAAGAACTTTTAAATTTTCATTTTCCGAATCCATCCGACTTGACTAATTCGAAAACCGTAGGTGTTGCACGGTTCCGATAAGGAGATTATTTAGCACCATTGCTTGTCCTTACACAAATAGAATATCTCCCTTCGTCTGGCTGTTGAAGAAGAATCTGATTCGTCTCATATCGATGATGCAATCTAAGGGCTGTAATGTTGGAAAAATTCGAAATATAAAACCCACCCTAGCGGCACTCGTTGGCTTCAATTTCAACTTGTATCCCGGAAAACTTGACTTTCGCACTTGAAAGTCACAACTGTCACTACACGAGAAAGGGGACGGGGAAAGGAGTTGGTGTTCGGGAATATAGTCGAAGAAGAGCAAAAGTTGTCTCTTTTATGCTAATTACATGCAACGAGAATATAATTGGATCCCGTGTACACATTAGGAGACATGGCCAAAAGGAATACCAGTCTCTAGTATCAAAACCCAGCAAGCGACACAACGCAGAGCAAGGGAAACTTATTCCTTCGCTAATTGGACGCTTTTGTAACAATTTATCATGCAGAAGAAGCTCTTTTAAGGAGGACTGCTACAAAAAGAAAACAAGTTTTCCTTTTCTTGTCGTACTTCAGCTCGGCAGTTCTCATCTTCTGATGGTCACAAAACCATGGCACATTCCCCGCACAACTAACATAGAGATGGTGGGGGGCTAACAAAAGATAAATGATGAGCAGCAAACCCCGCAGAAATATCTTCCGAAACGTATCTCCTTACAACTATCCGACCATATACTTGGTACTCCCACTACGATTCCCACAGATACTGGTACTGGTACCGGTACTGCAACTGGAACATTTTGCTGGAAACCATTTGCGACGCGGCCAAACAAAATGAGTAATTTACTTTCGCTGAGAAAAGTTTCGGGGAGAGAACTTAATTCTTTGATAATCGCACCCCTGATCAAAGGGTTCCCCAGCTCAAGATACGAGTATGGTTTTCTTCTTTCAGCTTCCCATAGAAACTGTAAAATCTCATTTACGTTACAATAACTGATTCCGCGATGAAGATATCTCATTCGATATGCCGTCATAGCAGACTAGGAGCTCAAATCTGGAATGGGCTCTAATATATAATCCGCTTTGTATAGCCTTCTCTTATAGTCTCACGAATATTCTTGAATAGTCTTTTGGTCTGTCCGCCACCCTTTCAATTCCATAGGCCTTGCGGCTGGTTTTCTTTTGTAGTGAATAACAAACGAGTTCGTGGGTAGGTTTCCCTAGGTATTAAGGTAATTTTTGAATTTTCCTAAATAAATTAACACGTGATTGGGTTTGCTTGATGAGTAATTTGTTGAAACTTTTCGCCGACAATTTCCGGCGGCTTTTCTTTTAACAGATTCCCGTTCCTCATCCCACTATTGTTGTAATAAGAAAATGAGTAAATACGGTTACTTGTAACTATTGCCCACACAGACAGCATCCAATGCCCATGACTAGATGTACTCGTATTTCAACCCCCCAGAAAACGTCAATTCAAATTTTGCGCATACTTCAAGTTCATACCGAACTGACAGATAAGAACAACAATCCGAGGCACCCTAATTATCCATTTTCATCAGAATAAAAAATAATTAATATCACAACGAGTGTTAGTTTGATGTTTTTTCGGGGTAGATATGGTAGAAACAATAGAGGTGGTTGTGTAACCATTGCAATGGCAAGGGTTGAAGGGTTTCTTTTGGGTTGGGCTGGGTTTTTCTTTCAGTGAACCGAAGATGAAAGGTTTGCTGTTCGAAGCCAGCAACATGATAAATTTTTGATCATCAATTTGGCAGCCTTCTTCCTCCGTTACTTCATTTTAAACAAAAGACAGAGATTGCTTGATTGGTTGTAAAATTATAATTAACTGCAGCTAATTGTCTTCCTATTGCGGGCGCTTTTGACGGCAAAATCTTCATTTTCGAGTGTAAAGTAATATTGACTTGAAAAAATCAAGAATCAGACGTCCATGCTTTAGCACCATAAAGTAAAACTGAGATGATCAAGACCTTATATAGAGTTTCCTTGGTTGTTTGGGATAGGGTATCACCGAAAGACTACTTGTCCAAAGAAAAAAGTCCCATACAGACAGCTGACGGTCTGTCTAATTTATCGGTGTAATGTGTCTCTTTTTATTGAAAAAGCGCACTTTGGTTTGCCCTCGTATACCGCAAGACCCACTTCGACACCTTCCGCTTCAATACTACCAAACGCATCGTTAACAGCTTGACGAGTTTTGCCAAATTGAATGTCTACACGCCTATACGAATTCGGATTTACTCGTATGGTAGACGAATTGAATCAAATGCAGGCATTTGATCGCATTGGTGTGATCTAGTTGATTTTTGGTCTGCCGTTTTGTGCGATTGTGCAGGAACGTTGATTGATATTGCCTTTTTGATGACTTACTGAGCCATTCAGGCTCTATCTTGCTCGTGATGGGTTTTTTAACATGAAGGCTTTTTCGAATCTTCGAACTTCTTACTCTACCAAGCTTTTTTACTCCTACTATCGTGCGAAATATCTTTATCTCAGCTGCCGTTAATTTTCCCTCATACTTTTAGTATATTGTCCAGCATTGTGAACCGTATAAAGCGCCGGACATACTACAGCGGCGTAGAGACTCTCTTTCAACTTAGGGGACATTTTTCGTTCACAGAAGATAGCTGAGTTTTCTTGTCACTTCATCCACCCTACGCTTATGTCATCATCACAAGTTGCTTCACTATTGATCATAGATCCCAGATATTTGAACGTTTAACACTTGGGAACCACTTTTCCATTAAAGTACATGTCTGGAATAGGCCGATGTGGATCAGAGAACGGGCAGCTGTCTTTTTTGAACAAATACGGTACCCATTTCCCCCAAAAAAAAAATCCACCCATACATCAAGTGCTTGTTACAGGGACGTCTTATGATAACTCCATCAGCAAAGAATAACTGAGGCACTTTTGAGTCCGTTAATTTTCAAGTAGATAATCAAGGACTGCAATAAATAACAAAAGATTGAGGACGCTTCCCTGATGTATATTGATTAGGAACTCTTCAATGACTCCTGAGGAGACTTTTGTCTTTGCTCCCTTATTCAAGTCCGTGGTTATACGCACGTAGGTTTCTAGAAATCCTCGTTTAGTCTGGGTCACTCATAAGCGATCTCTTGGTTGTCTATCAAAGGCTTCTTCAAAGTCAACCAATAACATATGCAAGTTCTTTATGGAATCACGAAGTATTGCCATTATGATCCTTATACTTTGGATTGCATCTGTTGTTAGTTTATCCGCGACTAATACCCGATTAACAATCTTCATTATGTGGGACATCATCTTGACACACAGTTTCTTGTATCGCCCCTTTCCTTTGTGCAAGATAATTTTCAAGCCACTGATTAGGCATTGGATCACCGCTCATAAATTTGGAAATAAGGGTCATGAGCAATCTGAACTCGAAGTTTCCCATTTTTTTCCAGTATTGAGAGGGTATCTCGTCTAGCCCATTCCCTTTTCTTTTTAGATTACGCATTCATAGCTTCTTCGACTGTAATGTCGGATACTTCGTCATGTTAAGGAGCGGCTCTTGGAAAGTAAATCCAGGAAAACTGTTTATTCAGAACTACTTCATTATGCTGTCGCCATCTGTGGAGAATTTTATCGTCCTCCACAAGAAGCTGGTCTAATTTATTTATAATGAACGGCTATTTCGACGACAGTAGTTCCTTTTTTTTGTCGAAGCTCGTGAAAAGCAAGGTTATTATCAGACGATATTTTCGCGAACTCACGTAGAGGCCTTCCATACTTTCTGCTTGAAATTGGGAGCACTTCTTCTTCGCGATACCTTTGCAACATTTATATATCACTTCAGGGCGAGGTTTTTCATTTCTATTAAAAGAGAGTACTTTGACCAAGACTTTAAAGCCTATTTTCCGGTGTCAATAATTTAGCTTAACCTGACCACCACCATGTTTATTTGGCAAGGGCCTTTTGACGTTCAAAGCACTGATTTGGCTCTCTCCAAACAAGACCGCTGTAGGGAATCACACATAGCTTGTGCTCTGCACTCCTCATCTCCGACCAAATCGATGATGGTAAAGATGTAATTTGTCATGCTGGTAATAAAAGCTTCGCCTTTTCCTTTGCCCTGCTAGTATCAACTGATTTTCTCAGCTACTTTAGTTTGCTTATTTATTTTCCTCCCCGTCTCCATAAATATTTCTGTTAGGAGGAGACGGTGTTGCTGGGCGATCGCCTCTCCCAGGATCACTTTGCAACCTCTAACCCGGGCTTTCATGAAATAGGATAATAACTTGTAGTCAATCTGAATTTCATTTCCGTGCCAGCTTAGTCTTACGAACATGGTATTTAGCACCATAAGACCGTTTGACTTGCTTATGATGTCTTCACCTCCATGGCAGTCTTCATACTCTTCGTTCATCTTCTCTGCCAACAAACAAAAGATCTTCCTTTGGGATGTTTTTGATGAGGTTGTGAAAATCAAGCCAGAATGCATCCTTTTCTTTCTGTTCGCATCTAATTTGGGGAGCATATGGGCTTACAGATTTCTTCACCTTACCGTGTATAACCAATTTTAGAGATATTATACGGTCATTGCACTTTCAAATGGTCAAGATGTTTTTACCTTGTTCCGATTGATAGTAGAATGTCTTGTAAGCTTTTGTCTTAACGTTGAAGAAACGCGCCCGATTCCCTATTTTTTTGCTATTTCGTCTTTTATGCAGACAAGATGCCCACTCGCCTTCTACTCACATTTCTTTAAGCTCATAGCTGCGAGCTTGCAGGGAAGCGGACATTACAAACATACCCGTCCTAATTTCTCAATGGATAAGATGGATAAGTCAATCCGTGCAGATATGTATGGAAGATAGAAATAATTGTCCGGTAAGGTTCTACCAGAAACACAAGTAGCGCAGATACGCCGTTTTGATACCACAAATCACGTTATCAGGATTTTGAAGGGTGTTATTAAGAGCGTAGTTTTCAGATTCATCCAGTAGATATCAGATATATCTGATAATTCCTTGAAAAAGGGTTTGCCAAATGTGCGATGCCTGGTTCTAGCTAGTGCCAGGCAGTCACTGAGAAAATAGAATAGACTGCAGTCGGGGTTAAAGGGAATATATAACTTGACAGCGTGGAAGCTAAGCGACCCATGCTAATTGATTTAATTATTGCTGTCTCGGTTCGAGTTCTGTTGTTAATTTAGGTTGGCCATATCTATCCGGATATGATACGAACACAGGCTTAAAGACTGTTTCACCCAAATTCTTCAATTGATGAATCCCATCGGGGAGCAGACTGACTCTGCAAGAGAAACATCGTACCACATCTGGCTACCATGTAGGCTCTCTCATTCTCCTCTATTAAACTGAGAGCTCACCTGTGTGACAGGTTCTACTAGTGCAGAGGGCGAAGTACGAGTAAGTGAGTGGAGCGCTTTGATTGCAGCCTGTCAAAATCCTAAACCCTAACATCAAATCCACAAGCTTAGCTTACTCAAAGCGCTTTCTGTGAGCTCACTAATCAATGAGGAGAATATCCCTGAAACTAAAATAACCACGTCCTCCGCCTACGTGACTGTCTTGATTCCAATGCTATCGAAATTCGTCAAGATATGACCAGGAGCCATAGCAGAGATGAGATAACTCTCCCCTGAACCGCACTTCTATCTACGGGCTTGTTTGTGAGACTGATCCCCAATTTTGACTGAATGATTCTGAATCTTCTGTGCCAAGCTTGGTGAGAGATTGTAGAATAGATTCAGAGTGCACATGCGTGCCTAGAAAGTTGGCAAGTTGAATTGAATGACCTCATACAGTGCTTTCTACGGGAACTTTCTTTTAGGTAAGCATGTTGGGGCTTTGATTGAGGAGATCTTCAAATTTATTTAGAGTTTTGAGTATGAAGGATGTAAATCCAATGGGCTTAAAATCCCTGGCCGACTCATGATCGACTTTGTCGATTTTAGGGATGAAAAGAACTTGAACTCATCTCCATGTCGAGAAGGTGTGGTTGGGTTGAAGGGAGCCACGATAGATGGCCGTTTACCGGCATAATCAGTAAAATCCCGTCACAGCCTATTGACATATAGAGAATGAAATCGTTGATGCGCAAGGAAACTTTTCCCCACTTAATATATTATTGCCTCCACAAAAGCGCCACTATTTTTGCATCTCGGGAAATGAGTGCTCATTAGAAGTTCCAGTTATTCTTCAATGGAATCTGACAATGTTCCATTAAGTGGTTTGATGGATGTCGGATTATAGCGTTCTTTGAACAGAATTTTGCTTAGTCTAGCTGAATCCTTGATAGTTTCAATAGAGTGGCAGTGCTCTGCTTAATTCTGTGACTTACCCTGGCCTATTGCTTTTTGTATATTTTAGGGCAGTCCTTGTAGGGCTCCAAGAATTTGTGTTTGTAAGAAATATTAAAGGTTTGAAGGCTTTTTCATAGCTTTTTCGAGGGTTCTCACCTCTATTTCTAGTGCTTCCACCAATACAAAACTAGGATCGGGGATGCTCATAAGTTTGGTGTTTAAGACCTGACTGCATTTTTTCCTGTGAGTTTGCTTTGGAATTCTAAAGGAGCAAGGGTTTCCTTCCTGCAAAGTTTTAAGAGTGGATACTTTCCAGTTAACTACCCTAAATTCGGAGTCATTGGTTATTAGTTTAATGTCGAGGTTGGAAGTGGTGTCCACATTACTAACATTAAGCTTAAAGGTCATAAAAAAATCAAATAAATACTCACCTCGTTCGTTAATTACAGTGCTCCCCATAATGAGTGCCTTGCGTTGTCATCACATCCCAAAAGCAGGAAATCCTTTTTGGCGTGAAGGTGCCATGGTTTGTCGTTGCCTATATACGTAGAGACTTTGTAGAGCTTTCGTTTGCTTATACCCACCACTTGAACAGCTGTTAAGTCATTTGTGCTGAGGTGGGGACATAAAATTGGAATTGATATGTTTCTTTATTAGAGTACTAGGTTTGAGACTTACGGTATCCCTTTTGTGGAAAAGGAGCCCAGGGCTCCAGGATGATGAAAATATCATAGTATTCCTCCCTATAGAAGGCTATCTATCTATTGAAATGTAAGATACTGTGTATATATTGTTGTTTGGGATGAACCAGATCCTCTTTTAGCTTGCACTCGTCGATGATCATGTCGAGATAGTTAACCTCAGTGCTAGCCGGTCTGTAGATTTCGAGCTTGGCAAGCCGTACGCCGAACCTTAGTCTTAAATCGGTTTTCTCTAGCTTCGTGAGGTCCTCCTCATTTACTGACAACAGAAGAGTTTGGCTGTTTTGTCTTAGGGCTCCTCAATCTTGATAACCGCCCAATGTTTAAAGTTTCAGACATCAGAGGGTCTGTCTATTTTTATTCTGGGCAACCATATACGGGCTCGAGGTTTCCCAGGGGTTTCCTTAGCGGGGGTGTCCTTAAGTTTAAGACGCTCCCATGTATAAATAATTTTAGCGAAGCACGAGATAAGGAAATTTTTGGAAAACTGATGTTAAAAGTCATAGCCGGGCATAGGCCCAGTCTGGTGGTTCTAGATATGGTTCACCGTTAACTCGGTAAGCCAATCTTCGATGTTGAACCAATTAGCCAGTTATATGAGAATTCACCCGTTCTTCAATGAACTTTGCTGTAGTTTTTGGGCTCTGGAGCGACGGAATAGGTTGCTGAGGCTGTGGCATCAACCACGGCTTGTTCTCAGAACCTTTCTCATACATAATACCCGATGTTTCATGCTTAGTAATTGTGCTCAGAATGAAGACGGCGTAACTGCACCTGCTCTTCAAGATTGTACCAGAGGACTTACCCTTTTTTAATCACTTTGATTGTTGACCTTGACCACCTTGTCGCTGTTAGCAGAATTGTTGTCCGTATGTTAATTTAGGGTACTACGGCTGGTACATTGGACTTTCTTGAGGTCAACTAGTTGACTCGAAGCCAATAGTTCGTTGTTTTTGTTTCGTTAATTTTTTGTACGTTGGTACATTGGTACGAGTAGGTCGGAAAAGAGTGGGACAGTCCCAGCAGAGCCGATATACTGGTATAAGGCACTGATACAACCGACCCTGTCCGGGCATCGGAGGGGACCCTTAGATACTGTTGTGTAATGTAATTTTATCTATATATTTTGTATAAAGTTAACAAATTAGCAATTTAATTTTAATACAGAGTAAGAAAATTAGCAATTGTCGCGGAACACGATGCTGTCGAATCCGGGGTTGGAATTTTAGAGCGGAGAGGACCACTGACAGATAAATTGTCAGGAGGTTGCTGTCTGCTACTGATGGTCTGATGACATCACATTCCTACTTTTTCCGCCTAGTAGACTATGAATAGGTCAAACGATCGGGCTTTTTTTGTATGCGATTCCTCTTTCTCAGTATCGGCTTGCCACAGGTGGTAATTAATGGCATCTTGCTGACATCATCGTTTGTAGTCTCTGGTGTTGATGGTTTTCTTGACGTTGCCCTGGTGCAGGTGATAGAACCCCCAATTGCTGTTTTGGTGTCGGCCAACATTTAAGATTTAAATGCTCTTACAAATCTCTCGGCTAAGCCGTTTGTCCTTGGATGGTATGAGAATGACGTATAATGTATAATAGCTCGCTAGCTATAAAAATCTTGAGATTTGATTGCTGTAAATTGTGGGCTATCGCTTGGGACTATCTGTCAGCTATTTGTCAGCTGTGGTAGATTTAATGGGCTTAACTTCAACCTATTTTGACAAGTCGTCTACAATGATGAGCCAAGTTTTGTCTTTAAAAGGACCTGCAAAATCGATGTGTAACCTTTCCCAAACATGCTCTGGGATGGAACAGGAATATCCTGAGAGCTCAGTTAAGTTTGGCCGATTTTCTTGGCAATTATAGCATTTCTTGATAAAGTTGTCAATATCCTTGCCAAAGTTGTGCCACCAATCATAATATTTTGCTAAGGCTCGCATGACAACAACAAATGGATGACCTTTGTGAAGCTGATTCAAAATGTTCCTCCTAAACTCTACTAGAATGACAATTCGCCCCTGCCACATCAAAATTCTTTTTTCCACCGATAACCTCTTGCACTTATCAAAATAGGACTTCAAATCAGTGCTTAATGTTGAAAACTGCCAGTTCTTCTCCATACCCCATATGATACGTTGCAAGGTGTTGTCCTTTCTAGTCGCTCGTCTGAGAGCTACATATCTTTGTGTTATAGCTCACTGACAGTGCAGATTTGACGTTCCCTTCCGGTACTCGATTTTGTAATCATATTGTCGGATGTATAACGACCAGGTGATTGTTGACTAGCTGTGGCATCTGTCGTGTCGTACAAAGAGATGTTTAAGGGGCTTATGATCTGTTTTTAAAGTGAATATTGATAGAATTTCCTCCCTGCAAAAAATATAGCCACAGCTTCTCGATCAATGACAGAAAACTTTGTTTCTGCATTTGAGAGCTTACGAGGAGCAAAAAAAATTTGCAGTACCAACACCCTTTTCCACCTGGAATTTGTCTTTCTCGCTGCATGTAAATCTGCACAAATCAATGGGCAAACCTTTCGTAAAAGCTCAGCAGTCCTAGGAACGACCTCAGTTCGGTTTTTTTCGTTGGAGTAGATGCATTTTTGATTGCCGTTAGCTTCGATTTAGAGAGCTTTATACCATTTTTACCAAATTTGTGACCTAAAACTTCAATTGTGAGTGTAAAATAAGGACACTTACTGCGCTGAACAGCAAAACCAGTCTGTTTTAGGCTCTCAAAAATGGATGTTAAATTTTGGAGATGTTCGCTGTCATTAGCCCCAGAGACTGCAATCTCATCAAAATATACAGAAGTATACGGAGTATCGGCCAACAGTCGTTCCAAATAGCTCTGACATATCGCCGGTGCATCAGTTAAGCCAATTGGTAGCTGGTTATATTGGAAAACTGTAAGTAAGCATCCTTCAGATTGATCTTGGAGTACTTTTCTCCATTGCCTTCGAAGCTGATCAAATAGTGGAATCGAGTGAGTGTCTTTCAAGAGCACTCGGTCAATTGTTGTTCCGAAGTCGCCACAAATACGTATTTTCCCGTCGTTCTTGGGCACATGGACTGCAGGCGTAGCCCATTCTACAGATGTGTCATTGGGATCGACGGGTCAGATTATGCCGAATTTCATTGGCCTGGCTGGAATGTGAATAGGTTTAGTATTGCCTATTTTATTCATGTTTACCTGAAAATCCTTAATTGGCACATTGGAACTATCACGCATATTTTCGTTTTAGGGGCTGAAGTGTGTGGTTAGGTTTTGAACTACCTTCTAGGTGGTCGGTGCTTTGATCTTAAAGTTTCGAAATGGCGTGCAGAAAATAAACTTCTTTAGGGAACTGCATTCCAAACTCTTCACCCAAGCGAGTCCGAATAGCATTGACATTAGATCATCGAACTAAGCTCCGAATTGTAGACTTTTTTTTTGTCACGTGGTTGACACATCCCTGAGCGGTGACAGCCGGTCGATTCGGAATGCGAGTACATATCTTTTCGTAAGCAAGTCCCCTTAGTTGGCGAGCTCACAGGCCAACGGAACGGGTACCGTTTTAATGTCATTAGGTTCTTGACTAGAGCTTCCAAGTTTACCAATGATTTAGCAGGTGCGCAATTATATTCGTTTGTATTGGTGTGTTTGTATCTCGACTACACCTTGAGTCAGCTTTCGTACTCTCCGGCGCAGCTACTGGGGATCCAACACCCTACATAGTTACTTTACCACTTTTCTTACTATCCAAGTTGGATTTTCTTAGAGTACTCGTATCTACCTCTGTTAGTTTTTGGTCTGTGGATAGTGTAGGGTTTTCTAATAACGACTTGACAAATTTTTTTAAATAAAAGGCAATGACTTAATGTAGCCCCACAGAAAATAGTCTAGCGGCGTTAAATCCCACGAACGAGGCGGCCAATCGACTGGCCCATGTCTTGAGATAACACGCTCACCATACTTACTCTTCAATAAATCGATTGTAGCGTGTGCTGTGGCACCATCTTGTTGAAACCACATGTCGTCCAAGTCCATATCTTCCAATTCGGGCCAAAAATAATCGTTGATCAGGGGGCGATAATGCTGACCATTCACAGTAACGTTATGATCATTATCTTCGACGAAAAAATATGGCCCAATAACGCCGCCGGCATGCAAACCGCACCAAACAGTATTTTTTTGTGGATGAAGTGGTGATTCATGAAGCACATGTGGGTTTTCACCCGACCAATAACGCATATTTTGCGATGAAATTCATCATCTTGGCGAATCTTCTCCAGAACCCAATCGGAGAACGTACGTCGCTTCAAATGGTCCATCGGCTTCAATTCTGGAGTCAGCTTGATCTTGTATGAGTGTAAAACAAGATCCTTACGCAAAATACGTCTGAGCGATGCCCAATTCTTGAGAACGCCGTGGAATTGACTGATTTGGATCGTTTGCTACGGACGTCTGAACGGCAGCTGTATTTTTGACACTTCGACCAACCTGTTGTCTAACTGACACAGCAACATCACACAACGAATATGTAGACTCAAATTTTTGCACTAAACTTGTTATTGCCTCTCTACTAGGGTGAGAATTACGACCGAAAATTGGAGTTAACGCTCTTAAAGTTGCAGTCACCGACTCCGAATATCTGTAGAAAATTTTTATAATTTGCTGACGTTGCTCTTTAGTGTACTTTACCATGATGAAAATGTTAAGTTTACTGAATAAATTGACAGTGACAGTTTGATGACTAGTCAAAGAGTGCGTTCACAAATTAAATTCAAAGTTGTCAAGTCCCTATTGAAAAGCCCTATACTTTTAATTTCTACCAACCGTGACAGTATGCAAGCTATTTGTACACATGTGTAGGTTCCGTTTCTGCCGCTTGGGGACAAGCCTTATAAGAGAACTGACAAAACCCCACACGGGAGCTTCCATTGGATACCGTGCACTATTTCATACACGAAAACTACAAGGTATACCGGTAGGAAGTGAGCGTCAAGATACAAGTATCTATTTTTTGTAAACTTGCTGCTATGACACCTGTCAAACATATTTAGTATACATCAAGTCATTGAGCAAACAACAAAAATGTTGAATTTTGTACCAGAAAATGATGACTTGCCGAAAGCTTTAAATTATTGTTTTCATTTGAAGAAATTGAATGATTGTCGAGGCATAAGCTCCTAAGACCTGGTGAAACCGTTAATACAGATCGCTACCTACAACAAATGATCAATTTGAACCATTCATTGGTCGAAAAAGGACCAGAATGGGCCAGAAGACACGGCAAGGTAATTTTGCTCCATGATACCCATTGGGGGTGGTCGTGGTCGACTCCTCAAGCAGAGGGTCGCGGGTTCGAATCCCGTGCGAGGCAATTCTCTGAAAAAGTTTTTTCGTAGAATTTGTATTTAGTTATTGTAAATGAGAATCGCGTCGGCGTCAACTCTGACATGAAGGCATAACACTGGTGTTGGAGTGGTTGCTGGCTGGGCTAAATGTAACGATCTAACAACTAGCACGTACCAGAGGGTCTGTTGAGGATGCACTTGCTCGTCCCGTCCAGTTTGACAACCACCTCTGGGAAAAATATCGAAACCTAATACACCTGAGTTACTGAGTTACAAAAAAAAATGACAATGCACATGCACACAAAGCAAAACTAGTTGGGAGCTGCTACCCCACCTGACTTATTCACCAGACTTAGATCCTTCCAACTACCATTTGTTTTCATCGATGGGACACGCATTAACTGAGCAGCACTTCGAATCCTACGACAAAGTCGAAAATTGGGTGACCTTTTGGTTTGCTTCAAGAGACGAACAGTTTTATTGGCGTGGAATCCATAAAGATCCTAAAAGATGGGAAAAATGTGTAGCCAGCAATGGCCAATACTTCGAATAAAATGTTTCTCTATTGGGTATGTAATTTAATTCGTGCGGTTTTTTTTTTTTCAAAATTTGAACGTTTATTTAAGAAAAACATGTACAACAGTATTATTCAAAGTATTGCCCATCTGAAGCTATCACTTTTTCCCATCTATCTGGCAATTTGTGGATTCCATCCCAAAAGAACTGGTCTTGGCAGCCAAGAATCAAGCCAATTTTTGATATTCTGCTCTTGACCGGAACAAATGGTAGTCAGAAGGGGCAAGGTCTGGGCTATAAGGCGGGTGGGGTATGACTTCCCATCCACCGTTTTTCAAATAGTTCTTAACCGGAATAGCAACGTGAGGCCAAGCGTTGTCATGATGGAAAATTATTGCCTCGTGTCTGGTCGCATATTCCGGGCGTTTTTCGGCTACTGCTCTCTTCAAACGGATTAATAGTGTTTGGTAGCGTTGTCCATTGATGGTTTCACTCGGTTTTAGCAGATCATAATACAGCACACCCATCTGATCCACCAAATACAGAGCATTACCTTCGCGCCATGGATATTCGACTTTGCTGTTGATTTGGCTGGTTGGCCAGGTTTCACATATGATTTTTTGCGCTTGGGGTTGTCGTAATGGATCCATTTTTCACCACTTGTAACAATCCGATGCAAAAATGACTTCCTTTTGTGGCGTTATAGCAGCATTTAGGACATGCAAAACCGCCTTTCGACGTCTCTCGGCTTGAGTTCATGTGGAACCCAATTTCCTTGCTTTTGAATATATCCAGCTGCTTTCAAACATTTTGAAATGGCTGCTTGAGTGACACCGAAAGATTCTGTGAGTTTTCTTGTGTTTAGCAACAATCTTCATAGAGTAGTTCTTCCAGTTCTGCATCTTCAAACTTTTTTGGCTGCCCAGGACGTTCATCGTCTTCCAAGCCAAAATCACTACTTTTAAATCATGCAAACCACTTTTGGCACGTTCGCCAAATACGATGACTTCCGGCAGCAGTTTTCTTCATATTAAGGAATGAAGAAGAACTCCCCGCAAAAACACTTTTTTATTCAGAAAGTTCGATATATTTGAGTGAAAAAAAAAATTATTGTTGTTTACGCTTCAAATGACGTACAGTAGCTTTCCAACGCATGTTTCAGTGGAATAATACAAGTTCCGCCATCTCTTAGCAAACCGCACGAGTTATAGACCCAATATTTTCCCCTTGAAAATTAGTGTTTTGTTTTCACAAAAAAACTTCATACCGGTACACCTGGTATGCTAATTGGAGAGGTCTCTATCGCCATTTATAAAGGCCAATTGGTATGATTTAGAGAAAAAACTGGATATTCGAAGTCACTTAACCAACTCCTCAGGTCAAGCTCAAATTACTTCTTACGGCAGGCGTATTTATTATAGAATGTTCCTAAAGAAAGTAGTGGTGCGATGGTTGAAAAGTTAGAACTAACTGCAATTTAAAGAAGGTTCAAAGTTGTAGATTTAATGCTCTTAAAGGAGAAGCTCCTCATCAAAGTCATTAAAGCAAGATGCACGTATGTACTCGTAAATAATGGAACATTGCGATGTTTTAAACCTATATAGCCTGACTATGATTTGAATTACAATTAAAAAAAGAGTTAAATTTGAACGTCTCTTTGATCAGATATTTAATTATTTCTGTTCATTGCTAAACATTTTTTCACATCCTTGTGGTCATCACCACTACATAGTATGTGGTAATCCATTTTGCAATCCATTTGCCGCCATATGACAAAATTCAGATCCGTTTTGACTGAAAAATCCGAAAAATTCGAAAATTTAGTTTCTCTAATTTCATTCAATTAGCGTCGCCATGGAACTACAATTTGTATTAATTACAGCTGACATTAGGTGACACAACAGTGAGTTATCAAATTTATTTCAAAATTTACCAAACAAAGTGCACACATTAAAATAAATTACTTAATCTCCGAAACCCGCCGATTTATATCCTTTTTTTATGTATTTTTCCAATCGAGCAAATACATAGTTCGGGGCGCATACTGCGCATAGCTACAAATTGCATTAGGCAAACATTTTTAACAAAGCAATCGTTCTCAAATGGAAAAATACTTGTGGTCAGACGAAGCGTTTTCCAATATTCGATTTTATGTGGGATAAGGTGGGCAAGAAAAAAACACAAAAATACATTGGTAAACATCTAAAGCTAAACTGTTGATGCTCGTAAATTTGTGCAATACCCACAAAAACCAAAAATCCAACAAAACAAATCGTGTTATGTGCGTTTTTGAAGTAAGCCAGGATAACGCCTGTCATTTACTCCACAGGCATCCCATGAGGATAAAAAAGTTGGAAATGCCAAAACCTACGATATTCTGATGGCAAAGTTACCACGTTTGGAAAATGTTGAAATGCCAAATATTTTGTCAAACTCGTATCTAAATAATTAACAGGAGGGAGTATAATTTTGATTTGCATTGTACATATTGTACATGTGCAAATTGTTGTCTTAGGTAACTTGAATACCATATATCTTAATGTAAAGTGTATTCCTTTAAATATCCGTTTTACTCATTTACAGGTACAGAAAGAGGGCCTTACCCAAGTAATCGATGCTTTATGTCATTCCTAATTTGCTTGATTTATAGTATAAGGCAAAAAATATAGAACAATAACTTGTGACATTGGCCTAATCCCTTTTGTTGTTTCCGATTTTATAGGAACGGTTTGCATTCTCCGTAATCATTTTAAACATTGTGGTGTTGGCAATCTCATGCACAGCTTAGTGAGCCTCATTTCCTTCAGATTAGGCAAAAGATGTTGAGATTTTACTAAGGTTAGGTTAAGTAAGAGTAGCCAATTGAATCTATTTGCCCATGGATCTGTACTCCGCCTAGGTACTCTTGGAATTGAGCTTATGATGAAGCGTAGGAGACTGTTAATTTCTAAATTTTCTAGATAATTTAAGTTAGTGAAGTGGAGTTTCCTACTTTCGGAGATAGCTCGGTTTGTACAAAATAGGTGGAAAATTGTCTCCTCCTCGTCCATGCAGCTTCGGCAGAAATTGTTCAAAAGGACGCCAAGCCTTTGTGCATGCTTGCCTATAAGGCGACACCTATGATGGAGCTGAGATGTTTCCTATTTCGAAAGATCAAATTCTGAGAGCGAGCCAGATCCTATTTTGGCTAGATTTGTTTGGTCGCTAGACATGTTGATCTAACGGTAGTACGTAGCAATTGGTATAGCAATATCGTTTTCCGGTAGATTAGGTAGAAAGTTTCAAGTTTTTAGAAGTTCGTCAGCCCTTAAATTCCCTGGAATGTCTCTGTGCCCCGACACCAGCAAAAGTGAAGGTTAAACTGCTCTGCAATCTCCATAAGAGATGATCGGTAGTCCATAGCGATTCTAGAATTTAGTGAGACTGAGTCCAAAGACTTGATAGCGGCCTTTCTATCCGAACATATGTAGATATCCCATGCAGATATCACGTTTTTCTACATCCAAGAAAGGACTTCTTTAATCCCGAAAATTTCTGCCTGGAATACGCTAAAAGTATTTGGAAGACGGAAGTATAGGCTTAGATGAAGCTTATCCGAGAAAACATCTCCACCAACCCAGCTATAAGTCTAAGATCCATCTGTATAGAAGTATATGCCGTCTTTTTGACTTTCCTTAGTTTGCTGGAGTTGACTGTATTGCCTACAGCAGTCCACCAGACAACGTTCCAGTCGGTGAGTATCGTTCTTATAACCGAGACGTATATCCAGTGGGTAATGCAAGGATGAAAACCTCATTTGCTCCCAATGGCTTTTTTGCAAGAGAATAGAATCTCTAGACTAGTTTCCTGTCAAATATGAGACCCAGATAATTTGTTTATTGGAGAAGACTAAACTGGTACCGTTAATTGAGAGAGGACCTATGATTGGAATTTGATATTTCCTGGAAAAGAGAACAAGAGATCAGTTTTATGGAGGTGTACAAAAATTCACAGCGATCCGCCCAACGTTTTAATCCGTTAAGATTCAAATGAAGGAGTTCTATCATGGTATTAAGATGCTTACCTGAGACTGCTATAGCAACGTCGCCCACATAGGCAATCACCCTGCTCCCTCCTGCTTTCAAGTATATCAGCAGAAGGGGAGAGAGGACCTCTACATCTTTTAGCAAAAGTCCCATCAAGTTCGGAGCTGATTATCCTGCTTTTTAGCATAAGACAGATCAATTCCCAAGTGAGTCATCTACCTGCAGACGTGATAGCACAGTCGTGGCACCCTCTATGTCTAGGAAAGCAACCAACTAGATTGACGGTTTGCTTTCCTCAGTTCTGTTTTATATATTTTGAGCAATTCTTTGTATGAGTCTCTAATGTTTCTAAGGGGTCCTAGTGCTGAAGTTCACCGGTGCGATGTACGTATGATCGTCCAAATCTTTTTTTCACATTTCCGTGTAATCCCCGATGTAAAGACATCACAGATATGCTCTTATATGCCCAAAAGTCACACGATCGCCATGACATTTTAGTCAAGATATTCCATCTTAAGGTGAAAAAGATGATGGCTCTTCTAACCAAAAGCAACTTGTTTTGGGCTATGCGTTGTCTTATATACTCAGTGGAGTGGTAAAAACGGGGTCTTTCCCATATTCACATCTTACTATAGCTAGCGCAGCGTATCACCCGAAATTAGATAGACGAATCTACGATAATGTGGAGGTCAATACGATTCATGACTCTTGCGGTAGTTTAGACAACAAATCGCCCTGCAGTAGGAAGTATCTTCGACCACTTCTCAAAGACACACAGAAAGGAGACGATGGATATCCGTAATATATGAGGAGGTATGAATGTGAGTTGGACAACCGCTGGGTGGTACCTTACAATCATGTCCTGCTATGCATATTCAGTGCTCGTACTCCAAAATTAGTACTGCAGCTCTATCTATTGAATATATTTTTAAGTATGTAAAAAAGGATATCGATCAAGCGGCCTTCACTATAGAGAATGGAAAAAATGAGGTGCAAATCTATGAAAGCAGTTTAGAGGATCTTAAGCTTTCCATTTCATGATAGGTGACCTCCTGTCTTACATCTTCTTGTTAGGCTTGAAAATGACCGGCATGTAAACATCACCTCCAATAACCTGCCAGAGAAACTAAGCAGTCCACAAACAATTATACTAAGACGCCGCTGTTCTCTGAAGTCTCTTCTTACTTTGCTTGGATTAACATTTTCTAGAAGGAAAAGGGGGATAGTTGTAGAAATCTGACTTGAAGTGCAAAAATGGCACATTCTGGGTAGGGTCAAAATAACACCGAGAGCAACAACTTACGCATGCTGCCCCATGAAATTAGAGAACCGACATCTTTTGAAGACTTCAAGACTGTGAGTGGTATCTTATCCAACATTTCAATCTGCTGTAAGACTTTTGGATGGCGACACTGCGACAGTACTTTAAGCTATTAACTATAATGTAAATTTTCTGTCAACTTTCTAATCTTTTAAGCCTTTGTGAGAAATACAAGGAATGTCTCTCGGAAGACATTAAACGGCAACTGGAGAGAAAATTGCAAGATAGTGTAGACAGAGTGTACAATAGATGTATGATATCGATCGAGGATGCAGTACTAACACAAGCAATAAAACTTGGCAACATACGGATTGCCTTGGCCAAAAAGCTGCCGTTGAGTCTCATCCATGTTGAAACTCCACTCTAGAATATTTCAAAAAATATTAATGCGGTGTAAGTGTTGCGCGTTTGTAAACTAATAGTTTAGAATGAAAGTACAATGGTGCATAAAGACGGCTTCGAAGTACTAAACAAAAGTCTAAAAGATATCAGAAGGAACAATGGCATGATGTGTGGTGTAAGCATCAGACTTCCGTCATACTCTGCCGTTAATGCCGAGGGGAACCCAAGCTGACGAAGTTAAAGCTTGCGTTAAGGCCACAAATCGTTGGTTCTTAACCAAAAACAACTTCACTTTAAGAAAAAACACGTGGTGCACTTGAAGGGTAATTTTTGCACTGGAAAATTCTCAGATTTGATCCTTAAAATACGAAACGGAGAATATTCGAAAGCAGATTGTATGATAACAATTCTTTCAGATCTTGTCTCAGTTGTGCCGATCGTAAACGACCTAATAGCCCGAATATAACCAGATGTCCACAACTTACAGTAAATCAAAGAAGTGGCTGTGCGAACGTGCGAATCTGACACCTAACAACGATCAGGCTTCCGTTATAAGTGAGACTTTGTTTAAGACGTTGGAAGGAAGTAATGTTATACACTATCCTGTGGAATTCCTTAATCCACTTGGTCTACCGTATCACACACTTATCCTCGATGAAGGAGCTCCCATAATTGTACTTAGAAATGATAATCCACAAAATCTCAATCGAGAATCGCAAGAGGTTGCAATTTCTAATTAAGATCTGTTCTTAAGTCAGTCTCACGGTCAGTCGTTAACTGATATTTAATCTTAGTGGAGTTGCTTCTCGCCCCGCTAGTTTTACTCTCAAGAGTGCCTCGTCCATCAGTCTTATCGTGTTACTTTAAGAGGTGCTTTCTTAGGTATATTTCATGTGCGAGCTAGGCCGCGGGTAAAAGTTATATAAAATATGTAAGCTACAGGAATACCACAGGAATTAAAAAATGTATTACGATCGCGTGCAGAGTTTGAAAGTGGGCAGTAATATATCAGCTAATTTGTCGTATAGATACAATACCTACCATACAATTAGAGAAAAATTCCGAAAAGAACCGCATGACAATACGAGAATGCCAATTGCAGCAAACTTAACAGCTTCTTTAGGAATTTTAACTGGTCGTTATGTTTCCTCGATAATAATATGGGTGCTGCTGCTGATATGATCACAGCCACTATTCCCAGATCAGGGAAAATCAAATCAAAAGAAAATGCATGGTACAATTCGAGCTGTCTCAGGGTTGGAGAAATATTTTTTCGGTCCTACACGACTAATCCGACAAAGGAAAACCGAAAAAGTCGAGCTAGGAATGACTGCAACGTCTTACTTAAGCATGTGAAATTTTAATACAACCTATAACTGAGGCAAAAATATTGCAATGTCCCAAAGGTAGCGAACATTAGAAAAGTGGGCTTGCTACATACTTTGCGGCCAGCTCAAAACTTCCGGATTGTGCTTTCTCTCCGCCTACACTTTAGTGCGTCGAAAATTCAATGGGATAAATCTATTTTCGAACTCGTGTAGTAGTAAGAGTACTTAAAGACTTCAATATACACAAATCCGCTGATCTAGATAGTAAATCTCCCCGTCTTCTGAAGAGGTGTTCTTCCTCCCTGGCAAAATCACTGCCATCAATCCTACTCATTAAATCTCCTTCCGAGCGGATTGAAACTTCATTTTTCCAACCAGTCCCTAAAAAAGGCGAGCCTTTTTTTCTCCCTCTTTCTACAGGCCCATTGCACTTACGACCCTTCTTTCCAAGTTCATGAAAACGCTGATAAATTGTCACTTCATCAAATATCTCGAAATACGAAAACTTCTCAATGAACCGCAGTACCTTTTTCATGGCAACAGGTCCACTGGTGATTTAATGGCATGTCTCACCAAAAAGTAGAACCAAAGCGTACATTAATCTAGCGAAAGCAAGATAATTTCACCTGATATTTCTAAGGCATTTGACAGAGCTTAGCATCAGGTTCTTTTGTCGAAAATGCGCGCTTTTGGGATCGACGATTGTCTTCATCATCTATCATCTATTAGAAATCAATTCAAGTTGTCTTGGATGGTATTTATAAATGTTGGTGTGCCCCAGGGCTCCATTCTATCTTCGACACTTTTTAATTTTTATCAATGATCTCTTGTCCGCTTCTTCTAATCCAATACATCCCTTTGGTGACGACAATACTCTCTGATTTTCATATTCGTTCCCGGATCCTGCTCCTGCTGACCCCTGCTCTTTGGCTGTAGAAAGGGAACGACAGCGTGTGCTAAGCTCATTCAATTCCAATGCTAATAGCATAACTGTGATATTGATAACAAATGATTTATTCTGGCTTTATTCTGCATACTGTTCAGGAGATACCGTTTTTAGCAATATGCGGTATTAATGATAAATAAGATGACAATCATTAAAATGTTGCCAATAGGCAGTATCTAACATGTCCACCCTTAAGATAAAGTTACAAATTTAGATAACCAAATGTTTATAAATTAATGAAGTCCAACGAATTCAAAACAAATTTAAGAGAAAATATTGAAATAAGTTTTCATGACATAGCAATTCATGACATAAAGATACATTTTCATGGAATAGCAATTCATAATTCAAAACTTAACTTATGTTATCTGTATCTGACCGTTCGTTGCCGGATGTCCAGGGGCCGTAAGAATATGCTTTATGTGGTTGTTTCTTAACAATTTTGGAAATTCTTTAGACGTAAATTGTCGTTAATTGTCGCTTACGAGTCTGTCTATTAACCCATAACGACAGAAAAGTTCCCTCATTTTATTGATAGTAAACGAGGCAGTAATTTCTTTTGTCTTAAAGACTTCAATCCATTTAGAGTACGAGTCGATTACAATTAAGAGGTAAAAATTTTTAATGGGTCCAGCAAAGTCTACATGAATTCGACTTCATATTGAATGGGCAGGATTCCAAGGAATCAAAGCAGACTTCTCAGGACTTTGTTGTAATAATTACAAGGAATGTAATCATTAATCAAGCCTTCTATCTCGCTATCTATTCCCGGCAACCAAACGTAGGAACGAGCTAACATTTTTGTTTTTACAATTCCTAAATGTGAAGTGTGGAGTTGCTTGAGAATAACATTTCGTAATTTCTTCGGTACAATGGATCTATAGCCCCAAAGGATGCAATCGTATTCAACAGAAACCTCATGAGCTTTGTTGCGAAATGGAATGAACTCATCACCTTTCAACATGTGAACCGTTCCGTTTTGAATGGCCTCACTTAACTTTGACAAAACGGGATCACATCTTGTCTCACGAGCTATGTCCTTGAAACTCAATAGAAGGTTGTTGTCCGATTCTATTAGATTAATATAATTGCTTTCCGTATGAACTTTTGTAAAGAATGACGGTGGCATCCTTGCGAGTCCACCAGCATTATTTAGAGAACCTCTAACATGCTTACCAGAATAATTGAAACCTAATAATATCAGCGAATATCTTTGTATTCGCGCTGATGCCATTATAGGTAAACCTTTATGCTCACCAAATATGCCAAGCAATGGTCTATGGTCTGTTCGCAAAATGAACCTTTTGCCCAATAGATATTGTTTTAATTTTGTTACGCAAAAAACTATGGCAAGTGCTTCTTTTTCCAGCGTGCTGTAATTAGTTTCACTCTTGGATAAAGCTCTCGAAACAAAAGCTATTGGCCTAAGACCATCCTGCATCCTATGCGACAGAACTCCAGCTACAGCACTGTTGTTAGCATCTGTAGTTCAAACTATAGGTAATCTTGGATTGAAGTGCACCAACACTTGATCTGATGTTATTTCAGATTTTATTATTGGGCATGTAATTTAATTCGTGCGGTTTTTTTTTCAAATTTTGAACGTTTATTTAAGAAAAACATGTACAACAGTATTATTCAAAGTATTGCCCATCTGAAGCTATGACTTTTTCCCATCTTTCTGGCTATTTGTGGATCCCATCCTAAAAGAACTGCGCCGGCTTGGCAGCCAAGAATGAATCAAGCCAATTTTTGATATTCTGCTCTGATGTGAACCGTATTTCAGTGAGGGCGTTCTGCATCGACTGAAACAAATGGTAGTCAGAAGGGGCAAGGTCTGGGCTATAAGGTGGGTGGAGTAAGACTTCCCATCCACTGTTTTATAAAAAGTTCTTAACCGGAATAGCAATGTGGGGCCGAGCGTTGTCATGATGGAAAATTATTGCCTCGTGTCTGGTCGTATATTCCGGGCGTTTTTCGGCCACTGCTCTCTTCACATGGATTAATTGTGTTCGGTAGCATTGTCCATTGATAGTTTCACCCGGTTATAGCAGCTCATAATACAGAAAACACCCATCTGATCCCCCCAAATACAGAGCATTACCTACGCGCCATGGATATTCGGCTTTGCCGTTGATTTGGCTGGTTGGCCGGGTTTCGCATATGATTTTTTGCGGTTGTTGTTGTCGTAATGAATCCATTTTTCATCACCAGTAACAATCCGATGCAAAAATGACTTATTTTTGTGGCGTTCCAGCAGCATTTCGGACATGCAAAACCGCCTTTCGACGTCTCTCGGCTTGAGTTCATGTGGAATCCAATTTCCTTGCTTTTGAATATATCCAGCTGCTTTCAAACATTTCGAAATGGCTGCTTGAGTGACACCGAAAGATTCTGCGAGTTCTTCTTGTGTTTGGCAACAATCTTCATAGAGTAATTCTTCCAGTTCTTCATCTTCAAACTTTTTTGGCTGCCCAGGACGTTCATCGTCTTCCAAGCCAAAATCACCACTTTTAAATAGTGCAAACCACTTTTGGCACGTTCGCTCAGCTAGCGCATGTTCACCATAAACTTCCACCAAAATACGATGACTTTCGGCAGCAGTTTTCTTCATATTAAAGTAATGAAGAAGAACTCCCCGCAAAAACACTTTTTCAGGCACAAAGTTCGACATATTTGGGTGAAAAAAAAAATTATTGTTGTTTACGCTTCAAATGAATGACATATACTGAAATGACTTACAATTACAGTAAGTATTACTGTAAGATGTAAGTATTACATCTCTTAGCAAACCGCACGAATAGACCCAATAATTCATATGCCTTTTGGCATTTAGGTGACCAACAAAACTCAGCATTTTTGCGTAGAAGGGAGTATTTTTAGAGTAAAGTTGTTTATAAATTTTGAATAGTAATTTACCATACCTATAAAAGCTTTAAGTTCCGAAATATCTTTGGAATAGGTGCCATTGAGACGCTTGAAACCCGTTCATTGTAAGTAAAATATTTTGGGCTTAAAGAACTCACATCTAGTTAAATTTAAGGTTTCAATATGCTGTCGCATATCGTTTCCAGTAATAGTTATATCATCTTGATAAACTACGACATTTTTAATACCGAGTAATAAATTCTCCATTACTCGTTGAAAAAGGGCTGCTGCAGTCTTAACACCATAAGGTAATCGCTTGACTTTTAACAAACCAATATGTGTACTCCAGGTACAAAGAAGTTGAGATTCGTCATCTAGCAACAACTGGTTATAAGCATTGGAGAGATCGAGTTTGCTAAATAATTGGCCTAATTCTAGCGAAACGAAAATTTCTTCGATTCTAGGCAATGGATGAATAAAATTCTCCAAACATTTGTTGATTATGACTTTATAGTCACCGCAAATGCACAAATCACCGTTTGGTTTTAAAATCGGAACAAGGGGCGTACCACATTCGGAGTTATCAACCTGTTCAAGTACTCCATCCTGAATTGGCTTCCGGAATTGTTTTTCCACTTTGCTTTTCCATGCAAATGGTAAGGGTCTTGCCTTAAAAAACGAGGGTTTCGAATCCTCACTAACTTTCAACGAAATTTTCTCGCCTTTGTACGCACCTAGCTGTTCTTGAAATACCTCCGAAAACTCGCATTTTAATTTATTAACAATAGCCGAAAAATTTTCATTAACAGAAACCGAATTTACTTGCACTAAATTCGAGACTACAACAACTATTTTCTTTGTAGTAGCACGATAAGATATTGTTGCATCGTACTCAACTAAGAGTTAGATTCTTTCACCACTGTAATTGACATAAGGAACTTTACATGGTCTAAGAGACCTTTTACTTGGAAGTTGTTCGTAAAACGAAATTGGAACCAACGTACACGGTTTCCACAGGATTGACATCTACTATCTTTATACTTGCAAAACTGTGATCCATGTGTACGCCAACCACAATGATTGCAAGGTTTTTGTTTTGTCTGTTTCCTTCTGACTGCTCCAAATCCACTAATTCCACTGCCCGTATTGATTGTTTCTTCCGTGATTCGGATGCGTGATGCGTTTGTTCATAAAGTTGACGGATTCTTCGGTGACGATTTTTTTTTTTATCTTCGTTTGGATGATCATAGCTTTTTTTAATGCAGAAACTTAATTTTTCATCTTCTTAACAGTCTTTCAAATATAGCACTTGGTAAACGCATGATGAACTGGTTTAATACGAAGGCGTCCAAAATTTTGTCGAATTTGCAATTCAATGCCAAAGTCTTGACACTAGCAAACCACTCTGCAACCGTTTCCGTTTCGCGTTTAATTGATGAAAATTTTTTTTTTTTTTTAGTTCACGGAAAATGATTGTGGGTGGTGTGTAATGTGTATTTAAAGTTACGCACAATTCTTCGTATGTTTTAGAAAAAAGTGAATCTGGACTGCATAGGCTGTGTAATACACTGTAGGGAGCTGCGCCTACCGATTTTAATAAAACTGCTTTCGTTTGGTTGTCTTCGGTTAATTTCACAAAAATGAATGTCCAGTTTCTTTTTCCAAATGGAAAACGTTTCATATTCTGGAGAGAATTCTGGAATAATATACTTGCTGCCTGGAACAACGTGATTGTTGCAGCGGGAGTTGATTCGTTTTTTTGCATCTTTTCATTGAATTATTTCGAATTTAGCAATTTGTAAAACAATTTGATTATTTTATTCGTAACACGATTTGTAAGTTTGTTAAATTTAAATTTAGTTTCTCGTCGCCAATTATTGTGATATCCTCGTAAGACGAAATGAAAGACAACCTTGTTCTATGCTGGCTCATTAACAAGTGATTTATTCTGGTCTGATCTGGTTCAGGAGATACCGTTTTCAGAAATGTGCAGTATATAATGATAAATAATATGACAATCATTAAAGTGTTGTCAATAGTATCTAACAATAACAAATTGGGTAACTATCAACAGAGTGGAATTTAATGCTTCCAGAACACAATGCTGTCTGCTGTCGAAAGGAAAATCGAAACACTAAGCCATTATCCATGAAGGGCACATGCATTGTCGAAACCGGAACACTTTCCTTTCTTGGGATGTGTGTCAGTGACTACATATTCGATTTCGTCAAAAATTCTGCGAAACGACTAGATTTGTTAAGCGATGTAAAAAAGGTTTCACCCCCTCTGATCTGTCCTCAAAATAAACGGCATTCATCCACCCAAAATTGATGTACAATGCCCACATCTGGCCAGATGCTCCTAAAATATCTCTGCACCTGCAACATTGTATTCAAAACCGTGCGAAAAAACTCAAAGATGATACCTATATCACTTAGGCAATGGACACCCTCGAACACCGACGTAATGTCTCGTGTCTCACTTTGTTCTATCGCTATTTCCACCACCAGTGATCTATTGAAATCGCCAGTATGAATTATTTGTATAGTACGGCTATTTTTCTCTCAGATTTTTTCCCGGATGGTGGTTTTTGTGACAAAGTTAATCGGATATTGGCAACTACAACTTCTTTGGTGAGCTAAATTTTTGACAGTTTTACTTCGATGTATACTTGCTGTACACTATTATATGAACAATACGATCACTTCCATCAGGATAAGATCCTTCACGCTTTCCAAATCAAAATCTGAATCCGTATTTCCTGCTTTTCAATTTTGTTAATGTTGGTGTTTTGATCTGTTGGATTTGAATAATATGTGGTATATGCACATAGCATCATACACAACTTATATCTTCGTACCTATTGTACCTATTACTTCATGCCGCATCGGGGCATACTATGAAACATTATATCTCCCAATTTCTACTCAACATTATGGGTCGTTTAGTAAAATAATTTTTAATATCGATGTCACAGCTCCACCAAAGCACAAATCTAGGACACAACTTAGTATTTTTGGATGAATCCAGAGCTTTTGGTAGATCAAATTGCTTCGGGGTCTAAGTGTTGCACCTTGAGCCATGGACATGGTAGTGAAAAGTTCTCATAATTTATTGCAGATTAATTCATTGAGAACTGGGTTGTTAAGCTTATCACGAGTTTGTTGGGTAACATTTAAGGATGGAAACCGGTTGCCAGCAACAGCAGTTATGAATATTTCTGACAATTGGTAGTAGACAAGCCGGTGGTAAAAGAAAAAAATCTGCACAAACATCCGTCGCCTTTCCTCTATTTATCTAGATGACTTATTGATGGTCTAACCCGCGCGTAAACGTGTTCAGTAATGCAAGTACCATCTCTTCCCCCTGCAACGAGGAGCAAAAACAGAAGGAGATTTATTTATCACAGTAATTATCCTTGTGGCAGACCTCCAATACTCAAATTTCTCAATTCAGTTTTCTTTTTTCTTGGTGAAATCAATCTAAGGAAAGATGCTTAAAAAAATGTTCACTAGTACATTCATCACTGTTTAATTTCGGAATAGATGGGCCCATTGCTATTGTTATTCTACGAAGAAATACATGTAATTGATAAAGTAACATCAAAGATACTATTCTAAGTGAACCAGTATTAGAGTGGCCTGCTCTCCATAAGTTGATTTACTATATCACTGCAAATCATCTAGTGGTAAGAAGTTTTTTATTAGGTTGACTTGTTCTTATTTACTTTTTTAAAGGAACAGTCATTCAATACCTCATTTAGAGGATTTTAAGTCCCTAATACCTAATCTAAAATGAGATGTCCTAGTCCACTGCACTGCCATTTAAAATTGAATCCATCACGGGCATAATCCAAATTTTATTTCAATAGCGCTTATTTGGATTAATCAATCACCAGATGAACACATCTCATCAAACATGATCAACCGTTCACCACTGATGGATATTACACATCAGCCCTCAATACACCAGAACGAACGTGAACATAGACGAACGAATGTTGACTGGATCTCTTCGAAGGCCATAGCCATGGGCATAATTGATTACAATTCCCGAGCTAATGCATTTTCAGTTCATACCAGAAATGACGGAAGCGTCCGCCACGACTTAGTACTCGTATCTGTATTTCTGTAAAAATTAAATTCATTATCCTTAAATTCACTGCCAGGCACTGATGAAGCTATGTTCGATACGGAATCATTTATCAGTTGGGGGCATATGACGATTGACTTTGATAATTCTGAACTGCTGGGATGGCCAGTGTTGAACGTTTGGCTATTCGAACCGGATGTCGGGGGTAATTACTTTTTTAAGTTGGTCCTGCACGAGTCACAGTTCCTTTATGAATAATACAATGTTAGGTTTCTCCCCTGTGGTTAAGAGATCATGCACATCCCAATAACCCAGGTAAGGTTGCAACGTCGTTACACTCTCCATATATCAGTATCTCGGTTGCTGTTCTGCTTAACCAGGAGAATAATAATTTAATTGAAATTCTGAAAGGGCGATACACTCCGCATATGTCCCAGATAGTGAACATACCCTGATATATCGAAATTCCGAAACACAGAAATGCTAAAATGCTGAAAATATTGCTGAATTAGAAATTTGGCCTGCAATTAGAAATTTGGTTTTGGCAAAAAACCAGAGTGGCGTGCTGTGTATACGTAAATTGGGCGCCAGCATATTGCGTGGCATTGTTTGCTCCATTCAAACCGCAATATTCAGAACATGAAACCCAGCAAAATCAATTGGGTATGGGTTGGTGCAAAAGCAGAGTCTCTTGTTGATTTATGCAAATCTCTCAAATCAAAATAATAGCACAACACATTTGCATATTTCAAATTAAAATTGACTATGATGTATTTACGTAACGCTCCTTTTGGCGCCAAATTTGTACAGTGTACCGGAACTGGGCATGCATACGTATGTACCTATCTCGTATGTTATTTGAGGAAGGGGTTGTATTCCTATTCAAAGTATTGGATTGAATGTAAATTGCACCCTTATTCGAGGAATTATCCATCAAATTATCACTTCAGTCATCCATGTATAGTATGTACATACATTGCATCTCAATTGGGATGAGAGCAATTTACGATTAATTGTTTGAACTGGCATTGGTTACGTACGATACACACTTCGTACGTACGTGGTGTTTTTACAATACACACTCGCACCATCCTTCGAGCTGGCGGCATTTTTATGCAGACTAAGTTGCAATTGGTATTTTTAGATGCAAGGCATGATTAGAATACCTACTCGTATCTGTCCATATTTGTTTAAAACGGGGTTTTCCAATAAAGGGTCTATTTTGAATAGTCTGCTATACGCTATTTATAAATATGCAACAATACACGTTTCAACGAGGCATTGAAATTGCGAAAATTTGTTACAAAAATGGTGAAAATATCGCAAGTCGCCCAACAAGTGCTAAATTGGCTTCACTATTGGCACAAATTCAAATCCAGCAGAAAGCGGAAAAGAGGCGGAGGAAAAGCAAGAAATCTTCGAAATTGTCCACAAAAAAGAAAATCAAAAAATATATATACTGTGCAGCTACATTAGAGAGGGGAATTCCTTTAAATAGTTGTCAGACACTGTTAACTTAGCAGAAGAGGAAGAAGACGATGAGGCTCAGCTTGACAAGCTAATAAAAGAGCACCTGGAGAAGTAAGAGAAGTTGCGGTATCAAGAGCAGCAACAAAAACTACAACTGCAGAAGGCGGAAACTATGAAAGATATGCACATGCACCAAAATCAGAAGCAATAACAGCAGCAACAACAAGAACAACAACTGCAACAGAAGACGCAACCGCAAAAAAGACAAAAACAACAAAAGCAGGAGCAAATACCACAGCAAATACAACAGCAACCATTGAAGCAGAAACAACAGCAGCAGCAACAACAGCATCAGCAACAACAGCAGCAGCAACAGCAGCAGCAGCAACAACAGCAGTAGTAATATAAGCAGGAGTAACATCAACAACAACATCGACAACAAACACAGCAGCTTGAAAACAAGGGAAGGGAGAGGGTGCCACCAATTAATGTAAGTATAGGGTGATACATCGTGAGGTTTGATTTTCAAAATCCTTTTTTTAACAGATCACGTGTGACTCTTATCAAACGGCTTTATAATTTTTGTTCAGTATCGTTCGGCAAGTCATCATGGAAAGACTCACACCACAATAGCGTCTCCAAATTGTTCAGCTGTATTACGAAAATACAGCTGTGAGAAATGTTTTTCGTGCGATTTGAGGAACTTACGGTGTACATAATCGACCTACTGAAACCACTATTGCCAATAACATTCGCAAATTTGAGTCCCAGTTTACATTAGTGGATGATACTCGGGCGGTTAGACCACATCCAGCACGTAGTGAAGAGACTACAGCAGCTGTAGCTGAGAGTGTACGCGAAGACCATGATGAATAAATTCGTCGTCGTTCTCAGGAGCTTGGCTTGGCGTATTTTACATGAGGATTTCGGGCAAAAAACGTACAAAATTCAACTTGTGCAAGAATTGAAGCCAGACGACTTGAATTTGAGTCATATTTTCAGTGAACGGGCTCTGGAAAATCAATTAAAATCCGGTGTTTTATCGTGAAATTTTATTCAGTGATGAAGCCCATTTCTGGCTCAATGGATACGTTAATTAACAAAATTGCCGTATTTGGGATGATGAGCAACCCGAAGATTACCAAGAGGTACCATTACATCCATTAAAAATAACGATGTGGTGTGATTTATGGGCCGGTGGAATCATTGGTCCACATTTCTTCAAAAATGAGGCAAATCAGAATGTTACCGGTAATGGTAACCGATATCGCGCCATTTTAACGAACTATGTGTCTCCTGAAATTTAAGCACATGGTCTCGTGAGCTCTGACGGCACTACGAGTCATACAGCGCGTTAAGCAATTGATTTGTTGAGAAATCATTTTGGTGAGCACTTAATTTCACGTTTTGCTACGGTAAATTGGCCGCCTAGATCGTGCGAAATTACACCTTTGGACTATTTTCTCTGGGAATATGTAAAGTGTCAGGTCTCAGGAATAAGCTAGCTACGATTGACTCTTTGGGAGCCAACGTTACTTGTGTTATCTGCGAGATGCCAGTCGCTATGCTCTTTCGTCATCTTTCCAAAGATGATGTCATGGAAAGAGAATGTAATATATGACCATTTCAAAGGCATCCCTCCTACATACGGCCATCCTGCATTTCATCCGCCTCGGATGAGGGATCACTTACATCATTTCTACTACTACTTCTCTAAGGTTTCATCAAATCACAACTGGTGGTAGTGTTATTTGGACCTTCATGAGATGCCACCTTCTTAACTGAATAACGCCCCCCTCTTCCCTTTGAGACAACTTCATATGAACCAAGAAAATCGGAAAAGAGTTTGTTATCCGCCCCAAATTGAGTCCTTTTTATGGCAACTATGTCCCCCACTATGTATTCTGCTGCAACCTTCCTCTTACGATTAAAAGTGTTTTTGATTTCAGCCTGTATTTTTTCAATTTGTTGACGTGCGTCAAAAGGAATATGTTCTCTTTCAACCTCATATTGTTTAAGTTTAAGTTCGAGTTTTACAATATCCCAAATGTGTACATTATCCTTCTTTCGCATTGATACACCAAATAAGACCTCGAAGAGTGTTCGTTGAATAGACCTCTGTTTTGTGCTACTTATCGCAATTTGCATGCCCGAGACGAACTTGTACCACTTTTTGGGTGAATCAACCGACAGCCTCCAGAGTACTTTGATGACTACACAATTTGAGCGTTCAGCCTGTCTGTTACCCCTCGGTACCCCAGTAGTTACGTAAATGTGCTCAATATTTTGCTCAGTACAGAAATCCTTGAAACTTTGAGAACAGAATGCGCTCCCTTTATCCGTTATAAAACGCCTAGGATTCCCAAAATGTTGCTGCAGTTCTTTCATTTTCCGTAAGGTTTCCTCAGCTGACACAGTTTTTGTTGGGTATATCCAAAAATACTTCGAAAATCCATCCGTTATCGTAAGAATATACTTATATTGGATAGATGTGTCGAAAGGCTTGTTTCCTTTGTCCAGCTGATGAATGAATCCCTCTTGCTTTCCTGATTTTCTATTAGCCAAGATACACTTTACGCAGTTGATTAGACATCTCTCGACTTTTTCCTTCAACTTCGGGATATAAAATTCCTGGGAAATGAGATACATTGTTTTTTGCTTCCCAAAATGGCCTTCGTCTTGTTTCATTTTGATGATCTCCATCTCCATGTTACGAGGAATAACTAAAAGGAAAAATCCATTCACTTCTTTGAAAACCAACTCACCTCGGATCTGAAAATCATCGTAGGGTTTCTCTATTAGCACTACCTTCACTGAAGAAATAAAATCGTCTGCGTCCTGAGATTTTATAATCCGAACCAAAAGTTCCTGCTGAATTGTGTATATAGCTGGAGATCGGCTTAAAGAATCAACGTGAACCATCCGTGATAATGCACGATGTTCCACGTCGTAATCGTAATCCTGCATATACATCACCCATCTTCTAATAGCGCTTGGAAGTTCCTTCTTGTTAATTGTTTGAGGGAATGCAGCACAGACTGTTACGACTTTAAACTTAGTGCCTAGCAAATAAACACGAAACTTTTTTAGTGCTTTAAGAACGGCAAAAGTCTCCAAAACGTAGCTTTGCCATCGCTGTTCCGCAGTGTTGTTCTTAAGGCTGTAGTAGAATATGGGGTGCATTTGATTATCATCGCCTCGTTGCAGAAATATCGCTCCTATGTCCTCCTGGCTCGCATCTGTGTGCACTTCAGTGTCTGCATTTTGACAGTAGATGTTAAGAACGAGTTTTCTTGTTAGAGCCAGCTTTAGGACGGCAATTGCTTGCCGTTGGGGACCTGCAATAATAAATTTAGAATTCTTTTTCGTCAAATCTGTAACGGTTTAGCCAAAATTGAATACTAGTTAATGAAGCGTCTGAAAAACCCTGCCAGACCAAGAAATTCTTGTATTGTAGCTTGTTAAGATTTTTTGGTTCTGGACATTTAGCCACGGCATGCAGTTTTTCTTCCGAAGGACTTACCGTACAATTCTCTATAATATGGCCAAGAAATATCACTTTCTGCTGAACGAACTTACACTTTGCCCAATTTAAATTTAAACCATTCTCGGCTGCAGTCTTAAGCACGATGCTTAACTTTTCCAAGTTCTCCTTAATGGTTTTTGCCAATATGATAAGGTCGTCCATGTTCGTGTATACGATGTTCTTATTGACTAAATCGCGGAATATTAGATGGATATACTTAATAAAAACTGCTGGGGCATTTGACAATCCAAATGGTACACGATTGAATTCGAATTCTCCATCGGCAGTAACAAAAGCCGTAAACTTTTTGCTATTTTCTTCAATGGGAACATGAAAATATCCATTTTTGAGATCTAGTGTGTCTGTATTTTCCTCTACCTCGATGTTCATAACGAAATTTTCATCATTCATCTGATAAAATGTCGTTTCCCCATTCATCATTATAACCTTCGCTTTCGCCATCACGTCTCTTCCAATAATTACGTCAAACCGAATGCAATTGCTACGGACAACGTTTAAGACACCATGCAGGCTAAAATTGTCTATAATTAAATCAGCTTCAAAACTACCCAATGTGCTGTGTGCTCCTGAACCTAAACCAACTGAACTCATGGTATTATTCCGTAACGGCCCTATTTTATGCAACTTTTCGAAACAGTCTTTTCGCACCAAAGAGATTTCAGCACCGTTATCAATTTACGCCTTGCAAAAATTTCTGTTAATATAAATTTGTTTGGAATTTAAGACCGAAAAGGTATTACTTTCTTTAGACACCGATTTTATTGATGAACAATTTTTCGACATGTGCCTTGTCCCGTTGCATTTAAAACATTTCGTTACGGATCGACAGTCTTTCTGCTGGTTTTCAGACGAACCGCAATTATAACAATGAGAGTTTGAAGCGCGTGGCTTTTTAAGTTAAAGTTAAGTCCGCTATTTTTACTCGACCAATTAGAACCAACCCCGCTGCCAACATTGCCGCCGAAACTACCACCCACCTTAGCTCTAAATTTGGTGAAAAGTTCGTATTTCTAAAACAGTTCTGTCAATGTTTTTGCGCCATATAAAATTATTTTACGATCCTCGCGAGCTGAAACCCCGTTTATTGTATAAGTAATGAGTGACATGTCATCGACGTCAGCTAACTGTCCTATTTCCTTCATTTTATAAAAGTTTTCCCGAAAATTCTCGTCTCTTTTCATTTTACGATTTTGAAGACACATGTACATGTCGGCCTTGCAAAATGTTTTCTCAAATTCCGCGCATAGTATTCGTTTAAAATCGGCATATGATTTACAAGAACACGTTTTCATATAGCATTAAGCAGACCCTGCTAACTGTTTTCTCGCAAATATTAATTTTTCAAGTTCTGACCATTTCAACAGAAGCGCAATTTTCTCGAATTCTATGGTCTATAACTTATTCGTGCGGTTTGCTAAGAGACGGCGTAACTTGTATTATTCCATTGGAACATGTGTTGGAAAGCTACTGTCACTGTACGTCATTTCAGTATATGTCATTCAGTCATTCATGCGTAAGCAACAATAATTTTTTTCCCACTCAAATATGTCGGACTTTGTGCCTGAAAATGTGTTTTTGCGGGGAGTTCTTCTTCATTACTTTAATATGAAGAAAACTGCTGCCGAAAGTTATCGTATTTTGGTGAAAGTTTATAGAGAACATGCGCAAGCTGAGCGAACGTGTCAAAAGTAAATTGCACGATTTAAAAGTGGTGATTTTGGCTTGGAAGACGATGAACGTCCTGGACAGCCAAGAAAGTTTGAATATGAAGAACTGGAAGCATTACTCTATGAAGATTGTTGCCAAACACAAGAAGAGCTCGCAAAGCTGGATATATTCAAAAGCAAGGAAATTGGGTTCCACGTGAACTCAAGCCGAGGGACGTCGAAAGGCGGTTTTGCATCGGATTGTTACTGGTGATGAAACAATCGACAATTACGACAACCCTAAGCGCAAAAAATCATATGTGAAACCCGGCCAACCAGCCAAATCAACGACAAAGCCGAATATCCATGGCGAGAAGGTAATGCTCTGTATTTGGTGGGATCAGATGGATGTGCTGTATTATAAGCATATGTGGTGCATTTGATTATCATCTCCTCGTTGCAGAAATATCGCTCCTATGTCCTACTGGCTCGCATCTGTGTGCACTTCAGTGTCTGCATTTTGACAGTAAATGTTAAGAACAGGTTTGCTTGTTAGAGCCCGCTTTAGTTTCGTGTTTATTTGCTAGGCACTAAGTTTAAAGTTGTAACAGACTGTGCTGCATTCCCTCAAACAATTAACAAGAAGGAACTTCCAAACGCTGTTAGAAGATGGGTGATGCGACCAGACACGAGGCAATAATTTTCCATCATGACAACGCTCGGCCCCACGTTGCTATTCCGGTTAAGAACTATTTGGAAAACAGTGGATGAGAAGTCTTACCCCACCCGCCTTATAGCCCAGACCTTGTCCCTTCTGACTACCATTTGTTCCGGTCGATGCAGAACGCCCTCACTGAAATACGGTTCACATCAGAGCAGAATATCAAAAATTGGCTTGATTCATTCTTGGCTGCCAAGCCGGCGCAGTTCTTTTGTAATGGGACCCAAAAATTGCCAGAAAGATGGGAAAAAGTCATAGCTTCAGATGGGAAATACTTTGAATAATACTATTGTACATGTTTTTCTTAAATAAACGTTCAAATTTTGAAAAAAAAACCGCACGCATTAAATTACATACCCAATTAGTATAAGGTGATACATCGTGAGGTTTGATTTTCAAAAGGCTTTTTTTGACATATCATTCCTGACTCTTATCAAACGGCTTTATCATGGAAAGACTCACACTACAATAGCGTCTCCAAATTGTTCATTGTTCTGTGAGAAATGTTTTTCATACGATTTGAGGAACTTACGGTGCGCATAATCGACCTACTAAAACCACTATTGCCAATACCATTCTCAAATTTGAGATCCCAGTTTACATTAGTGGATGATACTCTACCGGTTTGATCACATGCAGGATGTAGTGAAGAGACTACAGCAGCTGTAGCTGAGAGTGTACGCGAAGACCGTGATAAATCAATTCGTCGTCGTTCTCAGCAGCTTGGCCTGGCGTATTTTACGTAAGGATTTCGGCCAAAAAACGTACAAAATTCAACTTGTGCAAGAATTGAAGCCAGACGACTTGAATTTGAGTCATATTTTCAGTGAACGGGCTCTGGAAAATCAATGAAAATCCGTGATGAAGCCCATTTCTGGCTCAATGGATACGTTAATAAACAAAACTGCCGTATTTGGGCTGATGAGCAGCCCGAAGATTACCAAGAGATACCATTACATCCATTAAAAATAACGATGTGGTGTGATTTATGGGCTGGTGGAATCATTGGTCCACATTTCTTTAAAAATGAGGCAAATCAGAATGTTACCGTCAATGGTAACCGATATGGCGCCATTTTAACGAACTATGTGCCTCCTGAAATTTAAGCACATGGTCTCGGTGAGCTCTGGTTTCAACAAGACGGCACTACGAGCCATACAGCGCGTGAAGCAATTGATTTGTTGAGAAATCATTTTGGTGAGCACTTAATTTTACGTTTTGCTACGGTAAATTGGCCGCCTAGATCGTGCGAAATCACACCTTAGGACTATTTTCCCTGGGAATGTGTAAAGTCTTAGGTCTAAGGAATAAGGTAGCTACGATTGATTTTTTGGAAGCCAACGTTACTTGTGTTATCTGCGAAATACCAGTCGCTATGCTCGAACGAGTCGCCCAAAATTGGACCTTTCGAATTGACCACCTCAGACGTAGTCATGGCCAATATTTACATGATATCATTTTCAAGAAGTAAATGCCATGAATTGTTATTTTAATTGATAATAAAACTTGTAAGTTCACTTACAACTTACACTTAGAACACTCAGTAACTAAGTAATAAGGATACGCTGTCGCTAATCAGTGTGTTGAGTGATGAAAGTTAGAGAGAGGATCTTTCCAAAGATGACGTCATGGAAAGAGAATGTAATATATGACCACTATAAAGGCATTCCTCCTACATACATATACCCCTAAGGGTGAAAAACTCCAAACGGTGCTGTTAAAATGGGTTGATCGAGCAATAAAAACGGTGGCGCTCGAAGAAGAGCTCAAGGGGTTACTGAATGACGACCTTAAGTTCGTGGGAGTCAAACCGTTTATCACGATCGTGGCAATGGGTGGTAACAGTACATTTCCATTCTTCTTAGTTCAATTGAAGCCCAACAGCAAAATCGACAGTCTGCGAAAAATCAAATTCCTGTATTATCATGTTGTAAGTTGGGAAAAATTAAAGAGGGCAAATCATGTACTTCAATGCATGCGCTGCCAGAGGTTCGGGCACGCCGCAGCTAATTTCAATATGCAATTTAGATGCGTTAGGTACCATAAGGACTACAAATATTGAGAATGTTCTTTAGGCAACGATAGAGTAGTGGATAGGGGTCAACTCTTTTGTGTACTCTGTAGGAACTTGGGGCATTCTGCCAATTTCAGGGGTTGTCCTAAGTTCAAGGAGCTGAAAAAGAAAATTCGGGCTCGAAAACAGATCATCTAAGAAGATAAGCGTCAAAAGAGTCGTGTTTTCTTTAATTTTGTGGCACCCAGTGTATCCTTTGCCCAAATGGTATCTAGGTCGGGTAAGGCCACAATAACAGCAAAAAGTACGCCAAAGGTAGCCGAAAAATCGCCGGAAGCGAATTTGGACTTGAAAGCCATCCTTCTGTCCCTACACGGAAAAATTAATCATTTTCAGAAGCAATTAAATGAACAACCGGCTAAAATTGGCGTCATCTATTCGACCCTGTTTGACAAGTTTGGCACGCCAATATAATATCTGCTACGTTGAATGAGGTAAATCTGAAGATCCTTGAGTTAAACAATAACTCAGTAATCAGGACCTACAAAATCTGTTGTCAAGTGAATGCCCAGATGTGCTTTTGGTAACCGAAACTAAGCTTAACCAGAAGCACAAAATTGGCTACAGTGACAACGATATATGTATACAGAAGGGACCATCCACACTCCACACTAGGGGGTGGAGTTGGTATCTTAGTACGCAAAGGTATGCGCCATAGGGTCACATTTAGCAGGTATTTCATGAGGATCCGGGTGTTGGAAACTATGCATTCCTCTTCATAGCCGAAGGCGAGTGTATGTGGTGTCGCTTTATACACCTGAACCACCTAATTCCATTCAATTTATAACTGAGCTCCAAATACTTTTTCGTTGCCTTCAGTTTCAACCGGAAGAGAATTATTATTTTTTGGCTGGAGATCTTAACGCCAGACATGCGGCATGGGGAATAATCCGCCAAGCACTAGGGGCAACCAGTTATATTACTGATGGGGTCAACATATGATTGAGTTCAGATTTGAACTGTACGAGACTAATATCCCATCATTCCCATTAGCCGGTTATTTCCTGGACTTAGCATAAATAGACAGTAGACTAGAAGTGACAAAAATAGATCGAAGCACACGTAACTGTTTGCAAGCGTTCGAGTACGATAGTGATCACTAAGGAATTGCCGCCACAATACGGATCATAAACGAGAAAACGTAGCTGAAGCGGTATGATCAAGTGTACTCTTACGACTATCGTAAAGTACGGTGGTCATGCTTCTCCAGAACCTTAATGAGTAATTTAAGTTTAAGTGGAATTGATCCTCCGACTAACAGGAACCTGACAAACGAAGAAATCGACTGTAATTTACTGACGATGCAAGACGTTGTCAAACGAACTATGGAGCAGACTATTCCTCGAATAGAATGATCCGAAGAAAGCCAAGTCTACAAAAGCTGTACAGACAGTTTACTGACAGAAACGACTCGGAAATAAGAACACTAAAGTCACTGATTAAAAACCTTAAACAATTAATTAAAGAAAGTACAGTTAGTACAGTAAGTACTTGAACAAGAAGATTCGGTCTATAAAATCCAGTAATACGAATATGTTCCCGCAGATAAATATATTATTCAGGCGGAAAGATCAAAATGACATTCAGTGTGTCCGAATTTCACAAACAACAGAAAACTGACAGACACTACTGATCGTTTGTATAAGTCCAGAGAGTGCTGACTCAGACGACGGTCTTTTCGTGGTCGAAGACCCACAGGAGAAAGTGGATTTGCTGAAAGCATTTTTCGAGGCCGTGTATGTGGTGAATAATCCGGTTCTCTGTAATCACGACATTGAAGACCGGGCATACGTAAATCACTATTATCTGCGCAACGAGCTTAAAAATTTTCGATCCGAGAATCATGGAGAAGAAAACGCCTCAAATGTTATCATCGCCGATGGGCGAGTTTCCTCGCATTTTTTCATAAAGATGAACTCTTGTATATCTTTGAGTCTCTGAAAAACAAAAAGTCATCGGGAATAGACGGTATTCCAAACGTCGTATTATGTTAAGTTTAACAATGCGCGTGCATGTTGTCATGATGGAAAATTATTGCCTCGTGTCTATTCGCATATTCCAGGCATTTTTCGGCTACTGCTCTCTTCAAATGGATTAATTGTGTTCGGTAGCGTTGTCCATTGATGGTTTTACCCGGTTTTAGCAGCTCATAATACAGCACACCCATCTGATCCCTCCAAATACAGAGCATTACCTACGCGCCTTGGATATTCGGCTTTGCCGTTGATTTGGCTGGTTGGCCGGGTTTCACATATGATTTTTTGCGCTTGGGGTTGTCGTAATGGATCCATTTTTCACCACCAGTAACAATTCGATCCAAAAATGACTTTCTCTTGTGGCGTTCCAGCAGCATTTTGGACATGCAAAACCGCCTTTCGACGTCTCTCGGCTTGAGTTCATGTGGAACCCAATTTCCTTGCTTTTTAATATATTCAGCTGCTTTTAAACGTTTTGAAATGGCTGCTTGAGTAACACTCAAAGATTTTGCGAGCTCTTCTTGTGTTTGGCAACAATCTTCATAGAGTAATGCTTCCAGTTCTTCATCTTCAAACTTTTTTGGCTGCCCAGGACGTTCATCGTCTAAGAAGCCAAAATCATCACTTTTAAATCGTGCAAACCACTTTTGGCTCGTTCGCTAAGCTAGCGCATGTTCACCATAAACTTCCACCAAAATACGATAACTTTCGGCAGCAGTTTTCTTCATATTAAAGTAATGAAGAAGAACTCCCCGCAAAAACACATTTTCAGGCACAAAGTCCGACATATTTGAGTGGGAAAAAAATTATTGTTGCTTACGCATGAATGACTGAATGACATATACTGAAATGACGTACAATGACAGTAGCTTTCCAACGCATGTTCCAATGGAATAATAGCAATGGAATAGAACAAGTTACGCCATCTCTTAGCAAACGAATTAAGTTATAGACCCAAGATTGACAATTTCCTGATTAAGGTGGTTCGAAGACACGTTGAAAGGGCAATAAACAGATCTTTGGGGCTTATTGCTCCAATAAAATGTACCACGAGAGCTCTCTTCTATCGTGCTTTATCCCTACAGAGGCATTTTTCCATATTGATGCTAAAGGGTTGGTGCAAAACATGGATGGTATCCCGGTAATATACCGCCGTCATCGCGGTGTGTGGGATAAGCGGCTCATCTACGACGGGTATGTTGTCAATGCTCATGAGGCTCTCCGTTTTAGTTTCGCGATTGCGGACAGTGATCGGAACGATGCCGAGAAACAGTACACCGAATTCTGGTGGCTTCAAGAATAGGTCGTTACGTTACTAAGGTAACATTCTGCTCCTAGTTGTAAGTTAGGTTAGGAATAGTTAGGTTTAATTCTCGGTGATTGCCCGAAATCGCAATTGGGATGGTGACCACCCAGCACGAGAGCCTCTGGGTGCTTACCACCCCGATTATAGTTAAGTTAGGTTAAGTGTAAGTCACTTAAGGTAGGTTAAGTAGAATAGGGTCATAGTTTTAAGTTTTATAAGAAATTTAAAAGATATGTAATTGTAAACTATAATTTGATTTAAAAGAAAACAGCGGATTTTTATGTTTTTTTTGTTTATTCTCTTTCTTTTCGTTCCTATCTCAAAAGTGCCGGAAAAAAATGGCGAACCCTTTTCAAGTCCTGCGAACTTAACAATTTCTATAAAAAGACAAGACTACAGAGGTCGCTTAAGTTGACAAAAGGAATTATATAACAGCTCGGCCAATCTGACATTTGATTAACATCGATCAAGATAATTTAAAATAGATGATTTAGTTACTCCTCTGACATTTATGTTAATTCGGTACCAGGTAGCTGACAGATATAACTGATTTCAGTATTCGGTAATTCCTTTGGTTCTAACCATTCACGCAATTTATTTGCTTCCACAACACCATCATATGGAAGCTAAATCAACTGACAGTTTTCCACGTCTCTAACCACATACCGGTCGTTAGGTATTGGACTACATACGAGCCGCGGTATTTCGGTACAAACTTTTTGTTTTGAACTACGGTTGTATAAATATGTCTTATGACAAAATAGTCGCCAACTGAATATTGCCCTGCTGGCCGACTGTGCCTTAGGATATACTGCAAACTATAATCTTGGGACTTTTCTATTTCTTGTCCTATTTTTATCCAAATCGCGTTGGTGGACCTTACTAAATTTCTCATCCAAATATTCCGTTAATTCATCAACAATTTTACCCCTTTGATTTATTCCAAACAACAATTGACTGGGTGTCTCTTTCGTTGTACTATGTATTGTGTTGTTTAACGCGTATTCGACCTGATCGAATTTTGATACCCAGTCTGCGTGTTGAACTGACTCCGTTAGCTTACTAAGCATTGCTCTAAGGAGACGATTCACCAGTTCCACTTAGCCATTGGCCTTAGGAGAAGCCACTGCGACTTTGACATGGTCAACAAAGTATTTTTGCAGTGCACCACACACTTCCTTAGTGCTTGTCTAATTAACCGGATATAAGCGAACAAATTTTACAAATGCATCAATAACGACAAACACATGTTTACGTTTCGAAATGACTGAAGGCAGGGGGCCAAAGTGATCTACGTGAACTGCATCAACGGGAATTGGGTTTTTAGGTGTATTAAACAAGTTATGTTCGTTTATGCGAGCTGGTGCAAAATTTAGGATACATTTTATACAATTTCGTATAAAGTGGCTAATTTTATCTTTCATGTTAGCAAACCAATAATTCTTTCGTATTTGATCAAAGCACATATCAATACCCAAATGCTTTATCTTTTCATGTATCATACGGACGACATTCTCTTCCATTTCCTGTTGCACATATAATAAAAAATCGGGGCCACTTCTTCTAAAAACCAACCCGTCATGCAACTCGAATCCATCAACAGCACCAAACTCTAGCTTCACAGTCCAATTCGTCACTGTCTACAGCAGCAGTAATTTGGCAACCGATTTTATCTTTATCGTGGTCAAGAGCATCCTCACACAAAGGTTGCTTCGGATGACACCGACTCAATACATCAACTTGTCCCATAGATATTACACTTCGATGCTGAATTGAATAATTAAAGTTTTCTACAATAATTCTAGCGCCCATCGAGCATTTCTCGGGTTAACTTGTTTTTTAATTAAAGTCATTGTAAGTGAATTACAATTAGTAATTATTTTAAATGGAATTCGCTCCAAGTACACACGAAATCGTTGAAGTGCATAGATAATGGAAAGGGTCTCTAACTCAAAACTATGATATTTTGATTCAGCTGCAGATGTACGGATGAAATTTTCCGTCGTCCTGTCGCTGCATCAATGGTGCACCAAATTCGTGACTACTGGCATCGCAGTGAAGCTCTGTCTCACGTTTCGGGCAGTAAATCGCAAGGACCGATGCGGCCACCAATTTATTTCGCAATTCATTGAAAGCAATGCGAAACTTCAGAGAACTTAAATGCAGACTTCTTGAGTAACATGTCCAAAAGTGGTCTAGCAATTTTGGTCAAAGATGGTACAAACCTTCTAAAATAAGAAAGCAGACCTATACAAGAGTGCAGTTCGTTTTGGTTCTTTGGAATCGGATAATGTCTAATATCTTTAATATGGGCCTCGCTTAGTTGAATACCCGACTGGTTCACCAAATAACCTAAATATTCAATTTCGTCGTAACCAAATTTACATTTACTTAATTTTACTTCTAGACCCCTCTTTTACAGTCCGGTTCACTTGATTAGAGGCAATAATTTTTATGAAAGAAAATGCTGATTAAAGCAACTGTATTTGATCTAATAACAAATGGTTTTCTAATAATTCAATATCAGACTGTACTTTGTTTACAATTACGCACAAAACGAAATTTTATTTCAGTTAACGGTATTCCGTAGCAGTAAAACTTTAGCGGCTATAATATTCTGCTTGATTTATTGGATCACTTAAATAGAGGCACTTAGTTTGTGAATTCGAATAAAATGGGAAGGCAGAAGAGAAAATGGACAAATCGATATCTTGACCTCTAAAGGGCTTTCGAATCCTTAAAATGACCAAAAAGATTGGTCGAAGTTCAAATGTTGTTGATCATTATGTGAAACAAGATGCCTTGTATGGCAAGAACTGCAAAAGTAGGACTGTGATGGCTTTGACACCAAAGGAAAACCGCAAAATCCTTAGAATTGCATCCAACTCCGCCATTTCTACATCGAAAATAAAACAAATGACCAATGTTGCAGCTAGCAAATCCACAGTTCGAAGGGCTATTCTAAAAGCGCCGCATCTGAAATATACAAAATTACAAAAAAAAAAAAACCACCTCTGAATCAATTCCGCAAGCAACGCCGCCTCGATTTAGCAAGGGACCACATGGCTTGGAGTTCTGTCACAAATAACGATCCCGGTGAATGGAAAAAAGTTGTATTTAGTGACGAAAATAAATTCAATTTGGATGGACCGGATGGATACAATTTCTATTTTCATGACTTAAGAAAGGAGGAGAGGTACTTGAGTCGACATCACAGCCGTGAAGGGGGTGTCATGATATGGGGAGCAATCTCGTACTATGGCGCTTGTAGACTCCAAAATGACGGGAAATAGCTATAAAACACTATTGGAATCATCTTTTCCCGAGATTTGTGAAACATTTAGATCCATTCAATGGAACTTTCAACAGGATAATGTGCCTGTACACACTTCAAGAGTGGTGAAGACTTGGATTGCGTCCCAAAATGTGGAAACCTTAACATGGCCACCCAACGCATTTATGAAGCAATTTATAAACAAGGTGGCAACACAAAATATTAATCTTTAAAAATAAATGTAAAAAAAAAAAAATTGTTGTTCCTGTTTTTATTTATTTTCTTATTTGGTTATTGCCTCTAATCAAGTGAACCGGACTGTAAGTTCTTTGCAATACCTCTGCAACTACCTGTACATGAGATTCAAAATCAATAGACGCAATCAAAATGTCATCAATGTAAATTATAATTTTGCCTGCATCAATCAAATCACAAAAATGTTATAAAGAAAACGCTGAAAGTTTGAAGGTGAATTTTTAATCCAAAGGGCATCTTTAAGTATTCAAATTGGCCATGAGGCGTAACGAAAGAAGTTACTGGGATGGAATCATTATGCATCGCGCACTGATTAAATTCGACTCTCAAATCAATTAAAGTGAACCAACATTTATTAGCTATGTACTCGATACAGTCCTCTATCAATGGCAGCGGAAAATTATCACGAATAGTCTTTTTGTTTAGTGCTCGGTAATCAACACAAAATCGTGTTCTGCTATCTTTTTTCTTTACTAAAACGATAGCTAACGCAAAAGGCGATTGGCTTGGTCGTATAATTTTTCTAGAAATTAAGTCATCGGCTATTTTCTGAACCTCTGATCTGTCGTGAAATGAGAGGCGACGAGGACTGCATTGAAATGGGATATCATCAGTTAATCTTATCTTCATTTTATAATCGTAATCGTATAGTCGTCTTTGGTTTTAAATAAGAATCTCTTATAATTTTAGTTAACACCTCAGAATGATATTTATCCAATCGCGGGCAAATATCAACCTGTGTTGGTCTATCTTTGCAGTCGATGCAAAGAAATGGCTTGATAAGTGTTACTCGGAATCTGCACCAGCCGAACGAACCATTCGCAAGTGGATTGAAAAATTTAAAAGTGGTCATACAAGCACCGAAGATGATGCACGCAGTGGACGTCCAAAAGATGCTCTTTCAGATGAAAACATCAAAAAAGTCCACAAAATGATTACGAATGACCGTAAGGTGAAGTTGATCGAGATAGCTGAGTCTCTGAAGATATCAAAAGAACGTGTTGGATATATCATACACGAATATTTGGACACGCGAAAGCTCTGTTCAAAGTGGGTGCCGCGTTTGCTTACAGTTGACCAAAATGTGTTGATGATTCAGAGGAGTGTTTAAAGCTGTTCAACTCCAATAAAGCCGAATGTTTGCGTCGGTATGCGAAAATGAATGAAACTTGGCTCCATCACTTCACACCAGATTCAAGTCGGCAGTCAGGTGAGTGGCGATCAGGCGACGAACCTCGTCCAAAACGACCAAAAGCTCAACAGTCGCCTGGCAAGGTTATGGCATCCGTATTTTGGGATACACATGGAATAATTTTCATCGACTATCTCCAAAAAGGGCAGACTGTCAACAGCGACTATTACATTGCGTTGTTGGAACGTTTGAAGGACGAAATCGCAGAAAAACGGAAGAAAAAGAAAGTGCTGCTTCATCAAGGCAATGCACCGTGTCACAAGTCGATGAAAACGATGGCAAAATTGAATGAATTCGGCTACGAATTGCTTCCCCATCCACCGTATTCTCCAGATTTGGTCCCCAGCGACTATTTTCTGTTCGCAGACCTCAAAAGAATGCTCGCCGAAAAGAGATTTAAGACCGATGAAGAAGTAATCGCCGAAACAGAGGCCTATTTTGAGGCTAAACCGAAATCGTACTACAAAACTGGTATCGAAAGATTGAATAATCGTTTCAATCAGTGTTTCGCCCTCGAAGGCAACTATATTGATAAATAAAATTGAATTTTGCAAAAATTTTGTGTTTTTCTATAAAACGGCACTGACTTTTCAGCCCATGTGTTATTTCTTTTAAATTTATTTGAATTCTGTTTGTGTTAAAATCCATTTTTTGTCTGAGTTAAACAAATATTAAATATTTTCATGAAGTCTCGTCCCAGGATTACCGGAATTGTCATCACTTCATTAGGTATAAATACGAAAGAAATAGTTCTCGATTCATTTCGGAAGTTGACTAAGCAAGAAATAGTACCGTATGAACTAGGTGGAGTGAAAAGTAACCTCTTTGACCGCCAGAATGCGCTGCTACTGCAAAAAAGGTTGTGGTGCCTTGAAGTCCGTTCATAATTAGGTAGAGGTGCCAAATTTTAGTGCGATACTGTCTTTAGTTATGTTTTGACAGCTGATTGTTGTTGGCGTGCTTGGCATCATGTTGAGTATGGACGAAAACAATTTCCGTTCTCTCATAAAACATTATTTTCTAATCTAACTACACCGTCAAATATTGGTTTCGAGCGTTTCGTTGTGGCCGCACCTCCACTACCGAGCAAGTCCGCATCGGCAGGTTCTACGATGCGGTTACAGAGGACAACGTTCAAAAAATACATGAAATGGTGTTGGCTGACCGGAAAGTGAAGGTGCGTGAGCTAGCAGATACCACAAAGATTAGTACTGAGCGCACACGCCATATTTTGGGCAATGTTCTGCATATGATAAAGTTATCCTGCCGCTGGGTGGAGCGCATACTCACTCCTGACCAAAAACACGAACGCGAGAGCACTTCGAAAGAGTGTTTGGACTTGCTGATGCGGAATCGGGGGGACTTTTGACGTCGATTGGTAACTGTTGAACACCAGTTAACACAATGAGTGCCCGGCAATGGATTGAAGCCGGCACGAGTTGCGTTAGTTTTCTGTGATTGCCATGGCATATTCTTCGTGGGCTTCCTCGAAAAAGGAAAAACCATCAACAGCGAATATTACTGTGCATAATTGGAGCGATTGAAGGCCGAAATCGCTTAAAAAAAGGGCTTCACATGAAGCGAAAAAAATTTTTGTTTTTGCAAGACAATGCACCGGCGCACAAGAGAATCGCAACAATGGCTAAAATCAATAACTTACGGCTACAATTGTTGTCGCATCCACCGTATTCGCCCTCGGACTATTATCTCTTCCCAAATCTCAAAAGATGGCTCATCAATAAAAAAATTCAGCTCACGCGAGGTTGTCATCGACGCCACGGAGGAGTATTTTGCAGACCTTCCTGAAAATTACTTTTCGGACGGGATCAAGAAGTTGGAAAATCACTAGAATAAGTGTATCAAACTAAAAGGGGGCGATATTGTATAAAATAAGAAAACATTTAATTTTTTTTTTATTTTTCATTCCCAAGGTGGTTACTTTTCACCCGATCTAGTATATATTTTATTTTTGCCAACACCGAGGAAATTAGTCTGAGAATTTAACAAATCCAGGGACAATTGGTTGTTGAATTACACTAATCGGACTACCGGAGTCAATGAGAGAAAAGAAATATATGAACTAGGTGCATCTGTCTTTACAAGAGCTGTGATAATTATAATTGAAATCCAACCTTACCATTTGCATTGCGCGTACGGCTCCTGAAACATCTTTGTCAACATTATCGTTGAAATTTACTCCTGAAGATTCCAGGGCAGCAACTGTCTGATGGCGTTATGACTTTGGGCAGCCTTTGTGCTGATGACCCATCTGGTGGCAAGTAAAACAGGAGCCAGGAGGCCTTTGTGACTTCTGGCAGGAACTTTGAAAATGCCCAAACTGGGAACAATTAAAACATCGGATTGCTTCTTTTCCAGAAGAAACAGCGGCGGTCCTCGGCCTCGGAGCACTAATATTGACATTAAGCTTTCTATTGTTTGCACAGCGTTGCTCATATCGGTCCATTCGATGAATCAAGTCATCTATAGTGTTCGCTCTATATAACAGAGTAACGTTATTGGTATTGGTCGATTAACTCGTGTTCCTCTATGTTAGCTTTTGCTGCGATCGACTGCATGGTTACCACATAGCTTAAACAAGACTCCGACTGCCTTAGTGTGCGCGCTCTCAATTGCCGATAGATTACCTGACGTCTTACAGTTCGCTTAAACATCTTAATCAAATCAACTTTCATGATATCGTAATCGACCAGCCCCAGGTTTGACACGTATATCTTTGCTGTTCCATTCAGCCGGCGCTGAATACCCAAACACTTCTCTCTTTCACTATAGGAACATGCAGAGGCATGATCCTCAAGCTGAGCAAACCACTTGATAATATCATGGTGATCGTCGCCAGAAAACACTGGAACTGCGGCGTCTAGTTGTTCGAAGTGCACATGTTGTCTAGTAGTCACTTGAGTTCCTTCCATAAGCTGGATTTGTTTTTCTAACTCGAGTACTTCACGACGCATTCGAAATATATCTAATTGCTCTTGTAACTTGCATATTTCGGCACCAGGTACAACGCAAGTGGCACTTGTAGTATCCATGACAGCGAGTTTTACAGCAGGGATAGCGGCAGACTTGGCAGCGGGCATAGCAGCAGATTTAATAGCGGGATTGGCAGCAGTTTCGACAGCGGACTTAGCAGGGATAGCATAAGGGTAACAGCGGGCTCTTCATCGTCAATGAAATAAGCCCCGACATCTTCAGCAGCAACATGTGTCTCAACAGCTGCAAAATCATCGTCCTCGAAGTCATCGGGTTACTCACCGCAGTCATCACTAGCCGACAATTCGTTATGCAGTCTTCGCAATTGCGTAAGTGTGGTGTTTTGCGAGAAATCAATGTTTGCTGCCAGAAGAGCATCAACTATCACCTGTCGGGTTAATCGGCGGCTCAATGTGACAGCTCATTGTGACAAGTTGAAGTTTTTTTTTTTTTTAATAAATAAATATTATTTCGCGAATTACTTTCATTTTGTAGTACAATATTTACCCCACATCTGAGTTGTAAACTATAAATTGATTTAAAAGAAAACAGCGGATTTTTATGTTCTTTTTTTTGTTTATTCTCTTTCTTTTCGTTTTTATCTCAAAAGTGCCGGAAAAAAATGGCGGACCCTTTTCAAGTCCTACCAACTTAACCATTTCTATAAAAAGTTACATTTTACAAGACTACAGAGGTCGCTTAAGTTGACAAAAGGAATTATATAACACTATCTAAGTTTTTTTCTAAAACTATTGTATTTTCTTAAAAATTTCATTACATAAGATAAGAGTTTATAAGGCCAAAAGTCAAACTTTGAATGAAATTGTTAAGTTTAGAGCGTTCGTTAAGAGCCAGTAAGCTAGAATAAGTATCTATCATTGTCAAATTAGATTTAAGCATAAGGTAATAATGAGAGAAACATAAAAAATGAATTTAAAAGTAAAATGAAAAAAGCAAATTCGAGAGGATTTAAGAGCTTCTTTCGGAATGTAATATAACTAATCTTTATTTTTCCTCGATATACACATGGTTGGTATTCTTTATGAGATCCTTTATCCCTTATCGAATGAAGAGTATCAAAACCAAAAGGAAAGTTTCTTACTTGATATTTCTAAAGCATTTGACAGAGTTTGGCATCAGGCTCTTTAAACGGCTCTTTTACCTTTCAATTGAAATTGTCTTGGACGGTTTAAAGTCTGATATGATCATGGTGTGCCCCAGGGCTCTGTTCTTTATCCGACACTACTCTCAATTTATATAAAAAATCTTCTATTTGACGACAGCAGTCGTTGCTTTTCAGATTTCATATTTCATCATTCGTAGACTTACATACGCATCCGTTATTCGACTGCAGAATGGCAACATCATCGTTAGTCGGTCTTGGTGGGGGTAGAGGCCCCCATTTATTAAGCTTAATACAAGCTTCATCTATCATAGCTTCAAAACTAATAGAATGACATAAGAGCTAGGAACTAAGTAAATGATTGAGAAGGTCTTGTTTGAGACGAAGAGTGCTCAAGTTGAAATCAAAAACGGAAAAGTTTAAATTGACCTTTCGGGTGATTGGTTCATTGGAGCCATTACAGGTGCGGTGGACTAGTAAATAGAAGAGAAGAGGACATCATAGATTACGTGAGTTGGTGTAGAAGAAAATACAGTTGACAAGTGATGCGCAGTCGATGGAACCTGAGAGCAATCGATGAATGAGAAGTATGTCAGCAATATTCCCAGAATCTTCTAACAAATTCATATTGAGCAGTTTGAGGCAGTCGTGATAGGAAGGGCAGACCACGGAGACCAAATCGGAAGAAATGGCGTTGAATACCCTCGATTCGGCAAACATGAATACGGTGAAAGGAGGACCAACATAGAAAGATCTGGTTACATACGGGTTGGCAAATTCATTGAACCAGTATTTAATAAAGCCAAGTGATGAACTAAGCTCACAATCGAATAATTTGCCAAGGCCTTGATAAGATTGAAACAGTTAATTTACTTTACCATAGAGAAAATACAGCCCGGGAAAAAATGGGTTGCATTTATGTGAGAAGGTTATAGACATTTGACTATAAGTTCTGGGCAATTCTTGTGGCACCAGATTGAAAACCGATCAAGCAGAGGCATGGGGAGAAGAAACAGTTTTAAAAAATGTTATTTCGTCAGCGTAAAGAGAGAGGGAGGTGTGTTTAATGACCCTCTCAAGATCGTTAATAGTAAGAATAAAGAGAAGATCATCAAGATCGCTACCTTGTGGAACTCCAGATGAGGTCAGGAATGAAATAGAAAGGGTAGATCTAAACCAAACAAGGTTCAAAGCCGAGAACAGACAATTTGAAGAGGATCAGTTGATGAGATATCTTATCGAACGCTTTGGTGAAATTAGTTACAATAACATCGACTTCACTACATTTTCTAGGACTGCGAGAACAAAAGAAGTTGATCTGCTTTTTAGAAAACCATGTTATCGGGGCCAAATGAAAGGCTCGTATTTGAAGCTTAAGGCTTCGTATTAAATGCTTTGAAAGATTTTGGGTATATAAGATAGTTTAGCAATTGGACGATGATTGGTAACTTCATGCTTAGACCCCTTATTATAAAAGAGGTCTTCCAAATCTGATGAAATTCTCCCTGTGTAAGTGATAGAAGAAGGGCATTTTTTAAGAAAAACGGCTGAGAGACCATCTGGTCCAGGTAGAAATTCATTTTTAAGTTTTAGTAACTTTTCTTCAATAACTGCAGGATCGTTATTTTGAGTATTCATTGGTAATTTGGTTAGTCATTGAAGTAAGAGGCATCTGGTACGAAGGAATCTGAGGGAGGAAGGATAACCATTTGTCTTACTTTTGCTAGTAAGCCATTTGCAAATGGAGTTGTAGAGTTGTAGAACGAAATAAAGATATGTACCTGAATAGCCAAAAAAAAGTGGGTGGATTCTAAGACGCAGTTCTTTTACGTTCTGGTTATAAAAGGTGATATTAAGGTTTCTGCATGACTTCTTAGATTCGAAAAAAATTATCGTGGCCAAGTCGATTGCGTTGGAGGTATGAGACTCTTTTAAAGTGTATATAGTGGTGAAGAGCGGCAAGATTGTCTGCAACTTTTGGGGGAGGCGTATTAAAAATCTCGAGATACTTTATATAAAGTTTCTTAAGACTGGTAACATTGGTAGGGAGGCCTTCCCGCTGGATGGAAACCATGACGCTTGTTTTTGTTTTACGATCATAGTACACAGAGTTAGATTTATCGTGCGGATAATATGCATTCTTTTGTGCTTCTGGGATCGATGACTCTCTTCTTCAATGGATAAGAAAGTTGTCTTAGATGGTTCCAAGTCTAATATTCACAAAATAAATGCTAGTATGCCACAGGGCTCGGTTCTGTCTCTATCATTTCTAATCCAATCTATTCCTTCGCTGATAACAATACTCTCTGCTTTTCATATTCGTTTCGGACTGACGTCCCTGCTCTTCAGCTGTAGAATGGGAACGGCAGTATATGGTAAGCTCATTAAATTTCGATGTTAATAGCACAACCAATTGGGAACCGTTCAACAGAGTGGATAGCCATCTGCTATTGCTAAAGCAAAATTTTAAGACCCAGCCATTTTGCATAGATGGCACTTGCATCGTCGAAACCGAAACACTATCCAGTCTGGGTATGTTGGTCAGTGACAACTTACGTTGGACCACATTTTCGATGTCGCCAAAAATGTTGCGAAATGTCTATGTTTCCTCAAGCGATGTAAGAAATATTTCGAGACCTATGATCAGCCCTCAATATTTAAGGCATTTATCTGCACAAAATTGGAATAAAATGCCCACATTTGATCAGGTGCGTCTAAAACATATCTGCACCTGCCAGATAGAATTGAAAACCGTGCGATAAGACTCATAGATAATTCTATATCACAAAGTTAACCTAGAATACCGACGAAATGTCTCCTGTCGTACCTTGTTGCATCACTTTTTTCGCCTCCAGTAGTCCATTGAAATTGCCATTAGCTCATCAGGACTCATTACTTATCATGATTCATTCCTAAGTCGTACAACTTGCTGAGTACTCTTTTTCGCAGTCGTCATACCTTTCGGTACCTTTCTTTTCTTCCTCCATAGGTTTCCTTTGCCCGCGTTGTGTGCAAACGTTTTAAGGGTATAATAGCCCCTTGACTGTGAGCTAATTTGAATAAGAAAATGTAGTTAGGAACTTTGTCTCTCGCCGCCAAGATCTTGAGAAGAATTACACTTTTAAATTGCTGTTTCTTTGAACTTGGACGCTGACGAAAGCGGTTAAAAATGCTCTTCGGGTGAAAAGATCTTAAGGTCATATTCGGTCCCATTTGCATCAATGAGAATTCAGGAGACGTTTCATCACCGCCGCGCAGACCTCGTTAGAAAAGCCCGAATAACCTGACTAAGTGTTCGACTCCAACCCATGGGGACATGGGGACGGCCTCATCTGAGGTGGCGTATACAAGTGGAAGGGAACTTACTCACACACTACGTGTGCCCAACTGATACCGCGCAAACTGAAGAGCCGTATTATCTGAGGCCTTGGTACATCCCGTATTGTAGCGACTTCTAAGTAAATAAGTAAGTAACAATCTGCCTAAAAAATTATCTTTCATGTAGAACTTGAGCTACCAGACGAATTTTACGAAAAAATTTCCAAGTCTGCCCTTGCTGTGATATTATACAATAGCATGTCTTTAAGCATAACTTGTCAGTGATAGACTTTTACACCTCTTACAGTTACCGGGGTTCCAACTCAATCCGGTAAAATATATTTTTAAGTCTTCCCAAAGTCTGAACCAGATGGTATTCCTTTAACTGGTTTAATTAACAATTCAGCTTAAATACAATTTAAAATAAATAGCAAACCACTCTCTCTCACTTCTTTGAAATTAAACAATAGCGTGTCTGAGTATAAATGAATAGCAAACGAGGAGAAGAAAAAAAAATTTAAAAAATTAACACCTCAAATAGCCAAAGACAAGTGTCTAAAAGAATTCCTTCTTCCTGCTGGGCTAGTCACTTTCGTTAAAAGCATCCCTAAAGCAATTTCTGTTCCATACTCGGTGTCCGTTCTCGTCATCCCCACCACCAACAACTATGTACTACTAGATGAACTAAATGCACGCTACACAAACTCTAATGGAATGTTTGACATTTTCAGAGAGATCGTGTGCCATTCAATTGAACCACGTAAGGGACTCTTGTTCAAATTGGTTTACCACATTCCCACACTTAGAATGTGTGGGGTGTCTAGTTTCCGGCGCCTGATTCCCGTCGCTTGATACCGTTCGCAATCCCAATGCTATTCATTCTGGCAATGTAGTCTGCCTGCCTGGATATCCGGCTGATTTTCCCGCCCGTTGTTGACCATACTCCTTGTGCTTGCTTCAATTTTTATTGGATTTTGTTTTAATTAAAAAGAACGAAAGAAACAATAATAAAAAATAAAAAAATGAAAAACCAACGAAGAAGACTAAAACGCAGCACAAAAAGCGTTGAAAAAAAAAAAAAAAAAAAAAACCAAAACCAAAACGAAAACGAGAAGACACTCCAGAGCTTGCAATCGGATTCCTGACATTTTCATTTCATACCACGACAATATCCTATCCAGAAGCCAGGAACCAAGTTATGCATATGTATGATACACAACGAGTTTGCCCAGGACGACCTTTTGCATTGGGCTGTTCTCAATCTTCAGAATTTGCGCTCCATGTTGCTTTGTTTAAGCATCCACCCTCTAAAGGACACGAAGTTGTCTTTTAATTAAAATACCAATACCCCGTAATTATCGGGGATGGCAATATGTTTGCTTTTGAATCGAACGACGGACAGGAGTTCTGAAATGCATTTGTACTCGTGTTTGCAGTCGATAATTACAGAGGAGTGCTATTGAGATGCTAGTCATGCATGAATGCGTAGGTTTATCCATGGATTGTTATCTGCAGCCTCTATACAGCATAGAACATCTAACAAATGATATGAGGTTAATATTGTCGAACATTTGAGTGACAAAGAAATTATTGATGAGGAGTGACAACTTGTAATTGTCTTGTACTCGTAATGAAGAAGCGGAGGCGGTCTTAAAGCGGTACACTTACCATAATTAAAGGATACCAATTAAAGTGATTTTTTTTCGGCCTGCCGTTCTATTATGATCTAAAAAAAATAAAATTTTCCGAAAGAATAAGCTATTTGCGATGAAAACCTTGATGTCTGAGAATGTTTCTTATAACATAGTAAGAACAGTTATTGTTATCATACTTATTACCATGACAAATATCTTCCTCCACGCCTTTTACCTTGCTAAAAACGTACTTGACGGGCTATGGAGGTAAGCTTCAGACTTAAATATCCAGGGCAAAGAACCGAAGAGCTCTTAAGTTAGTAAAGGTTAAGGTGGTGTACTTATTGAGATGCACTTAGACCAGCTGTAAGTCAATTTTGATGTCACAGGGGCGATGCTCTAGCTACACCTGGAACTACAGAGATTTCTTGATAAATTTTTCATGATCGGTGATCTTCATAGAGTAGTGACTGACTAGTATACTAGTATACTTCGATCCCTTCGTCTCTGTAGCTCCTGTAAAAATCATTGTGAGGAATACACAATCGCTGCAGGCAAATGTCGTAGAGTCCAGCGACTATGTTTGTGAGATATCTATTCTCCTGAGGTTGATCAGCCTTGTTGATCGCTTAGAATTGAGTAAAAACCTAGATGTCTTGAATTTTTTTTCTTAATTCTTTCAGCATATCCTGTATCTACTTCCACTGAAATGTTTTCAAAAATATCAACATAAATTCCCCGTCAAGACAAAGATAACTTTAGCGTTTTTCCTTTTTATCTGTTTGGGTGGCGCTTACCTTCTTTGAATCACCATAGTGTTCAGGTTTCCTGAGAAATACTTTACCATTTCTGACCTGCTCTCAATAGTATTGGGGTCAAATTAGACTTATAATTCAAATGAGACCAAATCGCACAAGCTGAAGAATGATTGACAGAATAATAGAGGCCTCTGATTTAGCGCGGTCAGATTTATTTTTTTAGGTAACAAAAAGAAGAACAAAGTAAGCCCAGGATTAGCAAACCTGAAATATGACACGCAAAGTCTACAGGAGACGTTAACCACGAAGAGTGTGCTCACAAATCCCCCTCGAAGGTGGTCAAAAGGTGAAGTGGAAGCAAAACAAAAAAATGCATGCCTTTAAGTTCCGGCGGGATGGAAAGCTACATAGCACATCAGGGTGATGATACAGGAATACAATGGCTCAATGTAAAGAAGCTATCATGCACTCCATGCACCCAGAGCAGATCCTTACGGCTATTTAGTTGCGTTGTCTTCTTTTCACAAGCAGATACCCTTACCAAATACGTTTTTGGTTACTTACCCAAAGAGATGATCTTGCTTACTTACTTACTGAAATTGTGCTACATGCCCATTCAGCTAGCCTGGCCTTTTGCAAACCTGTCTGCAGTTGCATGTACGAGGTTGGCTGAGGCTTAATTCCTCTTGTGTGCTCCAACTTAGATGAGGTCACCTACTTCGTTGAAGTTCAAAACTCCATGCAGCTTCTACAGAAGGCGACAAACCTCCATGCATGTGCTTGCTTATAAGGCAGTGTCCAGTGATGACACCTATGATAGCACTGAGATGTTTTCTGTTTGGAAGAATCAGACTCTTGATTCAGATTTAACTTTGGCCAGATCTATTTGGTCTCTAAACATATTGGTCAAACAGTCAACCTCAGGTCTGTTTATTAGCATCCAGCTTTAATATTGATTTAGGTGCAAATCAATACGATTGGTATGCGTGGGTTTCGAATTTGGCGAGTTCAACAGCCCTACAATTCCCTAAAATATCTCTGTACCCCGGCGCACAAGGTGAAAGTTTAATTGCTGTGCCACCTCCATAAGAGATGATTGGCGTTCAAGCGCGTTTTAAGAAGTTAATGAGACTGAGTCCAGGGACTTGATAGAAGCCTACGTTTTTCTTCAGTCAGGACAGAGCTTCGCTAATAGCAAAAATTTCCGCCTGGAACACGGTAACAGTGATTTGGAAGATAGGAGAGGCTTAGATTTAGCTTATCTGTAAAAATACTGCCAATAACCGTGCTATCTTTTTTAGACCCATCGGTGTAAAATCGGATTAACTAATTTTTTTTTTTATAACAGACGCGTGCACAGGGGATTTTATGTACCATTTAGATGTTTGCATCTCGCAGGAGAAAGCAAGTTAGAAAAGGAAAAACGGAAGGTACACCTATGCGTTGGTTATGGTAGCTAGGGAATTATGAGCTCGGCAAGGCAATTCATAGGCGAGTTGTACGGCTTAGGAAAGAATCACGATATTTCAGAGTACGTCCACAGGTGGCCTTGAGGGTGTACTGATGAGCATTCACATCGTCTTGCGGCTAAAAGTTTGAAGATATGGAATGTTACTGAAACCATCCCAGACAACTTGAACGTTCCATTAAAGAGAAGAGTTGTCGATCCCAAAAGCAGGCATTTTCGGCAAAAGAGCCTGATGCCAAACTCTGCCAAATGCCTTAGAAATATAAAGTGCAACTAAGACATGCTATCAGATCACCAGTGGACCTGTTGCTACGAAAACTGTACTGCCCGCCATGCCCGGATTGGAACAGGGACTACATTGGGATAGGTTTTAGTAAGATAATGGCGAGACCGCAGTGAGAGAAGAATAAGAACGGGGATCTACTTGTGTTTCTCTCAATACCAAAAAAATGTCGGTCTGTATTTACAGACGTGAACGTATGCACAAAAGTGATTACTTTAAGCCAGCGAATATTGGCTATATCCACTCTTAATTCCCGAGTTCCTACAAAGAAGAAAAAAAAAAAAACAAAAAAAAAAAAACAAAAAAAAAAACAAAAAAAAAAAAACACAGGCACCGACGATACTTAGCACAGCTGTAAAAAATTCAAAGTTGGTTTACCGAATCAAGTTGTTGCAGGTATTATGTCCTTAAAACAATAGGAAACTGCATAGCATGTTTCATATTCATACCCACAACTCGCTAGCCATCGGTTATTACATGCACTCCAGTCACTGTCCATTCTGTGCAGAAAGGTTTTTGTTGCCACGGTTTCTTTTTTTTTTTTTTTTTTTTTCTTTTTCTCCTCGCGATGAGCGAATTCTACAGTTCACTTGTGCGCGTGCACTAGTCGATGATCAGCTCGGCACTCCTACTATATACCATAACACATGGGCTGAAAACTCAGTGCCGTTATATAGTACAACACAACATTTTTGCAAAATTCAACTTTATTTATCAATATAGTTGCCCTCGAGGGCGATACGCTGATTCAAACCATTTTTCAATCTTTCGATACCAGTTTTGTAGTACGATTTCGGTTTAGTTTCAAAATAGGCCTTTGTTTCGGCGATTATCTCTTCATCGGTCCTAAATCTCTTTCCGGCGAGCATTCTTTTGAGGTCTGCGAACAGAAAATAATCGCTTGGGGACCAAATCTGGAGAATACGGTGTGTAGGGAAGCAATTCGTAGCCGAATTCATTCAATTTTGCCATCGTTTTCATCGACTTGTGACACGGTGCATTGTCTTGATGAAACAGCACTTTCTTTTTCTTCAAATGCGGCCGTTTTTCTGCTATTTCGTCTTTCAAACGTTCCAACAACGCAATGTAATATTCGCTGTTGATAGTCTGCCCCTTTTGGAGATAGTCGATGAAAATTATTCCATGTGTATCCCAAAATACGGATGCCATAATCTTGCCAGCCGACTGTTGAGTTTTTGGCAGTCAGCGGACTGCCGACTTGATTCTGGTGTGAAGTGATGGAGCCAAGTTTTATCCATTGTCACATACGGACGCAAAAATTCGGCTTTATTGCGGTTGAACAGCTTTAAACACTCCTCTGAATTATCAACATGTTGTTGTTTTTGGTCGACTTTGAGCAAACGCGGCACCCACTTTGAGCAGAGCTTTCGCATGTTCAAGTATTCGTGTATGATATATCCAATATGCTCTTTTGATATCTTCAGAGCCTCAGCTATCTCGATGAACTCCACTTTACGGTCATTCGTAATCATTTTGTGGACTTTTTTGATGTTTTCATCTGAAACAGCCTCTTTTGGACGTACACTGCGTGCATCGTCTTCGGTGCTTGTATGACCACTTTTAAATTTTTCAATCCACTTGCGAATGTTTCGTTCGGCTGGTGCAGAGTCCGGGTAACACTTATGAAGCCATTTCTTTGCATCGGCTGCATTTTTTCCCACCAAAAAGCAATGATAAATCAACACACGAAATTGCTTTGAATCCATTTTTTTCACAATAACAAAAGTTGCTTCACTCACAACGCTATATCTCAAGAACTAATCGTCCGACAGCTGTCAAATTTATACACGTATCTTTTGAAGGTTGGTACTAACTGGTGTGGTATGGATTTAATTCAAGTGGTGCTCACTCTTAGAAACGGCATGGACTTTTCAGCCCATGTATTATATCTCTAATGATGTATGCTGCTCAAGTATGGGGTTAGAAACAACACGAGGAAGTGTAAAAATTTATTACATCGTTTATCCTTAAAACGTATCTTCCAACTGCAGTCTACAACCCAAAATGTTATTAATTGAGACCCGACACACTCAACTTGCAGATCTACTATATTCTCAAGGTTCTTCAAATGGACTCTTCAAGCCTCGGTAACTGATTTGTAAAATTCACTAAGGCTAGACGTGAACAATGTATCTAAACTGCGACCACAGCTGAATAAATTAATATCCTCCGTAGATGAAAAATCGCGTGCAGAGTATCTTTTTTTTTATAATACCGCGCGCGCACCAAGCGGATATGAATACCCTTTTTCTGGCTTTTTCTCCAGGGCGCGGGCGGGTAGGTTTCGATATTTTTCCCACAGGTGGTTGTCAAACTGGACGGGACGAGCTGGTACATCCTCAACCAGTGGGTCTTAAGTACGTGCTAGTTGTTAGTTCGTTACATTTAGCCCAGCCAGCAACAACTCCAACATCAGTGTTATGCCTTCATGTCAGAGTTGACGCCAACGGGATTTTTATATAACTACATACAAATTATATGAAAAGACTTTTTCACAGAATTGCCTCGCACGGGATTCGAACCCACGACCCTCTGCTTGAGAAGTCTATGCATACTCCACTACACCATTGGAAAGGTCTTCAGAGCTAGACCTCAATATAGGTGCAGTAAACTACATTCATGCGAATTATTTCTCCAAAATAATTTCAGCCATCTTCCGAGCGAGAGGAGAATTATTGCCCTTAAATAGTTCACCTCATAGACCCCTTTACTATGAAATGTGCCATATGCAGTTGACTCAGTGCGCAGTGTATTCGAAACAAACTTTTAAGGAGAAAGAGAAACACTAACCGAATAAACGGAGAAATTGTAATATTATATCTTAAACTTTATCTACATGTCAATCTGACCCACGGTTTTGAAATCAGGTCACTTAAGACTGTTTGTAATGCTTAATTTATTATACATACAGAAATAAAGTCCTCTTTACAACTACTGCTAGTGCAGTTGTGCTTGCTAAAATAACTTGTGTCAATGCAAGAACTCATCGAGAACTTATGCACTACGAACAGACATTCAGATTCTATGAAAACTTTCAATAACCCTTACCTGTCAAGTTTGTCGGCGAAAATGAGTTTTTGATGCTTCATATGCCCAATATGCTTTCAGTTAAATAAACATTTCAAGTAACAACAGAATGCTACCACCCCAGATACATTCTTTTTGCCCTACTTTCACATAATGTTCGTAAAGTGCATACGCAACCAAATCCATGCTACTGAATTTGCTTATGAATCTGTGACGACTGGTCTATATACGTATAGACAGTATAAATGGCTTGAAATTAGCTTATTACGAGCAGGTATTGTAATGGAAAAATTAAGAATGAGTCTCTTTGATTTTGATTTTGAAAAGACTTCCTGAGAGTGAAGGAAAAGAAGCATACTCCTCCTCTTCAAACAATATCGTCCAGAGTCTGGGAAATATCTATCGTGCTTCTGCGACATGAAGTACAAAAATCACCAAGCCATTCGGGTCTCCCAAAAAACTGTTGTAAGTGCTTTGAAAACCGATCCTTCAATTATCTTAAATATGAGATGAATAAAGTATAATTTTCTGTCCAACTTTAAAGTCGCTTCCTCATTCCTAATTTATTTTTGAAATGTCTTCTCTTTGACAAGACACTGCAGTAGTGAAACCTTAATTTATTTTATCTCCGACATTTCAGATTTTTTTTTTTGTTTTTTTTTTTTTGTTTTCTGTGAACTTGTATTCTCGACATAAACTCCTTACCTAGGTTCCATCGCTGACCCAGTAGCCTGAGATGGACTACCTCGAACTCCAAAAAGTGAAGTGATTTCTCAACAAAGTTACACTAACACACAACAATTGCTCATAGCTAGGATATCTGTACCTGGAAACCTACATTTAAAATTTAACTGCATTGTAATTACGAAGTTTCAACCGTCTCTGCAGGTTTGTGGATAAATCCACAAAGGAGCGCTTCCAATAATTGAATTATCCATCTGCAGGAGCTCTTAAATTCGCCACTGAGTTCACATTGAGGATATTGGTCGTTCTCGTTCTCTATTCGTTCTAGTCCTCTTCCTCATAGGACAACGTTCGCATGTAGTCGTCATTTCATCTCACACTTCCTTCATCGTTGGGTACATATTAAACGAAACTTCTGTAATGCAATTACTCCAGGGCCATTATAAACGTGGTTCACTTCTGCATTGATACTACCTATAGGAGAACCGAGATAGGGAAAGGAACCCAGACCAACACCGGTACCGGAAATACAGCCACTAGTCACAATCGAACGGACATTAAAAATTGAAACTTTTCACTTGGACGGTGTTGCCCGTGGACATGATATCCACCGTTTGTTGAGTACTTATGTACATACCTTGCATCTACCATAGAGAAAGTTACTATCATACATCCTTTGCCTGTTCTGTGTTCCACCAACAAACACAGGTAAAACTTCCGACATGGTAGCCCCGGACAAATTGGTTGGATTCAGCTCCAGCTTTAGCTTCAACTCACTTTGCTTCTCTTAAATTGCTTAAGTTTGCCAACTTGAGTAGGTGCTCCTTGCACCTTGAGTGTAGTGCACTACATTTCACACATCATCTAGTGGTTCGTTTTGATCCATGAAGGTCTGTGTACAGAATGCATACAAGTGATGCTTATACAAGTACTTGTATATGGTATACACATTGGTATACACCTCAATGCTCGTGATGGAGAGTCAGTTGGAGTTCTTGAAGTGATTCTCTGGAAAACTCGATTACTTTCCACAAAGTTTAGCACTAATTGGAAATCCTGACAGGAATGTTTGAACCCATGGATATGTAATTATTGAAAAGTTCATGCTATTGGACATTGGGTTGCCGCTGGCTATACTCATACATACTGGGTTCGCTAAAATAAATGCACATATGTACGCAGATGCAAGAATACATGGTAATTGTAGAAATTTAGCCAACTTACAACAACTTGAAAATGGGGTTGGCAAACATAGGCCTACGTACCAATATGTGAAATATGAGGAAATTGTTATTAGGTCAGGCAGTAGAAAAAAATGACCTACGTGCAACTTGACATTATTTTAAGTTATTACCATGCGTTTCCGGTTTTTATAACTACGCAACGTGAATTTCATCGTGAAGTCGGTCGTCTTAATGGCTTCAGTGTGCAGGCAATTCGTCACCCTGTGGAAAAGTTTAAGCTACACTCTTTTGGATCTTAAGCCACCAACCAAAAAGAGATAGGTGCGAAATGAAGAAAACTTAGTCGGCGTAGCGGGCAGTATCGAAGAAAATCCAGAAATGTCGACTCGACGCCGATCAGCTAAATTGAGCATCGCCTGAAAGTCAGCCCGGCTTATTTTATGGTTTTATTTGGGCCTACATCCATATGGGATTGTGCTGACGCAAGAATTGAAACCAGACAACCAAAGACAATGCCATGAGTTCGCTAATTGAGCAATGGAACTGTTGGCCAGAGATCTGAATTTTGGCCAAAAAATCATCTTCTTTGACGAGACCTATTTTTGGCTCATCGGCTATGTCAAGAAGCAAAAGTGCTTTTATTGGAGCAATGCATTCACAAATATTGACTGTTAAGTGCAGTTTATGCCATCGGACCTTATTTCTTTCGAAACGAGGAAAGAGACGCCATTACTGTCAATGATCTCAGGTATAGAGCTACATTAACTGACTTTCTGTGGTCAGAGATCGACAACATCGATCTATCCGAGCTCTGATTCCAACAAGATGGCGCTTTATGCGATACAAGCGACGCAACGCTCAAAGTTGTGAAGGAGAAATTTGGCGACTGGGTCATCTCACGACGAGCGCTCATTAATTTCCCGCCGCGATCTTAAATTTGCAAAATGGGCTAAAATTTGCATATGTTATGTTTGGGTGAGATCGGTCTAGGAATATAATGGGTTATTTGTCTTCCATATTCATGTAAACGCGCATCACGTCTTTAACAACTTACAAATCTGAACTCATAAACATATGGACTCTAGAAATATTGGGTATATTTTAATTCGTGCGGTTTTTGTTCAAAATTTGAACGTTTATTTAAGAAAAACATGTACAATAGTATTATTCAAAGTACTGCCCATCTGAAGCTATGACTTTTTCCCATCTTTCTGGCAATTTGTGGATCCCATCCCAAAAGAACTGCGCCGGCTTGGCAGCCAAGAATGAATCAAGCCAATTTTTTAAATTCTACTCTGATGTTAACCGTATTTCAGTGAGGGCGTTCTGCATCGACCGGAACAAATGGTAGAAGGGGCAAGGTCTGGGCTAGAAGGCGGGTGGAGTAAGACTTCCCATCCACTATTTCCCAAATAGTTTTTAACCGGAATAGAAACGTGAGGCCGAGCGTTGTCATGATAGAAAATTATTGCCTCGTGTCTGGTCGTATATTCCGGGCGTTTTTCGGCTACTGCTCTCAAATGGATTAATTGTATTCGGTAGCGTTGTCCATTGATGGTTTCACCCGGTTTTAGTAGCTCATAATACAGCACACCCATCTGATCCCACCAAATACAGAGCATTACCTTCGCGCCATGGATATTCGGCTTTGCCGTTGATTTGGCTGGTTGGCCGGGTTTCACATATGATTTTTTGCGCTTGGGGTTGTCGTAATGGATCCATCTTTCCCCACCAGTAACAATCCGATGAAAAAATGACTTCCTTTTGTGGCGTTCCAGCAGCATTTCGGACATGAAAACCACCTTTCGATGTCTCTCGGCTTGAGTTCATGTGGAACCCAATTTCCTTGCTTTTGAATATATCCAGCTGCTTTTAAACGTTTTGAAATGGTTGCTTGAGTGACACCCAAAGATTCTGCAAGCTCTTCTTGTGTTTGGCAACAATCTTCATAGAGTAATGCTTCCAGTTCTTCAACTTCAAACTCTTTTGGCTGCCCAGGACGTTCATCGTCTTCCAAGCCAAAATCACCTCTTTTAAATCGTGCAAACCACTTTTGGCACGTTCGCTCAGCTAGCGCATGTTTACCATAAACTTCCACCGAAATACGATGACTTTCGGCAGTAGTTTTCCTCATATTGAAGTGATTAAGAAGAACTCCCCGCAAAAATACTTTTTCAGGCACAAAGTTCGACATATTTGAGTGAAAAAAAAAAAAATATTGTTGTTAACGCTTCAAATGAATGACATATATTGGAATGACGTACAATGACAGTAGCTTTCCAACGCATGTTTCAATGGAATAATACAAGTTACGCCATCTTTTAGCAAACCGCACGAAGTTATAGACACAATAATTGCAGGATTTATAAAGGTCGTTCCCTAATTGGTCAAGGATAATTTGCAAAATGACTTTTGGGTGTATTCTGAGAAAACATCATTTATCGAGGATTAAAGAAAAGTCAGTTTCAAATACACGACCTAACGCAGGAGCTCAAGAAGTGAGAAGAATTTCGGTTGATGAAAGAATACTGGAAGCTGTTACAACTGATTGAGTGACTGAGTGTATGTAACAACTGATGGATGGCGGGTTGTGTGTGAAGATTTTGTTAGTGCACTGTTTCATATTGTTGTAAGGGCATAACAGTGATTCAGTAAACCATCGTCAGAATTTTTAATTCGCAGCCTTGCTTAGTATCGTCGGTGTTTGTGTTTACTGTGTTTGTTTTTAATTATGACTAGGGAATTCCGGGTGGACGTAGCCAATATACGCGGGCTAAAAACTAATCACTTTTCTGCGTACGTCCACGTCTGTAAGTACCGACCAGCTGTTTTGGCACTTAGTGAAACACAGGTGTATTCCCGCCCACATCTCTCAGATCACTCTGATCTAATCTGAAGTTACCTGGCTACAAACTACTGCCATTTTCCTTCTCTTACCGCGGTATTGCCATTTACGTGCGAAGTGATGTAGCTTAGGGTTCCAATCCGGAATTCAACTTCTTGTGGCTAAAATTCCATCTCCGTTAACCAATTGTCCACTACTGCTTTATTTACAGTAGCCCCAAACTAGGCAGCAACTCGACCTTCTACGAGTTTGATGCGCTGTCTGACTCCATTCAAAGAATTGTATCCCTGTATCCTCATACTGAAATCGTGATTACGGGCGATTTCAATATACACAATTCTGGTTGGCTTCGACATTCTGGACAGACAACACCCAAAGGACGGTGTGTTGAAATCTTCGCTGCGGAATATAACTTAACCCAGCTTGTAAATGAGCCCACACGCATACCAGACGTTGATAGTCATACCGCCAACACCCTGGACTTGTTTTTAACTTCTCACCCTGACAAGTTCTGCGTTGATGTGCTCTCCCCTCTAGGCTCGTGGGACCATTGTGTCATATCAGCTAAATTCTCGTACACCCACCACACAGTTAGAGAAAAGATTCCTAAAAGAACCGTATGGCAATACGAGAAAGCCAATTGGAGCGGACTTAACAACTTCTTTAGGAATTTTAACTGGTCGTTATGTTTCCTCCATAACGACGTGGATGCCGCTGCTGACATGATCACAGAAACTATTCTCCTTGGAATGAGATGCTTTATCCCTCATCGGATAAAGAGTATCAAACCAAAAGAAAAGGGATGGTACGACTCGAGCTGTAAAGAGGCTGTCAGGGTTAGAGAATTGTTTTTTCGGTCCTACAAGACCAACCCGACAGAGGAAAACCGAAAAAAGTTTAAACGAGCCAGAAATGACTGCAACGTCTTTCTCAAGCGTGTGAAATTCCAATACGACCAAAACCTAAATTAAAAAATACTGCAATGTCCCAAAAGCAGTAAAAATTGTTGGTCATTCGTCAAAAAAAATAGAAATTCTGCCTCATCCTCCATCCCAATGCTCATTTACAATGACATTCCAGCTGTCAGCTCTTTGGACAATGCCAATCTGCTTGCTGCACACTTTGCGGCTAGCTCAACACTCCCAGATTGTGCCTTGTCCCCGCCTACACTTGAGTGCGTCGAATGTACAATGGGACGAATCCACTTTCGCACTCGTGTAGTAGCAAGAGTACTAAAAGATCTCAACATGCATAAATCCGCTGGTCCAAATGGTATATCTCCCCTTCTTCTGAAGATGTGTTTTTCCGCACTGGCAAAACCACTGTGTAAGCTTTTTCATCAATCCTATTCTTTAGGACTCTTTCCAAGCAGATGGAAAACAGCATTTGTCCACCCCGTCCCTAAAAAAGGCGAATCTTCTTCTCTATCCTCCTGCAGAGGATTGCACTTACGTCTATTCTTTCCAAGGTCATGGAAACGCTGATAAACCGTCAGCTCATGAAATATCTCGAAACACGAAAACTTTTCAATGACCGGCAATATGGTTTTCGTAGCAACAGGATCACTAGTGATTTGATGGCATGTCTCACCGAAAAGTGGAACCAAAGCGTACATCAATTTGGCGAAAGCGAGATAATTGCACTTGATATTTCTAAGGCATTTGACAGAGTTTGGCATCAGGCTCTCTTGTCGAAAATGCGCGCTCTTGGGATCGATGACTATCTTCTTCAATGGGTTAGAAATTACCTTTCGGAACGTTCAATTCAAGCTGTCTTGGACGGTTTCAAGTCTGATATTCTTAAAATAAATTTTGGTGTGCCCCAGGGCTCCGTTCTGTCTCCGACACTCTTTTTAATTTTTATTAATGATCTCTTTTCTGCTTCTTCTAATCCAATTTATTCCTTTGCTGATGACAGCACTCTCTGATTCTCATATTCGTTCCCGTACTCACGCCCCTGCTCTTCGGGAACGGCAGCGTATGCTAAGCTCATTAAATTCCGATATTAACAGCATAACCAATTGGGGAACTATCAACCGAGTGGAATTTAATGCTTCCAAAACTCAATGCTGTCTGCTGTCATTAAAGCGAAATTCAAATACCCAGAATTTCATAGTCGAAACCGATAAACTTTCTATTCTCGGTATGTGTGTAAGTGACAACTTACGTTAGAATGACCACATATTCGATGTCGCCAAAAATGCTGCGAAATGTCTAGGTTTCCCCAAGCGATGTAAGAAATATTATACCCCCTCTGATCTGGCCACAATATATAAGGTATTTATCCGCCCAAGACTGGAGTACAATTCCGGCATCTGGTCAGGTGCTCCTAAAACATCTCTGCACCTGCTAGATAGGAATCAAAACCGTGCGATAAATCTAATTGGTGATACTAATCAATTGACACCCTCGAAAACCGACGTAATGTCTCCTGTCTCACTTTGTTTTATCGCTATTTCCACCACCAGTGCTCCATTGAAATCGCCAGTAGCATTCCGCCCATTCAAATTTTTAACCGTAGCACGCGTCTCGCTACGAATGCTCATCAGTATACCCTCAAGACCATTCTCGGACGTACTCTAAAATATCGTGATTCTTTCCTAAGCCATACAACTCGCTTATGAAATACCCTGCTGACCTCTGTGTTTCCTGGTCGTTATAACTTGCAAACATTTAAAAACTATGTACATCGGTACCTGTCTTTTCTTCCTCCCTAAATTTCCTTCGCCCGAGCTGTGCACGAACCTTTTAAGGGTACAAAAACCCCTTGAGCGCGCGCCGATTTTAAAAAAAAGCATCAGATGCTTAGCTTTGCAATTCAAAAAACTTTGTCAATATCACCGTACACCTGTGCACAAACTGCTTACCGATGATTTGGAAAAGAGAATTGAGTTTTCTACGTGGTTGCTGGAGCGGAGCTTATTAACAGAATTCTTTGGATAGACGAATTTCAATTGACAAGAGATGGGATTACAAGTTTTTTAATCTTCATACATGGGCTACGGACAATCCATATACAAGGAGACATTAATCATTTGAACACAACTTCAGAGTCGCTATGTTGGCAGATGTAATTGAAAACAAGTTAATCGGCCCCTTCAAACTACCACCAAGGCTGAGTTCTACAAACTATCTGGAGTTTTGGTAAAAGTTGGGTCCATGAAGAGTACGATAATCGTTGGATTGAAAGAAATGGATCAGTTCACTGGCCTGCAAGATCTCATGAGCTTACAGTATTGGATTTTTTTGATTGGGGAAGAATGAAAGCTACAATTTTGAAGGCCGATTTCTTCACATGAGTACTCAGCTGCCATAGGACCTGGTCCAGCTAGACTAGGTACTATCTCTGGTACTCGATATCTACGAAAAGTAAGTACTTGGTCAATACTTCTTCACATTACTAGTACCAGATCTAAATTTACTAAGCCGTATCAGCAGCTCATACGTCTAAACTGGTCTAATACCCATCTTGACATTGGCATCGGCATATGCAATATGTTAATATAATTTCTATCATTTCCAGCGCGTTATATACATATTTGTTCGCTTTCTTCTGAGAATATTTATGTATGTGCGTTTGTTTTTCAATTAGCGACACACGCTAGAAGCCGATCGCAGATTTATGACCAATTGTTACTCAGGCAATATATAACGTGCGCTGCTAAAAGAGAAAAAGGAACGCAACGAGTGAATAAAACTGAAATTGATTGAAATGAAATTGATTGAAAGGCAAAAAAATCGAAATCGTCACAAGTATTTATAGTATTCGTTGAGGCATATGGTATATGCGGCGGTCAAATCGACGAACTTCCACTCCTTCATCTTTCTTGCAGAAAATATAAAATTAAAAGCAAAAACAACTGAAAATAGAACAGAAATCAATGGAAAACAAAATCGAACGCACGTAGGTATATACTCAAAATCGAGTGCTTTATCTTATGGCGAAGAAATAAGATCCAGGTAACGCCGCTAGACCGCCGATTTTGAGGGTCCAGCTAATACCGAGTACTCGGTACCAAATTTGGTGGCTTAGCGCGTTAGTACTTGCTGAATCAATGACTGGGCATCAATTTGAGTATCAACTTTTGTCCTTATACCAGCACTAGCGCTAGTACCCAGAAGAAGAAGAACTCGGCCGTAAGTGTATTGGAAGAACGTATTCTCGAAACGCCATCAAAATGAAGCAGTTGTTAGCACCAATAAACATTGGCAGTGAAAGCCAAAAACGGGTTCTAGCATGCACACAAAACCAATTACGACACTTTGAGCACCTATTTTACATAAAATAAAAATTATCCAAAACCAAACAAAATCACGTTTAATTCATAGCTTTTGGATCTTAAACAAAAAACCGTTTTTTTTTTTTTTAATATTACCTGCTGCAGCTTTTTCCAGATATCGTAAAATACATGGGCTTTTCCGCGAACTTCTAGATGATTTTTTTTTTATAATTTTTACATTCATAAGAAAAAAAAAGTAAAGCGTTATGTTTATAAGGCATTTTCTGGAGAAAAGTGACCTCAAAATCAAAAATTATTGTAGAAATTGGATATCTAAAGAAACAAGACCAGCAGAAACAGAAACAGCAACAGCAGCAGAAACAACAGCAGCAGTAGAAGCAGCAGCAAAAGCAGCAGCAGCGGCAAAAACAACAGCATCACCGTCAACAACAACAGCAGCAGCAAAAGAAGAAGGAGATGGTGCCTCCTATCAACACCTATAAACTAGAGATAAGTGCAGCCAAGGGACTGTGTAAGTTGGTCATTGGTAATAGTTTTAATATTAAGAGATTGGGGAACGATCGCCATGCCATCCACTGTAATACAGTGGCGGGCTACGCGAAAGTAAAAGAGCTCCTCAAGGAAAAGACGACGGAGCTCTACTCATTCACAACGAAGTGTGAAAAGCGGCAATAGGTGCTGCTAACGGCGGTGGAATCGTCTTTTGATCCTGAGGAGATTCTGGCACTGCTCAAAGAGAAGGAGTGCGAAGGACTAAAGTTTGTGCGGGTAAAGCAATTTAACACAATTTACCGCTAGAGTCAGGCGGAAGAAACGGAGTCTGCCGTTCTTCCTGGTGCAGCTCTGTCCCGAAAGCCGTCTTGATAGTCGATTCACTGGGAAAAATTAAAAAGGAGTGAAGGTGTTATACAATGAGGTTCGGGCACGCCGCGTCGAACTGCCAAATGCAGACTCGATGCGTGAAGTGCGCAAAGAACCACAGTTCCGAAGGTGCTCTGGGCAGGGACGGAGCATCCTATAGGACGCAGCTCACGTGCGTGTTATGTGGGAACGTGGAACACACCGCAAACTATCGGGGTTGTCCTAAGTTCGCTGACATTAAAAAAGCAAAACCGGCTCGGCAACAGAAGGTGGAGGTTAAACGTTCCCCTGTTGGGTTTCAAACACCAGCCATCATGTTCCAAATTTCCTATGCTCAAATGACGTCGGAGAGGGGGGCTACGGTACAGTAAGCGACTGTTGCTTCTCCGGTGATAATGCCGAGAAATACGGAAGCTTCACCTAACATGCTGGCCATCTTGCTCGCAATCCAGATGGCTCAGCAGCAACAGCAGGTATAAGAACAGGCTAAACGGGTGGACCAGATCTACGCGCTGCTGCCGCGCCTAACACAACACATATCGTAATGGGTACGCACATGGTGGAGCAAACTTTGAAGGTCCTTCCGGTGAATGTTAATTCACTGATTAGGATCGAAAGAAGAGCCGCGATGTTTAAACTGCTACAAGACCAAACTCTTGACGCACTTTTCCCTAGCGAAACCAAGCTAACCGATAATCACAAACTGGAGTACAATAATTATATTTTTAGAAGAAGAAATCGGCCCAAATCCAAACTTGGAGGCGGTGTCGCGATCTTCATTAAAGAAGGCATACAATTTCACAGAGTATATGACGAGAAAACAAAATCACTAATGTGCCAAAACGGTTCGTTTACCATATGTCTATGTCAAATTTCTCAAGCACACGAAAGGAAGAGAAAACATGAGAAGTAGGGTCCGTCGAGTTTTTGGTCCTTTCGTTATGTAATTTTGTGGCTGGGGCGTAGTTTGTCCGGTATACGTCGCACATTGGTTTAGTATGACTTTATGACGAGACCCTTCTCTCATATGAACAAAACAACTATTACAACAGCCGAAAAGTCAGATATGAATATTTGAGTAACCCCAATAGTGAAACAATAATCTTATCAAGAGTGTTGCGCAGGTCCCGGGTGTTGGAGGCAGTCGTCATTTATATCCTGCTCCGCAGTGGAAAGCGGCTGTACTTGGCCTCTGTTTATCCACCTGAGGCTTCACAATCCACTTTATTTATTACAGAACTTGACACGCTTTTTCGACTTTTATAATCGGTGGAGATTTCAACGCTAAACGCAGAGATTAGGGAAATAATTTGCCAAATATCAGAGGAAACCTACTTTTCGATTGGTGGGGTCAGCACGATGTCATGTACAGACTCGGTCTTAAAGCGATAGATAACCCGTCGTTTCCCAGAGGCCGGTCTTATTTGGATCTACTGCTGTACGACGAACGTATACGACTGACAGGTACGAATTTATAAACGCTTAACTGTCTGAGCACGTTCGTGTATGACAGCGATCATTGCGGATTTAGCACCGAAATTACAGTGCCAAAAGAAATTGCGGAATTGGAGGAGTTTTTCAAAAGATATTCTTACAACTACAGTAAGACTCGATGAACACGCTTCTCCGCAACCTTGACAAGAGCACTCTCATCGAACACACTTCACCCACCGTCCAATAGGAATTTGTCAAACGAGGAGGTCGACAAGTACCTAAAACGAATGGAAGAGACAATTAAACAATCAATGGACACTACAATACCGCGGTATCAACGTACAACTCACGAAGACCTGTTCCGCAACCGTAATATTGACGTACTGCACCGACAGAAAAGTAGACTTTTGTTAAGACTCAAAAACCTGTACAGACAGTTACTGACAGACAAGACCCGGAGATAAGGACACTGAAGTCGTCGATTAAAAATATTCAAACGCTAATAAAAGAGAATTGCAGAATCTCTGTAAGTTTGTATTGGAACAACAAAGTTCGGGTTGTAAACACCAGCAACCCGAATATGTTCCCGGAAATAAATAAACTATTTCGGAGAAAAAATCAAAGTGACCTTCAGCCCACTGACGATAGCCCGAACAACAGACAACGAACGGGTACTGACAATAGCAGGTATTGATCCAAATGTGGCCGCTGATGATAACGACTTCTTTGTGATTGAGGAGAAGGTTGAGGCCATAGGGCCAACTTTCCAGGAACTATACAAGACCACTGATACTATTGGCCCTTATTATGACCTGGACGATCGCGTCTAGGTGCACGACTTCTACATTCGAAATGAAGTAGAGAACTGGCGATCCGAGGGCTCTTGTTTCACCCAGTTCAGCGATGGAAATATGGCAAATAATGGCATCGCCAGAGAGGATGACCTACCCCCGTTCATTTCGAAAGAAGAACTCCATGAGATCTTCAACACAATCAGGAGTAAGAAATCAGTGGGTACCGATGGTATTCCGAACATCGTGCTACAACATCTTCCTCTAGAAGCGGTGGACATTTACACCACCCTGTTAAATAATGCAATGAATAATGTACATTATCCAGCGCATTGGAAAACAGCGGTGGTTCAACCTATCCCCAAAAAGGGAAAGCATATATCTAATCCGGCAAATCTCCGGTCGATAAGTCTCTTTCCGAATATCAGCAAGGTGTTTGAAAAGGTAATTAACAGAGCTCTGACTAGGTGGGTTGAGGACAAACATATAGTTCCGGTTAATCAATTCGGTGTTAAGGCAGGACATGATATCTCTCATTCCGCGTCCAAACTGGTGTCCGATATCCAATGGAATAAAGGCAAAAACCAATGTACTGGTGCCTGCCTTGTTGACTTGGAGAAGGCCTTCGACACCGTATGGTTAGAAGGACTTTTCTATAAGCTGACTAGGCTGGGGATCAGTAAACCACTCTTGAACATTCTTTACAATATGCTAACCAACAGACAGTTCATCGTGAAAAATTGTGATGTGACTTCTGTTGGAATATTTCAAATTAAAAATGGCTTTCAACAGGGCGCGGTCAATTCGCCGATCCTATTCAACATTTATACAAGCCGCTTGATGGGTTCACTTCCATAAACTATTGTGTACGCAGACGATATGATAGCGTACAGAACAGGTCCAAGAATCGAGGTCATTAATACTCTCTTGCAGCGTGACTTCGATAAGATAAGAAGATTTTGCGATGACTGAAAGTTGAAAATCAACTTTCAAAAGTCGGAAACCATTCTCTTTAGGACGACGTTGTCTAGAGCCTCTAGGGATACCAGAAAAAGTTGGCAAAAGTTTGCGATCATTGGACAACACAGACAGCCTCTTGCCTGTCCAAATGTGGTCAGATACCTTGGGGTCTGGTTAGATCGGTTTCTGTATTTTGACAAAAACGTAGATGCTGCTCTGGCAAGAGCCAGACTGTTTTATAGCAGCCAACTCGATGCGAGGGTAAAAGTAATCTACTACATGGCCCTTATCAGGCCCATGCTGATATTTGAGTGACCCGTGTGGTTCAATGTACGAGCAAGCTTTATGGGAAAGATTCGGGCATTTGAGAGGGCTTGTCTTCGCTTGTACAGAACACCAGAGTCGGAGTACAAGAAATTTTTATCCTTATGAGGTCCTTTACAACAGGGAGAATCTAATACGTGTTGACAACTTCGTAATTAAGCTGACTCGAAGGCACATTGCAAGAGGATTGATCTCGACGAATAACCTGATATCTGGGGTTTACTACCCCAATTACCTTTACCATGAGAGTGTGCGCTCTGACGGCTTCGTTCCACCGGAATCATTCCTCTACTTAGATCAGATAGGGTTGATCCAGGATAGATCAGCGGTTCCGTTAATCTTCTATGTCGCTCGGACAGCTGGAGACAGGCGACTCAACTATAATAGAGTCGTCACACACGGCAGTGTGGATCGTCTCAGGTTCAGTAGTGCGGTGGGAAATCGCGATAAGAAGGATGTCGTTCGGCAGCACCAGCATTGCTGGTGGTTGAATGATGGAGAAGACGTTTCGTCGACATTTCCGGCAATTACGGACCAGCCTCACTAATGAGGCAGAGCTACCAACTCTATTTGCTCTGTGGTTAGAGGTGGCCAGCTTTAGGTTAACATTTAATTGTGTATAATGTCTAGGTGTGTGTATGTGTGGTTTGTGTATGTAGATTAGGTAGACTAAGGTTTATTTTAAGTTAGATATTAAGTTTTTATAAAAAATTACATCCATAGGCTAAGTTTTTTGTTAACAATTTTCTCTTAGCCTTAAAGAAAACAAAATAAATTTTTTTAAATAAAATGTAAATGAAGTCGAATGACATAGATATAAGAATTTAGAGTAGCTTAGAGTGCCTGTGTGGAGCCAGTAAGTTAGTATAAGATTGTTAAGTAATTGTAAGCTAGCATTTAAGCACTAAAAAAAAAACTGGATATCTAAAGACCCATACAGGATAGGTATTAACTTTATTTAAACGAAGTCACAAAGGATAATATTTCTTCTAAATACAAGGCCCTCAATCAAGTTTCTACCACAAGTATTAACAGTGTAATTTTGGTTAACATGGGTCAGGGTAAACCAAAGGTAAATTCTACATTACTGCAGAACTAGCTTTTTCTTAGAGTGTACCCAAAAATCATTCATTTTCCAAATTATTCTTGACGAATAAGATACACTATAGTACATTAGAGGCACTACCTTCAGATGCTAACACGGTCAAGGTGTTCACTCTCGAGCAAGCCACGTTAAACTAGCAGTGCGAATGGCAATTTCTCCTAAGATCAATTTCTGCTGTTTTCCGTTACTGACCTTGACCTAAGACATTTAAATCATCATCACAGAACAGACCTTGAGGGGGAATCGAAGGCTTTTAAGCTCGAATGGTTACTCGGACGGTGTTAGTGGTATCCGCGGTATATACATCGATTTACCTCGAGCACAACCAGTAAACATAATGGCCTCTACCACGTTTTTATGTTGAGTGTTGAGTTGTTGAGTGTATGGGTTGAGTGTATTAAGGAACTTTAGAGGATATTGTATAGCCTGATGGTTCTTAACTGTCAGAATCGCTCAGCCTTGGATCATATGTCGATCGTCAACGGCCGACACAACTGAGGCAAAATCTGATCGAATTGTACTAAGTTTTTCGGGTATTCTCTGTTTTCTATGAGGTGCGCAATTAAGTTCAATCAATAGATGGCTCTAGCAGTAAGTGCTGGTTGATTTTGGCATATTAACATTAACGGAGATACTTCTTTAAGTGAAACAACGTACCGTGATTAGTTCCGTCGCTTCAAAGACGGTGGTTTCGATTCTGACGGCCGTCCGCGTAAAGGAAAGACAAGATCCTTCGAAGATGCTGAATTGAAGACATTGTTCGATGTGGATCCGTGCCAAACGCAAGAAGAGCTTGCTAAAGCATTAGAAGTTACCCGTCCAAGCAATTGAATGCATTGGGAATGATTCAAATACAAGGAACTTGAGTTCCTTATGATTCGATGCCAAGGGACGTTGAGCGTCGATTTTTTGCCTCTAAACAACTGCATCAGCGGCAAAAAAAGAAAATATTTTCTTCATCACATCTTGACGGGTGATGAAAAATGGATTCATTACAGCAACTTAAAGAGAGGAAAATCATGTGGATTGCCCGGTCATGCTTCTACGTCGTCGGCTCGACTGAATATTCAGTCAAAAGTTAGTCAAAAGTTATGCTGTGTATTTGGTGGGACCAGGTCGGTGTTATTTATTATGAAGTGTTGAAACCCAACTAAACCATCACTTGAGAACGGTATCGACTTTAATTGATACAATTGAGCCGAGCACTGCGCGAAAAATGGCCACAATACGAACAGAGGCATGCAAAAGTCATTCTACAGCATAACAATGCTCTGCCTCACGTTGCCAAAGTCGTTAAAACCTAGCCGGAAACGCTCAAATGGGAAAACCTACTCCACTCACCATATTCCCCAGATATTGTGCCGTCCGATTATTACTTGTTCCGTTTGGATGAAGACATCGAAAATGGCTTGATTCGTGGATAGCCTGAAAAGATAAACACTTTTACCGTAACGGTATTCAAGATCTGCCAGAAAGATGGGAAAAAGTTGTAGCTAGTGATGGGAAATACTTTGAATGATTCATTTGCAACCATTTTTTCACAATAATATTGCTTATTTAGAAAAAAAACTTAACTGCACAACTAATATATGTAACATTCACTTACTTTGTTGTTTATTTGCGACAATGCCTCATGACAAAGCGAGCAATAACTTTTTGTTACAAAGTAGTTGTAGATTAACTCGTCTCCTATTCTTTCCCATGTTTCCCTAAAGTGCGTATCGTCTGGAGGTTAGAGATAGAGTCGATTTAAAAAAAAAAATGTACTAATTCCACGAGTACTGATTAAAAAATTAATAATTAATTTTACAAAAATGAATCTTAGTCTATATTTGTATGTCTATGCCCATATCTGATCTTGATGCAGTAGGAGTGCAGTGCACCTCGCATTGTATCAAGTCCAGCGTTTTGGAAAATGCATTTTTACACTTTCCCGAGTGTAAGCTTGTTGATCCCAAAATCTGTTGCCATAACCTTATTGATCTATAGACTCACCATAGACCTCATCGATGCTGATTCGCCCGGAAAAACCAATCTTTTGAATGGTGTTTTTTCAACGGTGTCTTCTGTGAGATCCATATTTGGTTCAGTTTATGATACAAAATTCCCTTTTTTTCACTTTCGCTGAAATCCATGCGGTTGTTTACTTTTGATGGTTGCCATACGAATAAAATAACGCAGCGTGCTTAAAATCGAGTTGCATATGTCTGGTAAAACTACCGTTTTCTCATTACCTTACTGTTTAACCCTTTACTGCATAGCATATCATATAGAGTGATTCACCGTAAGGTTTGATATATAATGTAAAATAAAATAAATAAATTTGAAAGCGAACTAAAAATTTTTATCATTAGTTAAAGAAAAAATTCATGGCATTTTTTTTTAAAGAACATTATGTGAATATTCGCCATGACTTTGTCAAATTTGGTATATTCGGAAGGTAAAATTTTGGGCGACTCGTTAGAGCATAGGGACTGGTATCTCGCGGATAACACGAGTAATTTTGCCTTCCAAATGGTCAATCGTAACTGGCTTATTCCTGAAGACCTGAGACTTTACATATTTCCAGAGATGATGGTCCAAAAGTGTGATATCGCGCGATCTAGGCAGCCAATTTACAGAGGTTGGAATTGATGGTAACATTCTGATTTTAGTAATTTTTGAAAAAATATGGACCAATGATTCCAGCCCATAAACCACACCATACCGTTATTTTTAATGGATGTAATGGTGGCTCTTGGTACTCTTCAGGTTGCTCATCAGCCCAAATACGGCAATTTCGTTTATTAACGTATTCATTGAGCCAGAAATGGGCTTCATCATTGAACAAAATTTTATGATAAGACACCGGATTTACTGAAAATATGACGCAAATTCAAGTCGCCTGGCTTCAATTCTTACACAAGTTGAATTTTGTATGCTTTAAGGCTGAGATGCTTACATAAAATACGCCAAGTTGTCGAATACGCCAAGCCAAGCTGCTGAGAACGACCACGAATCGATTCGTCACGGTTTTCGCGTACACTCTCAGCTACAGATGCTATAGTCTCTTCACTACGTGCCGGATGTGGTCTAGCCGGTCAAGTATCATCCACTAATGTAAACTGGAACTCAAATTTGTGAATGGTATTGGCAATAGTGGTTTCAGTAGGTCGATTATGTGCACCATAAGTTACTCGAATCGCACGAAAAACATTTCTCACAGAACGTTGTTTTCGTAATACAGCTGAACAATTTTGAGACGCTGTTGTTGTGTGAGTCTTTCCATAAAGACTTGCCAAATAATACTAAATAAAAATTATAAAGCTGTTTGATAGCAGTCACACGAGAACTTTCAAAAAAGGATATTGAAAATCAAACCTTACGATGAATCACACTATATATGATATCTTTTTTTATTGTATGCTTACACTGTTTTTTAAGATAAATTTCCAATGTAATTGGTTTCTACATCCAGAGTTGAGTGATCTTGTACGTTTGCAACATTTACTGCTACCCAAAAAGTGTGAAGAGTGACGGTTTGCTTTCTTAGGCTCTTACGAAAAATCTTGTTTTGTGCCAATGATTAATAAACAAATTAGGTAAGTACCATCTATAACTTAATTGCGGTTTGCTAAGAGATGGCGTAACTTCATTACTTTAATATGAATAAAACAGCTGCCGAAAGTCATCGTATTTTGGTGGAAGTTTATGGTGAAAATGCGCTAGCTACGCGAACGTGCCAAAAGTGGTTTGCATGTTTTATATTGGATGACGATGAACGTCCTGGGCAGCCAAAAACGTTTGAAGATGAAGAACTGGAAGCATTACTCTATGAAGATTGTTGCCAAGCACAAGAAGAACTCGCAGAATCTTTGGGTATTACTCAAGCAGCCATTTCAAAAACGAAAAATGGATCCCTTACGACAACCTCAAGCGCAAAAAATCATATGTGAAACCCGGCCAACCAGCCAGATCAACGGCAAAGCCGAATATCCATGGCGCGAAGGTAATGCTCTGTATTTGGTGGGGTCATATGGGTGTGCTGTATTATGAGCTACTAAAACTGGGTGAAACCATCAATGGACAACGCTACCGAACACAATTAATCCGTTTGAAGAGAGCAGTAGCCGAAAAACGCCCGGAATATGCGACCAGACACGAGGCAATAATTTTCCATCATGACAACGCTCGGCCCCATGTCGCTAATCCGGTTAAGAACTATTTGGAAAACAGTGGATGGGAAGTCTAACCCCACCCGCCTTTTAGCCCAGACCTTGCCCCTTCTGACTACCATTTGTTCCGGTCGATGCAGAAGGCCCTCACTGAAATACGATTCACTTCAGAGCAGAATATCAAAAATTGGCTTGATTCATTCTTGGCTGCCAAGCCGGCGCAGTTCTTTTGAGATGGGATCCTCAAATTGCCGAAAAGATGGGAAAAAGTCATAGCTTCAGATGGGCTATACTTTGAATAATACTATTGAACATGTTTTTCTTAAATAAACGTTCAAATTTTGAAAAAAAAACCGCACGAATATATACCCATTTTTATAACTTGATTTTTATAGAATTTTGTATATTTACATACATATTTACAAAGAAACATAAACATAAAGTTGTAGATATCATATATGTAAACATGCAGTAAACAATTAATTATATAGTTTTTCTTTTGGGGCAAAAAATTATATCTGATGAAGAAATTTTAAAATTGAAAAGCAATTGGGATGAGAGTGAGGATGAATTTGAAGTTAGGAATGATTTGGATAGTGCTGATTCTGATGTAGAGTCACAAAGTTTAACGAAAGTAATAAGCGAGGAGCCAGAACGTTTTAATTCTGCTGAAGATATCAAGATCTAGGAAGATGTTCAAATTGATAATGAGCTCATTGATATTGAGTCTTTGCCGATTATTATTGCAGAAAATCTAGATGTCATGACTGCGTCACTTCGTCATCAGCTGAAGAACTAAAGACCATTAAGGCCCATTATTCCAAAATGATTTGAAAAAAAGTTTAATTTCGTGGCGAAAATTTAGAATTCAAGGGTAGTTTGGAATTACTCATTAATATTGTGGAACTAAGCACACCCTATGTGGTCTGGTAAATTATTCAGAAAATTAAAAATACAAGTTTATTCATCCAAATCTATATTGTCCCCTTCAAAATAATTCCCATAGACTGCAACAGCGCTTGATCCAATCCTCGAAACATTTTTTATATTCGGTTTTCGGTATGTCCATCAGTGCTTCTTGTGATTTTTCCATAACTTCCTTTCGGCTACTAAAACGCGTTCCCCGTAGTGGTTTTTTAACTCGATTGAACGGAGAGAAGTCATAGGGAGGAGGTGAATTTGGTGGTCGTTGGATGGTATTTGTTGCGAATATGATGGCACTGTGCGGCGGTGCGTTAACATGATGCAAAATCTACGAGTTTTCTGCCCACAATTCTGGTCTCTTTCGGGGAATTGCTTCACGTAAACGTCTCATAACGCCCAAATAATACTCTTTGTTTACTGTCTGGCCTTCTGGGAAAAATTCATGATGCACTACACCGTTGTAATCCATGAAAACCGTGAGCATTGCCTTCTTTTTTGACTGAAAACGCTGTGATTTTTTTGGTCTCGGCTCATTTGGTGAACGCCATTCACTTGCCTGATGTCTGGATTGCATGTCGTACTCATAAACCTACGTCTCGTCTCCAGTAATGGTCCTTTTGATGAATGTGGGATCGGATTCAGCCTCGCAAATCATCTCTTTTGCGACGTCAACACGGTCTCTTTTTTGCATGAAATTGAGGTCTTTTTAAATGTCTTGGTTGGTTGGATCCATAGGCAATGTTCAAGTCCTCCGCTATCTCTCTGATTTGCGGTTATTGACCAACATTTCTTTTACTTTATCGATGTTTTTGATGTCTATGGTCTGCCACTTCGTTCATCATCTTCGATTGACTGATAAACGACCGTTTTCTTTAGAGAATCGTTGCCGAAAACTTTTCCAAAATTTCCAACGTTCGCGCACTATTAAATCCATTTTTTACGCAAAATTTAATACAAGTTCAAGAAAAAAAAACAGAAAAAATAGAACTCAAATCGGAACAATTTAAACGATACACGGTGACGGCACCGGGAACTATTTGATCAAGGTAGTGTTTCAAAATATATTTTAATAATTATTAAACTTCAATACTATCCATTTCTCAGCTTTATAGAAAAGGTATGTAGCCAGTATCTAACGTAAACGCTTTTTACGGTATGTACTTAGAACTTAGAATTCTTGGACTTAGAATTCTAAATCTTGGAACTGTCCGAAGAAATCGTTTACCAAACTGTAAGCTTCTGGACGACAAATACTGGAAAAGTAAAGAGCGTGGGGTTTATTATGATGTAGTAGGCAGAATTGATGGCATGGATCTGGCTATAGTTGCTTGGAAGGATACAAAAGTAGTTACAATCACTTATAATTTCATTAGAGGGAAGCCAATATCTAAATCTCAGAGGCATAAAAGAAACCAAGGAATCGAAGAAGTATATTGTCCAGCTATTATCAAGGACAACAACAAATTTATGGAAGGTGTTGACTTGGCAAATTCCTTGCTTGGAAAATATAAAATTAAAATCAGGTCCAAGAAATGGTACCACAGAATATGTTATTTTACCATTTACTGAATGTAACAGATAAGTTTGGGTTTAGTCTAAAATTCTAAAGATATAATTAATTAAAAACTACCATAGGCGTGTCAAAAAAAAAAATGTTTCTAGCCGATTTCAAGTTTTCTGTGTCGGAACCCTTTGTCGTTTGGGTGGTGAAGTGTCGAAGCGTGGAAAGGCATCGGCAGAATTGGGTAGGCAAATTGATAAAAAACGAGAAAAAGCAACGTCAGCATCTCTTCCGTCAAAAGAAGTAAGGCTAGATGGTTTTAACCATTTGCCTGTTTGGATGCCTCAATGTTTAACGTGCAAGCTGCCTCGTTGTGGAAAATTAACATTTGCAAAATGTTTAAATTGTGAAACTGCGCTTTGCTTCAACAAAGACAGAAATTGTTTCCAAGACTTCAACAACAAATGAATTTTCTCCGCTGGAACATCTAAAATTTTATTTATTTATGTAGAAATATTTTATTTTCATGTAATAACATAATTTTGAACTTTTTGAGTTTTGTTTTTTTAGTTACACAATTTGTTTTACTGTTGCTACAAGCGTTAGCATAAAAATATTTATAGAATAGAACAGTAAAATCAAATTAATTTAGAGACAATATAAAAGTATATTTTATCTGGATGATAAAATCGCTCAAAACTGAGCGAAATCTCAAAAACCACACATACACAAGTGGAGGCCAATTATTTACTTATAGGCGGAGACGAAGCCATAGCTTAATTTTCTCGACTGCAATGTTCGCTACAATCACCTTAAATTACTAACAATATGCTGTCAACTCAGAGATATAATAGCAACGTATCATCAGCGAATTAATTATCCTGAAAAAAATTACAAATAAAATAAGTTAAAAAATTAAATTAAAATTTTCCGAAATAATTGCTTAAATAAATTAAAAAATGAATTCTATGATGTATGGCAAGGAGTAATCTGAAACTTGAATGGCAGATAGTAAACATCGACTCTCATCGATGCAATATTCGTATAGCGCCAGGTTTTTCAAAACATGATTTTCTTTTCGTTACATATCAAGAGAAACCAAGACAGAAACCAATATACTGAGTCGAACGTCATGTCCAGAGAGTTTCGTAATATCAATTAGTGAGCACAAGTTGGCAGTATATTTATCAGATGCATTTGGTTAAAAAAATTCAATTTTCTTCGCCTCAGTAGCTAACTTCGAATATTTTGCAGATCATCTAAAAGTTGGAAGAAGTATAGAACTCAAATTTTCTTTAACCAAAATCGCTCCTTTCGTTATGAAGTAGTTTCGATGACTAGAATCGCAAAGCGGACCTTCTATAGCAGAAAACTTTGCAGTTGTTTCTCAGGTAAAGAAGTATGGAAACAAATTTGAGAACTTGGTCTAGGAAAACAAAACCCTGAAGCTCCTCGTAATATTAACTGCGCCCAGCTGAACCTGAACTTCTTAGCACCAACTAATGGAAGTACTACTTCTACTAACTAATTTGCTTCTGACCAGTCACTTGAAGATGTCGGAGACACATATTTTAATTTTTGTAGACTGCATGAGGAAGATTTTGTGAAAGCATTACTGTCAATAAAACCTTACGCCATGGGACTCGACGAAGTGCACCCAAAATTCGTTAAACTGCTGCAATTTAGTGCAAAATTTTGAGTCTACATATTTGTTGTGTGATGTTGCCGTGTCAGTGAGACAACGGGTTGCTCGATGTGTGCTTGTTTGCCACCCCATTTGTTGTGCCTTCTTTGGAAGGTGCTTCTGGGTTGCTCTCCTTGCTTGTACTTCAAATAGGATGGCTTGGTGGTCACTGTGGGTGTGGTCCTTACTGACTTTCCATCTTGACCCTCTCACTAGAGAACTTGTTACAAAAGTTACATCAACTCTGGAGCCTACGCCGTTTCTGGTGAATGTGTGCTCGTTGCCCGTATTATATATGAGTAAAACCTGGAAAGTATCGTCGGACATGTCGTTCTCTGATCATAGAATGATCAAGTCCAATGTCAAAGACATAACATACAACTGCAAAAACTTGACATCAGATACCTACATCTAGATCAAAAACTGTATGTCCTCATCGGCCCCAAAATGGAAATTCCGCCGAAATTTACCATATAGCGAAAAAGCTGGATATGATCTTCTCTCAGGTTTTAACTATACACGCCAGCGAAAAATTCAAATCTGTGCTCCGACTGGGAAAGGCCATTCTGAGGAAATGTAAGAGAGCAATCTGTGGCGCTAAAAGAAAATCATGAAACATTGAAAGCACAACAGAGTGTGCAAGGCTAAGAAAAGTCATATCCAAGGAATGTACAGTAGTTGGAGATCTAATATAACCAGAGGGTAGTTATACGAACTTCAAAACTTTGACTCTTTGGCACTCTTTCTAGAAACCCACTTTTCTAGATAAACTCCTATTCCAACACCAGTAGCAGATATAGGCAAGTCTTTGCCTAGCCAATATGAAACCTCAGAAGGGATACTATAGGGTCTTTCAATACAAACACTCGAAATTTTTTTGGTTATAGGGGCCGTGTTCTTAAAGCAATAACTATCAAATTTATTCTGAATTGTTCAGTTGTGTATGACAAATCACCATGCAAAGTTATAGCGTTGAACAATGTCTGCTCGAGAAAGGTTCCGCATATTAATTGATTTTTATCCTCCCCACAATCGTCCTGCCGAGTGGCCAAATTCAATTCACCCGGCTCGGTAAATAATCAGTCAACATCCGTATGTCACCGAAGCGCAAGGTTTGCTGAAATCGTCGCTGCTGTGCGTAAACATGTACGGGAGAACCCGAGGCAGTTAATTTCTCGTCATTCACAAGAATTTGACTTTTTTGCGACCTCGACTTGATGAATTTTGCAACAGGGCCTGGGTCTGTACCGTATAAAATCCAACTGACTCAGAAACTTAAAGTAAACGACCATAAACAACGCCGTGTGTTGGAACAGCTTGAAGTTGACTCGTCTTAAGCGACGAGATCGATTTTTTGATGAATGGATGTTTAAATGGGCAAAATTGTCGGATTCGGGACGATACCAATCCACACGAGATACACCAGCACAAAATGCATTCCTAGGAAATCACTGTTTGATGTGAATTTTGGTCTGGCGGAATCAACGGTCCCCACCTCTTTAACAACTAAACTAGCATGTCCACAACCGTCAACGGCGATAATAAGTAATTTCTTGTGGCCTAAACTTGATGACGTGGATATCGACGACATGTGGTACCAACAGAACGGTGCTTCGGGCACACAGCGCATGCCACGATAAACATTCTGCACGAGTTTTTTGAAGACATGGTTATCCCGTGCGGTGCCCGGCGTGAACTGGCCAACGAAATCATGATATATAATGTCTTCAGACTTCTGCCTTTGGGGCTATCAGTATAACGAACACCATCCAGCAAATTTAACCAGATTTATGCAACAAAATCATCAAAAATTGGACCGTCCGAATACGTGTCACCAAGCAAAGCGATGTTCTTTAAAATAAAAATAAAATTAGTGCATATTTCACAATCAACTTGTTTTATTTACATTTAAACATCGAGTGTCCTTATTGAAAGACTCTATGGAAGAAAAAAAAATGGACAGAATCATACCAATCATACTTCAAAAAACAAAGAAGGCTGTAATAACGTTTATAAAGAGACTATCCAGCAGTAACATCAAGTATGGATATGTGCCAAAATGCTGGAGGGAAGTAAAGATAGTATTCATTCCTAAGACAAGTAAGCTCAGCCAGGTCCATATGTCTCTAGCAATATCATACATTTTAAAAAAATTTGGAAAAACTGTTTGACACTCATTTTCCAAGCAAATGACTTAGCGTCAAACCAGCATGTCTGCCAGATTTTCGTCACAACTGACTTGGATACTCCTAAAGTGCTGAACTTCCTATCCGATCTGTAGTATCTAAGAATTCAACTGAAATTTAAATGTCTGTCAAGTATTTTATTGTTTTTGAACTGCCTTATATAGGTTGTATAGAGAAGCAGAAATGCCAGGAGCGCTGAGATATACAAAGTGACAGACTTAGTGAGCCAATGGTTTTGCATGGAGGTGGCCAGTCTAAAAAAAAAACCTGATAGATAAGATAGGCGCTATTTTTGTTATAGGGCAGTTTGACTTAATTCTCGACCTGCACTGCACTTAAGTGTTATTGGATAATGTGAGTCCATCAGCTCCTTAACTTCATTCACATTTACCATAATGATAGCGTATGTGTATCTTGTACATACGACAATAAAGTGCAACTTTTTCAAATTCCAACGACTACGACCTCCGTATCTAAAGGGTTTTCCAATAGAGACTTGACAACTTTGAATTTAATTTCTGAACGCACCCTTTTTCTCTAATCGTCACTGTCAATTTATTCAATAAACTCAACATTTTCATCACGGTAAAGTACACTAACGAGCAACGTCTGCAAATTATAAAAATTTTCTACAGATATTCGGAGTCGGTGACTGCAACTTTAAGAGCCTAGTAGACAGGCAATAACAAGTTTAATGCAAAAATTTGAGTCTACAGGGAGACAACGAGTTGGTCGAAGTGTCGAAAATATCGCTGCCGTTCAGACGTTCGTAGCAAACAATCCAAATCAGTCAATTCCACGGCGTTCTCAAGAATTGGGCATCGCTCAGACCACATTATGGCGTATTTTGTGTAAGAATCTTGGTTTACACGCATACAAGATCAAGCTCACTCAAGAATTTAAGCCGATGGACCATTTGAAGCGACGTACGTCTCCAGAACGTTGGGTTCTGGAGAAGATGCGCCAAGATGATGAATTTCATCGCAAAATCATTTTCAGTGACGAAGCTCATTTTTGGCTCAATGGGTTCATCAATAAGCAAAATATGCGTTATTGGTGGGGTGAAAACCCACATGTGCTTCATGAATCACCACTTCATCCACAAAAAATAACTGTTTGGTGCGGTTTGCATGACGGAGGCGTTATTGGGCCATATTTGTTTGTCGAAGATAACGATCGTCACGTAACTGTGAATGGTCAGCGTTATCGCGCCATGATCACCGATTATTTTTAGCCCGAATTGGAAGATATGGACTTGGACGACATGTAGTTTCAACAGGATGGTGCCACAAGCCACACAGCACACGCAACAATCGATTTATTGAAGAGTAAGTATGGTGAGCGTGTTATCTCAAGACATGGGCCAGTCGATTGGCCGCCTCGTTCGGGGCTTCGTTAATTCATTGGTTTGTGCCAACACGCCGACGATGATGGAAGAATTCAGAGCCAGCACTGAACGGGAAATAGCGGCCGTTTCGGCCGAAATGTGTGGCCGAGTCGTTGAAAATTGGGTTCAATAAATTGACCGCTGCAAACGTGCCCGCGGTGGGCATATGAACAAAGTCGAGTTCCATTAATAAATATTTTGATTGTACTTCAAGTCAATAATAAAGTTTTTGAAATATCTCAAATGGTTTGCCTTTTATTTAAAAAAAAAAAGTTGTCAAGTCGTTATTAGAAAACCCCATAGAAAAGATTTAATTTTGAAACTGCAAGAAATGCTAAAAGTTTTAAGCTCGCTTTAGAGTGCTCATCTATCCCGGAGTGTAAGCTTATTATTGATGCTGACAAAAGGCCATTTGGAGAACACGCTCGACGTTTCAATGCTCCTGAATGCAATGAGGTTGCTTTAATTATGGGTGATGAACAACATGGCAGAAGAGATACTGTTTTAAAGTATAGATATAGTAATTAAGCTTTCAAAAACATAAACGAAACGCAAATGGAAAAGATGGATATCACTTTAACCATTTTCAACGGAGCCAGCAACTTTTTCACAAATTTGCTGTAGACATGTATGCCAGAAAGGCTGTGCTATATAATTACTCACCAAAAGGAACTTAGAGTTGATTTGTACATACATTTGAAAAATGGTATCGAAAATAATGCTACTGAAAGACAGGAAGCCCCAGGTACATGCATGAGCGGACCCAGGTTGCAATGACGTATGTACGAAATCATGGCTGACCTGATTTATTCATTACCTTTACATATAAAGCAAAATTGAGCGAGATTCAAAGTGAACTACTGCATGGTCAAACATATATTCATAGACACGACCTTATTGCCAGAATCTTTCATCTAAAGTTCATAAAATTAATCAATCTTATTACAAAATTTCACATATTTGGACCTGTACTATGACACATGTATACCGTAGAATGGCAAAAACGAGATTTGCCTCATGCGCATATCTTGATTTATCTTCAAACGAAAATCCATTCCAATCAAATCGATTCATCTCTGCAGAGCTTCCAGATCCTACAAGGGACAAAGTACTTTTTGAAATCGTTAAGACACAGATGGTTCATAGTCCATGTGGTTTCTTCAATTACAATATCCCTCTTACAGGCGAAGATGGTAGTTTTCAAACGAAGGTAGGACAACATGAAGTTGATAACAGGTGGATTGTATGTTATCCAAGACGTTTAACGCTCATATTAACGTAGAATTTTGGAACTCGGTAAAATCAATTAAATATGTGTGCAAACACGTTAACAAGGGATCAGACGCTATGCACTTCAAAACCGAAATGTTTAAAATGAAGTTAGTCAGTACCAAATGAGTCGATATATGTATAAGCAGCAATGAAGCTTTCTGGAGAATTTTCGGTTTTTCCATTCGATATCCGGGAGTGTAACATCTTGCTGTCCATTTGTAGAATGGTCAGAGAGTCTATTTTACAGCTGATACTGCCCCACAAAAAGCACGAACTTCAAGAGATACCACACTTACAGGTTTCTTCAAATTATGCCAACAAGATTCTTTTGCTCGAACATTGCTATACAATCAGGTGCATTCGTATTATACATGGAACAATAACAAGTAGAACAGATGGAATAGGGGTAAAATAGTAGAAGGCTATCAGGGCATTAAATATGATACTGCCATAGGGAGAGTATATACTGTTCATCCCAGCCAACATGAGTGTTTCTTCTTAAGACTACTCCTTCATGAAGTTCATCTACGAACTGTAGATACTTATATTTGTAACACTTACCGAGATGCTTGCCATAAACGAGGCTTACTAGAAGACGACGAACATTGGGATGCAACTTTGTCAGAGGCCTCATCGTTGCAAACAGCAAAACAACTTCGGTGTCTTTTCGCCATCCTACTTATATCGTACGTAATTAGCAAGCCTTTGGCTCTATGGATATAATTCAGGGATGATTTTGGGGAAGATTTTAAGCACCAACTTCAAGTACGAAATCCTCAAATGGAAATTGGTTTTTCTGAAAATATTTATAACGTAGCTTTAATTGCCATAGAAGATAAGGTTATTACTCTCGGGGGACAAATTTTGTGTCCATTTGGTCTTCCTCAAACTAACAGAACAGAAGTGAGTAATCAAAATACTGAGCTATTCCGGGAGAATTCTTACGACATCGATGGTTTCACTCGGTGCATTATGGAAAATGAGCCAAAGTTGTTAACAGACCAAAGACATATATATTCTGCTGTATTTAATGAATTTGCCAATCAAATAGGAGGAATATTTTTTCTTGACGCTCTAGGCGGCACAGGGAAAACGTTTGTCACAAAGCTTTTACTCACTAAAGTACGACTAGAAAAGGGCTGTGGCTTCATCCGGCATTGCTGCTACGCTACTTCCTCAGGGTCGAACAGCTCAATCTCATCTGTTTGTAATATCAGCAAATCGTCTAGAATGGTTCAGGTTCTTAAGAGGTGTAAACTTATAGTTTGAGATAAATGTACAATGGCCCATCAAAAAGCGTTTGAAGCAATTAACAGAACACTGCAGGACATATTAGATTGCAAGTCTCTGATGGGCGGTATAACCATTGTATTGTCGAGAGACTTTAGACAATCGCTTCCAGTCATCCCAAAAGGAACCAAAACTGATGAAATCAAAGCTTGCCTTAAGTCTTCTTTCCTGTGGTACCATGTGCAAACAATGAAACTTTCCACAAATCTGAAAGCACTTCTTTATGGGGATCAATTATCAGGCCACTTTGTTCAAAAATTAATTAAACTTGAAGAAGGAAAGATGACGCTTGACAGAGATTGTAATTTAAGTCCTGATCAAGTCAGTACTGTGGTGCAGTCAGTTGATGAACTAGTAGAAAAAGTATTTCCAAACCGCAAAAAAAAAAAAAAAAAAATTTCACAATCATAGATGGCTATGCGAAAGAGCTATTCTTGCACCAAGAAATATCACCGTTAATAATATCAATAGTCAACTCCTGAATATGATACCCAGATCGATTGACAATGTGGTCGACCTATCGGAATCTGTTAACTATCTAACTAAATTTTTAAATTCATTAGAGACACCAGGTTTACCACCCCATCGACTGCAGTCAAAAGTTGGAGTTCCAATCATGCTTTTGCGAAACCTAGATCAACCTCGCCATTGTAATCGGACAAGACTTGTGGTTAAAAAACTAATGCATCATGTTATCGAAGCAACTATTCTTACTGGCTGTGGCGAATGAGAAGACGTTGTTGTACCACGTATTCCTCTGATACCATCAGATACACCATTTCACTTCAAAAGGCTACAATTCCCGATTCGGCTAAATTTTGCCACTTCTATTAATAAATCTCAAGGACAAACTCTAGCTGTTGCTGGTTTACAACTAGACGAGCCTTGCTTTTCCCATGGCCAACTATATGTAGGATGTTCAAGAGTTGGTAATCCAGATAATTTGTTCATTTATACCTCAACCGGAAAAACACGAAACATTGTATACACGGTCATCAGTCATCCTGGTTTATTTTTATTGGCACCACGTGTATTTGGGTCTTTCGAACACTTTTAACGGCTCTCCATATGGAGTATCCTTTGTCGCTGTGAGTCTTTCCAGGTAGTTATTAATACCTTGATTATTGAAGTCCTTGATCAATTTTTTAATTCAACTTTGACGTAACTAGCGTTTACTCCTTTTCCGATAAAGAAGTCTATTAGATCGGTTGTTTTGGCGACATCCGAGGGCCAGTATGTTTGCTTGCCTGTTGAGTAAAAATAGCATCCACATTTCATACCAGCCCTGTAAGGAGTTTTGCCTTATTGAGAGATACATCTTGAGCCCCAAAAGGTGTGCTTCGCGTTAAAGTCGCCACCAATAATGAAGATTGGTCCAAAAGAGTTGAATAGGTCAATAAATTTGTGTTTTCTATTGTTTTCGCCGACCATCTTGCAGGAACGTTTAAACCATTCGACGGGGAAGTGCTTCCAGAGAATGTTAATATGCTAGACGTGATGACAAACTTTCTAGTAGAAAAGGCTACACTTAGGGAACTTAGACAAATTATAGACACGCTTAAGCCCAATTAAGCCCCAGAATATGACTTAATAACGGGAGAGATATTTAAAGCGTTGCCAAAAAAAGGTTTGCTAAAGCTGCTCTATCTTTTAAATGCCAGCATTAGATTAGAGCATGTACCGCAGCAGTGGAAAGTAGCCAAAGTTATTATGGTTTCGAAACCCGGTAAACCACTGACTGAAGTCAAGTCATATAGACCAATATCGCTTCTCCCAATTAGATCGAGCGAATCCGTCTTAATCGTCTTAAACCAATTACCGACACCAATTCTCTCTGGCCTGATCATCAATTTGGCTTTAGAAGCCAACACTCTACAGTTGGCCAAGTGCATCGAATAACCGATGTATTTGAACGAGCAATCGAGTGTAAGTTAGTCAGTTCAAGCGCATTCCTTGACGTTTCGCAAGCCTTTGATAAGGTATGGCACGAAGGCCTAAAATATAAACTCCGACAAGCAATTGTCTTGTATTTTAGGTTCATACCTGGAAGACCGACTCTTCCGTGTGAGTCACGGAAACGAATATTCCGCTTTTAAGACAATAAAGGCGGGGGTGCTGCAAGGAAGTGTACTTGGTCCTCTTCTATATTTGCTTTTTACTCGCGATTTGCTGATGACACTGCCATTTTGACAACGGCTAAAATAGTCGAAGAAGCAACTGCCAAGTTGCAACGTGCCCTTACACGGATTAACAATTAGACAAAGACTTGGCGAATGGCGTTTAATGAAAACAAGTCTGACTCCGTGAACTTTAACGCAGTACGAATTTCTTAAGCGAACAAGGCCAAATATCTCGGTATGACACTGGAGAGCACACGTCAAGAAAAAACGTGAAGAGCTTGAAATCAAATATATTACTGGCTTATTGGAAAGTATTCCAAGCTTAACCTAGAGAACAAACTGCTGTTATACAAGCCAGTGCTAAAACCGATCTGGACATATGGTGTACAACTTTGGGGTTGTACTAAAAATAGTAACGTTAATGTATTACAGACATTCCAAAACAAAGTTCTTCGAGGTATTGTTAATGCGCCGTGGTACATTAGAAACGATGATATCCACAGAGACTTGGGAGTCGAACGTAATTAAAATGTTTGCGCGAAAACATAATAATCGATTACAAGGTCATACAAATATTTCAGTTCAACAGATCCTCGACGAGACAAATTTATTGCACCGTCTGAAAAGGACTAAGCCTCTCGATCTAGCGCGGTGATTAGCAGTGGAATTTTTAATGGAAAATCGCCTGCAGGATATCTTATAAAAACAAAATAAAATGCGATAGAAGAACTGCTTGTTGAGTATGAACTCAGTCGTGGTTTGTATAAGGGAGGTGTTTTTTGGTGAGTAAGAATCTCACACTACTATAGGCTCCGGGCCTATAGTGTCTAAGAAAATTTCTCACCTTCCCACAAAAAAAAAAAAAATAATAATAATAATAATAATTACAGAATTGTCTTTTGTTATTAACAGTTAATATATACTCTACACTTCTATGTTTATGAGATGTCTATGCACGTGCATTACTGTTGCACAATGAATACTGAGCTCTGCAATTTTTAAGTAAAGAAAAAAAATTTAAGAATTTGCAGATAAAAACTTTTAATCAACGGGAGAGGAATTATAGTTTTGGGTGTGGATGAACGTGGACAGGTCAAATGTCTTAATATTTTAGAAAATTGAGTGTTCAAAAAAAAGTGTACATTAAATTGCATATTAAAGACCCAGCGAAGCGGGTAAAACCAGCTAGTTGTCTTATAAAATAGGTAATGATTAAAGTGTACTTACAATTTTACAATGAAGCCATGATTCGTTCGTTGTAAAAACTAAGAATGTATACACTTTGTGAACTAGGAGAGAGAAATAAACACTTTGTCACAGCCAAAAGTTATTGACTAGAATGTACAGTAACGATGGTAACAACAACTAGCCAACTGCCAGTCAAAGACATGTGCGTAACAAGTGTATTTATGTACATGTCGGGTCATTAACGACCCGTTGGCAATAAATGAGTTAATAATATATATCTTCACTCTTTGGGGTAAGATTTAAACCAGATCGAAAACTACAACTGAAAATTTTATTCAACAAAATATCGTAGTTGACCATATCGAAGGCTTTAGTTATATCAATAAAAAGGCCATCTTCAGTGCTTTATTTTTTGAAATCCAAATCCAAATCGCACAGAATTAAGGAACTCGTAACTTCTTTTTTACAATTTTTCCTAAAAATTGTGCTAATTTGCTGGAAGAATTGAAATAGGTCCATAATTGCCTATATTATCAACTGAATCCTTTTTGGAAAGTTGTGTTATATCCGCACGTTTAAGCACTTCAGGAAAAACTCCAAAAAATATGCTCAAGCTGAAGATGTATTGTAGAATATCAACTATGAAGCAAGCAATTTTTTTTTAAGTAAACGCTTCGATATACCATCGTATCTACAAGTATGTAAAAAAAAAACTTACTTTGCAAAAAAATCGACTCTATTACTAATGAGCGTACTGTGTGTACAAGACTTATGGGGAACTTCGGGTTATAGATTCTTAGCTATCGTTGCAAAGTAATTGTTAAATGTGTCACATGTATGTTAGATTGGTGTTTTTGTTTTTGTTTTTTTCAAAAAATAGTGTGTTTAACTTTTAAAATTTTTTTTTTGTTCAAATATTGCTTACAGTCATAAGATAACAAGCATCTTCTAATTGTGGAAGCCTTTGAGTTTATATTATATGAATAGTACTCTAGTTCTATAAAATAAGAAACACAGAGGTTTTTTTTAATGTCGGAACACAACACTCAGACAAAGAACTAGTCCATTGTACTCCAAGCATATTTAAGTGTTTTTCAAAGGTGTAACGTCCCGTCACGAAGCCAATAAGTAACCTGCAATCTTTAATGTCGAGAGACAGTAGAGAGGCCGCTGACTTTCTAGAGACGACGGGAAGTATTTGTTTGGTCTGCCTACATACCGCGGAGCTGTGCCATCTACAGTTGTGCTCGTATGAGACCCGACTGTCAATGAAAGCCTTAACCGTGGACGCAGGCAGGCCCAAAGTAAGTTCGGGTCCTGAAAAACTCTCCTCTGAACCTTACCTGACAAGTTCGTCGGCGATTTCATTTCCGGTGATCCCATTGTGACCTAGGAACCAGACAAAGGTCACTGATTTTAGCCTTCCGACTGCGTTCAGTGATGTCTTGCATTCTCGCAAGGTTCTAAGCGCAAGTTGGCTGTCGTTGCAAATACAAATGCTTCGCCCCCTCCACCGTTTCTCCACAGTGCAGTTCGCTGCTATCAGGACTACGTAAACTTCTGCTTAAAAGAAGTGAAGTGAAATCTAACGTTGTACACAGAGGTTACAATTCCAGTATTTAAAAAAATTCAAGTTCTATAATTCTACATTGAGTTCAAAGATAGAGATTAAAGATTAGTTTCAATGGAAAGAGAACTTAAAATTGTTAGTGCTTCCAATTTTTTTAATATTGATGGCAGATTGTATTACAACTCAGTTGAGTCAACAAAGAACTTACATTCGCAAGTTAAGCAGGCGTAACTTACTCGTAAGACCATACGCAATCTATCTGACTGAAGAAGGCTTAGCTTGTTGACTTAAGAGACACAATGACCTATATTTAAGCAGATCTGTTTCAAGTAGAAGGAAACATTATCACAACTTTTTAAATTAAAGCAGAAACGAGCGATATTATTGTAAGCAACATTTAGCTTTCTACGTTCGCAGATCTCCGCAGAGAATATAAGTGTTTCTGCTTTTCTAAAGTAAAGATAGAAAAAAATAAAACAACGGGAGAAAAATAAATAAAAGGGAAAGTGATTCAGTTTACCTCATAATTGTAATTAGTGGCAATTTCTCAAATAGACTTGGTAACCAGTTATGGGCGTCGGTCACCAAATCGTAACACGCGGGTTCGATCCGCGATTTTTTTGTTTGTTTGTTTTGTTTTGTATTTGAGTAAATACATAACACATAAAAAATAAAATATATTGGCAAAACAAAAGCACGTGATGGATGGTGGAGAGCACTCCGCTCTTCCCACAACGGGTGTTGCAACAGGCAACAATACTGTTACTGTGGCGAAAGCCATCAAAAGGAGGAAGTTAAAAACCAGTCCTAATTCAACAAAAATTAAAATAAGTGCTGCTTTAACAGCTGAAATAGCAAAAACAGCACACATCTCTGATGAATTCCGTTATGAGGGAGGCAACAACAACTTTGCCTTTTTAGCGGCATCTAAGTCGGGAGATGAGGATGAACAAATACAAGATCTTAATAGCAACATGAAAGAAAAGATGAAAGAAAAAGTGCTTGCTATTAAGCAGAAACAAACTGCACGCAGGCAGAAGCAACATCTAGAAGCAGAGATCTCCCAACAAGAAAAGCAACAAGAACAGAAATAGCAACTGCAACAGCAATAAAATCAGCAGCAGCAGAAACAACAACAGCAGCAGCAGCAGAAACAGCAGTAGCGGTAAAGACAACAACAGATAAAAATACAGCAGCTGAAAAAACAGCAGCAACAACAACAACAGTAGCAACGGCAACAACAACAGTAGTAGCAGCAGAAATAGCAGCAGCGGCAAAAACAACAACAGATAAAACTACAGCAGCTGAAAAAACAGCAGCAGCAGCAACAACAATAGTAGCAACGGCAACAACAACAGCAGCAGCAAAAGAAGACGGAAAAGGTGCCTCCTATCAACACCTATAAACTAGAGGTAAGTGCAACCAAGGACCTGTGTAGGTTGGTCATTGGTAATAGTTTTAATATTAAGAGATTGGGGAACGATCGCCATGCCATCCACTGTAATACAGTGGCGGGCTACGCGAAAGTAAAAGAACTCCTTAAGGAAACGACGACGGAGCACTACTCATTCACACCGAAGTGTGAAAAGCGGCAATCGATGCTGCTAAAGAGACTCAAGTTTGTGGGGGTAAAGCCATTTACTACAGCTAGAGCCAGGCGGGAGAAACGGAGTCTGCCATTCTTCCTGATGCAGCTCAGTCCCGGAAGCCGTCTGGATAGTCTAAGGACTATCAATGTCCTGGACTACCAGGTGATTCACTGGGAAAAATTAAAAAGAAGCGAAATACAATGCGTTCGCTGTCAGAGGTTCGGTCACGCCGCGTCGAACTGCCAAATGCAGCCTCGATGTGTGAAGTGCGTAAAGAACCACAGTTCCGAGGAGTGTACTCTGCGTAGGGACGGAGCATCCGATAGAACGCAGCTCTCGTGCGTGTTATGTGGGAACGTGGGATACACCGCAAACTTTCGGGGCTGTCCTAAGTTCGCCGACATTAAGAAAGCAAAACTGGCTCGGCAGCAGAAGGTGGAGGTCAAACGTCCACCTGTTAGGTATCAAACACCAGCCGTCACGTCCCAAATTTCCTACACCCAAATGGCGGTAGGTAGGGGGGCTACGGTACAGCAAGCGACTGTTGCTTCTCCGGCGCCAATCACGAGAACAACGGAAGCTGCACCTAACATGCTGGCCATCTTGCTCGCAATCCAAGGGCAGATGGCTCAGCTGCAGAAGCAGGTGCAAGAACAGGCCAAGCGGGTGGACCAGCTCTACGCGCTGCTCCCGGGCTTTACGCAACACATGTCGTAATGGGTAAGCACATGGTGGAGCAAATTTTGAAGGTCCTTGCGTTGAATGTTTATACACTGATTAGGATTAAAAAAAGAGCCGCGATGTTTAAACTGCTACAAGACCAAACTCTTGACGTACTTTTCGCTAGCGAAACCAAGCTAACCGATAATCACAAACTGGAGTACAAGAATTATATTGTTATAAGAAGAAATCGGCCCAAATCCAAACGTGGAGGTGGTGTCGCGATCTTCATTAAAGAAGGCATAAAATTTCACAGAGTTTAATATACAAGAGAGTGTTGCGCAGGTCCCGGGTGTTGGAGGCAGTCGTCATTTATATCCTGCTCCGCAGTGGAAAGCGGCTGTACTTGGCCTCTGTTTATCCACCTGAGGCTTCACAATCCACTTTATTTATTACAGAACTTGACACGCTTTTTCGACTTTTATAATCGGCGGAGATTTCAACGCTAAACGCAGAGATTAGGGAAATAATTTGCCAAATACCAGAGGAAACCTACTTTTCGATTGGTGGGGTCAGCACGATGTCATGTACAGACTCGGTCTTAAAGCGATTGATAACCCGTCGTTTCCCAGAGGCTTATCTTATTTGGATCTACTGCTGTACGACGAACGTATACGACTGACAGGTACGAATTTACAAATGCTAAACTGTCTGAGCACGTTCGTGTATGACAGCGATTATTGCGGGTTTAGCACCGAAATTACAGTGCCCAAAGAAATTGCGGAATTGGAGGAGTTTTTCAAAAGATATTCTTACAACTACAGTAAGGCTCGATGGACACGCTTCTCCGCAACCTTGACAAGAGCACTCTCATCGAACACGCTTCACCCACCGTCCAATAGGAATTTGTCAAACGAGGAGGTCGACAATTACCTAAAACAAATGGACGAGACAATTAAACAAACTATGGACAATACAATACCGCGGTATCGACGTACGACTAACGAAGACCTGTTCCGCAATCCTACCATTGACGCACTGCACCGACAGAAAAGTAGACTTTTGTCAAGACTCAAAAACCTGTGCAGAGAGTTAACTGACAGACAAGACCCATAGATTAGGACACTGAAGTCGTCGATTAAAAATATTCAAACGCTAATAAAAGAGAATTACAGAATCTCTGTAAGTTTGTATTGGAACAACAAAATTCGGGTTGTGAACACCAGCAACCCGAATATGTTCCCGCAAATATCAGGTATTGATCCAAATGTGGCCGCTGATGATGACGACTTCCTTGTGATCGAGGAGAAGGTTGAGGCCATAGGGCCAACTTTCCAGGAACTATACAAGACCACTGATACTATTGGCCCTTATTATGACCTGGACGATCGCGTCTAGGTGCACGACTTCTACATTCGAAATGAAGTAGAGAACTGGCGATCCGAGGGCTCTTGCTTCACCCAGTTCAGCGATGGAAATATGGCAAATAATGGCATCGCCAGAGAGGATGACCTACCCCCGTTCATTTCGAAAGAAGAACTCCATGAGATCTTCAACACAATCAGGAGTAAGAAATCAGTGGGTACCGATGGTATTCCGAACATCGTGCTACAACATCTTCCTCTAGAAGCGGTGGACATTTACACCACCCTGTTAAATAATGCAATGAATAATGTACATTATCCAGCGCATTGGAAAACAGCGGTGGTTCAACCTATCCCCAAAAAGGGAAAGGATATATCTAATCCGGCGAATCTCCGGTCGAAAAGTCTCCTTCCGAATATCAGCAAGGTGTTTGAAAAGGTGGGTTGAGGACAAACATATAGTTCCGGATAATCAATTCGGTTTTAAGGCGGGACACAATATCTCACATGCCGCGTCCAAACTGGTGTCCGATATCCAATGGAATAAAGGCAAAAACCAATGTACTGGTGCCTGCCTTGTTGACTTCGAGAAGGCCTTCGACACCGTATGATTAGAAAGACTTTTCTATAAGCTGATTAGGCTGGGGATCAGTAAACCACTCTTGAACATTCTTTATAATATGCTAACCAACAGACAGTTCATCGTGAAATGACTTCTGTTGGAATATTTCAATATTTCGCGGATCCTGTTCAACATTTATATTGGGTATATAATTTAATTCGTGCTGATTTTTTTTTTAAAATTTGAACGTTTATTTAAGAAAAACATGTTCAATAGTATTATTCAAAGTATTGCCCATCTAAAGCTATGACTTTTTCCTATCTTTCTGTCAATTTTTGGATCCCATCCCAAAAGAACTACGCTGGCTTGGCAGCCAAGAATTAATCAAGCCAATTTTTGATATTCTGCTCTGATGTGAACCGTATTTCAGTGAGGGCGTTCTGCATCGACCGGAACAAATGGTACTCAGAAGGGGCAAGGTCTGTGCTATAAGGCGGGTGGGGTAAGACTCCCCATCCACTGTTTTCCAAATAGTTCTTAACCGGAATAGCAACGTGGGGCTGAGCGTTGTCATGATGGAAAATAATTGACTCGTGTCTGGTCGCATATTCTGGGCGTTTTTCGGCTACTGCCCTCTTTGTATGGATTAATTTTGTTCGGTAGCGTTGTCTATTGATGATTTCACCCAGTTTTAGCAGCTCATAGTACAGCACACCCATCTGATCCCACCAAATACAGAGCATTACCTTCGCGCCATGGATATTCGACTTTTCCGTTGATTTGGCTGGTTGGCCGGGTTTCACATATGATTTTTTGCGCTTGGGGTTATCGTAATGGATCCATTTTTCACCACCAGTAACAATCCGATGCAAAAATGACTTCCTTTTGTGGCGTTCCAGCAACATTTCGGACAAGCAAAACCGCCTTTCGACGTCTCTCGGCTTGAGTTCATGTGGAACCCAATTTCTTTGCTTTTGAATATATACAACTGCCCTTAAACGTTTTAAAATGGCTGCTTGAGTACACCCAAAGATTTTACGAGCTCTTCTTGTGTTTGGCAACAATCTTCATAAAGTAATGTTTCCAGTTCTTCATTTTTAAACTTTTTTGGCTGCCCAGGACCTTCATCGTCTTCCAAGCGCATGTTCACCATAAACTTTCACCAAAATACGATGACTTTCGCCAGCAGTTTTCTTCATATTAAAATAATGAAGAAGAACTCCCCGAAAAAACACTTTTTCAGGCAAAAAGTTCGACATATTTGAGTGAAAAAAAAAAAATTGTTGCTTACGCTTCAAATGAATGACATATACTGAAATGATGTACAATGACAGTAGCTTTCCAACGCATATTCCAATGGAATAATAACAATGGAATAATACAAGTTACGCTATCTCTTAGCAAACCGCACGAATTAAGTTATAGATTCAATACAAGCGACTTGATAGGTTCACTTCCATATACTATTGTGAACGCAGACGATTTGATAGCGTGCAGAACAGGTCCAAGAATCGAGGTCATTAATACTCTCGTGCAGCATGACTTCGAAAAGGTAAGACGATTTTGAAGTTGAAAATCATCTTTCAAAAGTCGGAAAGCATTCTCTTTAGGACGCCGTTGTCTAGAGCCTCTAGGGATACCAGAAAAAATTAGCGAAAGTTCTCTATCATATGACAACACAGACAGCCTCTTGCCTGTCGAAATGTGGTCAGATACCTTGGGGTCTAGTTAGATCGGTTTCTGTATTTTGACAAAAATGTAGATGCTGCTCTGGCTAGAGCCAGACTGTTTTATAGCAGCCAACTCGATGCGAGGGTAAAGGTGATCTGCTACATGGCGATTATCAGGCTCATGCTGGTATTTGGGTGTCCCATGTGGTTCAATGTACGAGCAAGCTTAATGGAAAAGATTCGGGTGTTTGAGAGGGCTTGCCTTTGCTAGTACAGAACACCAGACAACAACAGAGTGAAACTAATACGAATGTACAACTTCATTATTAAGCTGACTCAAAGGCACATTGCAAGAGCAATGACCTCGACGAATAACTTAATATCTGGGGCTTACTATCCCAATTACCTTTACCACGATAGTGTGCGCTCTGACGGCTTCGTTCCACCGGAAGCATTCTACCTAGATCAGATAGGGTTGATCCGGGATAGATCAGCGGCCCCGTTAATTTTCAACATCGCTCGGAAAGCTTGGGATAGCCATCTCAAATACAACAGAGACGTCGCTCACGGCAGAGGAATCGTCTCAGATTTAATAGGACGGTAGTGAATCGCGATAAGAGGGATGTAGTTCGGCAGCACCAGCATTTCTGGTGGTTGAATGATGGAGAAGACGTTTCGTCGACATTTCCGGCAATTACGGACCAGCCTCACTAATGAGGCAGAGCGACCAACTCTATTTGCTCTGTGATTAGAGGTGGCCAGCTTTAGGTTAACATTTAATTGTGTATAATGTCTAGGTGTGTGTATGTGTGGTTTGTGTATGTAGATTAGGTAGACTAAGGTTTATTTTAAGTTAGATATTAAGTTTTTATAAAAAATTACATCCATAGGCTAAGTTTTTTGTTAACAATTTTCTCTTAGCCTTAAAGAAAACAAAATAAATTTTTTTAAATAAAATGTAAATGAAGTCGAAAGACATAGATATAAGAATTTAGAGTAGCTTAGAGTGCCTGTGTGGAGCCAGTAAGTTAGTATAAGATTGTTAAGTAATTGTAAGCTAGCATTTAAGCATACGCCTGCAAAAAAATTGTCAGTTTTTGGCAAAAATGCAACCGCACCAAAGACGTTGTTTTGCAAAAGCACTCGAATTGGCTTGAGATAAGGAAGAGCTTCACTGTAAGAGAAAAGGCTAAAACTTCCATTTCCCCTAGAAATACTCATAACTATATGAGTATCGATATGTACTGATTCGAAATTTTATAAACTCCAAAATTTCATATAACTTTTTACCCAGCTACGATAATGTTCTGCAAGCTAATAAACAAAGTTACCCAAGTGTTGAACTACAAAATTTACTTGATCATACAGCGTCGCGTATACTAGAACTTCAGATGGATGTAATCATTGAAATTAAAGATGAGTCAGTGAACACGATAACTTTGATTGGAAAATGGGGCTTCGACGGGAGCTCTGGACATGGCGAGTAAAAGCAGAATTTCGTCAATAACAGTTGTGAAGACAACTCTTTATTTGTAACATCTTATGTGCCGCACCAACTTAAAACTAAATCAGATGAGTGACACAGCCACAAAATGGTATGGAAAAATTCTGGGCCATCAACCACCCGCTATTTTAGACCAATAAGGTTTCTATTTAAAAAGGATTCTACCCAATTGTCCATGGTGGAATACAGGTTCATTAAGCAGAAAATAAACGGTTTGCGGCAAACAGAGATTGTTACACCTAAGAACATTCGCATAGAGCATAGTCTGCAATTTACAATGGTGGACGGTAAAGTTTATAATGCCTTGAGTGGAACATCATCAACAAAATGTTACATATTTGAAGCGAAACCAACAGAAATGAACAGTATAGACGACTGTCTAAGAAAAAAAGTTCACAAAAGTCGATACGAATTTCGCTTATCACCTCTACATTGGGATATACGATTTTTTGTGTATTTTGTGTATGTTTTTGTATTTTGTATGTATCATATCAATTGGAGATAAAATTGTGGCAAATCAGGTCTCCAAAAGAAAAAACTGAACTATTGTCACAAAAGCTTCAATTGGAGCTCTGAAATAAAATGGAACTACTAGTAGACAAACCCAAGTTTGGAGGCAGTGGTACATCAAATGATAAAAACACATCACGCAAATTTTTTAGAAACCCTGGCTTGGCTTTAAGAATTAAAGACAGCTAGAGGACTAACTGAAAAATGTACTTTATACCTTCAATCCACAAAATATTGATTCATGCTCGACCAAGCTCTCTGAGGCAACCGCAGAGGACAAAAATAAAGACTTAAAAAAGTTTAGACTCCAATAAACTCGAAAAATTTCCCGCGTCCTAACAAACACAGACTTACGAGTAATAAATAGATTACTTCTTAGGTAGTTCAGATTTAAAAAAAAACTGCCTTGCAAAAAAAAAATCGAAATAAGAAATAATTAGCTCGTGGCAATAATCTCAGACATATGTCTTATGTAGAAGTATTTTTGTCGCCTACCTTCATACAAGCCGTTGCCAGAAACTCTTGGCTACTTTCAGCCTAGGTTCCGTAGTTTTTCCTGAGATAGCTTAAAACGCTCGGTTCCTTTGAAATCATTTTGCGTAACCTCAAAATCCTGTCTGTTACCACGATATTCCACCCATTTGGTTAAATCCATTTAGGTATTCTGTTAACTGGACAGGCTTTCTTGAACGCCATTGTTAGTGCCTTACTAATATTTTCTACGGCCCTATCTAAATTTACAATATTATTGCAAGTGATTGATTGGGTATCCAGGTAAACATTTACCACTTCTGTATAGTTGACCCAATCAGTCTTCCTAGGATTTCTATGAAAACTACGTTCCCCGTTCTGAAAGTTCACCTTGAAGTGATGCCGTGGTGAAGTGGTATATGCATAGACTCTTCAAGCAGAGGGTCGCTGGTTCGAATCCTGTGCGAGGCAATTCTCTGAAAAGCCTTTTCATAGAATTTTTTATGTAGTTACTCGGGCTAAATGTAACGAACTAACAACTAGCACGTACTAAGACCCACTGGTTGAGGATGCACCGAAACCTAATATACCTGAGTTTCAAACTACTACACCATCTGCCCGCGCCCTGGAGAAGAGCCAGTAAAAGGGTATTCCTTTCCATCGATGAACCTTATTTCTAACTCTTCTGTATTTGTAGCTAGGGTGATATCTAGGACATCTTCCCGGTTTTTGACCACAAAAGTGGGTGATTTCCTTTGGTACAAATATAGAGGTTGAAGGATATTATAAAATTATACAAACCGTTTCCCCATTGTGAATGATGGGCATTTACGTCACTACCCAGTACTAGCATTCAATTTTCCAGACTTTCCAAGTCTTACTTACCTTCTCCGATATAACTACATTGGAGTCATAGGGGAAGAAGGCCAATATTTGACAGAGTGGTTTGCCACATTCCCGTCGTTAGATCTCCTGAGCTGTAATTATTAAACAATAATGCCTTTATCTAGTTTTTGATTAGGATGCAAGTCCTGATCTTACCTTCTACCTTACCTTGTAGAACAACGCGTAATTTTTCAGCCTAAGACAAGATCTAGGGTTGTCCTTATTAATCCAGGGCTCTTATTTGAGTACGCCTGTGACGTCCTGTCAGGTGATGTATTACTGTGGTGGAGGTTTATCTACAGCGCTTCCATTATCTTGAGGGGTTCCTCCTCATTATTTCCTTTGGTCTATTGCTTAACCTTTAATCTTTCCATGCTGTACCTTACCATACCTTTCGATTTTTCGAAGTATGGTAAACAGTCACTGTTAAAAAACAACAGAAAATGCTGCCTCGTATAGGGCCCGTCTTAAGGACTCTCCATGTGTCAGGTTTTAATTCCCAATTCTGTACATGGAGTAGTCCCAGGAACACGGAACCCATATTCAGAGTGTACTTTACCAGTTCTGCCACTGTCGTGCATTTAGCTTTCGTAAGCATCGCATACCCCAAAACGATCTTCCGAGGAAGTCCACAGAGGGCTAATTTTCATCGAATTGAAGTTCCCCGTTTCCTGTGGTGGATAACTCCTTCCACAGGAAATCTTAGAACTTCTGCTCCAGCTCTTTAATCACGACAACGAGAAGCTCGTCTTTCGGGTCAGTTTGCTTACGACGCAACGCGAATGAAGTACCAGCCTTCACCTTTTTTGCATCATTCGGCTCCACGACGTCTTCGGATTTGCCTCTCTTACTGCCTTTTTTCAAAGGCCGCTCTTTTAATTTTGCCGTGTAGGAGGTAGAGGGCGCCTGATCGGTTTCCTATTCCACCTTTGCAGCAGCATCTCCCTTATTGAAAGACTCTATAGAAAACAAAGAATGCTGTAATAACATTTTTAAAGAGACTATCCAGCAGTAACATCAAGTATGGATATGTGCCAAAATGCTGGAGGGAAGTAAAGATAGTATTCATTCCTAAGACAAGGAAGCCCAGCCAGGTCCATAAGTCTCTAGCAATATCATACATTTTAAAAAAATTTGGAAAAACTGTTTGACACTCATTTTCCAAGCAAATGACTTAGCGTCAAACCAGCATGTCTGCCAGATTTTCGTCACAACTGACTTGGATACTCCTAAAGTGCTGAACTTCCTATCCGATCTGTAGTATCTAAGAATTCAACTGAAATTTAAATGTCTGTCAAGTATTTTATAGTTTTTGAACTGCCTTATATAGGTTGTATAGAGAAGCGGAAATGCCAGGAGCGCTGAGATATACAAAGTGACAGACTTAGTGAGCCAATGGTTTTGCATGGAGGTGGCCAGTCTAAAAAAAAAAACCTGATAGATAAGATAGGCGCTATTTTTGTTATAGGGCAGTTTGACTTAATTCTCGACCTGCACTGCACATTTACCATAATGATAGCGTATATGTACCTTGTACATACGACAATAAAGTGCAACTTTTTCAAATTCCAACGACTTTCGTCCTACGACCTTTGTATCTATATGGTTTTCCAATAGAGACTTGACAACTTTGAATTTAATTTCTGAACGCACCCTTTTTCTCTTATCATCAAACTGTCACTGTCAATTTATTCAGTATACTCAACATTTTCATCACGGTAAAGTACACTAACGAGCAACGTCTGCAAATTATAAAAATTTTCTACAGATATTCGGAGTCGGTGACTGCAACTTTAAGAGCCTAGTAGACAGGCAATAACAAGTTTAGTGCAAAAATTTGAGTCTACAGTGAGACAACGGGTTGGTCGAAGTGTCGAAAATATCGCTGCCGTTCAGACGTCCGTAGCAAACAATCCAAATCAGTCAATTCCACGGCGTTCTCAAGAACTGGGCATCGCTCAGACCACATTATGGCGTATTTTGTGTAAGAATCTTGATTTACACCCATACAAGATCAAGCTGACTCAAAAATTGAAGGCGATGGACCATTTGAAGCTACGTAGGTCTTCAGAACCCAACGAGCGTCAAGATGATGAATTTCATCGCAAAATAATCTTCAGTGACGAAGCTCATTTTTGGCTCAATGGGTTCGTCAATAAGCAAAATATGCATTATTGGTCGGGTGAAAACCCACATGTGCTTCATGAATCACCACTTTATCCACAATAAAGAACTTTTTGGTGCGGTTTGCCTGCCGGCGGCGTTATTGGGTTATATTTTTTTGTCGAAGATAACGATCGTCACGTAACTGTGAATGGTCAGCGTTATCGCGCCATGATCATCGATTATTTTTAGCCCGAATTGGAAGATATGGACTTGGACGACATGTAATTTCAACAGGATGGTGCCACAAGCCACACAGCACACGCAACAATCGATTTATTGAAGAGTAAGTATGGTGAGCGTGTTATCTCAAGACATGGGCCAGTCGATTGGCCGCCTCGTTCGGGGCTTCGTTAATTCATTGGTTTGTGCCAACACGCCGACGATGTTGGAAGAATTCAGAGCCAGCATTGAACGCGAAATAGCGGCCGTTTCGGCCGAAATGTGTGGCCGAGTCGTTGAAAATTGGGTCCAATGAATTGACCGCTGCAAACGTGCCCGCGGTGGCCATATGAACGAAGTCGAGTTCCTTTAATAAATATTTTGATTGTACTTCAAGTCAATAATAAATTTTTTGAAATATCTCAAATGGCTTGCCTTTTATTTAAAAAAAAATTGTGAAGTCGTTATTCGAAAACCCTATATATGCATTCGTGTCCGCTTACTATCTGTTCGCTATCCTTTTTAATTTTGATTGATACATCCTTTCTGCCTTAATCCCAACAAAAAATCAAAGAACCACCTGTTTGGGTACGGCAACAAAAGTTTGTACTCCTTCGTTATTTTCATCGTGATATTGAAGGTGAAGGGATAACTTCGGTTTATACCCAATTTATTCTGGCATTTGAAGTTTTTGTATCCCAGGGGTTGTAACATAAACAAAAAAAAAAAAATTGTAAATCACGGCGAAATTTGTACTTGTTTCGTTTTGTTGTTTCAGGGTTTGTTCTTCTAAAAAGTTGATTTTAACCTGGGTCTACGAATATCGTTGATGATTTCCGGTTTAAACATTGCCATTAGAGTCCTGCGTTCAAGATGAGCTACTATCTTAAATAATTAATGAGCGTTTGTTTAAGTTAATAGCGGGGTTTAACTTTCCGGTGACCTTTATAAATGGATAGCGAATTTAATTATGTAGTCAAACCAGCCAAATGTTTCAAATTGATGAACAAAAGGTCAACCACGTTACCCATGATATCAACCCAGAAGGGTATGTTAGTTTGGCTTTTTGAATACTTTAATACACGATGACTGCAATAAGTTAATTATTAAAAATGGGTTGGTAAGGTGATTTTATAAAAAAAAAAAAAAAAGATTGCTCCTGTTTCTGCTTCTTAAAATGGCAAGGAATACTAAAATAGAGTGTTGGTCGAAATTAAATCTTTTCTTCGCAACTAAATTTAGATTTTTCTTTCTTTCGACATGACCCAATTAGCGAGTCTACAACTCGAACATACGAACAGCCAGTTGTCTTAGGTAATTTGGCTGATAATTCACTTGAAAGAACCCAATGATATTACTATGATTACATATCGCTTGATTACTTTTTTTACCTCCTTGACGTTGCTACCAAGCACTAAAATCGCCCAACCAAATTTGATCTACTACACTTGTAAAACAAGTTCTTACATAGTAAAAATAGTAACACCTTGGTGTCCTATCACAAATGACTGAACGTCAGAATAAGGACTTGCTATAGATGAACTCGGGTTTCTTAACAAACAAAGCAGTAAGCGAGGCAGATTCCTTACGCGAAATACGAGTACGTATTTGGAGTTCAGGTTATGCAAGGTTTTTCAGGATAGTCAGAGTGTTAAAATAGAGTTTGTGGGGTATAATTCATATATGGCCGCAAATGGACCCAGAAATACCCTGACCTTCAGAGTTGGTGGCTCTGCATCAGGCAGCAACTAATATCCGGTGTTAAAACGGATGCATTTCTGGCCACCTTAAAAATCTAAAAAAGAACAACAACGTTCGGATATGCAAATTCTTGTTCGGACCTGAATTAACCACGTGCGGCTGAACAACTGGCGGAAGCAATAATACAGATATCACTGTGACTGTAACAAATAACAAAATCGGTTTCTATTTTGGGCAAATATGTTGTAAGCTTGTAAGCAGCAGAGGCCTTGAGATTTTAGCGATTCATCAATGTTTAATTCGCCAAAATCAGCCTTATATGCCCGCACACCTCTATAGAAAATACAAACCGTTCAACAAAGCATTATTTTTACGCACACCTTGGCCAAGCATACGAATATTGCCCTTAAAAGTGACATTTAAATAGTTATAACAGATTTTAAGGCCCAATAAGGAAAAGAGGACATATTTGATAATTTGTCTGCACGTCTGCAAATGAACTTGGGATCATTCGGCACATAGTTTCCTCAGCTTAATGTTTACAAAGGAAAATTGTGTTCACTTAATCATAAGACTGTGAACCACACTGAACATGTTGAGATCAACGCATGGCAATGCTCCAGAGTGGCCAATGATTTGCAGATTCGGACTGTTACCTACATATTACGATATTGTAGTCATGGTATACGAAGGTTGTTTGATGAATACCAGGGTTAGAAACGACAACGTATTTTTTTAGATTTTAATAATTTATTTTTCAATATAATTTCCTTTCATCTGGATACACTTTTGGCAGCAGTGCTGCAACTTTTGTAACCCCTCCACGGCGGAGACGGCTTCTTCTTTCGACTCGTACTTCTATCCGACAATCGATCTTTTAAAGTTTGGGAACAAAAAGAAGTCGCAGGAAGCCAAATCCGGATAATACGGAGGGTGAGGTGTTAATCGATGTGTTATGGTGGTGGAAGAGCATTTTTTTCTTCTCGAAAAGAGGTCGTTTTTTCTTTAAATCGACGTTGAATCGGCTCAATAAATCGACAGAGTAGCTTTTGTTATTGTTTTTCCATTATCCAAATAACATAGTCAACGTGGATCACATTTTGCGCTAAAAATGGTGGCCATCACCGTTTCGGCCGAAGGCATGGTCCTCGCCTTCTTTGGAGCACGTTCACCGGGTGAAACCCATTGTTTCGTTTGTTCTTTGGTCTCTGGTGTATAGCAATGAATCCATGTCTCATCGACGGTCACGAAACGCGGCTGAAACTCGTCGATTTTTCTATTAAACAGGACCAAACATGTCTTTGAAGTGATTTCACGATTGTATTTGTTCTCCGGTGTGAACAAACGCCCAAAATCTCTTGAAGGATATGGCTAACGTATTCAGTTGAGATGCCTGCTATCTCAGCCAAGTCACGAATTTTCACTCGGCGGGCTGCCACGGTTTCTTTTGTGGTAACCCTTTTTGGCCTACATGGGCGCGGTTCCCCAAGAACCCGACGTGCGGCCACGACCTAACTCTGCGAACCAATAGTAAACGGTTATACGGGAAGGTGAATGGATCCCATAAACACACCATCGAGAATGGGCTTGATTCCCTCGCAGGTTTTGCCACTCAAAAATAAAGAATCGGATCACGGAGCTATATGGGATTTCTTGGTTAAGAGCATAAAAAAATAGACGTTTTCCACTGCACAAACTTTATAGCCATAAGTCCCTTAACAATGCGTACAAGATCTCATCTGCTATTTTTGGTAAACGCTTAAGCCATTTATCAGCGATCAGTGTGGTTTAAAATTGGTCAAATCCACAACGCAGCGAATATTTACACTACGACAAATCGTAAAGAAAACTCAAAAACCAGGGATAGGTTTTTATTTTCTCTTAATCGGCTTAAAAACCAGTCGAATTAATCAGATTGTCTAAAATTACAATGGAGAACAGCTGCTGCTCTGTTAAGGTTGAAGGTAATCTCACTAAGAAAGAGACCAAAGAAAAATTCTCTAGGTTAGTTGCGGTCCCCTCCCACCTATTTATGTCACCTAGATGTGGTTTCTCTTTGGGCCCAAGCCATGACGTCTATTTGCTCAACCTGCCCAGCCACTTTGGACGTTGGATCTGTAGACGCCTAAACGGACTAATGCCACTGTACAACCTGTACAGTTTGTGGTTGCATCTCCTCCTCACCGAAAATCTAGTGCCGAGTCTTTTTCTCGGAATAGTCAAATTCTTTTTCATCCGTTTCGGTCTTACGAAAGAGGGCTATATTACTCAATAACAGCGAACCCAAGGTAGACGAAGTCCTTAACAAAATCAAAGTTCTAGCTACCAGTGGTGAAGTTCTGACCGAGATGTAGGTGCTGTATGTTCCTTAGTGATAATACCCGTACTTCTTCGATGGATCTTCGTAGGTATACTAATGTATACTAATGTTCTTAATCCTCTACCGCATAAGAAGCCTAATACGGCTTTGCATTTTAAGATGCATATTTTTCCAAAAAAAAAAAACCCTTTTGAAATTATCTGAAATTATTTTTTCCCATTAATGTGTATCCTCCTGGACAAAAAACGGTACTTTTTCTCTCTGCCTGATAATGACATTAATTTAAATAGGTGATTCCAACACGAGCCCGCATTAAAAACGGAAATAAAAAATAAGTTGCGAACTTAAGCGCTAATTAATATAGCGTGATTCATCGTAAGGTTTGATATTTGATATGCTTTTCTTGACAGATCACGCATGACTTCTATCAAACTGCTTTATTACTTTTGTTTAGTATCAATTGGCAAATTATCATGGAAAGGCTCATATCAAAAAAACGTCTCCAAACTGTTCGGCTGTATTACGAAAATTAACGTTCTATGAGAAATGTTTTTCGTGCAATTCGAGGAACTTACGGTGCGCATAATCGACCTACTAAAACCACTATTGCCAATACAATTCGCATTCATCTTCACAGTAGTGAAGACTGTGACGAATCGATTCGTCGCCATTTTCAGCAGCTTGGCATGGCGTATTCGACAACTTTGCGTATTTTATGTGAAGAGCCCGGCCTAAAAGCGTACAAAATTCAACTTGTGTAAAAGATCGTGCGATATCACGCCTTTGGACTATTTTCCCTGAAGATATGTAAAGTTTCATGTCTTCAGGAATAAGCCAGCTATGATTGACGCTTTGGAAGCGAAATACCAGTCGCTATGCTCGAACGAGTCGCCGAAAATTGGACCTTCCGAATGGACCACCTTAGACGTAGTCGTGGCCAATATTTACAAAACATCATTTTTGAAAATAAATGCCATGAATTGCTCTTTTAGCCAATAACAAAAATTTTAAATTCGCTTTCAAATTTATATATTTTATTTTACATTACAAATCAAATATCACGGTGAATCACCCTATATAAGTTTTCGGAAAAAATACATTCTTTAAAACATTATAAAACAATTTTGAGTGCAAAAATACTGGGTCTGTAACTTAACGTGCGGTTGTATTATTCCATTGGAACATGCGTTGGAAAGCTACTGTCATTGTACGTCATTTCAGTATATGGCATTCATTTAAAGCGTAAACAAAAATAATTTTTTTTCACTCAAACATGTCGAACTTTGCGCCTGAAAAAGCATTTTTGCGGGGAGTTCCTCTTCATTACTTTAATATGAAGAAAACTGCTGCCGAAAGTCATCCTATTTTCGTGGAAGTTTATGGTGAACATGCGCTAGCTGAGCGAACGTGCCAAAAGTGGTTTGCACGATTTAAAAGTGGTGATTTTGGCTTGGAAGACGATGAAAGTCCTGGGCAGCCAAAAAAGTTTGAAGATGAAGAACTGGAAGCATTACTCTATGAAGATTGTTGCCAAAAACAATAAGAGCTCGCAGAATCTTTTGGTGTCACTAAAGCAGCCATTTCAACACATTTAAAAGCAGCTAGATATATTCAAAAGCAAGGAAATTGGGTTCCACATGAACCTAAGCCGAGAGACGTCGGAAGGCGGTCTTGCATGTCTGAAATGCTGCTGGAACGCCACAAAAGGAATTCATTTTTGCATCAGATTGTTACTGGTGGTGAAAAATGGATCAATTACGACAACCCCAAGCGCATAAAATCATATGTGAAACCCGGCCAACCAGCCAAATCAACGGCAAAGCCGAATATCCATGGCGCGAAGGTAATGCTCTGTATTTTGTGGGATAAGATTAGGTGGGATCGGATCGCGATCGCGATCCGTGATCCGATTGTTGTTTTTGAGTGGCAAAACCTGCGAAGAAATCAAACTCATTCTCGATGGTGTGTATGGAACCCATTCTCCTTCCTGTACAACCGTTTACCGTTGGTTCGCAGAGCTTCGCCGTGGCCGCACGTCGGTTTTGATGAACCGCGCTCAGGTGGCCCAAAAACGGTTACCACATAGGAAACCGTGGAAAAATACATGATCTCATATGGCGCACTACCGAGTGAAAATTCGAGAAATGACTGAAATAGCAGGCATCTCAATTGAACGCGTTAGCCATATCCTGCACGAGATGTTGGACATTAAAAAGCTGTCCGCACGATGGGTGCCGCGTTTACTCACACCAGGGAACAAGCGCAATGTTTAATCGAAATTCGGTGAATCTTCAACATCGTTTCGTTAACGTCGATGAGACCTGGATTCACTGGCACACACTAGAGACCAAAAAACAATCGAAACAATGGGTTTTACCCTTTTACCCGGTGAACGTGCTCCAAAGAAAGCGAAGATCGTTCTTTCGGTCGGAAAGATGATGGTCACCGTTTTTTGAGACAGAGATGTGATCCACGTTGACTATTTGGAAAAGGAAAAAAGCAATTACAGGAGCATACTACTTTGATTGACAAAAACACGACCACATTTGGCGAAGAAAGAAATGCTTTTCCACCACGATAACGCACTGGCTTACAAGTTCGCAGTCGCCACAGCCAAATTGGTCGAATTGCTCCCCCATTCTCCGTATTCTCCGGATGTGACTCCCCGTGACTTCCTTTTGTTTCCATACCTTAAAAGATGGCTTGCCGGAAAGAAGTATTGGTCGAATTAGGAAGTCATCGCCGCCTCGGGAAGAATTTTGCAGTCCAGCAAAAGTCGTACTACACAGAGGGGTTAAAAAACTTGCAGCACTGTTGGGAAAAGTGTATCGAGTAAAAAGGAGATTATATATTGTCATTTCTAGTCCGGGTATTCATCAATCAGTCCTCGAATTAATATTAAGCCCAAGGAACTTCTTCTGTCTAGATCTTCCTGCAGTGTTTTAGAGTCTGGGGAAGAAGATTTTCATGTCGTCTGCATGACATAATATCTGAATATTTAATGATACACTCAGCATCACAACAGTCAGAACAAATAAAAACGGACCAAGGTGACTATCGAGATGGACACCAGAGGAGGCCATAATTGGGACAAAAACCATTTACCTAAATAGAACATTATAATGCCGTTCATTTAAATAGGATTGAATCCATGTTTCAAATTTTATTGGGAAACCAAGACCTTTGTAATTTAGAAGGATTATACCATGAGAAATTCTATCAAAGGCTTTGCTGAAATCGGTGGCAATCACGCCAACTTTATTTCCAGATTCTTGTACACATAAAGTGCTTGATACGGATTCGGTTAGGTTGGTGGTTGTAGATCTGCCTTTGAGAAATCCGTGCTGGTTTTGGAAAAAATCATAGATTTACAATGGAAAAGGATTATGCCATAAATATAAACTTAGGTATTCAGGACAACTTAGCTATTGCTCGATAGTTGGAAATATCGTTTTTTCGACCTTTTTTATGTAGGGAAATAATAAAATACTTTTTTTTGGTTGACGAAAATAATCTCTGGGTGATAGAAAGCCGAAAAAGAGCTGTAAGAGGTTGTGCTAGGTGCTTTCCAAATTTCCTTTAAAAAAAAAAAAAAGGGAAAATCATCAGGGCCAGCAGAATAATCATCTTTGAGGTTTATTATTTTATCTATAACTTGCTGCAAAGTTATGTACACTGAACTCTTGGCTAAAAAAAAAATTAAAAAAATTTGCAATAATTTGGTGACCGTACGAGGACTTATCAAGAAGATTTAGAGATGATAGATAGTTATAGTATACGGCTTGAATAATTGTCAAAATTTGCAGTTATCTGTATCATTTTGCGAAGACTAGGTCGAGTTACCTGCGAATGTTATTGGTGTCACCATCATACAGATACAGATCAGGGTCAGGTGGGATTAGTTGCCGTAAAGTAGGTCTGGACAGTCTGGGCCCATAGAATCTTAGAAAGATCAAAATCACTATTTTTTTATACAATTTGCATGCGCTCAAGAGATTTGAGTACCCCTAATATGCTTGCACACTACGCGGGAGAAGGAAAATCAGGGAGGATGGAAAGAAAGGTGCTGATGAACGTTGGTTTTAAATGTTTGAGGGTTATAATGACTAGAAAATAAAAAGATAGGCAGGGCATTCCATAAGCGAGTTGTGCGGCTTAGGAACAAATCACGATATTTAAGAGTACGTCCGAAAACGGGTTTGAGGGTATACTGATGCGCATTCATAGCAAGACGGGTGTTACGGTTAAAAGGAACAGGTACTGGCGGTTTCTATGGAAAACTGATGATTGAAATACCGATAACATAGAGTGAGACACGAGACATTTCGTTGGCATTCAAGGAAATTCAGTTTTGAGTCTTATCTAGCAGGTACAGAGATGTTTTGGGTGCACCCGACCAGATGTGCTCATATCAGGGAACGAATATTGTATGAAAAGCAGAGAGTACTGTCGTCAGCAAAGGAATATATTGACTTAGATGTAACAGTCAAGAGATCATTAATAAAGACTAAAAAGAATGTCGGAGACAGAACAGAGCCCTGGGGCACACCAGCATTTATTTTGTAAACATCACACTTGAAACCATCCAAGACAGCTTGAATTGAACTTTTCGAAAGGTAGTTTCTAATCCAATGAAAAAAAGATTCATCGATTAAAAAACACGCATGTTCGACAAAAAGATGATGCCAAACTTTGTCAAATGCTGTAGAAATATCAACTGCAACTATCTTGCTTTCGCCAGATAGATGCTTTAGTTCCACTTGGAACTGTTGCTACGAAAACCGTACTGCCGGTCATTAAGACTTATCAGCGTTTGCACGAAAGAAAGAACGTAAGTGCAATGGATCTATAGGAGGAGAGAGAAGAAGATTCGCCTTTTGAAGGGATGGGCTGGACAAATGCTGTTTTCCATCTGCTCGGAAAGAGTCCTGAGAGTAGCATTGATGAAAAAAGATTACGCTGTGGTTTTGCCAGCGAGGGAAAACACCTCTTCAAAACAAGAGGAGATATACTATCTGGGACAGCTTATTTATGAAAGGTAAGATCTTTAAGAACTTGCTACTACACAAGTGCGAATGTGAATTTGTTCGATTGAAGATCCGACGCACTTAAGTGTAGGCAAGGACAAAGCTCAATCTGGAAATGTTGAACTGCCCGCAAAGTGTGCAATAAGCAGATTGGCCTTGATCAAAGAGCTGACAGCTGGAATGTCATTGTAAATGAGCGTTGGAATCGAGGATGAGGCAGCATTTCTATTGTTTTCAACGAACGAACAAACATTTTTACCACCACTTTTCTTTACTTTAGTTTGATGCTGTTCATCCAATTAGGGATAAAGGCTCTTATTCTAAAGAGAATGGTGTCTGTGATCATATTAGCAGCGGCATCCATCTCGTTATCGAGGAAACATACTGACCAGTTAAAATTCCTAAAGAAGCTATTAAGTCCGCTCCAATCGGTTTTCTCGTATTGTCATATGGTTCTTCTAACTGTGTGGTCGATGAACGAGAAATTTACTGATATGACACAGTGATCCGATGAGCCTACAGAGGATAGCACCTTGTATTTATTAGGGTGGAAAGTTAAAAACAAGTCCAAGGTGTTGGCGGTCTGACTATCAATTTCTGGAATACGTGTGGGCTTATTTTCGATTTCAGTATGAGGATACAGGGATACAGTTTCTTGAATGCAGAATGCATCAAACTTGTTAAAGATCGAATTGCTGTCCAGTTTGGGGCTTTTGTAAATAAAGCAGTAGTGGACAATTGGCTTACGGAGATGGAATTTTAGCCACAAGAAGTTGAATTCCGGATTGGAACCCTAAGCTACATCACTTCGCACGTAAATGGAAATAGACCATCGTCACCGTGCAAGTGACAACCATTAGTCTCCTTTACATTGCCTTTGAGGTCTCATCTGATATCTTGAGTAAGCGCAAGTAAATGTGCGGACTTAAAAAAAGAGCATGCCCTTTTTGGTGCACAGTGCTTAGTACTCTTAAATGAATTAAATAATACAACTTTTAAAGTCCAACCGTTCCTAAGAAGAAGCCAGTGATACGGTGAAGCATGCGAAGCTAGTGACAGAACGATAACACTGGTTACAATGTACAGTTGATGAAAATTCCCGCGAAAAAAACGACATCTAGAACTTGTAACAAAGCAACTCAAGTCTCAAGTGTATAATTGAAAAAATATGAAAGTAAGAGTCAATGAGGACAACCCGAAATACTTTTAAGGGTAGAACCTACTAGCTTAACAATTATTTTTAATTAAGTAGACGAGGACTAGTCCAAGCTGCCTGGGTGTGGCGAAACAACTGGGATCAAAATGTTAACTTAAAGGGCAAAAATTATGCTCCACGAAATACCGATTGCCTCCGAACGTTCGGAGATTAAAGCTTATGCGGAAACCTCATCGCGTACTCGGTTTCGAGTGCTAGATAGCCAAGCGAAGGAGAAAAAAAAACGTGCGTTCTTTAGAAGTATAGAAGCTGTTGCGAACAGCCTGAACTACAATAAAAGCTGATAAGAGGAATTTAGTGAGGTTACTTCCTTATGCCTAAAAATGCACATGAAAGTGAGAACCAGTTTGCAAAATTGGGTCATAATTTTCTCTTTCCTTTAAAACACGAGTTGGCATGGTATACCCATACCAGACATGCTCAGGTTCTATACGACTAACTAATAAAAGTACAATGATTGAGAAAAACTATTTATAAAACTGTAGGTAGAATTGATTGGACAAGATCTAAAATGCCGCTAAAAATGGAAAACCATCGATACTACCGCTATTTACTGAGATCAGGAAGATATGCGAATCGCCTCTCAAGACAATTTGACAGAGAGACAGTTGAATTACCAAGGACTATGATTGTGAATCCGCAATAAACCAAACCGCGCTGGAAATGTACTTGGTATCACTACGTTTGTATCAACGTGCATAGTCTCTAGTAAGATTGTTTCATTTTCTAGCATTCTCCATGTTGCTAATGCTAATAAAATCGCCAGTGGTGGAGCCAACCATATAATTTGTACAACACATATCATAGTACCATGTGTGATGTAATAGCAAGCCTACTGCATCAAAGTCGACTACCAGTATTACAAAAACAAATCTTTCTGCCTCAAACGCTTTGGTGTCTCCGGCTTCCATCCTGAAAAGGAAACTAGATCCACCAACTACCACCAACAGTGGTAGACAATTTACTTAACTTAGATAGCAAACCCGAAAATATCGCTGCTAGCTAAGCCATAAGTAGGCCTTTGAATTTAAACCCCCGCCGATAGTAAAAATCTCTCTCTTTTGTAACTCTACCAATGCTACGGAGAATCATGCTAATATCAGTCTCATAGCAGACCCCTCAAAAAGTGGCCAAGTTTGTATACCATTTGGGAAGTAGCGTATTGGGTGTGGCGTTGAAAGCTGTAGGCAAAAAAAAAAAACTAGAGAGATGAAGGAAGAGAAATAGAAAGAATTTATGTACCAAAAAAATACAAAATGCTTATGTTACTCCAAATGAAGAAGATCCAGAGGAAGCAAAAACCTCCGATTTAAAGGAATTGTATTCATCTACGGAGACCGCAAATTAACCAAGCAATGGTCAACCACTTAAAAATGTGCCACCTTGTTATATGCCGTGGGTGTCCCAAGCTACAGCACAACCTACGAAACCAACAACAACCTCGTCAACTTTCCACCTTACAGGATGCTTCCAGTCTGGCGTACCTTTACAACTGTAGAAGCGTAAATGAACTACGAGCATGGGACAAAATAGGACCTAGATCTAGTACAGATTTTCAGTTTTGACCACAGCAGCAGCTGATAACGTCAATGAATGGTATGACAAGACGCTTTACAATGAATTCACAGCATCAGTATAGCTACGTGCAAGGCCAATACCATACTCGTACATCAAAAACTTTAGCTTTCGTATATTCTTCCGACATAAAATCAAATCAATGCAAGTCACATCCTTCCGGGAGAGATCCCAATGAACCGCCACTGTTTATAGCTGACTTTTACCGAAGTACTTAGTTTTATGCCTTCCACAATGAGGAAAGCGTAATCCAATTGAACATTGAACTCAGAGGCTCTTAGCGCTGCAAGAAGTCTATTAGCACTACCAAACTGTGTGTATCAACAAATCGTGATACTTCAGCTGCTTTAGGATAATTCCCCACACACAGCTACAAAAGATTCAGTCTACTTGTATACCTACTCTTAAGTCTGAAAAACTTGAAATTTTAGGTGCGAAACATGTACGCTGCTGTTGAGGCTTCCAGTATGGTTGAATATTTAAACAATTTTACATTGATGCAAGAACTCGTAAAACTACTCTTCTAATGGGCCTCAATATATAGGCACATTGGACCTAAAGTCGGTTGAGGTTCACTTTTACTTGTGTGCGCAACCTATGGTGAGATCTTCCTCGACTGTGTTGTTCCTCCGGGTTAGAGTCAAAGACTCTGCAGGCCGGAGAATTAGTGTGCATTCGCTCTACATGTCGTAGCCAACTCAGGCGGCTGATGCGCAGTTTTCTGCCTAGTTCGTCGTTGAATCTTCTCCTCCAAAGCCCATCAACGGCCGAATATTTTAAGGACTTCACTCTCGAAATGACTGAGGATATCTTCATCCGTTTTCGATAGGATTCATGGTACAGTGCTATAAAGTAAGACTGGGATGAGCAAGGTCTTAAATATAGTCTCCTTAGTTTTTTTTTTTTGGGATAGGACCTTACTACTCAGTTGCCCTGTTAGCCTAAAGAAGCACCGATTGACAAGAGTAATTTTTCGTTTTATCTAAACCTGTTGACAAAACCAAGGTAAACAAAGTCCCTTACTGCCTCGAAATTATATGCAGCTGTCGACTGCAAGTTTCCATTCAACTTGTCGATGTTGTGTTGTTTGGCAACTTCTGTTTTTATACTAGCGAATGCAACGGTGACAGTCCGCTGTGTTCTCTCAATTATATCAATAATATCGGCGTATACAAGTTGTTGAACAGACTTTGGATAAATTGTGCCTTCACTTCTGAGTTCCGCACAATTCTTTCAAGTACGATATTAAGGAAGTCACATGACAGCGCGTCACCTTGTCTAAAATCTAAAATCTTTTTTGACATCAAAGGGCTCGGTTACGTCGTTACGGAACTTGATGGAGTAGCGAGCCTCTATAAAGTAAAATAATCGTGAAGTATAAGCATAGTCCACACCGTTTAACCTACCGCTGGTTGAAATTTACCAAATCTTCACTTGTATCTATAGGAACATCCTCTGAGTTTTTGAGTCTTGCTGAAATCCTCAAGAAGTCCTTATTTCTGTATATTTTATAAATAAAGCGTTACAAAACGGTCTTTAATGATCTGGTCTAAAAAGAGCAGGTCAACCATAACTACTAATGGAATCACTCTGCAGGTTGCCAGTAGACCAAACGAATGCTTCTCTACTTTTATAAGAGGTCAGCGGATATCCTGCTGTCTCTCTTCCGAATGTTCTTCAACCTGAAGCATACCACGAATTGCAAAGCACATATGTACCTCCCATGATATCTTTTCAGATGTATCCATAACATCCTTAATCATGACTCTCACCCCTACTGTTGGCATCTGAATTGCAATTCGCATATAGAATATGTTTAACAACTTGCGAAGCATCTTAGTTGGCAATGGCATAATGTCATCTAAGGCCTCTTAGCCTGAAATTTATGAAACACATTCAACTTCAGACCAACTTATGCACATATGTACATCTTCAACCCGGTCATTCTGAAATTCCAAACGCGATGATAATGAATAAACCACATGCTTTCAATTTTCGGCCTGTGGTCGATGAATCTTTCCTCGTACTCCTCTTCCAACACAATCTACCATATACCCAAAGGATCCAGAGTACACTGTCTAATCCAGATTTTTGCTTAAATTCTGTTGTGAAACATCTCTTGGCAATATCCTACTTGGTTGTGGTAAAGGTCACCGCATATTTGGAGCATTTTCCGCTTGATCGCTCAGCCATAAAATGCATATGGCATTGCCATAGTGCACATTATATTCGTAGTACAGTAAGCCTACTCACCCGAACTCTTACCTAAAAACGCACATCAGAAGCATGTTAAAGCAGAAGTGCTTGCACCTACTTAGCCACCCAATTTGGTGAAGTGGACCGCAAGTTGGATTCGTGGTATGTAGCTTCGGTTGTAGAAAGCCAATTTACCAATTAAGTGCGAACAAACAGAACACGAAACGTCATTTTAGTTCTGTTGTTTGTGATTTGTGTAAACACCAATGTTAATTACATGTGCTGTGGGTACAACCAACTTCATTGCACTCCTGACTGCACTCCCCTTCTAAAAACCAAAAACCCACATCCCAAAACCCAAAACCCAAACCAAGGATTCCAATTCGACGCCCAAACATCCGAACAAATAGAGCGATTATAAAATATGGGATGTCAACGACTTGGCAGTGGTGGTATTGGTAGTGGTATCGTCGACGTCGACATTGGTAATGATAATGATGAAGATGATGATGACGATGACGATGACGACATGTCATGATTTGCATCGGGTTGCTTGTGGCAATGTTGGCTGCGATTTATGAAATATTTTCTCGAGAAAGCGATTTCAACGCGCCACCATTTTATCATACTCATACTCCACTTGACACCTCGTTTACACTTTCGTAAGCTTATTTTGAGCAGAGTCCACTAGCGGTTTTCTACTTCGACCAGAACTGATTAAAGATCTCGTATAGCATTCGCGGTTATTCTAATTATGATGGACTACGGATACGAACATAATTGTGGATATACACAAATTGTTTTCTCCTTAATTGTGTGTGGTTACAATATCCGCACTTAAATAGGTGTAATCCGCGAATAGATTAGTCACCAGTAGATGGACGCATATAAGTTGGGGTTTAGAAGATGAAAGGAAAGTTAATGAGTTATGTGGTATACCATACTCGTACGCTGGGCACTAGAGTGGAATAGAGTGTCAAGTCATGTACTATTGGTTAACAAGTCTTAGATGTAAGGTGTTTTGTCCAGAGCAAGATTGCAAAGACCATAGTATCACTCGATTGTTTCAGCAATAATGAAACTCTGGAGGGCTAAAAGAATCGCAGAACAAGATAAACAATCCGTACAAGAATTAGAGTTATGTTTAATCATAAAAGCCATCGAAAGTTAGAGTAGCCCTTGGACCATCATCGATGTGACCAGCGTCTATACCTCAATGATTCAATCGCCCTATAGGGATTCGTGTACCTTATATTACATTTAAGTTGGTAGATACTGTAAAAAAAACTCAAGAGAAAATGAATGAGTGACGAAAAGATGTTACAAAATCTGCGTTCAGAGATTTTGCCTGGAAATGTTGTTCACGCAGATTGAAGAGCAGTTCCCAATGTGTCACATCCCATCCTGTATTTCCTGGTTGGTAAACTTTAGTCCCAAGTCAGAGATGCATTCTTATATACGACCCTGGGTTACCGAGAAGTACAAGAATCTCAAAAAGGTTTTAATCACCTCATTTTCAGACTCCGAGCTGAAAAAAATGAGAAAAGAACATCATGGTCTTCCATCGGAGTAGATTTCTTCAAAAAATATTTGGATACAACACTTCAAGAAATTTTGGCGGCATACAAGGAGGACATAAAAAAAAACCATGCAACTAGCTAACACAATTATGGAAAAAACATCGCACGGATATGTCATATCATCGATATTCAGTGTCAAACGCTTCATCCCGGTATCAATCTTTAAAAACTCGCAATGGGATTACAGATATATAAGCCGCTTATGTGTTTCCGATATGACAACAAACAAAAAATCTTGATTGATACTGGCACGGATGATTTTGTGCTTAATCCAACTTGATCATACTTTGACAAAAAAGTAAGCAAAATTTTATCGTCGCACTCTATGCAGCCAGTGACTCCAAAATAAAAATGTAGGGATAGCCGATGTTGCGGCGTCTATCATCGGATCTCATTTCCTACAATATTACGAACTCCTAGTAGAGATCTTCGCTGCAGAAAACAACTTGACACAGTAAATGAGCCCACAATCATACCAGATGTTGACAGTCACACAGACAACAGTCTGTACTTGCTTCATCCTTTTACCCTGACAAGTACACCGTTTAAGTGCTCCACCTTCTAACATCGTTGGACCATTTTGTCTGCACAGTTTGAGAAAATATTCACAAAAGAACCGTATGGCAATACGAGAAAGCCAATTGGAGCGGACTTAACAGCTTCTTTAGGAATTTTAGTTGGTCGTTAAACTCGAGCTTAACAGAGGCTGTCAGGGTTAGAGATATGTTTTTTCGGTCTTCTTAGACCAACCCGATAAAGGAAAACCAAAAAAAGTTTAAACGAGCTAGAAATGTCTCCAACGTCTTTCTCAAGAGTGTGAAATTTCAATACGACCAAAAACTGAAGCAAGAAATACTGCAGTGTCCCAAAGCTAGCAAAAATGTTTGGTCGTTCATCAAAAATATTAGAAATTCTGCCTCATCCTCCAATCCAACGCTCTTTGAATAAGGCCAATCTGCTTGCTGCACACTTTGCGGCCAGTTCGACACTCCCAGACTGTGCTTTGCCCCCGTCTATACTTGAATGTGTCGAATATTCAATCAGACGAAAACACTTTCGCACTCTTATAGTAGGAAGAATACTTAAAGACCACCTAACTTCTAAAGAGGTGTTCTCCTTCGCTGGCAAAACCACTGCGCAAGCTTCTCCATTCATCCTACTCTTTAGGACTCTTTCCAAGCAGATGGAAAACAGCATTTTTCCAGCCCGTCGCTAAAAAACGCGAATCTTCTTCTCTCTCTGCGTGCATTGCACTTACGACCCTTCTTTCTAAAGTCATTGAAACGCTGATAAACTGTCAGCTCATGAAATATCTCGAAACAAGAAAACTTCTTAATGGCCAGCACTACGGTTTTCGTAGCAACAGGTCCGCTAATGATTTGATGGCATGTCTCACCAAAAAGTTTAACCAAAGTGTACACCAATCTGGTGAAAGCAAAATAGTTGCACAAAATATTTTTAAGGCATTTGACAGAGTTTAACATCAACTTTCTTCTTAATGGACTAGAAAGTTGTCTTCGATGGTTTCAGCCTTAATATTTACAAAATAAATGCTGGTGTGCCCCAGGGCTCCACTCTTTCTCCGACACTCTTTTTAATTTTCATCAATGATCTTTTATCTGCTACTTATAATCCAATGTATGCCTTTCCTGACGACAGTACTTTTTGCTTTTCGTATTCGTTCCCGAAACCACGTTCCTGCTTGTTGATCGTAGATGAAAAATAGCAGCATATGCTGCTCAATCAATTTCGATATAAAAAGTAGCCCTTAATGGGAATCTTCCAACAAAGTGGAATTTAACGCTTCCAAAATACAATGACTTCTGCGTTGTCGTAAGCAAGATAAAAATACCCAGCCTTTATACATGAATAGCACTTGCATCGTCGAAACCGAAAAGCTTTCCACTCTCAGTATGTGTGTCGAAGACAACTTACATCAGAATCACCATATATTCAATGTCGTCAAAAATGCTACGAAATGTCTAAGTTTCTTAAAACGATGTAGGAAATATTTTAACCGCCTGATCTGAGCTCTTTATATAGGGTAATTCATCGTTAGGTTTGATTTTCAATAGACCTTTTTTGACAGATCGCGCATCACTCCTATCAAACTGCTTTGTCCTTGCGCATAATCGACCTATTTAAACCAATACCATTCGCAAATTTGTGTCATAGTTTACATTAGTGGATGAGTCTCGACCGGTTAGACCACCACATCCAGCACGTAGTGAAGAGACTATAGCAGCTGTAGCTGAGAGTGTACGCAAAGACCGTGACGAGTCGATTCGTCGTCGTTCTCAGCAGCTTGGCTTGGCGTATTCGACAACTTGGCGTATTTTACGTGAGGATCTCGGCCTAAACGCGTACAAAATTTAATTTGTGCAAGAAATAAAGCCAGGCGACTTGAATTTGCGTCATATTTTCAGTGAATGGGCTCTGAAAAAACTCAATGAAAATCCGGTGTTTTATCGTGAAATTTTGTTCAGTGATGAAGCCCATTTCTGGCTTAATGGATACGTTAATAAAAAAAATTGCCACATTTGGGCTGATGAGCAACCCGAAGAGTACCAAGAGCTACCATTACATCTATTAAAAACAACGGTATGGTGTGGTTTATGGGCTGGTGGAATCATTGGTCCATATATTTTCAGAATGGTCCAGAATGTTACCGTCAATGCTAACCGTTATCGCGACATGTTAACGGACTATGTGCTTCCTAAAATGCAAGCGCATGGTCTCAGTTAGCTCTGGTTTCAACAATACACAGCGCGTGAGACACGGGACTTGTTGAGAAACCACTTTGTTGAGCACTTAATTTTAGGTTTTACTACAGTAAATTGACCGCCTAGATCGTGCGATATCACACCATTGGACTATTTTCACTGGGAATATGTAAAGTTTTAGGTCTTCAGGTATAAGCCAGCTACAATTGACGCCTTGGAAGCCAACATTACTCGTGTTATCCGCGAGATAGCAGTCGCTAATGCCCAAAATTGGACCAATATGAATGGACCACCTTAGACTTAGTCGTGGCCAACATTTACATAATATCATTTTCAAAATGTAAATGCCATGAATTGTTCTTTTAACCGATAATTCGCTTTCAAATTTTTTCTTTTATTTAAAATTATAAATCAAAGCTCACAATGAATCTATCTCTACATGTAAGGCATCTTGTCAAGTGCGACAATGATGTAATATCTCCTATTGCGCCTTGTTTTATAAATAATTTCATGACCAGTGCTTTATCTAAATAGTCGGTAGTATTCTGCTCCTAACTTTTAACCGCAACATCCGTCTCGCTATGATCATCATTTCCAGACGTACTCTAAAATATCCTAAGCCGTACCTATAACTTGGAATGCCTCGCCGAAGTCATTATAACATGAACACATTTAAAACCAACGTACATCGGCACCTGTCTTTTTTTCCTCCCTAATTTCCTGCACTGAGTGCAGTCATAATGTATTCTACTCATAACCCCTTGAGCGCGTGCTAAATTACTACTGATTGTTATCGCGTATCATCACTGGTAGTCCAGGCAAGCACTAAGCTACGAGCTTGGTTGTTGTACTGCTGGCCCAATATAGTTTATAGAACAGTCAACATTTTCCCGATTTATTGCCGAGCAGGAGGATTGTCATTTAGATTAAGTAGAAGGTATCTGTTGTCTGAAAACGGGTTGTGTAGGTTTCTATAATCTCTTTTAAAATTGTAAAAAATAAAAGTAATATCCTGTTGGTTCCTTATTTCAATGAATACGGCTTTAACTGATGACAAAGTCATACTTTTACTTGCCCCGGCTTTGATATATGTCCTCCGCCAAATAGAATAACGCCGTTGTGTAGTATTCCTAATACATCGCAACCAAGAAATGTTTTTTGAAGCTTCTATATCCAAGTTGTTATTGTGTTGTAGTACCATCTGTAAACCTAGATGATTACTACCTCAGGATACTGAATTCTAATTGGGAAAGATGGAGGTTGATCTGAACTACCATCCATCGTAAAGCCAAACTACGTTCGGTGACGTGCTGTCGGTAGGTATCTTTAAACTTGAAGAGCCTTTGTCTGCTAGTTGACTTGGCTTTGGTACCATCCGGCGTTAAGATAAGGTGGAATTGTTAAACAATTTTCCACAAACAAATTGGCTATTGTTACCTTCACCTTTTATATTGCAATGGGCAATTCTGCCTGCCTCATCATATTACGAGGGAGTGGCTTCCTGTGATCTCGAAGCGTTACTGAGAGTCCTACTTGAAAAATTGGAAGATGATGGCATATGTCACGGCCAGGTTGATTTGGAGAGCACCCACGTCTTGGGGTAATGGCCTAATTGAAGCAGATCCTTACTAGAAGATCCTTACTCTTTTATTTGGGTTTGTGTTTTGTTACAGCTTTTACTGTGTTCCATTATAACATACATAATCGCTTGATATTCTCTGATGAAAAAAAGCTCGGATCGGATCGTATCAACATGGGAACTGATAAAAATGGAGACCTCAGACATTCTTACGGCAAAAAGAAAAACTGTTAATTAAATTAATAAAATATCATCAACAAAATAAACGATTGGGCAGATAGAACTGTATGCAGCCTAGTCGATTTATAAAGGAGAAAGAATATTCTCAGTCTGTATGACCATTTGTTTAATCCTTCACTGATCTGCATTGTCGACTTCCAATTGTTGTTTGTTTTTTCTGCCTATACCAGATCTAATACGGATTCATCTCTTGTTTAAAATATATTATAGATAAAGTGCTGCTCTCCTCTTCTGCGGAGCCTTTTACTTGATAGTAAAAGACGAGGTATGTTCAGAAAGTAAGGTGATTTTATATTTTTGTAAGAAAGTATTCATTTATTCATCAACATTAATGTGGTCCCCTTCAAAGTAATCCTCCGCAGATATAATACAATTGTACCAACGCTTTTTCCAATCTCCGAAGCACAAGTCTTGAGCTCTTCTGACGACGCCGTTTTTATTTTCTCAATCGTTGCAAATCTCCGTCCTTTTATAGGTCTCTTCAGTTTTGGAAACAACGATGACTGAGCAGTTGTATTATCGTGATGCAAAAACCATGAATTGTTTTTCCACAATTCCGGACGTTTTTTTCGTATTATTTCTTGTAAACGGCGCATAACTCGTACGATGCACGTACGAGTTAAAAACTTCTGATGCACTACGCCACGGTAATCGAAAAAAACAGTGATCAAAACTTTGACATTTGATCGAACTTGACGTGCCTTTTTCGGTCTTGGCTCTCCTGGATGCTTCCATTGGGACGATTGGGCTTTGGTTTCGACGTCACAACTATATGGTATACCCATAATTCGTCACCAGTTATGACACTTTTGAGCAATTCAGGATTATCATTGACGTTATTCAAGAGCTCCTGAGCGAGGTTCATCATTGGCATCTTCTCGGCCATTCTGAAAGAGCATGTACCACTTGTAAACATTTTTTTTACTTAGAGCAGACTCACCGTATGCCACTGCGAACATTTTAAATGCTCTATTCTTCCCTCCATTTTTCACAATAATTGAAAATCGCCGAGCATACCAAAACACGTCTAACCTTTCCATTTGTCAAAAACGAACTAAGTAACATTTTCTATACAAGGGCTGTTTGATGAATACCCGGATTAAAAATGACAAAACAACTTTTTGGGTTTTGTCAATTCATTTTTCAATATGAGCCCGTTTCAACTCCATACACTTTTCTCAGCGGTGCTGCAACTCTTATAACCCCCCCATATAGTACGACTTTTGTTGCCGTACGAAATACTCCTCCGCGGCGGCATGAAGGTTGGGAACAAAAATAAGTCGCAGATAGCCAAATCCGATGAATACAGAGAATGAGACAGCCATTCGTAGTGGAACTCGACCAATATGGCTGGTGCGACTGCGGAGGTGTGAGCCGTTGCCTTATCGTGGTGGAAGAGCACATTTTTCTTCGTTAAATGTGGTCGTTTTTTTTTTAAATTAGCTTATAATTAAATTCGTCCATCTGAAGCTATGACTTTTTCCCATCGTCTGGAAATTTGTGGATCCCATCCCAAAAGAATTGCGCCGGCTTGGCAGCGAAGAATGAATCAAGATAATTTTTGATATTCTGCTCTAATGTGAACCGTATATCAGTGAGGGCGTTCTGCATCGACCAGAACAAATGGTAGTCAGAAGGGGAAAGGTCTGGGCTATAAGGCGGGTAGGGTAAAACTTCTCATCCTCTGTTTTCCAAATAGTTCTTAACCGGAAAAGCAACGTGGGGCTGAGCGTTGCCATGGTGGAAAATTATTTCCTCGTGTCTGGTCGCATATTCCGGGCGTTTTTCGGCTACTGCTCTTCAAACGGATTAATTGTGTTCGGTAGCGTTGTCCATTGATGGTTTCACGCGGTTCTAGCAGCTCATAATACAGCACACCCATCGGATCCCACTAAATACAGAGCATTACCTTCGCGCCGTGGATATTCGGCTTTGCCGTTGATTTGGCTGTTTGGCCGGGTTTCACATATGATTTTTTGCGCTTGGGGTTGTCGTAATGGATCCATCATGAGTAACAATCACCAAGTAACAATCCGATGCAAAAATGACCTCCTTTTGTGGTGTTCCAGCAGCATTTCCTACATGCAAAACCGCCTTTCGACGTCTCTTAGCTTGTGTTCATGTGGAACCCAATTTCCTTGCTTTTGAATATATCCAGCTGCTTTTAAACGTTTTGAAATGGCTGCTTGAGTGACACCCAACGATTCTGCGAGCTCTTCTTGTGTTTGGCAACAATCTTCATAGAGTAATGCTTCCAGTTCTTCATCTTCAAACTTTTTTGGCTGCCCAGGACGTTCATCATCTTCCAAGCCAAAATCACCACTTTTAAATCGTGCAAACGATTTTTGGTACGTTCACTCAGCTAGCGCATGTTCACCATAAACTTCCACCAAAATACGATGACTTTCGGCAGCAGTTTTTTTCATATTAAAGTAATGAAGAAGAACTGACCGCAAAAACATTTTTTCAGGCACAAAGATCGACATATTTGAGTGAAAAAAAAATGTTGTTGTTTATGCTTCAAATGAATGACATATACTGAAATGACATACAATGACAGTAGCTTTCCAACGCATATTTCAATAGAATAATACAAGTTACGCCATCTCTTAGCAAACCGCACCCAATAGACCCAATAGTCTACGTGGATCACATCTCGCGCGTCCCAAAAAAAAGGTGGCCATCACCTTTTCGGTCGAAGGCAAGGTCTTCGCCTTCTTTGGAGAACGTTCACCGGGTAAAACCTATTATTTCGATTGTTTCTTGGTCTCTGGTGTGAGCCAGTGTGACGGTCACGAAACGACGCAAAAACTCCTCCCATTTTCAATTATACAGGGCAAAGCACGTATTTGAAGTGGTCCCACGATATGGCTTACGTGTTCAGTTTAGATGCCTGCTATCTCAGACAAATCACGAATTTTCACTCAGTGGTTCGCCAATACGAAATACGTTGTTGGACCACCAAGGCGCGGCTCTTCAAAAACCGATGTGTGGTCACAGCGAAGCTCTGCGAACCAATAAACGGTAAACGGTTGTACGGTAAGTTGAATGGGTCCCATATACACCATTGATATTGGGCTTGATTTCCTCGCACGTTTTGCCATTCAAAAACAACAAACGGATCACGGATGCTGCTCTTTTTCTATGGTAGCAAAAAAACACTAACACGGGTTTAAAAACAAAACTAAGCGTCGGATTGCCATCAAATTGACAGTCGAGCTAAAAGAGGTTATACTAAATGATTTCGCTTAGTAGCGTCACCTATCTTCCAACCCAGGTACTCATCAAACAGCCTTCATATACGTGAAACTGTGAACATATGTTTATAATCGTATGTACGTTGCCCGCGAAATTTCAATAGTCACCTTAAGTTTTAAACACACCTCGTATGTACCTAGTCCTGCCATAAGTTCTGTTACAAATATAAAACACTATAAAAAAAAAACAGTAAACATATTGTATTCAAAATTGTTTCATTTATTAGACCACAATATTGAATATAAAAAAAAAAAAACTGGATTCACTCGAAATGAATGCCTTTTGCTTTAACAAAAGCTTCCAAACCGTGTGGCCACTGGGCTATAGTGGCACGTGCGGTTTCCATAGAGATCATGGACGCTGCTGTGTTAAGGCTTTAGAAATTTCTGTGGGGAGTCTTGCAGGCCATGTTCTCCGATTCTGACCACAAACCATAATAAAGTGGGTTCAGATCTGGGCTCCCCGACGACCAGACTTTTGCTGTTATTAAGCCAGTAATATTGACTCTACACCATTCCTGCGTGGTTTTGGCTTTGTACGATCGAGCTAAGTCCTGTTTGAAGATCCAGCTGTATCCATTGTAAAGGGTGTTGGTCAAACCCTTCACAACACATTTTAGCGCGTCTTCTTGGTAAACTTTTTCACCAGTTTTTATGCCTTTTTCCCAGAATTGAGGGAATGTGATACCATGATGAGAGATCCCCCACCAAACCAATACGGAAGCGGTATGTTGTCCACGTTGAACCCTTGGAACAACTTTTTTCGCTTCCTAAGATGAGGTGACATAAATTTTGTCATTTTGTCAATTGAAAACTTCTTCCACAGTAAAAACTTTCTCATCCGTAAAGAGAATGTTTTCATTTCTATTGCCCGCGTGCCACTGCAAAAATCAGAAGCATCTTTTCAGCCTTTTTTAGTTGAGAAGTTAGATGACCCGTGAACCGACGATAGGTTTTCACATGCAGATCATCCCAAATCAGCTTAGACGTGGATCTGTTTGATACTCGTATATCTAATTTCTTGGACATGATTTTCTGCTTCCTGAGGGGATTTCTCCGAATTCGTTAACGCACTGCCTTTACTACCGCATTCGTATGGACGACGCGCGAGCGACTATGTATTTCTTCGCCTGTCCTCAAAATTCTGAGTGGTTTTAGCAACTAGAAAATTGTGCCAGCACTTTTTCCGCACTTATCCAACGCTATTACCGCAACTCGATTCTCTTTAACGCCACAGTCCATGTTAATAGTTTGCAAACTGAAACCAAACTGACTAGTATACTTCACTGATCAGTGCATATGTTCTGAAAAAAAAAGTTAACAGTTCTATAGTATTTCCGCAAAAAATTTTAAACGATAAGCGCTGGAAATTGTGTAACAAAACTTATGGCAGGACAAGGTATATATATCGGTCATATCGGTCATATAGGGTTTTCTAATAACAACTTCACAACTTTTTTTTTAAATAAATGGCAAACCATTTGAGATATTTCAAAAACTTTATTATTGGCTTGAAGTACAATCAAAATATTTATGAATGGAACTCGACTTCGTTCATATGGCCACCGCGGGCACGTTTACAGCAGTCGATTCGTTGGACCCAATTTTAACGTAGCCCCACAGAAAATAGTCAAGCGGCGTTAAATCGCACGAACGAGACGGCCAATCGACTGGCCCATGTCTTGAGATAACACGCTCACCATACTTACTCTTCAATAAATCGATTGTAGCGTGTGCTGTGAGGCTTGTGGCACCATCCTGTTAAAACCACATGTCGTCCAAGTCCATATCTTCCAATTCGGGCCAAAAATAATCGGTGACCATGAGGCGATAATGCCGACCATTCACAGTAACATGACGATCGTTATCGTCGACGAAAAAATATGGCCCAATAACGCCGCCGGCATGCAAACCGCACCAAACAGTTATTTTTTGTGGATAAAGTGGTGATTCATGAAGCACATGTGGGTTTTCACCCGACCAATAACGCATATTTTGCTTACGACTCCGAATATCTGAAGAAAATTTTTATAATTTGCAGACGTTGCTCATTAGTGTACTTTACCACGATGAAAGTTTACTGAATAAATTGACAGTGACAGTTTGATGATTTGTGAAAGAGTGCGTTCACAAACTAAATTCGAAGTTGTGATGTTCCTATTGGAAAAAACCTTTATAAAAAAATTTTCTTTATTCCAAATCTATTCCAATTAAGTACATATTGGCCACTATTATCTATGACCCTTTGCCATTTTTTCTGTGGCTTATCAGCGAAAAACTTGGTCAAGTGATTTTGAGCGGCTCTTCGGTCGGCCAATTTTTTACCATCAAAAGAGTTTTGCAAAGACCGAAACAAATGGTAATCAGAAGGGCGCAAGGTCGGGCTATACGGTGGATACATCAAGACTTTCCAACCAAGCTCCATCAATTTGTTCCGGATCATCAAAAATGTGTGTAGCCTAGCACTGTCATGATGGAAGACAACATCTTTTCTTTTGGCCAATTCTGGTCGCTCTTTCTTGATAGTTTTATACAAACGGTCGAGTTGTGCACAGAAGAGGATCAACGTGACCGTTTCGCTACGTTCCAGCAGCTCATAATAGACAATTCCCTCCCAATCCCACCAAACACTCAACATAACCTTGTTTTCCAGGCTTTTAAGTCGTTTGTGGTCGGTCACCGGCTTTTGACCATGATCGTTTGCATTATAGTACAATAGATAGTCTCGTATTTAATACATTTTTCATCGCCCGTAGGGAATCGCTTCAAAAATGGTCTCATTGATGGTTATTCGGTCAATTAAATTTCTTTGTGTTTATTCATGTGGCACCCAAACATCGTGCTTCTTTGAGTAGCCTGCTCGTTTTACATAATTCCAAACTGGCATATGGTTGATTTTTAGTGCCTCCGCTATCTCCAGACAGCTACTGTGCCGGTTTTGCTTCATCAGTTGCAAAATTTCATCGACTTTTTCAGTGACAAGCTGACCAATGCAAGGTGTATCTTTTATATCGAAATTTCCGGAACGGAACGAACAAACCTCTCCTGGGTGCAGCATTCACTCACAGCATTTTCACCGTAAACTGCACAAATTTTTCGGTATGTTTTTGCAGCGTTTTGCCCTAAAAAAGCATTACATAGCGTATTTCTTCAGATATTTTACTCACATTCAAATCAGTATAACTTTTAACATGAGTAACGAATTACACAGCCGTGTTCACAAAAAATGTAGCCTGACATGTCACCTTTCAAACACGAATGGGTTTGATACAATCAGGTTAGTCTTTCGCGATAAATGGACACCAACACCATCTAGTGACAAAAAAAACGGAGACTTTTTATATAACTCATATTTAAGTACACAAACAGAAAAGTTAATGTCAATCCGGCGAATATACTCGAAGCTACTCGAACATTTGTAAAGACGTGTCAGGGCATTTTAAAATAGGGGGCCGGAACGGCAATTGCTTACCTAAAACGCTATCCCTTTTTCCTTCCAACTGATTCAAATGCATGGAGTAACAGTATAGTGAGGTAAATTTAGGTTTTTTTTGTCCTCAAACTGGCAAATATTGAAGAGTAGTAGTCCGTCTAAATACCTAAGCCAAGAAGTAAAATTGTGAAATCGTTTATACATTTTTTGAGAAATGAAAAAATCTTTTAAAGTACAAAAGTATACAAAATATTTTTAATCCAAAAATAGCTAAAACCATTTAAAGTAGTTTAGTGCCTTTGCGAAAAAATATCAAAATCCAATTAGTTCCGCGTTTGCAGCAATTTCTGAATACGTGAACTGTAAGATCTGTGACGAAAATTTTAAGTTTGAAACTGCTTTTGAACGAGGATTTGGTTTTAAAATTGTTTTGTTGTGCGATAAGTGTGCAGTTCTTACCATGAATGCTAGTCCTTTTGTCGGGCATTCTTATGAGATTAATAAACGTTTTTTTTTTAATTTGCCATGAGAGTTCTCGTATAAGGGGTAAAAGGTGCAAAATTTTGTAGATGAATGGATATGCCAGCTTTTATATGAATGCAATATGGATTTCACTTGGGCCCAATGCGCATTCATATACCGAAAGATCTTTCGCACAGAAAGATCCACAGAAAACAGCAACTCGTGGTATTTGAAGCTGCGGAAGGGGTGGAGGGTTTATTATATGGCCCTGGAATAGATGATTCGATGTAAGTTGAAAAATTTTTTTTTACTATATGTGAAGTACTTTTGAAACCTTAAGCGCATTTTTCTCAAAACGGTGTTTTTTTAAAGTCGGTGAGCAAGATTTTTCGGAAACGGTTTAACTGATCAATCTCAAATTTTAACAGAAGCCTTTTAAGTACATTTTTTATTAAACGAAGAGTTTTCCCCACAGAAACAAATGTTTTTGTTCAGGTTTTTTGGAAGTATACAAGCAGAAATTATTTGTTTTCCACGAAACAAGACCTTATGCACACTTACTGCCATAAAATACCAGGCATAATTTTTAAGATATAGTTTATTTTCTTGATTTAGGTTTTTTCTGGCTTTGACCGTTTCTTTACTGCCTTGGTCTCTTACCTGCCACACCTTGACATCTAATCATGTCATTCTTTCACATGCCTAATTAAAAGATTAGTTAAAATATACATTTCGGAGGGTTTGGCACTGCAAATGTAACACGTTTGTGATGAAGATGTTGTAGATGATAAAGCAGTACAAATTTTTCCCTCAATCATAGTTAACAAAAAGACGGGTTTAATTACGATATGCAAACTGTCAATGCTAAATTCTATAGGAAGTAGGGTTTTAATTTGATCTTGAATTGATTTTACCTCTGATTTGATCAGTTCTGTGGTTTCCTTAGCAAAATTTTATATTATTGGTCGACAATATGGTCAGGCTTTTGACAAAGTACTTGCTTAATTTCATCCTTAAAAAAATACATCTATTGTCTATAACTTAGTTCGGTTTGCTAAGAGATGGCGTAACTTGTATTATTCTATTGTTATTATTCCATTGGAACATGCATTAGAAAGCTACTGTCATTGTACGTCATTTCAGTATATTGTCATTCATTTGAAGCGTAAACAACAATAATTTCTTTTTCAGTCAAATATGTCGAACTTTGTGCCTGAAAAAGTGTTTTTGCGGGGAGTTCTTCTTCATCACTTCAATATGAAGAAAACTGCTGCCGAAAGTCAACGTAATTTGGAGTTAGTTTATGGTGAACGTGCCAAAAGTGGTTTTCACGATTTAAAAGTGATGATTTTGCCTTGGAAGACGATGGACGTCCAGGGCAGCCAAAAAAGTTTGAAGATGAAGAACTGGAAACATTACTCTATGAAGATTGTTTCCAAACAAGAAGAGCTCGCAGAATCTTTGGGTGTCACTCAAGCAGCTATTTCAAAACCTTTAAAAGCTGGATATATTCAAAAGCAAGGAAATTGTGTTCCACATGAACTCAAGCCGAGAGACGTCAAAAGGCGGTTTTTCATGTCCGAAATGGTGCTGGAACGCCACAAAAGGAAGTCATTTTTGCATCGGATTGTTACTGGTGATGAAAAATGGATCCATTGCGACAACCCCAAGCGCAAAAAATCATATGTAAAACCCGGCCAACCAGCCAAATCAACGGCAAAGCCGAATATCCATGGCACGAAGCTAATGCTCTGTATTTGATGAGATCAGATGGGTGTGCTGTATTATGAGCTGCTAAAACCAGGTGAAACCATCAATTGACAACGTTACCGAACATTATTAATCCGTTTGAAGAGAGCAGTAGCCGAAAAACGCCCGAAATATGCGACCAGACACGAGGCAATAATTTTCCATCATGACAACTCTCGGCCCCATGTTGCTATTCCGGCTAAGAACTATTTGGAAAACAGTGGATGGGAAGACTTACCCGCCTTATAGTCCAGACCTTGCCCCTTCTGACTACCATTTGTTCCGGTCGATGCAGAACGCCCTCACTGAAATACGGTTCACATCAGAGCAGAATATCAAAAATTGGCTTGTTTCATTCTTGGCTGCCATGCCGGCGCAGTTTTTTTGGGATGGGATCCACAAATTCTCAGAAAGATGGGAAAAAGTCATAGCTTCAGATGGGCAATACTTTGAATAATACTATTGTACATGCTTTTCTTAAATAAACGTTCAAATTTTGAAAAAAAAAAAAAATACCGTACGAATTAAAATATATACCCAATAGATGGGAACTATTGAGATACAAAAAAGATTTTCATCCGAATTATCACCAGCAGAAAATTTTTGTTTGTATAATTTCTGTTGAACACCATTAAAGCCCCATTTTATTACCAAGGATAGTTCTTTTAGGTCAGCAACGGAACTTAAAACGTCTTTTTGAGTTAAACTTAAACTTTCAACGCTGTGATTTACTAAACTTTGCAATCAACATTGTGCAAAAGTTTCGCTTACATTTTTTCATTTCGTCTTAGCTTCTTTAATTGTGTAGTACGAAGGTAATAAATTTGGAACTTTATTGTTAATTTTTAGGCGAAGTATGTCGTACTGTTGAATTGAAAGCAGAATGTCTCTGAATAATGTTAGTGCATTATCTGCAGTTATTGGTAAAAATCCAGGAACAGGTGTTCTTAGCGTTTTCCTCACAATAGAACCTTAATAACATATTTTAAACTACAAAAATATTAAGAAAAACAAACAATCAAACCTCTGTTTGGAGAACTTTCAGATACAATAATTTTTTCACTGCAATAGCAGTATTTTTTTTTTCCGTCTTGTCTAAGCCTTTTTTCATGAGCCAGTGCAATTTCTTCAGCGCTCAAAAGAATCTAAAATGGTTTTAACTTTTCTCTTCTTGCTTTTCTCACAGCACTCATCAAAGCTTTTTCTCGGTCTTCATCCTTTAGATGAAGAAGGTATTTTATCTAGGATTATTATTATTATTAATATTATCAAGGGCACGATAAAATTAATTTGTAGGGTCCGGGATTTAACGCCGAGGTACTCTGCCCATGTGACGCATTTTGTCAACAGCACGCGTAGTACTGAGTTCCCATGTGGTCCCCCCACCTACGTACTTACCGCGCCTAACACTGCTTGATTTCGGTGATCTAGTGGGAACCGATGCTTTTAGTGTGTTAGTTTTTCACTTAGCCGCAGAGAATTTGAATTTTCGAAGCGCCCTCTACGCCGACCTCTTTTGGCCCATTTCTCGTCAAATCTTAAGCACAAAGTTGTTAAGGTTAATTTGGTTGACTTTTTTGCAGCTTCAGAAAATATTATTTGGCTAAAGTAACCCATAACAAAAGCAAAAACAGCACCTAAGCGCTTAATTTTGACTTTAGAAATCCAAACATCAAAAATTTGTTTTTTTTTGTGATTTCGATGGGCATCCTAAAAACAAAAAATCTAGTATGAAACACATTTTAGCAGTGCATATACAAGGCTTTGGAACAAACATAGTCTCCAACTTGAACAACACTGAACAACTATGCTTTTCGTCTAATGAATACAAAAAACACTTTTTTTTTCTATAAATTTTACCTTCATTTACCCCATATATTAAACAAAATCTCTAATTATTTAGGAAAAATTTACTTTTATACCAACTGACTGTTTACCTATTGAGAAAAAACAAAAAAAAGATATAAAATGTACGCGAACCAATTAAAAACGATATAAAAACTTGCTCTTCATATTGATATTCTTATAAAAAAAAACTATACACGATTTGAAGTTTAAATGATTTACATTGTTTAAATTGCACAGTCCTTACGGGTTTTGTTTAATTTTGGGCCTATCATTTTCTTAATCAAATCAAGCTAAGTCAGGGATTAGTCACACTGTGCACCGATAAATAAATTCAATTTTATAAACAATTTAAGGCATACATTTTTATCAGAAATCGTTTTTTTTTTTTCAAAATTTATTATTTCACTTATTCTTTCGTTCAAAAACGAAATTTGTTTGGTTTTTTCATTTCAGATGATCCAGTCCAGAGAAATCTTACCCACCGCAAGACGCCTGTTTTTTTTAGAGAAGCTATAACAACTTTCAATATAATTATTCTTGCAAAATAAAAAAAAATAAAATAACTTTAAATGTTACCGTAATATGTGTTAAAATTTATATGTTAATAAATATAAAAAAGTAAATAAAATAAAAAAACTATAATATTGTAAAATAATAATAATAAATCGAAGTTTGTTGCCAGATTGTGAAGCTCAGATCACATGAAATTAATTTTAATTAGTGTGTGAGTACGCTGAGGATTTCGGTAGTCGAGGTAGGTCTTTGGATAACATTTTTCTGCTTGCAATAAATCTATATACAACTAGCAGTAATAAAAACATCCTTAGCGGATGTAGAAGATGTTAATTATCTCATCCTTGTGGGAGTGGATGTTTTAACATATGTGCAGATGAAGGAAAAATAAAAAACTCTCCTGTTTTTAATCTCAACTTGTACGATACTATATTTCTATCTTAACATTCAGAAAATGTAAATATCTGCAAACATGTATTTAAGGATTCCCTTCTTAACCGAAAACATGTACAATATAAAATATTTAGAGGTAAGTAATATGATTTACAAAATAATACGTGATATATGCTGAGGTACACGGAGTACCTACAGCACTCACCCGCTAATTAGTATGCCTCACTAAGTAGTAGTAGTAGTATTGAAAACTTTATATAAAAGAAAAAAATATTACAATTTGTTAAACTTAAGTTTAATATGGTTTGGCCTAAGGCCGTCTATCAGATTGACGATTCGTTAAATAAATTTTGCTTTCATAGTTAAATACATGTGTTTATTTAGAAGTCGCCTTCAATAATACGTGTTCTGTAATTAAGTGTGATTGCAGTGTATCTATACAAAACTTCCCAACCAAGTTCACCGTTTAAAATGTTCAGAACATCATTTATAAACACCACAGTACTAGGTGGGGTGAAAAGTAAAATCCCTGACCGCCAGACTGCGAGAATGCGCTGCTACTGCAAAAAGGGTTATGGTGCCTTGAAGTCCGTTCATATTTAGGTAGACATGCAAAATTTCAGTGCGATTGCGTTTGATTGTTGTTGAAGTGTTTGGCATCATGTTGAGTATGGACAAAAACGATTTTCGTTCTCTAAAAAAATATTATTTTTTGAGAGGCAATACGGCGAAGGAAACAAAAGAAAAGTTGGATAAATATTATGGGGCTAATGCTACGTCAGATTACACCGTCAATTATTGGTTTCGAGAGTTTCGTAGTGGCCACAACTCCACTACTGATCAAGTCCGCAGCGGCAGGCCCTCCGATGCGGTTACAGAAGACAATGTCAAAAAAATACATGAAATGGTGTTGGCTGACCAGAAGGTGAAGGTGCGCGAGCTAGCAGATACCACAAAGATTAGCACTGAACACACGCTATATTTTGGGCAATATTCTGCATATGAAAAAGTTATCCTGCTGCTGTGTGCCGCGCATACTCATTCCTGATCAAAAAACACGAACGCGAGAGCACTTCGAAAGAGTGTTTGGACTTGCTGATGCCGAATTTGTAACTGCTGAGTACCAGAGAAGAGAATGAGTGCCCGTCAATGGACTGAAGCCGGCACAAGTGCTCCGAAGCGGGCGAAGGAGGCTCGATGGGTCGGAAAGGTTATGACGTCGGTTTTCAGGGATTGTCATGGCATACCTCGAAAAAGGAAAAACCATTAACAGCGAGTATTACTGTGCATTATTGAAGCGATTGAAGGCCGAAATCGCTGCAAAATGGCCTCACATGAAGCGATAAAAAATTTAGTTTTTGCAAGACAATGCACCGGCTCACAAGAGCATCGCAACCACGGCTTTAATCAATGACTTACACCGTATTCGCCCGATTTGGTTTCCTCGGACTATTATCTCTTCCCAAACTTCAAGGGATGGCTCATCAATAAAAAATTCAGCTCACGCGAGGAAATCATCGACGGCACGGAGGAGTATTTTGCAGACCTTCCGGAAAATTACTTTTCGGACGGGATCAAGAAGTTAGAAAATCGCTGAAATAAGTGTATCAAACTAAAAGGGGGCTATTTAATAAAAAACAATTTTTTTTTTATTCCCAAATTCGCTTAAGATAGGACATCTGGAAATAACATGGTATACATCCTCCCTCTCTTGTAGTTTACACAGGCCACATAGAATTGGCAAGTCAAGACGTTATGGGATGTAATTTAAATTGTTAATTTCACGTCCTACTTCAAATATTCAATTAATCATCTTCATCTGACTGTAAAGCATTCTATGTTGTGAAATTACTGCTTCCGTTTTACATTGGTCTTACAAAGTGGACCTTGTTCTCTCTAATAGTTTTGTAAAAATCTTTTTTAAGTCGGCAGTGCTAATGTCAGTGGCAATGCTCACATTTTCACCGATGTTATCTCCCAATTATTCTCACTTTCTGATGAGTTACTAGTCTAAGTAGCCGATCCTCATCTATATCCAGTACTTTTATAACATATTCAAAGTGCAGTTTAAGTGTGCCTAAAAATAGGGGTGGCACTGTTGTTTCCAAATGCAGCATATAATTTGGAGTGGACTTTGGTAACCGGAAAATGCGTTTCAAAAAATATCTCAGAAATCTTTCAACGTCTTCAAACTGGCAGTAACCCCAAACTTGAGCACCATACAGTAATATACAGAGATATAGCAGTCGCACGAAATAATTTAAGCTTTGAGCTGTGATCAATATTTTTATTATTGATGCATCGGCCCCATACTGAAGAAACAGATCTTTTCGCCTTAGCTAATTTAAGTTGGAGATGCTTTTTCATACTAAGATTCGCCATAACTAATACGCCTAGATACTTATGCTCCCGAACTCTCCTTTGTAAGTCCAGAATATCATAATTTTAGATTTCTCTAAGTTAACAGACAGATTCCAAAGTTGACAATAAATCTCAAGTCGCTTGATCATTCGCTGCATTCCTTCAACTGATTCATAAAGAAAAACTATATCATCGGCGAAAAGTAGTCCTGGTATCTGCATACTTCCAAACTGAATTCTTCCTCCAATTGCCTCTACAAAATAATTTATGAATAAGATAAAAAGTAGCGTGCTCATAACACAACATTGTTTGAGTCCCATTTGTGTTTCAAAGTCCTCCGATAAAAGTTCACCATCCCATACATATGCGACGTTGCTTTCGTACATCGCTTTCAATAAATCAACAATTTTGCTAGAGATTCCCATATTATACAGCTTGTAAAAAAGTGAATTGTCCTTCTAAGGCTTTCTGGCACACTCGCTGTTTCAAATATTCTATTGTATGGTATTCATTGGTTATTGCGGACAAAAATTCAACTGAACAATTTTTATGGAATTCTGCTGGTACTCGGTTGTCTCCTGGTACTTTACCAACTTTAGATTTTTTGTTTACATTCTGTACTTCAAAAACTGTAAATGGACTATCTAAGAACTTATTATTATGGCTGCTTGTAAAGATGTTGCAATTATATTATTTCTCCCGTTGAAAGTTTTGGCCGTTTTCCAAAATTCTGCTGAGGATCTCGATGAATTTAAAACGGCTACAGTTTGTTGCTCCATATGTATCCTTTTGACAGAAAAGAACATATTTTTGAAGAATGAAGTATTGTTCATATTTCCTTAAGAGTCTTAGAAGCGAAAAAGAATTTTTTTTTTGAATTTTTGACAATCTGCATCAAACCATATTTGTTTTGGAGTAACTCTACGCCTGCCTGCGGCACTTGTTGGCAATTATTACTAGAGTTAGGTCCTCCATCTACAGCGGATTATTTAACAACCTTCGTTTAGTAGGTTCCTGATTTAAATTATTTTGAAACATAGGTTGGGATCTATCCCAGAGATTTCAGAGTCAGAGGAAGTTTGTGCAGCTTTCTTGAAGTTTCTCGGAATAGAGTTCCATTTCCCGGCCACAAGGCAGTAGTCAATGACTGAGCACGCCGTTCCTCCAATAAATGTATATTCACCATACGGATCTGAATTTTACAGCTTCCATTTAAAATCATTGCGTCTAAAGCGTCAGCAATCTAAAGCATTTTAGCATCTTTCCTATCACACACTACATCCTTTGAACTGCTGGTTGGATTAATCATTTTTGAAACAGATCCATTTACAAAACTATTCTGTGACAATCCAATCCTAGCGTTAAAATTGCCAACAATACCTATATCCATTGACTCTAAGTCCTGTAATTGCTATACAGTTCAGGTAAGTTGGTACAATAAAGTTGACAGAACCCTTGATTTTAACTTTCATTGCTCTTGCTCGCTTAAAATTCAGAACAACTCCATCAAGACACTTTCACAAGCCTAGTAGTTCTCCCCCGCTTCTTCTACCAAATGAATTTGATTTCACTGCTGGAATCTCTAAATATTCCTTTGAATTTGCTATCTCAGTTTCTAAGAGATAAGTTTCAAAAAGTACAAATCATTCAAAACTTTCAACATAATTAATAAACTTAATTTCAAAAAACTTATTTTTTAGTCCTGCGACATTATAACCTAATAAGGGGTGATTCATAGTAAGGTTTGATATTCAAAAGTCTTTTTTTGACAGATCACGCGTGACTACTATCAAATTTGTTTATAATTTTTGCTCACTATTATTCGGCAAGTTAACTTGGAAAGACTCACATCACAGCAGCGTCTCCAAATTATTCAGCTGTATTCTGTGTATTCTGTGAGAAATGTTTTTCCTGCGATTCGAGGAACTTACGGTGCGCATAACTGAAACCTACTACTACTGGAACCACTATTGCCAATACAATTCGCAAATTTGAGTCCTAGTTTACATTAGTGGATGATACTCGACCGGTTAGACAACATCCGGCACGTAGTGAAGAGACTATAGCATCTGTAGCTGAGAGTGTACGCGAAAACCATGACGAAACGATTCGTCGTCGTTCTCAGCAGATTGGCTTGGCTTATTCGACAACTTGGCGTATTTTACGTGAGGATCTCGGCCGAAAAGCGTATAAAATTCAACTTGTGCAAAAGAAAATTTCCGTATTTGGGCTGATGAGCAACCCGAAGAGTACCAAGAACTACCATAACATCCATTAAAAACAACGTTATGATGTGGTTTACGGGCTGGTGGAATCACCATATTTCTTCAAAAATCAGGCAACTCAGAATGTTACCGTTAATGGTAACCGTTATCGCGCCATGTTAACGGACTATATGCTTCCTGAAACTCAAGCACGTGGTCTCGGTGAGCTCTGGTTTCAACAAGACAGCGCTACGAGCCATATAGCGTGTGAAACAATGAAACAATTTTTTTTTATTTTAAATAAAAATGAAAAAGAAAAACAAAACATTTCTTCGACGCGGAGTCGATCCCACGACTTTAAGTTTCTTAATCCCACGCACTACCGCTATGCTAATAGGAGCATACTTAACCAAATTTGTAACTAAAGCCGATCATTGCTCAATTAAATGCCGAAACACAACTTTACTCCGCGGAGGTCTGTGAACGACAGCGGTGCCTACATTACTGGCACCCACGATGTCATGGCCGAGTAACTGCAGCCTGATGCAAGCGCAAGACAAACATTCACAGAGATAGTGCTCGTGGTGTCGTCATCACTTTCGAAGCAAGTATCGCATAATGTTGTGTCACTTATGCAAAGCACAGTTAAGTACTTTATAAAAGTGTAATGCCCTGTCACGACGCCAGTAAGTAACCTGCAGTATTTCCTACTGAGGGACAGCTGAAAGGCCTGCCAGCATCCCGAGGATCTATGCCATCTGCAATTGTGCTCATATGAGACCCAGCTGTTAATGAAAACCTTAACCGAAGACGCAGGCAGACCCAATGTAGGTTCGGTTCCTGAAAAACTCTACTCTGAACCATGCATAGTAAGTTCATCGGCGATTTTATTTTCCGTGATCTAATTGTAACCTGGGACCTATACAAGGGTTACTAAATTTAATCATCCGACTGCTTTCTGTGACCTCTTGCATTCTTGAACTAGCTTGGAAGTCGTAAAAGAGTTCAGCAAGGCTCTAAAGCCAGCTTGGCTGTCTCCTCCACCGGTTCTCCATAATATAGTTCGCTAACATCAGGATTGCATAAATTTCTGCTTGGAAGACAGATGCAAGCTTTCCTAACGTGAAGTGAAATCTAACGTCGTCGTCATCCAGAAAGACACCAGCGCCACATCCTATCTTGGTTTTGGAGCCGTCCGTGAAAATCCGACTGCATTCCTTTCCTGGCTCAGATTCTGGCCGAAACCAATCCTGGGAACAAGGAAAGTCGATTTCATATTTTTTTTCGCAATGGGAGCTATGGTTTATTTGCATCGGGAGATGGCTTCGCAAGTGCAGGCCATGATATGAATATCAAGGTGAGGGAGATTCATCAATGCGTGCAGAGCGGAGCCAGAAGTGCTAGGGAAAGCCCTTATATATTATTGACTTTCATAGCCGTATAGTTCCAAAGGGCCCGTCTCGGTGACAAACCCCATGTCTTCCCCATAGCTCCTCTGCATTGCCAGAAGTCTGACAGCGCTTTAGATGATTTCGATGTAACATGTTTAGTTCAGAGAAGTTTGTTATCCAGGATAACACCTTAGCTTCATTGAAGAATTGGATGGTGACACCTTTAAGCACTAGATAAGTCAGACCAGGCAGCCACATTCTTCTCGTAAAGAGTAAAACCTCAGCTTTAAGAAGATTGACTGAAAGCCCATTACTAGTGTACCATTCGTCGATCACGTCTAGGGGTGTCTGCACTTTCGAACAGACAGTCGCTAGACACGATGCAACAGAGAAAACAGCTACATTAACCGCGTATGCTTGTGCATAGACGTTAAAACTACTGCGTGCGTTGAGCAGTGAGTCGACCAACATGCACCATAGCAGTGGAGACAGGACGCCGCCTTGCGGGCAGCCCCAGTGTATATTCGTCGCAATCAGCATCCGCAATCAATTTCCTATTCACCAGCATTGCTTAGATACACAAGACTAGTGACTCGCCTAAGCTGTGTTGTCTGACTGAATTGCACATACCATCAAATGTTGCGTTGTCAAAAGCTCTCTTAACGTCGATGAAAATGCGCAAGAAGTATTTCTTTTTGTCGAGTGCGTCTTTGATTGTGGCTATCAGATTTTTAAGCACACTTTCGCAGGACCTTCCGCGTTGGTAGGCTTGTTGCATCAAGGAGGATGCATTCGCAAGGCGGTTTTGCGCACATAGATCTCAACCATCTTTTCGATGCTTTTTAGCATGAAGGAAGTCAGACTTATAGGTCTGAAACTCTTGGCGAGCGTGTAGTCCTCCTTTCCGTTTTTTGGTATAAAAGCCATTCTCACTGTTCGCCAGGGATTAGGTATGTATGCCAGTGCCAGACCAGCAGTAAAAATTCTCTTCAGAGTTGCCAACAGCTCAGAATTGCCGTCACCACAACCGACGAGATATATCAGCTCCGGCATCTTTTGTTGTTCAGCTCTATCCTCCGCTTTATCTTTATCTCCCAAAGTTGATCGACACAGTATTTGCATTCAGCACTCTTCAGACTGTTGTCACTGATAGCCTCCCTAATTTGAAGCCCCAGAGATGAGATAGCAGCATCCTTGTAGGTGTTCCGGTCTCGTTCCCTTTTGTGTTTCGGGTTTTTTTGAAAGGTAACTTTTCCAGCGAAATTCAAGTTCTGTGCGCCATAGGTGCAACTTGTATTGCCTGCAGCATCGGCCTCAGCCGGATCTTGTGCGCTGGGAAAGCCCCCACCAGAGTTGTTTCTCAGCGTCGATTTGACCACTTTGGCCGACTTCTGTCGACCAGAGCTACGACCTTTGCTGGTTGTAGCACTGGCCTCGTCCGGACGTCGCATGCATGTGAAACCACAGCTGTTTTTGTTTTTGGCAAGAGGTTTGACCGCTTTATATAATTTCCGTCCACCGTACTTGCCGCATTTGCTGGTTGAAGGACCGGTTTCATCCGGGCATCATGTGCGGAGAGACACTCGACAGGAGTGTCGAAAACTTTTTACCTCTTGGTCTTGTTCGAGACAGAAGAAAAGGGCGCAGCCTCAGATCCGAGGGGTTGATCGGTTTCAGTGAGTGTCACTTCAAACGACCTGTTTCTCTTATTCGTTGCCACTGGGAGATTGAGACTTTTGGCACTCACGCTTTCGACGGCACTTGCCATGTCTTTGCGCCTTGTATTTGCCTTCGTCGCCTATTTAGCTGCCCTTAGACGGTAGTCCTTCAAAATGTATCACTTCTGGAGCCCGTTCCACCTTTTCGGTTTTCCTAGACAAATCGTCAGAAACAGTAACCTGACCAACCACTGGTATTTTCTGATAGAGTTTAACCGTAACAGGCAAAGCCTCTCCGGTACTCCCTAAATCATTTCAGCTCAATCAACCGAACGTATCGTAGAAAAAGCCGCAGGAGTCGTCGGAATTAAGTGTTCCCGCAGCTCTTCTTCTTAGGTGAGGCAGAAAAGTAGAACATTAACCAACTTTGTGTGCACAACTGGAGGCAGCCGGCGAAAAACCATGCTGGCTGAAGGGGCATATTAGCTGAGGTAGTGGTCCACCCCGAACTATGGCGTGATCATACTAAGTAAGGAATTTATTAAATAAGACTCTCCCGGATCCAATTTTTCTTCAAAAACTATTCTTGAATATTTACAGGAATAAATACAGGCACGTGATCTATATCTCATTTTCAAATCAAGTTGTCGGTTCGACGTATAACAAGAAGAAACTTCTGTGAAAAAAATGATTTACTTTCTATTGTCATGTTTCGAGGTGTACACGAAATAGTGTCAAACTATTCTACAAAGGAACTTCTTCTTTCCAAAGACAGTTTCTATGAGCACTTGCTAACTCCTTTGAATATGCTCATTCCATCAACACAACAATAATTAGGCATTGCATTCAAAAATCCTTCTAAATTAAAGATTTATTTGACATGTCATCGCTCGTCACTACACTTCGTTGCCAAGGCGAACACAGGTACCTTATATGTACTGTACATCCACAACTTACTTACCCGTGCATCCTTGAACAACTATCACTCAAACCTGCAAATCTGTTGGCATAGAGAAGGAAATAGGGATCTGAGAAATATTACAATAAATGTGGCAAACACTAGACACAGGGATTTGGGAATAAAAATTGCACGTGACCGGAATAGTTATTCCCTCATCAATAAATGATGGGCGCTGAATCTTTTTTCCTCATACAAAGACACAATCTCCAGAGTCTATGCGCAGTAGATGCATAAAGATACATCAAGATACTACTCGTGGATACAAGAATTCATATAAAATTCCATTTAAAACAAAAAAATCGATAAACAAGGAATCTCTCCGACTACGATGAATGTATCCTTGTATCCCTGTATACATTCTGTGTCCATTCGAATGGAGTTTCAAGGGTTTGTTTGCCATATGAGTATAACGAGCATGTGTGTACACCACCTTCATTGTAAATTTGTACGCATTGTTCCAAGGATGTTATTGGCACAAGGACACTCTTCACCAGATATCAATGAGATGGAACTTTTACCCCAGTGCCGGCGGATTATGTGCGATTTAAATTGACTAATTCGAATAGAATCGCCCGGTACCAGAGGCAAACAATGCGAATACGAGCAATGAGAACGAGTTCGAGTACGAATACCGACAGGTCTGATATTGCTGCAGTGGAAACATCTTAATGCATGCGACTCTCTGGCCTAATCTTCCTGTGACACTTTTGCTGCGATCTTGTGGAATTAACCCGTAGTTTGTTTGCTCTTCAGCTCAACTACTAGAGATATTTTCTTTTTTTTTCGATTTTTCTTTTATTTTTTGAATTTTCCTAGTGTAGTCTGCTGCAACCAATATAAATCTCAGGATTTGTTTGGTCGATTAAAAACGTCCGTGTGTCTCTCGTAAATGGAAACTTGAAATCCCATCTCGATATTATCGAAGTACATGAACGAAAAGGACCGATGAAATGGACAGTGCTAGCGGTTTAAAGGAAATTCCCCTTTTCAAAGCATTTTCTTGCATTCTTGCATAACATTTGATAAAAGTAATTAGTTACAAGTTTTTAGAAAAAGTAAAAACAAAACAAAAAAAAAAATGGTTGATTGTTTTTTAAAGCGTTCTCCTTTAAGATTTATACACATTGCCATTCGATAGAACATTTATTCCACTCTGAACACGACAGCTCAGAAACATGCTTTTTGAACGCCTCTACAGAATCTTCTGGCGTTGAAGTACGTTGACCACGCATTTTATTTTTTATGAACGAAAATTAGAAGAAGTGATTAAGCGATAAAAAAGGAGAATATGGGCAATTGCTCATTAATTCGACGTTTTTAAACTTCAAAAATTGAATTGTTTTGTGTGGAATTGGCTGTGTGTGAACTATCATTATCATAATAGAGGAAGACACTTTTTTTTAACGCAATTCACTGATAACTTCCGGCAAACAAATTGTCGCAATAAAAGTTTTTCGATCCTCAAGAGCTACCGTAGCAACATGACCCGATTTACCGGAGAACAAATCACTTTTAGCGGTTTTCGCTCATCTTGGAATACTCAAACAGCCGATTGTCGCTTAGATTCGGGTTCATACGAGTATATACAGGTTTCTTCTCCTGTCACAATGCTGTACATGTTTATGGAAGCACCATGATTGAATTTCTTTAGTATTTCTTTGCTCCATTTGACACAAGCACTGGTCAGCTTATGTCGTATCCACCTAGCACAAAGCTTCTTCACAGCTAAATGTTTATAATTGAATTGCGGTCACAATGGAGAGTGTTTTTAACATTTATTCTTTTTTTATTGTTTTTACTTATAAAATGTACAATTTTTCTTACAATTCTTTAGAACATACATAAGTTGACTAAAATAATTTAGAAACAAACAAAAAGAAAAAGAATTACTGTTCCCTTACGAAGAAAGTTTAAAAAACGAAATTTTTTCAATTTTCAAAACACTATTTTGATGAACTGTAAATGCAACTCCGCCGCACAGTGGCTTATTTAAGCAATTCAATTTTCAGGTGAGTCTATAGATAATGCAAAAATTTTAAATTCACTGGATTAACAAATGTTTAAAGCTATGGAAATCGGAAAATTTTTTTCTTTTCGACGCCATAACCTTTCCTACCCATCGAACCGCTTCAGAGCACTCGTGCCGGCTTCAGTCCATTGCCGGGCTCTAATTCTGTTCTCTGGTGTTCAACAGTTACCAATCGATGCCAAAAGTCCGCCCTATTCCGCATCAGCAAGTCCGAAAACTCTTTCGAAGTGCTCTCGCATTCTTGTTTTTGGTCAGGAGGGAGTATGCGCGGCACCGAGCGGCAGGATAACGTTTTCATATGCAGAATATTCTCCAAAATGAGGAGTGTGCCATCAATACTAATCTTTGTGGTATCTGCTAGCTCGCGCACCTTCACTTTCCAGTCAGCCAATACCATTTCATGTATTTTTTTGACATTGTCGTCTGTAACCGCATCGGAGGGCCTACCGCTGCGGACTTGATCGGTAGTGGAACTGCGGCCACCACGAAAATCTCGAAACCAATATTTGACGGTGTAATCTGACGGAGCATTAGCCCCAAAATATTTATCCAAGTTTTCTTTTGTTTCCTTCGCCGTTTTGCCTCCCAAAAAATAATGTTTAATGAGAAAACGAAAATCGTTTTTGTCCATACACAACATGATGCCAAACATGTCAACAACAATCAGCTGTCAAAACAAAACTAAAGACAGTATCGCCCTGAAATTTGGCATGCCTGCCTAATTATGAACGGACTTTAAGGCACCATAACCTTTTTTGCAGTAGCAGCGCATTCTGGCGTTCAAAGAGGTTACTTTTCACTCCACCTAGTATATTTTTTTTATAAAAAATTTTTGTTGGCTTTACGTAATATACCTTTAGATTTGTGAATTTTTTTTATTATTTTCTTAAAACTATTTAATTTAATGTTTTTGAAATACTATTTCCGTCGCACTTCTTAGATTTCAGGTTGAGTTTAAAAAAAAAAAACTCAAACTTTCGTGTTAACTTGGTGTGTTAACTTGCATCATTTTGTGTTACACAGCACAGCGCTGTGTAAAACTATAAACCAGCATCTACAATCAAAATGCGTCGCAGCCTATAGATCGAAAGAAAGTTCAAAAAGAACAATGAATAGTTGGAAGATTTCCTCCAGAAGTAATGTGTGATTTACCAACTATGTACATCAAAGTCATCAAGAGGAAGGCTAAAGAAATCAATAACTGAGTGCTCGATGTTCATAACAAAACAAAAGCTAGTAGATGTTACTGAAAACATAACCACTGAAGATCTATCTAATGCCTTAGCAATAAAGTTTAATAAGGATCATGAGAAAATGAAAGCTGATGTATCCAAGGCAGTGTCTGTCGCAAGTCCACATTGAGTCTATTCTATTCCAGAAAAGGATCCTATCAAGTAGAAGTGGGATAGCGCATCGGTTTTGTTTATGGATTTGGTTCTGTCAAAAGGAAAATATTAGATTTCGTGAAGTTCCTTGAGAAAATACAGCGTAGATGTTCTTCCATTCAATAAAATTATAATTTTCATTGCAAAGTAAATGATGGATCATCTGGACATGGTGCAAAAAATAGATACACTAGATGGTGAAACAGATTTAACCATGTTTACAGCCTTATGGTAGTAAAAATAATTGTTGATCGTTTGTCAAAAACTTAACAAATTCTGTCTCATACTTCATTCCAAAGTTCATTTAAAATGACATTCCAGCTATGAGCTCTTAAGACAATGCCAATCTGTTTGCTGCACATTTTTCGGCCAATATAACATTTCCAGATTGTGCTTTGCACCCGGCTTCACTTTGAATCTTCTATTGGATGAATCCACTTTTGCACTCGTGTAGTAGCAAGAGTATTTAAAGACCTCAATTTACACAAATCCGCTGGTCCAAATGGTATATCACCTGTTCTCTGAAGACTAGTTCTTCCTCGCTGGCAAAACCACTGCGTAAGCTTTTTTGTTAATCCTGCTCCTTGGGTCTATTTCCAAACACGTGAAAACAGTATGAAAAGGGCGAACCTTCAAGGTCATGGAAACGCTGATAAGCCGTCAGATCATATAACGAAACACGAAAACTTCTCAATCAACGGCAGTATGATTTTCGTAGCAAGAAGTCCACTGATAATTTGATGCCTTATCTCACCGAAAAGTGGAACTAAAGCCTACATCAATGTGGCGAAAGCAAGATAGTTTCACTTGAAATTTTTAAAGCATTTGACAGAGTTTGGCATCAGGTTTCTCATCGACAATGCGTTTATTTAGGATCGATGATCCTCTTCATCAATAATTTAGAAATTATCTTTCGGGACGTTAAATTCAAGTTGTCTTGGGTGGTTTCAAGTTTGATATTCACGAAATAAAAGCTGATGTGCCGCAGGGCTCCGTTCTGTCTCCCACACTCTTTTTGAAGTTAATTGATTAACTTTTGTTCGCTACTTCAAATCCAATATATTTGCTGATGACACTACTTTCCGGTTTTTCCTTTTTTCCGGCCTTACGTCCCTGCTATTCGGCTGTAGAGCAACAGAGTAAAATTTAATGCAATACTGTCTGCTGTCCTCAAAGTGAAATTTAAATACCTAACCATTATTCATGAATGGTTCTTGCATCGTTGAAACCAAAAAACTTTCCATTCTCGCTATGTGTGTCAGTGACAACATATTTGGAATGACCACATATTTGATGTCGTCAAAAATGCTGCAAAATGCCTAGGTTTCCTAAAGCGATGTAAGAAATATTTCACCCCCTCTGATCAGGCGTCAATATATATGGCTGTTCAGATATACAATCTCTTTTATTTTAAAGAATTTATAAACTTTATTTTTATCCGAACGTTAACTAAACTAAATAAACAAATGTAACATTTTAATCTAAATTTAAACTGATTAACGTAACGTAAGCCTACGATTGTTATCCAAAAATTTTGTATGACAGTTTAAAAATGTAAAAATGGATCTAATTTCCGGATGAATAAAAAAGAGACGCTTTTGCACGATTTGGCTTGGAAGACGATGAACGCCCTGGGCAGCCAAAAAAGTTTGAAGATGAAGAACTTAAAGCATTACTATATGAAGATTGTTGCCAAACAAAAGAAGAGCTCGCAGAATCTTTGGGTGTGACTCAAACAGCCATTTCAGTTTAAAAGCAGCTGGATATATTCAAAAGCAAGGAAATTTGGTTCCACATGAACTTAAGCCGAGAGACGTCGAAAGGCGGTTTTGCATGTCCGAAATGCTGCTGGAACGGCACAAAAGGAAGTTATTTTTGCATCGGATTCTTACTGGTGATGAAAAATGGATCCATTACGACAACCCCAAGCACAAAAGATCACATGTGAAACCCGGCCAACCAGCCAAATCAACGGCAAAGACGAATATCCATGGCGCGAAGGTAATGCTCTGTATTTGGTGGGATCAGATGGCTGTGTTCTGTATTATGAGCTGCTCAAACCGGGTGAAACCATCAATGGACAAAACTACGGAACACAATTAATCCGTTTGAAGAGAGCAGTAGAAGAAAAACGCCCAGAATATGACAACTCTCGGCCCCACGTTGCTATTCCGGCTAAGAACTACTTGGAAAACAGTGGATGGGAAGACTTACCCCACCGCCTTATAGTCCAGACCTTGCCCCTTCTGACTACCATTTGTTCCGGTCGATGCAGAACGCCCTCACTGAAATACGGTTCACATCAGAGCAGAATATCAAAAATTGGCTTGATTCATTCTTGGCTGCCAAGCCGGCGCAGTTCTTTTGGGAAGGGATCCACAAATTGGCAGAAATATGTGAAAAAGTCATAGCTTCAGATGGACAATACTTTGAATAATACTATTGTACATGTTTTTCTTAAATAAACGTTCAAATTAAAAAAAAAAACCACACGAATTAAAATATATACCCAATATATGAAAATTTCAATCTAAAAAAAAGAAAACGGTAACCCTACATACTATTCTTTCAGATTTTTGCTAATTTTAAATGAAAAGACCTTTTATCTAGCACCCTACGTGCTAGAAACAAAATCGTGCGAATGAGAAACAAACATTCCTATCTTCTCTGTAGAAACTGCCAATATATGTTGGACAGAGTATAGTAAGCACTGGCATTTCATCATGGAAAGACATACACCCGAACAAGGCTTACAAATTATTGAATTTTATGATCCAAATCCGTGCTCTGTGAAAAATGATTTTCGCGTACCTCGATCATTTTACGGTCATCGTAATCGACCTACTAAGTTTAGGCTATAGAACATCAAGCCACCTACCCGTATGCATTGAATAGTAGTACACGCTACAGAGGAAAATATAACTGCTGTACCCGTGTTAATGAAGACCGTGATTTGTCAATTCTTCTCCGTTCGACGAACGACGAAGCTTGTTTCTAGTTGAATGGGTATGTCAGTAAGGAAAATTGCTGTATTTGGTCCGATGAGCAACTTCAGGTAATAGAACAACTGCCAATGCATCTGGAGAAATGTACTGTTTGGAGCGGTTTACGGTCCAGCAGGACCATTGAACTGTGTTTTTTCAAATATGACCATAAGAATAAATTTACCATCAATGGCGCCTTCTATTGTTTTTTGATTTCGAACTTTATTTCGGCCCAAAGTGCACGACCTTAACATGGTTGACACGTGGTTCCAACAAGGCGGCGCCATACAGCACGCATATAGATGGAACAATTGAAAAATGAGTTCGGTGAGCAATTTATATCTCGTTTTGTAGTGGTAATTGGTCGTTGTGATTTGACGCGTTTAGACTATTTTTTATGGAGATACGTCAAGTCACTCCTCTATGCCGATAAGCCAGCTTCAATTATTAGCGTGACACTCTCTATATGAAGCACCTAAAACGTAATCGTAGTCAGCATTTACATGATTTATTAACGCAAATAAAAATTTTATAACTTTTTGCAATTCTCCTGTGCTTTGACAAATAAAAGCCAATCGCTTAAAAACTCATCTATTTTAACATACTATATAATCGTAAAAAAAAATAAAGATTTTTTTTTGAAAGGCTGACATTTTCACAAAAAATATGCAAACAAATCAATTTCCATTGTCAAGAAAAAATGCATTTTTAAGATTTAATAAATTTTTTTTTTTTTGTTTGGTATGTCCTTGAAGAATTATTTATGGCTGCACGTAGTAATATGTAAGTTGAATGTTTTAAATAATTTATGATAATTTAAATTATGAAGTAATGTCTGTTAAAAAAGAGTCACACAACATCATTTTTATTGTTATGAGAGAGGGTTATAAAATATTTAATAATAATTGCATTCTTTATTTTGTTTTTAATTTATACAAGTAAATAGATTTAAGAAACTGAATACATTGAAACAAAGATCTTAAGTTAGTTACATTCATGTCCATCGTTAAATGCTTCTATCGACAGATAACAACGAAAGCACTTATTTTATTATCACACCTCGAACTCGTATAAACGTTAAAAGGAGAAGAACTGACAATAAGAGGAACTGAAAAAATTAAGAGTCGAAAATATCTGTCTCTGTTGATGTTTTTTTAGTGAACAACTCTCTACATTTCCTCTTGCCCTTATTTCTTGCTTCTTGAACTTAGAGTATCTTTTCCATTAAAAATAAATTTAATAGACACTAACTGGCATGATATACAATGGATATTCGTTGAAATATAAATTTCTTGTTTCAACAGAAAAGCTTTCAAAGGCATCTTCATTAATAGCACATTAATAACCCAGAGTTTCTAAAATAATATGAAATCGTTCAATCAAGTGTTCATTAACTCCGGTGATTTCGAAACTTTTTTCTCCTGCTCGGAAGAACCACCTTGGAGTATTACCGTCGTTTGTATTACCTGATTGTTGTGTTGCCATGTCCACAAGCAAACCCATCTTATTATTCTCATTATTTTTATTTTGTTATTATTCTTTTTTATACTTCAACCACTTTTACTTTATTTTCGGTTTCTTGAGCTTGCTCGGTCCTGATATGCTATGTGGAATGTACACCCTGCCTGACACGAACTGCAACTTTCTAAAATGCCATAATTTTTTTATTTTTTGATAAACTTCATTGTTCCAAAGCATAAAATGTTGGAAAATAATACATGGGCTGAGAGAGGGCACCACTTGAATTAAATCCATACCATTTTCAGTTAGTACCAACCTTCAAAAGATACGTGTATAAATTTGACAGCTGTCGGACGATAAGTTCTCGAGATATAGCGTTTTGAGTGAAGCAACTTTTGTTATTGTGAAAAAAATGGATTCAAAGCAATTTCGTGTGTTGATTTATCATTGCTTTTTGATGGGAAAAAATGCAGCCGATGCAAAGAAATGGCTTGGTAAGTGTTACCCGGACCCTGCACGCCGAATGAACCATTCGCAAGTGGATTGAAAAATTTAAAAGTGGTCATACAAGCACCGAAGATGATGCACGCAGTGGACGCCCAAAAGAGGCTGTTTCAGATGAGAACATCAAAAAAGTCCACAAAATGATTACGAATGACCGTAAAATGAAGTTGATCGAGATAGCTGAGGCTCTAAAGATATCAAAAGATCATGTTGGATATATCATACACGAATATTTGGACATGCGAAAAGTCTGTTCAAAGTGGGTGTCGCGTTTGCCCACAGTCGACTTAAAACAACAACGTGTTGATGATTCAGAGGAGTGTTTAAAGCTGTTCAACCGCAATAAGGCCGAATTTTTGCGTTGGTATGTGACAATGGCTGAAACTTGGCTCCATCACTTCACACCAGAGTCAAGTCGGCAGTCAGCTAAGTGGCGATCAGGCGACGAACCTCGTCCAAAACGAACGAAAACAGTTGGCTGGCAAGTTTATGGCATCCATATTTTGGGATACACATGGAATAATTTTCATCGACTATCTCTAAAAGGGGTAGACTATCAACAGCGACTATTACATTGCGTTGTTGGAGCGTTTGAAGGACGAAATCGCAGACCTCAAAAGAATGCTCGCCGGAAAGAGATTTAAGACCGATGAAGAAGTGATCGCCGAAACAGAGACCCATTTTGAGGCTAAACCGAAATCGTACTACAAAACTGGTATCGAAAGATTGAAAAATCGTTTCAATCAGTGTATCGCCCTCGAAGGCAACTATATTGATAAATAAAGTTGAATTTTGTAAAAATTGTGTGTTTTACTATAAAACTGACTACTACTGACTTTTCAGCCCATGTGTTACATCAATTTTCAAATTGTATCAGTAGCTTTCCGAAGAAAGCATCGCACGCAGCACGCAAGTGGCTCTGCGGTATTTTGGCCCATTCCCGGCGAAGTGCTTGTTTGAGTTGGTGCAAGCTTTGATATTTTTTAGTGCCAACCTTCGCCTTCAAAATCCCACAGACAGAGAAGTCCAACGGATTTGCATCGGAGAATTTGCAATCCATTGTGTCGAAGAAATGAAGTGTGGAACATTGTTTTTTAACCAATCTTGGTTGACGCGCGCTTTGTGAGACGGTGCCGAGTCTTGTTGAAATGTCCACGGTCTCCAAAATCCGAAATGATTGTTTGCCAAAGGCTTCAATACTGCCTCTAAGACAGTTTCTCGGTATACGATCGCATTAATTTTGACGCCACTGTTCAAAAATACGAGCGGAATGCGACCATCGGCGGTTATGGCGACCCAAACCATCACCATCGGTGCTTTCTGATGTGGTGGCCGTGTGAAGGTGTAAATTTTCGAAGGACCTCTCTGGCAAGTAAACTCGGTCATTATGTTTGTTGACATATTGCTCGACAACAAATGGCGACTCATCGGAAAAAAAAACTAAATTCGGCAACTCACCACTTTCGTGCAAGCGTAGCAACTCCCTGGCTCTTTTGACTCTAACTTTCTTCTGTTGCGGTGTAAGATCGTGTGCTTTTTGGAACTTCAACGGCTTGAGCCCAAGCTCATTTTTCAGTATGTGTTGCATCCGTTTCAACGATATGTTGAGCTCACGAGCCATTATTCTTCCACTTCGACGCGCTCAATTCGAGCCTTCACCTTCCGAACCATTTCTGCCGATGTTGCTGTTGCTGTATTCCCGCTTTTTTTTAGACAACGGAATTGATAGGCGAAACCTTGATAATTGGAAGGGGGACCCCTGTAATGCATTCAGTCTGAACACAGCGGACCCCGCTGATGCATCCAGCATCTGAATCTCGCTTTGTCCTTTCTCATTTCTAAATGGTCGATTCAAGCCGCCAGTGACTTAGTATGCAATAAAAAAAGGACCTCTAGCTCAGGCGGCATCAGCATCCTTGTATTTGTATCAAAAAACGAAGACACTGTTGTAAATGTAAAAATAATTGAAGAAGTTTGAGTGCGGGTATCTGGTTCACAGTCTGGAAGTAGGCAAACCTTGATATTGGGCCGCATACACAACCCCGTGGATCAAGTCATCAGGCCCGAGATGATCCGACCGAGTTTCTAGAATATCGATGGGGTTTGCTCCGTTTTCAGCAGTACCAAGTCGTTAACGGCTATATTTCGTTCATTCTTAAGTCACTTCAGACGGGATTTTAATCGGCTAACATATTCTTGTTCACATCGTTTAGCTAATTCTTGCTGCATCTTTTGGACTTAGTCGTAACGATTCAGTTGCCAAAGCGGATTAAGTGTTGTGTCAAGCAACGTTGTCTCAGGTGATACCAACAACGGACCTTCAATTAGGAAGTGACCAGGGGTCAACGTTCAATTCATTTGGATCGTTGGTAAGAGGACACAATGGTCTTAAGTTTAAGACAGCTTTAATTTGGAACAACAATGTTGCATCTCCTCATATGAGAGCGTTGGCAGTCCAATGACTCTTCTCAAGTGGTGAATTATTGATTTGACACCTACTTCCCTTCCAATGCTAACATCTGTTAACTTTGGTACGATATCAGCTTCTACGATTTTCCTGAAATTGTGTTGTTCCACTGTATGATTTTTTCCGCCCCCAAGAATTGGTCCCGTTGTCACTATATACAACCTTGATCAAAAATAAATAATTACCGTGTGGCGCTCCCATTGTTCCGATTTGAGTTCTGTTTTTTAAGTTGGTAAATCTGTTGTTGATCTTAGCGTCATAGCTTGACATTTGCAAGAGTTATGTAGCCAAGAGTACATCTATATCTGTGTGTTGGTGATTTTTTTACAATTTTAGAAATGGATTTAAATTTGCAACAACGAACTTGTATTAAGCAGCAAAGTTGGTGCCAAAAGACCTCAATTTCTTGAAAAAACGCGACCGTGTTGACGTCGCAAAAGAGATGATTTGATGATGAGGCTGAATCCAATCCCACATTCATCAAAAGGATCAATACTGGACACGAAATGTTGGTTTATGAGTACGACACGCAATCCAGACGTCAGGCAAGTGAATGGCGTTCAACAATTGACACGAGACCAGAAAAAACACGTCGTTTTCAGCGTTTTCAGTTAAAAAAGCAGGCAATGCTCACGGTTTTCATGGATTACAACGGTGTAGTGAATCATGAATTTTTGCCAGAAGGCCAGACAGTAAACAAGGATTATTATTTGGGCGTTATGAGACGTTTGCGTAAAGCAATTCGCCGAAAGAAACCAGAATTGTGGGCAGAAAACTCGTAGATTTTGCACCACGATAGCGCACCGTCGCACAATGCCATCATTATTCGTAATTTTTTGACGAAAAATGCAACAAATACCATCCAACAGCCACCGAATTCACCTGATTTGGCTCCCTGTAACTTCTTTCTGTTCAATCGAGTTAAAAAAACCACTACGAGCAACGCGTCTCCATAGCCGAGAGGAAGTAATGGAAAAATCGCAGGAAGCACTGTTAGACATACCGAAAACCGAATATAAAAAAAATGTTTCGAGGATTGGATCCAGCGCTGGCATAAGTGTGTTGCAGTGGAGTGGGGACTACTTTGAAGGGGACAATATAGATTAAGATGGATAATCTTGTATTTTTAATATTCTGAATAAATTCCGAAATTTTTTTGATCAAGGTGGTATGTGTCTAGGCAGCTAGAAAAGACTGAGAAAGTAGATCAGTGGCAACCTCAACATGTATAGCTTTGCTGCAGGAGCAAATAAAAATGCACACATAATCCTTGGTTGCTATTATTCCACTTCCTTTCGATGGTCAAATAGAGGCTGGCCTAGAGCATAGTCGATACCCGCGTGCGTAAATGCCCGAAAAATTGCACTCGCTGTGTTGGCAAGTTCCCCATCATCTGCTGACAAGGTTTGGGATTGTGACAAAAACATTTTCTGAATTTCCCACGAATGACTGTCCGACCATTTAAAATCCAATACTTGTTCCGCATCAGATTCAATATAAGTGGAGCCCCCCCCCCCCCCCGTGCAAGGCTTTTATGTGAGCTTATCGAATGATTAGAGTTGTAAAATAATGATTTGTTGGTAAGATAATCGAGTGTTTGCGGGCAGTTGATATATTACAGCTGTAAATAAAACCCTTTAATACGACTGCTGAATACACCTGTTTTAGTCGTGCCTCCATCGATACTTCTTGTACGATATGTACGATAAGAGACTTAGGTTGTTTTAAATCCTTTGGTACATACCCCGCGTTGCACAATCAACTGGATTCTGATCATTTGATACTCGACGGAAGTAGGTTCCAAGATTCCGGATTTCTATTGGATTTCTATTGGCGACAAAGGCTTTCCAGCGATTGATGCCTCCTTGGCTTGCAACCAAACCAAGACAATTTTTGTGTCCCTGTAGCCCAAAATACCTTTTTCAGAGATTTTAAAATTTAAACCAGCTTTCAAGTGTTTTAGAAGGGTACCAGAGAGTTCAAGTCGAGAAATAGAGATTATTTTAACGGGGGGCAATTTTAGTTTTCGCTATTAATAGAATCACATGAATAGAACCATCGTCCATTTCTGTTCTCAGATTAGATAATGCGTCGCAATATTGTAAGCATTCAATTGTCTCAGTTGGTCTCAGGATGAGACCGTATGTAACCATCGTGAAATTTTAATTAATCGACCCGAAAGGCAATTTAGAAATCTTTTCCACTTTTTTAAAAACTCGCCTGGCACTTAATCAACCCAATTCATTTGAATAAAACACAGCTGCCTTAGAAACATTTTAGCAACTATGATCACTGGTGCAGGCTTGATATCACAGAAAGTACTGCTCACTTGGTGAACGACATCGCAGTTGGGTTAACGATAAGCAGTCCTCTGCTAACTTCCAATAAATTCCGAGAGCTTTAACCGCCACCATGTCATTTAAATGTAAGGGCACTGCAGTTGAACTTCTCAACTTCCGATTGGAAATTACTCAGTTGATACAACCTGCTTTTAAAAGGTGGATTTATTCAGGCTTTGAAACACATACCTTAGTTCATCCCCGCCAGAAGAAACATCATCAACATAGACGTCTATTCTTATAACTTTGGATGCTGTTGGATACGATTTTTGTTCTTCGGAGATTTGCTGCTGAATTGTCTTAATCACAAGACACAGAGCATGAATTCCTAGACACCACGGTGTTGATGGCATCATCTTGCAAAAGTTCTTTTGGATGGTTTCGCCAAATGATTCATTGGAAATCAGCATCACATGGTGGTACTTGAATTTATCTATACATTTTACCGATGTCCGCGATAAAAGCAATCCAATAAAATCATTAACTAAAAATTTCCATGACAATTTCATTTTACAATGGAGGTCCCGCGAAGATTATGTCATTTAATAACTTGCCATTCGATGTTTTCCGGTCAGCATCAAAGACGACTCGGATTGGAGTCATGGAGCTATCTTCCTTGTACACGACTTGATGCGGAATGTAACGGCAGCGGTAAAAAGTTATGTCAGGTGTAATTTGTTCTATGTGCTCATCTTTGGTATCTTGTACACGAGGAATGTATTTCTCTCATAAGGTTGCGTTTTGTTCAAATTTCCTCTCTAGCTGCAGCTCGTCTCCTGATTTGCCTGGTATAGGGTTTTCTAATAACGACTTGACAACTTTTTTTTTAAATAATAGACAAACCGTTTGAGATATTTCAAAAACTTTATTATTGGCTTGAAGTACAATCAAAACATTTATGAATGGAGCTCGACTTCGTTCATATGGCCACCGCGCGCACGTTTGCAGCGGTCGATTCGTTGGACCCAATTTTTAACGACTTGGCCACACATTTCGGCCGAAACGGCCTCTATTTCGCATTCAATGTTGGCTCTGAGCTCCTCCAACGTCGTCGGCGTGTTGGCATAAACCAGTGACTTAACGTAGCCCCACAGAAAATAGCCAAGCGGCGTTAAATCGCACGGACGAAGCGGTCAATCGACTGGCCAATGTCTTGAGATAACACGCTCACCATACTCACTCTTCAATAAATCGATTGTAGCGTGTGCTGTGTGGCTTGTGACACCATCCTGTTGAAACCACATGTCGTCCAAGTCCATATCTTCCAATTTGGGTCAAAAATAATCGGTGATCATGGCGCGATAACGCTGACCATTCACAGTGGCCCAATAACGCCGCCGGCATGCAAACCGCACCAAACAGTTATTTTTTGTAGATGAAGTGGTGATTCATGAAGCACATGTGGGTTTTCACCCAAACCCATTGAGCCAAAAATGAGCTTCGTCACTGAAGATGATTTTGCGATGAAATTCATCATCTTGGCGCATCTTCTCCAGAACCAAATTTGCAGACGTTTCTCGTTAGTGTACTTTACCATGATGAAAATGTTGAGTTTACTGAATAAATTGACAGTGAGAGTTTGATGATTAGTGAAAGAGTGCGTTCACAAATTAAATTCAAAGTTCTCAAGTCCCTATTGGAAAACCCTATATAAAGAATTTATTAAACGTTTTACTAGCTGGAGTGGAAAGTAACCCCCTTGACCGCCAGAATGCCTACTACTGCAGAAAAGGTTATGATCCGTTGAAGTCCGTTCATATTAAGGCAGACATGCCAAAGTGCGATACTGTTTTTAGTTTTGTTTTGACAGCTGATTGTTGTTGACGTGTTTGGCATCATGTTGAGTATGGACAAAAACGATTTTCGTTCTCTCATAAAACATTATTTTTTGAGAGGCAAAACGGCTAAGGAAAAAAAAGAAAAGTTGGATAAATATTATAGGGCTAATCCTCCGTCAGATTTCGACAGTTTCGTGGTGGCCGCAACTCCACGACCGATCAAGTCCACAGCGGCAGGCTCTCCGCTGCGGTTACAGAGGACAATGTCAAAAAAATACATGAAATGGTGTTGGCTGACTGGAAAGTAAATGTGCATGAGCTAGCAGATACCACAAAGATTAGTACTGAGCACACACGCCATATTTTGGGCAGTGTTTGGACTTGCTGATGTGGAATCGGGCGGACTCTTGGCGTCGATTGGTAACTATTGAGCACCAAAGAACAGACACGAGTGCTCCGAAGTGGCCGAGGGCGTCTCGATGGGTCGGAAAAGTTATGGCGTCGGTTTTCTGGGATTGTCATGGCATATTCTTCGTGGACTACCTCGGAAAAGCAAAAACCATCAACAGCGAGTATTACTGTGCATTATTGGAGGACAATTTTGTTTTTGCAAGACATTGCACAGCCGCTCAACCATGGCTAAAATCAATGACTTACGGCTATAATTAATTGGTTAATGGCTCATCAATAGAAAATTCAGCTCACGCGAGGAAATCATCGACGCCATGGAGGAGTATTTTGCAGACCGCAAAATTACTTTTCTAACGGGATCAAGAAGTTTCACCCCACCTAGTAAATGGTATCCCTACAGTGCATCTACCATGCAATTGACGGCAGCATGTTCTGGCGTAAAATGATTCACACCATTTCTCATCGGACGCAAGAATGCCTTTATCTGGAACAGTTTCCAATTCGAAGAAATTGTGGATCAGTGCATCGATCTCCGATCGAATTAAAATGTTACAGTTGGTGCGTTTGGTCGGGAGATATTAACGCATTCGCAGAATACTTTGAGCTTTTGGATAGTGTGTTGCCCCTCGTCATGATTTGTGCATAAGCTGCGGTTCCCAAATTAACATCAATTCTCTATGATGAACAATAATCGGGATCGACTAATGGAATACCATTGAGGTCGGTCCATGTACAGAGAGGAATTTCGCGGGCAAGTAAAAAAAAAAAAAGATCAGTTGTGATAAGATAAGCGCGTCCACTGACAATGTAAAATTCGCGTTCATCGGAGTTTCGATATGCAAATTAAAGCTATTTCTTGAGGCTTCTCCGACAATTACCCAAGGCTGCTGATGTTTGCTCGAAATGGATTCCGGACTTGTGTACTTGTTGTTCGCTCTGTACAGAAAGTGGTTTGTGAACCAGAGTTCGGAAATGCCCGAAAATAATGATCAACATCGCCAATAGATTGAACTTGGATTAATACATTGGCTAATAATACTTCAGCCTCGATTTCTCTGCATAACCCCGGATAACTTTATTAAGCTTCTTAACAAGCGAAGATAACCTAATGGGGCAAGATGAAATGCTGGTCGGGGGAGATGTTAACTCTCTCTCTGCATATTGAGCAGTGTTTTTTTCATTTCGAATTTTCTGCTATTCAGGTCAAAGACTTTGGCATAGTTCTTTGTTATACGCAACATTCGAACATACGGTTCGAAGTGACCGTAATTGGTGCGGTGAGCCCGGATCAGAAGGAGTGGGACAGACCTTAGATTACTGGGATTAGAAGTGAATGAAATATTTTGTGTTATTCTTGTGCAATCATCGACTTCATAGGCAGTTAATACGTATGAATCGGTCCAAGGTAGACCACGAAGTGCGAAACGAATAAACCTCCTTTGGACTGCATCAATTCTTTGAATGTAGATTTGTTTATAGGGTGACCAAATTTGGCAACAATAGAAAAGAGGCCTTACAAAAGAAATTTACAGGGACCTTTGCGTTTTATAAAGCCAAGTGCAGAGTTAGCTTTATTTATAATGCTGTCAATATGTGTGTCTAAATTCAAGATCCCATACTTCGGTAGTGGAAGGAATAAGCTCATCGCAGAGCAAGTAGTTTCTTGGAAAGGGGTCTAGACGTTTTGCTTGCACCAATCCGAAAACTTATTTAAGTCATCTCGCACTAAGCGAAATAGAATGATTAGAATTCCTTAAGATGAGATTTATATCGTTAATAGTTAGGGTAAAGATGATTGGTCCAAGTTGACTACTCTGAGGGACACCAGATGTATCTTTTATGGGGTCGAATATTGAAGATCTGAAGATGATTCCGTATTTTCAGTCTTCTAAATAGGATTTGGTCCATGTCACAAAATGAGAAGCAAAACCAATTTTTTTTAGTTTAAAAATGATAAGTTGGTGAGAAATTTTATCGAATGTCTTGTTGAAATCTATAGAAATTGAATCGACTTTATCACCGTCGACTTTATGGCCTACAGTATGGAAGCAGTTGTTGATAGAGTACGCCTTCAAAAAGTTTGGGTATGCAAGAGAGGGATAATATAAGATTCCTTTCATAGGAAAGAGAAAGTACCTGTTCAGGGCAGCGAGGGGAGAACCGAGGTGGGTTACATACTCCTTTATTACAATAGCTGAAAGGCCATGAGGGAAATTTGGTAATGTTTTCAGATACCAAAGTTTCTCATATAGCTAAAGTAACTAGAATCAAGTTCAACTGTTTACTTAGAAGAGGAATTCTTAAAATGACAGGGAAAGAAATTTGCAATGGTTTTTGGGTCAGCTAAGAAATTCACTTAGAAATTTGAGAGTATATGGGTAGCCGTCTGACTACTACTACCACTCTTTTAGTATTAACAAACTGGTAGAAGCGTTTAGAGTCCAAAACCAAGCTAAATTGCATGCGGTAGAGGTACTCAAGGTTCAAAATTTAAAAAAAGTCGGAATCAGATCAAGTTCTTAGGAGTTTGTGCCACAACTTGTTCCTGTTATCACGAAGAGAGCGCATCTTGTTGTTGTACTAGGGAGGAGCTGACATATAGTCCTTTCGGAACGTATATGTAACCGATTGGGCAAAACAGGAGGAAACGAATGAATATAAAATTGATAGGGCAAGATCAATGTTAGTTGTCTCAGCAATAAAGTCAAAGTTAATGTTGCTGACGAGGCTTTTAAGTTTCTTCTTCGGAACATGTGTTGCCGTTTTCATATGAGAATACAATTGACAAGAGGTGATGAAGGCGATCTAGGGTGGAAAAAAGCTGATCATTTCTATAAACGACATTGTTATCCGAATCGGATGTAAGAAAAAGGTCGAGTTGTCTGTTCATTGTGTTAGGTATTCCACTTATCCAATATAGAGTTGAGTTGGTTTGGCAATCCACCATCAATATTTCTATTTCAGAGGACGAATTAAGAAAGACGAAATAATATGATTTGTCGGAAGGCGCTCATTTTAGATGAGCGAGGTGGAAATCTCCTACTAGAATAATACTATCTTGAGGTTGTGCATTTTCAGTAAATAAATCCATTACTCAAACTTCAGGTCGATAAGACACAATTGGTTGAGATGGGTGCATGTAACATTACAACAAAGTCCGTGAAGGCAGCGTTTGGAAAGCTTAATTTTGACATTCCAACTCAAAGTTGTCATTGTGAAGAATGCCAACAGAAGGTGCATAAAAACAGCTCCGAATTGGTACTAAAACACCTCGACCATCTTTTCGAAAAACGTTGAAATTAGGGGGAAGTAGTTCATGATTTTAATTGAAAGGAATTAGATTTGTTTCCATTAGGTCTTAGGGAAGTTTTTGAGAATTGAGATATATGGCGGAGATTTCAGAGCGCAAACCTCTTACATTTTGGTAGTAAATGCAAAGGCATTTTGGACTGAAGAATACAATATTCAGTCTGTTAGGAACTGTAAGAGTTTAAACATTTATACGAGTTCTTCGTAAGTGAGAAAGACGTTTAAAGTTGGCATGCGACGACAGCGTAGAAAGATCTTTATGAACTTCGTTGGAAGAGATGTCGAAGCTCTCATTGTAGCAAACAAAAATTTGCATCAATTTCTCTGGCTTGATAGGAAGACTTTCTTGTTGAATCAAAACCATAATATTGGTTTTGGTTATGGCATCGATGCGAACGGAGTTGGGTTTGTCGTGCAAGTAGGCAAATTAAAGCCGAACATTTTCATAAATGCGGCGGTCTCTCAAAAAAGATGCTGCAACTTTTTAAAACGCTGTAATTTTTTTTATTTTTTGACAAATTTTATTGTGCTAAAGCAAAATATGTTGGAAAATACATCAATTTTCAAATTGTATCAGTAGTTTTCAATATGTCTACCTTTGGCGCGAAAAATGGCCTTCAGACAACCGAAGAAAGCATCGCACGCTGCACGCAAGTGGCTCTGCGATATTTTGGCCCATTACCGGCGAAGTGCTTGTTTGAGGTGGTCCAAACTTTGGTATTTTTTTAGTGTCAACCTTCGCCTTCAAAATACCACAGACAAAGAAGTCCAACGGATTTGCATCGGAGAATTTGCAATCCATTGTGTCGAAGAAATGAAGTGTGGAACATTGTTTTTTAACCAATCTTGGTTGACACGGGCTTTGTGAGACGGTGCCGAGTCTTGTTGAAATGTCCACGGTCTCCGACCAAAATGATTGTTTTCCAAAGGCTTCAATACTGCCGCTAAGACAGTTTCACGGTATACGATCGCATTAATTTTGACGCCACTGTTCAAAAATACGAGCGGAATGCAACCATCGGCGGTTCTGGCGACCTAAACCATCACCATCGGTGCTTTCTGATGTGGTGGCCGTCTGAAGGTGTAAATTTTCGAAGGACCTCTCTGGCAAGTATGTGTATGTGTTCAGTATGTGTTACATCCGTTTCAACGATATGTTGAGCTCACGAGCCATTTTTCTTCCACTTCTACGCGGATTTCGCTCAATTCGAGCCTTCACCTTTCCGAACCATTTCTGCCGATGCTGCTGTTTTTTTATGACCACCTCCATGGCGTTTTGCAACGCTGCCAGTATCACAGTAATGAGCTATAGTTCGAGACACAAATGATTTATTCACGTCGAGGGGCTGGAGGGCTCTAACGATAGCTACTTGTGGTTTTCCAGCCTAATATAAAGCAATCACACTTTCATGTTAGAATTCCATCGCGGATAAAAATTGTTCAACACAACTGAGACGCAAATGGTTTAAAAGGCTTTTAAATTATAATAATTATCTGTCATGTGTCAAAATTTAAGCTCACTGTCATGAACGGTTTGGAAATTATAGCAGTCTTAAGTTGGTTGCAGTTCGAGTCAGTTAGGGTGTACATAACGACTGTCATTATTTATATCAGAAAAGTTTTTAGTGAGTTTGACAGTGGTTGGATGGAGAGGGTCAAAGTATTTCGGGTGAGAATCGGGGGCAAGCAAATTAAGAAAACAAAAGAATGAGGTTGGTCAAGAACCTCGGATCTAGAATTTTGACTAGCGACGGGAGATGGATCAGGGGGATTGGAAGATGAAGATGAGGAGGAAGTGGTTGGGTAGATGAGAGCTAATAAATTTAGGATATTTGTCCGATGGTGCAACGTCAGTTGAAAATTGATAAGAAGTTACAGGAGCAAGTTTAAATGAAACACTGTTTTGAAACGCCTTTGATGGCTTATGTTAGTGTTAGGAGGAAAAGGATTTGGTTTCGCTGTTCTGGTGTTTTTTTATAAATGAAGCAAAAGGCGAAAAGAGTAAGAAAAATCTTAGCAAAATTTGAATCTTAGATGACCAGTTTGGATCGGGATGTTGGTGGGAGAGGTCAGAGCTGTGGGTGTTTACTTTTTTCTTATTAATAAGCTTATTATCCTTCATATCCTTCCGTTGGGTGATGACAATCTTTCCGAGATGGGTTTGCTGTCCGATGACCTGAACATGCAATCGTACTTAGTGAGTATACGTATTTCGAAACAGTGCCCATCTTTGCACTTGGCTTTGCCAACTAGTTTACATTTGACGTTTTGTACACCAATTTTTTCCCTAAAGAGTTCTTTGATCCAGGGTGGTTTTGCGTGAAGTGAGGCAGCTTAAAAGAAAAAGGTAGACAGTTCCGGTTAATTTTTGTAGTCTCTTTTTCCATTCAGGGAGAGTCCATGATATTCCAAAAAACTTAATTATTGGCAATGGTCTTGAGACGAGATTGGTGATCAAAGCTTCATTAATCTTAGAAAGTTGAACGGGGGCTTCGGTGGTAGCGGCTGTTGACTAAGTTAAGGCTAAAGTGATTAAGAGTGATTGTCGTCGTGTAAGGATTTATTACACGGGCTTACTACAAATGTTGGCCCATCCGGTTTACTAGAGATGTGCTTTAATTCCTCCAATATCTGAATTGTGGTTGATCTAGTGGACGCAGTTCCCTTGCTTAGAAAATTGATGTCATGTTGAATGGATCCGATACTTTCGATATCTTCAGCATGAATCTGGTAATTTGGTGATTTTTGAGTGCAGGGATTGAACAGCTGATTTTATGGTGGTTATGTTGTTATTTCTAATTGAACAGTTTAGAGTATCATAACTCTCAGAAATGAGTTTGGTTGTACTTTTTCTAATTTACTGAATTTCGTATTTCAGCTCTGTAATCGAATCTGCAAGCGCAATTAGTTGCTGGCTATTATATTTTATAGCCAGCATTATATGTGTCAAGGAGACACACTCTTTGCACATTCAACAGGCGGCAGCACTCTCGATTTTAATGGTTGGAAACGAAAAAATAATTTCGTGTAATAATCAGCTTGCAAGTGTACTTTTGCGATGATTTTTTCGGCATTGCTGCCTAGTGAGTTTCTTAAGTAATGGAACTTCTGGATATTAACTTAAGCAGTCTTTGAGTATATCATGGAGCTAAAATGATGACCAATTTCTGCAGGTTCCATCGAAGGTGGAAATGATGATAGGGGCAGTCTAATGTTAGAGTTCCCTAGTAACATGATTTTCATATTGGTTAGTGTGGGATTGGGTAAACTAGCAGATATGGACGCATGGTACATGTACATTTCTTCCAACACTGCCACCAAATATTTTTTGATATACGCACTTGAAACATATTCAGATTCACAAATTAAGAGTTTAAAGTTTGAATTAAACTCCCGATAATGGATCTCCAAGATGTTCAATCGACATTTAAAACACGGGGACGCGTATCGATCTTGCGGAGATTTTCGGTGGTTGAGGAGACTGTTTTACATGTATTCGATCGGTTATTTCTACTGTGTAGTAAGGTCTGCAGAAACCAAAATTTTTGTATTTTTTGACGGATTTGACATCTGGTTACTCGTAACCTCACTTTAGCACACGCGGACAATGATAACTTTTACGAAGACACTACACTAATGAATGTGTTTTTCAATTTCAATACAATTGCGCGATAAACTAGTAAAATAGAACAAACATCCCGGTTTTCGACAGCAAATTGTTCATTCTGTTGGGACGAAGGAAAAATTGAAATCTCCAGCCCATATTCACAATCCCAAGACGCTGGTATAATATTAATTGAGTTTATTATATAAAACAATACCGCTTGAGTAAGTGTAGTACAAATTTTACTGTCTATCATAGTAAGCAAGAAAGTAGGCTCAATAAGAAATCCTTTTTCGCTTGCAGAAGTAGGAACTAAATTTTGCTTACAATTCTTTTGGTAGAACTTAAATTTATTTGAATGGAAACCATTGAAATACTAAATAAACAAATAAGCTTTCATCTGAATGGCTCCCCAAAAAAATGCCCGTTTATATTGGTATTACTGAGCCCCATCGCATCCCCATTTTATCAAAATATCAAGACGATTTTCATCGGTTTTTAGCTCATCTTATTCGAGTAAAACCTCTTTTTGAGCCAAACAAAGCCTTTCTATAACATATTGACAGTAATTGACCTTTTGCAGGTATAGTTCTTCAGCGATCTCAATCTCCGTTGGATAGCACTTCTTCTTTACATTATGAACCCTAGTATGTATGCATAGTATCTATCCATTGACTTTTTGTCGTGTAACATCGTATCATAGATAACGCTTCGTCAGAAGAAAGAGCCAATGAAGGCAGAGACTCAGAGTTAAATCTTTTAAAAAGCCTTTTGACTTCGGTACTTTTACTGGATGAAGCTTCCGATAAATCTTTTACGAACTTGGCTGAATCTAGTCTTCCAATTTTGTGAAATACTATTTCGATAGCTTTAATTATTTCTTCTTGGTCGGTCGAATCTACAAAACTTTATTCTTTATTTTATTTTTTACTGAACTTATTAAAGCCTTTTGGTTTTCCTTCAGCTATTTGTATGCTACAATGTCCTTTGTGTCTGCAACTTATACAGGGTGAGTTTTTTTTTAACTTGAGACATCCAAATTACTCGAAAAATGCGGTTTGCTAAGAGATGGCGTAACTTGTATTATTCCATTGGAGTGTGCGTTAGAAAGCTATTGTGATTGTACGTCATTTCAGTATATGTCATTCATTGGAAGCGTAAACAACAATAATTTTTTTCCCAGTCAAATATGTCTAACTTTGTGGTTGGAAAAGTGTTTTTGCGGGGAGTCCTTCATTACTTTGATATGAAGAAAACTGCTGCCGAAAGTCATCGTATTTTGATGGAAGTTTATGGTGAACATGCGCTAGCTGAGCGAACGTGCAAAAAGTGGTTTGCACGATTTAAAAGTGATGATTTTGGCTTGGAAGACGATAAACGTCCTGGGCAGCCAAAAAAGTTTGAAGATGAAGAACTGGAAGCATTATTCTATGAAGATTGTTGACAAACACAAGAAGAGCTCGCAGAATCGTTGGATGTCACTCAAGCAGTCATTTCAAAACGTTTAAAAGCAGCTGGATATATTCAAAAGCAAGGAAATTGGATTCCACATGAACACAAGCCAAGAGATGTCGAAAGGCGGTTTTGCATGTAGGAAATGCTGCTGGAACGCCACAAAAGGAGGTCATTTTTGCATCGGATTGTTACTTGGTGATTGTTACTCGTGATGGATACATTACGACAACCCCAAGCGCAAAAAATCATATGTGAAACCCGGCCAACCAGCTAAATCAACGGCAGAGCCGAATATCCAAGGTGCGAAGGTAATGCTCTGTATTTGGTGGAATTAGATAGGTGTGCTGTATTATGAGATGCTAAAACCGGGTAAAACCATAAATGGACAAAGCTACCGAACACAATTAATCCGTTTGAAGAGAGCAGTAGCCGAAAAACGCCAGGAATATGCGACCAGACACGAGACAATAATTTTCCATCATGACAACGCTCGGCCCCACGTTGCTATTCCGGTTAAGAACTATTTGGAAAGCAGTGGATGGGAAGTCTTACCCCACCCGCCTTATAGCCCAGACCTTGCCCCTTCTGACTACCATTTGTTCCGTTCGATACAGAACGCCCTCACTGAAATACGGTTCACATCAGAGCAGAATATAAAAAATTGGCTTGATTCATTCTTGGGTGCCAAGCCGGCGCAGTTCTTTTGGGATGGGATTCACAAATTGCCAGAAAGATGGGAAAAATTCATAGCTGCAGATGGGCAATACTTTGAATAATACTATTGTGCATGTTTTTCTTAAATAAACGTTCAAATTTTGAACAAAAACCGCACGAAATAAAATATATACCCAATACGAAATATCGCGAAAATGTTTCAGACAAAAGTCACAAGGTTCTGAAGGGGACATAAAATGGTGACGACGAGTTTGACTTTTGATTTTTCAAATGATAATTCCTGATTTTCATTGCTCAGTCGTATTTCTCGATGGGGCATACGACTTTGTCTCAAAGGTCTTATTCATTCAGTGCTAGATACCACTGCACTGGCACGCCTAAATCATTAATCGGTTTCCAACGTTGTTAGGGTGTTAGAAGGTCGAGATTTGTTTTGTGGAAGTCATTATTGCCTTGAGTGAACTTAAAATTCAAATAAATTTCAGATAGAGACAAATTGTCCTAAACTTATCTGAGATGTGCACTCTGCCCTTTTTTTCTACTTGAACGAAACTGTACTTCATTTAGAAGGTCGACATTTGTTTTGAGGAACTGATTATTATTAGTAACGTTTTCCAGATTAGTAATGCAGGCTATTTCAATTCAAGAGAAAATTGAAATGATATTGATTTATGGAGAAAGTGGAAGAAACATCAATGGTGCTGTTGCCCTTTACGATCAACGTTTCCCAGACCAGATACAATAGCGCGCTTCCTTTTATCGGGTTATCCAACAATTCACTAGTGAAGGAAGTGTGCAATCAAAGAAAAGGAATCGGTCAGATAGGGTGGCAGTTGAGGACAATGAAATAACAGTGTCAGCTGCCGTTGCACACGATCCTCACATTAGCACTCGCCAAATAAGTCGTGAATCAGGAATTTCTCAAACGACTGTCTGTTATATATTACATCGGCATAAAAACCATCCTTATCATGTTTCAATGCAGTGAGGATTTTCGCAACCGGGTTTCCTTTTGTCAATGGGCACTTCAGCAAATTGAACGAGACTCCCTTTTCTTCGCCAAGGTGTTATTCTCTGATGAGTCGACTTTCACCAATCACGGTACGGTCAATCGACATAATATGCATTACTTTGCTACCGAAAACCCTTTTTGGTTGCGACAAGTTGAACGCCAGCACCTTTGGAATGTTTGGAATAGAAGAATTGCCATTGGAGTTGCAACAAACAATGTGGTTTCAACATGATGGTTGTCCAGCCCATTATTCCCAAGTAGCCAGGGGCGTATTAAACAATGTTTACCATCAACGATGGATCGGACGAGGGGTCCGAGGCAATGGCCTGCTAGATCACCTGATCTTACGTGACTTGATTTCTTCTTATGGGTCTACTTAAAAAGTGAGGTTTACAGAAAAAAGCCAACAACATGTGAAGACATGAAAAGACGAATAACTGAAGATTGCCAGAAGATTACGCCAAAAATACTTCTCAGTTCTGTTGGTTCATTTAGAGCGCGGATAGACAAGTGTGTTGAAGTGAATGGTCACATTTTCGAGCATTTGTTGAAATAGTCTCGGGAAATAAACGTCGAAATGGGATGAATTCAATGATTCAACAGTGGGAGGCAAAGGGACCCACTCTAATTAATAACCCCGAAGGAGACAAAATACTGCTACGACCACGTCGTTGTTTCAGGGTTATGCTAAACGCAGTATGTAAAAACAAATGACAAGCCTACGAGCAATACGACTGAGCAACGAAAACCAGGAATTATCATTTGAAAAATTAAAAGTGACCTTCGTTTGACCTTGAAAATTGATCTCAAGGTCAAATTCGTGGTCACCATCTTATGTCCCCTTCAGAACCTTGTGACTTTTGTCTGAAACATTTTTCGCGATAGAGCGTATTTTTCGAGTAATTTGGATGTCTCAAGTCAAAAAACTCACCCGGTATAGTTCGTCAATCCAGATTGTATTTGTATTTTACTTAGCTTGAACTTAGCTTAACCCAAACTAACACAAAAAATACGCTATTCGTTGTTATAGCGTTGACAACAATTAATTAGTTTTTTCTAATTTTTAATTTTGTGCAATTATTGTAGATTGGCGATTCATCACATTGGGCTCCGTTCAAAGTTTTCAAATCTTCTGCTTCCCCTTCAAGAATCTGGGATTCAGCCTTCCGTGCCCTTATTTCTTCTTAAATTGTTTGCAGATTTTGGATGAACCTGTCGACTGCTTCAACACGAAGTTCAAACTTCTCTTGTCTGTCATTTATGTTGTTCAGAAATTCAGAAAGAGGCTTTCTTCGATTGAAGTTAAATGAAATCCTGTCACAACAATGGAGATGCGGGTATGCGTTTGTTGGTAATTGAAGTGTCTTAAGCTTCAGAATTTGTGCAGATTCTCTACATTGTGTTGGCGTCGAATGTTTATCTTTTTCGAGGTTTATTCATCACGTAAAAGAGCGCACTTGCTGCTAAATTAATAATAATTAATAAAATCATTTGATTTACGGTGTTACAAGCGTATCAAAAGATTTTTGAGCAATAGTTATCTGTACTCAGCCCCGGACAAGCCTACATGTACACACAGCCAATCACTTTAGGAAATAAATTGCTGATTTGTGATAGACGCAATACCGTACTCTAAAACATGAGGTGAAGTGCTTTTACGTTACGTCTACAAAGCTCAAATTTTGTTAAATTTTACCACGATAACGTATTTACTCTCGATCCTTGGGGAGGTTCTAATTGGCACATAGCAACCTTGCAATATATCTGAAGGATTTTACATTGCTTTCGTCAACCCACACCTAGTACTCTAGAATTTTCTTTAGCTTAGTCTTTCAGTGGTCGTTTATAAGTTATGAGGCTCCGCTGGACTGGGCCATTGTAAGGTAGCTTGCAGTGCTCAAGTTTTTATCTTCTCCTTTATTTGCCATATAAGGAATCTGAATTGGAGAGATACAAATGTAGGTTAGAGTGAAACTGAGTATTCGTACTTTCAAACTGTTGATGGTCAACACGATCCTTAGTCATTCTCAATCTAAACTGACGCACCTATGTAGTATCTTTAATATACACGAGTATCAGGATTAAAAGGAGACAACCCATGTAATCTTCAATGATAACCAAATAACGGTCATATAAAAAGTTTCCGCGGTTTGTTGGTACATTTTGAAAAAAACTGTTCTTTATTCAAAATCAATTTCAATTAAGTAACATACATATTGGCCATTATTATCTATGACCTTTTGCCATTTTCCGGGTGGCTTCATAATTACATCGGTGTAGAACTTCGGTGGTTTATCAGCGAAAAGCTTGGCCAAGTAATTTTCAGCGGCTCTTCGGTCGGCCAATTTTTTACCATCAAAAGAGTTTTGCAAAGACCGAAACAAATGGTAAACAGAGGATGCAAGTTCCGGGCTATACGGTGGGTGCAACAAAACTAATCAACTAAGCTCAGTCAGTTTGTTCCGGGTCATCCAAGATGGGTGTGGGCTAACATTGTCATGATGGAAGACAATTTCATTTCTGTTGGCCAATTCTGGTCGCTCTTTCTTGAAGGCTTCATTCAAACAGACGAGTTATGCACAGTAGAGGATCAAATTGACCGTTTCGCCACGTTCTGGCAGTTCTTAATAGACAATTCCCTTTCAATTCCACCAAATACTCAACATTACCTTGTTTGCCGTCAATTCAGATTTTAATGTCGTTTGTGGTCGGTCACCGTCCTTTGATTATGATCGCTCGCTTTGAATATTCTCGTATTTAATCCATTTTTCATCGCCCGTAATGAATCGCTTCAAAAATGGTTCCATTTCGTTACTTTTCAGCACCGTTTCACTGATGGTTATTCGGTCAATTAAATTTCTTTGCGTTAATTCATATGACATCGAGCTTCTTTGAGTAGCCTGCTCGTTTTAAATGGTTCCAAGCTGTCATACGGTTGATGCTTCCGTGCCGGTGTTGCTGCATCAATTGCAAAATTTCTTCGACTTTTTCAGTGACAGGCCAACCAATGCGAGGTGCATCTTTTACATCGAAATTTCCGGAAAGAAATCGAACAAACCACTCCTGCGTCCGGCGTTCACTCACAGCATTCTCACCGTAAACTGCACAAATTTTTCGGCAAGTTTTTTGCAGCGTTTTTCCCTATTTTTATGGTAAAAAAGCATCACATAACTTTGTGTAAGTGTAACTTTTAACACGAGCAACGAATTACACAGCTGTCTTCAAAAAAATGAAGCCTGACATGTCACCTTTCAAACACGTGGTTGTTCGACACAATCAGATTAGTGTTTCCAGATATATGGACACCTACACCATCTAGTGACAAAAAACCGCGGAAACTTTTTATATGACCATTATTTCAAAGCATTGATAAAATCGACCAACCAAACAAAGGCAAAAAAGATCGTGACATACGAATATGCACATGGTATGTGTTATATAGGGTGATTCATCATCGACCGTGACGAATCGATTCGTCGTCTATCTCAACAGCTTGGCTTCGTATATTCGACAACTTGGTGAATTTTACGTGAGGATCTCGGCCTAAAGGCGTATAAAATTCAACTTGTGTAAGAATTGAAGCCAGGCGACTTGAATTTGCGTCATATTTTCAGTGAATGGGCTCTGGAAAAACTCAATGAAAATCCGATGTTTTATCGTGAAATTTTGTTCAGTGACGAAGCCCATTTCTGGCCCAATGGATACGTTAATTAACAAAATTGCCGTATTTGGGCTGATGAGTAACCCGAAGAGTACCAAGAGCTACCATAACATCCATTAAAAGCAACGGTATCGTGTGGTTTATGGGCTGGTGGAATCATTGGTCCATATTTCTTCAAAAATGAGGAAAATCAGAATGTTACTGTCAATGGTAACCGTTATCGCGCCATGTTAACGGACCATGTGCTTCCTGAAATTCAAGCACATGGTCTCGGTGAGCGCTAGGAGCCATACAGCGCGTGAAACAATGGACTTGTTGAGAAATCATTTTAGTGAGCACTTAATTTCACGTTTTGCTACGGTAAATTGGATGCCTAGATCGTGCGATGTCACACCTTTGGACTATTTTCTCTGGGGATATGTTAAGTTTCAGGTCTTCAGGAATAAACCAGCTACGATTGATGTTTTGGAAGCCAACATTACTCGTGTTATCCGCGATGTCGCCCAAAATCGTCCTTCCGAATGGACCACCTCAGACGTAGTCGTGGCAAACATTTACATAAAATCATTTTTAAAAAGTAAATGCCATGAATTGTTCTTTTAACTAATAATAAAAATTTTAAGTTTACTTTCAAATTTATGTGTTTTATTTTACATTATAAATTAAACCTTACGATGAATCACTATATATTTGTGCAGACATTGTGCCATAAATGAACTAAAATAGATGGAAAACTTTCCAGATTTTGGCCGTACCGAAAACCAATTTCCACTGATTGCCTCTGTCTTGTGACCATCTCTGTGAATACGTGTGTCAACAAGGTCAATTTCCGTCACATTTTACACAAAAACTTCATCCATGTTAATCCCACATTGCGAACTTTACCTGTAAATTGCTTCCATTCTAACAAATTCTGGCATTTGTATTTGTGATGGGCTTAAGGCATAGCAAAAGTTTTAGTATGTATGTTAGTTAGTATGTTATTTCATCTTTGGGAAGAAGTCCCTGCGCCGTCTGTCCAAAAAATATTGCCTCCACGATAAAATATCCGAAGAAGGAGGCTGATAGGCTTGATGACACCATGGAGCGTATGATGATACTTTGAAATCTATACCTCTGTGAGGGTTGGCGCGTTAAAATGTTTAGACCACCATTTATGCAGAAACAGAGACATCGATCCTCAGCTCGCACTTCAGCTTCACTTTAGGTCTGTTAAGTCTACAGTCCTGGTAAATAGCATGAGAAAAAATTCAACACACACTATTTTCTTGTCGATTTCGACAGCACGAATACGAATCACCTATCTGCGCTACATCTAAATTTGGTATCCCTGCGGATACAGTTCTCCGAGTTATTGTGATCTAAGCCACGGTTGTACCATATAAGTCACGCTACTGGCATTCCGTGTTCTTGGAAAAAGATGCGAAGCGGCTGGGTTTTGCACTGAACGAGGACAAAACAAAGTGTCTGCTGCCATCAAACAACAATTTCGTGTTTTGAACAACACGCAGGGTTTACACATTCAATCTTCAATCACGAGTATCTTAGCTAATTGAACAAGGAGCTACGGTAGTTTTACAGCAACACTGGCATAGTTAAACTCATTAAAACTCAGCGGTTTAGCTGGCTGTGTAGAATACATGATAAGAAGATAAGATTGTAAAAAGGGGTGCCCCATCTTTGTTGAAAAGCTCAGTTAATGTAGGGATTATCAGTGCTTGGAAGTTCCTACCGCATAATAGATCACATAGAAGGCTAGAGCTATTTATTAGATTCGACCAAGTGGCATATTTCAGGGATAGGGACAGGGATAATAAGGCTTTTTATGTTTTCTTCGTTTCTTGAGATAGGCCTTTGCTGGTTGATTGCCTTTTTAGTGTACAAAAAACAACGGTTGGCAAGAGCTTTTCTTTGTTTAATATGCAGCAGAGTAAAGATTTGGGATATAGAGGACTTACTTGGTCTAAAATCGCACTTATGTGGACCAATCAGACTATTGACAATTGGGTTAAGACAGTCAGATAATAGAGCGGCAGGGATCTTATGTACGATATTAAGCAGACTTATGCACATGTAGTTGACGCAGTTGAACGAGTATGCGGATTTATAAGATTTAAGTTTCGATTGTTATTCTTCACTACATTTTGGTCAGGTAGGCAAGTGTATTTGTTGCTGATTTGGTTCTTCTTAATTTTCCATCTCAATCGCGAACGTCAATCCTACAGTCGAATCTGTTCAGCTCTTTAACTTAGCTTTTTCGAACTTACTCCTCTTCTTTCGGAGAAGTTTGTGTTCGATTTTTGTACTTTCCCGGACCGTGTCGATAGTTGCTCTCAATTTGTGAGTCGGCATTTATCGTCGAACCCTGGGTTTCTTGTTTGTGGCCACCTAGTGAAAACAAGTACATCAAATACAGCATTTGTAGCTGCTTCCTTGCAGAGGAAGGCAAAGGCAAAGGCTCTGGCGATGTCATGCGACATTAAAGATCAGTTTTGTCCTGACGTTTTGTTTATTAATTCCTCTATAGTTCCTTGAAAATCTATATACAACAAAATAAGTCAGTTTAACTTCCTTAGATACTCTTTAAAGGAAACTCGAAGATTTCGCAGATTTGCGAATGTTTTTTGGGAATTTTTAGGTCATACATGTAGGAAATTTTGTATGGTGACACTGACAATACTGTACACAAGATGGGAAACAATTTTGCCACTGCTCCGCACCGCCGAACACGAGAAATGCAATTCCATTTGACCTGGGGACGTTTTAATTACAAATTCCCCTCAAAGTGACCATTAGAAAGTTTAAATAGTTAACAACAGAAAGATAGGCAGACAGACAAACAAACAGACAGATGGAGAGTCTATGTATGCAAATCGACTGTGTGCAATCGAGTTAGATGGATGTCGTGCAAATCCTCTAACTGCATCACATCCATCGACCAACACTGGATATAGTGTAGTCCACTCAGTATGTGGGTAGATAGAACTCTCACGTATTTAGACCGTAGAAGGGATAAGCTCCGATGGCAAATATTAGGCAGTAGCCAGAGGCCAGTTACAGCGGTGGGAATAATAAACGAAGGGCTATTTACATGTTTCGTTGCACTTCCGGTTCCAGTTGGGAGAATGAAAGTTCTACGTCTACATACTGCCACACAAATCGGTGGTGCAGAGATGGTTTGATAGCTAGGCGCAAAGGAAGCAAATTTCTCAGCAGTTAATTTCACAAAGTGCTGGTCCCAAATCTCTTAAGTGTTTCTATGTTTTTACGTTTGAATCCTTTTTTTCCTCCCTCTCTCTCACTTTCCATCGTTTTTTTTTTTCTGAACGACCCTAGTGTTTTGGCAGATTAATTAGAGAACCAGTTCGAATTTATTTCAGGGCTGGTGTAGTTTATTTCCGCTGCTGTATCTCAATTAAGGAAACTTGAAACAATCACAGGTACGATACTCGACTTTTAGTACTCGTATTCGTACTCGTACTCGTATTTGTGAATCCTTGTAACGATAAAATTTGAATTTTTATTCAGATAAAGATTCGACTTTGGTGGCATTTTTATCAGTCTTTCCCCCTTTTTTTTTCTGCTTGTCTATGCCGCTAAGTGTTTTGGCAGAATTTCAAAAAATATATAACTCTGCACTTTTGTTTCGAAGTACTTATGGATGGTAGTGATAGTGGTAGTGATGTCCCCAACTCCTACACCCGGATGTCCGTGGAGGATATTTTCATCTCGATGGACAAACTTTTTGCTCACATCGATGGCATTTTTCGCTGGGCTTCTATTATCATCATCATCATCATTTCGTTGTGGATTTTTTTTTGTTTTTACTTTTCTCGAAAATAAATAAAATATAAAAAAGATACTTTTTTGGCCAACATTACGGATATCTAGGAAAATGTAGATTTTTGCTTTTGTGCAGTTTCGTTATGGAATTGTGGGATTCGAATCGGTAAATTTCGAGTCCTTAGCTGTAATGGTGGCACTTCTATTTAAGTTTTTGTCTGTTTCCATTTTTTTTTTATTTCTTTTTATTTTGGACTTTTCTTTATTCGAAGAGTTTTTCATTTTTCTGGGGCATATCCGTAGTAGTGATGCCATCACCACCAAATGAGAGCTAGCTGTCGAAGGTAAAGAAAGAGGATGCTTAGTCAGAAGTGAATACTTGAAAAGTTAAAGTAACTTAAGGTAGCCCGGCAACTTGTTTTGAGACTATTGAAAATTATCATGGAAATGGTAATAAATATGTATGACGAATAAATACTAAAGAGCAGGCTTTGAAAATCAATTTTTAAGACGTTAGAATGAGTACGGTTTTGCTGTTGTACTTTTCTAAAGTTCAAATCGGTTAACTTTTACTCGATCATGAAGAGGTATCATATTTTGCACTGTCTCCTTGTGCAAATTTTTTTTGGGGATGGTGACGTTAAAAGGACAATCCTCCTATGCAGAAGATGGAAATACTCTTATTTGAATGAAACGGAATATTTTCCGTGAGCCAGGCTTAGGTATTTTTTTTTCCTTATGGACTGGAGCAGAATACTGTTTGAAACTCCACCGCTTGTTTTAAAAGAGGGATTTGGTTAGCAGTTCCATCAATCTTTCAAAATAGTTTGCCGATAGAGAGTGGCCGAAGGTTTAACTCACTTTTCACAAAGTGAACTTCTGTGAGGACTTGAAAGGATAATCCACACAAAACCATGATAGACGCAGGAAGAATGTTTTTTTTTTTTTTTACTCTGATACAAGTTCCTCAGCTTCTTTAGATGACCGAGCATAGACTCTGACATTTAGTTTATTTAATTTTACTTTTACGGTGAATTTTTTTTCATTCGTAAACTGAATTCGATGGAATTAAGCTGCAGAGCAATCAGCTAACGGTCGCTTCGAGAAATGCGGAAAAAATCAAAATTTGTAAAGTGTCCATTCTACGAGACATGATTTTTTTTATTCGTGCCTTCATAGCTTTGTTGTTCTAACGGTATGTTGTTCCCCCGTACATTGTCTGCCTTTGACATAATCAGTATCCTCAAATGATTTAATAGCCCGATAGACGAACAAGCGGCTGATTCCTAGCGGCTACAGCATTTTAAAAATTAGCTCGTTTTCCATACCGCACTTGTGAAGGGCAATAACCGAGATCCTGTTTCCTCATCGCTCCAGTCCATGTTAAGTAGGTAAGTAGGTAAAATTTTCTGTTAGAAAAACCAACCCACTTAGGCAACTTGGCCCATTTTGATGCCATGTGGATCTGTGATCCTCTTACCCATAGAACCAATTTGAACTTGGATCAAGCGTAGGGGACTGGAAACGTCTATGTATATTTTTTAGGTCGCTTTAGTAATTGTAGAAAAAAGTCTATTTGGGAAAGAGCTGGACGTGTTGGCCCGTTGTTTTCTCAAGTGGATCTATGATCTTCTTACTAATGAAACCAATTTGAGCTTATGATGAAGAACATGAGTCTGTTGACGCCTGTATTCTTAAGTTATTGTAGAAGAAAACTCCTAGGTGGAGTTTTCTTCTCTAGGAGAGAGCTGAACATGTTCCGGTTAGGTGGAGGATTGTCTTCTCTTCCTTCTCATTCATGCAGGTTCTACAGTATCCATTTGCAAAGGTGCCAAGTCTTCTTGCATGCTTGCGTATAAAGCAGTGTCCAGTGTTAACACCTTTGATGGCGCTGAGATATTTTCTTTTTAAAAGGATCAAACCCTTAGAGCGATTCAGATCCAGCTTTGGCCAGATGTGTTTGGTCGCTAGACATGTTGGTCCAACAGTCCATCTAAGGTCTGTTTTTTTGTTAGCATTTAGCTTTAATATTGACTTGGATGATTGGTATACCGATTGTACCTACAGTTCCCTAGAATGTCTCTGTGGCCCGGCACACAAAAAAGGTGAAGACTGAACTGCTCTACTATCTCCGTAAGAGATAACTGGTTTTCACGGGCAGCTCTAGAATTTAATGAGACTGAGTCAAAGGACTTAATAGCAGATCCCTTGCAGATATCACGTTTTTCTTCAGCACCAACAGAGATCCCTTAATCGCCAAACTTTCTGCCTGAAACACGCTACAGTGATTTGGAAAAAGGAAGAAGAGGCTTTGATTTAGCTTATCTGAGAAAACACCGCTACAAACTTCGCTTTCTTACTCCAAGAAGAATTTAGAGGGGAAGCTTACATGAAAGTTTTTGTCAAACCAAAGTTCGAGTATAGCGTAATCGATGTTCTCTGTGAGAATTAATAGTATACTAGCATTAGTGTGGCCCAATAAATTATGATATTTGCCCACTGTGAAGTTCCTATTTGCCTGCTGAAGATATCGAGGGGTGTCAAATGAAACAGAATATCCAATGCCGCGGAGGAAGAAGATCGTAGGGCTGTTGTTGCCCTACATGTGCGTAGACATGTTGTTCTTTGAACTCTGCTTATGTAGTTTGCTGCAGTTGACAGCATTGCTTAAGGCCGTCCACCAGACAACAACTCCGTAGGTGAATATCGGTCTTATGACCGCGATGTGTAGCCAGTGGGTTATGCAATGTTGAAGGCTCCAATTTATCCCAATGGATCTTTCTGTTTTTTTCGGAGTCTACCCCCAATCCACAGCGATCTGCCCAACGGGTTAATCTTTTAAGATTTGGCTGAAGGAGCTCTTTAATGATGTTAAGATGCTTGATTGCGACAGTTATGATAACGTCTTCCGCATAGACAATTATCCTACTACCACCTGCTTCCAGGTATATCAACAGTTTACAAACTACCAAGCTCCAGAGAAGACTTGAAAAGACATCGCCTTGCGGCGTACCTCTGTTGACACATAGTTTAAAGTTTAAGTTTCTATTTAGCATAAGACTGATCCCCAAGTCGTCTACCTGCAAGGTTACGGCTCAGTCGTGATTTCGGATGTGTTCAGGTTATTAAAGACACTCTCTGTGTCCAGGAAAGCAACCATCATTGCGTACTTTCTATATTGATGTTCGATATATTAGTTCGATATGGCTAGACACAGAAATCAGAGCTGTATTCTCCGACTTTCCTTTTGACTTCAGTAGACATGTTGACAAAAGTTTCGGAAAAATTTTAGCTCGTATGTGGATATCAATAAGTCGTTCTAGAGTTTTCAGAAGGAAAGATAGGTTTGAGGGTTTTTGGAACAACATAAGAGCATTTTGGCAGAGGGCAGGAAGGAACTTTAGTCTGATCGAAGGCCAATGTGAATTAGGTTTGATGTCAACCTCACGTGGAGGACTTAAGAGTTCATAGGATAGTGTTTCCGACAGTATTCCTCTGTATTTTTGCTAATCGGTTTTCCGATACTTCCGTATTACTTGGATGTGCGGGTTCTGGATCTGCTAGGGATACCTCCTTAGGCACGACTTTGAGTTTTGCACCTAGCAAAACTTCTACTAATCTACCTTTGGCTTTAGTGTAAAGGAGCAGTGGGTAGTCCGTCTTTTAGGATGTTGTTAGTCCACTCAATCTTGCTGTTTATTTCCGCTCTTCTCTCAACCTCCGAAAACGCTTTCGATGGAGCATGCCGATGCGGCTGAGCACCTGATTCCTCCTAAGGGAGAGGAATTTGTGGCGGGCCACAAGCTTGCTGCTGCTAGGGGTGTAGGAAGTGATGGAACCATGGCTCGCACAGTTTTATCTCTTTTTGAGATAAACTCGTTGCGTTTGCCTTTAGAGGGTGGTGCGTCATAACCTTCCACAGTCTTCCCTCCGCTCGAAAATGCAGCAACCTTGCTGGTAGTCGGTGGAGTCACCGTTTTCCCGCCCGGCCTCGGGTTTTTTTTTTTTTGAGATTATATTCATTATAAGATCCCACGAGTAGCAGAGAAAGGATTGTCCATCTGTACAGAAATCCGCTGTATACAGATAAGACTACCTAATCCGGAAGTCGCCAGGTATGGATATACTAGACCATCAGCCAAGTTGATCATCGGCATGGGTAGCATGACACCTTGATCCAGTCCAGGGTAATGTGGGAGGTTGATGAGGTGGAAAGGTGGTAGCATCGTTTATTTTCGGAACTCATCTGGAGAATTTGTTGAGATCCATTGACCTGACTCAGCCTCTACAACTCCACAAGTTTTACGTTTAGGATAGAGGCCGGTCCATGTTAAGCACTAAGAGAATAACAATTTAAGTTTGCATATGAATAGCCCAAAAATGACACAAGCCAACATAAGGGTGCGGGTAATACCAGAGACTGTAGGGAACAGTTGAAAATTGTAACAGTAATCATGAAAGTGCTAGGTATACGAATAACGATCGTTTTCTAAGTCGCGAAGTCCCTATCCTGCTAACGCAAAGAAAACCCTCTTATTGCCAGATTTTTGCACCTTAAGCACTGCGATATATTGTAGATGGACATGTTTGGAATGAGAGATTTAAGTGAGAAAATCTGGCCAATCAAAGGCACTTTGCCAAGTCAGCAAAGTGTTCACGGAGTCCGGCGTAAGGATAGTGCTTGTACAGACGCACAAAAGTTCCTCATATCGTGGAAGCTGTCCTGTGCCCGTATATTGCCGACGAGATACCAGAAGAAGAATCAACATTATACAGTGCTACTAACAAAAGTGAACCTCGACTTAGGATTAAATGGATAATTTCTACTCTCAACTAGTTGCCATATGCAGCCTTACTTCTGGAAATGATTGGGCTTTCAGTGATAAAGTAGCATATAAGAACACATGTTCAAACGTCTGATTTATGGGTATGCCCTCTGCAATTGAGTATGTCGAGTTCAACTGAGTTAGACGCCAGTCATCGGAGGCATATTATTTGAAAACTCATCATATATGCAGCGGATATTGGTGAAAGTAGATCATGTTACAAAGAAAACTTTAAAGCTTGGCTTTCCGTTTCTCGAATTAAGGGAAGTGCCAATATCGGTATGGAATAATCTGTACTGCATATATCAGTAACAACGTCAGAAACATGATTACAATACCATAATACAGTTATTTCACGATTAGTAAAATACAGTTATGCTGCCTTACACGCCGACCGTCTTATGACTCTGGTCTTATGGACATTCCGTCTGATACTATGAGACCAGAAGTCCTGCTACGGACAAAATCCGAAATCGACTTTCCGTGCACGCAGGACTGGCTTCGGCCAGAATCCGAGCTAGGAAAGGAATTGTTCACCAAAACTGATTTAGGACGCGACGCCGCGCTGATGTCTTTCTTGGGCACGACAACATTAGATTTAATTTTTTGCGCTTCTCTTCTAAGAGGAGTTATACGCAAAACAGTATTTCTTTGAGTGTCCGACCTACGCTCGAATCAATCTACTACAGGAACTTGCTAGTGGGTGTTACTATTGGTACAGTACGTACTTTACGAGTGAAGAGAAAATTCATTAAAAGGAACACACAAGGCGTATGATTCATTAGTTCCGAGATCTCTGTTGCTGAAACACCTGGATTAAACTGAGCACATCCGACTGCCTTGGCGTAATGTTTTGAACATTCACACGGTGGATCTAAAATCCTTAACCGAAACCCTAGCTTGTCGACCTCATTAACATTGATTGCTTTCTTAATTCTTAGCATCGTCTCGCCCGATGTCGGCACCTATTTTGGTATGGGCAGCAGAATCAGAAAGAAAAAAGCTGCGTTACAAATCGAGGTTACAAATGTTTGGTTCCAAATGTCAGTCATTACTTATAATAACATTGGATCACAAGATAACGATAGGAAAAAAAATTAGATAAAACAACAAAAGCTTCGCTGGTAGTGTTTTAAGCGGTTTAGTACAATATGCGGCCTTACATATTGCAGCCGACTAAAAAAACCAAGCAGAATCCAAAGAACAGCATGTCTATGCATAAGCGGCGCTCTACGCTTCACTCCCTTCGCGGCCTTAGACATTCTGTTTCATTTGACACCCATCGACATCTTCAACAAGCAAGATCTTCGCCTTAAAGCAACTACACAGTGGAAAAATAATTTATTTGGCCACGCTAATATTGTTAATATATTAGAAATCCATATAGAGAACATCGATTACACCATAGCTAAACTCCGATTTGACAAAGACTATCATGCGAGCTTTCCCTCTAGATCCTTCTGGGAGGAAGATGCCTTCATGGGGGACAAGTCTATCCACTTTCACACAGATGGATCTAAGACTGATAGCGGGGTTGGTGGCGGTGTTTTCTCAGATAAGCTAAATCCAAGCATCTCCTTCCGTCTTCGAAATCACTATAGCGTGTTCCAGGTGGAAATTCTGACGATTAAGGAAGTTCTGTCCTGGCTGAAGATAAACGTGATATCTGCTAAGGATATACTCATCTTTTTGGACAGTCAGACCGCTATCAGGTCCATGGACTCTGTCTCACTAATTTATAAAACCGTTCTTAAATGCCGATCATCTCTTACGGAAATGGCATAGCAGTTCAACCTTTACTTTTGTTGAGCGCCTGACTACAGGGACATTCTAGAGAATTTTAGGGACGACGAACCCGGCAAAATTGAAACCACTCTATTCTACCGGAAAAAGGTAGCATAGGTATACCAATTGCTACGTGCAAGTAATTTATTTAAGCTGGATGCTATTAAAAGAACAGACCTTAGATGGAACGGTGGGCCAACATGTCTAGCGACTAAACAGATCTTGACAAAGCTGGATCTGAATCGCTCTAAGAGTCTGATTCTGATTCTGAGTCTGATATAAGTGTTATTACTGGACACTGCCTTATAGGCAAGCATACAAGAAGAATTAACGCTTTTACAAACGACTTCTGTAGAAGCAGCATGAACGAGGAGAAAGAGGGGACAAACTCCACCTAGGAGACTTCTTCGACAATGACTTAAGCGATCTAAAGAATACAGACGTTAACAGTCTCCTGCGCTTCATCATAAGTTCAAATTGGTTCCATGAGTAATAGGATCATAGATCCACATGGCAGCACAACGGGACAATAGGCCTAAGTGAGTTGGTTTTTCAACCGCCACTCTCAACTTACCTAGGTTAGGTTAGGTTTAAGTGGCTGGCTTCACTAATATACAGATCTCTGTACAGATGGAACTTCTTTCTCTGCTACTCGTGGGACCACTATGCAAAAGCCTAAAGGAAAAACAATATACGAGGCCGGTACTCTTTTATTACCGGGTGGTAATACGGTCACTGGACCGACTACCGACAGGGCTCCTGCAATGCCGAGCGAAAGAACATCTGTGACAGGCGACAAAGCTTTCAAGGAGCGGCAAGACCGTGGTAAGACATGGTCCTACCACTTCCTCCACCCCTAGCAAAAACGCTACATAGAAGCTCAACCCCGCAAGAGAGCTCCTAGCAAGGCGAAAAATGCGAAAACAAAAAGGAAACTAGAGTAGGCGAATAAAATCCTCAAAGACGGACCCCCCACTGTTTCCAAATCACTAAAAGACTTCTCCAAGCACCAGAGATCATTGGAGGAAACCATTTTGGTTTGCAATAGGCCCAAAACGAGAACTCCCCCAGGACCTTCCGACGCTACATCTCTGAGGTCTTTTAGTGATATCCTAAAGGACGAGATCATGATCGCGGTGATCGATAGGAGCGACGCCGACGGATCCATTTCGGCAGACTGGTGGCAGCTGGTCAAGTTGAAGCTTTCGAGCAACTTCTTGACCATCATGCGACGCTGGCTAATACCAAGGAAACGTCAAGCTGATTGCTTGCACTAACCAGATATCCTTGGATCTCAATAAAAAAAAAAACTATAAGTGGTCTAGGAGAGGTCTGGCCAGGTGCTAGGCTCGAGGTCGTGGCAGAGGGGGACATCCCTAGCCGACCTAGAACCCGCGCCTGGATCCCAGCTGAATCCTCATCCCCAGAAGACATTCTAGAGATCATCGAGCTCAACAACCCGACTCTTCTGACTCATGACTGGATGGTCGCAAAACTAGAAGAACTAAGGGGCCCTTACAGATACGCGCTAATTGTGATCAATAAAAAGTCCCATTCGGTTGGGCTTCGAGTCCATCTACCTAAGGGTCTATAAGAAGGACGAGTTCGATACTGATAAGCAACCGGCTCCTCCTTTAACAGAAAATACAAACCTAGCCTCGGACATTTGAGTAACGATATCCTTCCCTAAGTTTGATAGCGATGAATCCAACCAGTCTGGGGCGACTAATAAAACGTCGGCATCCATCTCTAGTTCTACGTTGGAGATGGATACCGACGACGAAACAAACAGAGTTCCTTCACGATCAGACTTGGAGAATGAGCTTTTGGTCTCGCCTTCAGAATCGGAGGACTCTGGTAGCACCGTGGTTGGAGTTTCTTTGGAGGATTGCAGCAATGAAGCTAGGATTTCTCCAAATTAACCTCCACCACTCAAAAAATGCCTCGGCCGCACTAATTCTGCTTCTTTTCAAATGACATCATCCTAATCCAAGAACCATGGATTATTGGACTAAAGATACCTCTATACGTTCCGCTATATACCAAAGACAAAAGCAAGATCAACTTACCTAACCAAACCTAAAAACAACTGTTGCTTTTAGTTCATCCACTATTGTATTTAAAATGCCATCTAGAAGCCATAAAAGATTATATAAAAGTAACTTGCAGATATTTCTTCCTTCCATCATTATGTTTTAAATTTTTTGGCAATCATCCTGCATTCTTCTTAGTTCAAGTCCAGATCCAAGTTAGCTTAAATCTTCTTTTGACACTTTGCCAAAATACCTCTTCACAAAATCTACGCCTAGTATTCTAGCATTAAACTTTATAACGTCCTCTTAAATAATTTTCCAATTTGATGTTTACATTCCACTTTAATATAACAACATGGCTCTCAAATCCCTAATAGAATTTCATTTAACTTAATATCTTCATCACGTGTCACATCATTTCTTAATCCGCGAATAACGTTGAAGATTTAATATCCGCGCCTTTTACGATCAACTTTCATTCGCTGCTACTCATTCTCATTACCTAAAAACTGAAAACGTACCATACCGCACCAAATCGCAACAAAATGAGAAACAACCTTTGCCCTGGTTTACCTAAACACACAAGTAAGCATACTGGCAGCATCCAAATTGGCAACGGAAAACAACCAATTTCCAAATAAATTACCCCGAAACTCAAATGGCTCTGCCCGCAGCGGGTAAACAAAATTCAATAATGTAATAGAGTAATGATCCATGTCAGGATAGGTTGAATTGAAGCTTGGTGAAAGGCAAGATGTCCTAGCGGGCAAATGGTAAGAGAGCACTCATGAACTCATAGTGGTTGGTGGCGGTTCTAGCTAGAAAATGACGCACACATCATATGTGGTACACAACCTCACCATTATCGATTCTCGGCAGCACAAAGTCAATTCGGAACATCTTATGGGTCGATATCTGCGATATCTTGGCGTCGTTAAATCGTCAAGCTGCTCCCGACTCCCGAGAAACCGAAATTCAAATGCTAATGACATAGCCCATATGTGACTTGTACAAAGGCCCTCTCACCTCTTAATGGAATACTGATACAATGTGCTACCTTCGCTCCCATATCTTGTCATTGCCGTTGTATGTTATTGTTGTTTTTGACTACGTTCACATCGCCCTCACTGTCCTCATCATAATCCTCGTCATCGATTTCGACGTCGCATATCAATTCAAAGGTACCCTCCCTTGGGAATGATTCGCAAAACAATATTAGATTATGGAAATTTTACTGCTTTCCATTCGGAGACAGGGTGCTGAGACTGGCACTGCTACTGATACTGATGGTAATGGTGATGGTGAATTTCCAAATTCAAGCCATCTTCCCGGTGGAAGGATCAACGAACATAGCTTTCGATTTTGTCACGCATGTGGGTGTTAAAGCTGAAAACGGTCATTGACCCACGAAATATGATGCAGGAATAATTAGATTGAATTCGTTTCTCCCAAGAGTATACGAATATGTACGAGTACGTAGTATGTAACCAGTGAAGAATCCTAAGTTGAGGGCTTTACATTTGGTATCTACCAAATTCGTGTAGGTAAGCATATGCTTTTTGAGTGGGGTTCCATGCAAATAGGGAAAGACTCGCACCGATATCTAATTGAGTTGTTTTATAACGACATCTTTAAAGGTGTAGAGCATAGATACCTCCAAGCTTTTTAAGATGTTACCCACCTTATGCTGCATAAGATAACATGAATATATCTTACGAGTATATCTTTTGGTGACATAATGAGATTGTCATCATGTGCACAAGATTGAGGCATTCTCCGGGAAATATGAATAATCTAATAAGGCAATTCCGACCGAAATATACATATTACTCGTGTGTAACTGTAAAAGAAATTTGGTAGATGACACATTATTTAGAGCATGCCTGTATGTTGGTCTTTGTTAAGACATCGTTAGGGAACTAGGTCATACGAGTTTGGACTTAAGTGAACCAAGCTAACAACTCAATAGATTAACGCCAGCTTTCGTAGCCTCAATGAGTTCGCTGTTTAGCAGGAGGCTATGGTAAAGATCTGGCCATCCAGGTTCAGTAAAGAGAAGTTTTAAGGACAACATAAGCCTGATTTGCGTTCATGCAAACACAACACCAAAGCTATGCTTGAAGATCCTTGACCCAGGCTGGGAAAACAAGCCATCTTTGAGTGAAAGACAGGTACCGATGTACATTGTTTTTAAATGTTTACAAGTCATAACGACCACAAGCGAGTTGTACGGCTAAGGAACGAACCAAGATATTTTAGAGTTCGTCCGAAAGTGGGCTTCAGGGTATTCTGATGACCATTCATATCGAGACGGATATTATGATGCATCGAAGGATGAGAACCGCTCGTGAGCTCGACAAGCAGTAAAGAAGGGAAGAGCACAGGCTTTTCCGAAGCGAACGAAAGAGGAAGAGTTCAAGAAGCGCCCAATCGAGAAAATGAAGAGATGTTACTACAGGAATAGCATTCGAGAGTTCAACTAGAAAACGGGTCGTACATGGCAGGCTACAAAGACATAATAGAAACCTTGGAATATAAATATGAGCAAATACCACTAAAGGGTGACTTTGCATTAAGCATTGCCATTTCATCATGGAAGGACTTATGGTACACCCAAACAACGCTTGCAAATTATTGAATTTTTTGTTATTTATTGTTTTTTTATGCACTGCCACCATTTTACGATCATCATAATCGACCTCCAAGCAAGCGATTTAATCCAAAGCGACCAAATTTCGCACCAATTTCACGTTATTGGACATCAAGCCATCTACCCGTATGTACAGCATGTGTCCTGAGGAAATAATCCGATAGTGTTCATGAAGACTGCGATTTGTGTTACTCGAGTACGTGCAAGATTTTACGTAAGGATCTTGGTCTTAGCCCGTACAAAATACATCAAGAACTGAAACCGAACGACCTACTTAATACAACTTACGTTCCGGTGAGTGGGCCTGAAAAAAGCTGGAGGAAACAAAATTGCTGTATTTTTTTCTATGAGCAAGGTCTAACAATACTAGAGCTGCCAATATACCCGGAATATGGACTCATTTTCCCATATTTTTTCAAAGATGACCATGAGAAGAACGCTACAGTCAATAGCGTCCATTATACACCCTAACTAACTCGAACTGCTACCAACTTCAGACTGCTATAATTTCCAAACCGTTCTGACAGTGAGCTCAAATTTTGACACATGACAAATAATTTTATTATTTACAAGCCTTTTAAGCGATTTCCGTCTCAGTTGTGTTGACAAATTTTTATCCGCGATGGAATTCAAACGTGATAGTGTGATTGCTTTATATTTGGCTGGAAAACCACAAGTAGCTATCGTTAGAGTCCTCCAGCACCTCAACGTGAATAAAATATTTGTGTCTCGGGCCATAGCTCGTTACCATGATACTGACAGCGTTGCAAAACGCCATGGAGGTGGTCATAAAAAAACAGCAACATCGGCAGGAATGGGTCGGAAAGTGAAGGCTCGAAATGAGCGAAATCGGCTTCGAAATGGACGAAAAATGGCTCGTGAGCTCAACATATCGTTGGAACGCATGCAACACATACTGAAAAATGAACTTGGGCTCAAGCCATTGAAGTTCCAAAAAACACACGATCTTACACCGCAACAGAAAAAAGTTAGAGACGAAAGAGCGAAGGAGTTGCTACGCTTGCACGAAAGTGGTGAATTGCCGAATTTGTTTTTTTTCGATGAAACCCTATTTGTTATAGAGCAATATGTCAACAAACAAAATGAACGAGTTTACTTTCGGATGGCCACCAGAGAACAGGCAGCACCGACGGTGATGGTTTGGGTCGCCATAACCGCCGATGGTTGCTCTCCGCTCGTATTTTTGGATCGTGGGGTCAAAATTAATGCGATCGTATACCGTGAAACTATCTTAGAGACAGTATTGAAGCCTTGGGCAAACAATCATTTCCGTCGGAGACCGTGGAGAATTCAACAAGACTCGGCACCGTCTCACAAAGCGCGCGTCAACCAAGATTGGTTAAAAAACAATGTTCCACACTTCATTTCTTCTACACAATGGATATGCTAATTCTCCGGATGCAAATCCATTGGATTTCTCTGTCTGTGGTATTTTGAAGGTGAAAGTTGGCACTAAAAAATACCAAAGTTTGGATCACCTCAAACAAGCACTTCGCCGGGAATAGACCAAAATACCGCAGAGCCACTTGCGTGCATATTGAAAACTTCTGATGCAATTTGAAAATTGATGTATTTTCCAATATTTTTTGCTTTGGCACAATAAAATTTATCAAAAATTAAAAAAATTATAGCATTTTAAAAAGTTGCAGTTCGAGTCAGTCACCCTGTAGTTCAATGATTTCGAACTTTTTTGTTTTTTTGTCTTTTAACTCCAATTTTGGGCGGATAAAGGCTCTATGTACTAAGTTCAAATCATTGCAAACATTTCGCAGCATTTCTGACGACATCGAATATATGGTCATTCCAACGTAAATTGTCACTGACACACATACCGAGAATGGAAAATTTTTCGGCTCCGACGTTGTATGGTAAGTGTCACTCATGGATAATGGCTGGATGTTTAAATTTTGCTTTAATGACAGCAGATAGCACTGTGTTAGTGGTTCTCAATTAAGTGATTCTGTTCATATCGGTATGTAAAGGATTAGCATAAGAAGCCATTCCCGTTCTATAAGAGCAGAGACGTAAGTCAGGGAAGAAATATGAAAAGCAGAGTATACTGTCATCAGCAAGGAAATATATTGAATTAGAAATAGCAGACAAAGATCTTTAATGAAAATGAAAAGGAATGTCAGAGACAGAATGGAGCCCTGAAGCAAACCAGCATTTTGTGGATGTCAGATTTGGAACCGTCCAAGGCAACTTGAATTGATTTCTAATCCATTGAAGAAGACAGTCGTCGATCTCAAAAGCACGCATTTTTGTCAAAATAGCCTAATGCCAAACTTAATTGCTTTCACCAGACTAATATACGCTTTGGTTCCACTTTTCGGTGGGAAATACCATCAAATCACCAGTAGAACTGTTGAGAAGTTTTCGTGTTTGAAATATTTCATGAGCTGGTGATATATCAGCTTTACCATGGCCTTGGAAAGAAGGGATGTTTGTGCAATGGGTCTGTATAAGGAAAGACAAGGGACGAACTGGACAAATCCTGTTTTCCATCTGCTCGGAAAAAGTCCTAAACGGAGGGATTTATAAAAAAGCTTATGCATTAGTTTTGCCAGCGTTGAAGTACACCTCTTCAGGAGAAGGGGACATATAGCATTTGCATTAGCGGATTTGTGTATATTGAGATCTGTAAGTACTCTTGCTATTACAGGAGTGCGAAAATGGATTCGTCTCATTGAAGATTCGACGCACTCAAGTGTAGGCGGGGACAAAGCACAGTGTGGAAATGTTGAGCTGGCCACAAAGTGTACAGCAAGCCGATTAGTCTTGTCCAAAGAGTTGAAAGCTGAAATGTCATTGTACAAAATGGGTGTTGGGATGGAGGATGAGGCAGAATTTCTAATGTTTTTAAAGACCGACCAACAATTTTTACTAGCTTTGAGACTCTGTAGTATAGTTTGCTTCATTTCTTAGTCGTATTGGAATTTCACACCCCTAAGAAAGATGTCACAGTCATTCCTGGGTCGTTTGAACTTTTTTTGGTTTTCCTCTGTCGGGTTGGTCTTATAGGACCGAAAAGACATATCTCTAACCCTGGCAGCCTCTTTACAGCTCGAGTCGGACCAAGGCTTTTCTTTTGGTTTGATACTATTCATCCGATGAGGGATAAAGGATCTCATTCTCAAGAAAATTGTGTCTGTGGTCATATCAGCGACATCTGCATCGTTATCGAGTAAACATAAAGACCAGTTAAAATTCCTAAGGAATGTATCAAGTCCGCTCCAATTGGCTTTCTCGTATTACCATGCGGTGTTTTAAAAATCCTTTCTTTAACTGTGCGGTCGGTGTATGAAAAATCAGCTAATATGACATAGTGTTCCAACCTTGTACTTAGCAGTGATAGAAGTAGATAACAAGTCCGGCGTGTTGGCGTATAACTATGTTCGTGTGGGCTCATTTACAAGGTGGGTCAAGTTGTTTTCCGCAACTAAAATCTCAAAACATCGTTCTTTTGGTCTGCCAGTCCGTTTAAAATGTCGAAAATATGTGTATATTACAGTCGCCGCGCCACGGTAATAACGATTTCGGTATGAGGATACAGAGATACAATTCTTTGAATGGAGTCAGACAGCGCATTGAATTGAATTCCACACTGGAACAGCGGTTACATGTGATGGAGAATGCTAAGTTCAATCACTACCCACGTCAATGGCGAGACTGTGGACCTGCTGGGGTGTCAAGATTTCGTCGATTGTGGACTTTTCTGTCCTGAAACCATGCTAAAAAGGGCCATTGAGGTTATTGACGAAGAGTTTCAGACATTCGCACGATAAATGTTATCTTGTTTACAATGTTGAACAGACTTATACCTTTTCAAGGACTCATTTGGATCAGGCATATGATGCTGAGTTTCAATTCATCAAGTATACACTCTTCTGATCAGATCTGAGAAATGAGTTGGTCACTTCCAGCAGCTCTGAATACCTTAAGTGGTAAACCGTTAGGTCCGGTAGTCTTAAATAATGCTATCCATTCTCCAAGTTGAGTGTTTTACTTTGCCTAAAGGCAAGATTTTGGGCTTCATCACCGTTAAACAGTCTACAGAGGAAGTTTTTCTATATTCTCAGCACCAACTGTTGCTCTAATACAAGGTTTCCTTCATTGTCTTCATAGGTTTCTGGGTTTCTTGGCTTGATACGTTCTTTTAACTTGTTGATAAAACTTCCGTATTCCTGGTGTACAAACTCACCATATCTCTTATCGAGCGCATTAAGAGAAACCTGCACAGCAGTTGTGCGTCTCTGATTGCACGAACAACACTGGGCTTTGGTTCTTGATGATAGCGGAATAGGAGTTGATTAGAGATGTTGGTTTCTAGGGGTCTTTTGCCGTTGGAACTTTTCTAGGTTATATCTTCTCACAGTAGTTGATTTTTTGTTATGTCGTTTGGAATAGGATCTGCATTCGTACCTTAGCTGCAACAAGGTGGTGATCAGAGTCATTGTTGGATGTCCAGAATAATGGAAGCACGCCTTCCGTCGTTCTCAGAATGTTCAATTTAATAAAATGTTGTCCTCTTGTGTATATTGAGATGAGGAAACCGTTGGGTTGCTATAGTGATATGCGATTTCGTCACACCGCAAAAAAAAGTAATAATAACCAGTGAACCAGTGAACCAGTAAATCCGTTGACATCTCGCCTTTGCCTTGAGTTGGCACTTAAGACATACTTTTAGGTCCAATCGGAGGCACTTTAAGAATTTATGTGTTTTCTCGTAATTAAAACTGCAGTGTCATATGCATAAATGAACTTTTAACAACCTTCGGTTGCTAGAACTGAAAGTAATTTGTTTTGTGGTATAAACCCCGCACCAAATGCCTCTATTGAAAAAGGAAATGGAATGCTATCCCGAATGAGTCATCACATTACAACTCCGATGCGAGGGAAAAATGTAAACATTTCTATTGGAAGAATGTAACTCGCCAAAAACATAAATCTTTTCCTAACATTCAAGACATTAATTTAAATTAAAGAAAACATAATCAAGAGCAACCAATAAACCGTTCCAGGTACCCTATAAAACTCCAATCCAATGAGCACAATTCTGCACACATCCTTCACATGCAATTACCTCCAATTAAAAGGGAATCCACATCTTCACAGCAGGTCTTCCTAAATTAAATTAAAATCCAACTCCCATAGGCAACAACACCGAAGACGTGAAATAATGAAAATTCTATAAATAAGAATATTCTCCGGGACTCACATTTGGATTATGACTGTTTGCGTCGGTCGGGTGTCATGGCCAATTATGGGCGTCCCTGGCGGAAGCCACAAATAACAGCAGGTGTTGACGCATTCAGCTGGCGTGGTCCATTCTGAAGTTGAGACGTTTTTCAACTTCGATCACATCAACTGAAAATCTTTGTGCAAATTATGATCCATTGCCACATGCCCAGATTTAGAATTCCAGGGAATGTGCGTGCGTGCGTTTTTTTTTTTTGTTTTTTTTTTTTTTAATTTTAGAGAATTATTTGTCAACTTCAGGAAGTTGGATGTCAGGAGAGGAGAAGCTAAATAAAGAAATATTCTTGTTAAGCAATGCTGTGCTCTGTTCATTGAATGATTCTGTAGAGCTGTGAATGGGATAAATTGCTTGGAGTGGATTTTCGCCGATTGTAATTCGAAATTTGTCTATCTTGGTGTGATGAAAGGGGCTTAAAAAATGCGTTTTTAACGAAAAAACATATGGAGAATCACTTGAAAATAACTTCGGGATTTTTGTCAAACCCCAGATAGTTCGCGCATTTGCTTGATGTTTCAGAAAAGTCTGGATTTGTCATTTTCAATCTTAAAAGGAGAGTAAGCGAAGAATTAGTGTCAATTGTTCAATTACGCTACTACTATGAGCATTAGCTCCCATCCTCATAAAAGAAACCAGATTTACTTAATAAACAAACCGTTGCTTAGGGGAGGTGTTCTAGGACGGTTTTCCTCTGTAAGATTTGGCGAGATCCAGAATTGGTTGTTTGGTTGTTTGATGTGACTGCCCAAGCAATAGTAAGGCCAATTGTGATGCCGTTGAATCTTGATCCATTTCTGTCATGTGGAAAAAGCCTAGAAGTCAGGGAGCTAGTTTAAAACTACTTTGAGCTTCTGATGAAGCGAAGCGGCAATATTGATTTCTGCGAGATCATAGAGTTTGTCTAGAAAGTTTGAGCCCAGATATGATTTCCTAGTGCTAGTTAGGTCTAAGCTTTTGCAAAGGAAATGAAGAGTCTTTTCCTCTTCTTTCTCATCCCTGTGGATCATTTGAGAAGATGACAAGCCTTGCGACCAGATCTGTCAGGTGACATGACATGAACCTGCGATTCGCCTTATTAACCGTACCCTGTATGATTATGTATATTTTTACATGTAACAGAGGTGATACAGCAGAGGTGAATATTTAACTGCTCAGCCAGTCTGGCTCTCAATGTAAATGCAGATATCTTTGGCCGATATCACATTCCATTTCAGATAGGAGTGAGAACTTCCTTGATTGCTATTACCTCCGCCTGATAGACACTGCGGGGGCGGGAGGAGAGATAAAGATTTAATTTTCAAGAGAAGATTCCAACTCCCAGTCATTCTTCAACTTTTGAGCCGTCTATATAGATGCGGATGGATTCTTTATCATCTACCCAGTCCTAACGAAATAGTAGCTTTGAAGCACCTATCAATGCAGTATTTGGTAGTGGTGTAGTCGATATCTTCTGGGATTTCTCCTAGGTTACCCAAGATTGTGGAGTGTCCTGTGTGTATATAGGACCACAATGAAGTGACTTTCAATATTATGCCTAAGTTGGTAGCTAGTTGTTTGGCGAAGATGTCTAGAAGGGTGATGTTGAGAAAACTTAAGGGGTGACCTTAAAAGCGCCACTGATGCATATAAGGCAAGACGCAGCACCTTTTTAGGATTGCGAAGGAGAGTTGCCTTGTCCAAGGCAGTACACCAGACAATAACACCATTTGACCCTTATGACAGCTAAGTATAGCCAGTACGTTATACGGGGTTGCATACCACATTTCTTCGTAACCGCTCTTTTACAAGCGTAGATGGCTAAAGTGGCTTTCCTAATTGCTTCTTGTATGTAAGCTTTCTAGGTTACTTCGTTTTCTTTTGTAGAATAAGACCAAGGTATCTTGCACGTTTTGCAATATGAGTAGTACGTGTACCGTGCATTTTAGAGAGGTCGAATTGAGGAATCTTGTTTTGCCTTGTGAAAGGAACTAGTTCGGTTTTGTGTATATTGATGGCTAAGCCACACCGACTAGCTCAATATAAGAGCTCATTCCTAAAGTAATTCGTTTACTACTAAGCTTCAGAGAAATACAGACAGGGCACCAACCTGAGATGTACCCCTGCGAACAAACCATCTGGTCAATGTTCCCACCCAGTTCAGTGGTGATAGTCTTGCGATGTAGCAGCCTTCCAAGCGAAGTTTCGACTCCGACATTAAAAGTTGCGGTAGTGATCGACCCTGGCTTGACTTCAATATCAAGAATAGCTACCAGACAATACCATATACCTCACAAGAGATTTTTCACTGGAGCATTACAATGAGTGCACTGCCGTCTCAACCGGAAGACGTTTAGCTGATTGGTCCGAAGTTTTCAGCGCATATGTACATTCGAGCTTCTACCTGATTTATTTATAAAAACGACCTTTGGTTCTTTCCAAATCCTAGAAATGTAGGAAAGTTTCATACTGCCACTAAAGATGGTAAACAACCATAAAGATCTAGAGTGAACTCTAAGTATGATTAACTTCGACATATGGTAGGTGAAAACGAAGCTAGCTAGGAAGAAGGTAGGGACAGTGTTGTTAGGCTGTACAACAGCAAGGCACTTGGCGCTCCCTGTGGAGATTAATTTTTCAGCAACACAGCAAAGCTGTGTATCCCTGTTGCAAAAAGCGACTAAAAGACGAAAAGTCATATTCAAGCACTATCCGGAGTCCGTATGCATATTTGGACAGCTACTTTAAAAAGTTTAACATACCTTTTAAAAATTGACCAAGTATCGCAACCTGGAACGTTGACACAATGATGGGTAAAAGTTTCGAACACGAGAACCTTAACTGACTGACTGACTGATGGTAAAAAAATTCGCATTGACAATGGAATATCATCTGCGCCTAGGTGAAACTTATAGGCAGTGAACAATTAGAAAAAATATTTTGGCACAAATTCTATGAGGTTTGCAAAAAAAACTTTAAGGCAGGAAATGTTTTTTAATCGGCGCACATACTTTTGTCGGTTCTCAGGACAAGAGCAGAGAAAATTCGACGATAACGCGAATGTTTAACTGCTCCGCCATCTACTCGAGAGATGATAGACAGTCAAAGGCGGTATTCCTATTATATTAAGAATATTAGCTTGGCCAAATAGTTTATTTGTAATACGTTTATTTGTGTATAAGTTTTAAAACGTGACACTAAATTAGTTAACACAATTTAAGAGCTACTATCTCGACGACGGTTATAGCGGAATGCTTGAACAAAGAAAAAACGCGTGGTATTTTTAGCGGCTTCTTTCAGGTCGCTTAGTCGAAGTACATTGTGGCGGTTGCGGATTAATCGGTGCGGACATGGACAGCTATTCGTTGTCGTTCTCATTTGTCTTTAAGTATGCTGTCCTCGAATCGAAAACTTAGAGAGCTTCCCTTGAATCTCCAGTGTGAAAAATTTATCGTGGCGCTCTCTTATTTTATAGGGTCCCTCATATGGCATAACTATCGAGCTTTGGCGGAGTCATTGCAAGCGAATTCATGATATGATGTTTGTAAGCCTTGGTGAACGAACGGGCGTCGCATATTTCGGAGGTCTTTGGTGAATTCGCTTTGCGATTGTCGATCGTTGGTGCCAGTAAATCGGCCGGTAACATGAGGGTTGTGCCGTATACAAACTTTGCTAGGGTGGCGCTCCAAGACCGAGAAGTATGAGTGGAATCGTTGCAGTTGATTGCAGCTTTCAAAGGTCAGATGCTTCTGGCCATTTAGTGTAGCGATCGATGACCTCAAAGAGATAGCGGTAGCACTCGGAGGGTGAAAATAGTTCTAAAATTTCGAAGTTGATTTTAGCGAAGTGTTCATCGGTGGTATCATGGAATGCATGTTTTGGCAAATTTAAAGCAATGTTTGCGAATGTTAAGCCAAATGAAACGTTCGGTCATAAGGCGCGCTGATACCTGGCGACTGGTTGTGAAAGACTATGTGACATTCGTCAAAGAATGACTTGCGTAGATCTTTTGTGATGAACAGTCGGACTCGGTTGTGCGACAAATCGCAATAAATGGGATTGAAAACAATGTTAGTTATGTTACATCGAGTGCACGGCTCACTTTCGAGTAGCTGCAGAAGTTCCGTGTCATCTTTCCGCGATATTGCAAGTTTCTCATAGAGGTCCTTCCCTGCGCAAACTGCAACGATACACGACAACAAATCTTTTGAGTGGTTATCCACCCCCTTGATATATCGGAATTCAGTGGTAAATTCGCTTATGAACGACAGGTAATTCGTTTGTCGCGGCGAAGATTTCTCTGGTCGTTGCTTGAAGACAAATAATACATGACCGTGCCGTTTCTAAGAGAGGGCACCACTTGAATTAAATCCATACCATTTTCAGTTAGTACCAACCTTCAGAAGATATGTGAATAAATTTGACAGCTGTCGGACGATTAGTTCTCGAGATATAGCGTTGTGAGTGAAGCAACTTTTGTTATTGTGAAAAAAATGGATTCAAAGCAATTTCGTGTGTTGATTTATCAATGCAGCCGATGCAAAGAAATGGCTTGGTAAGTGTTACCCGGACTCTGCACCAGCCGAACGTACCATTCGCAAGTGGATTGAGAAATTTAAAAGTGGTCATACAAGCACATAAGTTGATGCACGCAGTGGACGTCCAAAAGAGGCTGTTTCAGATGAAAACATCAAAAAAGTCCACAAAATGATTACGAATGACCGTAAAGTGAAGTTGATCGAGATAGCTGAGGCTCTGAAAATATCAAAAGAGCGTGTTGGATATTTCATACACGAATATTTGGACATGCGAAAGCTTTGTTCAAAGTGGGTGTAGCGTTTGCTCACAGTCGACCAAAAACAACAACGTGTTGATGATTCAGAAGAGTGTTTAAAGCTGTTCAACCGCAATAAAGCCGAATTTTCGCATCGGTATGTGACAATGGATGAAACTTGGCTCCATCACTTCACACCAGATTCAAGTCGGCAGTCAGCTGAGTGGCGAGCAGGCGATGAACCTCGTCCAAAACGGCCAAAAACTCAACAGTCGGCTGGCATCCGTATTTTGGGATACACATGGAATAATCTTCATCGACCATCTCCAAAAGGAGCATTGCGTTGTTGGAGCGTTTAAAGGACGAAATCGCAGAAAAAACGGCCGCATTTGAAGAAAAATAAAATGCTGTTTCATGATACACCGTATCACAAGTCGATGAAAACGATGGCAAAATTGAATGAATTCGGCTCGCCGGAAAGAGATTTAAGACCGATGAAGAAGTAATCGCCGAAGCAGAGGCCTATTTTGAGGCTAAACCGAAATCGTACTACAAAACTGGTATCGAAAGATTGAAAAATCGTTTCAACCAGTGTATCGCCCTCGAAGGCAACTATATTGATAAATAAAGTTGAATTTTGCAAAAAAATTTACTATAAAACGGCATGGACCATGTGTTATGAGCGGCTTGTTCTCCGTTTGAATGTGGAATTTACGTCCTTCTAGCAAGTCCCGAAAATTGCGTAGGGCCAAGTTTATTGCGGTGAGTTCTCTATCGTACGTGGAATAGCGTTGTTGCGTAGAAGAGATTTTTTTTTAAAGTAGCCTGGTGGCTGGTACGTTGTTGATTATTTAGTACAGAGCGGCACCTACTGCTAAGTTCGATGCATCCTTGACAAGTGTTAACTCTGTTTCCGGTACGATGTGTGATAGACGTGCTGCTTGTGCAAGAACTTAGCGGTAGTTGGCGAAGGCTGCTAATGTAGACTGTGTTAAGTTGACGGCAGTTTTATAGTTATTCCGATTGCTAATAGCGAAATTTGAGCGACGGTTAAATGAAGAATGAACTTACGATAGAAGTTAATCGTTGCGATGAAACCTTTCAGATGTTTTACGGTAACTGATGACTTGATGCGAGGGATTCAAGATCCGGCTTCCGTTGCACCTCGTGAATCAACCGCTGAGGGATTTAGGCTGCATTGCAAAGTACAAACGTCATGTGCAAAATTCGTACAGATCAAAGGACGTAATGATGGCGGTCTTAGGCACGTTGTCTGGATTAATCGGAACCTGGCGAAAAGCTTTTTGCAAATCTATTTTTGAGAAAACAGACTTACGTGGGAGGATGTTGGCGCAGTCGTAGAGTTACGGAACGGGTAGCGATCGGGTATCGTAATTACGTTGAGGCTTTTCTAATCTTTGCAGGGCCTGCAAGTACTATCTGCTTTACGGGGGTCCCCGCCCAATTATCAAGGCTTCGCCCATCAATGACGTTGTCTAATCAAAAGCGGAGGCAGAGCAAAATTAACTAGTCTTATTGTAAAGATTTTCGGTATTTAACGCCTCCGAATGCTGCTACGATTTTACTAGTTTCAGTGGGTGGCAGGATCACCGCTAGTCCATACCAGGACTTAAAACACGGTACCGTGGGAGTCAGGAGCCCCCGGGATTTCGGTAAGGCCTGACTTGTTTAGGTAGGCCCACTTTTGGAAGCATCATGGTGGCTGTGGTTTAAACACAAAGTCGCGGGAAGGGTCTTTGACCCAAAGTGGAGTTACTTAAGCTGGGTGCTGTGACCCTAAGATCAGCAAAATATTTTAGGTCGGCCTCGACAAATACCAAAGGTGGAACTTTAACAACACGGGTTCTACTTTGTATATTTTCGTAGCAAATAGCGAAGGCAAGGCGTATGTATGGGCATCCCGTGAAATTAGGCCTTCAACGCAGGAGTTCACGCTAAACACTTGAGACGTTCTGCCCGCTTTACGGACCATGTGGAGTGGATTCGATCACTATGACGGTAGTCATATTCCTCATCGTCAAACTCCGTTTCCGTTTCAATAATTACGAAACTAGGACATTGAAAATATCGTACCTCTTGTGTTGACCAGTGAGTATTACACAGTGCTTTCTAGGGCGATGTTAAGCAAAGGTGGATGACAGAGCGTGATGTTTTTTTTTTTAACTTGAAAGTATCGGTTTAAGGTCCCATTCTAGCTAAATAGAATCCATAGCATTCCCTCAAATTTATTTGGGACGCACAGTCTTACAGAACAGAAAACACATATCCTGCCGTACCTCGTTTAAATTTTAACATTACCGGGCACTTAATAACACCCAGATTTATCAGGGACACTGTCCCGGACTCTATAGATGCACATCTGAATGATGATACAAATGAAACGGTTAAAAACACAGAAATTTATCTTTATGTAGAAATTGGCAAAATACTCGTATGTCCTTGAAAGAAAGAAAAAAGAAATAATTCAACAAAACGAATAAGACCTAAGAGAACACGTAATAAACAGAAAAAATAGACTAAGTCCCACACGATGACTTGGATGTGGTCTGCCAAATCGCATAGTGTATACATCTCCTTATGCGATGCATTTGGATATGGACGTATGTTGTACTAGATTGGGTGAAAAGTAACCTCCTTAGGAATGAAAAAAAAAATTTTTAAATGTTTTTTTTTTATTTTATTTAAGTTTCTTGATCCCGTTTGAAAAGTAATTTTCCAGAAGGTCTGCAAAATACTCCTCCATGGCGTCGATGATTTCCTCGCGTGATTTTAGCCGTGGTTTCGATGTTCTTGTGCGCCGGTGCATTGTGAGGCCGTTTTGCAGCGATTTCTACCTTCAATCGCTCCAATAATGCACAGTAATACTCGCTGTTGATGGTTTTTCCTTTTTCGAGGTAGTCCACGAAGAGTATGCCATGACAATCCCAGAAAACCGACGCCATAACCTTTCCGACCCATTGAGCCTCCCTCGGCCGCTTCGGAGCACTCGGAGCACCGGCTTCAATCCATTGCCGGACACTCATTCTGTTCTCTGGTGTTTAACAGTTACCAATCGATGCCAAAAGTCCGCCCGATTCTGCATCAGCAAGTCCAAACACTCTTTCAAAGTGCTCTCACATTCTTGTTTTTGGTCAGGAGAGAGTATGCGCGGCACCCAGCGGCAGGATACCGTTTTCATATGCAGAATATTGCCTAAAATATGGCGTGTGCGTTCGCGCACCTTCACTTCCCGGTCAGCCAACACCATTTCATGTATTTTTTTGACTTTGCCCTCTGTAACCGCTGCGGTTTTTATCGGTAGTAGAGTTGTGGCCACCACAAAGCTCTCGAAACCAATATTTGACGGTGTAATCTGACGGAGCATTAGCCCTATAATATTTATCCAACTTTTCTTTTGTTTCCTTCGCCGTTTTGCCTCTCAAAAAATAATATTTTATGAGAGAACGAAAATCGTTTTTGTCCATACTCAGCATGATGCCAAGCTGTCAAAACAAAACTGAAGATAGTATCGCACTGAAATTTGGCATGTCTGCCTAAATATTAACAGACTTCAAGGCACCATAACCTTTTTTGCAGTAGCAGCGCATTATGGCGGTCAAAGAGGTTACATTTCACTCCACCTGGTAGTTAATAGTCCCGAATTGTCATGGTTATCATACAATTTGGCATGAAATACAAACGAGCAAATGGATCTCTTTAAAAGTTCTTAAAAGTTTTAGGATTTATTTGATATACGAATACGAGGTTTGTTCAAAAAGTTGAATTTTAAATTTCGCGGGCAACGTACATTCGATTATCGATTGTTTTCTTTTGCTGTGTTGGTACACATGTCCCGAACATATGTTCACAGTTTCAAGTACGAGTATATAGCCAACTTAGTTTGTTTTTGACAGATAGAAAGGTTAGACGTGTTTTGGTGTACTTGGCGATTTTCAATTATCAATAAATGGGACAAAGAATGAAGCACTTGAAATGTTGACAGTGGTGTACAAAAAGTACAAAAAATTTTAACAAGTGGTACATGCTCTTCCAAAATAGTCGAGAAGATGCCAATGACAATGCGCTGGACGCCCCAGCATATCAACAAAAGGTGATAATGTAGAAGCTGTAAAGAAAATTGTTTTGGAAAATCGTCGAATTACCATAAGGATGTTGCTGAGGATCTTGGCATTTCGGTTGACTCTTCTTCGGTCGACTTTGTTCCGAAATTTCTTCATTTTTATCAGAAGAACCGAAGCATGAGCATTGCTCAGGAGCTCGTGAATGACATCAATGATGAATGTGACTTGCACAAAAGAGTCATAACTGGTGACGAATCATGGGAATATGATTATGACGTCGAAACCAAAGCCCAATCATCCCAATGGAAGCACCCAGCACCCGATAAAATGTCAAAGTTTTGATCACTATTTATTTGATCAATGTTTATTGATAGCTTATACATCACGAAAATGCACCTGCTCATTTATCGCTGCTTGTGGAAGATTTTTTGGCCAAAAACAACACGAGAACCATGACACAGCAACCATATTTACCGGATTTGGCCCCATGTGAAATTTTCCTGTTCCTAAAACTGAAGACATCCATGAAAGGATGAAGATTTGCAACGATTGAGGAAATAAAATCTGCATCGCTAATAGAGCTTAAGGATATGCCAAAAAGTGCTTCGAGGATTGGAAAAAACATTGGCTAAAGTGTATTTTATATGAGGGGGATTACTTTGAAGGAATAATTTTTTTTTTTTATAAATTATGGTGACTTTATATTATTATATTACACCTCCTACACTCATCACTGCTCATGAACTCACCAACATTAAAACGAATCCTTCCTTGTAAATCTCAAATAATTGGATTAAAATTTTAGCTGCTCTACATTTGAAAAAAAAAAAAAATGGATCAATATTGAACACAGCTCTCTACAAAATACTCCTTCAGGGATTAGAGATTTGTACGTAATTTTGCCATGCAACAGTGATAAAACTCACCATTAAGGCCCACATCATTCATAAAACTTCTTGATTCATTTAAAATGCAAGAGAGAATGAGATAGGAAATAAGGAAAAGGAAAAATAAATTACAAATTGTTATTGAGTTATGAAAAACGAAAGACAGCTTCAACAGTTGAATACGAATGAATCATTCATCTGAGACGCAACTTGAAGTAGATCCCATCAGAATCTCAGTCAGCCAGAACAATGGAAGCTAATTGCACGTTAATGCGATATTCATACGAACATCGTGTGCTTCTGACACATTGTCTGTGTTCGTACCCGAGGAGCCTGCAATACATATCATCTCTCTATGTTACCATAACCAGCATAAGTCAGTCTGTCCTTCTGTCATGTCTTTTCCATTTTGAAAACGTTTTGTTGGTAAATCGTAGTTAGCTTGAGTACGATTATATTCATACATATGTAGGTTATGTATGTGAAGACTGAATTTCTATGCTTGACTCTTACTACATAGGCTTGTGTGGAAACGTAAATCACCATTGTACAGAGGAGCCGAGGAAGCAATGTCTGGCATATGAGTTCGGCTTAACAGTAACTGCATTATCCCTACATATGAACGTACATACGATATGTGTATGATTCTGTGGAACATTAGATTAGCCAGACAATATCATTGGAGCTGTAAGTAAACGCACGTCTGCAGATATGATTACACATATGCAGACCAGATACTGTCTAAGTTTTAAGGCAGATGGCACAAGATACTCGTAAAATTCGAATCATGAAACTACAAAAATTCTCAACAAGCAGCAATTAGTTTGGGTGATAAACAACAGATTGCAAATATCATAAATGAGTCATCCGATTAAGACTGTGACTGTCAATGGATTAAAAGAATTTTTTTTGTAAAGGGTGGTCTCTAATTAACGCACGATGTTAATTGTAAATAAAACAAAAAGTTTTCAGAGAATTATCTTAATATTTTTTATTATGATAGAAGGATCTATGACAATTATGTGTGAAACAAAATATCAGCCAAATGCTCGCCATGGCTTCGGTGGCATACCTCTATATGATAGTCCATATTGTCAAAGACTCTGAGACATAATTGAGGTTGAATGTCGTTAATGTGCCGAATTATCTCATCCTTTAGCTCTTGACTTGCTCTTGGCTTATTGACGTTCACTTTTTCTTTTAAATATCCCCAAAGAAAGAAGTCCAACGGTGTCAAATCACATGATCGTGGCGGGCAATTACTATAACCTCGTCACGACGTGAGATAACATGGCCATTAAATTTCTCGCGCAAAAGAGCAATTGTTTCGTTGGCACCATATCGTCAATTTCTGGCCACAAGAAGTCCGTGCACATCTCGCGATAACGAACACCATTCACGGTAACTGCTTGGCCGAACTCATTTTCGATGCATCGGCTTTTCAACAATCACTCGTGGACTCTCATCTGCCCAAATGCGGCAATTCGGCTTGTTAACGAATCCACTGAGGTAAAAGTGTGCCTCGTTGCTGAAGATGATTTTCTTTATAAAATCACCATTCACTTCTGTCTGTTCAACCAACCATTCGGCGTATTGACGACTCTTGAAATGGTCATTAGACTTCAGATCTTGAGTCAATTGAACCTTTTAAGCGTGTAAATTGAAATTTTTTTTCAAAATTCGCATCAGTGAAGTTCGTGAGATGTTCAATTGTTGGACACGACGACGAGTCGAGGTTGACGGCTCTTCTGCCACACTATCGCGAACAACAGCAATGTTTTCCGCAGAACGAACTGGGCGAGCATGCACAGATGTTTTCACATTTCCTACAGACCTGGTTTACTGAAATTTGTGCACAATTCTCCCGATTGTGAACACATTGGTCGATTATGCTGACCAAAAAAATCACGAAGTGCATAAAATGCACTTTGATTTGAACGCCCATTTTCGTAAAAGGCTTCAAGGATCTGCTCAATTGTGTACCTCTCCATTGTTGAATTTGTCAAATACTGAAACAAAGAAAAGTCAAATTAAATATTGTTACAACTAAATTGAATCATTAAGCTTTATGCCAAGGGAAGCATCAAACTTTGTACATATTATCCCTTCGGGTTAGGGGTTCGGATATACCCGAGGTAAGGCATGCCTGTCGTAAGAGGCGACTAAAATCCACTGGGCCGGATTAAGGTGTTAAGCGACCCGTGCCAGAATTGACCAGGTTGGGGGCCCAGTATAAAAATAGCTCAATATCTAACGGAGCATTCGGATACTTGGCGACCTCCGGATCAGCCAGCCTTATCTGTCTAATGCGGATCTCTGGACAGACGGACTACCCTTTCTCCGCTACTCGGGGAACTAAAATGAGTTCAAATAATATTCAAAATAGTACAAATATAAACCAGGACCCCTTTAAAAAATGCTCAAGGGTCACGAAATCTCCAGCACGCGGATCGCTAGGAAAATCATGCGAAAGCAAAGACCAAACACAATCGATAGCTCAGGGCAATAGAATTACACCAAATAAGCTACAAAATCTCGAACGCGAAAATTCTGATATCCACGCCAGACTCCAAAATATGGAATTGTTCTGTGCCGAACTAAAAAAGCAACTAGATGCCATCAAGCCGCAATCTAAATCTGAGTCTGAGTCTGTTTCGCTACTTGACCGCCCCGAAAACTCGAGTTTTCACACGGACGAAGAAGAGCTAGTCCGCGAAACGGACTGGATACTTAAAAAAAAGCCCGGTAAGGAGCGCAAAGCTAATTCCCCGCCTGATATTGAACAAACAAAGAAGCAAGCCAGCTTTAAAACTGCTGAGGTCGATAAGGCAACAAAGCAACCCAAACAAGGACCGCCGGACTACAACAAGTTGCACATAATCCTGAAATCACTGTGCTCAACCGATTATAAAGTTAGATCTCGCAATAATGATACATGGACTATTAATGTCCTTAATCCAGACAACTACCGTTCGCTTTCGCAAAAATTATATGCCGAGAAGATTCAATGGCATATCTACGAAAATAAAACGGAAAGACTCATACGCGTTGTAACTAGGGGATTGCATCCGTCTTGCCTTAAAGAAAACATCGTAAATGACCTTAAAAATAAAGACTTTAAGATAATCGACGCAGTTAATATACTTGCGCAAAAACAGCGCAATGTTGAAATCGAGAGGACGACCCCGAAAGCCTAGAAAGAATTTATGCCATAAATTCAATTTTGGGACTTGTCAAAATTGAAAATCCGCAGAACCTCGCTGTGTAAAATGTGCTGGCAAACATCTGACTCGAGAGTGCAGTGCCGCGAAAGAGTCCCCAGCGATCTGCAGGGAAAGGAAAACATCCAGCTAATTATCGAAGCTGCGAAGTCGCGGAGGAGTTGCAAAGGTTACAGATCAATCAAAAACGAAGCCTTTGAAAACGCAGGGACAGCTAGAATGAGAAATAACAACAGCGGTCCTACTCCAACGCCTTTAAAGAAGGTAATGGTGACAAACGCTAAAATCACCAATAACAACAAGGTCAAAAATAACAATGCGCAAGTGGAAAGTGGAAAAACTTACGCGCAAATAGCGGCGCGAGTTAATATGACTAACTGTACATTACCGGATCCTGCCTCAAATGTGTTATTAGTAATTCCGAGAGACTAGAAGAACAGACTAAAATAAATAAGATAATAGTCGAACGGCTTCTTAAGTTCGAAGCCAATTTCTGTAACTAATTATGGCAAAGAAGCTCAATATACTTGCGTGGAATACCAACGGGCTACAGAAAAAGCTTGATGAACTAAATATTTTTATGCAGGAAAAAGTAATTGACATATGTTTAATTTCTGAAACTCAACTGGCAACAGAATCGCGCGTGGAACTAAAAGGTTACCGCGACTACCACGCTCATTATCCATCGGGAAACGCAAGAGGCGGGTCATCCCTGTTCATAAGAGACTGCATTGAACATACTTTTTAAGCCAAATTTCAAATGACCTTGGTGCGCGCTAAAAATAAAAATTACTCTTTTAATATATCCTTAATCTATTGCCAATCGCGCTGAAAAATAGAAAACCAAGAATTTATTGACCTATTCAACTCTCTTGGACCAATCTTCATTATTGGTGGCGACTTTAACGGGAAGCACACCTTTTGGGGCTCAAGATGTATCTCTCAAAAAGGCAAAACTCCTAAAAGGGCTGATATGGAATGTGGTTGCTATTTTTACTCAACAAGAAAGCCGACATATCGGCCCTCGGATGTCGCCAAAACACCCGATCTAATAGACTTCTTTATCGGAAAAGGAGTAAACGATAGTTACATCAAAGTTGAAGAGGGCTTCGATCTTTTCTCCGATCATTCTCCAGTTATCCTCTCACTGTGCGAATCATTGGTTAAGAAACAAAGACCACCCAGATTAACTAACAGCAAAACTCACTGGGAAGATTTCCGAATAGACGTTGGAGACAATACTGAGTTGAAATTAGCACTTAGAACGCCGTATCAACTTGAAAAAGAAGTTGAACGTTTCGTTGAAGTCATGCAGCAAGCGGCCTGGAAAAACACTCCCCGCGAATCGAACAAAGTTCCCAAAGTCGGCATAAGATATCCACCGGAAATCAGAGAAATGATAAGGAAGAAACCCGGGCATGAAATCCGGGAACCACAAGATAAAACGTCCTTCAATAGTCTCTGCAACTTGTTGAAAAATCGATCAAGGACTTCAATAATCAAGGTATTAATAACTACCTTAAAAGATTCACAGCGACAAAGGATACCAACTACTCCATATGGAGAGCCGTTAAAAGTATTCGAAAGCCCCAAATACACGTGGCGCCAATAAGAAGAAACCAAACTGACAGGGCGAAAGAAGATAAGGAAAAATCTAACGTTTTCGCCGACCATCTTGCAGAAACGTTTAAACCATTCGACAGGGAAGTGCTTCCAGAGAATGTCAATACGCTAAACATGACGACAAACTTTCCAGTAGAAAAGGCTACACTTAGGGAACTTAGACAAATTATAGACACGCTTAAGCCCAATAAAGCCCCGGTATATGACTTAATAACGGGAGAGATACTTAAAGCGTTGCCGAAAAAATGTTTGCTAAAGCTGCTCTATCTTATAAATGCCAGCATTAGATTAGAGCACGTACCGCACCAGTGGAAAGTAGCCGAAGTTATTATGGTTCCGAAACCCGGTAAACCGCTGACTGAAGTCAAGTCATATAGACCAATATCGCTTCTCCCGATTACATCGAAGGTCTTTGAACGAATCCTTCTTAATCATCTTAAACCAATTACCGACACAAATTCCCTCTTGCCTGATCATCAATTTGACTTTAGAAGCCAACACTCTACAGTTGACCAAGTGCATCGAATAACCGATGTAATTGAACGAGCAATCGAGTGTAAGTTAGTCTGTTCAAGCGCATTCCTTGACATTTCACAACCCTTTGATAAGGTATGGCATGAAGGCCTAAAATATAAACTCCAACAAGCCCTACCCCAGCAATTGTCTTGTATTTTATTTTCATATCTAGAATACCGACTCTTCCGTGTGACACACGGAAACGAATATTCCACTTTTAAGACAATAACGGCGGCGGTGACGCAAGAAAGTGTACTTGGCCCTCTGCTATATTTTCTTTTTACCCGCGATATACCGCAAACAGACGACACTGTCCTAGCCACATTTGTTGATGACACTGCCATTTTGGCAACGGCTAAAACAGTCGAAGAAGCAACTGCTAAGTTGCAACGTGCCCTTATACGGATTAACAATTGGACAAAGACTTGGCGAATCGCGCTTAATGAAAGCAAGTCTGTCCACGTCAACTTCACTCTCAAGAAAATTGAGAATCCACCGGTGTTTATCAACGCAGTACGAATTCCTTACGCGAACGAGGCCAAATATCTCGGTATGACACTCGACGCTAAACTAAAATGGAGAGCACACGTCAAGAAAAAACGTGAAGAGCTTGAGATCAAATATAGAGATATTTACTGGCTTATTGGAAAGTATTCCAAGCTTAGCCTAGAGAACAAACTGCTGTTATACAAGCAAGTGCTAAAACCGATCTGGACATATGGTGTACAACTTTGGGGTTGTACTAAAAATAGTAACGTTAATGTATTACAGACATTTCAAAACAAAGTTCTTCGAGGTATTGTTAATGCGCCGTGGTACATTAGAAACGATGATATCCACAGAGACTTAGGAGTCGAAAACGTTCAGAACGTAATTAAAATGTTGGCGCGAAATAATAATAATCGATTACAAGGTCACACGAATATTTCTGTTCAACAGATCCTCGACGAGACAAATTTATTGCGCCGTCTCAAAAGGACTAAGCCTCTCAATCTAGCGCGGTGATTAGCAGCGCGTAATTTTTCTAAAGTACACAGGAATTTTCAATGGAAAATAGCCTGCAGGATATCTTATAAAAACAAAATAAACTGCTTGTTGAGTGTGAACTCAGTCGTGGTTTGCATATGAGGGAGGTGTTTTTTAGTGAATAAGAATCTCACACTACTATAGGCTCCGAGCCTATAGTGTCTATGAAGATTTCCCACCTTCCCATACAAAAAAAAATAAAAATAAAAATAATTTCTGAGGCAGATAATATAGAGTTTTCCAATAGGGACTTGACAACTTTGAATTTAATTTGTGAACGCACTTTTTCACTAATCACCAAACTGTCACTGTCAATTTATTCAGTAAACTCAACATTTTCATCATGGTAAAGTACACTAACGAGCAACGTCTCCAAATTATAAAAATTTTCTACAGATATTCGGAATCGGTGACTGCAACTTTAAGAGCGTTAACTCCAATTTTCGGTCGTAATGCGCCCTAGTAGAAAGGCAATAACAAGTTAAGTGCAAAAATTGCCGTGACAGTGAGACAACGGGTTGGTTGAAGTGTCGAAAATATAGCTGCCGTTCACACGTCCGTAGCAAACGATCCAAATCAGTCAATTAAACGGCGTTCTCAATAATTGGGCATCGCTCAGACCACATTATGGCGTATTTTGCGTAAGAATCTTGGTTTACACCCATACAAAATCAAGCTAACTCAAGAATTGAAGCCGATGGACCATTTGAAGCGACGTACGTTCTCCGATTGGGCTCTGGAGAAGATGCGCCAAGATGATGAATTTCATCGCAAAATCATCTTCATTGGCGAAGCTCATTTTTGGCTCAATTGGTTCGTCAATAAGCAAAATATGCGTTATTGGTCGGGTGAAAACCCACATGTGCTTCATGAATCACCACTTCATCCACAAAATATAACTTTTTGGTAAGGTTTGTATGCCGGCGGCGTTATTGGGCCATATTTTTTCGTCGAAGATAACGATCATCACGTAACTGTGAATGGTCAGCGTTATCGCGCCATGATTACCGATTATTTTTGGCCCGAATTGGAAGATATGGACTTGGTCGAGATGTGGTTTCAACAGGATGGTGCCACAAGCCACACAGCACACGCTACAATCGATTTATTGAAGAGTAAGTATGATGAGCGTGTTATCTCAAGACATGAGCTAGTCAATTGGCCGCCTCGTTCGTGCGATTTAACGCCGCTTGACTATTTTCTGTGGGGCTAGGTTAAGTCATTGGTTTATGCCGTTGAAAATTGGGTCCAACGAATCGACCATATGAACGAAGTCGAGTTCCATTCATAAATATTTTGATTTTACTTTAAGCCAATAATAAAGTTTTTGAAATATCTCAAATGGTTTGCCTTTAATTTGAAAAAAAAAAAAGTTGTCAAGTCGTTATTAGAAAACCCTATACAACTAGTTGGCTTGATCTGGTGACACTATAATTAAGCTGAATACTAGTTAAACAGTGGTCGGTTATATTCAAACCGTATATTGCGGATTTATAAGTAGATCAATTATTTCTGTTTAACCTAATGAATATGTGATCCAAACAAGTGCTAGAGCTTGGAACAACTCTCGTGGGTTGAGACAATAGAGAATCAAAGCCAAAAGAAGACAAAATTAAAAGAAGAAAATCGTAGTGAAGAGACATAGCAGCTGTAGCTGAGAGTGTACGCGATATCCAAAACATCATGAACCAAGCTTAGACATATGGTAAACAAACCGTTTTGACACCTGAATATATACTCGTATACTCGTGAAAATATCTGATTTTTTTCTTTTTTCATTCGAAGAAAACGGCGGATGAAGCACATCGAAAGCTCCAAAAAGTTTACGGAGATGCTGCTCTAAACAACGTACCGTGATTGGTTCCCTCGCTTCAAAGTTGGTGATTTTGATGTTGACGACCGACCGCGTGAAGGAAGGCCAAAATCTTTCGAAGACGCTGAATTGGAGGCAATGCTCCGTGAGAATCCATGCCAAATGCAAAAAGATTTTGCTTTAGCATTAGTTGTTACCCGCCAAACCATTTTCAAGCAATTTCAAGCATTAGGAATGATTCAAAAACAAGGAACTTGGGTTCCAAATGATTTGAAACCAAGAGACGTTGAGCGTCGTTTTTTCGCCTGTGAACAACTGCTCCGGCGACAGTTAAAGAAGAGTTTTCTTCATCGCATCGAGACAGGTAATGAAATATGGATTCATTACAGCAGCTCAAAGAGAAGAAAATCATGCTTTTACGTCGTTCCCAGCCAATGGAAAGTCGCCGAAGTTATAATGGTTTCGAAACCAGGGAAAAATCTTAACGACAACCTCAAAAGTATTCGAAATTCTTTGGCTAAACCGGTCGAAACGTATAAGTGAAGAGAGTACTAATTCCGGATCACCAGTTCGGCTTCAGGGTCAAACATTTGACAATAGATCGGGTATATTGGATCACAAATGAAATTAAAAACGCCTAAGAAAAAAAAGCAAATATCCTCTAGCGTTTTTCTCGATGTGTCACGATGTGTCTTCGACAAGGTCTGGCACGAGGGCCTGAGGTATAAGCTAAGGCAAATTTTACCTGACAAATTATTCAAAATAGTAAATTCATAACTTAAAAACCGACTGACGAAATTCTCGCTGGTGTGCCACAAGGAAGTGTTCTTGGTTCGTACTTATTCCTACTATACACAAGAGATATACCTCAGGATGGAGAGACAGAAGTAGCCACGTTCGCGGACGATACGGCTATTGTTGCCACAGTCCAAACGGTAGGATCTTCGACGATAAAACTCTAACGAGCCCTAAACAAGTTGTTTGAGTGGACGAAGACCTGGAGAATCGTGTTAAACGAGACCAAGTCGACTTATGTCAATTTTACTAATAGAAAGGAAAATAATTTATCTTTATTTATTAATTCTATAAAAATTCCGTCTGCAAACGAGGCAAAATATTTAGGAATAACTCAAGATGCAAAGCTGAAGTGGAAATCACATAGAAATGATTTGGCTTATTCGAAGATATACCGTGCGGGACGTATGGTATACAAGTTTAGGGTTGTAATAAACCAAGTAGCATATGTATTCTACAAAAGTTTCAGTACAAAGCACTAAGAGTAATCGTGAATGCTGCATGGTATCTAAAAAATAGCGATATTCAACGTGACCTAGGACTTACTACCGTAAAAGACGAAGTAGCAAGCTCTGCTCGAAATCTTCGTACTCGTCTCGTGCATTACTGCAACCCAGAAATAATCCGGACATTGGAAGAGACCAACCTTGTTCGTCGATGATGGAACTACTTGTTACAGAAACTGGAAGACAACGGGAGGTTTTTTAGTGAGTAGGAATCTCACACTATCATGAGCCCGTACTTATGATGGGCACTGCTATGCTACTGTGTTAGGCAGCAGGTGTTTGTGCTTATGTGTCTGCTATGGTGATGTGACGGTGCTTTTATGAGCGCGTGTTTATGGTGCCTATAAAAATGTTTACCTACCCAACAAAAAAAAAGTCATAAGCATTTGAGCTGATGTTCGAGCCTATAATAATTTCATTACTATCACTACTAGCAAGAAGATCAAAAGATTCTTTAAATTTAAAAATGTATCTCAAACAAAAACAAAAACAATATACATTAAGTGGTCAAGATCATTAAAGCTCTTAATAAAATCGATCTTACTACCAGCAGCGTGCCTCGTCCTAATTCTCCCACTTCGGACCCAGAGAAATTGATAATTCGCCTTCTTCTTTGCCTTCTTTGCCTCATATAGGAGATGTTTCACCTCCGTTGACAGACAGTCATTTAGAAAGACGAGTTCACAGAAAAGAGTTCACTCGCATCGATGGGTTTTTTCTTCGCATATGCTGCAATCAAGTTGCGCTCTTTACTATAGTGCCGATCGATTTCCTTCTTTCCTTCCTCCTGTAGTACATAACCACATCATCATTAGCGATCACAACACCAGTGGCGTGGACGATAATCTTGACCAATGTGCTATGCACATTTTCATCATCATTTTCATTGAGAATGCGTTAGGGACCTCGCTAGGTTCACGTCTTGTAAGGCCCCAGGATCGAGCTTCCATATAAGTGCTGATTTTCAAGAGCTTCATTAAAAACTGGTCTTCGGCATAATTTGCTTAAAAAAAGCTGTTTAACGGTTTGTTCACTTCTAGCCATACGCTGCAGCATCGTATGCGGTACTAAAAATCTCTTGCCGCTTCAATGGCTTTCTCTACATCAACTCTTTTCCATTTTCAAATTTCTCCTTTTTTAAACATTGCTACCTAAATATAAAAATTAAATTTTGAAAGCCAAATCATGCAACAGTACCGTCCTAAGTGTACACTTTACCATTTTAGCCGATTTTCTCTTTTCGTGTTTAAATATTTTTAAACTAAAAACTTACCTCGGCATTGAAAATTTCACTGTCGTCTTATGAAACTTCAATCCTATTAACACTAATACTAAACAAAACTATTTCACTTATATTAGATTTTTATTTCAAAAAAAATAAATAAACGGCCACTCTTCCAAGAGTTTGCCTTTTTCCTTAAAATAGAGGTCGCTTGAGTTTTACCTATGTGATAAGGTTTCGCAATCTCACGAACACTTGTTTTGTTTTTGTAGAATTCAGTAATATTTTAAATTTTTTCCTTTAAGGATAATGCATTTCGTTTCGGCGCCATAATGCAAAAAAGTTCAAAAAGGAGTAACTAAGGACTAAAATCAGATGGGTATCCAACGGAAATTATTCGTTGAAAAGCGAAAAACTTGTAAAAAATGGCAAAAGACTAGATATCCACGCGATAAAACAATTTTTAGGCTCAAAACAAGTTTTAATAGGCTCTAAGAAAGCATTAGTGAATTTAAAAAAGATTCTTTAAAAAAATCTCTGACTACTAGCTTTGAACCGCAATTACAAGATCCCCCACTGAAAACATCCGATGACAAACGGACTTGAGACCCCAAAAATAAAGCTAGGCTCTGACAAATATTTTCTAAACCTTTTTCACCTACGCAAATGAAAACATCGAATTTCTTGCCAAAATAGATGAGGAAAATATGCCTTATGTTTCGCTAAGAGAGGTCATTACCTACGTACAGAAAATATCGAATAGGATATCACCGGGCTGTGACCTTATTCCTGGTAAGACTTAATTCTACGGGGTGACCCCTAATCCGTCAAGGATAATTTGTTAAATGATTCCCGGGTATACCATCTTGATCAAAAATTTATTCAAAAAATTAAAAATACAAGTTTATTCATCTAAATCTATAATGCCCTCTTCAAAGTAATTCCCATCGACTGCAACAAACCTATAGTATGCCAGCGCTTGATCCAATCCTCGAAACATTTTTTTTATATTCGGTTTCAGTGCTTCCCGCGATTTTTCCATTATTTCCTCTCGCCTGCTGAAACGCGTTCACTCGTTTGAACAGAAAGAAGTCACAGGGTGCCAAATCACGTATTTGTTGCATTTTTGGTCAAAAAATTACGAATAATGATGGCACTGTGCGACGGTGCGTTATCATGGTGCAAAATCCACGAGTTTTCTGCCCACAATTCTGGTCTCTTTCGGCGAATTGATTCACGCAAACGTCTCATTACGCTCAAATAATACTCTTTTTTTAGTGGTTGGCCTGTACTATGATGCACTAAGCCGTTGTAATCCATAAAAACGACGTAGTTTTTTTGGTCTCGGCTCATTTGGTGAACATCATTTGCCTGATGTCTGGATTACGTGTCGTACTCATAAACATACGTCTCGTCTTCAGTAATGATCCTTTTAATGAATGTTGGATCGGATTCAGCCTCGCAAATAATTTCTTTTGCGACGTCAACACGGTCTCTTTTTTGCATGAAATTGAGGTCTTTTGGTACCAACTTTGCTGTTACATGACGCCCAAGCCCAAGCCCAAATCATTAACCAAAATGTCTTGGACGGATCCATAGGCAATGTTCAAGTCCTCCGCTATCTCTCTGATGGTTAATTTGCGTCAATGTTTTCGTCGGTTTTCGATGTCATCATCATCGATTCATCATCTTCGATTGACTCACGACCACTTTTGAACCGCTCGTGCCACTGGTAAGCGACCGTTTTCTTTAGAGAATCGTTGCCGAAACACATTTCCAATATTTCCAACGTTCGCGCACCATTAAATCCGTTTTTTACGCAAAATTTAATACAAGTTCGTTGTTGCAAATTTAAATCCATTTTTAAAATTGTAAAAAAATCGCCAACACACAAAGAATTATATGTACTCTTGGCTACGTACAATAACTTTTTGCAAAAAAGATTTACAGGCAATGTCAGCAACAGATGTACCAACTTAACAAAGAAAAAAAAAAAAACAGAACTCAAATCGGAACAATGGGAGTGCCACATATATTGACATCATTTTTTCGAGGATTTAAGAAAAGGCTTATTATGGTGTACCATGACCTATATTAACGGAGATTACTCTGTTAATAGTGGCGATAGAAACTTCGTTTTGGACTTTGTTTTTAGAAGAAATACTAGCCTTCGTAAATGCGTTTAAAAAACATCGTTATCTTATTTGAGTCTACAGATATCAATTTCAATTTTTAATTAGCGCACGCTTAAAGGATTTGAGTACCCTTTAAATGTTTGTACACAATGATGGCGAAGGAGAATCAAGGAGGAAGAAAAGAGAAATACCGATGTACATCGGTCTTTTATATTTTCAAGTTATAGCGAGCTCGGCAGGGCATCCCATAAGCAAGTTGTACAGCTTAGAAATGAATCACGATATACTGATGAGCATTCATACCGAGCCGGGTGTTACTGTTAAAGGTTTGAAGGGGCGCAATACCACTGGCGATTTCTATTGAGTACTAGAAATAGCGATAAAACAAAGTGAGACAGGAGAAATTAAATCGGTGTTCGATTATGTCAATAGACTGACTGATATTAGTATTACCTATGAGTTTTGTCATACGGTTTTGGATCCTATGTATTGGATAAGAGATCATTAAAGAAAATTAAAAAGAGTGTCGGAGACAGAACGGACCCCTAGGGCACACTAGCATTTATTTTGTAATTATCAGTTTTGAAACCAATCAAGGCAACTTGAGTTGAAAGTTCCGCAAGGTTATTTCTAATCTATTGAAGAAAAGAATCATCGATCCCAAAAGCACGCATTTTCGACAAAAGAGCCTGTTGCCAAACTCTGTCAAATGCCTTAGAAATATCAAGTGCATATCTTGCTTTCGACAGATTGATGTACGCTTTGGTTTGATTTTTCGAAGACTGATGGTTTATCAGCGTTTCCATGACCTAGAAGAAGAAGAAGATTCGCATTTTTTAAGGACGGGCTGGACAAATACTGTTTTCCATCTGCTCGGAAAGAGACCTAAAGAGAAAAATTGAAGAAAAAGCTTACATAATCTTTCTGGCGTTCTGCATCGACCGGAACAAATGGTAGTCAGAAGGGCCAAGGTCTTGGCTATAAGACAGGTGGGGTAAGACTTCCCATCCACTGTTTTCCAATTAGTTCCTAACCGGAATAGCAACGTGGGGCCGAGCGTTGTCATGATGGAAAATTATTGCCTCGTGTCTGGTCGCATATTCCGGGCGTTTTTCGGCTACTGCTCTCTTCAAACGCATTAATTGTATTCGACAGCGTTGTCCATTGATGTTTTCACCCGGTTTTAGCAGCTCATAATATAGCACACCCATCTGATCCCACCAAATACAGAGCATTACTTTCGCACCATGGATATTCGGCTTTGCCGTTGATTTGGCTGGTTGGCCGGGTTTCACATATGATTTTTTGCGCTTGGGGTTGTCATAATGGATCCATTTTTCTTCACCAGTAACAATCCGATGCAAAAATGACTTCCTTTTGTGGCGTTCCAGCAGCATTTTGGACATGCAAAACCGCCTTTCGACGTCTCTCGGCTTAAGTTAATGTGGAACCCAATTTCCTTGCTTTTGAATATATCCAGCTATTTTTGAACGTTTGGAAATGGCTCTTCTTATGTTTGGCAACAATCTTCATAAAGAAATGCTTCCAGTTCTTCATCTTCAAACTTTTTTGGCTGCCCAGGACGTTCATCGTCTTCCAAGCCAAAACCACCACTTTTAAATCGTGCAAACCACTTTTGGCACGTTTGCTTAGCTAGCGCATGTTCACCATAAACTTCCACCAAAATACGATGACTTTCGGCAGCAGTTTTCTTCATATTAAAGTAATGAAGAACTCCCCGCAAAAACACTTTTTCAGGCACAAAGTTCGACATATTTGAGTGAAAAAAAAATTATTGTTGTTGACACTTCAAATGAATGACATATACTGAAATGACGTACAATGACAGTAGCTTTCCAACGCATGTTCCAATGGAATAATAACAATGGAATAATACAAGTTACGCCATCCCTTAGCAAACCGCAAAAAGTCCATATACTAGGTGGGGTGAAAAGTAACCTCCTTGTGAAAAAAAATTTTAAATGTTTTTTTTATTTTATTCAATACAGTCCCCTTTTAGTTTGATACACTTAGTCTAGCGATTTTCCAACTTCTTGATCCCGTCCGAAAAGTAATTTTCTGGAAAGTCTACAAAATACTCCTCCGTGGTGTCGATGATTTCCTCGCGTGAGCTGAATTTTTTATTGATAAGCCATCTTTTGAGGTTTGGGAAGAGATAATAGTCCAGGGGAGCCAAATCTGATGAATACGTTGGGGCCGTAAGTCATTGATTTCATGTGAGGCCGTTTTGCAGCGATTTCGAGCTTTAATCGCTCCAATAATGCACAGTAATACTCGCTGTTGATGCTTTTTTCTTTTTTCGAGGTAGTCCACGAAGAGTATGCAATGACAATCTTAGAAAACCGACGGTATAACCGTTCCGACCTATCGAGCCTCCCTCGGCCACTTCGTAGCACTCGTGTCGGGTACTCATTCTGTTCTCTGGTGCTCAATAGTTACCAATCGACGATAAAAGTCCGCCCGATTCCGCATCAGCAAGTCCAAACACTCTTTCGAAGTTTTCTCGCGTTCGTGTTTTTGGTCAGGAGTGAGTATGCGCTGCACCCAGCGGCAGGATAACTTTATCATATGCAGAACATTGCCCAAAATATGGCGTGTGCGCTCAGTACTAATCTTTGTGGTATCTGCTAGCTCGCGTACCTTCACTTTCCGGTCAGCCAACACTATTTCATGTATTTTTTTGACATTGTCCTCTGTAACCGCATCGGAGGGCCTGCCGCTGCGGACATGATCGGTAGTGGAGTTGCGGCCACCACGAAACTCTCGAAACCAATATTTGACGGTGTAATCTGACGGAGCATTAGCCCCATAATATTTATCAAACTTTCCTTTTGTTTCCTTCGCCGTTTTGCCTCTCAAAAAATAATGTTTAATGAGAGAACGAAAATCGTTTTTGTCCATACACAACATGATGCCAAACATGTCAACAACAATCAGCTGTCAAAACAAAACTAAAGACAGTATCGCACTGAAATTTGGCATGTCTGCCTAATTATGAACGGACTTCAAGGCATCATAACCGTTTTTGCAGTAGCAACGCATTCTGGAAGTCAAGGAGGCTAATTTTCACTCCACCTAGTACTAAGTTTCTTTCACATAACAGGAATTGTTTTCTTAGTTTTAGTTTAAATAAATATGAAAAAACATAAATATTTACTGCACGAAACGTCAAAAGACAATGTTTATGAATTAGGTTTAAGTTAAAGTGCCCGCATGGGGCCAGTAAATTAGAATAAGATAATATTAAATTAATTAAGCTAATTTTTAAGCATGCGCAAAAAATTAATTAATTAAAAAAAATGCCATAAATTACGCATGCTTACCAATTCTGGAATCTGTTGGGTGTATTAAGAGATATTTCTGTTTTCTATTTTGTTAGTTTTGAGAGGCACGTGGTTATTAAAACGATGGTTAATGTTTTTCTTTAAGTTCAGAAGATTTAACTTTTACATCTGACGCAATATATTATAATATAATAAGCAATAAGTTTATAATAATCATTAAACAAAGTGGCACCATCAATGGAGGAAAATGTAACACACGTTTCATTTGAACAAGGAGAGATAAGACCGTCATGGTAAGAGAATCCTGGGGAGGCAATTTGGTTATAATGCTCCATTAAGTCTATTTGGGAAACAAGAAACACATCGATCAAAGAGGATACTTTGTCAGGTTGAAAATGAGTGGGGTGGATGTCATTGACGAATTGAAATCCCAGTAATTTAACTGTGTCAACAAATTGCTTATTTTTTCCCCCTAGAACGTCAAAATTATTATCAAAATATAACACAATTTCTCAATAAAGAGACCCCAACTATTCAAGATGATTCACTTTCGTGTAGAGCGAATCGTGAAGTACCATATATTGGGTTGTTCAATAAGTTCTGTGGTTTTTTTTAGAAGTAGTGTTTATGGTTTCAGAAAATCTCTGTGTATACCGTTATGAAATTTGTATTGTTTATTCCAATAGAGAAGATTATCCTATACATTGTTACGAAAATTTGTTTTGATCAGGCGTTTTTTAAGTGCTCAATTTTTTTTCGTTTTAAATGGAGGATAAGAAGATGCATTTTCGGCATAATTTGTTTTTTTTTTTTTTTAAAGGTTACGACGCGACAAAGGGTCAACGGGATATTTGCAACGTGTATGGAAATTCGGCCTTAAGTGCTGACACTTGTCAGCGTTGGTTCACACATTTTTGTTTGGGAGATACAGACCCTGCTATTACTGTTCGCTCTGGATATTCACTCACCAGAGACGACGATCAAATCATATGGATCTGTCTAAGAGTCTCTCTTGAGATGGAATTCGCTTGAGAGTTTCTTGAAAAAAGTGATTGCGGGAGATGAAAAATGTGTGGTTTTCAACAACATTCGGTGTAAGAGGTCATGGTGGGCTCCTGGGAAAAAATCAAAATCAGTCGGTAAACAAAATTTGCATCCCAAAAAGATCATATTGAGAATTTGGTGAGACTGGGGAGTTTACCTTGCTCTCAGAACGATACTTTGAAGCAGGCAGTGGGAGAAAAACGGCCAGAGTTGGCAAGCAGGAAGGACGTCGTTTTCCATCATGACAACGTCAGACTATACACAAATTTAGCGACAAAACAAAAGCTGAATTCATTTAACTGGGAAGTTATGCAGCAGCCACTGTACTCTCCAGACCTTGCGCCTTCTGACTACCATCTGTACCGATGGATTAAATATAAGCTTTTATACAAAAAAAAATGTTTTTAACTTTAGCCCTAAAAACACCGAAGAACTTATTAAACAACCCAATACAAAGTTCCTATTAGCAGGTTCAGATTAGCTGCAACAATTTCTAAAAAAAAAAATTTCTTACTTATCTAAGCTTAAGAATTGTGTAGATTGCCGCACCACAAGGTTCACTTAGGTGTACTGTAATGAACAAAACAATTTCTATTGCTGAATTCAAAAATTTTACTAAATGAGGTTTTTTTAAGAGTAATACGATGACGGTCCCAGAAGTGCCCGACCCAACAAAAAAAACACAAAAACTTTGGAAAAAAATTTTATTTATTTTACAACATAATCGCCTTTCAGCTCTATACACTTTTTATAATAAGAACTGTCTTGCTCCTCAAAATAGCCATTAACTGTCGACATCACTTCTTCATCGTTGGAAAATCTTTGACCACTGAGCCATTTTTTCAAGTTTGGGAACAGAAAATAATCCGAGGAGGCTAAATCTGCCGAATAGGATGCATGAGGTAGCAATTCAAACTTTAATTCATTAATTTTGACCATTGCAGTAACAGATTTGTGAGCTGATGCATTGTCTTGATGAAACAACACTTTCTTCTTAGCCAAATGCGGACGCTTTTCCTTGATTTCTTCGCTCAAACGTTGCAATAAGTTCACATAATACTGGCCGTTGATAGTTTTTCCTTTTTCAAGATAGTCAATGAAAATTATAGCACGCGCATCCCAAAAAATCGACGCCATGATCTTGCCTGCAAATGAAACGGTCTTCGCCTTCTTTGGAGCCGGTTCTCCCTTTGGAACCCATTGTTTTGATTGTTCTTTTATGTCGGGTGTAAAGTGATGGACCCATGTTTCATCTATTGTTATGAACGGCGCAAAAATTCTGCTTTGTTGCTGTGAAACTTCGCTAAACACTCAATTGAAACATTTTGCTGTGTGAGCAAACGCGGCACCCATCTTGCACACAGCTTTCTCATGTCCAAATTTTCAAATAATATGCGATGTACCGCACTTTTTGAAATGTCTACAATATCTGCTAGCGCGCGCACTTTCAGTCGACGATCATCCAGTACCGCTTTATGGATTTTCTTCACCATTTCTGGAGTCGTCACCTTATTTGGTCGACCACTGCGATGCTCGTCTTGGCAGATCATACGGCCTCGTTTAAAGTCAGGAACCCAAAATTTTACTGTTGTAAACGAAGGAGCAGACTCAGCCAGAGTGGAATCCAGTTCAGCTTTTATATTGGTTGGGCTGAGGGATTTCAAATAAAAGTATTGTGTCAGATAACGATGACCAATTTTCTCCATTTTCACAAATTCACTGATAACGTTCACTATTGACGGCTGCCAAACAAACACTAAACAACGTGGCGCTTTCAAACTTGAAACATATACTTCATAGACTGTGTACTTTCCAATACAGTAATATGTTCAAACAACTACCGCCCTCGTAGTCTTAACATATTGTCACAAGTTCCTCGATACCTGAACGATGCTGGCAGAAGAAAAGGAGTGCTGGGCTCGCTAGAATTTTTGTAACACTGGTGTCAGAAAAGGGATACAAGTATTCAATTGGATAAGCTTCGTCGCCGACTCACAGTGATGTTGGTAAATTTCCAGCTCCCAGGTAATGGCCATGGAATTTTAGGAACTGATTTCCTGGTCCCGAAAAGATGTAAAATTGATTTCGCCACATAGATGCTTCTTGCAAAGTGATGCAGAGTTCCACAAGAGAACGATATAGCCATTTCCGCTTTAAGAAAGATTGCAGCAGAGTCACCGTCAGATCAGGATATTTCAGATCATTTATCTACTACAGACGATGTGATTGTAATACCTTCGCAATACGAGCAGTTCATCAAGGTGACTGCCACAAGTTAGCTATATCGAACGAGGTTCTTATTGAGCCCTCAAAAGCCCTCCAAAGGCAATTTTTGTTACAAAGTCGTTAAACCACCTACTTGATAGAGAAACCGTGGTACGTCTAGCAAATATATTGGATTTCCCAGTAACGGTTCCTAAGAAAACAAAACTTTGCGTCGCCACAAACTTTCCACCTACGATATGCCCGATCATCTGCATGATCTCTACGTATAGTCATCCCAACACTTGAATGCAGGTAAGTGTTTCAAGATATTTTCTCAGAGTCGCCCAAAGACTTAGGCCGCACAAATCTTGCTAGGCATCGCATCGATGTAAGTGACTCCAAGCCTATTAAACAACACCCACGACGCCTTCATATAGCCAAACACGAGAAATGTCAAGTAATCGTGGAAAAGATGGTGGAAAACGACATAATTGAGCCATCCAAAACTCCTTGGGCTTCGCCCGTAGTCACGGTGCAGAAAAAGGATTGTACTACAAGATTTTGTGTCGATAACAGACAGGTAAATTATGTGACCAATTGATGACACAATTGACACTGTGGCGGAATCCAACTGCTTCTTTACACTTTATTGTCAGTTCGATTGAGATTGAACCCTAGGTCAAGTATAAAACGGCCTTTGCCACCAGGGATGAACTTTGGAATTTCAAGATTATGAGTTTCGGACTTACAAACGCACTTGCAAGTTTTGAGCGACTGATGATGAAGCTGCTTAATGGTTTACCACTCTCTAAGTGCCTCAAATACCTCGATGATGTTCTTGTGCACGCCAAAAGTTTTGAAGAAATGTTGTCTAATCTACGATTGATGCTTAAACAGTTTAAAGACGCTAATCCTAAAAATAGAATAAACTAAATGTAAACTCTTCTTTTTTTTATAATACCGCGCGCGCACCAAGGAAATATGAATACCCTTTACTGGCTTTCCTTCAGGGCGCGGGCGGGTGGTGTAGTAGTTTGAAACTCAGGTGTGTTTGGTTTCGATATTTTTCCCAGAGGTGGTTGTCAAACTGTACGGGACGACCCAGTGCATCCTCAACCAGTGGGTCTTAGTACGTGCTAGTTGTTAGTTCGTTACATTTAGCCCAGCCAGCAATCACTCCAACATCAGTATTATGCCTTCATGTCAGAGTTGACGCCGACGGGATTTGCATATAACTACATACAAATTCTAAGTAAAGACTTTTTCAAAGAATTGCCTCGCATGGGATTCGAACCCGCGACCCTCTGCTTGTGGAGTCTGTGCATATACCACTACACCACGGCCACCCCAAAAGAGGATAGCGTTTTTAGGGCATATACTATCAGCTGCAGGTGTTTCACTGAACCCAAATAAAACCGAAGCGAATTCGAGCTGACCAAAACCCAAAAAATTAAAGGAATTGCGAAGCTTCGTAGGTCTCTGCACGTATTATCGTTTTGTGTCAAGATTTTCACAGATCGCACGTCCTCTTCACTACATAACAGAGAAAAATATTACAATCCAGTTGAGCGAGGAAGCCAATTCTGCTTTCGTGACAATGAAAACAAAGTTGACTACCTCTCCGATCCTGTCCTATCCGATGCCCGAGGGAGACTTCGTTTTGGACACCGATGCCAGCAAAGAGGGAATAAGAGCTGTTCTCTTTCAGCAGCAGAGCGGTACTATTTCAGTAAAACGCTAAGCAGAAAGAAACTAGTGCTCCATTGAGCGCTGATGCCTTATCCCGGCATCCTTGTCGCGGGAACGACTGTCGTCACTACGATAAAAAATCGAACAGGTAAATGTTCTAACATCGATTAATTGCATTTTCGATCTTCCAGATTCGACAGCAGGAGGCGGATGAAATGACAAAGCAAATCAAATCTTGTGTTTTATTAGGCTTAAGACCGGTGTGGCTAGACTTTTCCGGTCACTCAACCGAAATTAAGGCATATTGGTTACAATTTGCAGCCTTCACTATAATGAACGGAGTATTATGTAAGCGATGGAAACCACTTAAATCTCAAATCAAGATCATTGGCTCTCAGTTATACCTGCTTCGATGCGAACGGTATAATTGAAAATGACTCTGTTTTCGCTGGGCATTTTGAAGTAAACAAAATTTTCGATAAGCTTAGACTAGGTCGGTGCAAGAAAGAATAACATATTATGAACTACTGCGCCGAATGCGACATATGTGCAGCGAGAAAAAGACGTTAGAGGAGGACAAGACCTCAACTTAAGTTATATTTGTCAAGTGAGCTATTAGAGCGTGTAGCGATCGACATCCTGGGTCCACTGCCAACTACAACAAATGGCAACAAATACGTATTGGTCTTTATGAACTACTTTACCAAGTGGCCTGAAGCATTGCCGATTCAGACCGCGAATACAGTCGCCAAGGCTCTTGCATCTCAGATATTCAGATCCTTTAGTATCTCGAGAACTTTATTCTAATCAGGGTCGCAACTTCGAACAGCGAGCTTCGAATCCCAGCTACTACAGATTCATAAATCGGATGGGCTCGTGAAGAGGTTAAACAAAACGATAGTGTCCTTTTTGGCAAAGTTTATCGATGAGAGCCTAACTAACTGGGTTAACTATTGTCTCTATGTGCAATGACGAATACAGCAGCTGCTCAGGAAACAACTAAAGATTGTCCCTACTAGATGCTTTTTGGGCGGGACATGCGCTTACCACATGACTTGCTTTTTGGGGTAGTACCGAAAAGTGGCTCGTCTATCGTTGGCTATGGAAAAGAGCTCCAAGAAAAATTGCACGAAATACATGAAAAGGCTAGGAGCGAGATGATTACAGCTGCACAGCGCATGAAAAACATTTATGATCTCTCATCAATCAGTAAACGTTTCAGCAACGGCGATTTTGTCTGGTTCCATAACCTCAAGCGAAGAGTCGGTAGTCCCCCCAAGTTGCAGTCGGACTGGAATGGTCCAGGAATGGTTAACCAGGACATGATCTCCAATGGCAGCAGTTTGATGTCTGAGACAGCAATAGGTTCATCATTTTTGAAATCAGTTGTGTCAATTTCCTTGGATACTCCAGTGTGATCTTAAGTGCGAGAGGAAAAAGGAAGAGTTAGTCGGTCATTTTCATTACCTGCATTGATTGTACCAATTTTCATTTGTTGAGAGTTTTGCTAAAACTTGTTGAAAGTATCCCAAATGCTGATGAGAACAATCTGCTATGCAATCTTTAAGTGATAGTCTTCTGTACTGTAAAGTCCGAATATAGTGTTATTGTTGATCTGCGGCAACTATCAAACGTTGCTCTGTACGTTACAGGTAGCGCTTTGATGGCAACTACACCTGCAAAAAGCTTGGGCGCCACGTGATTTTTCAATAATCACAAAACCTTTGCGATTTGAAAAAAAAAAAAGAACGAAAGGTTAGCCAAAGAAATAAAATCTTTTCCCGAACGAAACAAAACTACGAATTAAATAGATAATTTCGGCTTCGAGTCAATTCACTTGAAGATTTATGGAAAGGATGAGCTGGATGCTGATAAGAAACCTCCTCCGCCTTTAATTGAATTAGCAACTTTAAACTCAGATCTTGGAGCGTCGATGTCCTTTTGTGAAATGAATAGCGACAACTCAAATCTATCCGATGCGACAACTAAGCCGTCGGTCTCCTCCTCTGGCACACTGTCGGCAACGGAAACCGACAGCGAAATAAAAATAGTTCGTTTACGATCAGAGGGTAAAGATGAGCATATGTTTAGAGTCGGAGGACACGATGGAAGGCTAATCTGTCATATTCATACGATTTATCCAGATTAATCTCTATCATTCCAAAAAGGTTTCGGCCGCACTTATTTTACATCTTTCCAAAAACGCAGAAGACATCATTCTAATCATCCGGGAACTATGGATCGTAGAAAGCATTGTTCGTGAACTTAGACCAATTGTATACGATCCGCTCTATAGAAGGGAGAGAAAGGTAAGGTAAAGGTAAGATTCGAACTTGTAAATTAGTGAAACGAAGCCTTAACATATTTTTACTTTCTTACCTCAGCGACCCCGACATAACCGTTGCCACATTGGAGACTGCCAAATGCATGACTAGAATCGGATTTTATTGCCCACGATCATGAGCCCCTTTCCCTAGTGACAACCTAGAAAAGGTGGTAGGTGGCAATGAGCCCACTTTTATAACAGGAAGTGCTAGATATCACTCTTGTCTTCGACAACATCACTCAAAGCTAACGAACTAGATGGTATCGTCTGAACACTCATTTTCAAACCACAAATAGATCCAATTCAACCTGAATGATGTTCCTCCCAGCCAACCAGCATTCCAGAATAATCGGAAAACTCATTGGCCTAAATACAGAAAAATACTATCAAGTCAAGGATTTCGCCCTGGTTCTCAATCTCTGTGACAAAATAACGAAAACCTCTGAGGTATTACCGTTAAGAAAACTCCTATGACGCCTAACTGTTTAAAAACAACCGATAGCTCTCGAGCGAGCACAATATAGAGATTACACAATGGTCGCTTTCTTAAATATAGCGGGTGCCTTTAATAACGTCAACACATCCACAATCACGTATGGACTGTCAGCGCTGCAGGTAGACGACTCGCTTAAGGAGTCTATCAATCTTGTGCTATATAGCAGGATAATCATCTCCAAGCTGGGTGGGGCTTCTGCTAAAAGAAGGGTTGGTGTCCTTACACCCTTTCTCTGGAACTTAGTTTTTAAGGAATTGCTAGTATACCTGAAAGCATGTGGTAGCAGGAAGCAGAATCTAGACTCTATTAAAGAACTCATTCAGCTACCTTTCAACAGATCAACCCGTTGGGCGGATCACTGTGAATTGGTAGTAAGCCCCAATAAAACTAGTCTTGTCCTCTTTTCCAGGAAATATATATCCGATACAGCAAAATATCTGGGCTTCATTTTTGACAGCAAACGAAACTGGAAACCTTACATTCAAGAAAGACTCAATAAAACTACAGTAGATTTATTCTCTTGCAAAAAGCCATTGAAAACAAATAGGGCATTCAACCTCGCAAAAACAACTGGCTATACATCTCGGCTATAAGACCGATATTTACCTACGGGGTTAACCGCCCTTAAACAATGCAGTCAACTGCAGCAAACTAAGAACAGTCCAAAGATCAGCATATCTGTGCATAAGCGAAGCACTCGATATTATGTTTCATTTTACACCTCTCGATATCTTCAGCAGACTATTAGCTACGACTGCAGCTTTTCGCACTAAATCCCACAAATTATTTGGCCACGCTTATATTCGTAATATACTAGGGAATCCTTCTGCTACACTACGTTAACATCCCCTCTAGATCCTCCTGTGAGAAAGTTGCTTTCATGGATGAGAAGTCAATCCACCTCTATATAGATGGATCAACGACTTATAGTGGTGGTAGTGTTTTCTCAGAGAAGCTTAATCTTAGCCTCGTCTTTCAAATCAGTTAAGTGTATTCAAGGCGGAAATTTTGGCAATTAAAGAAGACAAACGTGATATCTGCTAGGATAATCATGCCGCTGTGAATTCGTGAACCACCCTTAGGGAGATGGCGCATCAGTTTAACCAAAACGGCCCTCGTACACAGTACGATGCATCTGATGAGTCCCCAGTCATTTCTTAGAATACGCCTTACCTGGCCAACAACAGCAGTCGTTTTCTTAGCTCTTCAAGGTGATGTAGGAAATTCATCCGCTCACCTATCGTTATGCCAAGATACTTGACCTTTTTTATGTACCTAAGAATAATATTATGCAGAGGTGTGTGAAAGGCCGAAGGACTGCATTCAATTTGCCACGAAGCAACTTTGTCGCAGTCTTGCCGCGAGATACTCTAACACCAACATTTTCGCCCCATCTGGCCACAATTGACAGCATAATATCTTCTATGTCTTTGAATACGGCACGAGACCGACCTTCCAGAAGGAGAAACAGATCGTCCGCATATGCGCAACATCTGCAATGTTCCGACATCTGCCTCAGCGGTGGATCCATCATTAGGTTCCATATAAATGCTCCACAAATAGATCCCTGAGGGCAACCCCGCTTTACTTCGAACTCTCTCTAGAGAGGATTTCACAAAAGTGCTCCCGTAGACCTATTTCCCGGTAGTTCAGTTTGGTCAGCCTGAAAAGAATACTCTGCCAATTTAGATTATCGAAGTTTGGCACTGCTATTCCGGACCGCAGTGTTTAACAGTGTTTAACCGATGGGTACATCGGTTCAGTCATGTTTTCGGAAAGCCTTTCCACCATTACTTTTTCAAGTACATAATTTTCCAAGCACACGGACGGACGGTCAGTAAAATTTTTCTTTTCGAACCAAGTGGCTAGAAAACAACAACCCTTTGGAGTAGGAGATTGTTTTTTACCGTGTCCGAGCCGTGTGAAAGAACTCTGCCTTCCTGACTATATCCGCATTTTGGTACAGCTCTCCTAATACGCTTTGAACGCCTTCTCTCATGAATGAATGAAATCGTTGATGCTTCTTAATACTGCTATGACGTTAATTCAATCATAGATACTTGAGCAACTTAATGACCCAACGCATATTTTACCTGCCTGTATCTCATTTTTCTTATCGATTATCTTATTCGTATGCTCAGAAGCTCGTTAATGTAATAAGAAACCTTTATAAAGATGTGCTCATGTTCAAGGAAAGTCTTCATGGTATTTTGGCTGCCAAAATCTATTTATTTTATCGAATAACTGTTTTAACACCAATGTTACCGAAGCGCTCATTGCTATCCAAAACAGTCCTTGGCACATTAAATTTCTGTCCCGTGGCACTAGCCAAAAAGCTCATAACTCATTGGCATAGTCGACAAGCAAAGTCACAATTGGATTTTTTGTTGCTAGCCATAGTCCGTATTATCATGAACGTATTCTGACATATGCGAATACACCCACCCTGAGGTAAATTCCACAAATTCACAGCATATTCAGATTCACCCAGTAGCAGTAGCAGTCGTAGTTATAGGAGCAAAAATGGTAGAGATACGCTTTGAAGCAGTCTGCAGACATCATCGCCATACAAACCCACAAAAACCATTTATCCTTTTTGGAACAGATAAAACCGCAATCGTCTAATGACATGAACCTGCTTTCTTCATATTCAACCCCCAAAAAAGCCCGTAAGGGCAAACAAAAACAGAAAAACAATCCCCACCCCTAACAGAAAAACAACAACAAAAAAAAAAAACAAAAAACAAAAAAAATATTCAGAAAAGAGTCCACCCCGAAAGATAATCAATTTTCAAAAACGAGCATAGGTGGAACAAAGAAAGCTTCAGGGCGCAGCCACTGGCATACTCGCATTAGTATGTCATTCGCTGGTGGAACTGGCGTTGGAGTTCAAACTGAAGGTTGAGCAGCCAGAAGAGCAGACGTGTATAGTCAGGATTAGAGTCCATACACAGGCATACCAATATCCATATATAGTCCGTATCCATGTTTTTTATCAGGCAATATTTGCCAGCACATTAATCAAAGGGATGCAGGCAAATTTACGTTGCACTTCTTCACACTCTGCCGGATTTTCAGTCTACAGACTGAATACTGAACAGTGATGTCAACGTTAGAGCTACGTTCATCAACGTCATCATCACCAGCATAGTCATTGTGGTTGTCGTCGTTGTTGTTGTCGTTGACGTTGTCGTTTATCGTCCTCGTCACCAGCGACATCATCATAAGCATACACTCGTATGTACTCAAATGTAGGTATGAAACGAGTATGCACCTACGAAGAGGACTTCTGCTCTTATTCTCATGTCCTTTCGTCAAATCGTAACTAAGTGCTTAGGAAAAGAGCAGAAGACTTTGAGGTTTTTTTTTTTTTTATGCTTCCTATTCCATTGCAATTGCCATTTGATGGGAAAGCAAAAATTAGAATCAATGAACCCTCATGTCAACGCTGTTAAATGAAAATTTAGAAAAGGATTCCCCCTAACTTCCAACATTCGTACAGAACATTTGATCCAGTCCGATTTAGACCCAATCTGCTTACGAAACCGCCTTCAGTCAAATTTGTATTTTTTTTTAAGCGACAGAAAATTGTTGAACAGCAGACAGACAATTATATCATACGAATGCACATATGTATGTATAAATATACAAGCCTGTCATATGCATTTGCAGGCCAACACACTAACAAACATGGATTTCGTTCAAGCACAACGCACTCATCCTATTGTGATTGCAATAAATTCGTAGTGGTGGCGGCGATATTTCCAGAAAGGCCGAGTCCTTCCTGTTTTACCTTAGGCCTTTATTTGTTTCTTCTTCTTTTACTTCTTGTTTTTTCGAAGAATTTTTTTCTAGCGAACATCTATGGGGTTGTTATGCCTCCTTTGGCGGGATTGCCCTTGCCGGGTAATGAAACAACATTTCTATCCCAAAAGGAAAACAATCTCAAATTGAATCTGATGAAATTTTGATTTCATTTCAAATGAATTCTAAAATAACATCGGGGACTGTGATTGAAAAATATTGGTCAATGTATTTGATGGAGGGCTGTCAGCTCCCGGATGGGGTGTTTTGCGCAAGTTTATTTTTGGTACGTGGTACTCATGGCAACCGGGTATTTACTCGTATCTTATTCCATTTCGGGGCTTGTGCAAAAAAAAATTTTTTTTCGTATCGATGCGTTCGTTAACACAGATTGTAGATGTGAGTTTAGATTTTGTAGGGATGTTAAAAATTGAAGTTTGATAGCATCATCAAGGTTTCGAGTTGATATTGATTTGTTTGATTTGTAGAATGAAAGTTCTAAATGGAGTGTGTTGTGTACAGAACAGTACACAGTAGTTAGTTTAGTTTAAATGCATTTTTTATTTTCTTATATATTAATTCTTATAGGCTAAACAAAAAAAAATGCTTAAAAATTAGCGTAATTAACTTAAAATTAAATAACTGGCCCCATGCGGGCACTCTAAGATAAGCCTAACACTTAATCTATGTCTTTCAACGTATCTTACAGTCTATTCTTATTTTGATATTAACATTAATTAAGCCTAAAACTAAGAAAACAGATTTTAACAAAAACTAAGTAAATAGACTTTTTTTGTTGTAATATAAAGCTTACAAACTACCTAAAATAAATCTTAATATACTTAACCTACTTACATCTAATATACAATTAAGTTAAATATTTTATATATATATATACTTAATGTATAAATATATGTTTATATATATATGTATTTTTTTGTTTTTGTTTTTTTTTTATTTTTTTTCTTAAATCTAACTTAATCCTATCTTAAACTATGTAAGTCGGCCATGACAAAAATCTAATAGGCTGGCCAACTTTGCTTCACTCGAGGAAGCTACCTCGTAATTAAGGAATTCGACGACGAAGCATCCTCTTCTTCAATAAGCCACCAATAAGTCTCGTGTCGCGACTCCCTACCGCCCTACTGAACCGGAGACGCTCCGCACTGCCGTGTGCGACATCTCTGTCGTAGTTGAGTCGCCTGTCCGCAGCTGTTCGAGCGACGTGAAAGATTAACGGCACCGCTAATCTGTCCTGGATCAAGCCTTTCTTCTCAAGACAGAGGAACGCTTCTGGTGGAATAAAGCCGTCAAGGCGAACTCTCTCGTGATACATATAATTGGGGTAATAAGCCCCAGTGATCAGGTTGTTCGACGAGATCATTGCTCTTGCAATGTGTCTTCGAATCAACTTAATGACAAAATTGTCCACTCTTATTAGGTTCGCCATATTGTACAAAACCCATCATTCAAAATCATTAGGATAGAATTTTATATACTCAGACTCTGGTGTTCTGTAAAGGCGAAGCCAAGCCCTAAGACAAGCCCTCTCAAAGACCCGAATCTTTTCCAAAAGACTTGCTCTCACGTTGAACCACACGGGACAACCAAATCTTAGCATAGGCCGAATAAGGGCCATGTAGAAGATCACCTTTACCCTCGCATCGAGTTGTCTGCTATAAAACAGTCTCTTTGTAAGGGCAAAAGCTCCTCTGGCTCTGGCCAGAGCAACATCTATATGTTTATTAAAATACAGATATTGATTCAGCCAGATCCGAAGGTATCTGACTACATTTCGACAAGCAAGTGGTTGACCGTACTGTCCGACGATCTGAAACTTTCGATAATTCTTTCTGGTATTTGCAGAGGCCCCAGACAAAGGCGTCCTAAAAATAATGGTTTCCGACTTCCAGTCGTCGCAATATTGTTTAATTTTATCGAAGTCACGTTGCAAGAGTATGTTTATGACCTCAATCTTTGGACCTGATCTGTACGCGATTAAGTCGTCTGCGTACGCTATGGCATGGTGAAGTGAACCTATCAAATCACTTGTGTAAATGTTGAAAAGAATCGTCGAATTAACCGCACCTTGTTGGAGACCGTTTTTAACATGAAAAGTTCCAGTAGAAGTCACATCGCCATTCTTCACGATGAACTGTCTATCTGTGAACATATTGAAAATAATATACAGCAATGGTCTGCTAATGCCCAGACTGTTCAGTTTGTAGAAGAGCCCCTCTAACCATACGGTATCGAAGGCCTTCTCCAAGTCAATCAGACAGGCACCAGTGCACTATTTCTTGGTTTTGTTCCATTGGATATCGGAAACCAGTTTAGACGCGGCGTGAATAATATCATGCCCCGCCTTGAAACCGAATTGATTATCCGGAACTATATTTTTGTCGTCAACCCACTTAGTCAGAACCCTATTGATAACCTTCTCGAAAACCTTGCTGATGCTTGGAAGGAGACTGATCGACCGGAGATTCGCCGGATTATAGGTGTCTTTATCCATTTTGGGGATGGGATGTACCACCGCAGTTTTCCAATGCGCTGGATAATGTGCATTATTCATTGCATTGTTAAACAGGTTGGTATAAATGTCCACCGCTTCTAGAGGGAGATGTCGAAGCACAATGTTCGGTATATCAGCGATTCCCACAGATTTCTTACTTCTGATTGTGTCGAAGATCATTTGGAGCTCTTCCTTCGAAATGAACGGGGGTAGGTCATCCTCTCTGGTGATGCAATTATTTGCCATATTTTCATCACTAAACTGGGTGAAACCAGAGCCCTCGGATCGCCAGTTCTCTACTTCATTTCGAATGTAGAAGTCGTGCGCCTTGAAAGAAAATTCTGTAGTTAACATACCTTCCATTGTAGTTAGGTCTTTGTTACTTCTAATTTTTCTGTTGTCAACATCAACATTTTGTCCAAAGCGGAACACCGAGGTTTCTTTCTCTGTTGACCATGGACTGACCCCTCGTTCACGTTCACGTTCACTTAAAGGCAAACCAGTATCGTAAATCACATCAAACTTGGCCAATACTCGAACTGAGACCAGTACTTTTTTAAACATGCGTGTTTGTGATAAAGTGCTTTTAGTTTCCTAATAAGAAGCGCCATATCTGCCTTGTTTTGGACTACATCCAGAAACGTTCTCACTGTCTTGTAATGCACTCATACATATGTTTCTTTCACTTAAAGTCATTCAATAAGACCAGTTGAAACTGAATTGTCGACTCAAGCGTACGTGATTCTTTTAACGTGTTACCAACAACACTACATGGTGGCAGCGGTGGGATCGATAAGTTGAATCGAAGTGATAGTGAAACACAGTAGGACCGAAAGGATCGAAGATGCTTTAGGATAACAGCTCTACTGCAGGTACATCTGCAAACACTACAAGCACCTCGTTGAGTGAAAGCAATTTTACGGTGCAAGCTCCTGAATAATTCACATTTCGACCAGAGGACTGGCCAATGTGGAAAAGACGTTTCGAAAGATTCAGAATAGCCTCAGGTTTAATTAACAAACCAAACAGTGAGCAACCTAGTCGATGCTAAAAAAAAATATTTATGCAGATGTCATAAAGGGATTTGAAAACCATTTTGCTATTAAAAAGAATATCATCTATGAACGCGCGAAGTTCAATTCCAGAAATCAGATGGAAGGAGAATAAATCGAAGATTTCATTACAGTGCTTTACAAGGGGTGATTCATTGTGAGGTTTGATTTTCAATAGGCTTTTTTGACAGATCATGCGTGAGTCCTATCAAACTGCTTTGTCATTTTTGTTCAGTATCGTTTGGCTAGTCACACCACAATAGTGCCTCCAAATTGTTGAGATTTATTACGAAAATCAGCGTTCTGGGAGAAATGTTTTTCGTGCGATTCGAAGTATTGAAACCACTACTGCCAATATCATTCGCAAATTTGAGTCCCAGTTTACATTAGTGGATGATACTCGAAGGGTTGAACCACATCCAGCACGTAGTGAAGAGACTATCGCAGCTGTAGCTGAGAGTGTACGCAAAGACCGTGGCGTCGATTCGTCGTCGTTCTCAACAGCTTGGCCTGGCGTATTTGACAACTTGGCGTATTTTACGTGAGGATCTCGGCCTAAAAGCGTACAAAATTTAACTTGTTGAAAACAAAATTGCCGTATCTGATGAGCAACCCGAAGAGTACCAAGAGCTACCATTACATCCATTAAAAATAACGGTATGGTGTGGTTTATGAGCTGGTGGAATCATTGGTTAATATTTCTTCAAAAATGAGTCAAATCAGCATGTTACAGTCAATGGTAACCGTTATAGCGACATGTTAACGGACTATGTGCTTCCTGAAATTCAAGCACATGGTCTCGGTGAGCTCTGGTATCAATAAGACGCCGCTACGAGCGCGTGCACTATGGACTTGTTGAGGAATCATTTTGGTGAGCACTTAATTTCACATTTTGCTTCGGTAAATAGATCGTGCGATACCACACCTTTGGACTATTTTATCTGGGGATATGTAAAGTCTCAGGTCTTCAGGAATAAGCCTGCTACGATTGACGCTTTGGAAGCCAACATTACTCGTGCTATCCGCGAGATACCAGTCGCTATTCCCTATACCTTGTCCGCCAATTGCGAGAACAGTTCCCTTCGCGATGAGATGATTCGAGACCTTTTAAGTCAAATAAGCTTCAACGAACAAATCGTGGACTTACAGGACCTACTGGAATTCCGCTCAAAATCACGGGGATGCTTACTGTTATTTTGAAAATCAAACAAAGATCCATTATAACAAGTGTGTATGTCATCGAAGGGCTGAGAATTCCGCTCTTAACCTGAAAAGACTGCAAATAATCTCTCTTGTGAATCAAGTAAATAGCAACACAAACAAATTGAGCAGTATCGATCTTACCTCGGAATACCCAGAACTCTGCCAGGGTCTAGGATATTTACATGGTAAGTACACAATTTAGCTAAAAAAGGACGCAAGACCATTCCGCTCGAAAAGTGCCAATTCCTTTGATGGATAAATTGATAAATAAACAGGATTCTATGATTCACGACAAAGTTATCCGACCGGTAGAAAAGCCAACAGAATGGTGTGCACCAGTAGTAATAGTAAACAAACCCAATGGGGACATATGCGTTTGTGTCGACTTGACACAAACATTCAATGCCAGTGACCGAACACTCTTTAGCACAGCTTGCGGGTGGAAAATATTTCTCAAAGTTAGATAGTCAAATACTTACCACTTTCATCACACCTTTCGGCCGATTCTGTTTCAGGCAGTTACCATTTGAGATCTCATCTGCACCGGAGCACTTCCAGTGAAAAATTGAGAGCATACTTAAGTGCCTACCTGGTGTTATTTGTCACATGGACGACATCGTAAAAATGGGAACATCATTGGAGTATCATGTCACTAAGTTAAGAGCTGTTCTGTCGCGACTAAAAGGAGCGGAAATAACGCTTAATAAGGACAAATATTCAATTGAAGTGAAGAGCATTACTTTCGTGGGACATCAAATAGATGAAAAAGGCATCAAATCTGATTCATGCAAGATAGAGGCTATTCAAAAATTTTAGAGTCCATCCAATGTAGCAGAACTGAGGCGATTCTTGGGGATGGTGAACTATTTAGGTAAACACGTTCCAAATTATCTCAGATATTGAATCCTCTAAATTAACTTTTACGCAGCAATACAATCTTCCGATAGTATGCTGACTAGCAGGCGTCTTTACACATCACCTCCTACCCTCGCGATTTTTTATACAAGTTTTCGTACAATAGTCTCCACCGACGGATCGTCATTTGGTATAGGGGTCGTGTTGCAACAGGTTAATGGAATGGTCACCTGAGACCAATCGGTTTCGCGGACTCTGTCTGAAAGCGAAAAACAATACGCTCAGGTAGAGAGGGAGGCCTTGGCAATCACATGGGCCTGCGAACGCTTCCGTTATTTCCTGTTGGGACTGCAATTTGCAGTAGAAAGTGAACACAAACTACTGGCGGCCATATATAAGACTAAAAATCTGAATGACCTAACACCCAGGTAGCAAAGACTGAGGGTGAGAGCAAGGCAGTTTAGCTTTCAGATCAGGTACACACCAGGTAAGCAATTAGATGTAGCTGATGCACTTTCGAGGAAACCACTCCAGAACGTCGATGAAACAAACTTGGAGAAGGACATAGAAGCTTACGTTTTGAACATATTGGAAAACCCTGCTGCTACAGACACAAAATTAAGACGAATTAAGGAAGCTCAGGAAAGCGACGAGCAGCTAAAGTTAGTTACCATATTTTCGAATGATCGCTTGGAATTGTCTATCAACGATGGATTACTAATGCATGTAACATGGATAGTAATCCCCAAAAGCCTAAGAAAGGATACTTTACGCAAAGCGAGAGCCAAGATGTCAGTCTGGTGGCCAAGCTGTTCAAAGGAGATAGAAGAAAACATTTCCCAATGTCATATTTGCATAAAGAAAAGGATGCTTCGCCATGAGCCGTTTGTATCATCAGTGATTCCTGAGCGCCCATGGAAAATAGCGCTAAGCAGTTTCTGCTTGTTGCAGACACGTACTCCAGGTATCCAGAGTTAGAACGGGTTGATGACAAAACATCAGGGGCATAATAAAACATCTCAAGGCTATATTCGTAAGACATGGGGTTCTAGAGGTACTAGCAAAAGATAACGGGCCACAGTTTGCCTCAGCGGAATTTCGTCGTTTTTCTGGATTTTCAATCATATTACATCCAGTTCGCGATATCATCCACAGAGCAATGGCTTTATCGAATCAGTGGTTAAAACAATAAAGACCCAAGTGAAGCATTATCCTGATCCATACGTAGCTCTAATGCAATATCGAGATGGATTCACACCAGCACAACTCCTAATGGGAAGGCGTATACGGACACTATAACCAGTCACAAAATCCGAACTTCAATCCAGTGCAGGAAACCTAGAAAAACATCTACAGGCCGACTTAGTTCAGAAAGCAAAGCAAAGGGATTGTTATGACAAACATCATGGTGTGATCACAAGGCAGGAGTTTAAAAGCGGTGACGTCGTATGGGTACGTGATGGGTATTGCCAAAGGTATTAGAAAAGGGACCGACTCCAAGATCCTACATCGTTCAAACAGCTAATTGTAATGCACTCATACATTTGTATCTTTTACGTTATGTCATTCAATAGAGCCAGTTGAAACTGAATTGTTGACTCAAGCGGACGTGTTTCTTTTAACCTATTACCAACAACACTACACTCCACACACGATGACGAATTTTGGCTCTCTGGATAAAGATTAATTTCTGGAATATCAACATGCTTCTCAAAGAGTCTTCATCTTCTACAGAGACTAACTCGGCTAAGTATCTCTCGCTAGAAGTGGAAGCAGTCAGCGTCTTATCAATCCGTAGCATCCAACATCGCAATAGGGATGAGAAAGTGATTTTACCTAACGATGCAAAGGATATTGACAAAAGATTACAAGGAAGAACGATATTGATCCAGAAGGGAAGGGCTCTAGAAAATCGAACTGCAATAACTCTAGCAGTAGGAAGGAGAAATGTGATAAAATAAATGCACCGGATACAGACGTAAAGACAAAATTCAGCAATTACAAATGAAGTTATGTACGAGTACACACATACAGTCGCAGTTCTGAACAAAAATATGTGATACCTTACATTGCAGGTCCAGATTAACTGGGAAAGTAACATAAGAAGAGCATTTTTCAGCTTTGTACACTATACAGAGGTACTTACAGATAATATGTGATGAAGACAAAATAAGTCAAAGAATCAGTTGACTATTTCTTTCGACAAAAACAAAAAAAAAAAAAAATCGCCATGTTGATGAAAACACTGAAAACCAGGTAAGCGGGACACTTTTTCTTTTTTATTGAACGAGCTCCCGACGGTGTTCCTTGTTCTTTATCTGCCGTAAAAGTCTATATGACGGAACTTTGGAGCGGCTGGTAATTTTGATGTCGATAGCGTATCCCAGCAGCTGACAGATAATACATGCGAACGCTATATCTGTTTCAGCACTTGATTGAAGAAATCATCCTTTCCTAAATCCAGTTTCTGGACTGCACGAAGCATCTAATTTTTTCCAGTGTCTTAGCTCAGTTGGATCAGTTTTACCGAGATCCCCAATTCGATCCTAGGCTTGTAGAGCGATAGACTATGAATGTTATAATATTCGGCTTTAAAGTCGATGAAAGATGGTGAGTCTCGAGTTGTAATTCGTTGATCCTTTCTAGAATTTGTCCTGATATGAAAATTTAGTCGCTCGTCGCCCTACAACATTAATACCGATTGGTGCGGATTGGTGTGTTTCAGAAAAAGTTGGGAATTTGCACAATATATTGGATAAGATCAGCGATATGTCTAAATAGTTCTTTAAATACATATAATCGCCTTTTTTAAAAATGCGTCATAAAGAGTTGATAGTCACATCATTGGGTACGATTTCATTGATTTTTCTGCGCATATATCTAACCAAAACATCACCTCCTTGTTGGGAAAGTGTAAAAATTATTCATTGACCGGAAGCGAGTTCTCTTCTTGTTTTATGACTCTCTCTTCCTGATGCCCATTAAGTAGCTACTAGACGTACTGCTAACAAAAAATTCTGCTATTCCTTGCACTTCGGTGACCAGGTTTCCTTCTTTGTTTCAAAGTGCCTACGTTTCGAAATTGAGGCCAGCTTCCTGTTTTTAGTTTTCCTGAACAACTTGTTGATATCGAGACCATCACGGGGCTCTTCAATATCTTTGAGCTGGGAGCTTGCATATGCTCCTTTCATTTTATGCAAAATCTTCTTATCTTTCTTGCTTCTGGCTCGATACTCTTCCCACGTGTCTCTTGTTCTAATTTTATTCCCTCGGAACTATAAAGATTAACTCCAGCAAAGGAATTAAGGGTTATTCCAATAGAAGGGAGAGCTTAGCAACCTGCAAAGAGAAAAAAAGAATAAACGCACACCCTTACTTACTTTTTTAAGGGTGACGCTACAGTCCCGGACGGATTTGGGCCTCAACCAAGAAACGTGTCCAGCCAGCTCGATGCCAAGTTGTTTGAGGTCAACTTTCCACTTTCTGAGTCGCGGCCTTCTTCTACTGCGCTGTCCCTCGGAAACGGACTCGAAGACTTTTCTGACCGGAGCATTGGTGTCCATCTGCTATAAATCTCAGTTGTATGTATGCCATCTCAGTTGTATGACCTTTGCAGAGGAGACCGGAAATCACCCAAATAATTTTCCTGTCAAAGCAGCCAAGAGTACCCTCATCCATTTTTGATAAAGCCCATGCCTCTGGGCAATAAGATAGGGCTGGGATTATTAGGATCTTATAAAGGATCGCTTTTGTTATTCGAGAAAGGGCTTTGCGTTTGCCAAGAGTTATTCTTCGTTTGATCTCAGCGCTCCTTACCAAGGCATCGCTTGACGCTTTCAGGAGCGAGGCAACTTTGTTGGACTTAACCTTGTATTGGGCTATCTTCAATTCATCGAGGTCGAGTGGACGAAATTGTTGGGCAACATCATCTAGATTAAAATGTTCGTTTTGCCTGATAGCGGTATTGGGTTCGTCATCATCGTTATACAGTCTACAGGAATGCTTTTTTCAAATCTTTAGCATCGACTGCGACTTTGGTACTATGTTTCGATTATCTCTACAGGACTTAGTTCAGGATTTGTGTCCGTGGCACACTTCTGTTGACCTGAGCAGTTCTGGTTCTTCTATGTAGCGCCGCTTTGTTTGCGTCTTCCTAAGCTGCATGTGCTTTCCGGTACTCATCGTCAGGCAATTTTTTTTTTTGATCTCCGAGTAATCATCCAGTACATCACATACGGCATTTCTGTTGGCTTTTTGGCAATTAGCTTGAATTCGTTATCGGAGGTGGTGTCGTGCAATGTATACGTTCAGATAGTACTACAAAAGATTCCTACTCTTCTTAGCGTTGCATTGAAATCGCCGATAATAAATTTAATGTCATAGCTAGGCCACTGCTCGTAGGTCTTGTCCAAGAACTCGTAGCTGCAATCTTAGGTGTTGTCATCTTACCCCTCTGTTGCGGCGTGCGCGTATATGGTATATGGACGTTCGTCCACATCCACTTTTTGCCCTGCTATTTCTTGGATGGCAGCAATATTTTCTTTGCAGCAGTATAGGACCTCCGCTAGTTATTTGGCTGCACGTAGATACCCTATTAAGAGATCCAACATTCCACGTGCCGATCCGAAGTTCGTTGACCTTGTTGATCTACTATCCATCCGTATGTGAGGCTTGTTGTTGCTTCGTAATAACCCCCAACCTAGAGGCCAGTTCCATTAGAGAGACACCTAGGACGAGGAGTTTGTTAGACCGAAGCTAGTAACCGCGGATTTGAGCGATTCCGTTGGTTCAAAAAGGGCTCATCCGCCATCATCTTTTCTCCAAAATCCTGACTTAGTCTCAGAGCCGACCTGAGCCACAAATATGTCGGAATACCCCGTATAATGTCTTATTTGCTTTAAACACTGTCCGGTTTATTGTGCTACAATTTTTATCTATTGGTTAGTACTTGCGCTTATACCATAAATTCGGCAAAAAATAAAGCACCCAACCACCTAACCCCTTAGTTAATGAAATCTTATTGAGTGGAACGCACGAGCTGTCAGCAGTTGCCTAAACAATAGCAACAACGATTCAGGAATGAATTTTGAAAAAAATCTTGACTCCAAGCAGTTTTTTGTATCCTTCTGTTTTAAATATTTCGGAACAGAATGTGAATTTACTATTACATTCCTGTTCTTGTCTCTGCATGCTTTTTTTCGGTATTTGTAACGTTGGCAAGAAATTTTTATTTTAACTACTCTGGGCAGCAGCGTCCAGGTCCTCAGATGTTTGAAAGTATCCGAGAAAGTTCTGCTCTTGCTTGCTCGATTTTTTTTTTATAATTTGCGCGCTCAAGGGATTTAAGTACCCTTAAAATGCTGGTATTTAAAACGTTGGTTTTAAATGTTTGAGGGCTATAATGACTGGAAAATAGAGAGCTCAGCAGGACATTCCATAAGTGAGTTGTACGGCTTAGGAACAAATCACGATATTTCAGAATACGCCCGAAAGTGGGCTTGAGGGTGTACTGATGAGCATTCAAGGAGAGACGTGTGTTACGGTTAAGAGTGATTTCTATGGAGCACTGGTGGTGGAAGTAGCGAAAATGGAAAGTTTTTCGGGTTCGACGATGCAAGTGCCATTAATGGACAATGGGTTTGTGTTTAAATTTCGCTTTGACGACAGCAGACAGCATCGTGTTTTGGAAGAATTGAATACGAGTCTGTTAGTGGTTTTGATGTTAATATCGGAATTTAATGAGCTTAACATACGCTGCCGTTCCCGTTCTACCGCCGAAGAGCAGAGACATGAAACAGGAAACGAACACACCAGTATTTATTTTGTGAAAATCTGACTTGAAAACATCTAAGTCAATTTGAATTTAACGTTTCGAAAGGTAGTTTCTAATCCAACGAAGAAGAGATTCATCGAACTTCGATAAAAAAAAAAGCTTGATGCTTTAGAAATATCAAGTGCAACTATCTTGCTTTCACCAGATTGATGTATGCTTGGTTCCACTTTTCAGTGAAACATGCCATCAAATTACCAGTGGACCTGTTGCCACGAAAACCGTAGTTCATTGAGATGTTTTCGCTAATTTGCTTCTGCTCGGAAAGAGTCCTAAAAAGTAGGATTGATGAAAAAGCTTATGCAGTCGTTTTGACAGCGAGGAAGAATACCTCTTCAGAAGAAGGGGGCATATACAAGCTGTGAAAAAAATGTATGTATAACAAGGTCTTAAAGTACTCTGGTTACTACGCGAGTGTAAAAGAAAGTGGATTCCTCCCATTGAAGATTCAATGCACTCAATTGTAGACCGGGACAAGGCACAATCTGTAAGTGTTGAGCTAACCGCAAACTGTGCAGCAAGCAGATTGACCTTGTCCAAACAGCTGACACCTGGAATCTGTACCGAAAAACCATTTCTTTAATCCTGGCAGCCTCCTTACAGGTCGAGTCACACCACTCCTTTTCTTTTGGTTTCATACCCTTCATCTGATCAAAACTAAGAGATCTCACTCCAAAGCGAATGATGTCTGTGATCATATCAGCAGCAGCATCCACGTTGTCATGGAGGACACATAATGACCAGTTAAAATTCCTAAAGAAGCTATAAAGTCCGCTCCAACTGGCTTTCTTTCGGTTCTTTTAGGAATCTTTTCTCTAACTGTGTGAAATTAGCAGCTATGGTACAGTGTTTCAACGAGCCTAGAGGGGAAAGCACATTGGCCTTGTATTTACCAGGTTGAGACGTTAAAAATATATCCAGTTCTTTTTGCCAGCGAAGATCTCAACACACCGTCCTTCGGGCGTTGTCTGTCTAGAATGTCGAACCCACCCAGAATTGTGTACATTGTAATCGCCCTTAATCACGATTCCAGTATGAGGATAGAGGGATACAATTCTTTGTGTGGGGTCAGACAGCGCATCAAACTCTCAGCAATAGTGGATAATTTGCTTACTGAGATGGAATTTTAACAACAGGAAATTGTATTCCGGATTGGAACAAGGACTGCATTGTGATAGAATTTAGTAAGGTGCATCACTACGCACTCAAATGGCGAGACCGCGGTGAGAGAAGAATAATGACACTGGTTCATAGCCAGGTAGCTTCAGATCAAAGTGATCTGGGAAGTGTGGGGGAGGATCTACCTGTCTTACGCTAAGTGCCAACACAGGTGGTCTATATTTGCAGACGTAGACGTACGCAGAAAAGTGATTACTTTTTAGCCCTTGAATATTGACTATATCATATTCCACAAACACAAATACCGACAGTACTAAGCACAGCTGTAAAGTAAAAATTCAGGGTTGGTTTACCGAATCAAATTTTTGTAGGTGTTGCCCTTACAAAAATAGGAAACAGCGTACCAACAGAATTCATACTCACAACTCCCTATTCATCGGTTGTTACATACACTCGGTCACTGTCTGTGCTGTATGACAATGTAATACGGGTACAACAACGGCAGTGACTGAGTGCAAGCAACAGTTTGATCAGCGGCAGGGAGGTTGGTATGCCTGCACTGTAGACGTTGATTGCACTACACTAGCGCGTTATGTTTTTTTCCCGCACAAGTGATTTTTTTTTTTTTTTTTTTTTTGTTTCTGTGGATCTTGAAGCGCAGCTTGTTATCGAGAATGACTCCGAAATATCTGAAAAATCATTGATACTCGCAACAGCCCATTCGTGGCAGACTCTACCTTATGAATGTGCTTGGCTACGGTGACCACGGCGATTTTACTAGCGAATCCGACCATTCTCACTCTGCAGTTGCAGAACTGCATTCATGTTCCAAAAGAGAATTCGATGGATCGAACCTTGCGAAACTTCGGCAAGTACGCTATGGTATGTAACGCCATCGTCAGGGTAATATTTTAGACTTCTCTTGCTGAAATAGTATGTGACTCTCTTCAGTAGTAGTTTCCATTCTGGCCAAGAAGCTTGGCAAATGAGAGGCATTCTTAACTTTTCGTTACTTTTTGTCTCCATTCTTCATTTTACTGCCTGTGGTACTTCTACTGCTCTATCGTACCGCTGTAAAGCTTTTATGACAATGACGGTATTATGTGATTTTCTGGAGCTGTATTATTGATCAAACGGAGCTTCTTCCGCCACGGCTAGCACCCTGCCATATATATTATGATGCGTTCCAGAATTTTTTCTAGGGTATCTGAACCATATGATGTTAAATTTTAAGGTAGTTTTTTAAATTTTGAAAGCAGGACTTAATGTGCGGCAACACTCATACTTCGAGGCATATTTTCATTCGAAATAGTAGGTTTACGTGGGAACAGATGCTCTGCTGTCATTTTTCGACAATTTTTCGAACAACACTAAACATAAATATCAAAAACAAAAAACTATCAAAATTACAACACCATCTCTATTAAAAGATCTATATTTTACACAAGGCTATTTAGTTTAGATTTTCATTGTTTCTGAAAACAACTCAACTGCATTAGTTTTAAAGTTAAGTTTGGCTCAGAAATCATTTGCGGGTGCTATTTATTTGTTTTCCATCTTCTTTATCAAACTAGCACCGTCGTTTACTTAATCTCCCCAAAGGAATCACTCTCTCCTGGTCAGCACGTGATCCGAGATGGAATACATTGTAGCATTGGCTAAGTAGAGATATTTGATACCCGAGTTTTAATACAACAAGGGACTGAGACGCCCGAATGATTTGGCACTGCAGTTTGTTAAGTTTTAACTTTGTTATTCTTCTGTGAGCCCTGAGGAATACCTCACCACCCTCCTTTGCTAAATAGGTTTTTTCTTAAACATACTCAATGCACCTATTCGACTAAAAGTTGTATGGAACACCATAGGTACTTGTATGTACATAGATCCCAATCTATTGGGCTTAAATTTACTAAATCACGGAAGTTCATAACAAAAAAATCCAGGATAAATCGGTGTTGAACTCGTATCTATCATCAACAGTCTGTTGCTGCAATACGAGTACATTGTCCTATCCATAGATGGTTTCAGTTTTTATTTTTATTTTATTTTATTTTATTTTTTATTTTTTTCGTTGAAAATTCATCAAAACAAACACGTATCCGTGTTTTCGTGATATATATTGTCCTCTCTCAGGACATTGGCAGATAAAAATTAATCGAAATCGGAAGGCGAGGATGTTCAGATTCACCCAACTGCATGGGTAGATACTCGTAAAATGACGAGGATGAGCAGGATTGCCTATTATAAAAACAGAGTATTGTACATACGAGTACTATGTCCTATCGATGCATCAGTATTCGTTTTTACTATTTTCTATTTGCTCAGGCATTTTTGTCTTTTTTTTTTTTTTTTTGATTTGTTTCTGGTGACATTTTGAATTTTTCTTTTAGCGCCCTGAAAGGGCTTTGACATAGTATGTTTCGCCCCCTTTCGCCCTGGTAGAACACAATTGAATAAACATTATACGAATTATTTATTGTTTGTTTTTAATTAAAAATTAAATTGATTTTTACTCCCACAGGTGTGAGACGATAGAGTGAATACCAGTTCCAATGCGAGTACTAGTACCAGTGTCAGGATATACTATGGGATACAATGACAGTTTTGTTTGTACAGTGTTCTGGCAGGGGCCATGATCTGTTCGACCCTCTATCCAAGCCTCTTTCGAAGGGGCGGAAAGCATTATTTTATTTACTTTTTAAAGTGTACCCATAGCGACCAGAGAAACAGAAAACCGAAAACCGAAAACCGAAAACAAAAAACAAAAAACAGAAAACAGAAAACAGTGAAATTGTTTAATGTCCGCCATTGTGATATTCAAATTATTTTGAAATGATAAATCACAACAATTTATATTGTGCGGAGATACGACTACAAATATGTGCATATTATGTAGGACGTTAGTACGATGAGTACGTTTGCCATCTTCTCAAGTTACTAAAGTAGGTACTTACTTTGGTGGGTAAATGTCCCTTCTAAATGTCCCGCTCATTTCGCATTTTGAGTGTAATGAGGGAAAACGACCACGACGAATTTTCTACACATATAAGACGTACATATTCGCAGATACAAAAATAGGTATATGGTATGGGAAGCATTGAAATGGTCGGAAGTATAAGAGTATCTTTTACTAATTCGAAAACCCTGCTAGCGCACAAATTGGACCGCAAGAGAACTCCATTTTGCATTATGTCAAAATGATGGATTAGATGAACTCAACCTCATTTCGAGGACATGGCGAAAAATTATGGAAAAATTACAAGTAGCAGGCAGATGATGGCAGAGTTTGTTGGTTGCTAGTTTTTTTCTTGTTCCTTGTAGTTAGGGTTCGTTGGTTGGAATATTTTACTATGTGGTGTCATTCTCCATAAATGAATGTATTGTTGTAATATTCATTCATCCGTCCATCTATGTAAACGAAATGTTGGTTAGTAGAACAAAGCAGAAGTTATAGATATAGTTAAGTAGAGTGGAGTAAAATATAATAAGACCACTTCTTGCAGATATTTTTCGCCATGGGAATAGATAAGGACGATTGTTATTTTCGTAGTGATGATGGTGGAGATGCTCCCTCTTTGTACTTTATGGACTGCATAATCAGAAGATGTTGAGAAGCATACTGCAAAGGAATCTACACAGCCATCTATTGTATCATATTCAGCTTCAGCTGAATTCACAAGGGTGATTGAAGTCATAAAGAGTATTTTTTTAAAATGCTCTTTTAGATTTTTCTTACAGATATTAGACTTAGGAAAGGTCATACATATCAGTTTTATCATCGGCTGTTTGAGGCCTACATTTTCAACACTTTGAAACCTTTGTGGTGACGATTGCAGCCTAATCTGTATTAGAGCCGTCAATGCTGTAGGCGAGTAATTTTTAATTCCTTAGCTCTGGCATAATTCGTGGAATTCTTTTAGAGGATCAGTATCAGTATCAGACAGTGCCAACATTATTTGCTTTATTTTAATCCTTTCTTTTTTCTATCTACGCAGAAACTGTTTCTCTCAACTCAAGCTTTCTCACCTTGCTCTACTGATTCCCTTTCCCTACTTTGAGCATTGGGATTCCTAGTACCTGGTACCTTGGCTAAAACCGCTGGTTCAATTATTTGTCAACCACTCAAAACGTACGAAAGTTCTGGACACCAAAGAAATATCTAGGCATGGATAGTTGGAAAACTATCAGCTTTACGTGGAATCTTGAAGATGCTCTTGCAATGATAATGTTTCGTTACATGACACCCATAACCATATATCATAAGGGATTCATCTCTCGGCCTCAAATAAAATAATCTTATTGGGTATGTAATTTAATTCGTGCGGTTTTTTTTTTTCAAAATTTGAACGTTTATTTAAGAAAAACATGTACAAAAGTATTATTAAAAGTATTGCCCGTCTGAAGCTATGACTTTTTTTCAGCTTTCTGGCAATTTGTGGATCTCATCCCAAAAGAACTGCGCCGACTTGGCAGCAAAAAATGAATTAAGCCAATTTTTGATATTCTGCTCTGATGCGAACCGTATTTCAGTGAGGGCGTTCTGCATCGACCGGAACAAACGGTAGTCAGAAGGGGCAAGGTCTGGGCTATAAGGCAGGTGGGGTAAGACTTCCCATCCACTGTTTTCCAAATAGTTCTTAACCGGAATAGCAGCGTGGGGCCGAGTGTTGTCATGATGGAAAATAATTGCCACGTGTCTGGTCGCATATTCCGGGCGTTTTTCGGCTACTGCTCACTTCAAACGGATTAATTGTGTTCGGTAGCGTTGTCCATTGATGGTTTCATCCGGTTTTAGCAGCTCATAATACAGCACACCCATCTGATCCCACCAAATACAGAGCATTACCTTCGCGCCATGGATATTCGGCTTTGCCGTTGATTTGGCTGGTTGGCCGGGTTTCACATATGATTTTTTGCAATTGGGGTTGTCGTGACACCCAAAGATTCTGCGAGCTCTTTTTGTGTTTGGCAACAATCTTCATAGAGTAATGCTTCTTTTTTGGCTGCCAGGATGTTCATCGTCTTCCAAGCCAAAATCATCACTTTTAAATCGTGCAAACCGCTTTTGGCACGTTCGCTCAGCTAGCGCATGTTCACCATAAACTTCCATTAAAATACGATGACTCTCGGCAGCAGTTTTCTTCATATTAAAATAATGAAGAAGAACTCTCCGCAAAAACACTTTTTTCAGGCACAAAGTTCGACATATTTGAGTGAAAAAAAATTATTGTTGTTTATGCTTCAAATGAATGACATATACTGAAATGACGTACATTGACAGTAGCTTTCCAACGAATGTTCCAATGGAATAATACAAGTTACGCCATCTCTTAGCAAACCGCAATTAAGTTAAAGACCCAATATTTTCCAGAGAAGGGAAGGTCTAGTTTAGAAAACTTCATAATGTGTGTGTTGATTGTGTGACTGTTTTGCGGATGCATACACTTTTTTCTTCGCATCTTAAAACCCATTAAAATCTCGTTTGTAGTTTCATAGAATTATGCTCTTAATTTCATTTTAACTATCTGCTTCAAATTTTTTATTCAGTGCACATTTTCTGGACTGACGTTAAGGTCGGATTATCCATAGACTAAGGCGCTGTTCTTTGGTATGGATCGACTTATTAATAGAGTTGTCGATTCCTAACTATCATAATTAAATTCAGACACACATATATGGTACCAGTTTTGATTTACCTGCGGACATCATATTTATGACATATGGAAGCTTATTTTTAATAAATTTGTAACCGAAAATGACTTATCAGGTGAAGATTTGAAAATAATTTTAATAAAAAATATAGCCAGGACCTTCTAATAGAAAAGTTTATAGCCTTTTAGGAGTTTCGCATGTGAAACCGTATACATATATTCATTAACAGCAATAAAATCTTCTGTTTATATGACTTTTCACATTTGATAAGATCGTATCTATCTGTTTAAGTCGGATCTTAATACTCCTGATGGCTCGGTTACTTTCAAAGTTGTCAAATAACTTTGACACGAAATAAAATAAATGTGCACGAAACTACCAAGTCAACACATATTGCCTACTGATTTCGATAAAATACGAGTCAAGTAGGCAACTCAAATTTTTAGTAGAATACAGTTCTACAGTGTAGCTGATTGGCACAGTTATAGGAACTGTTCAAAGAAAGTTTTAGTTTCTACAAAAACTTTTCTTAGTAAAATTGATCAAATTTTTGACTGCATGAATAGCAGTTCTCTCAATTCCGACAATTTTTATAGGTCAGCCATACACGAAAGTAATTGCGCTCATGAATTTTTAAAAACTTTTAAGATTTACATTGCTCAAGTTTCCTTGGTTCAACAATCAAAAACTGTTAATTTTTTGTAAGGGATTGAACAGTCTATAAACGGAGTACTACAACTTGCCCATATTTTTTTAACGATTGTTCTGATTGTTCTAATTGTTGTTGTTTTAATTGTTCTAATCTTTTATATTTATTTTTCCATTTTATTTCCTTTTTCTACTAAATTGATAGAACCCCTCCTATAAAATTTTTTTTTCTCTTAACTAGGCTTTAGTCGCATCATATGAAAAATGCTCCAAAATGTTTCTGATTTTAGAAAAAAAAAATGGAATAGGTCGAGAATCAAGATGAGAGAGAGAGAGAGCTTTTCTCTCAAATACTTTTTGTTTCGTTTATTTTTTTATTATTTGGAAAAGAACTTTTTGAAAACTTTTGAAATCGTTTTCAACGGGTTAGGGGTTAGGTTAGGGGTTAGAATATACCCGAGGTAAGGCATGCCTGTCGTAGGAGGCGACTAAAATCCACTTAATCCGCTGGATTAAGGTGTTAAGCGACCCGTGCCAGAATCGACCAGGTTGGGGGCCCAGTATAAAAATAGCTCAATCTCTAACGGAGCATCCGGATACTTGGCGACCTCTGGATCAGCCAGCCTTATTTGTCTAATGCGGATCTCTGGACAGACGGACTACCCTTTCTCCGCTACTCGTGGGAACTAAAATGAGTTCAAATAATATTCAAAATAATACAAATATAAACCAGAACCCCTTTAAAAAATGCTCAAAGTTCACGACATCTCCAGCACGCGGATCGCTAGGAAAATCATGCGAAAGCAAAGACCCAACACAATCGATAGCTCAGGGCAATAGCATTACACCAAATAAGCTACAAAATCTCGAACGCGAAAATTCTGATCTCCGCGCCAGACTCTTAAATATGGAAATGCTCTGTGCCGAACTAAAAAAGCAACTAGATGCCATTAAGCCGCAATCTAAATCTGAGTCTGAGTCTGTTTCTCTACTTGACCGCCCCGAAAACTCGAGTTTTCACACGAACTGTATACTTAAAAAAAAGCCAGGTAAGAAACGTAAAGCTACTTCCCCGCCTGATATTGAACAAACAAAGAAGCAAGCCAGCTTTAAGACTGCTGAGGTCGATAAGGCAACAAAGCAACCCAAACAAGGACCGCCGCTGCCAATAAACGTTTTTGGAATCTCGGACTACAACAAGTTGCACATAATCCTGAAATCACTGTGCTCAACCGATTATAAAGTAAGATCTCGCAATAATGATACATGGACTATTAATGTCCTTCATCCAGACAACTACCGTTCGCTTTCGCAAAAATTATATGCCGAGAAGATTCAATGGCATACCTACGAAAATAAAACGGAAAGACCCATACGCGTTGTAACTAGGGGATTGCATCCCTCTTGCCTTAAAGAAAACATCGTAAATGGCCTTAAAAATAAAGATTTTAAGATAATCGACGCAGTTAATATACTTGCGCAAAAACAGCGCAATGTTGAAATCGAGAGGACGACCCCAAGACGCGGTCTTCCCCTCTTTAGGCTAACCTTCGACAACACCGAAAGCCTAGAAAGAATTTATGCCATAAATTCAATTTTGGGACTTGTTGTCAAAATTAAAAATCCGCAGAAAAACTCTAGGCTGATTCCCCAATGTACACGTTGCCAGGGATTCAGCCATACTCAGGCCTACTGCCAGAAGGAACCTCGCTGTGTAAAATGCGCTGGCAAACATCTGACTCGAGAGTGCAATGCCGCGAAAGAGTCCCCAGCGATCTGCATTAACTGCAAGGGAAAACATCCAGCTAATTATCGAGGCTGCGAAGTCGCGAAGGAGTTGCAAAGGCTACAGATCAATCAAAAACGAAGCCTTTGAAAAACGCAGGGACAGCTAGAATGAGAAATAACAACAGCGGTCCTACTCCAAAGCCTTTAAAGAAGGTAATGGTGACAAACGCTAAAATCACCAATAACAACAACGTCAAAAATAACAATGCGCAAGTGGAAAGTGCGCGTCCTGCCTCAAATGTGTTATCAGTAATTCTCGAGAGACTAGACGAACAGAATAAAATAAATAAGATAATAGTCGAACGGCTTCTTAAGTTCGAAGCCAATTTCTGTAACTAATTATGGCAAAGAAGCTTAATATACTTGCGTGGAATGCCAACGGGCTACAGAAAAAGCTTTATGAACTAAATATTTTCATGCAGGAAAAAGTAATTGACATATGTTTAATTTCTGAAACTCACCTGGCAACAGAATCGCGCGTGGAACTAAAAGGTTACCGCGACTACCACGCTCATCATCCATCGGGAAACGCAAGAGGCGGGTCATCCCTATTCATAAGGGACTGCATTGAACACACTTTGGAAACAATAATTGAACTTGCCAAATTTCAAATGACCGTGTTGCGCGCTAAAAATAAAAATTACTCTCTTAATATATCAATCTTTTGCCAATCGCGCTGAAAAATAGAAAAACAAGAATTTATTGACCTATTCAACTCTCTTGGACCAATCTCAATCTCAACTCTACAGTTGACCAAGTGCATCGAATAACCGATGTAATTGAACGAGCAATCCAGTGTAAGTTAGTCTGTTCAAGCGCATTCCCTGACGTTTCGCAAGCCTTTGGTAAGGTGTGGTATGAAGGCCTAATATATAAACTCCTACAAGCCCTACCCCAGCAATTGTCTTGTATTTTAGGTTCATACCTGGAAGACCGACTCTTCCGTGTGTGACACGGAAACGAATATTCCACTTTTAAGACAATAAAGGCGGGGGTTCCGCAAGGAAGTGTACTTGGCCCTCTGCTATATTTTCTTTTTACCCGCGATATACCGCAAACAGACGACACTGTCCTAGCCACATTTGTTGATGACACTGCCATTTTGGCAACGGCTAAAACAGTCGAAGAAGCAACTGCTAAGTTGCAACGTGCCCTTATACGGATTAACAATTGGACAAAGACTTGGCGAATCGCGCTTAATGAAAGCAAGTCTGTTCACGTCAACTTCACTCTCAAGAAAATTGAGAATCCACCGGTGTTTATCAACGCAGTACGAATTCCTTACGCGAACGAGGCCAAATATCTCGGTATGACACTCGACGCTAAACTAAAATGGAGAGCACACGTCAAGAAAAAACGTGAAGAGCTTGAGATCAAATATAGAGATATTTACTGGCTTATTGGAAAGTATTCCAAGCTTAGCCTAGAGAACAAACTGCTGTTATACAAGCAAGTGCTAAAACCGATCTGGAAATATGGTGTACAACTTTGGGGTTGTACTAAAAATAGTAACGTTAATGTATTACAGACATTTCAAAACAAAGTTCTTCGAGGTATTGTTAATGCGCCGTGGTACATTAGAAACGATGATATCCACAGAGACTTAGGAGTCGAAAACGTTCAGAACGTAATTAAAATGTTGGCGCGAAATAATAATAATCGATTACAAGGTCACACGAATATTTCTGTTCAACAGATCCTCGACGAGACAAATTTATTGCGCCGTCTCAAAAGGACTAAGCCTCTCAATCTAGCGCGGTGATTAGCAGCGCGTAATTTTTCTAAAGTACACAGGAATTTTCAATGGAAAATAGCCTGCAGGATATCTTATAAAAACAAAATAAACTGCTTGTTGAGTGTGAACTCAGTCGTGGTTTGCATATGAGGGAGGTGTTTTTTAGTGAATAAGAATCTCACACTACTATAGGCTCCGAGCCTATAGTGTCTATGAAGATTTCCCACCTTCCCATACAAAAAAAAATAAAAATAAAAATAATTTCTGAGGCAGATAATATAGAGTTTTCCAATAGGGACTTGACAACTTTGAATTTAATTTGTGAACGCACTTTTTCACTAATCACCAAACTGTCACTGTCAATTTATTCAGTAAACTCAACATTTTCATCATGGTAAAGTACACTAACGGGCAACGTCTCCAAATTATAAAAATTTTCTACAGATATTCGGAATCGAGCGAATAGAGCGAAGAGCGTTAACTCCAATTTTCGGTCGTAATGCGCCCTAGTAGAAAGGCAATAACAAGTTAAGTGCAAAAATTTGAATCTACATATTCGTTGTATGATATTGCCGTGACAGTGAGACAACGGGTAGGTTGAAGTGTCGAAAATATAGCTGCCATTCAGACGTCCGTAGCAAACGATCCAAATCAGTCAATTCCACGGCGTTCTCAATAATTGGACATCGCTCAGACCACATTATGGCGTATATTGCGTGAGAAACTTGGTTTACACCCATACAAGATCAAGCTAACTCAAGGATTGAAGTCAATGGAAGATTTGAAGCGACGTACGTTCTCCGATTGAGTTCTGGAGAAGATGCGCTAAGATGATGAATTTCATCGCAAAATCATCTTCATTGACGAAGCTCATTTTTGGCTCAATTGGTTCGTCAATAAGCAAAATATGCGTTATTGGTCGGATGAAAACACATATGTGCTCCATGAATCACCATTTCATCCACAAAAAATAGCTGTTTGATGCCGGCGGCGTTATTGGGCCATATTTTTTCGTCGACGATAACGATCGTCACGTTACTGTGAATGGTCAGCGTTATCGCGCCATGATCAACTATTATTTTTGGCCCGAATTGGAAGATATGGACTTGGACGACGTGTAGTTTCAATACACGCTACCATCGATTTATTGAAGAATAAGTATGATGAGCGTGTTATCTCAAGATATGGGCCAGTCGATTGGCCGCCTCGTTCGTGCGATTTAACGCTGCTTGACTATTTTCTGTGGGGCTACGTTAAGTTGGGTCCATAGAATCGACCGCTGCAAACGTGCCCGTGGTGGCCATATAAACGAAGTCGAGTTCCATTCATAAATCTTTCGATTGTACTTCAAGCTAATAATAAAGTTTCTGAAATATCTCAAATGGTTTGCCTTTTATTTAAAAAAAAAGTTGTCAAGTCGTCATAGAAAACCCTATACTTCTTGATAATTATAAGGAGTGATTCATCATGAGGTTTTATTTTCAATAGGCTTTTTTTGATAGATCAACTGTCTCCTATCAAGCTGATTTGTTAGTTTTGTTCAGTATCGTTTGGCAAGTTATCGTGAAAAGACTCATACCACAAAGACTCATACCAAATTGTTCAGCTGTATTACGAAAATCAGCGTTCTGTGAGAAATGTTCTTCGTGCGATTCGGCGAACTTACGGTGCGCATAATCGACCTACTGAAACCACTATTGCCAATACCATTCGCAAATTTGAGTCCCAGTTCACAATAGTGGATGATACTCGACCGGTTAGACTACATCCAGCACGTAGTGATGAGACTATAGCAACGAATCGATTCGTCGTCGTTCTCAGCAGCTTGGCGTATTCGACAACATGGCATATTTTGTGTTAGAATCTTGGCCTTAAAGCGTACAAAATTCAACTTGTGCAAGTATTGAAACCAGGCGACTTGAATTTACATCATATTTTTAGTGAAAAGGCTCTGGAAAAACTTAATGAAAATTTGTCGTTTTATCGTGAAATTTTGTTCAGTGAAGAAGCCCATTTCTGGCTCAAAGGAATTGAGCCGTATTTGGGCTGATGAGCAACCCGAATAGTACCAAGAGCTACCATTACATCCATTAAAAACAACGGTATGGTGTGGTTTATGGGCTGGTGGAATCATTGGTCCATATTTCTTCAAAAATGAGGCAAATCAGAATGTTACCGTCAATGGTAACTGTTATTGCGCCACGTTAACGGACTAGGTGCGTCCCGAAATTTAAGCACATGGTCTCGGTGAGCTCTGGTTTCAACAAGACGACGCTACGAGCTATACAGCGCGTGAAACAATGGACTTGTTGAGAAATCATTTTGATGAGCACTTAATTTCACGTTTTGCTACGGTAAATTGGCCCTAGATCGTGCGATATCACACCTCTGCACTATTTTCTCTGAGGATATGTAAAGTCTCAGGTCTTCAAGAATAAGCCTGCGACGATTGACGCTTTGAAAGCCAACATTATTCGTGTTATCCGCGAGGTACCAGTTGCTACGCTCGAACGAGTCTCCCAAAATTAGACCTTCCGAATGGACTACTTCAGTCATAATTATAGCCAACATTTACATAATATCATTTCAAAAAGGTAAATGCCATGAATTGTTCTTTTAATTGATAATTAAAATTTTAAGGTAACTTTCAAACTTATGCATTTTAATTTACATTATAAATCAAAGCTCATGATAAATCACCCTATACTTGGAAACGCTCAAATGGAAAGTCCTACTCCACCCGCCATATTCTCCAGATATTTGCGCCGTACCGGTTATAACTTGTTCCGTTCGATGGCACATGGTCTTGCTGGTCAGCAGTTCCGCTCAATTGAAGACATCAAAAAATGGCTTAATTCATGGATAGTCTTAAAGATAAACACTTTTACCGTTACTGTATTTGAGTTCTGCCAGAAAGATTGGAAGAAGTTGTAGCCAGCGATGGGAAATACTTTAAATGATTCATTTGTAACAATTTTGCCCCCAATAAAGTTGCATTTTCATAAAAAAATAACTTAGTCGTTTGACGCCTACAAGCAAGTCGTAATGCTTTAGAAAGTCAACACCAATAATGGGCTTGTGAACGTAGGCAATAACGAAGATCCATAAGAATTTTCTTAGCAAGTCAAGGTCGATATTCAGGCGAGAAAGACCGAAACATCAGCCCCTGTATCGATTAGGAACCGTTTATTTGTTGTAGAATCCGAAATTCAGGGTCCTCTGCATCGAGTTGCGTTATGTCCAAACTTTGATCACTACTTGAATAGGAAGAAGTTAATTTTGTGCGTGGTGTCCTACTTTTCGGATGTGGAGTGTTACAGTAATTGTAAGAGTTTTTCGACCTGCCGAGCTAGGGAATCTATTCTACGTTCAAGTGATAAGAAATATGTAGTGGATCTGGTAAACTCTTCAACTTTTGAAACTGAATTGGAAGTTGTATCCATTATCGTTTAAATTTTTTTAATTTCTTCTGTAATTGTGGCAAGAATGGTTTGAACCTCAGCCGGGAGATGTTGCATCCAAATACTTTTGAGAAATGCCTCACAAACAGAAGTTCCTGCCAGACTTTTGAGTTCATTATAAAGTTGAGAAGCTTCTTTGTGAACAAAATTAACTTCAGATAAGAGTTTTCTCATTTTCTTTTGTTCCAGCATACGATGTATTACCATTTGAGTTTAAGATACTTGTCGGTAGCTAGTGGACTGAGAACCGCATCCCGAACTTGGACAAGTATTTTTGCCTCAATTGCTTCGACAGCCGTATTAAACTTGGACCAGTCCGTTGTTATTTTGCACGTCGAAAATTTTGCTTCGTTTTGAATAAACCAAAGCCCCAGAATGGTGGAATCTTAATTGAAACTCCCATAAGTTTTTGCTTATTATCATCACCCTAGCGATTATCACCCTTATTGACATTCGCTTCCACAGATTTCATGAAAAACTAATTTGAAAATGAAAAGGTCAATGGACAACTGGAATATTAATTAATAACTTGATGAACAGAACCACCGTTGGCCATTTCTATCAAATGTGCAATCATGTGAAAACGAGATATTGCTAAATAAACGACAAAAAAAATATTTTTAAATACATATGCGACTAGACATCGAGTATATATATATATGTATCACGAGAAATCTTTAATAAATACTTTGCAAAGTATTCAATGCAAAAAAGAATTATACATAGCCGTGCGTCTGATCAAGGTTTGCGAAAATAAAATTACTTTTTCAATGACTATGGGATCTTATATTTTCACGATACTTGGGGTCACGAATCATAGGATGATTAATTAAAAGCCGTCTTATTCGGACTAGAGTTGAACTTTCCCTTACTTAATTATTCACTTTAATACAATACATATTTGAGCGCTATTTTCTGCGCTATGTGCAGAGATCCAACTCTGAAATAGCGTATACGAGACGTGTTCAAAAAGTAAGGTGATTTTTAAATTTCGCGGGCAACGTTCATTCGATTATTGTTTGCATGTGTACCAACCTTGTTCAAAAATTAAAAATACAAGCTTATTCATCTAAATCTATATTTTCCGCTTCAAAGTAACCCCCATGCAAAACACTTATCCAATCCTCGAAACATTTTTTATATTCGGTTTTCGGTATGTCCAACAGTGCTTCCTGCGATTTTTCCATTACTTCCTCTCGGCTGCTGCGACGAGTTCCTCGTAGTGGTTTTTTAACTCGATTGAACAGAAAGAAGTCACAGGGAGCCAAATCAGGAGAATTCGGTGGCTGTTTGATGGTATTTGTTGCATTTTTCGTCAAAAAATTACGAATAATGATGGCACTGTACGACGGTGCGTTATCATGGTGCAAAATCCACTAGTTTTCTGCTAACAATTCTGGTGTCTTTCGGCAAATTGCTTCACGCAAACGTCTCATAACGCCCAAATAATACTCTTTGTTTACTATCTGGCTTTCTGGCAAAAATTCATATTGCACTACACCGTAATTCATGAAAAGCATCAGCATTGCCTTCTTTTTTGACTGAAAACGACGTTTTTTTTTTGGTCTCGGCTCATTTGGTGAGCGCCATTCACTCGCCTGATGTCTGGATTGCGTGTCGTGCTCATAAGCCCACGTCTCGTCTCCAGTAATGATCCTTTTGATGAATGTGGGATCGGATTCAGACTCGCAAATCATCTCTTTCGCATTCATCATCTCTTTTTTACATGAAATTAAGGTCTTTTGGCACCAACTATGCTACTACACGATGAAAACTTAAATCATTAACCAAAATGTCTTGGACGGATCCATGGGCAATAATCAAGTCCTTCTTTATCTTTCTGTTGGTTAATTTGCGGTTATTGACCAACTTCATCAAGGTTTTCGTCGGTTTTCGATGTCGATGGTCTGCCACTGCGTTCATTATTTTCGATTAACTCACGACCACTTTTGAACCGCTCGTTCCACTGGTAAACCACCGTTTTCTTAAGAAAATCGTTGCCGAAACCCACATTTTCAACGTTCGCGCACCATTAAATCCGTTTTTTTACGCAAAATTTAATACAAGTCGTTGTTGCAAACTTAAATCCATTTCTAAAATTGTAAAAAATCGCCAACACACACAGAACTAGATGTACTCTTGGCTACGTAACTTTCCAAATGTCAAGCTATGACGCTAAGATTTAGAAGGAATGTCAACAACAAGTGTACCAACTTTACAAAAAAAAAAACATAACTGAAATCCGAACAATGGGAGCGCTACACGATGGTTATTCCATTTTAGTTTGTTTTTGACAGATAGAAAGGTTAGACGTGTTTTGGTGTGCTCGGCGATTTTCAATTATTACAAAAAATCGAGCAAAGAATGGAGCACTTGAAATATTGACAGTGGCCTACGGTGACTCTGCTCTAAGTAAAAAGAATGTTTTTAATTGGTACAAGCTCTTCCAAGATGGCCGAGAAGATGTCAATGGCGAACCTCGCTCTGGACGCCCCAGCACATCAACAAAAGATGAGCTGTGAAGAAAATTGTTTTGGAAAATCATTTAATTACCAAGAGAATTCGCTGAGGATGTTGGTCAACTTGTGTCATGCAATTTGTTCGAATGTTTTGGGCATGAGATGTGTGTTAGCGAAGTTTTTCCGAAATTTCTTAATTTTGATCAGAATAACCGTTGCATGAGCATAGCTCAGGAACTCTTGAATGACGTCAATGATGATCCTGACTTACTCATAAGGATCATAACTAGTTTCTGTTCCTATATCTGTCCCAAAACTGAAGAGACCTATGAATGGACGGAGATTTCCAACGATTGAGGAAATACATATCTACGAAATCGCTGTAATAGTTCATGGCTATACTAAAAAGTGCTTATGAGAAGCGCTTTGAGGATTGGAAAAAGTGATGGCACAAGTTTATTATATCACAGGGGAATTACTTTGAAGGGGACAACATTAATATTGATGAATAAATGAATATTTTTTTATAAAAATATAAAGTAACCTTACTTTTTGAACACCTGGTATGTACACGTACATATTCATAAACATTTTGCTTTGGGAGATTACTTGCCAACTAATGTTAAGGATCATAAGTGAGAAAGCAAAGTGAGAAAATGTGTTGGCCACTACCACAACATATGGACTCTACGCATATCAGTACTACCTGTCAAGTCTTTTCAAAGCTTTCGGCCGAAGACCATCTTAACTAGGCTAAAATTGTTGAACTGTGTATAAAATGCCTAAACAAAATCTCTTTTAGTCACGAAATGTCTCAGAATTAAAACGTCTTAGACCTTGGATTGGAAAAAACTTAGTCGAAATTATATCTAAAAAAACCCAAATCGGGAAAAAATGTAAGCTACATCCTCAGAATTCCAGGCTTAAGCGTCATTATCTTAAGCTGAGTCAAGCTATAAAACAAGAAGTTGAATTAAGTCGAGACAAACACTATACTGATAAATTGTGTAGGTGCAAGGGCAATATTAAAGAAGAATGGAAAGTGGTTGACAGCATTCTGAACAGACAAAAAGATAAAGTCAGTATTCAGAATATTCAACTCGAAAACAAAATAATTTACAACTCTTTGGATATCACTTTAACTTTAATAAGTTTTTTTATATCTGTTGCTGCTTCTATGAAGCCTTATCCTTTTCAAAATTCTTGTAGATGTGAATTGTATACAGACTTTCAGATGATTTTCATCGGGATAGCTTTGTACTGGAGCCTTTTACATCTTTTGAAATATATAAAAGAATAATGTCACTAAACAATAAATACCATATTCCAGAACTTTTGATGGTATAATCAATTGCCTTCTTAAAAAAATTTCTTTCTCTGTTGTTAATGCTCTTAGGTTTATATTTAATATGAGCGTCAATTGTGAAATTTTTCCTACATCTCTGAAGGCTACTGAAGTTATCCTACTATTCAAAAAAGGAAACAGAACTTTAATGAACCAATACAGACCTATTTCCTACATAAGCGAAACTTTTTGGAAAATTTAATAAAAAGAATCCTGTAGTGTCCTTCTTAAACAAAATCAAGTTCTTCAGTGACCAAAAATTTGGGTTTCGTGAGGGCAAATCTACAGAAGATGACATTTTAAAGCTATGCAGCAAAATTTGTAATGACTTTAATGACGGCAATAGTACTATTGATTTATTCATTGACATGACAAAGGTATTCGACATGGTTAATCACAAAATTCTTCTTGATTCAGAGGACATCTTGGCTTGCATCGTATTTAACAGAAAGGACTCAGAAAATGAAGATCGGGGAAGTTTTTATTGACGACTTATTTTTAGATATTGGCGTACCTCAAGGTTCTGTTTTGGGTCCTATTCTTTTCCTTATCTACATAAATTCAATTTTTAAGCAAAGCTTTACAAGCAATATAACAGATTTTGCGGACGACATGGCACTTACATACACTAATAGCATTACACTATTAGAGTCTATGATAAAGTTGCAAAAAGACTTACAACTTCTGAGACAGTGGTTTGTAAAACAGGACCTCGTTATAAGTGACAAAACGAAACTTATGTGCTGTTACCTTGAAAGGATTGAATGCCATAGAATCCAACATATTTTTTTAGTCCACAGCATCTAAGAAACTTTTTCTATCTACCCACTCTTGTGGTAGAGTTAATTATTATCAAAATGCTTGTTGTACTAATATAGGGTGATTCATAGTGAGGTTTAATTTTCAATGGGCTTTTTTTTGACAGATTACGCGTGACTTCTATAAAGCTGCTTTCTAAATTTTTTTTCAGTATCATTTGATAAGACATCATGGAAAGACACACACCACAACAGCGTCTCAAAATTGTTCAGCTGTTTTACGAAAATCAGCGCTCTGTGAGAAATAATTTTCGTGCGATTCGAGGAACTTGCGGTGCTCATAATCGACCTATTGAAACTACTATTGCGAATACCATTTGCAAATTTGAGTCCCAGTTTACAATAGTGGATGATACTCGAACGGTTAGACCACATCCAGCACATACTGAAGAGACTATAGCAGCTGTAGCTGAGATTGTACGCGAAGACCGTGACGAATTGATTCGTCGTCGTTCTCACCAGCTAGGCTTGTCGTATTCAAAATATTGGAGTATTTTACGTGAGAATTTGGCCTAATAGCATACAAAATTCAACTTGTGCAAGAATTGAAGCCAGGCGACTTGATGTGAATGAGCTCTGGAAAAACTCAATGAAAATCCGGTGTTTTATCGTGAAATTTTGTTCAGTGATGAAGCCCATTTCTGGCTCAATGGATACCTTAATAAACAAAATTGCCGTATTTGGGCTGATGAGCATCCCAAAGAGTACCAACACCTACCATTACATCCATTAAAAACAACGGTTTGGTTTGGTTTATGGGCTGGTGGAATCATTGGTCCATATTTCTTCAAAAATGAGGCAATTCAGAATGTTACCGTCAATGGTAACCGTTATCGTGCCACGTTAATGAACTATGTGTTTCCTGAAATTCAAGCATATGCTTTCGGGAAGCTCTGGCTTAAACAAGACGATGCTACGAGCGCGTAAAACAATGGTGAGCACTTAATTTCAGGTTTTGCTATGGTAAATTGGCCGCCTAGATCGTGCGATACCACACCTCTGAACTATTTTCTCTGAGGATATGTAAAGCCTCAGGTCTTCAGGAAAAAGCCTGCGACGATTGTCGCTTAGAAATCCAACATTACTCGTGTTATCCGCGAGGTACCAGTCTCTAAGCTCGAACAAGTCTCCCAAAATAAGACCTTTCTAATGGACCACCTCAATCGTAATTGTAGCCAACATTTACACGATGTGATTTTTAAAAAGCAAATGCCATGAACCGTTCTTTTAACCAATAATTAAAATTTTAAGTTCACTTTCAAACTTATGTATTTTAATTTCCATTATAAATCAAACTTTACTATGAATCAACCTTTAGTTTCTTTAATATAGAATTCGTTAAAAATTTTAAGTATCTAGGCATGCAAATTTGATGAAAACATGAACTGGAAAGCACATACAAGTGAGCTAAAAAAGTATATGTTATCCGTTACTCGAAAATGTATATGCTTAAGCTACAAAATGGTTATAGTTCGACACCCAGAAGTTCTAATGTTTATGGCTGAAGAATAAATACTAGAGGTTTAGTTAATATCCCTCATTCTATTGTAATAAAACCCGCTTCTCTAACTTTTTTACTATAACAGCACCCAATTTGTTTAATCAATTGTCATACAAAATTCGAAATTTAAACGTAAACACATAGTTTGTCTTCGGTTAAAAATTTATTAATAAATAGAACATAGAACTCTTGTTTTGAATTATTTTTCAATTTTATTTATCTTTTTCTTAAATTTTTGTTTTTCCTTAATCTTTTAATTTTTCGAGTAACGTATACGAGTAGATCTAATAACATTTAGCCCACACATGTGTAATTGTGTACAATTGACCCATTGCTGATGGGTCAATCCTCAAGCCTCTAGTTCTCTTAAGACTAAAGAATGACACCTATCTTTACTATTATTCCAAAAAATAAATAATGATGTAATAATGATGGAATCGGAATAAAGAATTACAAAAAAAAGGACACACAGTTAGAAACTGTACACGTGTAAACTGAGAGCTATTTTCGCAGCTATTCATACAAATCTCTAAATTATTAGACTGTCCTCTGATAATTTGGCCGAAGTAGTTTGCCAACTAATGCCAATTATGAAGATGAAGATGAAGACCATGTATTTCTTGGCACTGCAATCATACACCTACGAGATTAGATTGGAATTTCGCAACCACATCGTGCAATCTTAGACTCCGCATCTCAACTAAACAAATGCTGTTCAGCGCCTTGGATTGAAGCTAGAACAAATTAATGCTTAAGTAAGTGGGCTAGATAATTGCAAGTCAAAAGGCAAATGGTTATTGGCTCTCGTCTCAACACCTTTTCTCCTAAGATGTGTTCCGGAGTCCTACCGAGTCCTACCGCGCATAGCCGAATTCCTGCCACACCAGCAGCCAGTATCGATATGTTGATCGAAGAGGTTATATTCTTCAGAATCGTTTTGGGCGGTCAAATCAAGTTCGGCAATAATTACTCCTTACCACAAACAACTTTATTAGGTTGGTTAATGATCGGAAGATTGTAAAATAAAAAAAGAACATGTGGTACCACAAGGCGCAAATTTAAATGAAGAGGAGAAAGCTGTGAGACGACTTGCTGACGCAGGAGTTTTACGTGATATATGAATCCTTACGGCACATGTCAGTTGCACCTTCAAATCAGGTAGCTCAAATTAAATATTATGGTATACTTCACATTAATTCGTGCTTCGACCAGAATCATCAACAACAAAGCTAAAAATCGTATTCTATTGCAACTGCAAAATCTCGACCAATTATTCTCTAAATCGACATCTTGATGGTTGGATCGAAGGTGCTGGATATGGGCATATGATTTTTGGATATTCCCTTAGAGCGGATATCTCCAAATTATATCAATGTAATATTTGGCGATCTAAGCCGGATGATCAGATTTTAACGTATCACCTTAATACAGTGACATATGACACATATGCTATTAACAACGAGCAAACATACTCCAAACCTGCAAAGAAAGATTATTCGAAAAGATTTCTACATAGATGACCTGATAAAAGGTGCAAACACAGTGAATATAACTAATTCAACAGGATGTTGGAAGTTTGTTATTGTCCGCCAACTTCAACTTCCTCTTCCAGAGGAACATTCGGAAAAGCCGTTTCGAAGTAATGACTTAAACGTAACCAAAGCTTTACGTTTAGTATGAAACCCTCATGCAGATACCTTTGGATTTTTTGGCCCGTCATTTTACAAGGGTTGACGGATTACGAAGCGCTCAGTTCCTTCAGACTTATCCCACTTGGAGTTATCAAGCCAATAGTTGTTCGAGCAAAAATTAAAATTGTAAAAAGAGAGAGTGGAATTGGGTAAAAAACTGTCTTTAAGGATGCATTTTAGATTGAAAACCTTTTTGGAAGACTTTTTTACACTCAAGTACATGCAAGTACCATGGTACGTCGTTTTAAAGAATCAAGTTATCTATATAAAGAGTCAGCCAACAGATGGTGTGGATGTTGACTGTCAATTACTGTCATTTACGGAATTTATTGTAGTTGACCTTTCTTGAAAGATACTGTACAATTTTTGACAATTTTAGACATGGAGTCGTTTATTACACAACTACGCATTTTTCTTGTTCAATCTTATTACAAACACGGCGATCTGTAAATGTAACATTTAGCAAAATGTGTGAATTTTTCGGTTAACATAATAGTCCTAGTGAGTCCTGAGTTCACCCACTGATGAAACGTTTTGATAAAACTGTTTCGGTATCGCGTCAAACTCCATATTAGCATTTTTGGCTACCACGTGCACGACAGAACATCACCACAGTGAGCAAAAGTGTTCAAAACCAGACAGAAACCTCAATTCGTCGCCGAAGTCAACAATTGGGTCTCATTTAAAGCACTTTACGGCGAATTTTAATAGTTTTTTTTTTTAAGTCCCGCGCGCGCACCAAAGGTATATGAATACCCTTTTACTGGCTTTTCTCCAGGGCGCGAGCGGGTGATGTAGTAGTTTGTAACTCAGGTGTGTTAGGTTTCGATATTTTTCTCAGAGGTAGTTGTCAAACTGGACGGGACGAGCCAGTGCATCGTCAACCAGTTAGTTCTTTACATTTAGCTCAGCCAGTACCCACTCCAACATCAGTGTTATGCCTTCATGTTGGAGTTGACGCCAATGGGATTTTCATATAACTACATACAAATTCTATGATGAAAAGGCTTTTTCAGAGAATCGCCTCGCCAGGGATTCGAACCCGCGACCCTCTGTTTGAGGAGTCTATGCATATACCACTACACCACGGCCACACCACCACTTGCCCGCGTATGAAATCCAAATTACACAACAATTGAAGTCTTGGTACCATCTACGACATGCCGATTTGTTAACTGGATGTTGGATCGCCAAGACAATTTATCATTGAATTTGATCTTTCCGATGAATCCCATTTTTGGATGGATGGGTACGTAAATAAACAAAATTGTCGTTTTTGTAGACCGGAAAACCCACACGAGATTCACGAAAAAACAACGCATCTCAAAGGCAGCTCTCACATCTCTGAAGTTGGTTAGTGACACCGTGGTACAACATCGGCCTGGCCCTCCAGGTTGGGAGTGGTACGCCGGGGTTACTGCCCGACTTCGTAAGACTTTTATAGTTACGAAGTAACAAGAAGCCTCGGATACGGATGATTTTACTGTTGACGAACCACCACCTCCGATAACGGATTTAGGTTGATCGACTTCGCCGAGGGGCGAAATAGTTTCATAGCTAGTATACGGGTCTCGCATCTCGATATTCATAAAGGGACATGGATAATTCCCGATCAATCAACCGTCAACCAGATTGACCATATTGCGATCGACGCAAGGCAATCCTCCAGTATTATAGATAACCGAACGGTTCGAGGGGCCAACATTGACTCGGACCACTAACTTATTGTAGCCAAGTTACGGCTTCGGATATCCCGAACACCACCAAGACAAGTAAATACTGTGAGGAAGTTTAACGTCGGACAGCTAAAATCGCAAGAGATCACCAGATACTTCTCCGATCGAGTCTCTCTCAAAATCTCAAGAGGTTCTATACAGCATCAAGCATTGAAGACCAATGGCAGCACTGCCAAAAAGCCATCAGAGACGCCACCTCTGAGGTGCTTGGTTTCACTCGACCACCATAACGAAACCCCTGGTTCGACGACAAGTGCCGGCAAGTACATGAAGCAAAAGAAGATGCATACAAAGTAGCTCTGCAAAGAAGGACAACAGCTGCTCGTGAGCTCTAGGCGCGGAAAAGAAGAGACGAACACCGGCTTCTCAGGAGAAAAAAGAAAGAACACGAGAAGCGCGCGATCGAGAAAATAGAGAGATGTAACCGCAGGAATGAGGTTCGGAAGTTTTACCAAAAGGTAAAAAAAACCTACCAGGGCTACAGAGCCTGAACCGAAGCCTGCAAGGAAGAACAAGGGAACATCATAGCAAAATCGCAGTCGATGCTTAGCATATGGATGAACTACTTCTGCAGACTGTTTAACGGTGATGGCAAATGAAATCCCGCTGTCAGGCAGAATGAACTATTCAATCTGACAACAATTCCGTCTACCCGATCTGGACGAAGTGAAGATAGCCATATCTAAGCTTAAGTTCAACAAAGCCGCTGGAGCAGATGGCCTAACCGCCGAGCTTTTAAAGCGGTAGGCAATGACTTGGTTAGGAACATGCACCAAATCATCTGTTAAATATGGTCTAAAGAAATTATGCCCGATGAATGGCACCTCAGCATTGTTCGCTCGTAACTGAAGAAAGGAGACCCTTTGAACTGCGCCAACTGCAGAGGCATTAGTTTTCTTAACATCGGTTACAAGATCTTATCTATCGTGTTGGGTGAACGCCTGAAACCTTTCGTCAACAACCTGATTGGTCGCTATCAATGTGGCTGCAGGCCAGTAAAGTCCACCGTCGATCAAATACTCACACTGCGGCAGATCTTGAAGAAAATCCAGGAATTCCAAATCGTTACCTACCACCTTTTCATCGATTTTATGGCCACCTAAGACAACATTTATAGAGAAGAGCTAACAGAGCCATGTCTAGTTTTGGTGTCCCTGCCAAACTCGTCCGCTTGTGTAGAATGACAATGGATCATGCACGTTGCTCCATCAAGGTCGGTAAAGACCTCACCGATGTCAAAAAAAGGTTTAAACAAGGCAATGCGCTGTCGTGCAACATCTTCAAAATCGTTCTTGAAATAATAGTGCAAAACTTAAACGCTAACACCAGAGGCACTATCTTTTAAAAGTCCATCCATCTACTTGCCTATGCCGACGACATCGACATAATCGGCAGAACATAGCGGGATGTTACTGGCACTTTCGTGAGTATCAAGAAATAGTGGGCGAAGATGGGTGTGGCGGTCAATGAGGGCAAAACAAAGTATATGCTGTCATCAAGAAAGGACACGCAACACTGACGTCTCGGACAGATTGTCACTATAGACAGGTATAACTTTGAGTTGGTTAAGGACTTTGTCTACCTAGGCTCCGCTACGAACTCAGGCAATGATACCAGCGCTGAGATTAAACGAAGAATAACACTTGCCAATCGCTCAGAAAGTTAAGAAAGCAATTGAGTAGCAAAGCCCCCTCTGGAACAACTAAAGTGACCCATTATAAGACCCTAATCATCCCAGTCCTTCTCTTTGGTGCAGAGGCATGGACTCTCTCTAGGTTGTTTTGAGAGGAAAATTCTTCGAGGAATTTTCGGTCCCGTCTGCATAAACGGTGAATTAAGGAGTAGATACGACGAAGAACTGTACGAGCTGTACAGCGACATCGATATACCCAGAAGAGTAAAATTGTAACGTCTTGTAGGCTGCCATCATTATAATTTTGTTAAAAGTTTTCTTCCACCATTTGTCAGATTTGCGATCATATTGATAAATGCCACTCATTTGATCTGCCAAATCAACGTCTCAAATTATTTCACGATAAAATTTTATCATTTTCGGGCATGGAACTTGAATTGTTTGTCCTGTTTTAAGCGTTATTGTTGAATTGCTAATACTTCTATACTTCTAATACTTCTTTTGTGTCCTGCCATTTTAGGCACAAAAGACCGAACGAAGTGCCTTTGAACTCTGCTTCTTCTCATTTCAGCTTGTTTCCAAATTTAGGAACGTTCTTCCGATTGGACATAATTGTTCCAACTGCTGGATATGTTATTGAATCCAATAACTTCACTGATGTAAAGAAACAATCAAAACATAAGTTTTTATCAGGTTCAATGATCGTCCTGGCTAGTTTATTCACCACTCATTCGCCTAATGTACCTTCAAGTTGCTCTAATCATTTACCACTATAAATGTTAAAATCATAGGCATAACCAGTAAAATCATCATAACGAAGCCACATTTTAATTCCTCGTTTCACGGGCTTCAGGAGCATGTACTCTTTCAGGGTACTTCGTCCTTTGAACTTGGTCATATCCTCGTCAATACTTTGGTAAACACTATCCTGCCTAGAGGTTTGAAAGGTTTTCTTCAGACATTCAGAATACATAAGTCTTCATCATTGACATAGTAAGTTTTTGGACAATTCGATGGTTTTTCAGGAGCAGAGAAGTATTGTACATTGTTCGATGATATCATCAGAAACTGATCACGAGTAATTGCATTTTTCAGAGCATGGTTTCCCAATGATTTATGCGCTGACCAATAATCTTTTAGGCTAGGAACTTGATTGTACATTGTAAATATGCACCAAATAGTTACCTCTATTTTTCTGGCATTAGTATGTTCCATGGTTTTGAAACGTTTGTTTTTGGTAATTTTTCGATGACGCTCAGACGCTCATTTTACCCTGTGCAATATACACTCTGCCTGACTCGAACTGCAACCAACTTTAGACTGCTATAATTTCCAAACCGTTCATTACTGTGAGCTTAAATTTTGACACATAACAAATAATTTTATTATTTTAAACGATTTGCGTCTCAGTTGTGTTGAAAAATTGTTATCCGCAGTGGAATGCAAACGTGATAGTGTGATTGCTTTATATTTGGCTGGAAAACCACAAGTAGCTATCGTAAGAGCCCTCCAACACCTCAACGTGAACAAATCATTTGTGTCTCGAAACATAGCTCGTTACCGTGATACTGGCAGCATTACAAAACGCCATGGAGGTGGTCATAAAAACAGTGCAACATCGACAGAAATGGTTTGGAAAGTGAAGGCTCGAATTGAGCAAAATTCGAGTCGAAGTGGAAGAAAACTGACTCGTGAGCTCAACATATCGTTGTAACGGATGCAACACATACTGGAGAATGAATTTGGGCTCAAGCCGTTGAAGTTCCAAAAAGCAGACGATCTTACTCCGCAACAGAAAAAAGTTAGAGTCGAAAGAGCTAAGGAGTTACTACGCTTGCACGAAAATGGTGAGTTGCCTAATTTGGTTTTTTCCGATGAGTCGCCATTTGTTATCTAGCAATATGTCGACAAATAAAATGACTGAGTTTACTTGCCAGAGAGTTTCTTCGAAAATGTACACCTTCAGACAGCCACCAGGAAGCAAGCAGCACTGATGGTGATGGTTTGGGCTGCCATAATCGCCGATGGTCGCACTACGCTCGTATTTTTGCACCGTGGCATCAAAATTAATGCGATCGTATACCGTGAAACTGTCTTAGAGGCAGTACTGAAGCCTTGAGCAAACAATCATTTCGGTCGGAGACCGTGGACATTTCAACAAGACTCGGCACCGTCTCACAAAGCGCGCGTCAACCAAGATTGGTTAAAAACCAATGTCCCACACTTCATTTATTCGACACAATGGATCGCAAATTCTCCGGATGCAAATCCGTTGGACTTCTCTGTCTCTGGTATTTTGAAGGCGAAGGTTGGCACTAAAAAATACCAAAGTTTGGACCACCTCAAACAAGCACTTCGCCGGGAATGGACCGAAATACCGCAGAGGCACTTGCGTGCAGCGTGCTATGCTTTCTTCGGACGTCTCAAGGACATTATTCGCGCCAAAGGTGGACATATTGAAAACTACTGATACAATTTGAAAATTGATGTATTTTCCAATATTTTTAGCTTTGACATAATAAAATTTATCAAAAACTAAAAAAAATTATAACATTTTAAAAAGTTGCAGTTCGAGTCAGGCAGGGTGTACATAAATAAAGGGTGATTCATTGAAAGATTTGATTTATCTTGTAAAAGAAAATACATAAATTTGAAAGTAAACTAAAAATGTTTATTATCAGTTATAAGAACAATTCATGGCATTTACTTTTTAAAAACGATATTATGTAAATGTTGACTACGACTACGTCTGAGGTGGTCCATTGGGAAGGTCCAATTTTGGGCGACTCGTTCGAGCATAGCGCCTGGTATCTCGCGTATAACACGAGTAATGTTGGCTTCCAAAGCGTCAATCGTAGCTGGCTTATTCCTGAAGACCTGAGACTTTTCACATCCCTAGAGAAAATAGTCCAAAGGTGTGATATCGCACGATCTAGGTGGTCAATTTACCGTGAAATTAAGTGCTCACTAAAATAATTTCTCAACAAGTCCATTGTTTTACGCGCTGTATTACTCGTAGTGCCGTCTTGTTGAGACCAGAGCTCACTGAGACCATTTGCTTGAATTTCAGGAAGCACATAGTCCGTTTACATGGCGCGATAACGGTTACCATTGACGGTAACCATTCTGATTTACCTTATTTTTAAAGAAACATGGACCAATGATTCCACCAGCCCATGAACCACACCATACCGTTGTTTCTAATGTATGTAATGGTAGCTCTTGGTACTTACTCTTCAGCCCAAATACGGCAATTTTGTTTATTAACGTATCCATTGAGTCAGAAATGGGCTTCATCACTGAACAAAATTTCACCATAAAACACCGGATTTTCATTGAGTTTTTCCAGAGCCCATTCACTGAAAATATGACGCAAATTCAAGTCGTCTGGCTTCAATTCTTGCACAAGTTGAATTTTGTACAATTTTAGGCCGAGACCCTCACGCAAAATACGCCAAGTTGTCGAATACGCCAAGCCAGGTTGCTGAGAATGACGACGAATCGATTCGTCAAGGTCTTCGCGTACACTCTCAGCTACAGCTGTTATAGTCTCTTCACTACGTGCTGGATGTAGTCTAACTAATTTAAACTGGGACTCAAATTTGCAAATGGTATTGGCAATAGTGGTTTCAGTAGGTCGATTATGTTCGATATAAGTTCCTCGAATCGCACGAAAAACATTTCTCACAGAACGCGGATTTTCGTAATACAGCTTAACAATTTGGTGACGCTGTTGTGGTATGAGTCTTTTCACGATGACTTGCCAAGAGATACTAAACAAAAATGAGAGAGCAGTTTGATAAGTGTCACGCGTGATCTATCAAAAAGAAAATTGAAAATCAAACCTCACCAATCACCCCTTAACACATGTGCCGTTTTATAGTTAAACACAAAATTTTTGCAAAATTCAGCTGTATTTATCAATCTAGTTGACTTCGAGGGCGATACACTGATTGTAACGATTTTCCAATCTTTCGATACCAGTTTTGTAGTACGATTTCGGTTTAGCCTCAAAATAGGCCTTTTCGGCGAATACTTCTTCATCGGTCTTAAATCTCTTTCCGGCGAGCATTCTTTTGAGGTCTGCGAACAGAAAATAGTCGCTGGGGGCCAAGTCTGGAGAATACGGTGGGTGGGGAAGCAATTCGAACCCGAATTCATTCAATTTCGCTATCGTTTTCATCGACTTGTGACACGGTGCGTTGTCTTGATGAAACAGCACTTCCTTTTTCTTCAAATGCGGCCGTTTTTCTGCGATTTCGTCCTTCAAACGCTCCAACAACGCAATGTAATAGTCGCTGTTGATAGTCTGCCCCTTTTGGAGATAGTCGATGAAAATTATTCCATGTGTATCCCAAAATATGGATGCCATAACCTTGCCAGCCGACTGTTGAGTTTTTGGTCGTTTTGTGATGGAGCCAAGTCATTTGTCACATACCGATGCAAAAATTCGGCTTCATTGCGGTTGAACAGCTTTAAACTCTTCTCTGAATCATCAACACGTTGTTGTTTTTGGTCGACTGTGAGCAAACGCGGCACCCACTTTGAACAGAGCTTTCGCATCTCCAAATATTCGTCTATGATATATCCAACATGATCTTTTGATATCTTTAGAGCCTCAGTTTTCTTGATCAACTTCACTTTTCGGTTATCATCAACTTTCGTAATCATTTTGTGGAATTTTTTTATGTTTTCATCTGAAACAGCCTCTTTTGGACGTCCACTGCGTGCATCATCTTCGGTGCTTGTATGACCACTTTTAAATTTTTCAATCTACTTGCGAATGGTTCGTTCGGCTGGTGCCGAGTCCGGGTAACACTTATCATCAACACTTTTTTCCCATCAAAAAGCAATGATAAATCAACACACGAAATTGCTTTGAATCCATTTTTTTCACAACAACAAAAGTTGCTTCACTCACAACGCTATATCTCGAGAACTAATCGTCCGACAGCTGTCAAATTTGTACATGTATCTTTTGAAGGTTGGTAATAACTGAAAATGGTATGGATTTAATTCAAGTAGTGCCCTCTCTTACAAACGGCACTGACTTTTCAGCCCATATATTATATACAGGGTGACTGACTCGAACTGCAACTTTTTAAATTGTTATAATTTTTTTATTTACATCATCAATTTTCAAATTGTATCAGTAGTTTTCAATATTGCTACCTTTGGCGCGAAGAATGGCCTTGAGACGACCGGAGAAAGGATAGCACGCTGCAAGCAAGTAGCTCTGCGGTATTTCGGTCCACTCCCAGCGAAGTGCTTGTTTGAGGTGGTCTAAACTTTGGTATTTTTTAGTGTCAACCTTCGCCTTCAAAATACCCGAGACAGAGAAGTCCAACAGATTTGCATCCGGAGAATTTGCAATCCATTGTGTCGAAGAAATGAAGTGTGGAACATTGTTTTTAACCAATCTTGGTTGACGAGCGCTTTGTGAGACGGTGCCGAGTCTTGTTAAAATGTCGACGGTCTCCGACCGAAATGATTGTTTGCCTAAGGCTTCAATACTGTCTCTAAGATAGTTTCGCGGTATACGATCGCATTAATTTTGACGCCACGGTCCAAAAATACGAGCGGAGAGCGACCATCGGCGATTATAGCGGCCCAAACCATCGCCATCAGTGCTCCTTGCTTTCTGGTGGCCGTTTGAAGGTATAAATTTTCGAAGGACCTCGCTGGTAAGTAGGCTCTGCCATTTTGTTTGTTGACATATTGCTTTCACTTCGACGCTGATTTCGCTCATTTCGAGCCTTCACTTTCCGAACCATTCCTGCCGATGTTGCTGTTTTTTTATGACCACCTCCATGGCATTTTGCAACGCTGTCAGTATCACTGTAACGAGCTATGTTTCGAAACACAAATGATATGTTCACGTTGAGGTGTTGGAGGGCTCTAACGATAGCTACTTGTGGTTTTCCAGCCAAATATAAAGCAATCACACTATCACGTTTAAATTCCATCGCGGATAAAATTTTTTGAACACAACTGAGACGCAAATCGTTTAAAAGGCTTGTAAATAATAAAATTATTTGTCATGTGTCAAAATTTGAGCTCACAGTAATGAACGGTTTGGAAATTATAGCAGTCTGAAGTTGGTTGCAGGTCGAGTCAGTCAGGGTGTATACGTCTTAGCAATTTATGGAAAATTTGAAGTGTCGATGGATTGATAATAGACTCCGATATTTTGCAAGGTCGTGGAAGGAAAATTTTTATTTAGGAACGTAAATATCATTGATCATTTTCCAAATAACATCTCGATTTTATATTTCACCTGTGTTCGCGATTTATTTGAGTTTCGTTACCTTCTACACCAGCAGTCTCCATTTCTTCATCGACATTCTCTTCAGATTCCGAGTCTTCTTCGTTCTCTGACTCAGATTCATCTGGTCTAAAGAATCATCACTTCCTGAGGAAAAGTCTTCTACGGTAGAAATGTCTTTCTCATTTAGAAGTCTTCCGATTTCTTTGCCCTCCATTGCAATTTTGGTATAAAATAGACAAATAAGACGGGAAAAAGACGAGTGTAAGTATAAGTACCAACATGAAAGACGAATGGTACACTATAGTACCACCCACGTTTTTTTGTTGGTAATAATCACATTTTGGCTAGAAAATCTTATCTTTTATGAAAATTACACGTCTAACGAATATGTTGTGTTGTAAATAAGTGCTCTTTTTTTAGATAAAATTGGCACACTATATATATAACTCCAATATCAATCCTGAAAACCAACTAAAACTTGTGAGCGAAAACTATAAAAAAAACTGAATGACAGTTGCAACCAAAGTCCGAAATACAGTTATATTTTGTGTATAAAATACTCACGGACGAATTGGTAATATTTGATTAGTTTATTGTAATTATGAGACAATCTAGGGATGTTTGAGCTATTGCTGGTTCATATGTGTACCACGCGTCCCGAAAGGGTTAAAAAGAAACAAGACAATCCGTAAATCTCCTTTACAAAATCATTCATTTCCTTTAGGTTTTCCGAAATTTTTCATTTGAATCATCCGTTTAAGTATGTTGAGTTTTTGTCGCTAATGTTGTCTAATATATATTGCACTCAAGAATTTTTTCAAGGTCAATCGCTAAATTAATTTCCACAACTTCATCTTCATGGCAATGAATATTTCCATAATTTTTTGGATGCCAGGGATTTTCCTCAACACTGCCTTCAATGGGACCGATATTTTCATCCGTGCGTACCCTATTCATTCTTGTTAGCGGCTTGGAGTTCATAAACCTTTATTTTTTATTTATTTATTTATTTTTTTTTTTTGCAGAAATAAATTTCCATAATTTGTAAACGTCCCTCAGACATAAATCTTTGGAAAATCATTTGCCAAACAATACTGAATAAAAGAATGGTGTCAGCTGTCAGATGTCTGAGTGTTGCAATATTGAGAAGCAAATCTCCTACAAAACACTCTCATTTCTGAGCTCATAATGAGTACATGGCTCCATAATATGTTTCCATAAGATGCAACAAGAACTTTTTTTAACAAATCGTTTCTAGTGGACTGTAATGTTTAACCACCCTATAAGGAGAGTGTCTGTATCTTCCTCTATTATTATCTATCCTTGTAATCAAAATTATCGCATTAATATGATAATGATAAAATTTACTTAATTGATTACAGCTCACTGTGCATCTTCTTTCTGAAAGAGCCGCATATGGATGTGGAAGAATAGTTGCTTTAAAAAAAAAAAACAAAAGTTCCCTGTGATTAGTTTTTTGCCATCAATCATAAAACAAATTAACCAGAGTAGTGTGGAGAAAGTTTATTTCCTTGCAACTGAGTGCACACTCTACGCAGGCCGTGACAAGCGTCACAATGTAATTTAAGTGCAGTCCATCAACATGAATAGAGGGCACCCATTCACGCGTTCCATAAAATGTATCCGTATCTGCAACAAGAATCCAGCTGATGTCAGTTTTTTTTATTATAACATAGAGATCACTATACAATTTTTTTTAGTCTTTTCTAAAAATAGTGAAAGCGGTATAATTTATTAGGGCGAAACCCGCATTACCGGCACTCGGATAACAATATCGCTCACTCCTTTGCTACTATTTATCGTGTAGTTCCCAATTAGTGAACATGAGTCTGTCATGACACAGAGAGATCAAAAAAAAATTTTCGATCATCTGGATTGAGGTACACAATATCCAATAGCAAAGGAAAGGATGGGAAATATTATTTATGACTCCATGACAGATTTCCGGTTGGACTATGTAATCTAGACACAAGGACGGTGTTATTTCATTTTTTAACATTTGTGTGGTGCGATAGGGGTGGGATATTTATGAGATGATGTTTTTTCTGTGGCAATATTGGGTTATAAAAATTATTTAATTCGAAACAGATCACAAGACTTCATGTTATGTGTCTGATAGAGGAAGAGGGAGTTGATGAATGTTTTGGGTGAAGGGTGTTTTCTGATTGGAAATTGGGTTTCATCTGGGGGATTTCTTTATGTGGACAAATCTTCGTTGGATAGTTCAAATGGTGAACAAGCTTAAATATGAACTACAATACTTCAGCGTACTTGGACCTGAAGACAATAAAAAAAAAAAACGGGGATATTCAGGCTGCTGAAATAGTATAGTTGCAGATGAATCCTTAATGGGTCAACGGCAGCTCTCATATTCCCGAAATAAGTGACTGACTCTGGAAAATTGAGCCTAAAAATTGCCAAAAAATTTTACCGAGGTGCTTGGCGCTCTGCATTCACGTAAAAATCGAATTTTTGCGAGGCCACCTATAATCTCTTATAAGAACAGTTTAACTGACAACCATACAAAACGAAATGAACAAAATGAAGATCATCTGGGGTGGCCGTGGTGAAGTGGTATATGCATAGACTCCTCAAGCAGAGGGTCGCGGGTTCGAATCCCATGCCAGGCAATTCTGTGAAAAAGTCTTTTCATAGAATTTGTATATAGTTATATGTAAATCCCGTCGGCGTCAACTCTGACTTAAAGGCATAACACTGATGTTGGAGTGGTTGCTGGCTGGGCTAAATGTAACGAACTAACAACTAGCACGTACTTTAGACCCACTGGTTGAGGAGGATGTACTAACTCGTCCCGTCCAGTTTGACAACCACCTCTGGAAAAAATATCGAAACCTAATACATCTGAGTTTTAAAACTACTACACCACCCGCCCGCGCCCTGGAGAAAAAGCCAGTAAAAGGGTATTCATATCCCCTTGGTGCGCGCGCGATATTATAAAAAAAAAATAAAAAAAAAAATCAATCAGCAAGTTTGGATCTTGACCAGTTCCATTGGAGTACAAAAAATAATGGAAGCCCTGGAAACAGATATCACCACAACTCAGGAATTGCGACGTAATGGACTATACAAAAGGAGTATGAAAAACTATGGCATATGCCATATTTGATGTGTTGTAAGCGGGAGCCAGAAAAACGAAGTCTTGAGCTACCTGTACGTAGGCGAGTAGACCAACATCAGACTGATATGCCCTCACGTTCCACGATGTAAGGGTAGATTAAGTTAGTCTTCGTTGTACTGCATTTGGACCAGTCAATTGTGATACAACTAAAAACCATGGATGGATGAGAAGTTCAGTTCTGCCTTTTTTTTAAGAACTTTACACTCAAAAGAGCAGTACTATTCTTAAAATGCCGGAGCACGTTTTTTTTTTTGGAAAAAGAAGAAATCTGAGCTCAGTGGCTATTTTGCTTCATGGGTGGCATCCAACATTTAATGTGTTAATTGACTTTTTTTTGTATTTTAGATAACTATACATCTCACGAGATTTTAGTTGCCTGATAAAAGGAGCACGGCTGGTATTAAGCCCCGAACCGCCAATATACTACCACTCAAGCCACGAACACCCACAATGTGCGTGCTAAAGTATGTGCAAACGTGAATAGTCGCTCTTAGTTTTGCTCAGTATTTCCTTCTATAGCTGCGCCCGCTTGCCCCGCTCTGACCCTAAAAACATTAGATGACTGCCTTGTTAAACAAAGTGAAGCACTCATTGAAGCCCTTACGAAGGAAGAAAAAAGGTTTTGCGACGACTTTGGAATTAAACTATCTGAACTTCAGAGAAGCTGATCTTCTCAGTTTTTCTCAGATCTTCTCGGCGTACCCCAACTCAATGCAGAAAATACAACGCTCTACTTCAAAAAGCCTTGTTTCAATATTCAGTGTGAATCTCCGACATTAAAAGATGTTTTTTGCATTCAGCCTAACAATAATTGGGCTTGACTCACCCACAAGTGTACAGCTCTGTGAATGAGAAGGCATTCCACGACGTCTATTGCATCTCCTTTCAAAGCCTTCTGAAGTCGCATCATATTTTGCCGTTCATTGTATTGGTATTCTTCTGTTGAAATGTTTCTTTGAACAATGGCAAGTCTTTCGGCCTTCCATCGAATTCCGGTAGATCGTGCAATCGGTGGCCCTGTCACTACTAGATCACAATGTTCGGCTTAACTCTCTCATTGCCGTAACTAAAGTTGAACCAGATGCTTCCTCGTTGGAACTAACTGTTAATGGTTTCTCATTTCCAAGTAACTGTTCTTAATATTTCTCAACCTTACCTCCATCGAGTCTTGGGACGTTTCTTTTTTTGTGCTCTAATTGTATATTTTAATCCTCTACACTTGCTTTTTGTCTCAAACCTCTGAAGGGTTTAGAGCCTTTGCCCTCGTTGTCATAGAACAGGTACAGAACATGTAACATTCCCCGTTATAGGGAACTATCACATCGATAGTGTACAGCAACTTCAATCCCGTTCATCTTGCGGTTACATAGATCCATTTTTGGTGCCAATATTTGGGTGGTCTTACGACTTACCCTTAACAATTGTTATTCTTGATGTCCCGACTTCCCAATGTTTGTGGAATGTTCTTCTTTACTTATTGGTCACATGAGCATTTCTCGGGCTTAGCATGCCAAAAGTGATCGTTGCCACTTTTATGTTGAAAGTTGTCCGCTCTAATTTCCCACACAGAAAATTTGTGGGAAAATGAAATAAAATTTGTTGTGAACCGGGTAGGACGAATGAAATTTATCATATTTTTATGCAAAATGCAAATGCTTATATTTTTTCTCGTGAGTCCTCCTCCTGCAAGAGCCCGAATTCAAACCGTGTTTCTTTTAAATTTATAATGGCCGCAGAGTTTTGAGTATTGAAAGGCTCCTGTACTCTATAACATCCCAATCCCCGTAGATCCAGCTACCAACATCCAGTTTCGCCAACATACATTATCAATCTGCAGTTTGGTTGTACTTCTGCTAACAAATGAGCTGAAAAGTCCGTGCCGTTTCTAAGAGAGGGCACCACTTGAATTAAATCCATAAATCAGTTAGTACCAACCTTCAAAAAATATATGTATAAATTTGACACCTGTCGGACGATCAGTTCTCGAGATATAGCGTTGTGAGTGAAGCAACTTTTGTTGTGAAAAAAAATGGATCCAAAGCAATTTCGTGTGTTGATTTATCATTGCTTTTTGATGGGAAAAAATGCAGCCGATGCAAAGAAATGAGTTGATAAGTGTTACCCGGACTCTGCACCAACCGAACGAACCATTCGCAAGTGGATTGAAAAATTTAAAAGTGGTCATGCAAGCACCGAAGATGATGCACGCAGTGGACGCCCAAAAGAGGCTGTTTCAGATGAAAACATCAAAAAAGTCCACAAAATGATTACGAATGACCGTAAAGTGAAGTTGATCGAGGTAGCTGAGGCTCTGAATATATCAAAAGAGCATGTTTGATATATCATACACGAATATATGGACATGCGAAAGCTCTGTTTAAAGTGGGTGCCGCGTTTGCTCACAGTCGACCAAAAACAACAACGTGTTGATGATTCAGAGGAGTGTTTAAAGCTGTTCAACCGCAATAAAGCCGAATTTTTGCGTCGATATGTGACAATGGATGAAACTTGGCTCCATCACTTCACACCAGATTCAAGTCGGCAGTCAGCTGAGTGGCGAGCAGCCGACGAACCTCGTCCAAAACGACCAAAAACTCAACAATCGGCTGGCAAGGTTATGGCATCCATATTTTGGGATACACATGGAATAATTTTCATGGACTATTTCCAAAAGGGGCAGACTATCAACAGCGACTATTACATTGCATTGCTGGAGCGTTTGAAGGACGAAATCGCAGAAAAACGGCGGCATTTGAAGAAAAAGAAAGTGCTGTTTCATCAAAATAATGCACCGCGTCACAAGTCGATGAAAACGATAGCGAAATTGAATGAATTCGGCTTCGAATTGCTTCCCCATCCACCGTATTCTCCGGATTTGGCCCCCAGCGACTATTTCCTGTTCGCAGACCTCAAAAGAATGTTCGCCGGAAAGAGATTTAAGACCGATGAAGAAGTAATCGCCGAAACAAAGGCCTATTTTGAGGCTAAACCGAAATCGTACTACAAAACTGGTATCGAAAAATTGAAAAATCGTTTCAATCAGTGTATCGCCCTCATAGGCAACTATATTGATAAATAAAATTGAATTTTGCAAAAATTTTGTGTTTTACTATAAAACTGACTTTTCAGCCCATGTGTTACACTGCAGCAAGTCATTTTCTGGAAACACTCTCGTCAGTCTTCCTTTCGGCCTCTCTGAACGAACAGGCAAAAAGCGCAATCTAACATTATTCGCTGCGACGGCTGTTTATGTAATATATATCTACGTACGAGAAGGGTCTTATGAACCACGTAAACAGATCTTCAGTTAATTGAACCATCACCGGAGTGATCGGTTTTGCTCTCTTAAGTACCATTGGTTTTCTGGTGAAAGGGGGCGCTAGTCTTGCATTGTTGATTTGTCCACTTGTCCTCATTTTTTCAGGCCGATTATGAGGGCAGTCATTTGAACGACGCGGCAAATAGTTAGTTCGGCTTTCTCCAATTCTTAAACGTTTTGACCATCATATGGTATCCCCTCTCCTAGGGACCCAGCGAACAGTTTTTTTTTTCGAAAACACAACACCCAGCTTACCACTCTTTTTAGTTTGACGAAAGATGAAAGATGAACTGCCTGCTTTGGCTGCCAAGCAAGTTTTTCTTCCTTGAGAAACATCTTTAAATCGAGTACCAAAATCCGCTAGGTTAGGTGTACTTGGTACCCACCTCTATTCAATTACTTCGCTGCTGTCAGGAATCTCATTGACCCGGTGAGCGTGTGTTGTCCGATGCTATCCTTGATTTAATATGACAACTCTGCCGGGCTTTATATTGTGCCTTTTTGATATCAAGGTGCGAAAACGTGATGATAACACGGATGACTGTAAGAAGCACACATTGTCTTCCAAGGCACAAATGCCATACGAAATATTGTACACTCTTTTGTTCTGTTTATTTGTTTCGTTTGCATCGACAAACACATGTAACTCAACCGGACCTTCTAAGAATAAAACGCTTGTAACATCAATTATTCTTTTCACTTATTTTAGATTCCTTATCCATTTCATCCAAAGCTTTTACGCCAAATCCTCTGCAATATGACTTTTGCAGTCAGTAAATATTCGTCTGCAAATTCAAAAGGGTCGAACACAGACATAAACAAGATGGCTGAGAAAATTCCAATGCCGAACTTCGCTCTGGACGCCCCAGCACATCGGCAAAAGATGATAACGTCGAAGCTCTGTAGTAAATTGTTTTGGAAAATCGTCGAATTACCGTAAGAGAAGTTGCTAAGGATGTTGGCATATCGGTGGGCTCGCGTTATGCAATTTTTTCAGATGTTTTGAGCATGAGACGTGTGTCCGCGAAGTTTGTTCCGAAACTTCTTAATTTCGATCAGAAGAACCGTTGTATGAGCAACGCTCAGGAGCTCTTGAATGACTTCAATGATGATACTGACTTGCTCAAAAGGGTCATAACTGATTACGAATCGTAGGTATATAGTTATGACGTCGAAACTAGAGCCCAGTTGTTCTAATAGAAGCACCCAGGAGAACCAATACCGAAAAAAGCACGCCAAGTTCAATCAAATGTCAAAGTTTTGATCACTGTTTTTTTTTTTCGATTACCGTGGCGTAGTGCATCAGGAGTTTTTACCTTAAGGTCGTAAGATCCTTGTATAACCTTGAAGTTATGCGCCGTTTGCGAGAAGCAATACGAAAAAAACGTCCGGAATTGCGGAAAACAATTCATGGCTTTTGCATCACGATAATGTACCATGCCTCAGTCACCATATTCACCAGATTTGGAACCATGAGTCTTTTTACTGATCCCAAAACCGAAGAAACCTATGAAAGGACGGAGATTTGCCACGAATGAGGAAATAAAAACGGCAAGGCTATACCAAAGAGTGCTTATGAGAAGTGTTCCGAGATGTATTTTAGCATATCTCATTGCAGTAAAGAGCAACAAAGCTGCACTCTTTCAACTTTCCTATCCCTTGTTGCAATCAGCGACTTGTGTGAAGATGTTAAAGCATCTGGACTACACCTTTGACGTCTGCCTACTTTCACACAAGATGGTGGATCTTCCCATTAATTCCGAAGCACAGACGTATAAATCTTAGATCAAAACCAAAGATTTTCCATCTTCAACACTCAATATAATATTAACGCTCAAAACAACAAGTCGAAAAGGTGACCAACCATCACCGAAAACCACCGTTTTCACTACTAAAACCAAGCTGATCCTGTTTAGATCATATATGGGTTAGTAGTACGTGAAAGGTGACTAATACTGACAAAAGATAACTTAAAACTCTTTACTAATAGATGTATACGCAACATTTTAATAGTATTCTGTCCAAACCATATATCAATTGACCAACTTCTTGCGATTAGTGACATCATACGGCGCGAATCCGGTTCCATCGCGAAATATGCCGAGCAATTGAATCCACTTACCCAATCAAGCAGACGAGTGAGCCCCCCAAAGCAAACGTTGACAAGAAATCACGAACACTGGAGCTAATCTGGATTGAACTTATTAACATTACAGACCTTAGAACACGATGGCGTGCGGGAGTGGTCCAGTCTTGGGTTGTGGGTATGGTGAAACCTATGCATTTCCTTCGTTTTTGAGTTTTTCCGAAATCCAGAAAATGACACGCATGATTACTAGAAGGGATTTACGGCAGTGAGGTGCAAACCAAGTAAGGGTTTGCTGTTTGAGGCATTTCCCCCTGAGTGTTCCATTTTCCATTGCAGCCCTCCACATAAATGCAAACATTTTTTACTATAACTATATTAGTTCCAACAGTCGATGTCCACAGTGATTCCAATCAGCAATCAATATTTATCGTTGCTATCCTTCTCGTCAGTCCATTAATTAGCAATAATTTTCAATTTCCTACCTTTTGGATCTCCGCGGTTTTGTTGGAAATGGATTTTCCTGCAACATTTGATTGCTCTCCACCCGAACTGCAGTCTTTGATTAATGCAGCATCGACAGTAAAGTGTGTCCTTCGATATCCAGGAAGGTACTACAGATTGTAATTTGGTCCAACTGATTTCCTCGTAGGGTAATCAGTACCACTTCCTGTATTTCCAAATAGTGCTTAACTACTACGTCCATTAATTACCACCAGTCTATTGCTATTCCTATAATTCACACACAACCTTTTCAATAATAAATCTGAACGAAGTCCCATATTTCGTTCACCGGCCAACAAATTTAATCTCTTCATCGCTGAAACCATAGAATGCATCCAAATTAATTATGAAATATCCTTACCTATGAGTATATAACCAAAACCCATTCTGGCGACGTTGCTCTAAGGATAATTGAATATTACATCCTAGCCTCCATTGACTTAATCTGGCAACAAAAATAATTCTACGGATTCTTCTACGAAATGATTTAATTAATTTTCAAGCGATAGAGATTGTATGAGTACTTAAGTTGGCAGTAATGCTATTGAATTAAACTTTCAACCCTCCGTAACAATGGAATACACAAATCATAAGCCACAAGTATGCAGGTGCACAGCTCCGAATAACCGAACGTTGAAGCTATTAAAACTAAGAAACTACGACTAGACGAGCCTTGTTGATTTACATGGCTTCCCTATGGTACCTGTCTTATCGGTTCTGTCTCAGTTCCCTTACATTTCTACCAGATCTCAATTTCCAGCAGCAGTTGAATTGAGAATTTAATTATTCGAAATCATCGACAATTGTAAGATGAAAGGAGAATACGGTAGAGAAAAGGATTTGGAGAAGTACTCATATCTGCAACACATCTTTGGGGATAAGATGTGCCCGCATGGAGAGTACCTGAAGCAGATGTCTTCTGGTTCGACTAAACTCGTAACAAGCTTCCTTCCAAAGAACAATAAAGAAGTGAACTTCTATCTGCTCTTCACTTGGAAAACTAGGAAGACAGATTTATAGAAATCCTTCAGTTTGATGAAGTAATCATGAAACTAACCCCTAAGTACCGGACTTACTTGCACTTAAACAATTTCCAGAAGCACTTACAGCAACTTCACTCTTCAGTGCTATGATAGTGATACTATCCGTACTAAATAATTGATAGGCATTGCTACATATGAGCACACTCGAAAATGTATGTGACGTACTTCTGTGTCCTTGAATAAGTCCTCTTGGGATTTGATGATTCGGGGGTGGTTCACAAATTAATTTCCGAATGGAATACATATTGTCGAATTTTGACGGCGGACAACTTATTCAGGTAGTCTAAGCACGAATACTGAGAGAATCGCGACATCGTAAAGGACCTCTGAATTCTGTCATGTTTAATTTATTTCAAGGATTCTATTATAAAGGATGAGTTGTTGAATTGGTCAAAAACCAAAAAAAAAACAAAAGGTGCTTTGGTCGTGCAATATGTACTCGAGTCTCTAGGCACCCTAAAATGTTTGCAGACAGCCACAACAAAGATGGACAAAGAAGGAAATCGAAAAAAAGGGGGTCAGATGGCCTCGTTATGTGCGAAAAGAGCCACAAATATGAAAAATGCGCTTTGGGTGGAGGTGGAGCCTTTGACAAAAGCCAGCTTTCATGCATTTTATATAAGAACACGAGACACATCGCATAAATTCCCCCACATAAGGAAAGTATATAACATCAGGCTCGGCAACAAAAGGTGGAAGCTAAACAATCACCAACCTGCAATCATATACGAACCATTAATTCCCAAATTACCAAAACGGGCAGCAGGTAATGCAAGTACGGTATAAAAACCAAAAAGGGCTTCCGAGACTCCAACGCCTTAAGCGTCGGAACCTAATCCTGACATCCTGACTATCTTTCTCTCTATTCATTGGCGGACGTCTTAGTTTCAACGTTAGGTACCAAGTCAGGTTAAGCTCGTAAACTAGATCCAAGCACTTTTGTTGGGCCTAATGCATCTTCAGTCATAATTGTTAGAACAGAGCGGATCGAACCCTAAAGTTCATTGCGCCGAATTTATATAATAGTCGTCGGATAGTCGTCGTTTTCCAGACACGGATCACTTTGGATCGCCTATTGTTAGACCTACGGATACAAGAAGATACAAAGCACGAACCAACACACTATAAACTGTTTACGCATGTTCGTATATGACAGTAGCACTGCGCTCTCAGTACCAAAATAATTGACCGAAATGAGAAAACGGAGCTGAAGGAGTTTGGTCAAAAGTATTTTCACGATTAAAGAAGGGAACTTCTAACCCACTTCTCCACGTACTCGCTCTATACATCGTTGGTATTTTGTGTTTTTTTTTTTTTTTTTTGAGATTATGACTAGGAAACTCAGGGTATGCGGTATGCGTATCCAATATACACCGGCTAAAAAGTATTCACTTTTCTGGGTACGTCCATCTGTAAGTACAGGCCAGCAGTTTTGGCACTTAGTGAAACACAGGTAGATTCCAGCCTACACCTCTCAGATCACTCGTAGTTGCCTGGCTACGAACAAGTGCCATTATTATTTTCTCATTGCGCTCTCGCTATTTAGATGCGTGGTGATGTAGCTCAATGTGTTCCTTGTTCCAATCCGGAATTCAATTTCATGTTGTTAAAATTCCATCTCCGTAAGCAAATTATCCACTATTGCTTTAACATAGCCACAGAAGCCCCAAAGTGGAGTTTGATGCGCTGTCTGGCTCCATATAAAGAACTAGACCCCTGTATCCTTATACTGAAATCGTCATTACGGGCGATTTCAATGTACACAATTCTGATTGGCTTCGACATTCTGAATAGACAACACCCGAAGGACGGTATGTCGCTGTGGAAAACAACTTAACGCAGCTTGTAAATGAGCCCACGCAAATACCAGACGTTGATAGTCATACCGCCAACACCTTGGACTTGTTTTTAACCTCTCAGCCTAATAAGCATTCTACAATGTCAATGTGCTATTCCCTCTAGGCTCGTCGGTCCACTATGTAATATCAGCTAATTTCTCGTATACCAACCACACCGTTAGAGAAAATATCCCTTAAAAACGTGTTGGGAAATACAAAGAATCCAGTTGGAGCTTAACAGCTTCTTTAGGACTTTTAACTGATCGTTATGTTTCCTCGATTACGACATGGATTCCGCTGCTAATATCTTCACAGACACTATTTTCTATGGAATGAGCACCTTATGCCTAATCGGATGAAAAGTATAAAACCAAAAAAAAAAGGCGTGGTGTATCTCGAGCTGTAAAGAGGCTGTCAGGGTTAGAGAAATGTTTTTTCGTTATTGTAAGACCAAAACCAACAGAGAAAAAACGGAAAAAGTTCAAACGAACCAGTAATGACTGCCACGTCTTTCTTAAGCGTGAGAAATTTCAATACGACCAAAAACTGAATCAAGAAATAGTGCAATGTTCCAAAGGTAGTAAACGATTTTAGCCATTCGTCAAAAACCTTAAAAATGCTGCCTCAACCTCTATCACAAGGCCAGTCTGCTTACTTCACACTTTGCGGCCAGTTCAATCCACTTTCACACCCGTGTTGTAGCAAGAGCACTTAAATATCTTAATAAACACAAATCAAGTGATCCAGATGACCTATCTCCCTTTCTTCTAAAAAGGTGTTCTTCCTCGTGGTTTTGCCCACTACGTATGCTTTTTCATCAGTCCTGCTTTTAAGGACTCTTTCCGAACAGATGGAAAACAGCATTTTGAACATTAAAAAAAAGGCGAATCTTCTTTATCCTCCTATAGACTCATTGCACTTACGTCCCTATTTTCCAACGTCATGGAAACGCTGATAAGCCGTCAGCTCATGAAATATTTCAAAACACGAAAACTTCTCAAGGACCTACGATATTCCTGGCAACAGGTCCACTGATAATTTGATAGCATGTCTCACCGAAAAGTGAAACCAAGGCTTACATAAATCTGGCAAAAACAAGATAGTTGCACTTGATATTTCTAAAGCATATGACAGAGTTTGGCATCAGGCTCTTTTGTCGAAAATGCGTGCTTTTGGGATCGTTGACTCTCTTCTTCTATGGATTATATACTACCTTTCGAAACGTACAATTCATATTGTCACATTGTCTTGGATGGTTTCAAGTCTGATATCCACAAAATAGATGCTTGGGTGCCCCAGGGCTCCGTTCTGTCTCCGACATTCTTTTTTATCTTCATCAACGATGAATGCTGCGAAATGTATAGGTTTCCTGAAAAGAAGTACAAAATACCATACTTCACACCTCTGATCGAGCCACAATATAACGAGTGACAAGATAGCAAAGATAGTTTCACAATTGTTATGTTTCAGCAGCTGTCACAGTCACTAATGAGATCAAGCTGTCAAAATATTCAGTAAGGTTTGCCATTTCCATTTGCCGAACGTGTGGAAATTCATGGCTTTAGTCTGCAGGCAATTCGTCGCACCGTGGAAAAGTTTGAGCGTGAGTACAGTCTTTTGGATCATAAGCCACCAACCAGACAGAGATTGGTGCGAAATGAAGATAACTTAACCGCCGTAGATAGCGGCCAGAATCGAGAAAGACCCAGAAATATTGATTCGGTGCCGATCAGCGAGTCTTATTTTGCGGTTGAATTTGGGCCTACATACGTATAAGAATTGAAACCGGATGATCACAGACAACGCCTTGAGTTCGCTAATTGAGCGCTGGAAATGTTTGCCATTCTCAAGCACACAAAAATGTCGAAACTAATATACGTGAGAGACGTATGGGATTTTCCGGGATGAAACAAATGTCACTCGCAGGGAAATCGACGATCGAATGTACAAAAGAATTGCCTTGCTATAATTGCGGCGTTGGTGGGCATATTTCACGAAACTGGTCAAAACCGAAGCAACAAAAAGGAGCACAGTTCTCGTCACTGCCAAGAACTTCAAAACCAAGTACACGTAAGCCAGGGTGTCCCAGGAATGGAGCTGAGAAATTTCTGAAGAAAGTTTGTGTGGATGGTAAGACCTTTAATGCATTCATAGATATGGATAGCTCCGAATGTACCATCAAGATGATATTAGCTTTAATGAATGGTTTCCAAATCTATCCTGGATTGGATATCTTGTTGGACTGTCCTTTATTGAGTTGACACATGTGGTATATCAAAAAATTGACATAACAACAAAGAACTGTCATTTCTGGAAAAAAGGGAATTTCATCAGAGGAAGATGACGTCGTTACCATCAAGATACATAGAGTCGCCACTACAAGCTGGATCAGTAAACATTCTTATTGTGCTGGAAGATACAACTTGTATTGCCAACTGTAAAAATCAGCTATGAGGACGTTCCTGAAGATGAAATTTCTACTATCTAGAAGCAAATGATATTAACAAAGACCGAAGTGGTAAAGAGCGACAATGTTAGAAAAAATATAAAATTAGAAGATTTTCGTGTCGATGAAGGTAGTCGATGAGTTATTTAGTATTTTGAACAAGTTCCGAGACTGTGTATCATTGGGTGGGAGCGAAATCGGATGTCATTTCAATTTCAGTATGGAAATTGAGGAAATACGAAACCGTATCCAACAAGTGAGTTAGTTAGAAAGATACGCAACATCGTTAGAGTTTGGAGAAAATTAAGCGTAGTAACAGATGGACATTTTGCATATTCCAGTCCAGTCGTACATGTACCCAAAAAAACTCAGGAGATTCGAGGCTAGTTGTGCACTATCGACATCTAAATAATCAAACAGTTAAAGTTAATTTCCTACTACTGGGTCTATAACTTAATTTACTTAGCGGTTTGCTAAGATGTCAGTATATGTCATTCATTTGAAGCGTAAACAAAAATAATTTTTTTTTCACTCAAATATGTCGAACTTTGTGCCTGAAAAGTTCTTCTTCATTACTTTAATATGAAGAAAACTGCTGCCGAAAGTCATCGTATTTTGGTGGAAGCTTATGGTGAACATGCGCTAGCTGAGCGAACGTGCCAAAAGTGGTTTGCATGATTTAAAAGTGGTGATTGTGGCTTGGAAGACGATGAACGTCCTGGGCAGCCAAAAAAGTTTGAAGATGAGGAACTGGAAGCATTACTCTATGAAGATTGTTGCCAAACACAAGAAGAGTTCGCAGAATCTTTGGGTGTCAGTCAAGCAGCCATTTCAAAACGTTTAAAAGCAGCTGTATATATTCAAAAGCAAGGAAATTGGGTTCCACATGAACTCAAGCCGAGAGACGTCGAAAGGCGGTTTTGCATGTCCGAAATGTGATGGAACGCCACAAAAGGAAGTCATTTTTGCATCGGATTGTTACTGGTGATGAAAAATGGATCCATTGCGACAACCCCAAGCGCAAAAAATCATATGTGAAACCCGGCCAACCAGCCAAATCAACGGCAAAGCCGAATATCCATGGCGCGAAGGTAATGCTCTGTATTTGGTGGGATCAGATGGGTGTGCTGTATTATGAGCTGCTAAAACCGGGTGAAACCATAAATGCACAACGCTACAGAACACAATTAATCCGTTTGAAGAGATCAGTAGCCGAAAAACGCCCGGAATATGCGACCAGATACGAGGCAATAATTTTCCATCATGACAACGCTCTGCTCCACGTTGCTATTCCGGTTAAGAACTATTTGGAAAACAGTGGATGGGAAGTCTTACCTCATCCGCCTTATAGCCCAGACTTTGCCCCTTCTAACTACCATTTGTTCCGGTCAATGCGGAACGCCCTCACTGAAATACGGTTCACATCAGAGCAGAATATCAAAAATTGGCTTGATTCATTCTTGGCTGCCAAGCCGGCGCAGTTCTTTTGGGATGGGATCCACAAATTGCCAGAAAGATGAAAAAAATTCGTAGCTTCAGATGGGCAATACTTTGAATAATACTATTTAACATGTTTTTCTTAAATAAACGTTCAAATTTTGAAAAAAAAAAACCGCACCGTATAAGTTATATACCCAATACTAAGCATTGATGACTGGAGTGCAATGTTCTTTGTGTTAGATCTGGCCCAAGGATATCTGCAGATACAAATTCATCCGAAGGATCACCACAAAACAGCGTTTATCACACCGAGCAGACGGGTGAGCTTACTCGTATGATTTTTTTATTGACAAACGCACCATTATATTTTACGAATATAATGCAAGGCGTCTTTGGACCATTGCTAAACAGAGTGGCACTTTTTTCCCTAAATGATATACTTGTACTAGATGATATACCTTGAGAGAGAGACTCATATTGGTTTTTCAAACGTTGCGAATGGGTGATTTAACAGTATGACTAAGTAAGTGCGAATTTTTGAAACGAGGAGTCAACTACTTCGGTTTTGTAATTTCGGACCAAAGAGTTGAACCGGGAGAGAAAAAATCATATGCGTTATGAAGTCAGGCGTTTCCTGGGGTTGTCAGGATTTTTTTGACTATTCGTAAAGCAATTCTCATTACATGCAGCTTCTTTGTATAAATTACTAAAGACAAAAACGAGATTCGGATGGAATGGGAGACTGAGAAAGCTTTTAACGATCTTTAAAATGAGTTGTTAAGTAAACCAAGTTATTCGAGCACAACAAGTATAATGATTTGCATACAGATGCGAGCGGCCAGGGACTAGCGACGATATTGTTTCAGTGAGGAGACGACGATAAGATAATTACCCTTTTAGTACAACAAAAAAATTTTCATTTGTCGCCAAAAGAACTACCCCGGAGTCATCAAAAATAATGATGAAAATTTCTTGCTGCATTTAACAAGCTATCGTCAATATATTGGATTGTTCAATAGCTTCTGCGGTTTTTTTAGGATTAAAGTTAAGCATTTTTGGTATAAAAACTTATATTTATTCTATCAGATGTTGTCCATCATGGTCTATTACATAATTAGAGACATAACGCCTCTTTTGTAAAAGTCAGCAGACTTATGGGTAAAAAAGTTTTCCAGACACGTTTTCATCTCATCTTCGGAAATGAATTGCCTTCCGTCCAAATTGTTTTGGAGAAAACGAAACAGATGGTAGTCAGAAGGCGTAAGGTCTTGAGAATACAATGGGTATGCATACCTTCCGAGTCAAATGAATTCAACTTTTGTTTTTCCAACCAAACTGTGTGTGTATAAACGTTGTCATGATGGAAAATAACGCCTCTCCTATTTGCCAACTCTGGCCGTTTTTCTTCCACTGCCTGCTTCAAAGTACCGAGCTGATAGTAATATTTAATAGCATTTATTGTCTGGAAACAGCTCGAATTAAAGGACACCCCGCCAGTCCCACCAAATGCTCAACATAACCTTTTTGGGATGAAAATCTTGTTCATCGACCGACTGCCATGTTCCACCAGGAGCACACCATGACCTTTTACAACATTACATGTTGTTGTAAGCCACCCATTTTTCGTCTCCCGTAATCACTCTTTTCGGGAAAGACCATTATGCGATAAATAATGTTTCTTTCACTGAGTTTGTGAGGAACCCAAACATTCACCTTTTTCGACATTCCAAGGCCTTTTCACTCTCTGTTAAATGGAGTTATGGGCTATGTTAAATAAAAAATTTCACAACGGTGTACACAAAGATTTTCTGAAACGATAAGCCGCAGAATTTATTGAACAACCCAATATAAAGATGATCGCCAAAAAGCGTTGTTGTAATTTTTTTTTCTTTATGAAACAGCAGGTACTTGCCCGCTGAAATTGTCGAGGGGTGTCAAGTGAAACGAAATGTCTAAAGCCGCTTATGCATATGCATTCTGTTCTTTGGACTCTGCTTATCTTACTGCAGTTTACTGCATTGTCTAAGGCCTTGCACAAGACAACCACCCCGTAAGTTAGTGTCGGTCTTATAACCGAGACGTATAGTGTCTAACATTTGTTTCCAATGGCTTTTTTGGAAGAAAATGAAATTACTGTAGCTTTCTTGACTTTTTCTTGAATATTAGGTTTCCAGTTTATGGTAGTTTCCTGTTAAAATAAGACCCAGATCTTTTGCTGTATCGGAAAAGACTAAACTGGTACCGCTTATTGAGGGAGGGTCTATGATTGAAATTTTATTGGGTATATATTTTATATATACCGCGCGGTTTTTTTTTCAAAATTTGAACGTTTATTTAAGAAAAACATGTACAATAGTATTATTCAAAGTATTGCTCATCTGAAGCTACGACTTTTTCCCATCTTTCTGGCAATTTGTGGATCCCATCCCAAAAGAACTGCGCCGGCTTGCCAGCCAAGAATGAATCAAGCCAATTTTTGATATTCTGCTCTGATGTGAACCGTATTTCAGTTAGGGCGTTCTGCATCGACTGGAACAAACGGCAGCCAGAAGGGGCAAGGTCTGGCATTTAAGGCGGGTGGGGTAAGATTTCCCATCCACTGTTTTCCAAATAGTTCTTAACCGGAATAGCAACGTGGGGCCGAGCGTTGTCATGATGGAAAATTATTGCCTCGTGTCTGGTCGCATATTCCGGGCGTTTTTCGGCTACTGATCTCTTCAAACGGATTAATTGTGTTCTGTAGCGTTGTGCATTTATGGTTTCACCCGGTTTTAGCAGCTCATAATACAGCACACCCATCTGATCCCACCAAATACAGAGCATTACCTTCGCGCCATGGATATTCGGCTTTGCCGTTGATTTGGCTGGTTGGCTGGGTTTCACATATGATTTTTTGCGCTTGGGATTGTCGTAATGGATCCATTTTTCATTTGCTTTTAAATATATCCAGCTGCTTTTAAACGTTTTGAAATGGCTGCTTGAGTGACACCCAAATATTCTGCGAGCTCTTCTTGTGTTTGGCTACAATCTTCATAGAGTAATGCTTCCAGTTCTTCATCTTCAAACATTTTTGGCTGCCCAGGACGTTCATCGTCTTCCATGCCACAATCACCACTTTTAAATCATGCAAACCACTTTTGGCACGTTCGCTCAGGTAGCGCATGTTCACCATAAACTTCCACCAAAATACGATGACTTTCGGCAGCAGTTTTCTTCATATTAAAGTATTGAAGAAGAACTCCCCGCAAAAACACTTTTTCAGGCACAAAGTTCGACATATTTGAGTGAAAAAAAATTATTTGTGTTTACGCTTCAAATGAATGACATATACTAAAATGACGTACAATGACAGTAGTTTTCCAACGCATGTTCCAATGGAACAATAACAATAGAATAATACAAGTCACGCCATCCCTTAGCAAACCGAATTAAGTTATAGACCCAATATATTAGCTGGAAAAGAGGATAGGTTTAGATTTATGGAGGATTACTCCTAATCCAAAGCGATCTGACCAACGGGTTTATCTGTTAAGATTTATCTGAAGGAGTTCTTTGATGGTATTAAGATGGTTACCTAAAACGGCAAAGTCATCCGCATAGGTAATCACCTTGCTGCTACTCGCTTAAGGTAATTAGCAGTTTATTAACCACTAAGTTCCAGGGAAGACTCACCCAGTTTGAAGTTGATTATCCTGCTATTTAGCATAAGACTGTTCAACTTCCCAAGTGAGTCGTCTACCTGCAGATGTGATAGCTCAGTCGTGATTGCGGATGTATTGACGTTGTTAAAGGCGCCCTCTATGTCTAGGAAGGCAACAATTGTGTGCTAAGGCATGTTGAGCCGTCGACAAACGTATTGGATCAATTTAAGATCGTTTATGGATATCAATAAGTCGTTCTAGAGTTTTCAGAAGGAAAGTTAATAGACATATAGGTCTGAGGTTTAGCGTGTGCTGGATAATACAATATTTGAGAACCTTTGTAGCTCGGCAGGTACTATACCGTCCGGACGAGCAGACTTGTATGATTTGAAGCTATGCAGCTCCCAACACAGTCTGTCTCTTGTAATCAGACCATGAATTTTTTTTCACGGTTTCAGTAGTTCTGTTTGGATTACTGGTTGCGAATAAGGAGCTACCTGGAAAGTGGGTGTCGAGTAGCAAGTTGAGTGATTCATAACTTGAGATTGTCCAAGAGCCATCGGTATTTTTTCAAGCAACTAGGCATCATAGGACTTGTAGAGAGAATTTTTCTTAGGCGCGATGCCTCAGAGGTTTCTGTAATTTTGTAACAGAATGAACTACAGGATTGTCACTTTTCCTTACTCAGTTCTTTTTTATATATTTTGAGGGATTCTTTGTATGAGTCCCAGTCAGTCACTTTTTTTGTGCTTTTGTAAGGTTGAAAAGATTTCTACAGATATTTCTAAGCGATCCTAGTGCTGATGTCCACCAATGTGGCTTTTTCTTGGCCCTAGGTTGAATCAGAGGGCAGGAAACAACCATAGCCTCTCTGGGAACCGGGGTGAATTCACTGACTTTCATGACAAGCTGATTAGGATCATGCAGATGACATGAGAATCAAGAAGAAAGGGTTTTTCGATAATTACAGAATGCTGGTTGGCTTCGAGGAGCATCAATGAGGCTGAATGGGATGTTTCTGTGGTCTGAAAATGAGTGTACAAACGGTACATTCCAGTTCGTTAGCATTTGAGTGATGTTGTGGGAGACAAGAGTGATATCTAGCACTTCCTGTCGGCGTTTTGTTATAAAAGTGTTCTCATTGCCAATGTTACAAACAATGAGGTTAGTACTTGTAATAAAGTCAAAAAGTGACTCAACTCTATCGTTGATGTCGGTACTGCCCCTTACCGTGTGATGAGCGTTAGCGTCGCACCCAAAGATGAGGCCAGTTTTTTGCTTTCCAGCTTCCAGTACCACCCTTTCTAGGTTATCACCACGGAGAGGGCCTACATGATCGTTGCAAAAATACACTGATGACAGTCAGTAGGAGGTTAGGAAATAAAAATGCATTAAGGCTACATTTCACTAATATACAAGTTCTAATCTTACGTTTGTATCTTGTATAGAGCGGAGCGTATACAAGTGTTCCAAGTCCACGAACCACGCCGTCTGCGATCCATGGTTCCTGAATTAGGATGGTGTCTGCAGCGTTTTTGAAAAGACACAGAATAAGTGCGGCCGTAGCATTTTGTGAATGGTGGATGTTATATCATTGCTACAATTTACCAGAGTAGCCTCCACCAAGGTGTTGTTCGAGTCCTCCGATTCTACAAGAGCTCATTCTTATCCTCCGATCGTGTAAGATCTCTTTTTATTTCGTTATCTGACAGAGTGTCAGAAGAAAAGACCGACGACTTAATAGTCGCCTCGAATGAATTGGAGTCGTCGCTGTCCATTTCTGAAAAGGATATCGACGCTCCAAGATCTAAGGCTGTATTTGGAGCGTCGATTAAAGAAAAACTAGGTTGCTTATCAGCATCCAGCTCATTCTTAGTTGTATTGAAGAGATCTAGAGATCTTTGGTCGGCACATGCGTGACCTGGCCTTGGGGACAGCCAGCGAGCTTGTAATGGGAGATATTCTGAAATTTTCCCGCATAATGGCCAAGAAGTTGCCCGAAAGCTTCAACTTGACCAACTGCCACCGTTCAGGAGTAATGGATCCGTCGGTGTCGTTTCTATCGATTACAGCGATCGTCATAGCTTCTTTTAAGTCTTCGCTAAAAAAAAACTTTAAAGATGTGCTCTTGGATGGCCCACAGGTTTTGGTGGTAATAGTTTTGGGCCTTTTGGCACGCTGCAGACACCATCCTAATCCGACACTTAGAGAAGTCTTAAGGATTTTACGAGCAATAGTAGCAGTGGGCAGTCCGTCTTTTAGGATGTTGTTAGTACACTCAATCTTGCTCTTGATTAAGAATGTTTGTCAACTTTCCTTGTTGCATACATATGTACCCCACTTCACAAGTTATGAAACCCAAATCTTAATGAAAGACCTAACCGAGGAAGGAGGGTGTCTTAACAGAGGGTCAGATCCTGACTAGCTCCACTCCGAGCCTAGCCTAGCAATTTCATTTTACATGAGCCGATTGCTTCGATCCAAACAGAAACTCAATGAACTAGAGTCTTCCGATTGCGTTCAGTCAAGTCTTCCATTTTCAAACTAGCTTGGAAGTCTTGAGAGAGCTTAGCAAGACTTTAAGCGCATCTAGACTATTTCTACAGATGCCCCGTCCACGGATACTTTGAAATAAAGTTTATTGCCACCAGGATTGCATGTATCTAGTTATACTAACGAGTATGAAGATCTAAAGTTTTATCATGAAGACCCGACTAAAGGTCGGGTGGAGTTCTGGTGTAATTATGGTCGCCATGTGCATAACAACCTAGTCGAAAGATAGTCGGCACGGAAAGTCATCAAAGCTCCATTGCACTTCTCTTTGAATGGAACATGGTTTAAAGAGTTCAGTCAATGATATGAATTTCAAGGCGTGGGATACACAGAGCCAGCTGTGCTAGGGAAAGCCTCCATGCAGCCGAGAACTAAACATTCTTTGTTTTCTGGTAGAAGCAAATTTGCGTTCCACAAGGGAACATTCAAGACTAATTCCTAGCTGTCCATATCAACTCAAAATACTTCGTGAGGTAAGCTTTAGGTTCCGTACAACCTTCTTTACCTTTTGTTTTGTTATGAGCTTACTGGAAGCATTAACAGACTCTCCTCGTTAAAGTGTGTCCTGTTGATTTTCTGCAACTTAACAAGGTCGAGACCTTGGTCTGCAATGCAGATGTCCGATAATATGATACTTTCAAGCTAGTAATCTGCTTAGCGTCTTACAATAGTAACAAAAGTTAGCTAAAAGCCAACATTGTTTTCAAACAGGTCAGACGATAGTTTGAAATCCAGAAGATCATAGCCTCTCACGTCGCATTTTCTATTGCCCCCAAAAAGTATTCTGACCATTAGCAACGCAGGATATGATAAGTTCCATCCTCCTAGAATCACAGTGTTCAATGAGTTCGGCTTCCTGTATGTGAGGTTTCCCTGTAAGGTTTTGTATTCAACACGGAAAGCCTCTTACATAAGGTTGATCCGAGTAAATATAATAAATAAGTAGTTTGGCGTTCGTTTTTTATCTTCTAAGGTACGAATAGGGACGTGCGTCACACAAAAATTTAATGGTTTTGTTTAAGCCCACAGCAAAAGAAAAATGTTCCTTGTCTCGTTGTGGGAGTAGATTTTCTACTTTTCAGGATTTAGTCCAGGGTTGTGGGCATGAAGAGTCATAACCACATCCTCCATTTCACTATGTTTTCCTGGAACTGGAAAGATGTCGCGCGTCAGTTTTGATAACTTGACAACCTCAAAAGGCTTGGTTTCCTATTCGGATTTTTGCAAGGAACTTCCTAAGCTGCTTAAGAGTTTACCGCGTGGAGAACTTCACTTTAAGGGTTCCATTTTCCACATCGCAACCCTCTGCTTAAATGTAAACAAACTCAGTGTTTATACTCAGCATCGTTCAGATACTGTCATTGTTAGCCCATGAAATTCGAAGCGTCAGAAGGATCATGATCTTTATAAGTGCACCGAACTTTTTAACTTTTGCTTTTCAAGGTTTTTCTAGTGGTGGGCTTTCCCGCGTCATCAATTCCGTCCACACGAAGTGCAGACTTTGTTTGTTGCAATACCGCTTCAATCTGGGATCGTACGCAGAAAAATCGACAGTGGGAGTGCCAGAAACTTTCTTGCCTTTGGTCCTGTTCGGGACGGAGGAAGACGGTGCAGTTGCTGTCATTACCGCCGATCTGCTTCGCTTCTCTATCGCCGCTAAATGAATTTTTGCGCCTTCGACAGCACATGCAATTTCCATGCACAGTGTGTTTGACTTACATCTTCATCTCCTCTTTCAACTCCTCCTTAGACATTACTTTTTTCGAATGTGACTCATCCAATTTCGAAGACATCACTCCATCGCATTTGGATTGAAAGGTTCAGCAGGAAAATATTCAGTGACGAAATGTATGAGAGCTCTAGACCAATGCTGGTATTGGGAAGACAATAAGAGTACTCAACTTCTACTAGAGAGTGTGTATGAGTGTCCAGGTTTATCGACAAGGAGAAGTTCGGCTCATCTCGGTGGGAGCTTATCAAAAATATATTTTAGTGGCCACAGAAGTTAAAACTTAAAATTTCACAGATATGTCTGCACCTAGTTAGAACCGCTATGTACTGATAGATGGCTCTATATTGTCGGCACACCAGATTGTCCTAGAAGTCCTGCCAAAAAATTATTGGGCTCAGCGCAACTAAAACCGCCAGACTAACAAAACAACAGATTGACTATGGCATTTCAATTCGTTGTGTCAAACAACATAGCAAGAGCCCATTTGTATACTTAACATCCAAAAAATTAAATCCGTTATTAATTCACGCCGCCCTGCATTTCTGATTGAAAATTTCCTAACAATTTCTGGAAGGTTAAGGTAAGCTTTCGTTCGTGTATCCCAACAAAGAATTCTTTTCCGATTCGAAAACCCAAGTTGTAAATTTTGCACACCCTATACAGAATGTCCAAAGTTACATCTATTCTCCAATAGATGGATTTGATTGGTTCTTGTAAGTAACTTGGTTTCGAATCTTTCTTTTCCCTTCTGTATTGTTTTGACAAATTTTTTTTCGAATCTTTGAAATGCACATTCGCGCCAAATACATTATTCTTGGCGGTAAGTTGCAGCGATTTCTGGCTTTTTGGTTTAGTGATTTTTGCTCTCAATCGTCACATGATTCGATTCGCTCAACGTAAATATGAGTGCAACTGAAGTAACTGCGACCGGGCAGCAAGAATGCATTCCAAAAACAAGTGAAACTCGCACAAACGGCGTTAAAGATGAAACTAACAGCGACGAACAGCAGTACCTTGACTTGATTCAACGAATTTTAAATGAAGGTAAGTATCAAGGAAATCCTCACACTTGTTTCTTATAATTGAATTTGTAGGCGTCACTCGGGATGACCGCACTGGTGTTGGCACTTTGTCACTCTTCGGAGCACAAATGCGATTCAATTTGCGAAATTCCTTTCCACTACTTACCACGAAACGCGTATTTTGGCGTGCAGTGGCTGGAGAGCTCATCTGGTTCATAAGCGGCAATACTAACGCCAAAGTGCTGCAGGAAAAGAACATTCACATTTGGGATGGAAACAGCACACGTGAATTCCTAGATAAGTGCGGCTTCACCGACCGTGAAGAGGGTGATTTGGGACCAGTGTACGGCTTCCAATGGCGTCACTTTGGGGCAAAATATAAAACCTGTCACGATGATTACCGAGAGGAAGGCATAGACCAGCTGAACGAGGTTATAAACCGTATTCGCACTAATCCCAATTGTCGACGTATCATAATGAGTGCGTGGAATCCAGTTGATTTACCGATTATGGCACTTCCGCCGTGTCATTGCTTAGCGCAGTTCTATGTGGCTAATGGAGAGTTGTCCTGTCAGCTGTACCAGCGCTCCGCAGACATGGGATTGGGTGTACCATTCAACATTGCAAGTTATGCTTTGCTTACGTACATGATTGCCCATATTACTGGTTTGAGGCCTGGCGATTTTGTGCATACTCTTGGCGATGCCCATGTGTATAAGAATCATGTGGAACCCCTTAAGGAACAGTTGAAGCGTGTCCCACGGCCGTTCCCCCAATTGGTTATCAAGCGCAAAGTTGAGAAGATCGAAGACTTTACTTTTGATGACTTTGAAGTGGTGGGCTACAATCCTTATCCGAAGATAAGCATGGAAATGGCTGTTTAGAAGTAGGTGGGCTGATTCCATTCGTGTATATGTATATTGAATTTGTCTTTTGTTTTTGTAATGTTAATTGAATAAATAAAGATCTCTAATCATGTTGCTGGTTGATGTTAGGTGAGCCTGCATTTTCAAAACTGTCGAGGCCTTATCCCTCTACAAGTGGCCACTCATTAGCGATGAGTTTAGACACGGATTAGACTAATAAAGGCTTATTTGTTGACATTGGCTCATAAATCGACGTGGGGGCTCAGTTTCCAATGAGGGTTGCAATGGTGTTCCGTGTAACTTAAGACCGTCTGGCATAGCGCTCACAACTCAAATGACGGTGTAAAGCTCTACCAGATTTACTTCGATTAGCGATTATTTAGTCCCTTTTTTGTAAGGGACTTTGAATTAGCTCTAACAAGTTGGATCCGTCATCCTGTTCTTTGGCTGTCTTCTAAAGGAACGGATAAGGATCAAATACAGAAGCCAGGAAAGAACGAATTAAGCAAGAAGACGTGCTAAAGCTATTAAGTACAAGTGAACCTGGAAACCCCTCGCTCATTTAAGTTGCTAAACCTTTTTAGATAGATTAGTCGATAGGTGACTGGTAACAATGCTGCTATTGATGACTTGTCTCAGCAAATAGAAAAGGACAAACGAGTCCCGGAAAAGCCATGGTTTGAGGAACTACTATCTAAGGACCAGTTGGCAAGAAAACGTGAGGCCTACAAACAGCGCAAAGACAACAAACGCAGTCGAAGGCGTAAAAGCTAAAAGCCGTACTCCTTGGGCAGCTCCGAAAAAGAGAAATAGATCAAAGGAAGTGACTGACTGAAGTCATATGTAACAGGTTTCTGGCGATTCCTAAGTCGATGGGTTTACCCATACGCGATGGTTGAGTGTCGGTTGAGATGGTCAAATCCATTCTGAGAAACAAGCTAGAAGGTGACTTTGGCTTAGGTGATTAAAGTCAGGAAAGAACTGTGCACGCCTCCATGTAAATTCATTTTCCATGAAATCAGCTTTTTGCAGAGAATCTGAGGCACCTGGAGGCCCAGTAAACTTGTCATGGTAAAATGCAGATTTGCAGCAACTACGCAAGGAAAACCTGAAGGCAAAAATATTGGCTGCAAGTGACCAGAATAATACGACCAGGGAAGCTGGTATTAGTTATCGGTTGTGGCGACGGGTATGGGGCATTAAATATGCTGTTTGTTTGATGCCTTAAGGTTTCCTTGAAATGACATATATCCATCAAAGCTACAAAAAGGTATAGATTAGCTGGTTACTGAAGAGAATCTACAACCTCAGTCTGACACTGGCATGTACCCTTGGCACGTACATGTGCATGTACAGTCACAGTATCTTTCAAAATTAATACACGCTCCTCAAAAGCTTCAGACCTATCAGTCTGAAGTTACTCATTCGCGAAACTGCTTTGCAAATGCATGCTCTGTCCAAAATGCAACATGACTGTCAACGCAGACGAGTTGTCATGATAAGAGTAATTTGAAACTTTTATTCAAACTCCATTCACACAACTGAGACCCTAAATCCCTGAATTTTAAAACACTCTCCTGCTACCTCTAGATCTTCTACTCCACACCGAGAACTAAAGGGAAATCACCGTCCGAAAGGATGAATTTGGTTCGCGGATTTGATGTTCGTTTTGATTGCTGATGGCGCTTTACCCAGTTGATTGACATTTGACGGGCTCACCGAACTCATAGGGGTGGGTGGACGAATTGCTGGTGGCACCATCATACCGCCTGCGGCTGAACCTGGACCAGAAAGTTGCATTGCTGACTTTAGACCTTTTCCCATACCCACTGCAGCCACTAATGCATGGGTATCAGCCATGCTGCTGGTTTGTTGAATCCCTAAAAGAAAATCATTAAGAAATGCCGACACAATTAGAGCACATCACAAGTACCTGCACGGGACGAAGATTCTATTTCCCACTCCTCCCGGGCCTTGCTAACCATTTCTAATACGTGGGTCACCACTTTGTTGTACTGTGTGACTTGTTTCATTGCTACGTCAACTGTAAGATTCGCTGCCTATAAGAGAAGACGTTTTTTGCTACGTATTTTGAATTGATGGATCGCACATACTTTCTGTTCATTTTGGAGCATTTTCTGTTCAGTTATTGGATCTGGTTTCGTTCTTAAGTAATTGGGAGCAATGTCGTGAGAAAAAACTGGAACACGCCCTTCAGTTAGATTCCATAGTGCTTCATCCCGTTCTGGCGAGAGCATTAGTGGGAGAACTGTTCGGTTGCGAAGTGGTGGTCCTACCTCTTTAGCCAGAATTTTCGAAAGACCAGTGAGCTAGAAAAAATTCTGTTTAAATCAGTTGTTGTTCTAATACAGAGGGCAATACTTACATGGCTAGATATGAGGGCAAAGTTGTCTAGGAAAGTTGGCCAGTTTATGGTCTCGTATTCGGTTTCGAGTTTGTGAATCATTGCCCCAATAGAGCTCTTCAGATCATTCAAACGATTGAGGACCGCATCCAGCGTCACTTCCAGTTGTTTTTCTTCTCTCTGCATTGTATAATGTCTTATAGAATTTGTTTAAATAAATAATTAAAACCGGCGATGAAAAACACAAGGATAAAAAGAAAAACAAAAAAACTGACAACTATGACAGTGACATTTCTTTAGTTGGAGCATTACATGGGCGATTGTATGTGACACTTGTACGATAGAGTGCAGCACCGAAGTTATGAAGTGTAGAAAATGAATGCCGAAAGCCGTTGAATGAATTGAAATTGAGTTTCACATTCTAGGAATTTTCGTTTTTAGAATTTGCTTCACTTTATTTTATGTAAAATACATAATTTTGTGTAATTAAAAATTAATACACTTCGATGTGTAATTCGTTCAAAAGTTAATGGAAATCAGTTAATAAACTTAGACTTCTCAATAATGGGGCTGGATTCCATAGATGTGCAGGGTGTTTCGGATTAAGTGTCGATCCCTTTACATAGTTTGAGAAAAATCTTAAGGGTAAGAGAGGTTGAAATGCATCGCCGCTGAGTAACACAGGTTTTAGGCAAAGCCTTACGTCGCCATGTTTTGACTTTTATCGAAAATAACATCTTCCAAATTAATTCGTGTTTTCGTGTGTTGAATTAGGATTTTATTTTTAAAACTTTTATTTTTGACTTTGTCATGATTTTTTCAGAGAAATCGTTGGTTTACAAGCCAATGGCACTAATAATAATAATAATAATAATATATAGGGTGTAGTACACTGCGACCTCGTGGTCTATTGTGCTCCCTACTTATACCTTGCTCCCTCTTCCCGATACCCGTCACAGCTTAATTCACCAGGAATTATGTTGGAGTGTTTATGCTCTGGCTTTGGCCTTGGTAAGGAAAACCTACTCAGAGCACAAGTTTCTTTTATGAATCTGAGAATGAGTAGTGAATCCGTGAGTCGATCCTTTCCTTGAATTTGATGTTTTCCCAAATATTTCAACCTTTTTTGGGTCAGTGCCCCACAGGATTCCAGTATGTGTTCTGGAGTTTCTTAGTTTCCTTAGGTGTTCTCTGAGTTTACAATGCCCCGTTGGGAAAACAGTTAGGATGCGTAGGTTATTTTTGCTTAAACTGATACATGCTTTAAGTCCTAAGAGTTTTTTGGCTTGTCTCAGATTTTGGAGATCCAGAAAGGTTCTAGACCTTTACTCCTTTTCCGATTTCCTGAATACTTTGCGTAGGGTGTGTTCCTCTATCCCGCAGAATGGTTCAGGTCCTATAAAGGGTTTTGTTGTCCCTTTTCTTGCTAGAAGGTCCGCCGCCTCGTTACCAATAATGCCAACATGGCCTAATATCAAGCAGACAGATAATCTTTTTTTCTTGCCCAATTTATTGAATTGCTTGACTATCTGACATTAAAAATGAATAAGAATTCACGTTTGTGTGGAATTCCCCAATTAGCTTAAAAGAATATACAAAATTCTTTGGGTAGGTTGTTTTGTTTTTTTTGTTTAGAAATAATTATTATTATATACTAGGTGATTGAAAAGTAACCTCTTTGACCGCCAGAATGCTGCTACTACAAAAAAGGTTATGGTGCCTTGAAGTCCGTTTATATTTAGGCAAGCATGCCAAATTTCAGTGCGATACTGTCTTTAGTTTTGTTTTGACAGCTGATTGTTGTTGACGTGTTTGAAATCATGTTGAGTATGGACAAAAACGATTTTTGTTCTCTCATAAAATATTATTTTTTGAGAGGCAAAACGGTGAAGGAAACAAAAGAAAAGTTGGAAAAATAATATGAGGCTAATGCTCCATCAGATTACACCGTCAAATATTGGTTTCGGGAGTTTCGTGGTGGCCGCAATTCCGCAGCGTCAGGCCCTCCGATGCGGTTACAGAGGACAATGTCAAAAAAATACATGAAATGGTGTTGGCTGACCGGAAATTGAAGGTGCGTGAGCTAGCAGATACCACAAAGATTAGTACTGAGTGCACACGCCATACTTTGGGCAATATTCTGCATATGAAAAAGTTATCCTGCCGCTGGGTGCCGCACATACTCACTCCTGACCAAAAACAAAGAACGCGAGAGCACTTCGAAAGAGTGTTTGAACTTGCTGATGCGGAATCGGGTGGACTTTTGGTGTCGATTGATAAATGTTGAACGCCAGAGAAAATAATGTGTGCCGAGCAATGGACTGAAGCCGGCACGAGTGCTCCGAAGCGGCCGAGGGATGCTTGATGGGTCGGAAAGGTTATGGCGTCGGTTTTCTGGGATTGTCATGGCATACTCCTCGTGGACTACCTCGAAAAAGGAAAACCATCAACAGCGAGTAATACTGTGCTTTATTGGAGCGATTGAAGGCCGAAATCGCTGCAAAACGGCCTCACATTAAGCGAAAAAAAATTTTGTTTTTGCAAGACAATGCAATGGCGCACAAGAGCATCGCATTCGTGGCTAAAATCAATGACTTACGGCTCCAATTGCTATCGCATCCACGTTATTCGCCTGATTTGGCTTCCTCCGACTATTATCTCTTCCCAAACCTCAAAAGATGGCTCATCAATAAAAAATTCAGCTAACGCGAGAAAATCATCGACGCTACGGAGGAGGATTTTGCAGACCTTCAGGAAAATTACTTTTCGGTCGGGATCAAGAATAAGTGATGCTGGAATAAGTGTATCAAATATTTAAAAAATTTTCTTTCATTCCCAAGGAGGTTACTTTTCACCCAATCTAGTAAGTCAACGTACTTCATAATATTTATTGACGATTACTCTAGACGCGTTTCTGTGTTAAAAGAAAAGTGAAGTGAAAAAGAAAAGTGAAGCATTAGAAAAACTCAAAGCGTTTAAGATATTTGCAGAAAAGTGCTTAATGACAGATAATGGCACGGAATACATAAATTAAAATTTCGAGGATTTTTTTTTTATAAAAAAATGGAATTGATCATGAGTCATCTGCACTATACACACCACAACAAAATGGTATAGCTGAACGTGCAAACAGAACCTTAGTGCAAATGGCGAGATATCTTAGGTTGGAGGCTGCCTTACCAGACATGTTATGAGCTGAGTTGATATGCACTGTCGCCTTTATTAGAAATAGGTGTCCAACAAAGGCAAATGGTGAAGCCACTTCAGAAGAATTATGGGCAGATAAGAAACCGGACGTGACATCGTTTAAGTGTATCGGAACCAGCGGATACATACTGGAAAAAGAAAGCAATCCAGGAAAATTTGATGCAAGGAGCACGGAACATGTGTCGGATATGAAAGTTAGCGCGGAACATATCGGCTGTGGAAACTCGTGAAACTGCTGAAACTTGTATCGTAATCAAGAGTAGAGATGTGCGTTTTTTAAACGAAATCACGAGCACCGATGTAAATAATAAAAGTGACCAAGCAAATTATTGTATCTCGGGACCACAACATCCAACAGCCTAAAGAAACACCAGTCGATGAAATCACCAAAAAAGAATCGATAAAACAAAAATCTGAAAAGGACCAACATCAGAGTTTACCTACCAGTGAGCCTAAAGCAACCCAAGGGCATGAATAACTGCGATCAGTGGCTCCAGGCGATGCAGGAGGAGTATAACTCACTTATACGCAATGGAACCTGGGAATAAGTGGACAGACCCACTGATAGAAAGGTAATTCAGTCTAAATGGGTTTACAAAACAAAATATTTCGCAGACTGAAGAAAGGGAGACTGGTCGGGAGAGGGTATGATTAAATTCATGGACTCGATTATACCGATATTTATTCCCCCGTGGTCAACATTCATTCATTCCCATTCAAACAGCACGAATTGGAAGTACAACATCTCGATGTCTCGGCAGCATACTTAAACGGAGAGATAGATACCATTATCTATATGGAACAAGCAGATGGTTTCCAGTAAGATGCTGAAAATAAAGTCTGTAGTGATAACAATAAATGTAATAAAAATGCCGCTTATGGCCTAAAACAGTCTAGACGCCAGTGGAATTTGAGATTAGACAACGCTCTGAAAGGACTTGAATTTACAACACCAGCGTATGGCAAATGTATCTACTACAAGGTAAAAAGGAAAAAGTATTACAATAATAACCGTCTACATAGATGATTTACTATTAGCAACCAACGACGCGAGGGAACAGCCTTCAGTGTGCGCTAAATAATCGGAAGACTTTGACTTTCGAAACCTGTGTGAACCAAAACTATGCGTAGGACTTGAAATTTCTAAAAAGAACGGAACGTTTAGTATAGGACAAACATGCTACATCAACAGTTTGATACAATTTCATGATTTAGGTGAAGCAAAGCCATCAAATCTACTTGCGCAAGCTAGAATGAAACTCCAGGAGGAGCCGGACACAGAAGGAATAAGGGCACCTGTCAATAAAACCACGTATAGGCAGTTAATCGGACGCTTGTTGTATTTTTCAACGTTCAGCAGGCCAGATATCGCATACGTGGTAAATGCACTGTCTCAATACATCGATTACCCAAGACGTCAACACTAGAACGCGGGGCTCAACGTTATAAAATAATTAATTGGCACAAAAATGTCATCTCTCATGTACAGGAAAAGGAATCAACAACTTCATGAATAGTCGGATTCCAGTTGTGCTTCAGACATGAATGACAGAAGATCACAATCTGGATTTGTTTTTCTGTACACTGGTGGAGCTATTCATTGGGGATCCCGAAAACAAAGGATTGTTGCCACATCTAGTACCGAAGCTGAATATGTTACATTATCATCCGTGGCCAAGGACGCAGCATATTTTCGCAACATCATGCTGGAGTTAAAATTACACGAAGGGCACATCGACATCTATTGTGACAGCCAAAGCGCAATCCATTTAGCACAAGACCAGACCAATCAAGGGAGGACGAAACACATCGATGTCCGCTATCACTACATTCGAGAAGCATTAGCTGAAAACATAATCCATCTCAACTTTTTAAGATCTGAAGATATGGTAACCGATGCTCTAATAAAGGCTTTATCAATAGCGACTCATTTTAAACATTTTGTGGATGTGTATATGAAATTTTTGAAATGTGCTGAACCTCTTTTTTTAACTAACTGAAACTTTTTTATGAATTTCCTTTGATATTGAACTGAGTTTTTTTTTTATTTCTATTTATTCTGCATTCATTTCAAATGTAAATAATGTCAATCAATGTTAAATACAAATGATCTTATAGTAATGTTACGATGCTGGATATATATGAAGTTTGGATGAGGTGTAGAAACGAAAATCTGGCAGCATTTCAACTGTCATAAATGTCGAAGCTGTCGCAGAATGTCAAAAAACTTTTTGTCACTCACTTGGATTTTGTGCAATTCAACACGCTAATAAAGTAATCTCTAAGATATAAAATAATCATCTTTTATTTCCAACAAAAAGAAAAGCTAAAAGTTTATACCGACAATTGTCACTCTGTGTATAGTGATCACCAAAGAATATGAAGGAGCAGGCAGCACTTGACTACAAAACATTAAAATATTGTTTCTAAATTTCAAAACATGGAAGAACTGTCATTAAATTCCGATTTCATTTATTCGCATGTATAAAAGAAGATTTGATTTGACTCTCAAAATGTAAGTAAATAAAATGTTGAATAGTATGTAAATATATTATTAAGTATTTATGTGTACACATGTTTAGGGCTCAAGTGAATAAAACGCAAAAAGCAATGTTGTCCACACATATGCAACAAAACCCCGATCTGGCGAAGTTGTACAACAATCATTCAAGTCTTGGCAGGCAAACGCAGAATTACCAGTGGGAAAAAATAGAAAATTTTCTCAACGCCAATGGGCCGCTAAGCAAAAGTGTTGCAGAATGGAAACGAGTAAGTAAATGCTAACATTAATGTCCATTGTCGTGAACAACTATCTAATTTGGATTTGTTTGATCCATAAGTACAACACCAAAAAGAAACTTGCCTACAACAAAAAGTCGCTCTCACAAACTGGTGGTGGTCCGTTTGACTTAAAAGTACTAAGCCCAAATGAAGTGTCAATTGCTGAAGCATGTGCACTGAAGGCAAACGTAAGTGGTATTGAAAGCAACCCATCATATGACTCCGTAAACAAACGAATAAAAAAAATGTTGATGAGAACGTTAGGTAGAAGCTGAAAATATTAACACAATTAAGTTATTACTATATTTAATTTTTTTTTATAGACCCATTCACGAATCAAAGTGATGAGCAACAACTCCTTAATGAAGTGTGGAATGAAATCGAGGATATCTTCGTAGAGTGCATCATAAACAATCAGGACATACCTTCAACACAAACTACCACAAAATCGGCGTCACAAAAATGTAAGACCCAAGAAAAAAAGGGTTCTTATCAAAACCCAATTGGACTTACAGAAAGCTTTTTTTAAAACAGTTGGTTACCAAATGCAAAGGATCGATAAAACATTGGAGGGAGTAAGGGATTCTATAAGGGAGCTGTTTATAGAAAAACAAAAGGATCAACAAATAACAAAAATTTCAAGTGAGCTCAAACTTATGGAGCTTTCTCAAGGCAAATAATTTTGTGCTATTTTAACTTTTCATATTTTTATTATTTATCATTCTTTTAGCATTAAGTTTTTTTTTCTTTTTTTAACGGCAAAATGCATAATGCAACACAATGAGCTTAATAAAGACCGTTCCTTGTTTATTTAAAAAAAAATTTTTTTCGTTCTTTATTTGCATTGTATACGAAATAAATTTTCTTATGTTTTGAAAACAATAAAGTAGATTTAATTGCCTTGCAGGCTTTAATTTTCCATAAGTGAATTCGAACAGCATCTTTATTTGTAGACCGTTCACTATGTTGGCTGGCTGCTTGAATCGCTAACAAATTTAAGGAACTGCGAAGTAGTTCCACTGGTAGAGGTTTATTGTATCCACAATATATCTGTGGCAATAAGTCATTGTTTGACTGTCAACCTGTGCGTCAGTATCTTAAATTTTTACTGCGACGAGTGCAAAGAGATCACCTTGGCTCACGTTATGCTGGCAATTAAATGCAATAACGAGTCTATCAATGCGATGCTAACCAAGAACAATCATATTAGCAGAACTATTCTCGACAGAATAGAGAAGATTGAAGACTCATTAAACTGCATTGACAGTAATGTGGAAGCTTACAAGTCTACAGTAAGAATGATAGAAAAGCAACTGACAGCGGTCCACAATCTGTCAAAAAATCAATCTCATCACGACAACGAGAGTGAAGTGATCAAATATCACTTGGATGGATTAAAAGCATTCCTCAAAACAAATTTTGCCAACCTCCTTAAATTTAACGTACTCACACACATAAACGACTCTATCAATCTTCTTCGTACTGATCTCGACTTGCTTTTTCAATCCTCCTCCAAAACAATACATCCTACCCCGCATCCATCAGACTCTACGCTCGATGACTTAACCCTAAAAATAATAGACGTCAGCGAGGAACTCATAGCAACTCGGTTGACCGTTGCCGAAATCGGTAAAAAAGTGAGATTGGCTTCCCACAAGATGGAATCTACGATAAAATTCAACTCCAAGCTAGTTCCCCGTACAATGTCTCAATTCACAATGAATTAGTGGACACGGAGTCATTTTGAAATACTCCTCCCGCCGCCCTAACAACGGAAACCGAAACCGCGCTGCCTATCCCGCCCGCCCCCGCCCCACGGAAACTGCTCAAACAATTCGGAACTTCATGGACCCCCTCCGAATGAAAAAGCCGACTCGAAAAGTTGAAAGAGGGAAACCATACAGCATTCTACGTTGAAGGGGCTCCTCAACACGCTGATGTTAGTTGGGTGCGGAATTTCTTTCACCGAAATTATGCCATCACCATTAGCGAGTGCGAGATGATTTCCCCTGCTGACTCCAATAGTTCCTGCAGCTTCAAAATCAGCATCCCAACCAAATATTCATGGTTATTCCCCACTTCCCCTGGTAAGGCCACTAAACCTGGGAAGATAAGTATCACCAAATGCTCTGAGGAACGAGAAAACCCACGTGTCGACGACAACCAAAATTTTAAAAATAAACGTAACGATAAGCTTAAAAAAACACCGCTCCCAAACCTCCTTCCAACTAAAAAGCACGCTAACAAAAAACGAAGCTCTAATCCCGATCCCAACTGGAGCTTCAAAACGAACTTGTTCCCCGATTTTAGTCCCCCCTCCTCACTTATCCGACACAAAGCCCTTACACACCAATCCTCTAATTCGCTTATTTCCAATGTTCCACCCAAGCCCCCGCGCAAACGCGTCTCATTCAACTTAACCACAACCACCCATATTATCCCTTCTCAATCTTCTACGCCACCGATCCCAGCAAATAACTCATTTCCTAACTTCGACCTACAAACTTTCATAAGGCAAACTTTCACAAAATCAGTGACTATCTTAGCAGATCCACCTTTAACTTTCACAATCTAAGCGTAAATGATGCCTTATCCATTTTTTATAAAGAAATATTTAATTCTTTCAGTCTTTACGTTCCGTTTTCCAGCCTTAAAACATCATCTACTAATCCTCCCTGGTATAATCGCAAGCTTCGTTCCTTACGAAACAAGAGAAACAAGTTATGGGCTGTTTTCCTGCGTACCAGATCCTTGTCCGACTATTCCAACTATCTTGGTGCTTATCTTCATTTCACCGAACTTTACGATTCCCTTTACCAGCGTTACCTTAACAATGCGCAAGTCAACCTTATAAATGACCCTTAGTCCTTTTACCAATTTGTTAACTACAAAAGAAAGTCCGTTGGTTACCCTCCTTCCCTCTCTTTCAACAACAAGTCATCAACCGATCCACTTACCATTGCCAACCTATTTGCCAGCTTCTTTAAACAATCCTTCACCAACGACTCCTTTGTACCAGATCCCTCCTATTTTCGTTACCTACTGAACTTTTTCAACGGCCCACTTCTCTCTCACATCTTGGACCCCTCCTATATCGAATATAAATTACACCATCTCAATGACGAATTTACACCCGGTCCAGATGGCTTCCCTGCCATATTTCCTAAAAAAATATTCTTCGTCTCTTTCCCTTGCCCTTTCTGATCTCTTTCGTCTATCCCTTTCACAAGGAGAATTTCCTCAGGTTTGGAAAACCTCCTTTATAACCCCGATCCACAAAAAGGGATTAAAGAACGAAATAACAAACTATCGTCCAATCGCTAAACTCTCCCATATACCCAAACTCCTCGAAAGTATTTTGTATGAAGCTCTAAGTTTCCAATGCAAATCACTTATTTCCCCTAGACAACATGGCTTCCAAAAGGGTAGGTCAACCACCACAAATCTCGTTGAATTCGTATCCTTTGCTATCTCTGCCCTAGAGAACGGCAACGAAGTCGATGTAGTTGCAACCGATTTTAGCAAAGCCTTCGATAAAATCTCTCATCGATTAATACTCTTCAAATTGTCTGCCCTCGGCTTTGAACCCATACTGTTAAAATGGATATCCTCTTACCTCGAAAACCGTTTTTACAGTGTTCTTTTTAGGTCAGCCCACTCCGTTCCATTGTTGGCCACCTCTGGAGTTCCTCAAGGTAGCCATCTGGGCTCCCTTCTCTTTATATTAACCATAGATGATCTCGATTGGATCATCAAATACTCGTCGATACCAAATTTTTCAAAACCATTTCCTCTCCCCATGACTCCTTCCTTCTTCAACAAGACCTTGATAGTTTTTCGATCTGGTGCCTCAAAAATTGTTTGGAAGTTAATATCACCAAATGCCAATCCATCACCTTTTCACATAAGCGGCTCAAATCTCCTCCCCGATTCTACCTTCTCCACAACCAACCTATCTCCTCCGTTGAATCTCTTCGCGACCTCGGCATTTTGTCTGATAGGGAGCTCAACTTCCGTTTGCATATGGATGAAATAATCCTTAAAGCCAACTCTACACTAGGTTTTGTAAAACGATGGTCCAAAGAATTCACCAACCCATACGTGACCAGGTCCCTCTATATTACCTTTGTTCGTCCCCTCCTAGAGTACGCCAGTCAAGTATGGTCCCCATATCATCGCGTTCGTATCTCGAGAATCGAAAGCATCCAGCGCCGTTTTCTTCGATTCGCTCTTCGAGGTTTGCCCTGGGATGATTCTTTTACTCTGCCCCCCTATCAAAACCGTCTCAACTTTATTAACCTAAACACCCTTGAGGAACGCAGCCGACTTTCTCTTCATTCATCGACTTCACAATTCTATTTTCCTCAACACTAACCCTCGTAATCTACGTACCCCTCGTCCCTTCTATCTACCAATCCACCACGCCACCTATGGCGCGAACGAACCAATCTCCCGCATGCTACGAAAAATTAATTCAAACCCTAGCGTCTTTGACTTCCACCGCACCACTTCCTACCTCAAATCGATTCTCCTTCACCACAATAACCAACCTTAATTTTAAGTTATAGCTTGTATTAAGCCGAATAAATGGGGGCTTTCGCATATTTGTGAAGTGCTGGTGAGTGGTTGATTTGATCAATTTTGTGAGTTTGGGGATCGCACGTTTATTGTGACAGTACTTACTTCACTTACAACAAGTAAGTGAAGATTATCTTACTATTTTTCCGCTGAATATGACAGATTGAAGATGAAGCCAATTCCATCAAACTTAAACAAAGAAATCCAGAAATTGTTGGAAGAAAGGACATCCCACCGTAAAATTTCTGACCAACTGGGCATTTCTGTTGGTGCCGTTAGTAAATACAGGCGAAAGATAAACTCAACATCTGTACCACGGTTGAAGTCGGGACGGAATCCTCTGCTATCAAGGACCATCCAACGCAAGATTTGCCGAGCCATAACAACAAAAAATGCTGTTTCAGTGCAGAAGTCTCTAACTAGAAACGATAATATCCTAAGAAAAGCTGGATTAAAAGGTCGCGCCGAAGTTAAAAAGCCATTTCTTACAACACGTCATAAGAAACTTCGGCGGGATTTTGCCAAAAAATACAGAAATTTGACTGAAGCTGACTGGGAAAGTGAAATTTTTTCAGACGAAACCAAAATTAACCATTTTGGGTTGGATGGAAGAGAATGGACTTGGAAAAAAACAGTGGAGCCTATAAGAAGACGTATGGTAAAAGAGACAGTTAAGTTCGGTGGCGGAAATTTAATGATATGGGGTTGTGTATGGCTACAAAAGGCATCGAGTTGTATCAGAGAGTGGTCGGAAGAATGACAGTAGTAGACTACATTTCAATTTTAGATAGAAGTTTAGTCGGAAGAGACACTGTAATTCTAAAATGAAATTGAGTTTTATTAATTAAAAACAGACTTTTTGGCTACAAAAGTAAACTTAAAGGCAATGTATTTCATGTACTATAGGCATCAATTTAAAGAGTAACAAATTTCATTTACGAAAATATTTATATTGAATAAACTAATCAAATTATTGATTCAAAAATTAAAAAAAACAGATCGATCATCGGCTTCTGTAAGATCCGTATGGAAATTTTAACAATTGTAACAATTGTAACAATTGTAATAAGTCAGCTTTCTTTTTACTGCTTATTTTATTTGGTTCTGAGTAGCAAAACTGAAGATTGCTCATTTTTACCGATTTAAATCAGCGTCGTAAAACTTTTGTCTTCATCTTAAGATGTCATGAAAAAGATAGTAAAGAATTCTCTATTATAACGTAGCCACTTTATATCTTTCCAAATAGTATTTTCCCCATTTTCATCTACTTTCTTCTAATTAAATTTCTGCTTTGAGAGCAGTTAAAAATTAAAAATGTTTTGCTGAGTAATTTCTTTGACAACGAATTGTTGCTTAACGCCAACTGTTTTAACAAATTGGAACCAATCACTCCCTCTTTCCTTTTTCTCAATTAGGGCATGATCAACATCACACTCCATATGCGTATCCCCGGATATAAGAAATTAATGATCAATTATTTCTACAGGGCTTTCCATCTGCATAAACGTTTCCATCATAGTCGCTACAAATGAATTTTTTTTTTTTTTGACCCGGACAATTATCACTTTAGAAAATAACATGCTCTATAGTAAGTTTAAAAGGAAATGAAAAAGACAAGAAGCAATTTCATTTCCTCCGCGATTGGCCAAGCTCTCGTGTCACATACAGCAGAATGGTTGATTAGTTTTACAATCATGGACTGTTAGATTGTATGTCCAAAGAGGTCTTTTATAAAAAGACTCCGATGTTCTTAAAAACGGTGTTGGCAAACACTGTTGAAGAACAAAGCAAAAAGATCGAACAAAGAGTTCACTGTGTGGCTGTGGCTTCAAAATCTGTTCATATTAGTAAATCTGGTTGCATTAAGTTTACAACCTTCTGGTTCATTGATACTCAAAGGGGATTGTTAGTGTTTGAAGTATATTATCGACGTTTTTGTTAATTTGATTGCCTTACCTTAGTCTTTAAGTTCAATAGTAATAAGATATTCAGAAGCACGGAACTTTACCATCGGAACAGGTACCGATGTACATTGTTCTTAAATGTTTGTAAATTATAACGACCAGGAAACACGGAAGTCGGCAGGGCATTACATAAGAGAGTTGTACGGCTTAGGAAAGAATCACGATATTTTAGAGTACGTCCGAAAATGGGCTTGAGGTCAGTATACTGATGAGCATTCATAGCGAGACGGGTGTTACGGAGCACTGGTGGTAAAAATAACGATAAAACAAAGTGGGACAGGAAACATTACGTCGTTGTTCGAGGGTGTCAATTGAATGACTGATATTATCGCACGGTTTTAAATTATATCTAGAAAGTGCACCTGACCAGATGTGGGCTTTGTACTCCAATTTTGGGCGGATGAATGCCTTATATATTGTGGCCAGATCAGAGGAGGTAAAATATTTCTTACATCGCTTGAGGAAACCTAGACATTTCGCAGCAGTTTTAGCGACATCTAATATGGGGTCATTCCAACGTAAGTTGTCACTTACACACATACCGAGAATAGAAAGTTTATTGGTTTCGACTATGAAATTCTGGGTATTTGAATTTCGCTTTAATGACAGCAGACAGCATTGAGTTTTGGAAGTATTAAATTCCACTCGTTTGATTGTTCCCCAATTGGTTATGCTGTTTATATCGGAATTTAATGAGCTTAACATACGCTGCCGTTCCCTTTCTACAACCGAAGAGCAGGGGCGTGAGTCCGGGAAAGAATATGAAAAGCAGAGAGAACTGTCATCAGCAAAGGAATATATTGGATTAGAAGTAACAGACAAGAGATCATTAATGAAAATGAAAAAGAGTGTCGGAAACAGAACGGAGCCCTGAGGCACACCAGCATTTATTTTGTGAATATAAGACTTGAATATCAATTCAAGACAACTTGAATTGAGCGTTCCGAACGGTTATTTCTAATCCATTGAAGAAGAGATTTATCGATCCCAAAAGAACGTATTTTCGACAAACGAGCCTGATACCAAACTCTGTCAAATGCCTTAGAAATATCAAGTGCAACTATCTTGCTTTCTCCAGATTGATGTATGCTTTAGTTCCACTTTTCGGTGAGACATGTCACCAGTGGACCTGTTGCTTTGAAAAGCATATTGCCGTCATTGAGAAGTTTTCGTGTTTCGAGATATTTCATGAGCTGACAGTTTATCAGCGTTTTGTCCTTGGGAAGAAGGGACGTAAGTGCAATGGGTCTGTAGGAGGAGAAAGAAGAAGATTTGCCTTTTTTAGGGACGGGCTGGACAAATGCTGTTTTTTTCCTCTTCAGAAAAAGGGCCGATGTACCATCTGAACCAGCGGATTTATGCATGTTCAGATCTTTGAGTACTCTTGCTACTACATGAATGCGATAGTGGATTCGTCTCATTGTAAATTCGACGCACTCAAGTGCAGGCGGGGACAAAACACAATCTGGGAGTGTTGAGCTAGCCGCAAAGTGTGCAGCAAGCAGATTGGCCTTGTCCAAAGAGCTGACAGCTGGAATGTCATTGTGAATGAGCGTTGAAATGGAGGATGAGGCAGAATTCCTAATGTTTTTGACGAATGACCAAAAAATTTTACTGCCTTTGGGACATTGCAGTATTTTTTGCCTCAGTTTTTGGTCGTATTGGAGTTTCACACGCTTGGAAAAGACGTTGTCATTTCTGGCTCGTTTAAACTTTTTTCGGTTTTCCTCTGTCGGGTTGGTCTTGTAGGACCGAAAAAATAATTCTCTAACCCTGACATACCATGCCTTTTCTTTTGCTTTGATACTCTTCAACAGAAGGCGGATAAAGCATCTCATTAAAAAGAGAATAGTTTCTGTGATCATATCAGCAGCGGCATCCAGGTCGTTATCGAGGAAACATAACGACCAGTTAAGATTAGTAAAGAAGTTATTAAGTCCGCTCCAATTGGCGTTTTCGTATTGCCATACGGTTCTTTTAGGAATCTTTTCTCTAACTGTGTGGTGGGTGTAGGAGAATTTAGTAGATATGACACAATGGTCCGACGAGCCTAGAGAGGAGCGCACATCAACACAGTACTTGTCAGGGTGGGAAGTTAAAAACAAGACCAGGGTGTTGGCGTTATGACTATCAACGTCTGGTATTCGTGTGGGCTCATTCACAAGCTGGGTTAAATTATATTCCGCAGCGAAGATCTCAACGCATCTTCCTTTGGGTGTGCAAGCAACAGTACTAAGACCAGGAGCGGGAGAGGTGGGATACCCGCACTGTGTGATATATATTAATATTATGCACTGTTTAATTTTTTTTTGCACACACGCGCGGTGGGTTTGTTTTTTTTATTTTTTATTTTTTTTTTTTTTGTGTGCAGCACAAGAGGAATTACGAGTGCAGTGACGTGTGCACTCGTCGGTAGCCGACGCGGTACCTTAAGTTATAACTATGAACTGAAGAACACATAAAAAAACACTCTAATGTCCACATAATTTACTGCTACTTTTAAAGTACTTCTGTCAAAAATAATCTAAAGACGACATAAGATATTCTGTTATAATTTTGTTGGTACTTTACAAACTCTGATATTTAATTTATGTTCATTTATGTCTCAGAAAAACAAAAATTACACTTCTACAAAATATCTTAAGTAGACATAGTTTTCGCCCAAGGATATCTGATTTGTTTCCTAGCTGGGTCCTTAGCAAACGCACACTTCTATAGTTTTCTTTGTCCTCGTCATCACTAACTCAAAAATAATTCCATCGAGGTAAACATTTTCTGTGGTCTCTAAACCTAAATGGGATCGCAAAAAATAGTTCAATTGTATGAAAATGACACCTCTTCAGCTGTTACAAGAAAATGATCACTAAAATGTGATTATTACAGTAACTATCACCTTACAAAAAGCAAACACAAAAAATGTGACTATCACTTGTCACAAATCACCTTAGCCGATTTTATCTCAGATGTTTTATCTGAGAACAATGCATTTGTTTTAATTTAAACTCTGCCCCTGATTCTGTCATTACTCAACCACACACTCCCCCTTCTACGAAATCTTACAACTGCTATTCCAATTTCAATCTTAGAACAGGAGTCAAATATCCAAACTTTATCAGTTCGCATATTTTAAGTTCCGATTCTAGCTCGCTTTCTTCCTCAACTTCACGGGTCCCTACCCCTATTGTCAACGCTTTTGCCGCCTAACGTTAAACTGTTCCAGAAGAATAAATGTACACACCACGGAATGCCGTTATGCGCTCTCTAGGGTAAGGAACTAAATGATATACAAAAATGTACGCCTTTCTTGCATATTCTTACGATAAATACAACTCTGTTTTCTTTAAGGGAAAAACCAAAACAAGTGTCATGGTTTCTGTCCAACAAGAAGGCTTTTGTACAGATATACCTTCTCTCAGAAAACTTAACAATAGGTCCCATGAAATTATTGACGCACCTCCCCAAAAAGTTGCGTATGACCTTACTGCTTTCTGCAGCTATGTATACTCTAGAAGAGTTTCTCACCTTCAGCGTCGCCAAGCTGACCATGATAATTTTATTCGGTCCTAACTTGCCTTCTTTGCCTGCATTTCATCTACACTTCCCTATTCCCCCGTGCAAAAAACTACCTCTAACATTTTACTACCGAAACATAGTAGGCTTACGCTCTAGAACTTGTGCTGTTTTGTCTAATTCTCATGGCCTTCTAAGATCTTACGTCTACCAGGGCTGTTTGATGAATACCCGAATTAGAAATGACATCGCAACTTTTTAAGGTTGTGACAATTTATTTTTCAATATAATCCCCTTTCAACTCGATACACTTTTCCCAGGGGCGCTGAATCTCTCCGTATAGTACGACTTTTGTTGGCCTGAAAAATACTCCTTCGCGGCGGCGATGACTCCTACGTTCGACCCGTGCTTCTTTCTAGCGAGCGATCTTTTAAGATTTGATAACAAAAAGAAGTCGCAGGGAGACAAATCCGGAGAATATGGAAGCAATTCGTAGTGCAATTCGACCAATTTGGCTATGGCGATTGCGGAGGTGTGAGCTGGTGCGTTATCGTGGTGCATGAGCACTTTTTCCTTCGCCAAATGCAGTCGTTTTTTTTCTTCAAATGGGCGTTGGTATACTCCTGTGATTGTTTTTTCTTTCTCCAAATAGTCAAAGTGGATCACACCTCACGTGTTCCAAAAAACAGTGGCCATCAATTTTCCGGTCGAAGGCACGGTTTTCGACTTATTTAGAAACCCGTTGTTTCGATTGTACTTTGTCTCTGATGCTTACCAATGAATCCATGTTTCATCGGCGATCACGAAATGGCGCAGAAACTCCTCCGGACTTCGATTAAACAGGGTCCAGCACGCCTTTGAGGTGGTCTCACGATTGCGCTTGTTCTCCGGTAATAGTAAACGCGGCACCCATCTCGCGGACATCTTTTTCATGTCCAAAATCTCCTGCAGAATATGGCTAACACGTTCAGTTAAGGTGCCTGCTATCTAAGTCAACTCGCGAAATTTCACTCGGCGGTTCGCCAATAGAAGATCAAGGATTTTTTCCACGCTTTTCTCTGTGGTAACCGTTTTTGGGTAGACTGGGCGCGATTCTTCAAAAACCGACATACGGCCACGCCGAAACTCTGTGCACCAATGTTAAACGGGAAAGTGAATGGCTCCCATACACACCGTGGGAATGGGCTTTATTTCCTTGCAGGTTTGGCCACTCAAAAACAAGAGTCGGATTACGGAACGATACTGCTCTCTTCCCATGGTCACAAAAACACTAACACAAGGTTTTGAAATGGGTGCCAAAACAAAACTAAGTGTCGGATTGTTACCAAATTTTAACAGACGGGCTAAGAGAAGTTATACTTAATGACACACACTTAAAATACATTTCGGCTAAGCAGCGCCACCTATCTTCCAATCCGGGTACTCATCAAACAGCCCTCGTATGATCTTACAGAAACCGATCCCCAACTTAAAGAGCCAGGAGCTATTCCCATCTTCTTATAAAGTTTTCCAAGATGACGGTCATTCTTTTTTTATGGTCAATAATCCTGGACTGCCTATAGTTGATTTTCCATGCCAATCACAAAAGTCTCAGCTGTTCTCTTATCCCTATCTCCTCTTCTGTCAAACTTGACCTTGTTTCAATCGAAATAACACTTCTCAATAGGTTCTTGTACGTTATGTTATGTGTTGCTACATTCTCCCAGCTCAACCTACCGAATCCTACATCCTTACTATTAAAGCGATTGACCAACTTATTGACTTAAGTAATTCCATCGACGGTATCCCTATTTTCGATGACTTTTATCTGTCTCTACTGAAGTGGATTTCATCGGATGATCACTTATATTTTATTGCGTCAAATGCTAGCTCATCCAAGGAATTTCTATTAATTGATCGTATAACAGAATCAAGTCTATGCCAAGTAAGTGGCGTCCCTAATTCCATCGGTAGGCAGACGAACAGCGTCATCTATATACAGGGTGAGTTTTTTAACTTGAGACATTCAAATTACTCGAAAAATACACGATATCGCGAAAAGTGTTTCAGACAAAAGTTACAAGGTTCTGAAGGGGACATAAGATGGTTACCACGAGTTTGACCTTGAGCCCCATTTTCAAGGTCAAACGAAGATCACTTTTGATTTTTCAAATGATAATTCCGAGACAATGGCCTGCTAGATCACCTAATCTTACGTCACTTCATTTCTTCTTGTGGGGCTCCTTAAAAAGTGAGGTTTACAGAAAAAAACTATCAACACGTGAGGACAAGAAAAGACGAATAACTGAAGCCTGTCAGAAGATTACGCCAGAAATACTTCTCAGTTCTGTTAGTTCATTTAGAGCGCGGATAGACAAGTGTGTTGTAGTGAATGGTCACATTTTCGAACATTTGTTAAAATAGTCTCGGGAAATAAACGTCGAAATGGGAAGAATTCAATGATTCAACAGTGGGAGGCAAAGGGATCCACTCTAATTAATCACCCCGAAGGAAACAAAATACTGCTACGTCCACGTCGTTGTTTCTGGGTTATGCTAAACGCAATATGGAAAAACAAATGACAAGCCTACGAACAATACGACTGAGCAATGAAAATCAGGAATTATCATTTGAAAAATCAAAAGTGACCTTCGCTTGACCTTGAAAATTGGTCTCGACGTCAAACTCGTGGTCACCATCTTATGTCCCCTTCAGAACCTTGTGACTTTTGTCTGAAACATTTTTCGCGATATTTCGTACTTTTCGAGTAATTTTGATGTCTTCAGTTTTATGGTGCCCTCTGACGGGAAAAGAACGCATTTTTGAAAAAAGTGTTTCATGTAAAAGAATTGTAAAAAAATAGGGTTTCCCATTAAAAAATCAAAAGTGACCTTCGTTTGACCTTGAAAATGGAACGCTCAAATGTGTAGTTCTACCAGACCCGCTATATTCCCCAGATATTGTGGCGTCCGAATATTATTTGTTGCGTTCGATGGCACATGGTCTGGCTGATCAGCAGTTCCGCTCATATAGAGACATCAAGAAATAACTTGATTCGTGGATAGCCTCTAAAGATAAACACTTTTACTATAAAGGTATTCCAGCTCTGGCAGAAAGATAGGAAAAAGTTGTAGCTAGCTATAGACAATTCTTTGAATGATTGATTTGTAACCATTTTTTCACAATAAAGTTGCATTTTTATTAAAAAAGCAGCGATAACTTAATTGCCCACCAAATACAATGTCTCAAAGATATTAAAAATTGTTGGTTGTTCGTCAAAAATACTAGAAATTCTGCCTCATCCTCTAATTGAGGATGCAGGTGATTTCTCACGTGGAACTAAAGCGTACATCACTCTAGTGATAGCAAGATAATTTCACTTGCATTTGACAGAGTTTGGTATCAGGCTCTTTTTTTCGAAAATGGGTGCATTTGGGATCGATGAATCTCTTCTTCAATGGATTAGAAATTACCTTTCGGAACGTTCAATTCAAGTTGCCTTGGATGGTTTCAAGTTTGATACCCACAATATAAATGCTGGTGTGCCCCAGGGTCCCGTTCTGTCTCCGACAGTCTTTTAAATTTTCATTGACAATTTCCTGTCTGCTACTTCTAAACCAATATATTCCCTTACTGACGACAGTACTCTCTGCTTTTCATCTTCGTTCTCTGACTCACATTCAATTAATAAGGTACTTAACCGTCCGAGAATGGAGTACAATGCCCACATCTGATCTGGTGTGCTCAAAACATATCTGCACCTGCTAACCAGGATTCAAAACCGTGCGATAAAACTCATAAATGATGCCAATATCATTCAATTAATGAACACCCTTGAACGCCGACGAAATGTCTTGTGCCTCACTTTGTTCTATCGCCACTTCCACTACCAGTGCTCCATAGAAATTGCCTCTTCGAACTTTTAACCGTAACACCCAGTACATCAGTACACCCTCATTTCCACTTTAGAATATTGTGATTCGTTCCTAAGCCGTACAACTCGCTTATGGAATGCCCTGTCTAGCTTTTTGTTTTCTAGTCCTTATAACTTTCAAACATTTAAAACCAACGTTCATTAGTACATCCCTTTCTTTCACGCTTACACCCTCACCCGCACAACGGTTACAAATTGTTAAATTTTATTACCAAATTTCGTACTCTGGGGAAAATGTTTTTTGTGCACTTCGACCATTTTATGGTCGTCATAATCGACCTATTGAGCAATTCAAATCATAGTGTCCAAATTTCGCACCAATTCCACAAGACATCAAGTCACCTATGAATAGAGTGCGTAGAGTGAAAACAATTGCTACTATATCAGTTAGTGTTAATGAAGTCTGTGATTTGTCCATTCGTCGCCGTTCGCAGCAATTGGGACTGTGTTACTCGGCTACGTGGAAGATCTGACGCAAAGATCTTGGTCTAAAACAGCTCGTGCAAGAACTTAGAAGTGCGCCTTAGAAAAGTTGGAGGAAGATCCATACCTGCCGTATTTGGTCGTGTTTAGTGAGGTCCGGCGAAATCATCATCATCAATTGCACCCGCTGTCGTTCAATGATTTCGAACTTTTCTTCGCCCAAAATGCCCATGCACGTAGACATGTGGTTTCAGCAAGACGGCGCTACATGCCACACAGCACGCGAATCGATGTAACAATTGAAAAATAAATCTGTAAATTTGTTAAGGGTGATTCATCGTAAGGTTTGATTTATAATGTAAAATAAAACACATAAATTTGAAAGTAAGCTTAAAACTTTTATTATCGGTTATAAGAACAATTCATGGCATTTACTTTTCGAAAATGATATCATGTAAATGTTGGCCATGACTTCGTCTGAGGCAGTCCATTTAGAAGGTCTCATTTTGGGCGACTCGTTCGAGCATAGCGACGAGTATCTCGCGGATAACACGAGTAATGTTGGCTTCCAAAGCGTCAATCGTAGCTGTCTTATTTCTGAAGACCTGAGATTTTATATATCCCCAGAGAAAATAGGCGGCCAATTTACCGTAGCAAAACGTGAAATTTAGTGTTCACCAAAATGATTGCTCAAGAAGTGCATTGTTTCACGTGGTATATGACTCGTAGCGCCGTCTTGTTGAAACCCTGAATTTCAGGAAGCACATAGTCCGTTAACATGGCGCGATAACGGTTACCATTGACGGTAATATTTTGATTTGCCTCATTTTTGAAGAAATATGGACCAATAATTCCAGCAGCCTATAAACCACAACATACCGTTGTTTTTGATGAATGTAATGGTAGCTCTTGGTACTCTTCGGCAATTTTGTTTATTAACGTATCCATTGAGCCAGAAATAGGTTTCATCACTGAACAAAATTTCACGATAAGACACCGGATTTTCATTGATTTTCCAAAGCCCATTCACTGAAAATATGTTGCAAATTCAAGTCGACTGGCTTTAATTCTTGCACTAGTTGAATTTTGTACGCTTTTGGGCCGAGATCCTCACGTAAGATACGCCAACTTGTCGAATATGCCAAGCCGAGCTGCTGAGAACGAACGACGGCGTACACTATCACCTACAGCTGCTATAGTCTCTTCACTACGTACTGGACGTGGTCTAACAGGTCGAGTATCATCTACTAACGTAAACTGGGACTCAAATTTGCGAATGGTATTGGAAATAGTGGTTTCAGTACGTCGATTATGCGCACATTTCTCACAGAACGCTGATTTTTGTAAAAAAGCTGAACAATTTGAAGACGCTGTTGTGATGTGAGTCTTTCCATGATAACTTGCCAAACGATACTGAACAAAAATGACAAAGCAGTTTGATAGGAATCAAACGCATTTGAAAGAAGAGATTTTTTTTTGGGCAGGAATTGTAAGAAAAACGCCAAATCAATTTGTAAAAGAAATTTCAAACTCGTAAATATTTAAATTTATGTAAATTGCTACAATTTCATGGAAATGAACTCAAAAGAAGACTTGGACATGCACGAAGAAGAGGAAAAAGAGCTTCAGATTGAAGTGAATTGTTCACCTAATACAACAGAACTCATTAAACGCATATTAGTTCAATAAAGTAGTAATAGTAATCAATCTAAAAATTGTCCCCCTGCTTTACAATCTCTTGTTTGGTTCATTTTTAGTTGTTACTTTTGCCGATTCAAACACATTTTTCGCAAAAGCGTTTCCACGAGATTTTGGGTTTTACGACAATTTATCCGTACTTCTAGAATTATAACAAAACCTTAACAGATCTAATCATAGGAGTTTTAATTTGTTATGATACACAGGAAAAAAAAAATGTCAAAGCAGTTGTAAAAAACATAGAAAAAATAGATATGAAAACCAAACAAAATTCAGGAGAATTTTATTTCAAAGAGGGGTGAAGCTGCACAATTGCATGTCAGAGAACTTGTTGACGACACATATGTGTTGCTTCGCAACCAATAAAGTGTCAATTCAGCATTATAATTTCGATCGCAACTTTTTAATGTGTGAAGGCCATCGGAAATGTTGACTTTATATTTATGTACGATTTTATTACATATTATGGAGAAATGGAACATAAAAATAATGAAGAGAACTGAAGTTATTCGTAACTGAGATCTGACACAACATTGTGTGTCTTTTGCTCCCTAAAAATAAACAAATTATTTAACTCACGCGACATTTCAATCAACTATTGAATCAACATTCATCGCTGTCAACAATATCTGATAATCTACCCAAACAATCTGCCAAAAATTCTTAGTAGAAACAGAATGGTATCACACTTTTTTGTTGAAACTACTTAGCAACTGGTACAAGGACCTTTTCCCCATTCAATCTCGAGGTTTATGCTCCATTTCGTACAGAAAACATTTTTAAAGTCAATGACTTTTAAAAATAAAACCACCAAATCAACAATTAAGCTTTCGTATCTCTCTGTGTCCCTACTAGTCGTCCTTGTTTGCTTTTATTTTCATTTTTAGTATCTACTCATTTTGTGGAACCCACATGTTGTTGGGGGGTTTGGTTTAGCTGCGTATGTGTAAACAATGAGGTGAGGAATTTAATGGCAACGAGCAACGTACGCGAAAGGGTTTACTTTTATGGCCAAAGTAACATAAAAGCCATTTCGTTAATTTAAAAAAAAAAAAAAGAAGCAAAAAACAGAAAAGCCCACATAAAATTGTGGAACAACACAGTGGAGCCCAAAATGTTGACATGTACGTACATATCTACAAGTATGAACATTTTGTAAATGCACTAAAAGCGAATTGTTTCCAAAAATTGTGTTTACTCCAAACCATATTCGTATGTTGTCGCAATGTAAAATGTTATACGAACCATTGAACTGCTGATACATTTGCGGGCCACCAAAACTTCCACAATACGACGATTGAAACCAATCCATATACATATCCGAACAGTCGATGTTGTCTTATCTACAATAGATACGAATACTGGCCAATTGACCAAACCAACCTGACTGTCATTCTAACGATCAAATTAATTCAATTTGGTTGCCTGTAATTGTAATAAAATTAATTTGGTGGCTAGCGTTGATATTGAGTCGACTAAGGCTGACACTCGCTTTGCGAATTCACATTTTATCACACTGAAATCGGAATGTTTAGTAATTAAAAGATTTTCTTTAATTTTTTCTGGTTTTAGATAAATTGCGATTTAATTTTGCATTAGAGCGATTCAAGAGATACGAACATTTTTTTTATATAATAAGCGCACGCTCAAGGTGTTTTTGTACCCTAAAAACCCTTGGGCACAGTATGGGTGAAAGAAACTTAGGGCGGAAGGAAAGAGAGAAACCTATGTATGGTACGTTGGTCTTAAATGTTTGTGAGTTATAACCACCAAGAAATAGACCGTATTAACGACCGTAAGCGAGTTGTACGGCTTACGAACCAATCATTATATTTTAGAGTAGTGAAACCGGTGAAGCGGTTGAATGTTTAAAGGGGCGGTGGTGGAAATAATGATAAAATAAGTTGAGACAGGAAACATTATGTCGGTGTTCAAGTGTGTCAATTTTATGTGTAGTATTGGTGTCACCTATGAGCCGGTCTTGGATCCTATAAAGCAAGTGCAAGGAGATCTAAGAGGTACAGGGCCAAATTTAGGCATTGTATGCCAATTTTGAGTGGATAAATGCATTACACATATATTGAGGCCAGATCAGAGGGTATGAAACATTTCTTACATCGTTTCAGGAAACCTAAACATTTTGCAGAATTTTTGGCGACATTGAGTATGTTGGCATTTCAACGAAAGATGTTATTGACAGAATGGAAAATTTTTCGATTTCAACGATGCAAGTGCTATTCATGGATTATGGCTGAGTTCTTCAACTTCTCTTTAACGACAGCAGACAGTATTGTGTTTTGGAATTTGAAATTGGAATTCCACTCTGTTGGTGGTTCTCAATTAAGTGATTCTGCTTAAACCGGAATGTAAAGGATTAGCATACGTTACTGTTCTTGTTCTATAAGAGTAGAGGTGTGAGTCAGAGAACGAATAGAAAAGCAGAAAGCACTGTCGATAGTAGAGGAATATGTAAGTTTAGAAGCTGGAGACAAAAGATCATTGATGAAAATTAAGAAAATTGTCGGGGACGGAGCGGAGCAGTTTGGCTTAGCATTTGTTTTGTGAATATTAGACTTTAAATCAACAGATCAACAAATCCCAAAAGCACACATTTTCGACAAAAGAGCCTTAGAGGAGACTGAGGTACATTCGGCTTTGGGGTACATTCGGCAATGATATGAAGCCATCGGGCATCCCTGTATATAAGGGACAATTTATCCATCCCTGGCATAAATAATTCTCCCTAAGTTTGGCATCTCTGTCTAAACAGCTGATAAGGATACGTGTGATTTTGTGTTTTCGCGTTTATTTTTGCATTATTTCTATTCTCATATGCAAGTATAGGGTTTTCCAATAGGTAGTTGACAACTTTGAATTTAATTTGTGAACGCACTCTTTCACTAATCATCAAACTGTCACTGTCAATTTATTCAGTAAATTTCACCATGGTAAAGTACACTAACGAGCAATGTCTGCAAATTATAAAAATTTTCTACAGATATTCGGAGTCGGTGACTGCAACTTTAAGAGCGTTAACTACAATTTTCTCGCTCTAGTAGACAGGCAATAACAAGTTTAGTGCAAACATTTGAGTCTACATATCCGTTGTGTGATGTTGCCGTGTCAGTGAGACAACGGGTTTGTCAAAAGATCGCTGCCGTACAGACGTCCAAAATCCAAATTAGTCAATTCCACGGCGTTCTCAAGAATTGGGCATCGCTCAGACCACATTATGGCGTATCTTGCGTAAGGATCTTGGCTTACACCCATACAAGATCAAGCTGATTCAAGAATTGAAACCGATGGACCATTTGAAGCGATGCACGTTCTCTGATTGGGTTCTGGAGAAGATGCGCCAAGATGATGAATTTCATCACAAAATCATCTTCAGTGACGAAGCTCATTTTTGGCTCAATGGGTTCGTCAATAACCAAAATATGCGTTATTGGTCGGGTGAAAACCCACATGTGCTTCATGAATCACCACTTTAAATAATATTTGGTGCGGTTTGCTTGCCGGCGGCGTTATTGGGCCATATTTTTTTGTTGACGACAACGATCGTCACCTTACATGGACAGCGTTATCGCGCCATGATCACCGATTTATTTTGGCTTGAATTGAAAGACATTGACTTGGACGACGTATGGTTTCAACAGGATGGTGCCACAAGCACCACAGCACACGCTACAATCGATATATTGAAGAGTAAGTATGGTGAGCGTGTTATCTCAAGACATGGGCCAGTCGATTGGCCGCCTCGTTCGTACGATTTAACGCCGCTTGACTATTTTCTGTGAGGCTAAGTCATTGGTTTATGCCAACACGCCGACGACGTTGGAAGAGCTCGGTGCCAACATTGAACGCGAAATAGCGGCCGTTTTGGCCGAAATGTGTGGCTGAGTCTTTGAAAATTGGGTCCAGCGAATCGACCGAATCGAAGTCGAGTTCTATTCATAAATGTTTTGATAGTACTGCAAGCCAATAATAAAATTTTTTGAAAATATTAGAAAACCCTACATTTTGCATTCTAATTTTTTTGTTATAAGAAGCCAAATTATAACAGAATAATAATTTTAATATTATTTTTGTGAATAAAAGTGTGGTACCGTGAAAAAAAAGGCGCTGAAAAAAAAAAAAAAAAAAATTAATTGAAAGAAGTGACTTCGGGGTAGATATGGCAATTTTTGTTGGGGCACATTCGGCTGAAACATATTCATGCCGAATGTGCCCCATTGCTTTTTTATTCCTTTTTCTGCTTGGTTTTAGGTTGATCAACACAGTTTTTTTTCTTTTTTTTGGAAATGATTCGAAGTTATAAACCTAAAATCCAACGATTTAAAATAGATAAAAATACTATGGAGTGCCGACAGTGATCGGTCAGTGGGATCTTTTGTCGAAAACGGCAATATGCCGAAAGATAGCGAATTTTCGAAATATAAATGTGTTGACGTTGACCTTACGTTCTTGTAAAGATGACTCAAAACTGCAAGACACAATTTTTTTATGTTGCTAAAATCATTGAGTCTTGGCTACTGCACGTTCATATTTAGCTTTCTTCGAAAACTCTCTGATACACCACCTACATTTGTCAGGCTCGATATTGACGACATTTTCCTGGTATTAAGAAGCGAAATAGAATTGAAAGTCTCAAAACCCTCAAATCCGTCTTCAACGTCTTACAATCAAACAAAGTTCATATTCAGAGTCGATTTCAGCAACTTAAACATTAAATAAATAATTATTTTCTACGTTTTATATATAAAAGATCATTGGGCCTCTTAAGCGCCCTACACATGATCAATGTTACTTAACAAGTATTATTGACGTGTTTGTTTTGGCAAGTAACATTGATGGAAAATCGCCACCACACGTATCAATAAACATTGTGAATATTTTTGCGTAAATTCTGTTTAGTCGTTTCATATTTGTCAACGAGAATGGACAATAATTTGTATCTTCTTGCAGCCGGTGCTAATAATAAATGAAAAAATAAATCTTAAGCGTGAATAAAAAAAAAGTGGTTGCTGAAAAGGATATTTCATGTAGATTGTTCGTTGTTGAGAGAACTTTCTAATTTTGATGAAGACTATAGAAATTTTCTTAGAATGAATGAAAATGTATTCATTGAATTGCTGGGGCTGGTTACACTCCTGATTAAAAAGATACAGTGATGAAGGAGTGTATGAAACAATCTGAGCGATGGTCATCAACTCTACGTTTTTAAGCTACTGGCAGGAGTTTTAAAGACCTCAAATTTTCAACAAGAATCGATTCAAACAAGACGATTACTTAAAGGTGAGCTAAAAGTACTGTATATACATAAAATAAAAGTAAAATAAACAACATGGATCATTTATTTATTTGACAGTTTCCAAGATCTGAAAAAGAGTGGAAAGAAATCGCTCAACATTTTTTATTACAAATTTGATTTCCCTAATTGTTTGGGGCTGTGGACGGCAAACAGATTTTAATTGTGCATCCTCTAAATAGTGGATCCTATTTTTATAATTACAAAGGATATTACAGAATTGTCCTATTAGCTATTGTAAATGCTCAATACGAATTTATATACTGCAACGTTGGAACTAACGGCAGAGTTTCCGACGGAAAAGTAATAGAGTCTTTAAGATCTTGTTAACAATCGTCTTAAAATACCACCTACGAAAAGCCCCAACAATTACGATTCTACAATTCCATACGTATTTATTAGCGACGAAGCGTTTCAGCTGCGGAAAGATATGATTAAACCGTTTTTAAGACAAAATTTAAATGAAGATAGGGAGTATTTTAATAAAAAACTTTCCGGTGCACGACAAATTGTAGAAAACGCATTTGGCATTGGCATTTGTCCTTGGAAACCATCGATTATGTCGTTTTAGCAAGCTGTGCATTGGACAACTACCCCAGGAGGCGAAACCCGAAGTGCATTGACGGATCTGCAATACAACTTCCAAACGAACCCACAGATCGACTGAGTAGTACACATAACCGACAAATTGGCTTCGAAGGAAGAATTGTTCTTGACCAATTTTTACAGTATTTCATTCAAACAAGAAATATTTAACTCAACTAAAATAAAATTCAATTCATATTATTGGGCATATATTTTAATTCGTGCGGTTTTTTTTCAAAATTTGAACGTTTATTTAGGAAAAACATGTACAATAGTATTATTCAAAGTATTGCCCATCTGAAGCTATGACTTTTTCCCATCTTTCTGGCAATTTGTGGATCCTATCCCAAGAGAACTGCGCCAGCTTGGCAGCCAAGAATGAATCAAGCCAATTTTTGATATTCTGCTCTGATGTGAACCGTATTTCAGTGAGGGCGTTCCGCATTGACCGGAACAAATGGTAGTTAGAAGGGGCAAGGTCTGGGCTATAAGGCGGATGAGGTAAGACTTCCCATCCACTGTTTTCCAAATAGTTCTTAACCGGAATAGCAACGTGGAGCAGAGCGTTGTCATGATGGAAAATTATTGCCACGTATCTGGTCGCATATTCTGGGCGTTTTTCGGCTACTGCTCTCTTCAAACGTATTAATTGTATTTGGTAGCATTATCCATTGATGGTTTCACCCGGTTTTAGCAGCTCATAATACAGCACACCCATCTGATCGCACCAAATACAGAGCATTACCTTCGCGCCATAGATATTCGGCTTTGCCGTTGATTTGGCTGGTTGGCCGGGTTTCACATATGATTTTTTGCGCTTGGGGTTGTCGTAATGGATCCATTTTTCATCACCAGTTACAATTCGATTCAAAAATGACTTGCTTTCGTGGCGTTCCAGCAGCATTTCGGACATGCAAAACTGCCTTTCGACGTCTCTCGGCTTGAGTTCATTTGGAACCCAATTTCCTTGCTTTTGAATATATCCAGATGCTTTTAAACGTTTTGAAATGGCTTGAGTGACACCCAAAGATTCTGCGAGCTCTTCTTGTGTTTGGCAACAATCTTTATAGAGTAATGCTTCCAGTTGTTCATCTTCAAACTTTTTTGGCTGCCCAGGACTTTTATCGTCTTCCAAGCTAAAATCACCACTTTTAAATCGTGCAAACAACTTTTAGCACGTTCGCTCAGCTAGCGCATGTTCACCATAAACTTCCACCAAAATACGATGACTTTCGGCAGCAGTTTTCTTCATATTAAAGTAATGAAGAAGAACTCCTCGCAAAAAAACTTTTTCAGGCACAAAGTTCGACATATTTGAGTGAAAAAAAATGAATCACATATACTGAAATGACGTACAATGACAGTAGCTTTCCAATGCATGTTCCAATGGAATAATAACAATAGAATAATACAAGTTACGCCATCTCTTAGCAAACCGCAGGAATAGCTTCATGGTCTTCATTTGAACTAGCTTCGGAATCTGAAAAAAGTAAATAATATGAGTTGGTATAGCCACCATCTTCAAGTATGACTCCCCCCATGCAGTTTTACTCTTGCAATCTCATTTTAATTGAAGATGCGTTGAATGTCCTTCAATCATGAGCACTTCCTTTTTAGCGTGCAACGATATCTAGCATATTACTGTTCGCATTAAGTGAGTAGAGTCCCTTCCTGCATCGATATCGGCAGCTAACCTCATCTTCTGGATCTTTTATCTTAATATGCGTGAGAAAATTGAGAAAATCCAAATTTCCAAATGTGTTTTCTTGAACTGTCACTTTAGATCGGACTTAGATAGCGGTGGGTCGAATCTTAACTTTTTCCTAAGATAAAGTCCACTTTAGTGAAAATTGCCTGTTATTTCTACGAGTTTAGAGTTAAAGTCAACTTTAACACTAAAGTCGACTCTATATTTTGTTATTTCTAAGGGCCTTAATCTTCTTTTATTGCCATTTAGAAAGAAATTGTTGTATCCGGATGTCCGAATTTGTTTTGCTCCCCCAACCTTTGCTTCAAAAATTGTGTCATTTATTATTTTTTTAACATAAATTTTGGCTTCTTTCGGCAAGGACCTTAATTCACAAGCAACATTTTTACCATATATATTATATATTGATAAATAAAGTTTAATTTTGCAAAAAATTTGTATTTTACTATAAAACTTTTCAGCCCATGTGTTAGAAACATGTTAGTTGGTAATTTAAGTGAATTTTTGAAAGCCAGACACGTTGCCCAAAAAAAGTTTTTTTTTCATTTATTTAAGTTTTAAAGATTTTAATTTATACGTACTTGTATAAAACAAACACAATATAAAGGGTGTTAGGTTTAAGAGCATTCGAAGTATAAAGTCAAGTAAAAATACACGACATTGGCAAAGCATGGTCTTTGGAGAGATAATTGTTTGTCATTTAATATTTAAAAATTATTTCGGAAATAAGAAAACTACTCTTTCGAGCATCTGGGATCCTATATCCCCAATAACTCGTAGTATATTGTCTTTCAAATATTTAATTGTCACTGGTTTATCCCTGTAGGTACGCCCATATATAAGAATCGAACGGTGTTAGATCGCAAGATCCTGGTGGCCAATTTACAGGTCCTAATCTCAAAATCACTCTTTCACCAAAATTTAATTTCAATAAATGGATGGTATTGCTCGTCTTGCTCCATCTTGCTGGAACCACACATGCTTCGCATCGATGTCAAAGGAATTTGAAAACAAATCTTCGCTGATCGTCGTATCGGTTATCATTGACAATTTACAATCTGATTTCCAGTCACATTTTTACACAAACAACAAACAAAAAAAAATATCCGTTCAGAAAAAGTGAGAGTCATCCCTAAACACAATTTTTCTAAAAAATTCCGTATCAGCTTGTAATTGGTTTTGAGCTGACAGTGAAGGTCCGATGGATTCTCCAAATTTGTGGACAGATAAAGCCTGCATTCCTGCAAACTTACATATTCGGGTATTTATCAGCACTGGCTTAAACAGCGGCGATATTTTCTTCGGAGTGGATTGACTTAGTTTTTGTTTTCGGCCTCATGTTATATAGCGTTATATTAACAGGAAATCTATCCACAACACGATGAATAACGCGTTCAGATGGGCGTTCATCCCGTTCATAAAAATTATGAAATAATATTCCACGATTTGGTAAAGTTGTTGAGGTATAAATATTATTCAAATGTTACTTAAGCCAGTTAGAATTGTTTTTCTGTTTCAAACACTTTCATGTTTTATCAGAGAATTCTTTTGAGAGTATCTCGTTATCGAATATGCTTTTGGCAATAATATGGGTAAGCGATTCTAATGACTCCTACCAAGACCCACTCGCCAAAAAGATTGGGGAAAAAATATCGGTTACGTAAGCTCGGTCTTATAAAATCCAAAGTACAAAGTGACATCAAGGCTATCTGTTCTACGCAGGCTATATCCAACCAAAAAACGTGCGAGTTGATAAGCTCCCTGCGTGACGACATTGACATTTATTTCCAGTCCTCGTCACACAAACAACTCCTAAGCAATCTGAACAAATGCCCGAAGTTGCTTTTGATAAAGTGAACGATGTCAGTGATAAACTTACTGTGACTCTGCCACCCGCAGTTCTACCCGACTTAGCTTATCAATCACTTTAATTCAACTTGGACAACTTCAGAATGGCAGGGTAGACTTAACAAGCCTGCTTCGGAGAATCAATTGGTCCCTCACCCCAAGCGCATATGTTGATTGGATTTCAATTTTTTTCGAAAAGAAATATGAAATCACCATAAGTCACTGCAATTTGCTGCCAACATCTCACACAGAGGCAAGAGCAGCTTCAAACTCAATCTTTTGGCTAAATATGAATGGTTATTCCATATGTCTGCAAATGGGTGGAAAATACAAACTAGAAGCAGAAGAAAGTTAGGCGGTCCGTAATACCCAAATCAGCAAAAATCCTTCTCTTCCCATAAAAAACCCAGTTTCAATTGGAATTTCAAAACTTACATTTTTCTAATGTTAAGCCCCTTACCCATACTCCAACTCCCTGTATTACACCACAAATCAAGCCCCAACATCAACGTATCTCTAAATCACCACTAAACCATCAACACCCACGCCTTTCCCTAATTTCGACCTTAGAACTAGAGCTAAGCATCCTAATGCCATCAGTTCCCACATTTTAAATCCCACTTCTGGGGTTTATTGCGCCATGACTCAAATGGTAGTGTAGTGTATTGAGTTTCCAATCGTACGGTTCTGGGTTCAATACCAGCCGTGCATAAAAGATATTCTTTTTTTTTAAACAACTAAAGTCCTGTGAGATGTATGGTTGCCCTTAAATACAACAACAAATCAATTTACACTAAGAATTTAGTCTCCGCATTTAATGTTGCATGGCACCCATGGGGCCAATTTTCCGAAAAACTCAACACGTGTTCTAGTGTTCCACCCTCTTGAGTGTTAAAAAAAAAAACACTCCCTCTTCTATTGCTCCCTTACGCCATCCACTGTTAAATTAACGAAGCAAACTAGCGATACTACCGAATATCGCTATACGGTCTCTACACTTAGATATACGAAAATATATGTCTATATCTCGACGATTTACACGATAAATCTGACTCGGTGTGCTACGTGGGTAAAGCAAGAAAAAGTGTCATGGTTTCCAGCCAGCAGAGAGGCCTCCTTACCGATGTTACCAATCTCTTTTTTTAATACGCCTCCCCAAAAATTTGCAGACATCCAACGTAGTCGACTTGACCATGATAAATTTTTCTGAACCTAGCAAATCATGCAAAAAAGTACCTCTGACCCTCTATTACCAGAACATAAAAGGACTGCGTTCTAAAATCCATTCTGTTTTGCGTTAATCTCATGCTATCCCACTTGACATCTACGCTCTGACTGAAAGCAGTCTTATCTTATCCCTCTTTCTTTTAATGTTTTTTGGGATGATAATTTTTGACTCCTCTCTAATTTCCACTACGTTATCTTCTAAGCTCGACTTTGTGTCAGTTAAAATAATACTTATTCGTAGATCCTTGTATTATGTGTTGTTACATTCTTCCGTCCCAGCGAATCAAATCCTAACAATTTCCTTTTGAGGCAATTGACAAATTGACTGAATTATCGGAATCTTGATGAAACCACAGATTTTAAACAGCCTCATGGACTCTTATTTCATCGCTTCTAATCCCATTTATTCTAAGGAATGCCTCTTCGTAGGTCAGTAAACATACTCTAGTCTATGTTAAGTCAGTGGCGGTTCCAAGTATATGGAAAGGCAAATAGAACTTATCTTCATAACTGATCCAATCAACTTATCAGTATCGTGTTTTCCCCTATCTCTTTCAACTATTTCATCCTACTCTTCTTCTTTCATTTTTCCATAACTCTCTCCTCTAGGCGCCTCTACACGCAATTCTCTTTTCTTATAATTTTCACAAAGCTAGCTTCTTTCAAGTTTACCAATCTGGTCGCTGCCCTCTACATATTTTTTTTTTTTCAGAGAAATATTCAAATCCACATCTTCTTCTTGGTATAATCGTAGACTCCGACTTCTATGAAATAAAAGAAACAAGTTATGACCGGTATTCCTTCGCACCCACTCTTCTTCTGACTATTTAAACTATCTAGGTATCTATCTATCAAACCCACCTAAATAGTGCGCAAACCAATCTTATAAATGATACCAAGTCCTTTTTTGAATTGCAAAAGTAAGACCAATGGCTATTTTTGCTTCCTCGCTTTCGAAATCAAATCTTCAAGTGATCCTCCTACCATTGCCAACTTTTTTGCAACATTTTTCAAATAATTATTTGCCAACAACTCCTTTGTAATAGATCTCTCTTACTTCAATGACACACCAAATTTCCCCATATCTCACTCAAAATTACGGCCCTGCAGTTGTTGAAGAAAAAGTTACTAAAACTTAAGCATAAATTTCTCCCCGGCCCAGATAGTCTCCCCTCCGGTTTTCTTAAATGCTCTTCCAACCCAGATTTGGAACACTTCTTCTATAATCCCGAAACACAAAAAGAGATCGCCTCTTGCTAAACTTTCTCATATACACAATCTCTCTAAAAGCATTTTATACGAAGCCTTAAGCTTCAAATTTAAGCTTTTTATTTCGCACCTACAACATGGTTTTCTAAAAGGGATATCAACTATTACAAACCTAGTTGACTTATAGGCTTTTCTCTTGCAGCCTTAGAAAATGGCAAAGAAATCGATATTATCTCAACTGATTTGACTAAAGCGTTTGATAAGATATCTTATGAACTGATCTTCTTCAAATTGTCTGCTCTCGGCTTTGAATCTCTTTTATTAAAATGTATTTCTTCTTACCTGATTAACCGATATTATAGCGTTCGGTTAAGATCTGACCTGGATCTCATCTTGTGTCCCACATGGCAGCCATCTTGATCCTCTTCTCTTCATCTTTACTATTAACAATCTTGAGATGGTCATTAAACATTCCTCCCTTTGTCTTTATGCTTAAAAATTTTTAAACTATTTCTTCTCCCCATGACTACACCATTCTACACCGCAATACGTCTCCTCCCCGACTTTATTTTCTCTATGGGCAAACAATTCCCCTAATTCAATCCTTCCAAGACCTTGGCATATTATTTCTTAATATCCATTCGCATATCGATGAGATGATCCTTAAAGCCAACTCATGACTTGGCTTTATTAAACGGTAGTTCAAGGAATTTCCCAATTCGTACTTGACCAGATCTCTTTATGTTACCTTTATTCGGTTGTTCGTTACCTGCTTGAATATGCCAGTCAAGTTCGAATGGTTTTATTCTTCGTAATCACCAAACAAAATTGTTGTTATTAAGTACGAGTAGTATGACTATTTTCAAATTAGCATGGTTGCGAAGCCTACCTTCAAGTCTTCTAGTGATCATCCTGAGCTCGTCCACTATCATTTAAATTTTAAGATCCCTATGTAGATCAGCGTTACGATATATTGTACCATGGCGCATTAACAGTGCATAGTATATACTTTGTTTTGGAAGCATTTAGTGCTTTGCAGGTTTGTCTTACTTATGCATCCACAAAACTGGAGACCATATGTCCATATTGGCTTTAGGAATTGCTTATAAAGAAGCAGTTTATTGTATATTGAAAGACATGAATCCTTCCCTATGAGCCAACACATTCCGTTCTATCGTACTAGTCATGCCTAAATAATTAGATGAGTTCGAATTCAGGACTACTTTTTTATTTATGTACACAGGTATGTCTTGTACGTTTTTATTAATAAAGTTAACATAAACTATCTTCAGTTCATTTAATTTTATTTGGCATTTTTTGGTCCCATGCGATATATCATTTACTGTCCACTGCAGTTTTTCTGTACCCTCCTGCACGGTTTTTCCAATAGCAAATGCAGCAGTATAGTCTGCAAATGTGGCAACAGCAATTTCGTCATCTGTGGTAGGTTGTTCGTGTACAGGTGGAAAAGCACAGGTCCTAACACACTACCTTACGGTACTCCAGTTTTTATATCGTATACGTATTTCAATTCTAAGTACTCATTGTCTTGCTTATAGTCGTCTGGATTATATATGGCTCTAGTATTTCTGAATATAGTTTTGTAGCTATTGGACTAATCTTTTGTGCTAGACTTTATCAAAGGACTTTGGTTCATCAAGGAAGATGGTTGAACATATTTGTTTTTCTGTTCTGTTAACCTGATCTATAGTTGAGTACCTATCTCCAAATCCAAATTGATGGTTTGGTATCAGTGCCTTTTCTTCTATAATCGGATGAAGTCATTGCAGTAGAAGTTTTTCGAAGAGCTTTGACAGGATTGGCAGCAATGAGATCGGACTATATGAGGTAACTTTACTGGGCAATTCCCCCTTCATTGGTACCATGATAATTTCAGCGAACTTCCACATGCGTGGATACGCTGCATTTATTATCTGTACTATTTTTTTATACCTTTTCTAGACAGATTTTTTTAATTTCACCGGTGAGTTCTTCGGGTTGATCATTTCTTTTATTTATGTGGGTATTTCCTTATTGGTTACTGTTAGAATTAATCTGTCGTCTTCGCACATTTCTTCCGTTTGTTGTAAACAATCATTATCTTCAAATGGCTGAAAGACTTTTTAAAGATGTTCCGCAAATAGATCCGCCTTGTGTTTGTACGTTTTTTCCCAGTTTCACTGCTGTGTTTAACTGGCGGAATGTATGCCGTTGGTGTTTTTTGTAAACTTGTAGCCAAAGATTTCGGAGCCTTTTACAATGAATATTCTGTATTAGCATCGTTCGTCAGATTTGTAAGGTATCTTTCCACCGACCCATTTTCCAATTAAATGATCTTTTTTATTGTTAACACTATTAAGTCTTGTTTTATAGCTTTGTGCTCTCGAAAATTGCCAGCGTTAACGAGCTCTCCTCTTTTCAGATAAAATGTCGCATATTTCTTTGGGACTTACGTTTCTTTTTACTTTACTATTTGATTCAGACTCAAGCAGCCTTTTTGATATTTAGGATCAAAGTCTGTACAATGTACAACCTTTTCTGGATAGTCCCATGCATTCCTCCTTTAAATATCTGAAATATATCCAGTCAGTTAGCTTGTTCACAAGGCATGGGTTACGTTCCTTCATTATATTTGTATTACCAAGTGAAAATAGTATAGATGAGTGATCTGAATCAAGATCTGGACTTTCTTTCATTTGGGTGCATTTTTTTAGTTATAAAGAATTCGAAAACGTCCGGGATTTTGTTCCTATCTGTGGACCAGTAAGTAGGATTTCCCATTGAATAGTAATTAGCATTGGCTCCTTTTATAGATTCCAGGAGTTCTCTTCCTCTTATATTTGTTAATCTTCCCAAAGTTTGTTCTTTGCGTTGAAATCTGTGCCTCTCGGCGACTACAATACTTCTATTTTGGCCGAATTATTGGAAACTTTCACCACCACCTCCTCGTTGAACACGATCCCTTTCGAATGGAAGCGTAAGCTGGATTTTTTTTTTTTTTAAAGAACTTAACACTCACTACTCTTAAGATGTCGAACCACTAGTTCAGTTTTTCGGAAAATTGGATAGAGAGAGAAAAAGATGTTTCGGCTCAGTGGTTATTTCGCTCCATGAGTGGCATTCAACATTTAATGGGGAGTCTAAACTATTAGTGGAATTTGGCTTGTTGTTGATTTCTAGTCAACTATCGATTTTATTGATTTTTGTTAACTAAAAAAAAACAAATGTCTTTCAAGCGAGGCTCGGATTTGAACACTGAACCTCTCGATTTGGAAGCCAGTCTACTACAACTTGAACTACGGCTACCCACAATAAAATTGAAAGCCAGATGATTACATATTTCATCAAAGGCACCCTCCAAAACGCTGATACTTCTTGGATCACAAAATTCTTTGCAAATAAATACAATATCACCATCACCATCACCCAATGTACAATATTTCTGCCGTCATACTGTATAGGTAATGGAAATTTTAAAATCGACCTTCCTGCTAGATACGAATGGTTATTTATTGTAAAAAACCCTCCTCGTGCTTATTTCAACATTGGAAAAGTGCGTGTCTGTACATGGATCGAAACATCTACCAAGAAACGGGATAAAATTAATCTTAGCATTAAATCTATTTCTAAGTTATCAAATCCCATTTACAACTCTCGGCCCAAACCGGACTCTCACTATAGAAATAAGATACCGAAACCCATCTCAAACAAACCCAAACATGACTCTTATTGCATTAATAAGAATAAGAGAAAATTTAGCACCCACAACTATGCCCTATTCTATCAACATTCCGACCTAAACTGGTCATTTAAGACCCAAATCTTTCCAAGATTTCCTTCAATCCTTCCCCCTTTTGCACCATCTATAAAACAAACCAGAGCCGCGACACCAAGTCCTCTCCCTTTAAAGTTATTTTAAAACAGAGTTTGATTTAACCTTGCACCTTCGTCTTCCAACCAAGTTCCAACTGACAAATAATCTAATGTAACTAGCTCTCATATACTAAACCCAACCACCTCTGAGTCATCCTCATATACCAACCTCCCTGATCCAACTCCCCTCACTAGTCCAAATTCTAGATCCGATTCCCAAACGCTGCCTTTACGTACTTTGTTGTTACATCACCCATATCAACCAATAAAGTCTTATCGACCAGTAGTTCGCGCAGTGGATTTTTTGACTGATGATGCACAACCTGAAGATACTATGTATTATTCTAGAAGGGGATTTCCACCTTCCTCACCTGAAATGGGCGCCTTCCGACGATTCGTCTTATTTCTTCTCTCTTAATTCGTCCTTTCAAGTAGAAATATTGGTGGTGGACTGCTTAGCCAAGTCAAGTCTATACCAGATGAGTGGAATACCTAATACAATGAACAGACGACTCGACCTTGTTTTCACATCCGATTTGGATAACTGTGTAGTTTATAGCAGTAACCGCCTTCAACCTCCCTTGTCAATTATATACTGATATAAAAATTGCAACACATGTATCAAATCGAATAACCATTTTTAACAAACTTAAAAGCCTCATCAGCAACATTAACTTTGACTTTGGTGCTGACATAACTAACATTAATTTTACCTTATCAACTTTCTATTCATTAATTTCTCCTGCTTTGCTCAATCGATTTCATATGGTATACCTTCCGAAAGGACCGCATGTCATCTCCTCCCTGCTACAACAAAGTGTTGCGCTCTCCGCGTATTTACAGAAACAAGTTGTGGCACAAATTCCTAAGAACTCGATCTGATTTTGACTATAGCAATTATCGATTTGTATACAATGGTTTCTCTGAACTTTGTGAGTCTATTAATCTTGAGTACCTCTACGGCATGCAATTCAGCTTGGTCTCGAACCCTAAACGCTTCTACCAGTTTGTTTATACCGAAAGAAAGTCAGACGGCTACTCATCTACTCTCAAATTTCTTACTGAATCTTCTGTCGACCCAGAAACCATTGCAAAATTCTTTGCCTGTCATTTTAACAAATCCTCTTCTAAATAAACAGTTGAACTCGATTCTAGTTACTTTAGCTATATGAGAAACTTTGGTATCTGAAAACATTACCAAATTTAAAGATGATTTTTCGTCCGGCCTTTATGGCCTTTCGGCTACTGTAATAATCTCGGTCCTCCCCTCGCTGCCCTCAACAGGTACTTTCCCTCTCCTATGGAAGGAATCTTATATCATCCCCCTTCATAAGAAAAGAAGTAAAGCTGAAATTGATAATTTATTATAGGCCCATAGCAAAACTCTCTTGTATACTCAAAATTTTCGAAAGCATACACTATCAACAACTGCTACCGTACTGTGGGCCAACTATCTGCATAAATCAACACGGTTTCGTGAAAGGTAAATCAACCACAACTAACATAACTGAGTTCATCTCTAGGACGCTTTGTGCTTTAGAGGACGGTGATGAAGTCGATTCAATTTCTACAAATCTCAGCAAGGCACATTTTGTGGCATGGACCAAATCCTATTTATAAGACCAAAAAAAAAGAGTTATCTTCAGGTTTTCAATATCCGACCCCATTAAAGCAACATCTGGAGTCCCTCAGGGTAGTCACCTTGGACTAATCATCCTTAACCTAACGATTAACCATGTAAATTTCATATTGATTCACCGTGAGGTTTTATTTTCAATAGGCTTTTTTTGACAGGTCACGCGAGACTCCTATCAAACTGCTTATCATTTTTCTTCAGTATCGTTTGGCAAGTTATCGTGAAAAGATTTACACTACAACAGCGTCCCCAAATTGTTCAGCCGTATTACGAAAATCAGCGTTATGTGAGAAATGTTTTTCGTGCGATTCGAGGAACTTACGGTGCCTATAATCGACCTACTGAAACCACTATTGCCAATACCATTCGCAAATTTGAGTCCCAGTTTACATAAGTGGACGATTCTTGACCGGTTAGATTACATAAAGCACATAGTGAAGAGATTATAGCAGCTGTAGTTGAGAGTGTACGCGAAGCCCGTGACGAATCGATTCGTCGTCGTTCTCAGCAGCTTGGCTTTGCGTATTCGACAACTTGGCGTATTTTACGTGAGGATATCGGCCTAAAAGCGTACAAAATTCAACTTGTGCAAGAATTGAAGTCAGACGACTTGAATTTGCGTCATATTTTCAATGATTGGGCTCTGGAAAAACTCAATGAAAATCCGGTGTTTTATCGTGAAATTTTGTTCAGTGATGAAGTCCATTTCTGGCTCAATGGATACGTTAGCAAACAAAGTTGCCGTATTGGGGCTGATGAGCAACCCGAAGACTACCAAGAGCTACCATTATATACATTAAAAACATGGTGGAATCATTGGTCCATATTTCTTCAAAAAATGAGGCAAATTAGAATGTTACCGTCAATGGTAACCGTTATCGCGCTATGTTAACGGACTATGTGCTTCCTGAAATTTAAGCACATGGTCTCGGTGAGCTCTGGTTTCAAGAAGACGACGCTTCGAGCCATACAGCGCGTGAAACAATGGACTTGTTGAGAAATTATTTTGGTGAGCACTTAATTTTACGTTTTGTTACGGTAAATTGGCCGTCTAGATCATGTAATATCACACCTTTGGACTATTTTCTCTGGGGATATGTTAAGTGTCAGGGCTTTAGGAATAAGCCAGTTACAATTGACACTTTGGAAGCCAACATTACCAGGCGCTATGCTCGAAAGAGTCGTCCAAAATTAGACCTTCCGAATGGACTCCCTGAGACGTAGTCGTGGTCAACATCGGTAGTAAAAATTTTAAGTTCGCTTTTCAATTTATGTGTTTTATATTATAAATCAAACCTTACGATGAATCACTCTATATTTTCGCTGACATGAGAATCATTGAAAGTCATGAGAAAGTCATTTCACTGCCTTTTGACTCCCATTGAGTGCGAGATGACTCAAATAAGTTTTCGGTATGGTGCAAGCAAAACTTTTTGGAGCTTAATGTCAACAAATGCCAACCTGCAATAAACTACTTTATCCGCGATGAGCCTATTCCTTCCACTACCGAAGTACGGGATCTAGAAATAATTTGTGACAGAGAATTGGATTTCGAGTCACATTTTGCCAGCATTATAACATAAATAAAGTTAACTCTGTACTTGGCTTTATTAAACGCTGGTCAAAAGTAATGAAAGTCGGTGTACATAACTTTTGTAAGGCCTCTGCTCAAATGTTGTAGCCAAGTTTGGTCACCCTATAAATAAATCCATTTCGTTTCGCACTTCGTGGTCTACCTTGGGCCGACCCGTACGTATTACTTGCCTATGAAAATAGGCTAAAACAAATTAGCATGTATACCCAAAAAAAAAGTCGTGAAGTCGCTGATGTACTTTTTATGCACCAGTTATTGACTGGAAACATCGATTTTCCGAGAATAATGCAAAATATTTCATTCACTGTCAATCCCCGTAATCTAAGATCTGTTCCACTCCTCTTGATTTGAACTCACCGCACCAATAACGGCCATTTTGAAGCAATATCTAGAATGTTGCGTATAACAAACAACTACGCCGAAGTCTTTGACCTAAATAGGAGCAAATTCGAAATAAAAAAAAAAAAAAAAACACTGCTCAATATACCACTGCTTTAAAATATCCTCCAACCATCATTTATCCTTGTCCCATTAGGTTAAGAATATCTTTGTTAGTTTTTCAAGCCTAGCTTTTGCTTGTTAATAAGCTTAATAAAGTTGTTCGGGATAGATCCGGGCCAATAATAAAAAAAAAAAAAAAATAATATTATGAATTTGTTTCCGAATTTACGAAGAGGCTTTTGAAATCATTTTGTTTCAGCCTGCAGCTAATTTTTTATAATTGCAGCCCCCCCTCTTGCTGTATTGTGAGGATGTGTGGTAAGCTGTGTCTTGTATCCGCGCAGTTTATATTTTGTTCCAATTTTGAAATGTGTCTCGGAGATTAGACATATGTCAATTTCGTTTATATCGAAGGCGCTTGCAATTCGTTTTTGCGAATCTCCAGACCATCGACATTCTATAACAAGAGACGTATGTTTTTAGTCATTAGGATCTTTTAGGAACAGTTCTTTTGTTACTGTTTCGTTTTTCAAGGATTTGTTAAGAATTCTTTGCATGATATCCTACATGGGATTGCTGGAAGGCTTGAGGTTTCCGACTGGTTTGACAGTGTTGCTCTAAGTAACTTGTGTATATGTATTCTTTAAAACGGTTATGAGACTTAATTTCTCATATTTTCTTGAGGGTACATTTTCATTAGCTTTTTATTAATTTTTTGTTCTTTTTGGCCCTCGATTTTGGTCCAAAGTCTCTTTTGTTTCAGTCTTTAGGTACGTCTTTTTGAGCAAGCTTTTGCTTATCCAAATTTTGACTGCTGCAGCTCTCTTGCTACTATGCAGCCTTTGATTTGGGTTATACCACATGAAATTTCCGATTGTATAGTAAAATTATAAAAGAAAAAATTTTTATTCAATCAAAATCCAATCCGTCGACATCTATGACATTCTTCCAACGTGATACAAGGTCAAGTATTTCTTTTTTGTAGAAGTGCTGACTTTTTGAGGCAAAGAAATCTATAAAGGCTTTTATGACCTCTGTTCGGTTCGGGCAAAATGAATCCAGATTGCGGAAAAGATGATCAGGAGAGAACGGTGGATGCAGTAGAATTTCAAATCCCAATTGCAACAGTTTTTGTACCGTTATTTTTGAGATATGGGCTCTAGCATTGTCATGCAAAGTATTGAACCATGGCTGTTGACCAACGCAGATTGCTTTTCCACCACAGTGTCACTATAGCCTTTTTTGTGTAAAGTTTGGGCTTGGAGGTGTATTTTAGTTTTTCGTCTGTATACCTGATGCACACTTTTTTATGGTGGTCTGCTTTCATGCATATCTTTCGTTAGAGTTGCAGCTTTTGACAGTTCTCACATTGAGGAAATGCACTTTCATTCCTAGCATATCTTCCATTTCATAAATTTTCTTGGTCTCTTCATCTTGCTTAAAAATAAGCATGAACATCGACAGCGCTACTTTGCCTATGTACTTAAACATGTTAACAATTTCAAGTACTTTGGCGTATTTTTTCCTTAGTTCTTCCCATGCCTTCAGGTATGGATGAGAAGTGTAGTTTCTCGCAACAGCCTTTATCAGTCTTGTTTGTTTATTTTCAAACGAATACTATTGCACTTTCTTCTGATTTAGTACTTTTGTTAAGTTTTTGTGTGATTTTTCGTCTTTCACATTAATTTTGACATCCATATTTAGGAGAGCTCTATTAGATTTTATTTTGTTTTCCTCTAGTACTCGTATATTCAATAAGTCTTCACACTTCGTGATGCAAAGCACTATAATTGAGAAGGATTTATTGGCTTATGGTAAGTGGTTTGGTTTCTTTGTTCTTAGTGTTAACTGAGCTTTTCTGCTTTACTTTTGGTGGTTAAAGGTGCGAATACATGCTCTTTTTTTTTCCTTTTTGTCCTCCTGAATGAAGGTTCTGTTTCTCTGTGTAGTTCTTCTTCATCCGCAGAATACAGATAAGTTTTTGTTATCTGCTTATTTTTGTTGTTATTATTGACCTGTTCTTTAAGCAGCTGCAACTTAAGATTTTTCTTTAAATTGCCTCTTTCTTCACAGGCGTTTTTGTTACAAGCTTTCAACATTGATATTTCTTTTATAGGTTGGGATAGTGGTGTTTATATCAGTTTACGGCTCTTTATGGAAGGGTAATCTTTAAGCATTAACGATTCCCCCTCCGAAGAGGGTGGATTCATCTGTTTACATGGCTTACTACCTGAGGTAGTTATATTGTTAATTTTTTTCATTGCGTATTTCATTCTTGTTAACCTTTTTTCCAAAAACTTTCAGAATTTGGTCTTTAGTCGCCTCTTACGCCAGACATATGTACCTCGGTAAATTTTATCCCCAAACCCGAAAGGAGGATCTGCATTAATACTACACCGCTTGAGGGGTTGGCTAAATTTGAGGATCTTAGGACCATTCGAGAAACCCATATAATGGGTTTCAGCATACGAGTAGTGTTCGAGTAAGATGACTTTATTATTTTTAGAAAATATTTATTTATTCATCGATACTAATGTTGTTTCCTTCAAAGTAATCCTCTTCATACACTTGTGCCAACGTTTTTTCCAATCCTCGAAGCACTTCTCATAAGCACTTTTTGGTACAGCCATGAACTCTTCTAGTGATGCCGTTTATATTTCCTCAATCGTTGCAAATCTCAGTCTTTTCAGTTTTGGGAACTGGTACAGGAACAGAGAACAGCTGTGATCCTTTTGAGTAAGTCGGGAACATCATTGACATTATTCAAGAGCTCCTGAGTGTTCATCTGGTCAAAATTAAGAAGTTTAGGAACAAACTTCGCTGACACAAGCCTCATGCACAAAACATCCGAAAAAATTGCATGACACGAGCTGACCGATATGCCAACAGTAATTCGACGATTTTCTAAAACAATTTTTTTCACAGCTTTGACGTTATCATTTTTTGTTGATGTGCTGGGGCGTATAAAGCGAGGTACGTCATTGACATCTTTTCGGCCATCTTGAAAGAGCTTGTACAACTTGTAAACATTATTTTTACTTAGGAAATACTCACAGTATACCAGTTTCAACATTTCAAGTATTTTAGAGCACTTGATTCTATTTTTACACAAAATTGTATGCAAATTCTCTGTTCCATTTTTTATAATAACTGAAAATCACCATACCTACCAATAGACGTCTAACCTTTCCACCTATCAAAAACAAATTAAGTGCGCTTGTATGTACTATATATTCGGGACATATGTACTAACATAGCAAAAAAAAAAAAAAAAAAAAAAAAAAAAATAGATAATCGCGATTCCCGCGAAATTTCAAAAGTAACCATACTTTTTGAACACACCTCGTAGTTGTCATTTCATCATGAAAAGATTGACGCCGATTTCAAATTGCTAAAATTTACTTCCAAAATCAAAGCTCTGTTCGAAACTTAGAAAGCACTTCTTGAAATTTATGGTAGATATCATAGGCCTTCTGAACGTGCTATTTATCGAGATATTAAAAAATGTCGCAAACAATACAAGTTATTGGATACTCGCATAGCAACAAGAACGAGAACAGTGCGTTTGAAAGAAAATATCGCAGCTGTGAAGGCTTGTTTTGAAGTGAACCCCATTTTATCGACTCGTCGTCGGTCGAAGTAATTTGGGCACTATCTGAAAATTCCGCGAAAGTATATTTGTCTAAAGTCTTATACGATCGAATTGGTGCAAAAGCTAAAGCCAGCGTAACATTTATTACGTCGGATGTTCAGTGATTTTGCTTATATCTCGATAGGGAACATTTATTGTGAAATTTAAATTATGTTGTTAAATGCTAAAAATGTCGAATTTTGTATCAGAAAATGACTTACGCAAAGCATTAATTTTTTGTTTTCATTTGAAGAAAAGTGCTGTAGAGTCGCATCGAATGCTTGTCGAGGCATATTGTGATCATGCTCTATCAGAGCAACATGCAAAAGATGGTTTCAACGGTTCAGAGATAACGATTTTGATGTGAGAAATGATAAATTTTTTTTTGAAAAATGGGTGCAACATGAATTGAATGAAAGACAGATGGAAAACTGGAAACCAACTTGTGAAATTTTGCTTCAAAGACACTATAAAAAATCGAATTGTTACTGGCGATGAAAAGTAGATTTATTTTGAGAATCCTAGACGGAAAAAATTATGAGTTAATCCGGGACAACCATCAACTTAAACTGCAAAACCAGATCGATTCGGCAAGAAGACAATGCTGTGGTGTGTCTGGTGGGACCAGAATGGTATGGTGTACCACGAAAACCTGGTGAAACCGTTAATACAGATCGCTTCCGATAACGAAGGATCAATTTGAACCATGCATTGATCGAAAAACATCCAGAATGGGCCATAAGACACGGCAAGGTAACTTTGCTCCATGACAATGCACCTGCACACAAAGCAAAACTGGTTCAGTATACAACCAAAGCACTTCGTTGGGAGATGCTACCCCACCCGCCGTATTCACCAGACTTGGCTCCTTCCGACTACAATTTGTTTTAATCGATGGAACACGCATTGGCTGAGCAGCACTTCGAATCCTACGAGGAAGTCGAAAATTGGGTGCCTTTTTAGTTTGCTTCAAAAGACGAACAGTTTTATTGGCGTGAAATCCATAAATTGCCTTAAAGATGCGAAAAATGTGTAGCTAGAAATGGCCAAAACTTTGAATAAAACGTTTTGTACTTTCTCATTAAAAATTTTCACAAAAAAAATTTTCACGCTCACTTCATACCGGTACACCTGGTAATACCCAATATACGTTCCAAATTGCTCGAAAAAGTGGTCAACAATTGGAACCTTACAATGTGCTTCAACGACTCGGCCACACATTTCGACCGCTATTTCGCGTTCAATGTTGGCTCTGAGCTTTTCCAACGTCGTCGGCGTGTTGACATAAACCAATGACTTAACGTAGCTCCACAGAAATTAGTTAAGCGGCGTTAAATCGCACGAACGAGGCGGCCAATCTTGAAATGGCCCATGTCTTGAAATAACACGCTCACCATACTTACACTTCAATAAATCGATTGTAGAGTGTGCTGTGCGGCTTGTGGCACCATCCTGTTGAAACCACATGTCGTCCAAGTCCATATCTTTCAATTCGGACTAAAAATAGTCGGTGATCATGGCGCGATAACTCTGACCATTCACAGTAACGTGACGATCGTTATCGTCGACAAAAAATATATGGCCCAATAACGCCGCCGACATGCAAACCGCACCAAACAGTTATTTCTTGTGGATGAAGTGGTGATTCATGAAGCACATGTGGGTTTTCACCCGCCCAATAATATAATATTTTGCTTATTGACGAACCAATTGAGCCAAAAATGAGCGTCGTCACTGAAGATGATTTTGCAATGAAATTCATTATCTTGGCGAATCTTCTTCAGAACCCAATCGGAGAACGTAGTTCGTTAGTGTACTTTATCATGAATGAATGAATTGAAATGTTGAGTTTACTGAATAAATTGACAGTGACAGTTTGATGATTAGTGAAAGAGTGCGTTCACAAATTAAATTCAAAGTTGTCAAGTCCATATTGAAAAACCCTGTAAAAGGCAGCCTGGGTAGACATATGCCCGAAATTGTTCTCAAATATTAAATAATATGAAATAATCTTTCAAACGAATTTAATAAATGTTAATCTCTTTGAATTTTATTTAAGCAAGGAAATCTAAATCTCTTAAGAGAACGCCCTTTATACATATATATACGAGTATAACAAACCTTTACGTTTAAGCGACATTTTTCTGTCACAAAATTTTATCGGAGTTTTCGGGCAATATAAGCCACCCTACACTGTTTGCAATTTACTTCTGGTTAACGAGAGACCCCCAGTATTCAAATTGTACTCACCATGGTATGGTGACTGCAAAGCATTTATTTGGTCTTATTCCGACTGTTTCTTAGGATTCTTAGCCCGTTATCTTCTACCGCCTTTCTTATTAAGAGTTGCTTGAGGGAATGTCACGTTGTAGAGAATTTGATTGGTTGATTTACCGTTTGCACGATATTAAAAAGCAACGGCCTTTGCACACTGCCTTGATGTACTCCAACTTTAATTACGAATTCTCTGGTCATTCCCGCTATGCATTCAACTTCCGTTCAAACATCATCGTACATATCGCGTATCATTCTTACATACCTATCGAGGTATAATTTTGCGATATTAGTCCTGCCCAAATAAGACCTTTGGAAACTTTGTCAAACGTTTCACGTCCGTGAAAACCTCGAAACTTTGCGATGTTTTTCCATCATTATTCGTAAACTTTAAATAGCATCTTATGGTATGTCGACCTGCCTCCCACAAAGGCCCATTAACGGTCAGCGCAACCTCCTCTAGATCTCCCTCCATTGATTAGGCATTCGATGTTCTCCCATCATTTAATTGAATAAAATCGCGTGCCATTTGAACTTAAGATTTCCGATTATCACCGATTGTCACCCTCACTGAGGGAATGTTATCCGGTCCGACTGCACGGCCCCGATTCATTCTTTTCATGGCTTCACTTACTTCGGCTTCAGTGAAATCTGCTGTTTCCCGTTTATGTTCGTCAGCCAAGTGAATCGTACTGTGCGGAAATTCTTCCCTTGGTAAGGCGTTAAAATACTATTTTCAGCTCATCTTCAGTGTATTTCGGCGATTGAATATCTTGGGAGTTTTTTCTTAGTTGCACCGCAATTTTAAAGCAGAAGTGCGCTCACTTGCAAATAGTTCGCCTAAGATCACTTTAGAACCTCTTATTTGCCGTTTCGGGTTATTCCAGCGTAGATTATAATCTATCTGCGTCCGTTCTTACATAACAAATATTGGGTTTAGTATGGTAAGACCGTGAGATTTGCATGAACTTAGTGATTTTCTCCTGCTGGACTTCTTATTTCAAAATCGTTTCATCCATGGCAGTCTTCGCGTACATATATCTTTTTCTGATTGCTTGCAGCCGGTTTTATCTAGTAGTAGTACTGTCAAAATAATGGCAACTCCATTCCTATGTAGGCTCCGTTTCGGGGGCCCACGGGCCCTGTTCCCGACATTTCACCACTTGGTTTCTTGACTGCGTGTTATATCGATTATAAGTTGATGTTATACGTTTTATAGTTCGAAACTTTTACCCGTCATTGTGCCGATTAGAGATTCCAGCTTGCGATTCGTAATTTATTTCTAAAAAGTAACATTTTACTGGCCCCTAGAAACTGTCCAGCTTTAGTACGAATATTTCTATTCACCCTGAGATCCGCTGTGCAGAAGAATTGCCCGGCAGTGTACTGTATTTGTATACATTCGCTTTCATGATGCCATATTCTCCTTTCATTCCTATAGCGTTGTATGTATTCATGGTTCGGGAATAATAATAAATTGGGAGCCGAGCAATACTGGTCTTATCGTAATGGCTTTTAGAGTAACGCTACTGAAGATTACTATAATTTGACTAATTACATTAAAGTGGATAGTCAAAAGGTCCTGTTAAGTACCAAAACGGAATCAGGGCCTCCGACCTCGTTCCGGGTCTGATTTTAGAGAAGCCCCTAGTGTGAGCATCATGGTGGGTATGGTTTCAACCAAAAATCACAGAAAAGGTCTTTCACAAGTTGGTTGAGCTGGTATAGAGTAGCAAAAACTGGGTGCCGTGACTTTAAGCAAGGGGCTTAAGATTGGCCCGAACTTATACCAAGGGTGGAGCTTGTGCCCTCAACACAGATTCCGACTTTGGTATTACCGAAAAATGGTAAGTGTATCAGACGTATTCTGCCCCTGACTACACTACACTGACTTAATCTATGTGTCCAACATACAGGCTTTAGGAAGTCTTATACGATGTTGGTGGCTTCTCTTAGCTGCCAACGATAATCAGATATTATTTTCAGATCGTAAGCACTACACCTTGGTCACTATTTTAACATCGTGGTATTGGCAACCAAGAGAATCTCCCGGTGGTCGCTAGTCTGCCATAGTCTAACAAACTTTTTTGGACAGATTATCTGAAATCCTCCAGGTGAGTATTGATCTGATTATGTAAGCTTTTGTGGAAAGTAGTATCCTTGGTTTTGATTAATATATTGACATACACCTCAGACCAATTGCTTTCTTAATTTAAGCTAAAATCAAGCTCTTGTTGTGACTTGTTGCTAAGTATATGAAACGTTGAAGTTACAATATATCAGGACGATCAGGGGCAGGCAGATGATGTAAATGTTCTTTATGTCAAATCATGTTCCCCGACACCGTTTTTTAAAGTGTAGGTAGTTAAAAGTACAATTAAAAATATGTGTCGATTAGAATGGACTTTCGTTCAGCCCCCTCTCTCACAGGTAGTGTTGAAAGACGCCACCAAATGCTCCTGTGATGAAACAAGGCGTTGGTGGTTACTCTACATATGATTTGATTATTTGGTTCTTACCTGATGATTGTCTCTTATCTATTGGGTTTGTATGATTGCATCCAAGTTTTCTGTTGTTCCTTTAGGAGATACAGTGATGGGAACAAGTCGCAGTGATGTTTACATAATCGCTTGTGCCGTCTACCTTTTGGCTCTTATGAAACAATGTCAAAACTCCAAGTTAATGCGAAAATATAAACTTGCGTAATTTCGTCAAGAGTCTAATCTTGTCGGGTTCCGCGAACTGTTAAAAAATTACATTGGAGTTCTCGATAGCTCTTGACTTCACTCTTCGTTCTTTTAATATGTATTCTTCTTTCAAGGGCACATAATGACAGTTTTAATGGGCCTAGACTAAATATTAAAGCCATCTGGGCTTATTGTCTTGCTCGGCAGTTTATAAGTTCTTAATCAAGATCGAGAATATACAATTTCTTTCGACACAATCTGAAGGCACGAATTCGTAGTTGCGTTAACTAATTTTTCATATAATTCGGTTTTAACGCCACCACCAAAGGCCGTCACCGAACTCACTGAATACAGTGATTTGAGGAAGACAGGAGGGCATTATCTCTTCATTTTTTTTTTCCGTCAAAACCGAGCACTCAGACAAGTTACTACTTCCTTGTACTCCATGTAAGTTCCTTTTAATGGAATTTCTCAGTTTTTCGAAAAAAGACGAGTAGGCGCTATAGTGCCAGCACCAACTACTTCAACGCCGAGTACCAGCAGTTTGATGCGAACGTAAGCCGGACATTCACTAAAGTAGTGCTCAGCTGTGTAGACATTACTTTCACAGCAAGTATTTCAGGATGCTGTGTCACTTATGCCCAGCACATTTAAGTGAGTAGTAAAAGTGTGATACCCCGTCCCGACGCCAGTAAGAAGCATGTCATTTTCCTACGCTGACCTCTTAGAGATGTCGAGAAGCATCTGAAAAATTCTACACATAGCCTTGATTGGAAAGTTCATCGGCGATTTCATTTCCCGTGTAGGATCACAGGATCAGGGTTCAGACAAAGTGCAATAAATTAAGCCTTCTGACCGTTTTCACTGAAGCCTTGAACTAACTTGAAAGTCGTAAGTGGGTTCAGTAAGGCCTTAAGCGCTGTTACTACAGATGCAAATACTTCACTCTTTCCACTCACAGACGCAAGTTTTCGTAACAAGGAGTGAGATCTAACATCTTCGCCCTCCAGAAAGACACCAATACCGTATCCTACAGGAGTTCTAGTGTCATTGCATCAGGCGGCAAGTTCATTAGACCAAAGTCATAAGGTCATCAAAGCTAAAGTGTGTGTTGTACCACAGACCATTTGTTTTTAAGCAGAAGATGGATTTGAAAGCGTAGCCCGTGATATGAATACTAAAGGGAGGGACGAAATGCGCTAATACTGCCCATTTTTCCGATTAGGACTTCAATTGAGAAGGCGGTTTTATGCAAACAAAACTACAGATGGCATGACTCTCTAGAATGCTTACAAAATAGAATGTTTCAAAGAGGTCAGCCACTTTTCTGCTGTCCTTAAGTAGATAAGATTGTTGACTAGGTACTGGTTTCGTAAAGAAGCACTACTATCAGCTAAGTATCTAAGTTTGCTAGGCATCAGTTATACAAAGTAATGCCGGGCGTGTCGTGAGAGTGATGATGACACTGCGGAGAACTGTTTCTGTGTCTCCTGGAATTTTTTATCAAGCCAGAGTCAGCCTATGCTTCTGATTCTTATTTACACTAGTAATACTTGTAATAAATTGTCGTATTGTACTTGGATTTTTTTTTTCAAAAATGTTAGCTTCTAAAAGCGTGAGAATGGATATCCAAAGATGGTATCCGTTGATCCTGATACTGTCATTTCAGTTTATAATTTGTAAACCTAAAGAGCTTTACATATAGATATTGTGTTTCGTTAAAGGCTTCACAACAGATGCAAATTAGAGTAGGATTTACTATAAAAGACATTTGATTAAGTCCTGTAGTCTTTAAATTCAATCAATGCGAAAACTCGGATGCGGAAATAATTGCTAAAACCTGATGGTTTGTAGGTTTGTACCAACCCTTCAAGCTTTGCTGCAGAGAAACCCGTCTAAAGTACTTACACCTGCACCAAGTTCCGTGCTTTTGCTCTCATTGTTCCATTGTTAACCGTGACTCCCATATAGACAGTCAGGGCGTTATTTGTGGGTATACAGTCCCCTAGTTCAAATGTTCAATTGCCTTTGAACTAGAACAATGCATTTTTTTTTTTCAAATTCATCAACACATTGTTTAGTCCACTTTGAAATCATTAACAATTAAAAAGCCATCCTCTCGTCCAGTCGAATGGCACTTAGTTTTAATTAAACAACAATAAATCCTTCTATCCCGTCATTAAGTGCAACCCTCTCTACACTAGTGCTTCTTTGCAACAGAATCGAAATAAAACAAAAAATAAATAAAAATCAGATGTGCACAAAAATCTAGAGCAAACAAAAATAAAATTAATGACCGGCTTTTCTGCCTCCATCCATAAAAATGGCGCGAGGTTTTTTTTTGCACTGTTTTGTCCTTTTTTTGCCTTTTATATACTTTAGCCCATTTATCTACGACCACTCGGTAGACCTTAATGGGTTCAGGGGGAAAAATAAACTGCCCCGTGCCGAATAATAAAACTCATCCTCTGCTGGCATGATGGTCGATTTATTTAATTACTTTCTTCATAATACTGTTATAAATGTTCTTCTAAAAAATTTCCAATAAAAACAAAACCTTTATATGTACACCTAAAACTTTTACACCAAACGTTACACAGTCAACTCGTATCTCTGATGAAGAGATGGAATGAGAAGTAGGCGTTTTGTTAGCAACCTAATAGACACATTCGCCCAGTAAGTCACATGCTCCCTCTTCCAATGGCTTCATCCAGAATGGATTGTAATTGTGACAGGATTTTCTATGTATGGGCACTTGAATTTCTACAGGCGTTATCGGAGCACCCTCCCATTGCCAGCCGTCGAAACGATGTCCATCAGATTTATTGCACTGCATGGATAATGGCTCCTGAATATACATTGTGTATAATTGATCGATACGCGGCTGTGTCCACTTAATGCTTCGATAATTTTCCGAACGTGCCCCATTCAACTTGACATTCCTCTGGTGTTCCTTCCTGCAATAGATAAACATCAATACGAATACAAATAAACAAACAAATAGAGGAATACGAAATACGGTAGTAAATACGGTCGAACAACAGGATTATAGGATATTCTGCTGTTCCGCCATTCTTTACAAGGTATATTTGTTTACGGTACTTACTTTTTCATGTAAATAAAATAGTTCTCAAGGGTCTCTTCGGAGACGGAACTCTTGCAGACCTCCAGTTCCGTTGCTGGATAGTAGTGAATGTAGTTGACGCACATCTCATCGCTAATGGAGAACCCACCCAATGTTGCGTTGTCGTACCCGATTGTATTGTAGTAACACGTTGTTACCAATGCATCTCCCTGGGATACCATCCAAACATCCATCCAGACATCCAATCCCATCAAACAGCCACAGGGGTGAATATTGAGTAAGAGACAATATCGATGTAGGATATCGGCACGGATACAGATGCGGATACGGATACAGAATACGGAATGCGAAACACGACATCCAAGGTGCAAGAAAATGGAAATAGAAATAGGAAATTGAAAAATTATTTTCCACTTACAATGAATAAAAAGAAAATAAAATAAAAAAAAGTAACAAATTCTCAAGAACACCAAAAGTACATTTTTTTATCGTGTGAAGAAAAATAGAAAATGTATCTGAGGAAACATGCACACAGAACACAGTTGAATGGAAGATTCAAACGATTGCAACTAAGTGAAACCAGTATTGCCAGTGTTGGTCCGCTGTTGACCAAGTCCTACACCCTTCACTCACAGTGTTGTTTTTTGTCATGCTTTGTGTACAGATACGATAAAAGGAGCCTGCGGTTTACACCGACCCTAAATAAAAGACTTTTCCTTGTGCGGAAAAGGTGTTAATATCAGATATTGGTTTTTTTTTTTTTTTTTTGTGTATAATACCCGATTCGAACCTAGGATCTCTAGTTTGGTACAGTGTGGGCGAATTAAATCTAAAAAAAAGTATTTTAAATCGAAAGCCGTCATCTAGAGTCATTAACAATTTCAGTCATGGATATATACTCAGTGGCACAATACAATATTCGACTTGGTCGTGGCCGAAAACATTGCTGCCGTATGAGAAACTATGACCAGGAGCCTCAGATCGTTATCGTCGGGAGGAATTAAATTGAACAGATTTGAATATGCATGTTTACAAAATTCAGTTAACGCAGGACTTGAAATCTCCAGTGCGGTACGTTCACCGATTAGATTCATGAGTAAATACAACTTGCTGAAGTTTTCAAAGAAAACCATCATCAATGAAATTTTTATTGATAAGAACACAAGGTAGGTTCTCGAGAAGTCAATGAATCCTCAAAGACTCATTATTTGGTGTGGTTTTTGGCTACTGTGAATGGTGTACACTGTCGTACCGTGATACCTAACTTTGCATGGTGCAAACTGGATGATGTAAATGTAGACGGATACATGGTCCCAACAAAACGGTACCACATTCCTCATAGTCAATATAATAATAGTTTTTTGCACGAACAGTCCCGGAACGCATTATTTCGTAAAGTAGCGACATCAATTGCTCACTGGGTTAGTGCGATTTGATACTCCTGGAATTATTTCTTTCAAGTTATCTCAAAAGCAAGGTCTATTCCAATAAGCCAGCAACAATTAAAGAGGTAAAAGAGAAGAATATAAGGCATATGGTGGAATAGAGGAGCAATTAAGCTGCCATCCTAAATTTGGACGAACGGATTGATATATGCCTACGAAGTAGTTTTAAGAATTTGGCCGATGTTATCTTTTATTCATTATTGTTGTCGTTCAATCAGTTTTATTTCCTAAATAAATCAAAATCTCGTTTTAAAACCCTTATTAGCCCACCGTCTAGTTGATGAGTATAACCTTTCTACCACAATAAAGTCAAATTAATATTTTTTTATTTTTTTTTTTTAATTTCAATCTCTAATAACGATAGAAGTACAAAGAAAGTAAATAATGCAAATTGTACTGTACGGTTTATTGTATGCAAATTTATTTAATGAAATGTACATATGGGATTACAAGCGCTTGATCCAATCCTCGAAACATTTTTTATATTCGGTTTTTGGTATGTCCAACAGTGCTCCCTGCGATTTTTCCATTACTTCCTCTCGGCTGCTGAAACGCGTTCCTTGTAGTCTCGATTTAACAGAAAGAAGTCGCAGGGAGCCAAATCAGGTGAATTCGGTGGCTGTTGGATGGTATTTGTTGCATTTTTCGTCAAAAAATTCTGAATAATGATGACACTTTGCGACGGTGCGATAAGAAATTCGTGGTACAAAATCCACGAGTTTTCTGCTAACAATTCTGGTCTCTTTCGGCGAATTGCTTCATGCAAACGTCTCATAACACCCAAACAATACTCTTCGTTTACTGTCTGGCCTTCTGCTAAAAATTCATGATGCACTACACCGTTGTAATCCATGAAAACCGTGAGAATTGAATTCTTTTCTGACTGAAAACGACGTGTTTTTTTTTCGTCTCGGCTCATTTGGTGAACGCCATTCACTTACCTGATGTCAGAATTGCATGTCGTACTCGTCTCGTCTCCAGTAATGATCATTTTGATGAATGTGGGATCGGATTCAGCTTCGCAAATCATCACTTTTGCGACGTCAACACGGTCTTTTTTTGCATGAAATTGAGGTCTTTTGGCGCCAACTTTTCTGCTACACAACGGAAACCCATATCATTAACCAAAATGTCTTGGACGGATCCATAGGCAATGTTGAAGTCCTCCGCTATCTCTCTGATGGTTAATTTGCGGTTATTGACCAACGTTTCTTTTACTTCATCAATGTTTTCGTTGGTTTTCGATGTCGATGGTCTGCCACTGCGTTCATCATCTTCGATTGGCTCACGACCACTTTTGAACCGCTCGTGCCACTGGTAAATGACCGTTTTCTTTAGAGAATTGTTGCCGAAACACTTTTCCAACATTTGAAACGTTCACGTACCATTAAATCCGTTTTTTACGCAAAATTTAATACAAGTTCGTTGTTGCAAACTTAAATCCATTTTTATTGTAAAAAATCGCCAACACACAGAGAGATAGATGTACTCTTGGCTACGTAACTTTCGGAAATGTCAAGCTATGATGAGGGTTTGTCAACAACAGATGTAGGAACTTAACAAAAAAACCAGATTTCAAATCGAAACAATGGGCACGCCACACGGTGGTTATTCCGTGATCAAGGTGTTATTTCTGGTATCATTCAGAGTTAACTTTGTCCGTTCAGGATATATTCAGTTTACTATTTCAGTCTTTGAATTCGGAACTCCTGGACATACTTCATACCGCTTGACTTGGCAATTAGCTCGAGGACGTCCCATAGCATTCTTCACATGACAAATTCGGCTTTCCGCCAGAAACTGCTAAAGGATTTCGAAGTAAAAGCACTTCCTCTGTCCGAAACGATACGCCTTGGCATCTCGAAATATCCTCCAAATTCCACTGCAAACTTTAGGACATACCTCGTCTTAGTTGTCTTGGCGAAGATATTTACATAAACTAACAGATACTGATTGCCACTTACATTCTTTAAGAATGCTCCCATGTGGTCAGTTGCACTGTATCAAATGGCAATACAATTTTTAGAATAGGATGTAGCTCGCCTTCCCGTCTGCAATGCTTCTCCTTGCTGTAAGCATAGCAAAAATTCAAACCAAAAGTTTTATTCTAGCACAGCTACAGTCTTCATGAGGCCCAAATGCACAACATCGTCGTGGGCTAACCTAGAAACTCAGAATTTTAAATTGATAGATACGAGGACTTAAGTTTGCCATTGACTTTTCCGGGAAGCCTTTCATTCTTTATAATGTAATTCCGGTGTATCTGATTTTCATGCTGGGTAATTGGTTTATTTTCGATAGATAGATTACCGCGCTCTTTCGTCCTAGAGGGATCGCGTATATTACTAATCGGTCCTGCACATTCTTCAGAATCTCTCAGTGGCTGTGCCATCGGATTTCTGTTAAGCCAATCAACATGACACATTGCAACTCCAGGTCGGTAAATGCATTTGATGTCGTACTTGTATCCGAAGTTGCATTATCGCTTAGCAGTCAACACAGAAAAGTTTCAAGTTTATAGCTGTGGAGCGTAGCTTCTGTAACAGAGTTGGCTAAAGTTACTCGCAGCATGAAGCTTACCATGTGGTTTCCGCTGTAGAAAAATTCATTTTGGCTCCAAATCCGCAATGTAGATGACTTATATCGACTCAGTATTCAACAGCCTTTTCAGCTCCTCGAACGATCGCTGGCAGTACTCACTTCAAACAGAAATAAGTTCCTTCCTTGTAAGATAATGTTAAGGCATACCTATCATACCTTGGAACGACTTTTCGAAGAAAAACTAGACAGTCCCAGTAATTGTGTGACATGAGTTGGGCTTTCAGGTTTAGAAAACGACTTGATTCACTTCACTTTATTCTTGTCTGGCTTTCCTACTTGTTCTGATACTCGATGTCCCAAATAGTCCACTTCCTTGTGTAAAAATGCACGTTTCACCAACTTCAGTTCAAGACCTCTAGGATTCCTTCCTCATAGGTACTGCTGACGATCTAGGGTTTACTGATGACACGATTTACACAACGTTGGAATCTGGCTGACGCATTCGACAGTCTTAACGATATTCGGCAAAATTCCAACCGTCGGTTATGCGTCCGAACATCAACGTTGATTGACGATATAGCATTAAATTTAACAGACAGTCATTTTTGACCACTACCCAGTAATTTTTGGGACATTTGACCTACATATGTAACAGCGAATTCCCAGTCAAGAGAGATAGAGGAATTTACAAAAAGAAGTGCTTTGTGGACGAAAAAATACGTCTTACAGACTTGGAGACTCTATTTATAGATGATAATGTGGAGGAAATGTGCAATAAATTATCAACGATAACGCAGAATATATACAAAATTTGATGGTTCTCGAAAAACTAAGGCGTAAATGCCGGCTGAGCACTTGGATCACCCCCAACATTCACGAAAAATCTAATCAGAGCGATTAACTCTACAGGAGGTGGAAAAACAACAAACTAAATAAAATTTACAGAACACAGTATAAGAAATTTCGAAACAAAGTTAACAAGGATATATTCTGGAAAATGATCCCCGAAAAATTTGAAGCCTAGTCAAGGAAAAAACTTGGACGAGGTACTTGTGAGTGGCGAGGCTATGGCGCCTTGAAGTCCATTCATATTTTAGTACGATACTGTCTTTAGTTTTGTTTTGACAGCTGATTGTTGTTGACGTGTTTGGCATCATGTTGAGTATGGACAAAAACAATTTTCGTTCTCTCATAAAACATTATTTTTTGAGAGGCAAAACGGCGAAGGAAACAAAAGAAAAGTTGAATAAATATTATGGGGCTAATGTTCGGTCTGATTACACCGTCAAATATTGGTTTCGAGAGTTTCGTGGTGGCCGCAACTCCACTACTGATCAAGTCCGCAACAGCAGGCCCTCCGATGCGGTTACAGAGGACAATGTCAAAAAATACATGAAATGGTGTTAGCTGATCGGAAAGTGAAGATGCGCGAGCTAGCAGATACCACAAGGATTAGTAATTAGCGAATACGTCATATTTTCACACGAAGCGAAAAAAAATTTTGTTTTTGCAAGACAATGCTCACGCGAAAATTACTTTTCGGACGGGATCAAGAAGTTGGAAAATCGCTAGAAAAAGTGTATTAAACTAAAAGGGAACTATATTTAATAAAATAAAAAAATATTTAATTTATTTATTTTTTTTTTTTTCATTTCCAAGGAGGTAACTTTTCAATCCACCTAGTATGCAAGACATTTCTCCGAGCCAACGCTTTATGGTAGAAACGTGCGGTGAAGACGGCATTCGAATGAGAGACGTTAAAATGATGCGGATGTGTTTGTACCAATCGTAACAAGGATCATAAACCTAAACGAAGTTAAGGTACCAACTACACTAAAAAAATCTATAGTAAGACCAAATTAGGCCGAACGTAATTTTACCAGCGGTTGACAAATGTTTAGAAGAAGGGGAAGTTAAGGGTATAAATTCTGTTAACAACCACGCAATAATCCACGAAAAACAATTCGGGTTCCGAAAAAGAAAAAGTACGGGGAGTTGAGAATTGACGTATTTGCGAATACTATCAACGTAAGCCCTAGCAAAACATCAGCACTTCTTTGGCATGGTTATAGACTTTAGTAAACCGTTCGATACCTTAAATAATCAAAGCTGATAGAATAATTAAGCTGACTTTGAATCAGAAGTATGTACATAACCTGTCTGGCTTCAGAACTACTAATATTGAAGAACTTTCAAAGTTAAAACTTAGAATGACTTCAGTAAAGAAACTACGGCCTCATCAGGAGTCCCTCAAATATCGAAGTTAGGACCCTTACTAAAAATACCTGCTTATAAACGAGCTGATCCATGTTTTTACAAATAGTATTCCGATAGTCGTCGGGCATAGATATCCTGCCACTGGTATAAGAAAAACTGCAAGTGGAGTTCGATAAAGCTGTTTACTGGTGTCATATTAATGAGATTATTTCAAATGCGGTGAAGGCGAAAATGATACCGGTTCGAGGATCACACCTTAAAGATACTGATCTTAGCATAATCCTTAAAAGACAAGTACAGATCTGCAAGTAAATGGGTGTAATTATCGACAGCCATCTTTTATGAGATGTACACATAGAGAAACTTCTCTCGAACTTCAGACAAGCTCTTTATGCCGTGGTGTACCTTGGATACTACTCAACGTTTGAAAAACAAAGGCAGTGCATTACGCCCTTGTGTAGTACAAACTTAGATACGGCATATTAGCATGAGGTAACGCTTTAATCACGTACATTAACAAGCTGCAAAAGCTTCAAAACTTAATTTTGAAGAAGATATAAAATCGTTATCCAAATCGTTATAACAAACCTTATGATACAGAATTTTCAAGGTCCTTAGTGTCCATAAGATATTCCAGATAACATTAGCTCTTAGATATTATGATGACACCCATTTCAAGGACTCGATAGATCATCAACGCGTAAGGTTGAAGACAACTATGGCACTAGGTCCCAACCGTACTCAACCAGATGCCAAACTAGTTGAAGAACATCCTAAACCCGAACTTGGTAAAGAAACGCCTAAAGGAATGTTTCTGTTCATAAAAAAATGTATTTAACAATTTTTTTTTCTTTCACTTTCTATACATAACTTCAAAATTTTTGGAAATTTTTTTTGCTAAATTTACCAATTTACGCTCATTAAACGGCAGTCTGTAAGTTTATCGTAATCAATTAGATTTGAACCTCTTCACCCTTAACGAGTCCTAGTTCTACAATACTAAGGGCAAACGAGCCACAATGAAAATTAGTTACCTAAGCCAGTTCTGTTCCGATAGCGTCAGGCAAATTCTCATCAATATTACAGACCTCCATCTTATTGGTGATTGCGAATTCTCCCTTTGAATACTGGAGATTTCAAAGATGTTTGTATCCTTCTTCGGTACGAATGTCACCACGTTTCTCAGAATTTCCAACTTTCCTGGCACAACCCAAGATTAAACGATCAACTCTTCCTTCAAGGTCGTGCGAATCATCAGGAAAAACAAGTACTTCCACGAAACCTGTAATAATATCCGCAATCTTGACATCACTTATTATACGTCCCACAGTTTCAGTTTTGCAATGGCAAAATCTGACGAGTTGTTGAGAATTTGTATCGTAGCGAACTCCCATTCTATCTGCATTCATTTTACGAAGAATTACACAACTGCTTCCTATGTCGACAAGGCATTGAAGTTCAATACCCTTAATTACAATTGTGCGGAGATAGCCATTATCACGTACGCAACTTTTCCGTACACAGTTAACTGATTTCTTTGATGGACAATCGTGCGCTATGTGACACTTCTGCTTTCATTTAAAACTACTTGTCGGTGCGTCAGTATTTACTGGCCCCGTATCCTTTGTAGTCATCCATGTTTTCGTCGTTTGAACCTTGCTACTTCGTAGCTTTTCCTGTACCCCCATGCTTTCGATCCATTTAATTCTCTCCAGCAGTTCAGTGGAATGTTTGAACTTCCAGAACAGTGATGTTGTATAAAAAAATAGTAATCCACTGTCGCTTTTTAATTCCTTCGCCTTGCAACCTTGCATGTACCATATGTAGTTGTGAATCATTAGTGCACCTTTGTGTACCTTTAAAATGTTTATACACAGCGCGAGAGATACCGATGTACATTGTTTTTAAATGTTTGCAAGTTATAACGACTAGTGAATAGAGAGCTTGGCTTAGGAAAATCACGATATTTAGGAGTGCGTCCGAAAATGGGCTTGAGTGTATACTGATAAGCATTCATAGCAAGACCCGGTTGAAGGTGTGACACGAGACATTACGTCGGTGTTCAAGGGTGTCCATTGTCGGGGTAATATTATTATCACCTATGAGTTTAATCGCACGGTTTTGAATCCTATCTAACAGGCGCAGAGTTGTTTTAGAAGCACCTGATCAGATGTGGGCATTGTATTCCAATTTTGGGCGGATGAATACTTTATACCAAATATTGAGGCCAGATCAAAGGGGTTGAAATATTTCTTATTGTACATCGCTTGAGGAAATCTGGACATTTCGGAGCATTTTTGACGACATCGAATAGCCATTCAAACGTAAGTTGTCACTGACACACATACCGAGAATGGAAAGTTTTTCGGTTTCGACGATGGAAAAATTCATGGACAGCGGGTGGCTATTTAAATTTCGCTTTAATGACAGCAGACAGAATTGTGTTTTAAAAACATTTAATTCCACTCTGTTGGTAGTTCCAATACTCTGCCGTTCTCGTTTTACAAGAGCTGGGACGTGAATGAATATGAAAAGCAGAGAGTACTGCCGTCAGCAAAGCAATGTATTTGATTAGAAGTAGCAGACAAGAGATCTTTGATAAAAATTAAAAATAGTTTCGGAGATATAACGCAGCCCTGAAGCACACCAGCATTTATTTTGTAAATGTCAAACTTGAAACCATCCAACCGAAAGGTTTTTTCTAATCCATTGAAAAAAGAAGCGCGCATTTTTAACAAATTTTTAACCTGATGCCAAACTCTGTCAAATATCTTGGGAACATCAAGTGAAGCTATTTTGCTTTTGCCAGATTGGCTTTGGTTCCACTTTTCGGTGAGACATGCTATCAAATCACCTGTGGACCTGTTGCTACAAAAACTATACTGTCGGTCACTGAAAAGTTTTTGTGTGTCGAGATATTTCATTAGCTGACGGTTTATCAGCGTTTCTATGACCTTGAAAAGAAGGGACGTAAGTGCAATGGGTCTGCAGGAGGAGATAAAGAAAGATTCGCCTTTTTTAAGGACAGACTGGACAAATGCTGTGTTCCATCTGCTCGGAAAGAGTCCTAAAGAGTCGGATTGATGAAAAAGCTTAGGCAGTAGTTTTGATAGCGAGGAAGAACACGGGGAGATATACCATCTAGACCAGCGGATTTGGGAATGCTAAAATTTTTAAGAAATTTTGCGAAAGTGGATTTGTACCATTAAAGATTCGACGCACTCAAGTGTAGGCGGAGACAAAGCACCATATGGGAGTGTTGAACTGGAAGCAAAGTGTGCCTTAAGCAGACTGACCTTGTTCAAAGAGCTGACAGCTGGAATGTCATTGTAAATGAGCGTTGTAATAGAGGATGAGGCAGAATTTCTAATGTTTTTGATGAACGACCAACAATTTTTACTTCCTTTGGGACATTGTAGTATTTTTTGGTCGTATTAGAATTTCATATGCTTAAGAAAGACGTTGCAGTCATTCCTGGCTCGTTTGAACTTTTTTTGGTTTCCCTCTGTCGGGTTGGTCTACATAGTAGGACCAAAAAAAACATTTCTTTAACTGTGATAGCTTCTTTACAGCTAAAGTCGTACCACGCTTTTTGTTTTGGTTTGATACTGTTCATCCGATGAGGGATAAATGGTGTCATTCCAAAGAGAATAGTATCTGTAATCATATCAGCAGCGGCATCCACGTCATTATCAGGGATAATAAAGACGAATCAAATTCCAATTGACTTTCCTATATTGCCATAAGGTTCTTTTAGGAATCCTTTTTCTATGTTTGTGATCGGTGTACGAGAAGTGTAGTCCGACGAGTCTAGAGGGACTGATATAAAACCAACTGCTCTGGTCGAGAGTCGAAATGCGAATTAGTTTTTTTAATGTGAGTACTACAGAAGTAGAAAACTGGAGTGCTAGCATCGAATCAATCAGTTTTTACCAGTTTCCTGATTTGATTATATTGCCAAGTTGATTTTTTGAGTTTATTTTCTTAAAAAAAACTAAAGGGTCCTTGAAACAACATTCTTTCTAAGAACAGAATATACAATTTAACTCATCAAGACCTGTATTTTTATGAATAAAGTACAGCCAATGTGAAGCAGGCCTTCTTATCAGAGAAGCGGTCAACGACCATATCAGAACGAAGCAAAAGCAACCAAAGAATCTATTTCATCTTATTTATTTCACACAAGAATGAACCAAACTGCCAAAACGTAAAAAAAAGAGCAGTTTCAACATCTCATCGATTAAATAAATCAGTTTCTTGGCTGCATTTTACTCCATGACCTCAGTAGAAAAGGAGCAACATCTATAGCCAACTTATAGTTCAGAGCAACTGCACGAAGTATGACGAATTAGATTGCCGATTGTAAACAAAACTCTTGATTAAGTTACTAAAAATTCTCAATCCTCAGCTGTCACCTACTTTCTATCAGCAATCAACTGCCATCAAACAACTGTCAACTACTAGGTTAATGTCATCAACAGTGAGGATTGAGCGAATCCAAAGAGAAGCACAGCAATTTGTTGGCGCTATAACAGCAGAATAAGTCCAGGGATTTAGTCTTATACACAAATTCACATTTTGATACATTTCGCATATTTACAGTCTCCTCCAATCACTTTCTTCGTATAAAAAGGTGAATATTCAACATGAATTCCTAAACTCAGATAAGTTCTTTGGAGATGATCAGCATGCTACGATACAACGACTATCTTGTTTGACTATGACTTACCAAGCCGAACTCCTCTTTTTCAAATATGATATCCACTTTACTTGTGACTTTAAAGATTTCTGTTCTGTTGATGTTAATATTTTGCAACTAGCCGCCTCTTCTGCCCCTTGGGGTAACTGCCAGTTAGCTTTTGATCCGGACACTAAGTTGACCAGTTTTCAAAAAAATAATTTTACAGTTTTATAACCAATATATGGTATACCGATAAAAACGGTTCGCATTCGGAATAAAAACTGAACGAGAGGAAAAAAAAATTATATAAAACAACAATGATGTGATATACAAAATTGATTCTGGCTTACTTTTGAAGCTATGTTGATGACATTATTTGTGGAAAGACATATCATTCAAATGGTCACCTTGTCTTTGCTGTTTTACCTTGATTTAAGTGGTATCTAACCGCATGATCTTGGCGGAAAATTAGGGAACGCTCGCCGTGAGATGACCCAGTCGCCAAATTTTTCCTTCACAATTTTGAGCGTTGTGTTGCTTGTATAAAATGTAGCACCGTTTTGTTGAAACCACAGCTCGGATATATCGACGTTGTTGAGCGCAGACCACAGAAAGTCGGTTACCATCGCTCTACTCGTATACCTGAGAACATTTACGGTAGCGATGCCTCCTTCCTCATTTCGAAAGAAATAAGGTCCGATGATACCGCCATGCCACAAACTGTACCAAACAGTTAATTTTGTGGGTGTATCGATACTTGGCCGAACACTTGTAGATCACTTCACTTGTGCATTCACTCCAATAATGACAGTTCTGCTTGTTTACATAACCGCTGAGCCAAAAATGGGCCTCGTTCGGGAAGATGATTTTTTTGCCAAAATCCAGATCTCCGTCCAACTTTTCCAGCATCCAACTAGCAAATTCATGGCGTTGTTTATGATGGTCCGATTTCTATTCTTACATCAGCACAACTTTATACGGATGTAGGCCCAAATCCAACCGCAAAATAAGTGGGGTTGACTCTCTGGCGGTGCCCAATTCAGCTGATCGGCGCCGAATCGACATTTCTGGGTCTTTTTCAACACTAGCCGCTAGGGCGGCTATGTTTTCTTCATTTTGGAGCAATATCTGTCTGGTTGGTGGCTTAAGAGCCAAGAGAGTTGTGACTATTTGCCTGCACTCTGAAGTCATGATGAAGATCAACCTCACGACTTTTCACGTTGCGTATTTACAACTAAGCCGGAATTTAAATTATATTTCTTAATAATTTCAGCATCATGATGCTTGATGAAATGGAAAATTTACTGAATATTTTCATAGCTGCCATAGATGCCATTGGTAGCTTTGATGGCTGCTAAAACTTGTGCTTGTCAAAAGTCTTAGAAAAGCTCATAGCAAAACAGGTCTACCAACACATGCCTTATCACAATCTATTCTAGAAGAAGCAATGTGCTTTCAGCTGTTCCACTGCTTTAGTTGAAGTAATGGATACTATAAGATTAACCTTCAACATGGGATGCATAACACTACTTTGTTTACTCGATTTCTCTAAGGATTCAGCGAGTTGTTACTCCTGATTCGCTTTTATTGGTCTTGCTATTGCAATAAGGTGTTCCGCAAGGAACAATACTTGGTTCTATTTTGTGCACGTTGTTCATTAATGACATGCCATCTCTATGTGACCACACCTGGGTACACTTATAGTATATGCTGATGACGTGCAGCTCATAATATAGGGTGATTCATCGTAAGGTTTGATTTTTAATGTAAATTAAAATACATAAATTTGAAAGTGAACTTAAAATTTTTATTATTGGCATTTACTTTAATATCATGTAAATGTTAGCCACGACTACGTTTGAGGTGGTCCATTCGGATTTTGGGCGACTCGTTCGAGCATAGCGCCTGATATCTCGCGGATAATACGAGTAATGTTGGCTTCCAAAGTGTCAATCGTAGCTGGCTTATTCCTAAAGATCTAAGACTTTACATATCCCCAGAGAAAATAGTCCAAAGATATATATATATGATATCGTACGATCTAGGCTTCCAATTTACCGTAGCAAAACGTAAAATTAAGTGATCACCAAAATGATTTCTCAACAAGTCTATTGTTTCACGCGCCGTATGGCCCGTAGCGCCTTCTTGTTGAAACCAGAGCTCACCGAGACTACGTGCTTGAATCTTAGGAAGCACATAGTCCGTTAACATGGCGCGATAGCGGTTACCATTGACGGTAACATTTTGATTTGCCTCATTTTTGAAGAAATATGGACCAATGATTCCACCAGGGCATAAACCACACCATACCGTTGTTTTAATAGATGTAATGGTAGCTCTTGGTACTCTTCGGGTTGCTCATCAGTCCAAATACGGCATTTTTGTTTATTAACGTATCCATTGAACCAGAAATGGGACTCATCACTGAACAAAATTTTTACGATAAAACACCGGATTTTCATTGGATTTTTCCAGAGCCCGTTCACTGAAAATATGACGGAAATTCAAGTCGCCTGGCTTCAATTCTTGCTCAAGTTGAATTTTGTACCCTTTAAGGCCGAGATCCTCACGTAAATATGTATGTACAAATAACTTACAAATTGTAGAAACAGTAACTAATCTTGGCTACGTTATAAGTCATATATATGGAATATATGGATGTTTACGCAAACTATAGATAACTGCGAGTTTTACACATATCAATACTAGACGAAAACTGGATATAAGTCTAATAACGTATGCTGCAATTGTTTACAGTAACATAGTATCGATTCTTTATCGCAACGTAAGCTGCAGGCGCCATTTAATGATGTGATACGATATGTGTACAGTATCCATAGATATAATCATGTATAACTCTACTCTTACAACCTGCTTGGAATCTCTCTTAAACGCTAGATATTATATTTTGTTGCACTATATATAAACTAATAGAAGTCCAGTGTATTTATTTGACAGAATAAACTTTTCACGGTCTACCAGAACATTTGCTCTTATTCCAACCCACTGTCGATACATGAACTCATCACAGCTAAGTTATAGAACTCATTGCCATAAATATAAGAAATATTTGTAATGTCACTCGCCTAAAAAATACTTCTATCTACTGAAGTGTACTCTTTTTGACCTCCTCGCTTATCCCTATCCTACCACTCACTTAAAAAAATAAGAAATTTTTTAATATACCATAGTCTCCAGTTTTATTTTGTAATGAAATTAACTTCTGATTTATTAGATCTATAGTAAGTACTATAAGAGATGTTAATCTTAATGTACCATGCTTGTTCATAAGTGATGATAAATTGAAATTGAAAGTTGAAATTGACACGGAAAATGTGATTTTTGACATAGCCAACCCTTCCACTGGCAACAGTAAATCTATGAATATTATATTTTTCTGTCTATTGGTGTGATTCTCTTATGACGTTCATAATTGGCAGTAAGCCTCCTAGAACCATTTATATCTTGGTAAAATGATCAAAACAGAAAACACAATGAGTCGATGGATAAATTCATCGTAAATCTTCTAGTTTTTACGCCATCAAATACGAGTACATACTTTACTTTTCTACTTATTTTCCAGGACCGGAATTGGCGGGGTTTGTAATGTTTTTACAACCATTGTGCTTTAAACCGTAGGTGAAAGAAGGAAAGAATTTTTAGGTAAAGCCTTTGTCGACCTCTATTAGGGCACCATGAATTCCGATGAACATCTCAATTTCTTTGTATTTAGTTACTAATCCTAAAGCCGCTTTGTTCTGCGGCCGTAAACCGACACTTACCTGTTTGTTTGGCCAGAAATTTAATTTGAGGCTGCTTCTTCTTAATCTAGTTGAAAGCTGTTTCTTCAGAGATTATACTATGCTAAGTGATGGGCGTTTTGGTTTTTTTTTTTTTTAATTAAGTTGACAGTTGATTTGTGATCAGTTTGCTTTGTCAAAGCTGTCAAATTTAGCAAATTAGTTTCGAAAATCATTGTTTACTTCGCAAAACTTGCTGAATGCTGAATTAGTCAATTCGCTATTGCATTTGAAACTGTGTCCATCCGGCTAATGGACGATTTTGCAGAAGAATTTTGGCTTATGGTGCTAAGAATTGAAGACACTTGACCATCATGTACGTCATAAGTTCCGTAAGTGGCTAAAAACGCGATGACTCTTAATGAGTTTTTTCACCACAAAATTTTATTCGGCAATGGAACTAATTTTGGAAGAATGACTACGTTAACAAAGAAATTTAAGTGAAGTGAATTGAAATGAAGAAGGACAATAAGGTGTCCATATTGCTTCAAACATGATACCTGCCAGAGCGCTATGGGTTCATGAAAACTGTTTTTTACAGAATTTTTTTTTAACAAGGTGGCGAGATATGCCACACAACACAACAGTAACTCCGCCTTTTTTATTTTCTCGTGAAATTTCTCCACTTGATCCTTTTTCTTGCCATTTCTCTAGCCGAGTCCTATTTTTGCCAGCTTTTTTTAGAATTTTTTCGAATGTATTGTTCCATGTGGTTTTGGGTTTTCCTCTTTTGTTTTTTCCTTCTGGTCTTGTTTCCCAAATTTTCTTCGTTTTCTTGTCATTCTCTTCCATGCCCACTAAGTGTCCAAACCATCTTAGTTTTTTTTTTTTCTCGAGTATTAGTTTAGCCGAATTGACATGTAGTTGCTTTCTAATATTTTCGATCCTTTCCTTGTCTATTTTTCTGGCTCTTATAACTCTCCTAAGGTACTCCATTTCCATAACTTTTATTTGTTTTCCTTGTCTTTCGCATCCATGTAGCAACACAACTAAGTGCATCGATTTAAAAATTGATATTTTGCTCCCTTGTGTGATCTTGTTGTGGTCCAGAAACTTTTTCTTAATTCTGCGTATAGTCTATTTGCCGCTTTTATCCTCGCAATAAATTTGTCTTCCGAATTACCACTGCTGCTTATAATACTACTCAGGTACCTACCTTTGCACCTGTTCAATAACCTCTCCATCCACCATTTCTCTTGCTACAACAGTTTCATTTACAAACACCGAAAAAGGTGGCGTCTTATCACCATTGAGCTCCAATTTCTTCGTTATTTATGTATCCTTTCAAAGCCTTTACACTCCTTTGTATATTTTGTTCACTATTTGCAAACGGGCATACTACCTTGATCCCGGAATGTATTAAGAAAATTAAAAATACAAGTTTATTCATCTTAATCTCTATTGTCCCCTTTAAAGTTATCCCCATCGACTGCAAGACACTTGTGCCAGCGCTTGATCCAATCCTCGAAACATTTTTTATATTCGGTTTTAGGTGCTTCCTGCGATTTTTCTATTACTTCCTCTCGTCTGCTGAAACGCGTTCCCCGTAGTGGTTTTTTAACTCGATTGAACAGAAAGGAATCACAGGGAGCCAAATCAGGTGAATTCGGTGCCTGTTGGATGGTATTTGTTGAATTTTTCGTCGAAAAATTACGAATTTTGATGGCACTGTTCAACGGTGCGTTATCATGGTGCAAAATCCACGAGTTTTCTGCCCACAATTCTAGCCTCTTTCGGCGAATTGTTTCTCGCAAACGTCTTATAACGCTCAAATAATACTCTCTGTTTACTGTCTGTTACACTGTTGTAATCCATGAAAACCGTGAGCATTGCCTTCTTTTTTGACTGAAAACGACGTGTTTTTTTTTTCGTCTCGGCTCTCGGCGTTCACCACGCCATTCACTTGCCTGATGTCAAGATTGCGTGTCGTACTCATAAACCCACGTCTCGTCTCCAGTAATGATCCTTTTGATGAATGTGGGATCGGATTCAGCCTCGCAAATCATCTCTTTTGCGACGTCAACACGGTCTCTTTTTTGCATGAAATTGAGGTCTTTTGGCACCAACTTTGCTTCTACACGACGGAAATCCAAATCATTAACCAAAATGTTTTGAACGGATCCATAGGCAATATTGAAGTCCTCCGTTATCTCTCTGATGGTTAATTTGCGATTATTGACCAACATTTCTTTTACTTGATGATGCTACTGCGTTCATCATCTTCAACACACACAAAGATAGATGTACTCCTGGCTACGTAACTTTTGAAAATGTCAAGCTATGGCGCTAAGATTTAGAGGGAATGTCAACAACAGATGTACCAACTTGGTCTGTAACCAACTCTGTAGCTTTCCATCCTTTTTGGGCAACGATTGATGGCATCGTCTATTATGCAGCCAAATAGGAGGGGGTTCAGCACAATACCTTGTCTCACCCCTTCAACACATTGCATAACCTTACGACATTAACTGTTTCTTTGTTTATACTTTTGACGGCTCGTATAAGTCCTTCCTCTACCCTTTCCCTTCTAAGACTCTCACGGATTATTCCTCTGCTTATCGATTCAAAAGCGTTTTCCATATCTATAAAGCAGGCTTTTTTATTTTTTCAAGATTTTTTTACTGGGCTGTTATGAGGAGCGCTATCCGCCTGTAGTTATCGCAGTCTTGATAACAATGGTTGTTTTTCCAATTGTTCTTTTTCAGCAGCTTTCAATGTAACCAATGACATCCAGTTGTCAAAATATTCAGTAAGGTTTGCCATTTCATCATGCATCATTTTGCGCTTGCCGAATGTGCGGAAATTATTAAAAAATATTTTCGAAATTCCAGCTCAGCTGTCGTCATGAGGTCGGTCGTCATCATGACTTCATTGTGCAGGCAATTCGTCGCACCGTAGCTACCAACCAGACAGATGTTCGAAATGAAGAAAACATAGTCGCCGCGTCGACCAGTATCAAAGAAGACCTAGAAATTTCGATTCGGCCTCAATTACCTGAAGTGAGAGTCAACTTGGCATATTTTGTAATTGGATTTGGGTATACATTCGAATAAGTTTGTGCTAACGCAAGAATTGAAGCCGGACGACCATAGAAAACGCCACGAGCTCGCTAATTGGGTGCTGGAAAAGTTGGACGGAGATCTGGATTTTGGCAAAAAAACCATCTTCCCGAACGAGGCCCATTTTTGTCTCAGAGGTTATGTCAACAAGTAAAATTGCCGTTATTGGAAGGCAATCCACAAGTGTTCGGCCAAAAAACAATGCATCCACAAATTCATACTGTTTGGCATGGCGGCATCATCTGACTTTATTTCTTTCGAAATGAGGAAGGAGACACCGTTACCATCATTGGTCTCAGGTATAGTGAGCGACAAAGACCGACTTTGTATAGTCAAAGCACGACGAAATCGGTATATCCAAGCTGTGGCTCTAAAAAGACGACGCTACATGCCATACAAGCGATGCAACGCTCGAAGTTGTGAAGAAAAAGTTTGGCGACAGGGTCATCTCACGGCGAGCGTTCATTTCATTATTTTCTCTGGGGCTACGTTAAATTCTTAATCTACGCTAACAAGCCAACCACTTTGGACGATCTCGAGGCCAACATGCGCACATAATTGGACCGATTGCTTGAAGCAATGCCATCGAATTCGAGGCGGCCATTGGAATGAATTGTAATTCCACATGTAATGGAATTGCATGAAATTCGTGAATGTAGTTTCAAGCCGCAATCTATTTTATATCTTACATCTTACGATGACACCGTTAACTTTTTCTTCTACTTTTCTTATATGGTCACCCTATATTTAATAAATTCCGGAGCAATGTCATCAATACCCGCAGCTTTTGCGAGTTTGATTTTTCTCAGCGCTGTTTGTAGTTCTTCTCTGATGATAGAGTTTCCTTGTAATATACTAACTTGAATACTAATTTCAATTTTATCATCAGTTCCCTCTGAGTCTTTCTTGTTCAAATGATAGTTCCTTAAAATATTCTTTCCATCTATTTACGATTTCATCTTTTGTTTTAATGCTTTTTAGCCCTTAAAGCATCTTGTATAAGATTTTTGAGTTTTCTTTCCATTTTTTTCTCAAAATTTTCTCATGCTACATGTTTTGCTTCTATGATAGAACTCTTCTCTTCACCTCAATCCTTTGTATTTATACGTTTCATATTTCGCATATTTATGGTTTAGTATGTAGTATCTCCATAGCTTCTTCCCGATATATATTTCTCTTTTGACGCTGTGATTCCACCAAGGTGTTTCTTTTTTTTTAATGTATACTTTACCATGTTCGCATATTTTAGTTGGCTACATTCACAGTTATTTACATTTTCTGCAACATTTTTCAAACAATCATTTGCCAACAACTTCGTACCAGATCTCTCTTACTTTACTAATCCTTTCTCACTCAAAATTGCGATCCTAGAGTTATTGAAGAAAAGCTACTAAATCTTTAAAATTAATTTCTACCTGTCACGGATGGACTCCCCGCCGTTTCTCTTAAAAAGTGCTCTTTTTACCTGTCTCTACTCCTTTCCTACCTTCTTCGTTTATCCCTTACACAGAGAAAATTTATCCAGATTTGAAAGACCTCCTTTATAATCCCGATATACAAAGAGGGATCTTAGCATGAAATTACGTATTATCGCCCGATTGCTAAGCTCTCATACATCCAAACTCTTTGATTTATACGAAGCCTTAAGCTTTAAATGCAAGCCTTTTATGTCGTCCCGACATAAAGGCAGACCAACTACCACAAACCTAGTTGAATTCGTGCATTGACTTTGATCGTGCCTCAAAAATGACTTAGAATAAATTTAATACCGCCAAATCCTAATCTTTAATCTTCTCACGTAAATGCAACCCGTCTGATCGACCCGATGATCCTAAAAGCCAACTCATGAATTGGCTTTCTTTATTAAACGGTGGTCCAAGATATTTTCCAAACCGTATGTAACCAGATGTTACTATGTTACCTTTATGTTCATGCTTCCTGAATCGAGGGTATTCAACGTCGATTTATCCGATTAGCTCTCCGTATTCTGCTCTAGAACGACCCTTTAATCTTACCTCCCTATCAGGACCGCATCAAACTTCTCAATATTAATTCATTAGAAGAACGTAGGTATATTGCTGAAATTCGTTTCATTCATCGACTGCTCACAGGTTCAATCAACTGCGCTTCCCTTTAAAACTCTATTTCCTTTAATACCAACCCGTCTCTTCTATCTACCCGTCTAGCGCAACTCTTGTGGTTCCAACGAACCCATCACCCGTATACTCTGAAAGGTCAACTCAAACCCCTCTGTTTTTTATTTCAACCTGAACATACCTCGCCTTAAACAAGATCTCCTCCATCATTTCTTTGGTTTCTAGTTCCTAAGCCATTCTGTTAGTTTTTAAGTTAGATTAGGCTTGTATTTAGCCAAATAAATGAGGGCCTCTACCCCCACCAAAATTTAATTAAATCATATCTACCTCTTGTTAATATCAACGAGCACATATATGATATAGGGTTTTCCAAAAGGGACTTGACAACTTTGAATTTAATTTGTGAACGCACTCTTTCACTAATCATCAAACTGTCACTGTCAATTTATTCAGTAAACATTTTCATTATGATAAAGTACACTAACGAGCAACGTCTGCAAACGTTCTCCGTTTGGGTTCTGGAGAAGTTGCGCCAAGATGATGAATTTCATCGCAAAATCATCTTCAGTGACGAAGCTCATTTTTGGCTCAATGGGTTCGTCAATAAGAAAATATGCGTTATTGGTCGTGTGTAAACCCACATGTGCTTCATGAAGCACCACATCATCCACAAAAAATAACTGTTTGGTGAGGTTTGCATGCCGGCGGCGTTATAGGGCCATATTTTTTCGTCGACGATAACGATCGTCACGTTACTGTAAATGGTCAGCGTTATCGCGCCAGGATCACCCATTATTTTTGGCCCGAATTGAAAGATATGGACTTGAACGACACGTGGTTTCAACAGGATGGTGCCACAAGCCACATAACACACGCTACAATCGATTTATTGAAGAGTATGTATGGTGAGCGTGTTATCTCAAGACATGGGCCAGTCGATTGGCCGCCTCATTCGTGCGATTTAATGCCGCTTGACTATTTTCTGTGGGGCTACGTTAAGTCATTGGTTTATGTCAACACCCCGACGACGTTGGAAGAGCTCAGAGCCAACATTGAACGCGAAATAGCGGCCGTTTCGGCTGAAATGTGTGGCCGAGTCGTTGAAAATTGGGTCCAACGAATCGACCGCTGCAAACGTGCCCGCTGTGGCCATATGAACGAAGTCGAGTTCCATTTATAAATGTTTTGATTGTACTTCAAGCCAATAATAAATTTTTTGAAATATCTGAAATGGTTTGCCTTTTATTTAAAAAAAAAAGTTGTCAAGTCGTTATTAGGAAACCCTATATTTCCATGTATCTTGTAACTTCTTCTTCGATCTCTTTTTGATATTTTCCCTTCATTTCTTCGGATCTTAGTTTGTATACTTTTATTTTCTCCTTTTCTTTTTTCTTTTTTTTTCTGGCCCATTTTCTTTTCCGTTTCCTCTGTCTTTTAAAACGTCTATACCATCGCATCTTTCTTACAACTGCAGGTATAAGATTGGATAAATTCTGAAAGGGTGAGAGCTTTACAAGTATGTTCCTCATTTAAGGATCGATCACCTATCTTTGGTTCTGATTCATTTACTGAAACAGCCAAGATCATCGATTGGTTTGATCGCATTGTTTTTGGGGAACTTTTGGATACCCTTAAGTTTGGAGACTCAATGTTCTTGAGCTGTTTAGTCTTATGTAGGACGCATATGATGCAACTTTTCCAATGGTAAACAGTCTTATACCCTACATACAAAAGCACAACAAGTTTTAGAATTAGGAAAATATAAAATAAATTCCAGATATGGCAACACTAATCGGTTTACTCCACTACAACCGGAAACCGAAAAGTGCATTAACTTGCACCTTGTGGTGGTACTGCTGGATAGATTGAGATTTTCTTACCCTCAAAATGAATAATGAGATTTTTCCTTGCCTTCAGAGGAATTCGTTATTTTTCTATAAATTGGACAGCTTTTCAATTATCGGCATGAAAAATTACTTCATCTTCTGTACTCGTCTACGTTAGGGATTCCAGAAACAGAGTTTCTACTTTGATCTAAGCACCGTCGCTTTTACTTGAAGTTGTAATCAATTTTGTCGTACAAAAAAGGTCACGACGTACGGATGTCTGAATCTAAAATCGTACAAAACGTTAAAAGAAAATAAAGTCTTCCATATGAACGGATAGATTTAAAAATAATAGTTTCAATCGGTTGATAATGAACATAACCGGTGCCCCATATTTGATTAAAGAAGGATTCAGTCTATTGTTCACTGATGTCATTGGGGGGAACTTAATGCTTCTGCTGACACATATGTGCTTCTGTAGGCAATAAAGAAAGATGTACATGAAACATTTACCTCTTTACTATGTAAGCGTTAATCAAGGTTAAGAAAAATCTCATTCAGGCTGCCAGGTTAATAGAAATTTAAGATAACAATAGCTATTCACGTCCGGGTATCTGATTCGTCTGCTATAAAGGCAAAACTTTGGACACTATGTACTACATACTGTCTTAAAGTCGTTAACGACAACTCCACAGGTATTCTTTGTTCTCCTGTTTATTTACCATCTATCAATCAGTAGAATTTCGTGTGTGGTTTTCTGAGTCAGAGGACACAGGCACTTTTGTAAATGAATTACCTGATAAACTTAATTAGGGCATTGCTGAGTTTAATTTAGACAAACCTCCCTTTATCGTGGTAATGTGATAGCATTCCTCGATTACAAGGAAGGGAATATCATATTGCAACTACTCATGATCTGTGGATAAAGATTGTGAAAAAATGTAGGGCAAAAGTCCATCGATGATATGGCTAACATGCCATTAGAAATGCCGCACAATAGGTCATTTTGGCAAAGGTGCTTACATAATTTAATTTTCGGGTGGGTCTACTATATAATGGACAATTTTTAAGTTCACTGCATTAACAAATCTTTGAAGCTCTGCTAATTGAAAAAAATTATTTCCTTTGGATCAATAGTCTTGCTTGTAGAACCAGTCAAAATTGAGTAATTTTGTGGTCACCTAAGTGTAAAAACAAAGCTAAAAGTTACAAAAAATCATTTTTTTTTCGTTTTGTGTGATATACCTGTCTATTAGTGATATTAAAAACGGACGCAGATTTTTTTATAAATTTTTTAAAACGCTATTTCCGGCGCAATTTTAGGCTTAGGGGTACATCAGGCCCTTTCTATTGTTTTTTTTTTAATATAAGCTAGATATGTGGCCGACTTATAACTTCTTGAATTCAATTGGCGAGGATCACACTGAAACTTGTCGCTCAATGAATAATTTTCTGTGTAATCAGATGAATGGTGTACGTGTGTATCAGTTAAGCGCGAAAAGTTTGTTTCCCAAACTTTATGAGCTAAGAGATTTACTAATATGTTTTAAGGTTGATATTATCTGCATTACAAAATCGTGGTTTAAGGATGATATAGGGGATGAGGTGTACAACATTGATGGATAAAAGCTTTTTCGAGGGGATAGAATAGGTGAAGGCTCACATCTACCACAGGCAAACTTCTCATTGGATCTATTTATAGACCGACCAAATATATTGATCCATCTCCGATATTCTCTGTGTTGGAATCCATCTCAATTCACTGCCAAAAAGTTTAAGAAGACAGTGATTTAAACAGCAACCTTTTAGTTGACAATGATGTGATTAATAGTTTGTGTTCACTTAATTTGTTCCCAGTCAATACAAGTAATGCTACACACTTTTTCGATGAAATGAGTATTTTCTTTGTGAATAATTTCAATGACGCTCTTTTTCTAGACATGACCTGCTATTTCTGATCATAGAATTTGCATTTCAGTATACAGTACAACCTTCGAATTCAGAGATTTTGCCAACATTGATTACCACCAACTGGAAATACACTCTCGGCATATTGATTGGGATCTTGTGTAGTTTATGCCTTCGCCTAATGACCAAGTTGAGTTCTTAAATATGAACCCTTTTTAATAATCAACCATACTGCCTTACTTCTCTAAGATATTTGAGAGGCTACTTCAAAGGCAAATAAACTCCTATATTCATTCCAACAACTTGCTCTCTTCAATGCAATTTGGATTTAGAAAAGCTCATAGCTGTACAACGGCCATAATTTAGGATGTAGACGATATAACTTTTCTAGTATATACTTTTGAATTTCTCGAAAGCATTCGAAACAGTTAACCATACTAACATCTGAAACAAACTGCTGATATTGTTTGGTTTTTTGAACTCAGCTACAAATACCATATCATCTTAGATACCTAAAATTAAGAAAGTAAGCTACCTTAGTTGATCAAAAACTGTCTGACTTTATGTACAATACTAGAGGAGTTCCACAGGGCTTCATCCTGGTACCCATTCTTTTTACGTAAATGAGATTCCCACTTTTGTGACCTCATCCAATCAAATGTATGCTGTTGACGTTCAACTCTATCGAAGTTGCTCTCTTGGTATGATAGATGACTGTGCAAATGCTTTAAACACTGTCCTAGAACGCATATCAAGCTGGTCATAACAAAACGGACTTTTTCTAAGCCCACTCAAAACTAAATGGATAGTCATTTAAAGAAACTGCTTGATCTCTCGTTCTTTCCAGATATTGTGCTCAATGGTTCTAAAATCGATGACACCGCAAAAATCTAGGAATTATTTTTGACAGAAAACTTAAGTTCATCACTACAGTTGGTAAAGTACAATATATGGAACGTTACGCCGACTCTGGATATCACAGGGGTGAATTTCAAAAGTCGCCTTTTACTAGCTAAAACACTCTTTGTACCAGTTCTCTATTATGTGCGTTACGTTTTAAATCTTCGACGCTTTGACAGAATACGTTATTACTCGAAGTTGCTCATTAACATGTCACTTGATCATCTAATACGCTATCGATCCCTTATATTGCTTTCCAATATGATTCGAACCAATCAACCTTCCTACCTCTTCCATAAAATAATATTTATCACGTCTGAAAGATCTCGACAAATCATTCACCCTTGTTACTCATGCCTAACATACCATATGAGCGACAACTTTTCATAATATCTATTCGCTAGTTGAATTCCTTACCACTGTATGTGGTCAAAAGAGTGATTAAAACTTTGATATTTGATCGAACTTGTCGTGCCTATTTCGGTCTAGGCTTTCCTGGGTGCTTCTATTATGACAATCGGGTTTGGTTTCGACGTCATAGCCATTTACCAATGATTTGTCGCCAGTTATAACCCTTGTGAGCAAGTCAGGATGATCATTGACGTCATTCAAGAGCTCCTGACCGATGCTCATGCGACGGTTGTTTTGATCAAAATTTAGAAGACTATTTTCTAAAATTATTTTTTCACAGCTTCGACGTTATCATCTTCTGTTGATGATGACATCTTCTCGTCCGTTTTGGAAGAGTTTGTACAACTTGTAAAAATTGTTTTTATTGTATGCCACTATCAACATTTCATTTGTTACACAAAATTTATTGCACATTCTTTGCTCCATTTTTTATAATAATTGAAAATCGCCGACCAAACCAAAACCTTTCTATCTGTCGAAAACAAACTGAAAATGCTATACACTTAAAACTGTGAACATATGTTCGGGACATACCAAAACAGCAAAAAAAAAAAAAAATATCAATAATCGAATGCACGTTTCCCGCGAAATTTCAAAAGTCACCTTACTTTTTGAACTCACGTCGTATATCCCATTTTATTTTATTAACAGCTTTTTGAAGTTTAATTTGATGTCATTCTTACCTAAAGATGCGTACATTAAATATGCTTATGTGTTTGTCTTGACTTTTTTTCTAGAATTTGTTTGTTATTGGTTAGTTCGGTTAGTTTTGGAGGGTTTTGATCTAAACTCCTCTCGATGATCAGTCGGGGTGAGAAGTTTTAAGGGTTTTTTGTTATTATATTCACTTTTGAGTCATCATATTCCAATTTCTTGGCCTCATCAAAGACTTACTGACAATAAACTGCAAATTCGCCATCAGAGACTTAGCAGTGCAGAAGGACTAACATTTCCATTGGATCCGTTCACGGGATTTGATCGCGTTGATGCTGATACGAAAAATAGTGTCCCCAAGCTATGCAAAATGCATTGTTACAATTATAAGTGACGAGATGTAGGTTTAAGAGTACGACAACGAAACCAGACATCAAGCGAGAAATTAGAGTGCTCTAAATGACCAGGACTAAAGAAACCACGTTTTTTAAATCCAAAAAGATGCTCACTGTTTTTTGGGTTATTATGGTGTTGTTGAAAGTTGGTGAAAACGGCTCATTATTCACTGACCAGCCACATCGCACGATCCCTACAGTATAGAGAGTACACAATAGTAGCGTTCCAGGACATTGAAGCTGCTTTTAATAATATTAACATATCCGCAATCACGACTGCGCTGTCAACTCCGCAGGTAGAAGACTCACATGGGGAGTTGATTTGTCTTGTACTAACATAAATAGCAGAAAGATCAACTTCAAACTGGATGAGGCTTCTAATAAATTATAGAACAGCACAGATACGCCGCAAGGGGGTGTCCTTTCACCCCTTCTCTGGTGGGAACGGGTACTGTTACTCTTGGTCATATAGCATGCACTCGGCGCCGGGAGTGATTCACGTAACATAGCCCCATCTGCGGCCTTGCTCTACACATTAAGCCAGTAGTAAATCTAAAACTGGGATAATAAGCAAGTAGAACTATGACAAATGTAAACATTTACTGCTGACGATTGATGTATAAATACTCCGGTTGTTAAGAATAAAATTTAATCTTAGTCTAACTCCGGTCTTTGATTCAACCAATCGCGGCAACATTGCCATAGTTTTTTAGCGTACTGTGCCTTGTACAGCAGCAAAACCAATATATGGCAAAAACTTGGAGAGGCAATATAGGAAGCGACCGAGATAGAATAGAATTCTAGTGGTAGGAGACCATCTCAAAGGTTAGTAACAACTCCTAAAACAGTAATCTGCATCAGGGACACCAAAACCGTAACACAAAGCCGGGAAATACAGGTGGTATACCTGTCAACAGAATCAGGAGAACTTATTAAGAAGAACAAGTGCCATAAATGAGAGTAATGATCTCACAAATTTTGTCAAATTAAAAATCAAAAATATACTGCAGATATTTTCGTGTCTAAAGAAAGAAGAAAGAAAAAAATAATAGCGAAGTCTGCCAGATAAACTTCGTGACTGTTAAAACAATATTTTCGAAATATATGTCTGGGTTAGAACTTATGGTAGGAGATAAGGTAATAAGACATGCATTTCACATTATAGATGACTCAATGAATCTTTCAACCGATGGATGTACCTATAAGTTCTTATTTTGTCACAACAAATGTGCTAACGTGAAAAGATTCATGCATGTGAATCAATACATTAAAATCGACAGTTTAGACGAAAAAGTTGCGTAATCAGTTCTAAGCACTTGTGAAGAATTCCAAGATATATTTCACATTGAAATAGAAAAACTGATGATGAACAACTTCTGTGAACAACATATCACAACGACGGATAACCATCCCGTCTACGTAAAAAACTTTTATACAATTTGTCAAACGTGCATTTGCAGGAAATAAAAGATCAAGTCTCAAAATTATATAACACTACACTTCTCATAGTTCCTAAAAAGACCATAAGAGGGCAGACCAATTGGAAGTTAGCTATAGATTTCAGATCTTTAAACAAATGAGTGGTAGTTGATTAGTTTCCATTGACTAGATTAGATGATAAGCCAGACAGGTTAGGAAGCGCAAGGCGCAAATCAAGGCCTTTTACTGCTTTCCATACTAACGAAAGTACAAAATACCGTCTGGAAATTTTCTTCCGAAATTTGTAAGTTAATTTTTGAAATTTCGCGGGCAACGTACATTCGATTACCGATTGTTTTCTTTTGCTGTGTTGGTACATATATCCCGAAAAAATTTTCAGAGTTTCAAGTATATGGTATCGCATACTTGGTTTGTTTTTGACAGATAGAAAGGTGAGACGTGTTTTGGTGTGCTCGTGTGAATCAAGTGCTATTAAACACTTAAAATGTTGACAATGGCATGCATGGTGAGTCTTCTCTAAGTAAAAACAATGTTTACAAGTTGTAAAAGCTCTTCCATGAATGCCGAGAAGGTGCCAATGACAATTCTTGCTCTGGACGTCGGAGCTGTAAAGAAAATTGTTTTGGAAATGCGTCGAACTATCATAATAGAAGTTGCTCAGGAGCTTGGCATATCGGTCGGCTGTGATGCAATTTTTTCGGGTGTTTTGGGCTGGAGACGTGTATCAGCGAAGTTTGTTCTGAAACTCCTTAATCTTGATCAGAAAAACCGTCTCATGAGCATTGTTCAGGAGCTCTTGAATGGCGTCAACTGGAGACGAATCATAGGTATATGGTATGACGTCAAAACTAAAGCCCGATCGTCCCAATGGAAGCACCCAGGAAAGCCAAGACCGAAAAAAGCACGCCAAGTTCGACCAAATGCCAAAGTTTTGATCACGTTTTTTTTTTCATTACCATGGCGTAGCGCATCAGGAGTTTTTACCTCAAGGTCGTACGGTCAATAAAGAGTACAAAAAAAAAAAAACAATAGAAAAACAATTCGTGGCTTTTACATCACGATAATGCACCTGCTTATTCTTCGTTGCTTGTGAGGGATTTTTTTGGCCAAAAACAACACGACAATTATGCCTCAACCACCATATTTACCGGATTTGGCTTCATTCGACTTTTTTCTGTTCCCAAACCTGAAGATACTTATGAAAGGACGGAGGTTTGCAATGATTGAGGAATTAAAAATAGAATCACTCGAAGAAGAGAGAAGAACTCAATGCTAAACCAAAAAGTGCTGATGAGAAGTGCTTCGAGGATTGGAAAAAGCGTCGGCACAATTGTATTACCGCCTTGATCAAAAAGTTCAGAATTTATTCAGAAAATTTAAAATACAAGTTTATTCATCTAAATCTATATTGTCCCTTTCAAAGTAATCCTCATCGACTGCAACACATTTATGCCAGCGCTTGATCCAATCCTCGAAACATTTTTTATATTCGGTTTTCGGTTTTTCGGTTTAGGTGCTTCCTGCGATTTTTCCATTACTTTATCTCGGCTGCTAAAACGCGTTCCCCGTAGTGGTTTTTTAACTTGATTGAACAGAAAGAAGTCACAGGGAGCCAAATCAGGTGAATTTGGTTGCATTTTCCGTCAAAAAATTACGAATAATGATGGAACTGTGAAACGGTATGTTATCATGGTGCAAAATCCACGAGTTTTCTGCCCAAAATTCTGGTGTCTTTCGGTGATTTGCTTTACACCGTTGTAATCCATGAAAACCGTAAGCATTGCTTTTTTTTTGACTGAAAACGACGTGTTTTTTTTTTGGTCTCGGCTCATTTAGTGAGCGCCATTCACTTGCCTGATGTCTGGATTGCGTGTCGTCCTCATAAACCCACGTCTCGTCTCCAGAAATGATCCTTTTGATGAATGTGGGATAAGATTCAGCCTCGCAAATCATCTCTTTTGCGACTTCAACGCGGTCTCTTTTTTGCATAAAATTGATGTCATTTGGCACCAACTTTGCTGCTACACGACGGAAACCCAAATCATTAACCAAAATGTCTTGGACGGATCCATAGGCAATGTTCAAGTTATCCGCTATCTCTCTGATGGTTAATTTGCGGTTATTGACCAACTTCATCAATGTTTTCGTCGGTTTTCGCTGTCAATGGTTATCTTCGTTTGACTCACGACCACTTTTGATCCGCTCGTGCCGCTGGTAAACGACGGTTTTCTTTAGAGAATCGTTGCCGAAACACTTTTCCAACATTTCCAACGTTCGCGTACCATTAAATCCGTTTTTTACGCAAAAATTTAATACAATTTCGTTGTAATAAATTTAAATCCATTTCTAAAATTGTAAAAAACCGCCTACACCCACAGAGATAGATGTACTCTTGGCTACGTAACTTTTGAAAATGTCAAGCTATGGCGCTAAGATTTAGAGGGAATGTCAACAATAGATGTACCAACTTAACAAAACAAAAAACAGAACTCAAATCGGAACAATGGGAGCGCCACACGGTGGTTATTCCGTTTTTTGATCACGGTGCTATATCTGAGGGGGATTATTTTGAAGGGGACAACATTAATACTGATGAATAAATGAATATTTTTTTTATAAAAATATAAAGTCACCCTACTTCTTGAGCATACTTCGTATTTTCTATATTTTGGATATGCAGCACTTTAGTAAAACAATAATTTCCTGTCCTTTTGGATTTGGACCAACATCGAGAATGGCAATAGAATATTAATCGAATTTTGTTACAGACATTCACATTGTCATCGAGTATTATTATTTATTACCAATTCTTATTCACATATTCGTTATCGTGCAATACATATAGGTCTATAAGCAGAGGGTTCGTTTTGATTAGGTTTTTTAGAATAACCTTCGCCATTTCCAAAAATCTGGAAAAGTCGATAAAGTAAAAAAGAAATTAATAGTATGTGTCAGTAAACTTGAGATATATGGCAAAATTAATTTTAAGAACCGAAGAGGTATTCTATCATCTTCGATTGCGTTTGACTTAGTTAAAACATCAAGGACGTCACTTTCAACAACAGTCGCAAAGTCTTTGGTTAAATTAGTACACAAATTAGTACAAAATAGTGACTATTTCTTACATTCGATAAGAATGAATTGTTTAAACCGTCAGGAATTAGAGACATTTTGTTTTCTAACACTAAAACTACGCATATTTCCCCGAAGAGTCTTGGAATCTAATGACATATTTACTTTGGAGAGGTAGTAATAGCGTTACATTATTGAAGTAGTTCTTGGCTTGACGGAAATTTTCCCAGTTTCTCGAGGTTGGTCTCCTTTTCCATTCAAGTCAAGAACATTAGATTTTTAATTTTGACTGTCCTGAGTGGTACATTTTTATTAAATAATTCCCGAACAGTGTTTTGGAAAAAAGATAATTTTTGATAATTTTGATGCCAAACTTAAAGCAGATACAGTCGACTCTCTATTAATAAAATTCTTGATAAAATGGAAGTTTTTCTTTAGTCCCTTAAGAGTTTCTCGATAAATTGAAAAAGCCTTATGTATCTATATAGATTCGTTAATATGAAGCGGTTGTGCAGGGTGTTTCCCTCACAACACGCTATAAATTGAAGTATACGAGGTCACCTTTCGATAATTTGAACTAACTTATGTACGTTAACGAAATAACGTAGGAATTTGTTGTTTGTTCTCTACGTAATTCAGTTTGCATTTGGCTTTGACTCATGGTGTGTGTAGTTTTGGCTTTATCTTGCGTTGATGTAAGTTTCATGAAAAAATGCCTGCAAGTCTGAGAAAAAAAAAGACTTATTGAGGCAGTAGAGAAAGAAGGTGGAACTTCTAAAAAAGACGTCGCAATACATAGTGATTCTTTTATCAGCACTTTTCAATATTTTGAAGAGGAAAGACCAGATCGTCGAATGCAAGGAAAGTGGATGTAGGAAAAGTTGCGGGAAAAATCAGTATCCCCGTTTAGAGGAATGTTTAGTTAAATTGCTTGGTGAGACTAGAAGACAAAACATACCAGTTGAAGGTTTAATGCTGAAAGAGAAAGCTCAGTCGTTTGCAACCTCGATAGGTATTCAAGGTTTAACTGATGGGTGAAAGGTGGCAGACCAATTTTAAGAAAGTGCCAGCGTAGATAATACAGTTTGCTTAGAATGGAAGTAAGAACTATACCGCTTGCTAGAACACTATGAGCCATGTAACATTTTCAACACGGATGAGACGCGTCTTTTAAAGGTGGAAAATACCACGGTGGCGAACATAGCAAAGAAAAGTCAACAGTAGTGCTAGTAGTAAAATGGACGGATCTGATAATTTAAAGCCACTGGTAATAGGAAAAGCTGCTAGACCACGGAGTTTCAACAGTGTGAATTCATTTCCTACAACTTCCCCTTCAAAAAAAAAAAAAAAAAATCGTGGATGACAACAGAACTATTTAATGAGTGGCTTGTAAATTTTACATGGCAAAGCGAAAAATTAAAATTCTGCAATTTTTGAACAATTGCACTGTTCATAATAATCCACCTCCGCTTTTCCACATTAAGCTCCAATTTTCTCCTCATAATACTACATCTAAGCTACAGCCTTAGACCAAGGAGTCATCCAAAATTTTAGAATATTCAACCGCGAAGAAGTTGTGTCCTTACTGTGTCCTTCCGCAGCATAAATAATTCAGTCACTACTGTTGCTGTATTACTTTGTCATACAGCACGCGCAGTGGCTGAGTGTATGTAACAAACGATGTACAGCGCGTTCTGAGTATGAATTTTGTTGGCATGCTGATTCATATTGTTGTAAGGGCATAACACCTGCAAAAATTTAATTCGATAAACCAACTCTGAATTTTTACTTTACAGCTATCGTCAGTGTTTGGGTTTTTTTGTGTTTTTGCTCTTTTATATAGTGACTCGGGAATTTAGAATGGACATAGCCAATATTCGCGGGTTAAAAAGTAATCACTTTTTTGCATACTTCCACGTCCGTAAATACAGACCAGCTATTTTGGCACTTAGTGAAACACAGGTAGATCCAAACCCACATCTCTCAGATCACAATGATCATAAGCTACCTGGCTATGAACTAGTGCCATTATTCTTCTCTCACCGCAGTCTCGTTATTTACGTGTGAAGTGATGCAGTTTACCAAACTCCACCACAATGTAGTCCCTGTTCCAATTCGGAATTCAATTTCATGTGGTTAAAATTCCATCTCCGTAAGCAAATTATCCACTATTGCTTTAAAATTCGATCTTTAACGAGTTTGATGCGCTGTCTGACTTCATACAAAGAATTGTATCCCTCTATATTCATACTGAAATCGTGAATTACGGGCGATTTCAATATTCTGGACAGACAACACCCGAAGGACGGTGTGTTGAGATCTTTGCTGCCGAAAACAGCTTGACCCAGTTTGTAAATGATCCCACACGAATATTAGACGTTGGTAGTCATACCGCCCACACCCTTGACTTGTTCTTTACTCACTCCTCACTCTGATAAGTACACCGTTGATGTGCCCTCTAGGCTCGTCGACCATTGTGTTATATCAGCTAATTTCTAGTACTCCCACCACACAGTTTGAGAAAGAATTCCTAAAAGAACCGTATGCCAATACGAGAAAGAAAATTGGAGCGCTCTTAACATCTACTTTAGGAATTTTAACTGGTCGTCATGCGGATCTTAGTATTCACAAATCCGTTGGTCCAGATGGAACATCAGCCCTTGTTCTGAGGAGATGTTCTTTCTCACTGCCAAAACCACTGCGTAAGCTTTTTTATCAACCTTACTCTTTAGGTCTCCTTCCGAGCATATTTAAAACAGCATTTGTCCAAACGGTCCCTAAAAAAGGCGAGTCTTCTTCTCTCTCCTCCTTCAGACCCATTGTACTAACGTCCCTTCTTTCAAAGGTCATGAAACGCTGATAAACCGTTAGATTATGAAATATCTCGAAACACGAAAACTTCTCAATGACCGGCAGTACGATTTCCGTAGCAACAGGTCATCAGGTGACCGAAAAGTGGAACCAAAGCGTACAGCAATCTAGCGGAAGCAAGATATTTGCACATGATATTTTAAAAGCATTTGACTGAGTTTGGCATCAGGCTCTTTTGTTGAAAATGCGTGCTTTTGGGATCGATGACTCTCTTCTTGGATTACCTTTAGGAACCTTCAATTCAAGTGGTTTTGGATTGTTTCAAGTCCGATGTTAACAAATTAAGTGCTGCTGTACTCCAGGATTCCGTTCTATCTCCGACATCCTTATTCATTTTCATCAAAGATATCTTGTCTGCTACTTGTAATGCAATATATTCCTTTGCTAACGATAGTACTCTCTGCTTTTTATATTCGTTCCCTGACTCACGTCCCTTCTCTTCGGCTGTAGGACGGGAACGGCAGCGTATGTTAGGCTCATTAAATATTCTGATATATTCTGATATTCACAGCATAACTAATTGGGGTACCACAAACATCGAAGAATTTGCTGTCGTTAAAGCGAAATTTCAACACTAAACCATTGTCCATAAATAGTACTTGCATCGTCGAAACCGGAAAACTTTCCATTCTCGGTATGTGTGTCAATGACAGCTTAAGTTGGAATGACCACATATTCGATTTCGCCAAAAAATGCGAAATGTCTAGGATTTATCAAACCATGTAAGAGATACTTTATCCCATCTGATCAGACCTCTATTTATAAGGCATTTATCCGCACGAAATTAGAGTACAATGCCCACATCTGGTTGAGTGCGCCCAAAACATCTCTGTACCTGCTAGATAGGATTCAAAACCGTGCTAGGTGATAATAATATCACCCAGACAATGGACACCCTTGAACACCGACGTAATGTCCCGTGTCTCACTCTGTTTTATCGCAAATTCCAAAACCAGTGCACCATTGAAATCGCCAATAGCATTTCGCCCCTTCAAACTTTTAACTGCAACACCCGTCTCGCTGTGAATGGTCATCAGTATACCCATCAGTAGCCCACTTTCGGACGTACTCTTAAATATCGTGATTCATTCCTAAGCCGTACAACTCGCTTATGGAATGCCCTGCCGTGTTTTTTTATTCCTAGTCCTTCTAACATTCAAACATTTAAAACCAACGTTCATTGGCGCAAATTATATAAAAAAAATGCAGCATATAGTTAGGCGCAGCATTTGGTAAACGGAACATTCGTTTTGAGAAATACCAAAGAAACTTTTCAACTTCATCAAAAGAACAGTATCCCCACACCTGCGCTACATATAAAAGAACTAAAGCTGTCGTTGAGGAAAGAATTTCTGCTTCGAGCTATGGATTACATTCTTTTGTTGATGCAGCGACCTATTACCACTGAGATTGTTCGGCTTTTAGATGTTTATTCATAGTTTAGTTTAAAAACACCAACATTTCTAGGTATTTGTACTCGTGAACAACTTCCACTGTTTTTCTATGATACGTCCATCTTACGCTTTGAAAATATTTACCACCGCCGCCTCTGAACACCATTACATTCTATGTATTCAAGTTCACGCTCGGATTCCAGTATTTATAGTAGACGCTAAGCCTATTCATCAGAAGCTGCAATCCATCGACAGTGTCGGAAAGGAAAACGATGTAATTCGCATACTTAAGAGCTGGAATTTTTATGCTGCCAAGTTCGATTCCACCCTTTACAGCATCTGATATGTCGTTGATGTACAGGATAAACAGTAACGCATTCAAGATATAGTATATCCTAGTTTCATTCATTATTATTGTGAATTCTTCAGACATGGACTCACCATTTCATACATACGCCACATTATTTGCATACATTGCTCTTAGAATATTGATTATTTTAGTTGAGTAAATCAGAGCCTCGCGCGTTATGGTGTCGAAGGCTGCTCGAAAGACAACGAACACGGCATATAGTTTCTTACGTTTCAGTTTATATACCTCAGCAATATTAAGTAATACAAATACTTGACCGATTGTCGAGTAATTTTTCTGAAAACTGCCTGAAACTCCTGCAAAACTTTTTTCTTTGCAACCCAACAGGTGCGTCTCTTAGAGTAACATATATATAAGGGCGGCAAACAACTTGGCAGAGGTGTTCAAGAAAGATATTCCTCTGTAGTGTGTAGTCACCTTTTTGTGCAGTGGATAGATAATTGTCTTTTTAAAACTTTCTGGAATATTTGTTGATTTAAAGATTCAATTGAATTCCCCAACGAGCGCAGACATGAATGCATATGTGCAGTTTTTATAGAACTCGTATGGAATTCTGTCATCTTCGGGGGCCCAGTCATGGCCCTGGAATAGGTGACTTCATGTAAGTAAAAGAAAAGTTGTCTAAGTGTAAACTTCTCCCGGAAATTTAAACGCATTTTTATCAAAACTATGTTTTTGAAGTCGGCGATCAAGATTTCTAAAAAAACGGTCTGGAAATGTTTGTTTGAAATTGTTTGTTGTGTAACATTTAACATTTCTGCCATTTGTTTCTGACTCAAAGTGTTATTTTCATCCAATATTGTTTGCAATTCGGCGTGTTCAAACTTTTTTGGTGGTCTACCACGTTCTTCATTTCTCACATCAAAATCGTTATCTCTGAACCGTTGAAACCATCTTTTGCATATTGCTTCTGATAGCGCATGATCACCATATGCCTCGACAAGCATTCGAAACGACTCTGCAGCACTTTTCTTCAAATGAAAACAAAAAATTAATGCTTTACTCAAGTCATCATTTTCTGATACAAAATTTGACATTTTCAACCCGATGAAAAAATATGATGTTGTTTGCTCAATGACTTGATGTATACTAAATAGGTCTGACAGGTGTTATAACAACTAAAAAAAAAATAAGGCCCGTTCACAATACATGTTCCCTATCGAGACATTTGTATCTTAAGGCTCACTTTATACCGGTACAACTGGTATATACACCCTGCCTGACTCGAACTCTAACTTTTTAAAATGCTATAATTTTGTTATTTTTTCATAAATTTTATTGTGCCAAAGCAAAAAATGTTAGAAAATACATTAATTTTCAAATTGTATCAGTAGTTTTCAATATGTCCACCTTTGGCGCGAATAATGGCCTTGAGACGGCCGAAGAAAGCGTCGTACGCTGCATGCAAGTGGCTCTGCGGTATTTCGGTCCTTTCCCGGCGAAGTGCTTGTTTGAAGTGGTCCAAACTTTCATATTTTTTAGTGCCAACCTTCGCCTTCAAAATACCCCCGACAGAGAAATCCAACGGATTTGCATCCGGAGAATTTGCAATCCATTGTGCCGAAGAAGTGAAGTGTGGAACATTGTTTTTTAACCAATCTTGGTTGCCGCGCGCTTTGTGAGACGGTGCCGAGTCTTGTTGAAATGTCCACGGTCTCTGAACGAACTGATTGTTTGCCAAAGGCTTCAATACTGCCTCTAAAACAGTTTCACGGTTTGACGCCACGGTCCAAAAATACGGAGAGCGACCATCGGCGGTTATGGCGGCCCAAACCATCACCATCGGTGCTACCTGCTTTCTGGTGTCCGTCCGAAGATGTAAATTTTCGAAGGACCACTCTGGAAAGTAAACTCAGTCATTTTGTTTGTTGGCGTATTGCTCGATAACAAATGGCGACTCATCGGAAAAAAAAAACAAATTCGGCAACGTAGCAACTCCTTCGCTCTTTCGACTCTAACTCTTCTCTGTTACGGTGTAAGATCGTGTGCTTTTTAGAACTTCAATGGCTTGAGCCAAAGCTCATTTTTCCGTACGTGTTGCATCCGTTTCAACGATATATTGAGTTCACGAGCCATTTTTCTTCCACTTCGACGCACATTTCGCTCAATTCCGAACCATTTCTGCCGATGTTGCTGTTTTCTTATGACCACCTCCATGGCGTTTTACAACGCTGCCTGTATCACGGTAACGAGCTGTGGCCCGAGACACAAATGATTTATTCACGTTGAGGTGCTGGAGGACTCTAACGATAGCTACTTGTGGTTTTCCAGCCAAATATAAAGCAATCCACACTATCACGTTTGAATTCCACCGCGGATAAAAAATTTTCAACACAACTGAGACGCAAATCGTTTAAGAGGCTTGTAAGTAATAAAATTATCGGCCATGTTTCATGTCATGAACGGTTTGGAAATTATAGCAGTCTGAATTTGGTTGCAGTTCGAGTCAGGCAGGGTGTATAAGCATTGGATGATAGAAAATATTGCGCTGAACTTTTTGTGGGCATCACAAAAGCTTTTGACATGATTAAGCACATCATTCTTCTTAATAATTTATATTGTGTCGGTTTTCATGGCCTTGTACATAATTGGCTTGAGTCGTATCTTCTTGAAAAATAAAACCCAAGAAGTAAAAATACATAGATGAATTTTTAGTAATTCGAAAACTTTAAACCTTGGTGCGCCCCAAGGATCAGTTCTTGGTCCCATACTGTTTCTAATCTATATAAATTCATTATTTAGTCAGCCATTTACAGGAAAAGTTACAGCCGTTCCTGATGATCTTGACATTACGTATCATCTATATTTAAGTTCTGATATAATCATGATGTTCAGCTACTGAGATTATGGTTTGCGGAAAACAAGTTAGCTGTCGGTACTAAAACTAAATTGATGTACATCGGTCCAAATATACAAGAGCCTTCTGACTTTGAAATCTACTTTCATGCAAAAAATTGTGATATCAAATTGTGTTTGTACAGGGTTTAATGATGAAGCATCTTGTGACATAAATTGTTTTAAAATTGAATAAGTAAAGCAGTTCAAATAATTAGGTGCTACTATTGACCAAAATATGAGTTTGGTTTGAACAAATTTTAATTTTGAAACAATATCTTCTTTTGAAGCTTCTATCGTCCCAGAAAATAATATTCCAATCTTAATTACAGTACGGTATAAGTTGCTGGGTAGGTGACTACCGCACCAATCTTCAGCCATTAATCGTTTTGCAAAAGTCCGCAATCAGAAATCTATGTGAAGCAAGTCGTTTAGCTCGCTCTATGACTTTATTTTATTTACCACTAAAACATTTATACTATGTTAAAGGCTCTACTTTTTTTTTTTTTTTTTTTTTTTTTTTTTTTGTGTAAGAGGTTGCTATATGCAAAGTCCCATATCTAACATCAGCAATTTGCGAAGCGATTCAATTAATATTGTGGCCATGCCTACTTTTTGTGCCACTCTATTCAAAAAATTTTACTCCGTTGCGTCCTGTAAATTGTTTGATAGGCTTCCTATGAATATTGTACTCATTACATCTGTGCCCAACATCTTAAAAAAAGTTAGAAAGTTCAAGTTCTACTGTCCTATGTTATTAAAACAAAATTTTTTTGTACATTCATACCTTGTCACCTTTTTATTTTTGTTTTCCCTGTTATTGAAAAAAAAAGTGTTTTGTTTATATTTGTGGATCCCATCCCAAAGGTACTGCGCCGGCTTGGCAGCCAAGAATGAATCAAGCCAATTTTTGATATTCTGCTCTGATGTGAACCGTATTTCAGTGAGGGCGTTCTGCACCGATCGGAACAAATGGTAGTCAGAAAGGGCAAGGTATGAGATATAATGTGGGTGGGGTAAGACTTTCCATCCACTGTTTTCCAAATAGTTCCTAACCGGAATAGCAACATGGGGCCGAGAGTTGTCATGATGGAAAATTATTGCCTCGTGTCTGGCCGCATATTCCGGGCGTTTTTCGGCTACTGCTCTCTTCAAATGGATTAATTGTGTTCAGTAGCATTGTCCATTGATGGTTTTACCCGGTTTTAGCAGCTCATAATACAGCACACCCATCTGATCCCACCAAATACAGAGCATTTCCTTCGCGCCATGGATATTCGGCTTTGCCGTTGATTTGACTGCTTGGCCGGGTTTTACATATGACTTTTTGCGCTTGGGGTTGTCGTAATGGATCCATTTTTCATCACCAGTAACAATCCGATGCAAAAACGACTTACTTTTGTGGCGTTCCAGCAGTATTTCAGGCATGCAAAACCGCTTTTCGACGTCTTTCGGCTTGAGTTCATGTGGAACCCAATTTCCTTGCTTTTGAATACATCCAGCTGCTTTTAAACATTTTGAAATGGCTGCTTGAGTGCCACCCAAGGATTCTGCGAGCTCTTCTTGTGTTTGGCAACAATCTTCATAGAGTAATGCTTCCAGGTCTTCATCTTCAAACTTTTTTGGCTGCCCAGGACGTTCATAGTCTTCCAAGCCAAAATTACCACTTTTAAATCGTGCAAACCACTTTTGGCACGTTTGCTCAGCTAGCGCATGTTCACCATAAACTTCCACCAAAATACGATGACTTTCGGCAGCAGTTTTCTTCATATTAAAGTAATGAAGAAGAACTCCCCGTAAAAACACGTTTTCAGGCACAAAGTTCGACATATTTGAGTGAAAAAAATTATTGTTGTTTACGCTTCAAATGAATGACATATACTAAAATCACGTACAATGACAGTAGCTTTCCAATGCATGTTACAATGGAATAATAACAATAGAATAATACAAGTTACGCCATCTCTTAGCAAACCACGAATTAAGTTATAGACCAAATATTTTGTGAGAATAAACTATTTCCTATACAGAGTCCATGTTGCCAAAGCCAAGTATAGTAACTTCCTCTTTCGTTTCTTTCACCGTAGCCATAGTTTCGTATCACACATTCTTCATTCCGTTTTGTAGTCGTGACTGACTAATAATTCCTTTGGTGCTGATTCTGTCAGTGCATACACTTGAGTTATAGAACATTTTGAGTTGTTTATTTTCAACTGGAGTGCTGCTCTTTTTTCTATTTTATTTTTCCATTTCTTTCACCTTTGAATCCAAAGAGGTTTCCATTTCTTTTTTCTATAAGTTTTCCTCTGTGTAATCGAGTTTCCGCAAGTCCAACTATATCCCATTTCACTTTATCAAGTGCTTGAAGTTTAATTTGAAGTTCAATTTGACATTTTTCTTCCTTCAAGGTGTGTTCATTAAATGTGCATATGTCTTGACTATTTTTTCTAGAGTTTGCTTGTATATTGGTTAGTTTGGTTAGTTTGGTTAGTTTGGAAGGTTTTTATCTAAGCTCCTCCTAAGTTTTCAAGGTTTTTTTGTATTTTGTTCACTTTTGGTTCATCATATTCCGATTTTATGGCCTCGTCAAAGGCTTACTGATTACAAACCGCAAATTGGCCATCAGAGAGTTAGCAGAGCAGAAGGAGTAACACCTCCGTTCATGAGGACTTAACCAATCAATTGAGCTTGAGACGTGTTGCTGCAAAGATGATGCAAAGGACAACTTACAAAACAACATGTAGAGATTATAAAATGCATTATTATCATTATAAGTGGCAAGATGTAGGTTAAGGAGTATGACACGGAGACCAGACATCAAGCGAGTTGTTTTCCATCCAAAAAGAAAAAGACGTTCACTGTTTAATTGATTACTTTAGTGTTGTTGAAAGTCGGTAGAAACAGCTCTGGATTCACTAATCAGCACATCGCACGATCCCTACAATATAGAGAATAGACAATGGTCGCTTTCTTAGACACAAAGGGTGAATTTAATAACTTCAACACATCGGCAACCTCGACTGCGTATTCAACTCTGCAAGTAGTTGATCAGTTGATCAGTTTTATGCTAAATAGCAAGATAATCAACTCCAAAGATGTGTCCTTTCATTACTTATCTGAATCTTAGTGGTCAATGAACTGCTGATATATGTACCTGGAACTGGACGATAGCAGGATGATTGCCTATGAGGATGACGTTGCTATAGCAGTCTCAGGTTAGTTAACATCTTAGTATCATTAAAGAATTCCTTGAGCTAAATCTTAACAGATTAACCCGTTTGGCGGATCGCTGTGGATTGGGAGTTAACCCTCATTAATCTGAAATTCTAATCATAGACCTTCCCTCAATCAACGGCACCAGTTAAGTCTCCTCAGATACAAAATACAAATTTTTGACAGAAAACTAACATTCAAGAAAGAATCAAGAAATCTACAGTAGTTTCATTCTCTTGCAAAACCCACTGGCTATACATCTCGGTTATAAGGCCGATACTAACCTACAAAGTGGTTGTATGGTGAACGGTCTTAGAGAATGCAGTCAACTGCAGCAAATTAAGCAGAGTCCATAGAACAGCATGTATGTTCATAAGTGGAGCTCTACGCATTACTCAATCGCCTTAAAGTGACTACACAGTGGGCAAATAAATTAACTGGCAACGCTTATATTCGACTCGAAAAAATTGATATATCCCGATATTGTTTTGACAAAGACTCTCATGTAAGGATCCCCGCTAGATCCTTCAGGGTGGAAGATGCTTTCATGGATAACAAGTGAATCCACTTCCATACAGATGGATCTAAGACCGATAGCGGGATTGGTGATAGTGTTTTCTCAGATAAGTTTAATCTAAGTTTCTCCTTCTGCCTTCCAAACCACTGTAGCATGTTCCAGGGAGAAATTTTGTCGATTAAAGGAGTCCAGTCCTGGAATATCCGCATCTTTTCGGAAAGTCAGGCCGCTACCAAGTCCCTGGACTCAGTTAACATTAAATTCTAGAACCGCCCTTGACTGCTGATCATCTCTTTGGGATATGGCAGAGCAGTTCAACCTTTACCAGTGTTGGATGCCGGGGCACAGAGACGTTCCGGGGAATGGCGCTATGAACCCTCCAAATTTTGAATCATTCTACCTTTTCTACCGTAAAAAGGTAGTATCGCTATGCCAATCGTTACGTGCAAACTAATATTAAAGTTGGATGCCAACATTCTAAGAACAAACCTTGAGTGGACTGTTGGATCAACATATCTAGCTACCAAACAGATCTGGCCAAAGCTGGATCTGAATCGCTCTGAGAGTTTCATCTTTCTATATAGGAAACATCTCAGCGCCATCATTACTGAACACTGCCTTACGCGCAAACATACAAGATGGCTTGGCGTCTTTACAAATGATTTCTGCAGAAGCTTCATGAACGAGGATTAGAAGAAGACAATCCTCCACCTTCTCTGTACATGCCCAGCTCTCTTCCGAAGAAGAAAACTCTACTTTTGAGTTTGTGACTTAAGCAGTCTTGAAAATATAGACTTTAACAGTCTCCTACGCTTTATCATGAGCTTAAATTGATTCCAAGAGTAGGAAGATCACAGATACACGTGGCATCACAATGGGCATCACAATAGGTGGGTTGGTTTTTCCAACAGTCACTCTTACCTAACTTAACCTGAGAATTTTCAACCCATAGGTTACCATTTGCCCTTTAATAAACAGAATTTGGGCACTTCGACAATCGCACTATCGACCATGCTGGTAATAGTAAATGATTTCAGGTTATAAGCCGATGGAAAGAAATATCAGCGCTATATACTATATTTCTATCAAGGTATATGGACATATCAGATACCAACAATTCATAGGATTTTGTGCTACACAAAATTCAATACAAAATTATACACTTGTGCCAATTAAAGATAAAATTTCTTATTCAACTTACCGGTAGAACTCTCGGTTTGTATCTAAGATTTCGCATTTCCTGGAAGTGATGCGAATAATAGTCATCTCGGTTGACCTCTCTCAGTTCCTCTTCTTTTCTGAAATGTCGTGTCAAGATACGGACACCCCTTAGATGTGTATGAAGTTGTGAACCGAATATGATTATGCCTGGATTTGGCAAAGCCTGTTTGTACAATGAAAAGAACAAAAATTTCCAAAACATCTCAACCCATCCGAGTACTCGTTTATATATATATATGTAGGTGTGAATTTAATAGAATCATACCGTTCGGGTACATTCTGCAATGCAATATCCACTTAGAGGAAATCCAGTCTGACCAGGAGGTATTGCCATTTTATCCGTATACTCCAGTCCGAGTTCCATAACACCAGCATCAAACTGTCTCAATTGAGCAACCATACGAATTCTCATACCCGAACTGTCAATACGACCTGCAATGCAATCAAATCTCAGTTAGGAACATCGTTCAAGTGTAGTGAAAGAACATGGCCCCAAGCACGCACCGTCTATCAGGTCGGGATTATTGAAATGCACTTCTAGTCGGATGTATGGATTGTAGTCAGTACCACCCACTGGGAGGCCTGTCTCCGGTGGATATGTGAATGTACTTGCTCCCATTGCCCATAGTGATATAACCTTTGAGCAGACTTTAGCCTCAACTGGCAGGGAATCGCAATCCCCATTGTAGAGAGGAATCTCAACAGAAGGATCTGTCTGACAGTGGAATACTTCCATGTGATGTACCAGATCTGGTGTCGTGATGAGTGGCTCGAACTGCACGATATGATGTTTCATTTGGAGAAAGTCATTTAGCTTTTGGATGTGACACCAGTAAGTTGTTTCCTTTGCAGGCACTTTCACATTGTCTAGCCGTATAATTGCCTCCTTTAAATCTCTATGGGGATTAGTAACACATATACAAAGATAGAAATTGTAGTAACTTTAATTGCGAGTACTTACGTCTCAGGGATGATTATTTTATCAGCCCTTAGAAGTTGCATCATTTTAATGCCTGACTCGTGCTTGGATGCGTTGGGGAACGCAAACTGGTGGTCTTCCATGGCTAATGGGATAATTCCTCTGGCCCACATTATATACATAGTTCCCTCCTGTAAAGACATTTGTTATGATTAGAAATAGAAGCAATCACATTGGGAGTACCGACGCAATCTGAACAAAAACTTACATGCATCCGGAAGTCCAATGGGTCACAAGTGTCAAATTTTCTCTTAAACGCCAAAGTCGCATCGTCCATTTTAAAGAGCTCACAATCTTGCTGGTAATCCTTGTGAACGAAACGTCCATCGGAGCTGGTGTACGTGTCAGTGACGACGTTGAAAAACCCATTTTGATTTTCGAAAAAGCATACATCGGCGTCCCCTAATTCGCCGCGCTTTGAGAATCCCAAATAAAACCAGCGATGCTGAAAGTTAAAGGCATTCTGGACGTGAAATAGTATTTCCTGTTTGTACCAGTCCACCATCCAACTTAGTTTTATTTCCTCGTGTTCATCTAGGTAGATCTCGTGGAGTTTTGTATCTGAGAGTTCTACAAATAGAGATATGAACATTTATATAGATTGTCTTGTATCTGGGTGTGTGTGCAAGGATTATAGAGGGATTTTATGCGATGTGATGGGAATTATAAGAACGGATTTGCAATAGTTTAACTTGAGTTTATTTTTCCAGTTACAGCTTTGTGGATATGCATACACATACATATACTCGTACGTGCAGAAGGATGAACGATGCTGCAATATTAATAAATCTCAGAAAAAATGCAGCAAACGTTTCAACAACGTATGAAGGGTAAAATGGCGAAAAATGTCCCTCGGAATTTTCATTGCAAGCAACACTTTAAAAGGGATAACGATGATACGGTATTAGTGGTAAACCAAATCTGTTACTACAATATTACCCAGATAACCGTACGTCCACGATGTAGAGATACATTTTTTACCTCAAAGTTGACAAAATATGTGGTTATTGTTTTTTTTTTTTTATATGTTCTTAGGACTTAGTTTTAACAGCACATAGCCAATGCCAAGTTCGGTTTGGTAGGGAAGTCATAAAAAGCTTAATCACGAGTCGCAGACTTTCATGACTAATTTTTCGAATGTACATTGCTGTACACTTGTCATGTCAGTTCGTGGACTCCGTTTAGGTAAGGGACGTTGGTGACATGGAGAGAAAAGTCCACAACGAAGTCAAAGACTACGTCAGCTTCGCAATATTTGAAGCTCAGGTCAATTGAGGATTTTAAACTTAGACAACATGTCGAGAAAAGGTTGGAGAAAGAGGAATCGATGGGTTTTGATCATATTTTTATGCTAAAATACTCGTTATTGGTTCCAAGCAAAGTACGTCAGGGAATGCTAGGAGGTCTCTTAGGCGCTGATTGGACTTAAAATTCTAGAAAAACTAATCCAGATAAGCATTACCAACAATTTTAAGAAAAAGCCAAGGATGTGTTTCCGTTATTTGCCAAACAGAAGAAAATAAATAATCCCAAGCTCTGCTCACAAAAAAAAAAAAAAAAAGAAAATAACTGGCTTCTCAGAAAGAAGAAGAAATTTCATGAGAAGCGGATGAACGAAGAACTACAGAAATGATGTTCTAAATTTTTATTAGAAAACAAAATGAACATGCCAGACAACTACAAAGCCAGAATGGAAGCCTACGAAGATGAACATTGGTAATTGGTAGTAGAATCATAGTCGATTCTGAGAATATGAAAAAACTATCCATGCAGACTGTGAAACAGCGATGATGGTCAAAATGCCACTGAGAGGCGAAATGAACGATTTACCCTGGCTACGAACTATTGCCATGTTCCTATCCATAATTCAACTTCATGTGGCTAAAATTTCAAGCAAATTATTTACTATTCCTTAATTTACAGAAGCAACAAACTGGAATTTGAAGCGCTGTCTGGCTCCATACAATAAATTGTATCCCTCTATCCTCGTACTGAAACCCTTATTACGGATGATTTTAATATACACAATCCTGAGTGGCTTCGACATCTTTGACCCGAAGGAGGGTGTGAAGATCTGTGCTGCGGAAAATAACTTGACCCAGCTTGTTGATAGTAGTCATACTGCCAACACCCTGGACTTATTTTTAACTCTAGGCTCGTCAGAATATTGCTACCAGCTAATCTCTCGTACACTCAATAGAGAAAGCCAATTGTTAAGTTTCTTTGATAACGACGTGGATGCCGCTGCTGATATGATCACAATCATCTCTTTCGAATGGGATTTTTTGTCCCCTATCGGATGAAGAGTTTCAACCTAAAAGAGAAGGAGTGGTACGATTCGAGCTGTCAAGGGACTGTCAGGGTAAGAGAAAAAGACGAGCTTGACTGGGGAAAACCGAAAAAAGTTCAAACGAGCCAGGAATTACTGCAACGTCTTTTTCCAGAGTTAGTAAAAATTGTTGGTCGTTCGTCAAAAATATTAGAAATCCTGCCTCATCTTCCATCCCAACGCTCATTTACAATAACATTCAAGCTGTCAGCCTTTTGGACAAGACCAATCTGCTCACTTTGCGGCCAGCCCAACACTTCTAGATTGTGCTTTGTCCCCACCTACACTGAAGTGCATCGAATCTTCAATGAAATGAATCAACTTTCGCACTCGTGTAGTAGCAGGAGTACTTAAAGCTCTTACTAAATACAAATCCGCTGGTCCAGATGGTATATCTCCCCTTCTTCTGAAGAGGTTCTCTTCCTCACTTTTAAAACCACTGCGTTAGCTTTTTCATAAATCCCACGCCTTAGAATTCTATCCGAGTAGACGAAAAACAGCATTTGTCCAGCACGTCCTTAAAACATGCGAATCTTCTACTCCCTCTTTCTACAGACCTTTTACACTTACGTCCCGTCTTTCCAGTGTCATGGAAACGCTGATAAACTGTCAGCCCAAGAACGATTTCGAAACGCGAAAACTTCTCAGTGACCGACAGTATATGTAGTTTTCGTAGCAACAGGTTCATTGTTGATGTCTCACCGAGAAGTGGAAACGAAGCGTAAATCACTTTGATCAAGCAAGATAATTGCACTTGATAATTTTAAAGCATTTGACAGAATTTGGCATCAGGCTCTTTTATCGAAAATGCGTGTTTTTGGGATCGATGACTCTCTTCTTGGATTAAAAATTACCTTTCGGAACGTTTAATTCAAGTTGTTTTGAATGATTTCGAGAAGAATGGTGTTCACAAAATAAATGCTGGTGTGCCCCAGGGCTCGGTTCTGACTCTGACACTCTTTTTAATTTTCATCAAAGGTCTCTTGTCTGCTACTTCTTATCCAATACATGCCTTTGCTGATGACACTACACTCCGATTTTTTATATTCGTTTTCGGACTCACGTCCATTGTTTTGTAACGAACGGCAGCGTATGTAAAGCTCATTAAATTCCGATATTAACAGCATAACCAATTGGCGAAATGTTTCCAAAACACAATGCTGTCTGCTGTCGTTAAAGCGAAATCTAAGAACACAGCTATTATCCATGAATGCGACTTACATCGTTGAAACCGAAAAACTTTCTATTCTCGGCATGTGTGTCAATGACAACATACATTGGAATGACCCCGTATTTGGTGTCGTCAAAAATGCTGCAAAACGTCTAGGCTTCTTCAAGACTGGCATCGCAAGCCTGGCATCGCAAGCCAAGACTAGGTTTATAAGGGGTGATTCATCGTAAGGTTTGACTTTCAATAGACTCTTTTTGGCAAATAACGCGTGACTTCTACCAAACTACTTTGTCATATTTATTCAGTATCGTTTGGCAAGTCATCACGAAAAGACTCACACTACAAAAGCGTTTTCAAAATTTTCAGCTGTATTACGAAAATCAGCGTTCTGTGAAAAATGTTTTTCGTGCGATTCGAGGAACTTACGGTGTGCATGATCGACCTATTGAATCCACTATTGCCAATACCATTCGCAAATTTAAGTCCCAGCTTACATTAGTGCATGATACTCGACAATTTAGACCACATCCAGCATGTAGTGAAGAAACTATAGCAGCTTAGCTGAGAGTGTAGACGAAGACCGTAACGAATAGATTCGTAGTCGTTTTCAGCAGCTTAGCTTGGCGTATTCGACAGCTTGGCGTATTTTACGTGAGGATCTCGGCCTAAAAGGGTACAAAATTCAACTGGTGCAAGAATTGCAGGCGACTTGAATTTGCGTCAGTGAATGGGCTCTGGAAAACACAATGAAAATCTGGTGGTCAGTGATGAAGCCCATTTATAGTTCAATGGATACGTTAATAAACAAAAGTACCGTATTTGGGCTGATGAGCAACCCGAAAAGTACCAAGAGCTACCACTACATCTATTAAAGACAACGGTATGGTGTGGTTTATGGGCTGGTGGAATCATTGGTCCATATCTCTTCAAAAATGAGGCAAATCAGAATGTTACCGTCAATGGTAACCGTTATCGCGCCATGTTAACGGACTATGTGCTCCTTGAAATTCAAGCACATAGCACATGGTCTCGGTGAGCTCTGGTTTCAACAAGAAGACGCTACGAGCCATACAGTGCGTGAAACAATGGACTTGTTGAGAAATCATTTTGGTGAGCACTTAATTTCACGTTTTGCTACGGTAAATTGGCCGCCTAGATCGAGCGATATCACACCTTTGGACTATTTTCTCTGTGGATATGTAAAGTCACAGGTCTTCAGGAATAAGCCAGCTACGATAGACGATTTGGAAGCCAACATTACTTGTGTTATCCACGACATACCAGTCGCTATGCTCGAACGAGTCGCCCAAAATTAGAGCTTCTAAATGGACCACCTCAGACGAAGTCTGGCCAGTATTTACATGATGTTATTTTCAAAAGTAAATGCCATGAATTGTTCTTTTAACCAATGATAAATATTTTGAGTTCTCTTTCAAATTTATGTATTTTATTTTACATTATAAGCCAAACCTCACGATAAATCACCCTATACATCCGTGTAAGATTATGCTGATGCAAGAATAGTAATCATCTTCTCAAACGAGGCTTATTTTTGGCTCAGCGGCTATGTCAACTAGCAAAATTTCCATTATTGGAGTGAACACAATCCAAAAGTGTTCGACCAAGCTTCAGTGCATCGGACCTTATTTCTTTCAAAATGAGAAAGGAGACACCGTTACAGTCAATGGTCTCAGGTAAAGAGCGATGTTAACCGATTTTCTGTGATCAAAGCTCGATCACATCGATATATTCGGGGTGTGGTTCTAACAAAACGGCCACGCAACCTCGAAGTTGTGAAGGAGAAATTCGGCAATTGGGTCATCGCATAGCGAGCGCTCATCAATTGGCCGCCGCGATCATGCGATTTGACACCAATCGATTATTTTGTCTGAGTCTACGTCAAGTCCTTAGTCTACGCTAACAAGCCAACTGCTTTGGACGACCTCGAGGCCAACACTCGACACGCTACTGCCGGAATGGTTTCCGGTTTCTGAAAGTTAATCTGCAACTTCCAGTCATTGCAATATCATTTTATCGTGATCGGTTCAAGAACATATTAATGTTCTCGATCTTTGAACCTGATCTTTACGCTATCTTTCTTACTTCTCAGCAACTTCCTTTCGAAATGGAAAAAAGGACCTGATTGTCCGGGCCAATGATATCACTCACCTTGTATGTACGAGCACAGGAAATTCGTTCCAATGGTTTCTACCTTCTCTTGAAGATCCTCGACCACAAAGAAGTTGTTATCATCAACAGCTTCTCTTGGATTTACACCTGCTGTTACCAGTAGTTGTTCGTTGTTCGTAATTCGATCGGTCTGTAGACAGGGAAGCTCGTTTTGATCTTTTCTCCGAAATATTCTATTTATTTGCGGGAATATATTCAGGTTGCTGGTGCTTACAGCTTGAACTTTATTGTTCCAATACAAACTTATAGATGCTTTGTAATTTTTTTATTAATACTTTGAGCTTTTTCATCGACGACTTCAGAGTCATGACCTCCAAGTTATGTCCGTCAGTTAACCGTTTGTGCAAGGTATGCAATCTCGACAGCAGTTGCGAAATGTGTCTTTATTGTCGGTGTGGTTATACCGAGGTATCGTATTGTCCATCGTTCGTTTTATGGTTTCGTCCATTTGTTTAAGAAACATGTCAATCTCCCCGATTGATATATTTCTGTTGGAACGTGGGTAAAGCGTGTACGAGGAGAATGCTCTCGTCGAAATTCTGGGAAATGAGTCCAACGCACCCTACTATAATTGTGAGAATATCAATGAACCAACTCCTCCAATTCTGCAATTTCATTGGGAACGTTATTTCGGTACTGAGACCGCATTGGTCACTGTCGTACACAAAAGTGCGTAGACAATTTATAGTTTGTTGTTTCGTGCATGCCTGCTGTATCCGTGTGTCGAACAACAGGAGATCCAGATAGAAAACCTGTCTAGAAACCGACGGACTATTTGCCGCTTTAAGACCGATTATGTGTATTTGAAATCTTGACCGATTATGAAATAGTTCTTATCAGATTCCAGCCTCAGGAATGAAAAAAGGGTTTCGAGCTCTGAGATAAATAAGGTAGATTGAGTAGCTTTAAGTACAGAGACCATGTTCAACCGCTTTCCGTTTTGGAGAGAGATGTACGCGATGTATGCTTCTAAAATAGACCCTGGAACCTTTACATCACGCGGCTGTGCACTCTTTTAAATCGCGAGCCCTCTCTCACAAAGATTGCAACTCCATTTCCTTCTACAAAGTTGGGTTGGTTTCTTCATACAATTTTATATTTTCTATGTCTCATTTTGGGGTTTTATCCAGCTTTGTTTCGCTAACTCAAAAAGTGCAGCTATTCGTTCGAACCTCATCAGCGAATCTACATTCAACACAAGGACCTTCAGAGTTCTACTCGCCAAATTCGTACCCAATACGACTGGAGGAATTGTAACAGGTGCTTATGGAGTTAATCGATTTGGCAAGTGAAGTATACATGTGCGACATTTAGAAGTTAAACAAAACATAAGAAAATATAAACATGCCTCTATCACATATTATATAGGGTTTTCCAATAGGGACTTTACAACTTTGAATTTAATTTGTGAACGCACTCTTTCACTAATCATCAAACAGTCACTGTCAATTTATTCAGTTAACGCACCATTTTCATCATGGTAAAGTACACTAACGAGCGACGTCTGCAAATTATAAAAATTTTCTACAGATATTCGGAGTCGGTGACTGCAACTTTAAGAGCGTTAACTCCAATTTGTCGTTATTCTCGTCATAGTAGACAGGCAATAACAAGTTTAGTGCAAAAACTTGAGTCTACATATTCGTTGTGTGATGTTGCCGTGTCAGTGAGAAAACGGGTTGGTCGAAGTGTCGGAAATATCGCTGCCGTTTAGACGTCCGTAGCAAACGATCCAAATCAGTCAATTCCACTGCGTTCTCAAAAATTGGGCATCGCTTAGACCACATTATGGCGTATTTTGCGTAAGGATCTTGGCTTACACCCATACAAGATCAAGCTGACTCAAGAATTGAAGCCAATGGACCATTTGAAGCGACATACGTTCTCCGATTGGGTTCTGGAGAAGATGCACCAAGATGATGAATTTCATCGCAAAATCATCTACAGTGACGAAGCTCATTTTTGGCTCAATGGGTTCGTCAATAAGCAAAATATGCGTTATTGGTCGGGTAAAAACCCACATGTCCTTCATGAATTACCACTTCATCCACAAAAAATAACTTTTTGGTGCGGTTTGCATGCCGGCGGCATTATTGGGCCATATTTTTTCGTCGACGATAACGATCGTCACGTTACTGTGAATGGTCAGCGTTATCGCGCCATAATCACCGATTATTTTTGGCCCGAATTGGAAGATATGGACTTGGACGACATGTGGTTTCAACAGGATGGTGCAACAAGCAACACAGCACACGCTACAATCGATTTATTGAAGAGTAAGTATGGTGAGCTCAGAGCCAACATTGAACGCAAAATAGCGGCCGTTTCGGCCGAAATGTCTGGCCGAGTCGTTGAAAATTGGGTCCAACGAATCGTCCGCTGCAAACGTGTCCGTGGTGGCCATATGAACGAAGTCGAGTTCCATTCATAAACATTTTGATTGTACTTCAAGCCAATAATAAAGTTTTTGAAATATCTCAAATGTTTTGCCTTTTATTTAAAAAAAAAATTTGTCAAGTCGTTATTAGAAAACCCTTTAGGTATGATCCAGTAGCAAATTTTGAAATAATAGTTCATCAGACTGCTGCTTCTATATGCAACCCCAGCACAAGGTCCCATTGGCACACACAGCAACTCCCGTATTCTTTACAGACTTGGTAATGTACCTAAGTTGCTTGCTATGAAATTTTCCACTACAAATTTTAGTCAACAGTCCATCCGTACTACTGCCACAAGCACCTTCCTACGCTGATGTCTTCAGTACTCTATTTCTCTTGCTTAAGATGGGAAAATAAGAGAATAAGTTGATGGGATTCACATCTGCGACTTATGTCATATGAATTACAGACATACTAAAACATTGCTTGTCATAAATACTTATTTGTGAATCTAAAGCAACATTTTTGACATCCGTCGGGCAAAACCGGAAGAAATAGCTTTAATATACTCCGGTCGGAAGAAATATCTAAAAATATTTAAATTTCAAAGCCCCATCATAGTCTTTATCATAGGCAACAAATTGGTTTTTCTGTTTACCATCGTTCAGAAGACCAGAAAACACCAACACTGAATTGAAAAGGCTAGAAAATAGAACCAATTCTCATCAGGAAATCGCAATAAATCGAATTATCGGTTACACTTTTAAGGCGTCTTGTAGTCAAATTAACAAAAGCCACGTAAAGTCAATTTCAAATACTTATTGGATGACTCATATTAACGGATATAAACAACACCATACTAGATTTGGCGTCCCAAAGCCATTCCATTTCAATCTTTTTCGTTCTCAATGCAATCAAAGTAAGTACCTCAAGCTTGAGGAAGACAGATACTAATCGTTTTAAAATTGAAACAACAAACAAGCATACGGAAGATACTTATTTATAATGCATGAGTTCCGGTGGCTTCCTCTGGAAAATCCATAAGCAATATGCACAATAACAAACATCTCTGCGAAAAATTCTCCTGCCACAGTAAAAAGATGGCCGTATTTAGATACGGTCTCTTTGCAAAACAGAAAGAACAATTCCAATAAATGTTTAATGAAAACATATTCGCAAAAAAATGCGCGTGTTTGCACAGTGAATTAAACAAGAGTTTCTGTATCTATGTTACTTGTACTCGTTTGTGCATACAACGAGTAGATTTAGGCAGATCCATATGTAAATATTTACTTTAATTTTTTTTTTCTTTTTATAGCCCAATTCCTTATTTGAAAAAAATCTAACGACTTGCACGTGTCACAACTATCTAAAGCACATTACAGTATGGGTACTCCTATGAATTTTTAATTACTCGAAAATTGTCTTAGGTTATTGTTAATAAAATAATTTGGGTCCGCTGGCCATATGAATATTAAAGCCAATAATTAGACTTGTGCGCGACACATGACAAAATCTATAAAAGTCCTGACACTGGCATTCCAGAATTTTAGTTTCATAACACTTCGAACCGGGCGGGAACAAGAATTTTAAATTCGAGATATCTATTCGATGGAAAATAATTTAATGTTTGTGACTTGTGTTCTTTGTGTATTTTATGCGTGGATAAATCGGGCACGCCTTAAACTCATATGGCAGCTGAACGGGGCTCGTGGAATACTACAGCAGCCCTTGTTGAATATCATTATGTGGAAAATGCTTGACCCAAAAAGTGGGTGATCCATTTCGATGGTGTTTTTCGGGAGAAGTGTTTCAAGTGGTTATGTCGTTTTATGGTTTGTTTTTTGCTTATTGTAGGACTGTTGGAAACCCTAAGAAGCCTTCGGAAGTATTTTAAGCGACCTTGCGGTTTCCTCTTTGGAACGCAGTGCTTAATTTATATTGATGATCCGATGCTGATGGAGAGAGTTTTGAATTCACCTGAATGCTTGGATAAAACCTTCTTGCAGGATGGTTTCTTTGTCCGCAAGGGATTGTTACATGCTAGAGGTATGTTATAAAAAAAAAAAACACAAAATTATGTGTCCACATATTCGGTATAGACGTGAAAGTGTGCTAAAGAATCAAAGTGCTAATACCCAGTAAAAATAGAGTAAAGTATTTCTAGTAATCAAGAAGTTTAAAAGGAAAACATGTGCTAATTTCAACAGTGCCTCAGTGGACGGGCCAGTCAGTTGTCTTCAATGTTGTATTGCAGGACGGTTAAGAATCCTTTTAAAATTTCATATAGTTTTCCTCTATTATCCAACTAAGTTGGACTACCTCTTGAAAATCTTCACTAAGAAATATGTTGATAATTGCAATATATTGTATCATAATACCATGGTATCTAGATAGGTAGAAAAGAGTGGCGGTTGGAAAGGACGAACCCACTTAGGCCTATTGGTCCATTGTGATGCCACGTGGATCTGTGATCCTCTTACTCATGGAAGCAATTTGAGTTTATGATGAAGCGTAGGAGACTGTTCACGTTTGTATTCTTTAGATTGTTTAAGTTATTGTAGAAGAAAGCTCCTAAGTTGGGTGTTTTTTCTCTGGGAGGGAGATGGAGATGTATAGAGCTTCTACAGAATATATAGTATATAGTGATGACACCTATGATGGCACTGAGATGTTTCCTGTTTAGAAGGATCAGATTCTTAGATCGATGGGTGGCCCGGCTTGGCCACCTCTGTAGAAGATAATCGGCATTCAAGGACGGTTTTATAATTCAATAAAACTGACTTCAGGGATTTAAGTCCAGTGAATTGATAGCAGCCTGACTATCCAAAAAGATGCGGATATCCTTTGCAGATATCACGTTTTAAATCGCCAGAATTTCCGCCTGGAACACGCTACAGTGAGTTGGAAGATCTTCCGTCGCTATTGGTTTTAGATTCATCTGTTTAAACGTGGATTGACTTGTCCTCCATGAATGTATCTTCCTCCCAAAAGGATCTAGTGGGGAAGCTTACATAAAAGTCTTTGTCAAGCCAAAGTTCGGGTATGTGTAATCGATAATCTCTGTGAGGATTCCTAATATATATAGAATATAAGTGTGATCAAATAAATTATTTGTCCACTGTGTAGTCGCTACTTGTCTGCTGAAGACATCGATAGGCATCAATTAAAGCAGAATGTTTTAAACCCCGAAGGGAGTAGAACGTAGAGCTGTTCTTTGGACTCCGCTTAGTTTGCTGCAGTTGACTGCTTTGTCTAAGGCCGTCCACCAGACATCAACCCCGTAGGTGAATATCGGTCTTATTACCGAGATGTATAGCCAGAGGGTTATGCGAAGTTGAAGTCCCCATTTGTTCCCAATGGCCATACCATGCTAAAGGGTGTTTTTCTTTAACTGGATGACCTTTCAAAATGACCGTGGTGTCATGTTTGCTATTTATTTAACTTTTTTTTTTACAATAGTATTCAAATGAGTAGACCCCAGGAGATCGAATTACTTAATCTTAAGTATTTTGGATATCGGTTTTCAATAAGAGTTAATTAATAGAAGATTACGGAATGTTTTTGGTCCTCATAATCAACTAACTGAGCTCATATTGTACATTCGACAAGACATTCGACATCGTCGATCGCAACAAATTGGTTTTTGTCGGTCTACCATTTCTACAACTTTGTGAAAAGATTCCGACCTACACTCGTGTTAGATTAAGCTGATGGAGGAACAAAACGCACGTTGGCTGGGCTCTTCAGGAGCTTGAAGGCAATAATTTTTTTTTCCAAGAATCGTGTTAAGTGACGAAGGTTACATTTGGCTTGCGGTTTTATTTATTTATTTTATTTTCAAAGGAAGCAATACAAATAAATTTGTATCGTCCGGAGTATAACACCGGGGTGCTATGCCCATATGGCTGTTATAGATCGTACGAGTTGCAAGTAAATATTTAAAATACATAAATGTACATTCCTGGCATATTTTTAAACTGGGTACTTAAGCACGTTATTTAAATTAAATTATGTTAAACCTATGTTGATCTAGAAGTGGCAACAAGGTTGATGTTTCAGGGGGTATAGATTGATTAAGTAGTTCTTCCAGCTTTGGGAAGTTGTTTGCGAAATGTTGTCTTGTGATTTGGCAGCTTTGGAGTATGTGATATACGAGTACGCTGCGAATTTCATTGCATGAATCACAAACTGACGGAGACAAGTGGGCTTTATCGAACATCATGTGCCCTAGCCTTAACTTACATAATTTGACTGCATGCAATCGGCTTAATGAATTGTTGTAGAGAACGTTCGCTAGTGTTATAATTCATTTGTGCGAACGCTTTTTTTAATCATCGAAGCACTTATCATAAGCACCTTTTGCTTTAGCCTTGAGCTCCTCCAGCGATGCCGTTTTTATTTCCTCAATCGTTGTAAATCTCTGTCCTTTCATAGGTCTCTTCAGTTTTGGAAACAGGAAAAAGTCGCATGGGGCCAAATCCGATGTGTGTTGCTTTCGGCCAAAAAGCTTCTCACAAGCAACGAAGAATGAGCAAGTGCTTTGACGTGATGCAAAAGCCATGAATTGTTTTTCCACAATTCCGAACGTTTTTTTCGTATTGCTTCTCACAAATGGCGCATAAATTCAAGGTAATCCTTGAATGATCCACGGCTATCAAAAAGAAAAAGAAAACAATGATCCAAACTTTGACATTTGATCGAACTTGGTGTGCCTTTTTCGGCCTTGGCTCTCCTGAGTGCTTCTATTGAGACGATTGAGCTTTGGTTTCGACGTAGTAAATATATACTCGTGATTCGTCAGCCGATATGACCCTTTTGAGCAAGTTAGGATCATCGTTGACGTCATTAAAGAGCCCCTGAGCGATGCTCATGCGATGGTTCTTCTGATCAAAATTAAGAACAAACTTCGCTGAAACACGTCGCATGCCCAAAACATCCGCAAAATTTGCATGACATGAGCCGACCGATATGCCAACATACGGCCACCATCACACTCCAATTTTGTATGGGCAACATTTTTTGAAGAAGATCAGGTTGGGAATAAGTAAACTGCCAGTAGACTGCCCATTGCGAAAAATAACAAAGTGACTTCTGCTGGAATATTTGTCAGTAAAAACGGTCTGCAACAAGGTGTGGTTATTTTGGGATTCAATTATAGTACATCTACAAAAACGATCTGGAGGAATCACTTTGCGTGCCGTAGCGTATGCAGACGATTTTATAGGGTATGCAGCTCATTTTATACTATTGCACATTGTGATTTTGATAAGACTTAGCGAAGTTGGAAGTTGGAAGTCATTATTTTTAAGATGCCTTCGTGGATATCAGAAAGATTGCTGAGCATTTTCGATCGTAGAACAATACATCTGCTTGCCGAAATGTAGTCAAATAGTTAAAGGATCTTGTTTGATCCATATCTGTATTTTAACGAAAAAAAAAATATAGATTTTGGTTAGTTGAACGGGTTCGGAAGGGGTTCATGCCTCCGACTAATTTAATCGCGTATTGCAAAAAAGATACGGGTGTTGCCTTGCACCGGTGCTTCCGGAAAAACTCTTGCAACCTACGTTTTTTTTTTTTTTTGATTCACAAATGGAGTCAAGAATCAAATGAGTTTTGGTTTGATCACTGGTTTGAAACGAATAATAGAGGGTGAGCCAACAGATGGTATGGATGCTGTCAATTACTGTAATTTACTAAATTCAATGCGGTTGATCTTTCTGACATACATATACATACATATACATACATATACATACAATATTTGGCAATTTTAGTTCTGTAGTAATTAACAACGCAACAACGCATTTCTACTTTTCAATCTTATTACGAACATGGGCGATGTGTAAAAGTGACATTTCGTAAAATTCAAGAATTTTTTGTCCAATATTAGTGCAATGGTCAAGTGTTTTGAAGAAACTTGCTTGGTGTCGGGTCCAACTCCATATCAGCATGTTCAGTCAGCGCGTACACGCTAAAACATCACCACTGAGAGCGAAAGTGTTCAAAATCAGACAGTAACCTCAATTTGGCGCCGAGCTTAACAATTGGGCCTAACTTATGGCACTTTACAGCGAATTTTAAAAGTTGATTTTCATTTGAACGCCTATTGAATTCAAATTACATAAGAATTGAACCATTTGGACCAATACAATGTCAGCGAATCTAGGACAATTTGTCACCAAATTTGATCTCTTCCGCTTGCAACAAAAGCCATAGCGATCATATAGATCACACAATTTATTCAAAATTGCCATAGTCCAAACTTTATTAATCAATAAAATTCTACATTGGTTTCATAATAAATGTGTGCTTAAGTTAACAAAAACTTTCACACTAGCTGTTGGCTCACCCTTTACATATGTCACCCGAGTCTTTAACTACAAAGACAAACCAACCGTAAATATGCCTATATTTTACATTAAGGCAGTAATCGAAAGATCCATGGCATCGCTATTTGACGACAGATTTAAAATTTTGACAACTAAGTTCGATTTGGCTGACATATCCAACAAGATGCAGGAATTGCGCAAGATCGATGTATACTTCTTGAACGAATTCCTGGAAAAAGGGTCAGTAAGAAATATCGTACTACAGATGTTGATTGAATGTAACGGACTAGATAGATAAGTAATACGTTTTCTTGTTTATTTGTGATCAGCATCGTATACAGAAATATTTCTATTCGCTGGTATGCCTGAATGGGTGGATGTGTGGTGCATCCGACTTTTCGTACGGAGACCACCTCAAGATGTGGAGACCAAATCACTATTATGTAAAATATATATAAACTACATCAAAAATAAAATGAAAATACAAAACATCGTTGTTGTTGTTTATTGTAATCTCTTTACATTGTGGTATTTGATTTTATTATGGCGGGTGGGGTAGCAGCTCCCAGTTAAGTGCTTTGGTTGTATCCTGAACCAGTTTTGCTTTGTGTGCAGATGCATTGTCATGGAGAAAAATTACCTTGCCGTGTCTTCTGGCCTATGCTGCCGGTTTTTCGAACAACGCATAATTAAAATTGATCATTTGTTGTCGGTAGCGATCTGTATTAACAGTTTCACTAGGTTTTAGGAGCTCGTGGAACAACACACCTTTCTGGTCCTACCAGACACACAGCATTGTCTTCTTTTCGAATCGATCTGGTTTTGCAGTCGAAGTTGAAGGTTGTCCCGGATTAACCCATAATTTTTTCTGTTTAGGATTCTGAAAAAAAATCCATATTTCATCGCTAGTAACAATTCGATGCAAAACTGATTTTTTTGTGTCTTTGAAGCAAAATTTGGCAAGTGGTTTTTCGGTTTTCCATTTGTCTTTCATTCAATTCATGTGGCACCCATTTACCAGACTTTTAGATCTTTCCCATAGCTTTTAAACGGTCAGAAGTTGTTTGTTTTGCCACATTTAACATTTTTGCCATTTGTTTCTCACTCAAAGTATCATCTTCATCCAAAAAAAAAAAAATTTCTTTATTCGAAATCAGTTTCAATCAAGTACATATTGGCCATTATACTATAATCTTTGATCGTTTGCTATTTTCCGGTTCCGGGTAGCTTCATAATTCCATCGGTGTAGAACTTCTGTGGTTTATCAGCGAAAAACTTGGCCAAATAATTTTCAGCGGCTCTTCGGTCGGCCAATTTTTTACAATCAAGAAAGTTTTGCAAAGACCGAAAGCAAGGTCCGCGCTATACGGTGGATGCATCAAAACTGCCCAACCAAGCTCCGTCAATTTGTTCCGGGTCATCAAAAACGTGTGTGGCCTAGAATTGTCATGATTGTAGACAACTCCCTTTCTGTTGGCCAATTCTGGTCGCTCTTTCTTGAAAGCTTCATTCAAACGGTCGAGTTGTGCACAGTAGAGGATCGATACAATTCTCTTCCAATCATACCAAACACTCAACATAACCTTGTTTGCCGTCAATCCAGGCTTTGAAGTCGTTTGTGGTCGGTCAACGGCCTTTGACCATGATTGCTTGCGTTGGATATTCTCGTATTTAATCCATTTTTCATCGCCCGTAATAAATCGTTTCAAAAATGGTGACATTCTGTTATATTTCAGCAGCGTTTCACTGATGGGTATTCGGTCTTTGCGTTAATTCATATGGCAGCCTGCTCATTTTAGATGATTCCAAACTGTCATACGGTTAATGTTTAGTGCCTCCGCTATATCCAGACAGCTTCCGCGCCGGTCTTGTTCCAGCAGTTGCAAAATTTCATCGACTTTTTCAGTGACTTTTTCCTGCATTCGGCGTTCACTCACAGCATTCTCACCGTAAACTGCACAAATTTTTCACCATGTTTTTGCAGCGTTTTTTCCTTTTTTATAGTAAAAAAGCATTACATAGTGTATTTCTTCAGATAGTTCATTCTTATTCAAATCAGTATAACGAGCAATGAATTACACAGCTGTCTTCACAAAAAAATGTAGCCTGACATGTTACCTTTCAAACACGTGTTCGTTTGACATAATCAGATTAGTGAAAGCGTCATCTATGGGTTAAAGTTAGCCCGTTTTTGTTTTTTGAAAATCAGTTTCTTTCAGAACGCTACACGGCAATAAGGATTGTCCAAATCATCACAGCGGTCAGTAGTTCTACGTAGAATTTAATAAACAATTTTTTGTTATTCTGAAAGCCTCGTTTTTTTTTTTTTTTTTTTAAATCAGTGCCCACATATACTTATCGTGTTATCGCAGAGTATTGTGTCCTTTATGTTATTTGATATAAATTCTTTAGTGGTATTATTCTGTAAGACGGACCTGTCGGGTGATGGAAAACGGAACTGCGTGCATTTACTATAATTTTCTTTTAATTGTGTGTAATGGACTGAGAGGATCCACTCTTGTAGCGCGGATGGGGGAACCGGGATATACCTCTTCATTCATTGCTTATGAAGTGGATGGTGTTTTCCATTCGCATATTTAGTTGGAAGGACTTGTCGTTGTTCTCCGCTTGTCCGGTCATTGATTCGACACACGAAAATGTGCGTTCTCCTGCTTCGTGTGTACGGAACTTGTAATTTTTCTTTGCTAGTTTGGCCATTGGCTCAACACATGAAGATATGCATTCTTCTGCTTCGTGTGTGCGGATATTTTCATTGTTTTGAGCTTGTCCATCTGTTGGTTTTACAATCAAAGATGTGCGTTCTCCTGCTTTGGGTGTACGGGACTTGTCATTTTTCTTTGCTAATCTGGCTATTGGCTCAACACACGGAGATGTGCGTTCTCCTGCTTTGTGAGGTGCGGATATTTTCATTGTTTTGAGCTTGTCCATCTGTTGGTTTAACAATCAAAGATGTGCGTTCTCCTGCTTTGGGTGTACGGGACTTGTCATTTTTCTTTGCTAATCTGGCTATTGGCTCAACACACGGAGATGTGCGTTCTCCTGCTTTGTGAGGTGCGGATATTTTCATTGTTTTGACATTGTCCATATGTGGGTTTAACACTCAAAGATGTGCGTTCTCTTGCTTCGGGTGTACGCTATCGCCAGTCATATGACATCCGTAATTACCTCATCTTATATGCTCCCGAAGTAAGGTTGAATTTGGTGATAGACATGTGCATTTAGATACCTGCTAACTAGTTATTTTGTTAGTGTTATTTTTTGTGAAAATTTTAAAATGATTAAGATAGATCTAGAGTGCGTGAAGTTATTCGTATTTGTGCCAAATGGAGGAACGGTGATATACCTCTCCATTTGTTGCTCATAAAGTGGGCGATGCCATGCACACTTTTATTTAGATGTATTTGCATGCTAGCTGTTTCTTTATCCATCCTTTTTTTTAGATACTCAGAGTGTGCGGTGTCTCCTGGTCCGAGTATAGCGATGGCCATTCGCACAACTCTTGAATTCATCTGGCCTCGTATCTTTTCAAAGTGAAAATTAGTAGCGGAGCACATGACGTGTATAACCATCAACCCCATTTTACATTACATAAAATGTAATTAAATACAATACTTATTTTTCAAATACAATTCTAAAGATAAAACACCAAAAACGATGAGAAATCGTTCAACAGAGATTACATTAGGTCGTATAAACATACGTCTCGGCGCCAAAGCAGATAAGAACTAACACGTCCACTAGAACGAGTGTTTTTATTTGTACCTATTAATATGGCAACAAAAACGGCTGACTTCTGTTTTGTGGTCGTGTTTTTTTTTTTAACAAGTAAATGTGAAAGACATTCGTTGGCTAAGTCTTGTTAAGTGCAGAGTTAGTGTTCACAGTGCTTGTGCTTGTAAGAAAATATAGTGATAATGAACGAACAAAGTGATAACAATTTAGAAATGCAGTGCGATCATTATAGTAAAAGAAAATGAACAGATACGATATTTCTTCACTCGAAGTTCCCGCAAAAATAAGAAAGAATGTTGAAGAAGTCCTGTTCACCAAATTTTTTTGAGAATAATTTAAGTCAAAACCAAAGATTATTTATTTGTAATGAGGTATGTTTGTTAGAAACGAGTGGGCATTTTTTCCAATAAGTCAGCATTAGAATTTTGAAATGCCTACGAAATGTACATGCACAGTTGAAAATAATGTCGAATTTTAAAAGTACAAATTATTGGAAATCGTGCAAGTTCACGGCGGCACCCCAGATCAATTACTCCCCCCCCCCCCTCTCTACCTTTATACCACCACCCCTTTTCATCATACATCCGTCACTCCCCTAAAATCAATCTAATCCATGCAGCTAAAACCCACATTTCTTGGATTTTCTCATAAGACGTATTCTCTAAAAACACATAAAATATATTTAGGATATCGAGCCTCATCATCAACGTCATCCTGTAGTTCCAAAAAAAAAATTATGCTAAATGTCTACTTTGCAAGGAAAAGAAGAGTGTTACTAGCTACCATGCAGGAGTAACATCAAACCTCTGCTAGAATACGAAAGTTACTTAATAATGAGAAAAACTTAATGTGAAATACGAAATAATCCCAAAAATCAAGACCAATTTAATGATGATATTGTGGATTTATTAGTTCATACAACGTCTCCCCTATAGCCTTAATAAAAAATCCATATTCCAAAAAATTATTCCAACATATAGGGTTTTCTAATAACGACTTGACAACTTTTTTTTTTTTTTTAAACAAAAGGCAAACCATTTGAGATATTTCAAAAACTTTATTATTGGCTTGAAGTACAATCAAAACATTTATAAATGGAACTCGACTTTGTTCATATGGCCACCGCGGGCACGTTTGCAGTGGTCGATTCGTTTGACCCAATTTTCAACAGCTCGGCCACAAATTTCGGTCGAAACGGCCGCTATTTCGCGTTCAATTTTGGCACTGAGCTCTTCCAACGTCGTCGGCGTGTTGGCATAAACCAATGACTTAACGTAGCCCCACAGAAAATAGTCAAGCGGCGTTAAATCGCACGAACGAGGCGGCCAATCGACTGGCCCATGCCTTGAGATAACACGGTCACCATACTCACTCTTCAATAAATCGATTGTAGCGTGTGCTGTGTGGCTTGTGGCACCATCCTGTTAAAACCACATGTCGTCCAAGTCCATATCTTCCAATTCGGGCCAAAAATAATCGGTGATCATGGCGCGATAACGCTGACCACTCACAGTAACGTGACGATCGTTATTGTCGATGAAAAAATATGGCCCAATAACGCTGCCGGCGTGCAAACCGCACCAAACAATTATTTTTTGTAGATGAAGTGGTGATTCATGAAGTACATTTGGGTTTTTACCCGACCAATAACGCATATTTTGCTTATTGACGAACCCATTGAGTCAAAAATGAGCTTCGTCACTAAAGATGATTTTGCGATAAAATTCATCACCTTGACGCATCTTCTCCAGAACCCAATCAGAAAACGTACGTCGCTTCAAATGGCCCATTGGCTTCAATTGTTGAGTCAGCTTGATCTTGTATGGGTGTAAACCAAGATCCTTACGCAAAATACACCATAATGTGGTCTGAGCGATGCCCAATCTCCGAGAACGCAGTAGAATTAACTGATTTGGATCGTTTGCTAAGGACGTCTGAACGGCAGCGATATTTTCTACACTTCGACCAACCCGTTGTCTCACTGACACTCAACATCACACAACGAATATGTAGACTCAAATTTTTGCACTGAACTTGTTATTGCCTGTCTACTAGGGCGGGAATAACGACCGAAAATTGGAGTTAACGCTCTTAAAGTTGCAGTCACCGACTCCGAATATCTGTAGAAAATTTTTATAATTTCCAGACGTTGCTCGTTAGTGTACTTTACCATGATGAAAATGTTGAGTTTACTGAAGAAATTGACAGTGACGGTTTGATGATTAGTGAAAGAGTGCGTTCACAAATTCAATTCAAAGTTGTCACGTCCCTATTGGAAAACGCTATATAAACGACTCAATTTAAACGTCCCCGGGAGAAAAATATAGGAATACTCATCGTCAGGTTTCATTTATAATGTTAAATACAACACATATATTTGAAAGTGAACTCAAAATGTTTATTATTGGTTAAAAGAACAATTCATGGCATCTACTTTTGGAAATGATATCATGTAAATGTTGGCCACGACTACGTCTAAGGTACGAGCATAGCGACTGGTATCTCGCGGATAACACGAGTAATATTGGCTTCCAAAGCGTCAATCGTAGCTGTCTTATTCCTGAAGACCTGTGATTTCACATATCCCTAGAGAAAATAGTCCAAAGGTGTGATATTACACTATCTAGGCGGCCAATTTACCGTAGCAAAACGTGAAATTAAGTGCTCACCAAAATGATTACTCAACAAGTCCATTGTTTCACGCGATATATGACTCGTAGCGCCGTCTTGCTAAAACCAGAGCTCACCGAGACCATGTGCTTGAATTTCAGGAAGCACATAGTCCATTAACATGGCGCGATTGACGGTACCATTCTGATTTGCCTCATTTTTGAAGAATTATGGACCAATTATTCCACCAGCCCATAAACGACACCATACCGTTGTTTTTAATGGATGTAATGGTAGGTCTTTGTACTCTTTAGGATGCTCATCAGCCCAAATACGGCAATTTTGTTTATTAACGTATCCATTGAGAAAGAAATGGGTTTCATCACTGAACAAAATTTCACGATAAAACACCGGATTTTCATTGAATTTTTTCAGAGCCCATTTACTGAAAAAATGTTTTAGGCCGAGATCCTCACGCAAAATACGCCAAGTTGTGGAATACGCCAAGCCAAGCTGCTGAGAACGACGACGAATCGGTTTGAAACGGTCTTCGCGTACACTATCAGCTACAGCTGCTATAGTTTCTACACTACGTGCTGGATGTGGTCTAATCGTCGAGTATCATTCATTAATGTAAACTAGGACTCAAATTTGCCAATGGAATTGGCAATAGTGGTTTCAGTTATTCGATTATTCGCATCGTAAGTTCCTTGAATCGCACGAAAAACATTTCTCACAGTACGCTGATTTTCGTAATACAGCTGAACAATTTGGAGGCGCTGTTGTCATCTTTCCATGATGACTTGCCAAACGATATTGAACAAAAATAACAAAGCAGTTTGATAGGAGTCTCGAGTGATCTGTCAAAAAAAACCCAATTGAAAATAAAACCTCACGGTGAATCACCCTATACATAGAATGATTAGAATTCTTTAATATGAAATTTACATGGTTAATCGTTAGGTTAAGGATGATTAGTCCAAAGTGACTACCCTGAGGGACTCCAGATGTTGCTTTAATGGGGTCGGATATTGAAGATCTGAAGATGACTCTGTATTTTCGGTCTTCTAAATAGGATTTGGTCCATGCCACAAAATGAGGAAGAAAACGAAGTTTTTTTAGTTTAAAAATGATAAGTTGGTGAGAAATTTTATCGAATGCCTTGCTGAGATTTGTAGAAATTGAATCGACTTCATAACCGTCCTCTAAAGCACAAAGCGTCCTAGAGATGAACTCAGTTATGTTAGTTGTGGTTGATTTACCTTTCACAAAACCGTGTTGATTTATGCAGATAATTGGCCCACAGTACGGAAGCAGTTGTTGATAGAGTATGCTTTCGAAAATTTTGAGTATACAAGAGAGTTTTGCTATGGGCCTATAATAAATTATCAATTTCAGCTTTACTTCTTTTCTTATGAAGGGGGATGATATAAGATTCCTTCCATAGGAGAGGGAAAGTACCTGTTGAGGGCAGCGAGGGGAGGACCGAGATTATTACAGTAGCCGAAAGGCCATAAAGGCCGGACGAAAAATCATCTTTAAATTTGGTAATGTTTTCAGATACCAAAGTTTCTCATATAGCTAAAGTAACTAGAATCGAGTTCAACTGTTTTCTTAGAAGAGAATTTGTTAAGATGACAGGCAAAGAAATTTGGTATGGTTTTTGGGTCGGCAGAAGATTCACTAAGAAATTTGAGAGTAGATGAGTAGCCGTCTGACTTTCTTTTGGTATTAAAAAATTGGTAGAAGCATTTAGAGTTCGAGACCAAGCTTGCATGCGGTAGAGGTACTCAAGATTAATAGACTCACAAAGTTCAGAAAAACCATTGTATAAAAATCGATAATTACTATAGTCGAAATCAGATCGAGTTCTTAGGAATTTGTGCCACAACTTGTTTCTGTTAATACGCGGAGAGAGCAACTCCTTGTTGTAGCAAGGGAGGAGATGACGTGCAGTCCTTTCGGAAGGAATACCATATGAAATCGATTGAGCAAAGCAGGAGAAATTAAAGAATAGAAAGTTGATAAGGTAAAATCAATGTTAGTTATGTCAGCACCAAAGTCAAAGTTAATGTTGCTGATGAGGCTTTTAAATTTGTTAAAAATGGTTATTCGAAGGTTAAATGAAAATGAATTTCCGATTTGATACATGTGTTGCAGTATATAATTGACAAGGGAGGATGAAGGCGGTCTAGGGTGAAAAGAAGACGATCACTTCACAATCCAAATCGGATGTGAAAACAAGGTCGAGTCGTCTGTTCATTGTATTAGGTATTCCACTTATCTGGTATAGACTTGACTTGGTTAGGCAGTCCACCATCAATATTTCTATTTCAGAGGACGAATTAAGAGAGACGAAATAAGATGAATCGTCGGAAGGCGCTCATTTTAGATGAGGGAGGTGGAAATCTCCTACTAGAATAATACTATCTTGAGGTTGTGCATTTTCAGTAAATAAATCCATTACTTAAACTTCAGGTCGATAAGACACATTTGGTTGAGATGGGCGAATGCAACAACAAAGTACGTAAAGGTAGCGTTTGGGAGGCTTGACAGATTGGTCAAGTTAAGTATATGGGAGCTAATAACATTACATTATTTGTCAGTTGGAACTTAGTTAGAAGACGCAGGAGCAAGGCTAAATGAAACCCTGTTTTGAAACAACTTTAAAGGTTTGGAGATAGGAGAGAGAGGACTTGGTGTCGCGGCTCTGTCAAAAAAGTCTATTGAAAATCAAACCTCACGATGAATCACCCTATATTATAACAACATGTATTTTGAAAACCAGATTTCGAAAAAAAAGTAAAAATAAAAAACAGAAATGAGAAACAGTTTTTTGGGTTACATCTGTCATTGGTTAGGTAGTGATTTCAAGCGGAGATCGGCTGCTCTATCTGATCGGATTGCATAAATGATTTACTTTGTAAACTTTACTTTGTAAAAAAATATGACTTTTATCCGTTAAATAACATCTGAACGATAACCGATAATGATTCAAATTTTATAAAGGCATTTCAAGAATATAGGCTAGAGAATGATGCATTTATAGAAAATGAAGACAGTCAGAGCGATGAAAATGAATCTTCTGACACTGACAGTGATAAAAATGGAAACAATATCGCAAGAAATAATATAGAAGAAATAGAGTTTGTGGAATTTCGAAAGCCGGCTACTGTAGTTTTGACTAAACACTTTCGCTGCGCAAGTCACACATTGAATTAAGTCACCACAAATGATTTTATGTCCACTTTAAAATCAAAAATTGAGATTTTGAACATCCATTCTGAAGTGAATTCGCCGGCACACTAGAAACTATTTAATTTTTCAAGTTCAAATAATTTTTTATTTAGGGATTTTCCAAATTTGGCGCGATTTGGAAAAAAAAAACAAGCAGACCAAAATCATCTGAAATAATAAGACGTGTTTTAAAAAGCCCAGTGGTTACTTATTGGAATTCTTTGTTTGATTCGGTCACGCGAATTCTGCAGGTGGAAATCAACTTTATGAATTATGCACAGAGCTGAGATGTAGACATTTTTCTATCACTGACATTGCATACTGCAATGAAAAAGTAATGAAGCCGTATGCAGAAATATTAAATTTTTTTTAAGGACAGAAAGGGGTTTATTTCGGGCTGTTAACACCATCCTTGACAACTTTGAAGGTAAAGGCGGACACACAAGACACTCTCGCATAAATGTAAAGAAGCCTTCAAACTCGATTTGAATCATTCTTCAACCTAAACGAGAAGGCAAATGATGCCATCATCGCAGCTATTTGTCACCCTTCATCTGGTAGTTGACATGTATTGCCGAAAACATCACTTAAATGCACCTCCACTTAAAGTGACGATGCCTGTCTTAAATACAATTTTTGATTTCGGCGGTGATAATTCGAATTCACAAGTACAAACAGTACATATATAATTATAAGTAATTAATTTCAAGCAAATTTTCTGTTTATTTCAGATGTATCTGAAGACGTAATGAATGCCTCAGACGACTTTTTTTTTTTAAACAACAATTCCTCAATGGATATTTTGAGACATTATCCTTTAGTGTCATGAGTATTTGCTCGATCAAATCCTCCGTTGACATCTTGAGCGTCAGTAGAGAGATTGTTCGAAGAGACAAACCCTCCATGACACGAACTTAGAGATGCTAGTTTTGTTGAACGCAAACGAAAAATTCTTTTAATGTTTTCATTGTTATTTTCCGTTAGAGTTTTAATGTTTATTTGATCAAGGAATGTGCTTTTATTTTGTAATTTGTTACCTGTTTCAATTTGTCAAATAATGTATAAACTCCCTTGATCAGAAAATTAAAATTAAAAGTTTATTCATCTAAACCTATATTGTTCCCTTTAAAGTAATCCCCATCAACTGCAACACACTTATGCCAGCGCTTAAAACATTTTTTATATTCGGTTTTCGGTATGTCCATCAGTGGTACCTGTGATTTTTCCATTACATCCTCTCGGTTGCTGAAACGCGTTCCCCGTAGTGGTTTTTTAACAGGCAGCCAAATCAGGTAAATTCGGTGACTGTTAGATAATATTTGTTGCAAACAATTACGAATTATGATGGCACTATGCGACAATGCGTTATCATGGTGCAAAATCTACGAGGTTTCTGCCCACAATTATGGACTCTTTCGGCGAACTGCTTGACGCAAACGTCTCATAACGCCCAAATAATACTCTTTGTGTACTGTCTGGCCTTCTAGCAAAAACTCATAATTACACCGTTGTAATCCATGAAAACCGTGAGCATTGCCTTCTTTTTTGACTGAAAACGACGTGGTTTTTTTGGCTTCGACTCATTTAGTGAACGCCATTCACTTGAATTATGTCAGGATTGCGTGTCGTACTCATAAACCCACGTCTCTTCTCCAGTAATGATCCTTTTGATGAATGTGGGATCGGATTCAGCCACGCAAATCATCTCTTTTGCAACGTCAACACGGTCTCATTTTTACATAAAATTGAGGTCTTTTGGCACCAACTTCGCTGCTACACCCATATCATTAACCAAAATGTCCTCTGATGGAGGACTATCTCTCTGATGGTTAATTTGCGGGTATTGACCAACATTTTTTTTACTTCATCAATGTTTTCGTCGGTTTTCGATGTCGATGGCCACTGCGTTCAGCATCTTCGATTGATTCGCGGCCACTTTTGAACCGCTCATGCCACTGCTAAACGACCGTTTTCTTTAGAGAGTCGTTGCCGAAACACCTTTCACTTTTCCAACGTTTCCAACATTCTCACACCATTGAATCCGTTTTTTACGCAAAGGTTAATACAAGTTCGTTGTTGCAAATATAAATCCATTTCTATTGTAAAAAATCGCCAACGCACACAGAGATAGATGTACTTTTGGCTTCGTAATTTTTGCAAATGTCAAGCTATGACGCTAAAATTTGGAGAGGTTGTCAACAATAGATGTTAAAAACAAAAAAAAAAAAAAAAAAAAAAACAGAACTCAAATCGGGATAATGGGAGCGCCACAAGGTGACGCCACCGGGAACTTTTTGATCATGGTGGTATAATGAATTACATCATACGTAATTAATAACATAAAAAGTAATGGACGATGTGTTTTTGCTTAATTACCTAAAATCAATTACTTTTTTTAATTACTTGTAATGGGTAATTGACAATTTTCAAATTTTTGTATTGGGTATGTAATTTAATTCGTGCGGTTTTTTTTTCAAAATTTGAACGTTTATTTAAGAAAACCATGTACAATAGTATTATTCAAAGTATTGCCCATCTGAAGCTATGACTTTTTCCTATCTTTCTGGCAATTTTTGGATCCCATCCCAAAAGAACTGCGCTGGCTTGGCAGCCAAGAATGAATCAAGCCAATTTTTTATATTCTGCTCTGATGTGAACCGTATTTCAGTGACGGCGTTCTGCATCGATCGGAACAAATGGTAGTCAGAAGGGGCAAGGTCTGGGCTATAAAGCGGGTGGGGTAAGACTTCCCATATCCCCTGTTTTCCAAATAGTTCTTAACCGGAGTAGCAACGTGGGACCGAGCGTTGTCATGATGGAAAATTATTGCTTCGTGTCTGGTCGCATATCCCGGGCGTTTTTCCGCTACTGCTCTCTTCAAACGGATTAATTGTGTTCGGTATCGTTGTCTATTGATGGTTTCACCCGGTTTTAGCATCTCATAATACAGCACACCCATCTGATCCCACCAAATACAGAGCATTACCTTTGCGCCATGGATATTTGGCTTTGCCGTTGATTTGGCTGATTGGCCGGGTTTCACATATGATTTTTTGCGCTTGGGGTTGTCGCAATGGATCCACTTTTCATCACCAGTAACAATCCGGTGCAAAAATGATTTCCTTTTGTGGCGTTCCAGCAACATTTCGGACAAGCAAAACCGCCTTTCGACGTCTCTCGGCTTGAGTTCATGTGGAACTCAATTTCCTTGCTTTTGAATATATCTAGCTGCTCTTAAACGTTTTAAAATGGCTGCTTGAGTGATACCCAAAGATTTAGCGAGCTCTTTTTGTGTTTGGCAACAATCTTCATAGAGTAATGCTTCCAGTTCTTCATTTTTAAACTTTTTTGGCTGCCCAGGACGTTCATCGTCTTCCAAGCCAAAATCACCACTTTTAAATCGTGCAAACCACTTTTGGCATGTTCGCTCAGCTATTGCATGTTCACCATAAACTTCCATCAAAATAAGATGACTTTCGGCAGCAGTTTTCAGTAATGAAGAAGAACTCCCCGCAAAAACACTTTTTCAGGCACAAAGTTCGACATATTTGAGTGAAAAAAAAATTTTTGTTGTTTACGCTTCAAATGAATGACATATACTGAAATGACGTACAATGACAGTAGTTTTCCAAAGCATGTTCCAATGGAATAATAACAATGGAATAATACAAGTTACGCCATCTCTTAGCAAACCGCACGAATTAAGTAATAGACCCAATAATATGTAATTGAAAATTTTCAATTACATTTAATTGTAATTTTAATTGGAATACCTTTAATTACTAATTATCTGTAATTGTAATTAACCTTGTAATCAGTTACACAAAGTAATCATTATTTCTCAACTCTGCCATCAACCAATCTATTTACTAATCTATTTTATCGGTTCCCTAATTATTACACATATAAGTTGAAGAACCAATGACTTTTTTTAAGTACGAGTACATTAATTTCCTCTTACCGTAGAGAAATGCTAAGAGCATTTTTATTTTTATTATTACAGAAACCAAGAAAAAGAAAAGAAAAGCTCAACCATGTTTTTTTTTAAATGATGTAACACTTCTTCAAAAAAATAAAGTAAATAAATAAATAAACAAAAAATTATTATTCTTTGTGATGGGTCTTATATATATGTATACTATAGTACTGAGCATTTCTGGCCAAAGTCTGTCACTTAACAACTGCGTCTACTCGAATAATTAAATCAAAAACAGAATCGAATGTCTGGTTTGAAGTGCAAATCACGAATGTAATTGCCCGGACGTGCATAGATTCTGAAGGTAGAACATTGACTTTAACCAAGAATTTAATTTTAGTTTTTACGCATAACTTATATCGCAACCGGATAGTTACAGAAATCAGCATAGCGCCGAGCGGCGTCAGCTTGACTGTAGTGTTGTAACTGTAACTGTGACTATCTATTATTATGGTGATGCATATTTGCCCTACAAATGATACCTATCGGATACGTTTCCAATCTACAAATTGGATATTGAAAAAAATATTGAAAAAGAAATGACCGCAGATGAACAATAAAAGGGTCGACGGAGGGGCTGTCATTTGCAAAATGGATTACAGATACCAATCCAATGGCTTTCTGCCCTAGAGAACAGACAGTGATATTTTAAACTTGCGCTTAAATTTGAATTTAAAATAAATTTGTTATAAGATAGAATCTGTGGGATAGTTGGAGCGTTTCGGGATAAGTCTTACTATCACTGAAATCAAACTTGTTAGGAGTGCTATTAATACTCTGTTGGGGTGGTGTTAAGGGATCCAATTAATGTGTCAGGTCTTTATCAACTTCTCAACCTCGAAGAGGTAAAATATTAATAAGTTTCATGCGACTAACATAGGGAATAATGTTATAACTATTCATTGAATATAGGTAAGGCTATGCGTGACGTTAAATTGGATCAGTTCACTCGGAGTAGCTATGGTAGTAAAAATATCAAATCTGGATATCATATCTAGGGCTGGTATTTTTTGTGAAAGTTTTTACAAAGCCTTGCACACAATCGATCAGGGGCACTATTTGTATGTGAAGCATTTGAAGACTTAAAATTGACTTCGAACAGAGGGATGGACGCGCATATCTCAAGCTACTACTAAACTGTACAAAATCTTTAATCTTTACTGAACGAACTTTTTTTCATTTTCCATAAAACCTCATTTCTATTCATATAGGGCTACGATCAGAGGGAAATCTCAGCTTTAGCTAATAGGCCTATGTAATGAGTCAAATTTTTGGATAAAAGCCTTCATATAAACAAGAAATGATTTCGCAACGTGCAGAGTCTCATTAGTTATTCGAGTGGTGGTTATCAAAACGACAGATTTGTAGTCGTATTTTGAAAATACTCGTAAGTGCAACAAAATGGTAAGAAGAAATCAAGTATGAGTAAAACTATAATACAGCGCTCTACTCCTTATAACTCTCCGAAAGCCCACATAAAAGAAAGTTGTTAGAACTGCGTTTTAAAAGAGCCTACAGTCGAGTAGTGGGCAGTGTTGTACATAATCCCAATCTATGCAACTATAGCTAATCAGTCTACGAGGGTTGATCAATAAGTACCTGCTGAAGACAGGTATGTTTTTAATTAGGAGGGTCCAGGTCACCTGGCAGATATGACTATTAAGAAAATCGTTGAAAAGATACGTGACATGATTCTTACTGATCGCCGAATGAAACTGCATGAAGTACGATTAGTAAAGGCAGTAGACGTTTCGTTCAATTAACATTTTACGTGATAACGTTGTCGGTATGATGGCTACTGCCATTGCTCTCAGTGGACAACAAGCGATTACTGTCAGCTTCGAATTAGTATTTGAAGCTCTTTAAGGGAAATTTGCTAGCAATCGTCGTTGATGAAACCTAGATCCATTTCTACATGCCAGAGACAAGAGTGAACAGAGACACGACTCCATTTGACAAAGAAAAGAGTGGTTTTCCACGCACTATCTTACCCATCACGAAACGCCTTGGTCAAATTGTATGAATTAAGGTCTGAATTGCTGTCGCATACACCTAACCTACCTGCCCCACCTGGCTCCCCGAGACTTTTGTTTTAATACGCAACATGAAAACGTAGCTCGCAGAAAAAAAAATCCGCTCAAACGAGGAGGCCATCTACGTGTTTCCTTAACACGTAGGCTTGAGTCCAGTTTTAGAAGACAATTATAATATATAATTAGCCCGAAATTCAAACGACAGAATACAACTTATAATAGAGAGTTGATCTCTTTAACATAATTCGATATTAATACAATGAATGCAAATTTGTGCAGTTTATATAGAGCTAACTCAATAATTTTAAGTTTTATATGTATAAGCCTAGCATAAAGTAGATTACGTAGTTTTAAGAGCCAAATGAATAGTGATCTAGTTTTGAACATCTACCGAGCCGTTATATGTGGAAGCTTCAAGGGGTAATGCAACTGTGGAGCTCGTCTCAATCGTTTTCCATTAGCAAATTTCAATCCACAGGCGCAAATTCTGTTGTCTCCGCTAACCGCCAATAAATTCTGTGTAAAATTAGATCAGCCATAACGACGATCCCAGGTTCAACCCTTTTAAAATTAAAGGCTCTTGTTCTCCCAATAGGCTTTGTAACATAGGTTTAATCCTGTTTCAATGAACAGCATTACTATGTTCTATTTAGATCCATGGTTTCTAACTCAATTAAGGCCTCTTCTAGTGTCCCCTAAGGCAGCCATCTTGGTCCCTTATTATTTAATCTGACCACTAATGATGTTGATTGTATCATTAAAAATTCATACATGAACATTTTATGAAAATTCTTGGGTGGCTGAAGAAGATGATATCTTCACCCACCCAACCACTGCAGGAAGATTTAGACAGATTTTTTACTCGGTGTCAGAAGAATTTCCTTGAGCTTAACGTCAATAATACATGGGCTTAACAGTCAGTGCCGTTTCTAAGAGAGGGTACCACTTGAATTAAATCCACACCATTTTCAGTTAGTACCAACCTTCGTGTATAAATTTGACAGTTGTTGAACGATAAGTTCTCGAGATATAGCGTTTTTGTGAAGCAACTTTTGTTATTGCGAAAAAAATGGATTCAGTGCAATTTCGTGTGTTAATTTATCATTGCTTTTTGATGGGAAAAAATGCAGTTGATGCAAAGAAATGGCTTGATAAGTGTTACCCGGACTCTGCACCAACCGAACGAACTATTCGCAAGTGGATTGAAAAATTTAAAAATGGTCATACAAGCACCGAAGATGATGCACGCAGTGGACGTCCAAAAGAGGCTGTTTCAGATGAAAACATCAAAAAGGTCCACAAAATGATTACGAATGACCGTAAAGTGAAGTTGGTCGAGATAGCTGAGGCTCTGAAGATATCAAAAGAGCGTGTTGGATATACCATACACGAATATATGTACAAAGTGGGTGCCGCGTTTGCTCACGGTCGACCAAAAACAACAACGTGTTGATGATTCAGAGGAGTGTTTAAAGCTGTTCAACCGCAATAAAGCCGAATTTTTGCGTCGGTATGTGACAATGGATGAAACTTGGCTCCATCACTTCACACCAGAGTCAAGTCGGCAGTCAGCTGAGTGGCGAGCAGGCGACGAACCTCGTCCAAAACGACCAAAAGCTCAACAGTCGGCTGGGAAGTTTATGGCATCCGTATTTTGGGACACACATGGAAAAATTTTTATCGATTATCTCCAAAAGGGGCAGACTATTAACAGCGACTATTACATTGTCTTGTTGGAGTGTTTGAAGGACGAAATCGGAAAAACGGCCGCATTTAAAGAAAACGAAAGTGCTGTTTCACAAGTCGATAAAAACGATGGCAAAATTGAATGAATTCGGCTACGAATTGCTTCCCCATCCACCGTATTCTCTAGATTTGGCCCCCAGCGACTGTTTCTTGTTCGCAGACCTCAAAAGAATGCTCGCCGGAAAGAGATTTAAGACCGAAGAAGAAGTAATCGCCGAAACAGAGGTCTATTTTGAGGCTAAACCGAAATCGTACTACAAAATTGGTATCGAAAAATTGAAAAATCGTTTCAATCAGTGTATCGCCCTCGAAGGCAACTATATTGATAAATAAAGTTGAATTTTGCAAAAAATTTGTGTTTCACTATCAAACGGCACTGATTTTTCAGCCCATGTGTTAAGTGTTAGGCTATAATTTATACCCGTAAGCGCCCTTCTATTTCACTTCGCTGCCATCTAATCTTTAATCTGCCTGTCCCCTTAGTGAATTATATTGTAGTTGCGTGATTCAGGTGTTATCTATGATAAGGAACTCAATTTCCGTTTTCACATTGGTAATATAATAAAAAAAGGCGACTCTGCCCTTTGCTTCATCAAGTGCTGGTCTAAAGAGTTTTCCAATCCTTGTGTTACCAAATCCCTTTATGTAACCTTTGTTAGGCCTCTTCTCGAATATGATAGCCAAGTTTGGTCACCCTACTGCAGAACTCACATCCTCCGGAAAGGAGCGGATTAACGCATGTTTCTACGATTTGTTTAACGTGGTCTTCCCTAGGATGACAGCAAAATTTTACCACCATACACCGATCGGCTGAAACTTATAAATTAACATCAAAAAATTGCCGATGTTCTCTTTATTCATTAAATTTTAGTTGGTAATGCTCATTGCCATTCTTTACTTCAACTTATTTCTTTTAACACAAACCGACACAATCTTAGGTCTGTGCCACCTTTTTGGCTCAACCTTCACAGAACGTATTACAAACATCTGGACCAAATGTCTAGAATGCTTCGTGAAGTTAACAATATTCTGCTTCTCTTTGACTACTACCTCAACAAACTCTGCCTCAAGAGCATTTTTATTTTCACCTATGGCTCACGTCCTAACTTTCCTTAACCGCTCCCACTCTTTAGTTTTTATCTTTAGCTTTACTATAAGTGAAATTGTTAGTTTAAAGAATATGCCTGCAATAAGACTTAATAAATCTGTACACGGTTGACCAGGGCCTGAAATCAAAACACTCTTCGACAGAACTTGATGCGCATGATATGTCGCCCTTAAAAGGTGCAAATATTTGGTATTCCGACTCCTCCACAAAATTGAAGAGTAGCTTTTACTATTCTTGTACGAAGATCCTTCCTAGTAACTTTTGTTGAGTTTTTATTGAGCGAAATTGACCTCTGCCCGGTGAGAAAGCTATTGGAAGTAATTGGGGTAAAATCTAATAGATCATCGCTAATGTACAATACGTGAGTTGTACATTCAGTTTCGACTAAGAAGGTCTCAAGCTCTTCAGTATTTATTGTTGCTTTTCAAATTGATGCCTTTAAGATGTCTTTTCCGTTTTTAAAAAGGAGCAAATAAAATATCAGTCAATGAATCACAGCATCAAGAATCCTTCAAATGATTCACACTCTAGAACGTTTTCAACATTCTTTGATTCACCAGCTGCTCTCTTAAAAGTTAATAGTTTTAGACTGGAACAGCTTTAATAACATATGCCGTTACACCTAGAAGACGCCTCCAACTTGTAACATCACTATATGAACGTAAGGCCCCTCGGGCTTGTCATCTCGACTTATGATGGCAGAAACAACAAATTGCCGATAGCATCGCTGCTGAGGTGTCAAAAAATTCCACCGCTAAATGTCGCGATTCTTTGACTAACCAACAAGCACCATTGAAAGATCGGCAGGATATGATACAATATACCACATACCACTACACATACAATAGTTCTTGTATTTTCTTAAAGATGTAATGGCAATGGTATGAATATCTTTAAATTGTTTCTGCCCTCCAGATAGTGATTAAGAGGATTGTACGCAAAAGATTGTAATGATCCCGACGCTTTATCTAAGAACTTTGTTTTGGCTTCTTCGTTGACTTGTACTATCAATCGGTGTAATACCTTTTTCCAATTTCTTCTTTCCAGCTGATCCATCCACTTTTGAAACCATGCAAGCTTATCACCCTTAGTATGAAGCTCATGTGCAGCTTAAGCGTTTTTATATAGAGCGGTGATAAGCCCATTTCCAGCATAAGCATGTAGTTCCGTGATTTTCTGGGAGGTGATTTTCTTAATAAAAAAAGGTAACAGCTGTTCGACCTCTTCATATGGCATATCCTCCCAGACTTGCACTGCATAGAGCATTACTGCCTCGACTGTGACTTCAAATACACTGAATTTACTACATACTGTGTGCAATATTTAAGTTGTTGAAATAGTTCTTCCAGGCTACAAACGAGTATATAACGTAGCTAAGGTTACTTGACAAAAAAAGTCCAAGATACTTATCTTCCTTTATTATAGGGTGATTCATCGTAAGGTTTGATTTATAATGTAAAACAAAATACATAAACTTAAAAGCAAACTCAACATTTTTATTATCAGTTAAAAGAAGAATTCATGGCATTTATTTTTTAAAAATGATATTTTGTAAATGTTGACCACGACAACGTCTAAGGAGGTCCATTCGGAAGGTCTAATTTTAGGCTACTTCCAAAGCATTAATCGTAGCAGGCTTATTCCTAAGGACCTGAGACTTTACATATCCTTAGAGAAAATAGTCCAAAGGTGTGATATTGCACGATCTAGGCAGCCAATTTACCGTAGCAAAACGTGAAATTAAGTGCTCACCAAAATGATTACTCAACAAGTCCATTGTTTCACGCGATATGTGACTCCTAGCGCCGTCTTGCTGAAACCAGAGCTCACCGAGACCATGTGCTTGAAACATGGCGCGTTTGACGGTATTTTTAATGGATGTAATGGTAGCCCTTGATACTCTTCGGGTTGCTTATCAGCTTAAAATAAGCCAAGTTGTCGAATATGCCAAACCAAGCTGCTGAAAACAACGACAAATCGATTCGTCACGGTCTTCTCGTGTACTCTCGGCTACAGCTGCTATAGTCTCTTCATTACGTCCTGGGTGTGATCTAACCGGTCTGGGACTCAAATTTGCGAATGATAATGACAATAGTGGTTTCAGTAGGTCGATTATGCGAACCGTAAGTTCCTCGAATCGCACGAAAAATACTTCTCACAGAACGCTGATTTTCGTAATACAGCTGAACAATTTGGAGACGCTGTTGTGGTGTGAGTCTTTCCATGATGACTTGCTGAACAAAAATGACAAAGCACTTTGATAGGAGTCATGCGTGATATACATTTATATATATATCGTCTATAATGAGGGCAATTATGTTAAGATTGGATTCAGAGAATACCTCTTTAAGCCATTCCGATAACACCTCACTATTTCACATAGATGGTTTGGTATCTTCGTATAGATTTTGTTAAACCCTTTCAAATTCCGAAGACATTTCCATTCCCATTTGAAGGCCGCCTTTAAATCCACAAAAAAGCGTAAAGCTTTCTATTAATTCGTGTTGAGTAATAGGGCCATCTAAGATGTTGTTTCTGATGTCTGGCGTTGCATATTGGAAAGTAGGACCGCACACTGATGGATTTTGTAACCTTCTACAATAAAATGTTCCAAGATAATTTTCGGGCTAATATATCAGTTGATTACATAGTTGATTGCCTTTCCTCGTTAAGTATCTTGACTATTTTTCAGAACTATGATGAGCCATTGCAGCTCCCCACTCTACGCGCCTCATTTTCTATATAATCTCTCCTACTTTGTTTGCACGCCGCCTTAGATTTCCGATTGGCTTAAAACAATATATATGATCCGCTCAGCAGATACAGAGAAGCCGCGATGTTCCAAAACAACATTTAGAAACAACAAACGAATATCCACCGCTGCCTCTAGAAATAAATAAATTGTAACCATAGTTAAGGCCTTCAATAAGAACAAGGATTTTGTAATTAATATCAGCATTCTTTTTTTAAGCTTCCCCGGCATCAACGGCTAACTGCAGTCGATCTGACAGTAGATCAGTCAAATATTAACAAAAACAACTAATATGGTTCCCCTTGCAATGAAATCTACTAAGCGGGACAGGGGGAAGACCGGGTTACTTAAAACAAATCCTAGACCCATTTGAGGAAACTTGTCATAAGTAACACTCTGAGCGCCGTTTCAGAAAATCGAACATGATGGCGAATTAAAACAAACCGTATGCCACTGTCAACATTTCAAGTATTTTAGAGCACTTGATCCTATTTTTTCCATACCATTTTTGGTATCGCTTTTTCATTGTTGCAACGTTCTGGTGGAAGTTTTCTCCATGTTCGTCGCCTGCTGCCCCCAAATTTTCCGGAAAAGAAATCGAGGTGAGCATACAGAAAGTGAAGTTTTAGTGATATGTGACACCCCAATTCCTTGTAAGCCCTTAGCAATTCAGTTACAAGGTCTCTGTAATTTTCGGCTTTCACATTTCACAGAAAATTTGTGAACATCAGTTAGCATGTTGTCAAATTCACTATTTTTCAAAAGTTTCCGTATTGTGGCCCAGAAAATTTTCTTTCAGATACAAGAACCCTCTACCGGTCCGATCTAGAGCTTTAACGAAATTTCATTAAGGCCAATTTGACACGGAGCGGTGGTAGAAATACGTGTTTAGGATGAGTAATGAGTGATATTTTTTACACCCGGAGTTAGTACTCGATGATCTATAGTGCTCTATCTGTATATTGTATACTGACGACTTTGTGCTCGGCTGTTCCATTCACACAGAAAACAGCAGTGTTTGGTATACCCCAGTTGCAGTCCATAGATCGACCACTTATAGCCTTTATACTGAATGTGTTGTAGGAGATAGCGCATATTCTCGTATGATTCCGTCATATAAACAAGCGTGAGCTATAGGTTCAGATGGGTACGGTATTTATTGCCGTTGTGAAGTTAAACTGCTTTTAAGCTAAGTTTATGAGAATCAGTACATAGGCGCCAATTGCTTGGGTTATGTTTCTGTTCTAACGCATCGAATACCTAAGTTGTCAACATTCAATGTGCAAGCACGTTTTCGGAAGTTACTTATACGTACATATTCGTCGAGGAGATTTAATTTTTTTAGTCTCGAGCCTAGGAGTTCTGACTGTGATTTCGCTAGTTTTAGATCTCCAACCAAATCATTCAGTTCAGTGTTTGAAATCAAGTGGGGCTTTGTTGTTAGTGTTGAAAGTGTTGACTTTGAAAGTCTCGATTTCCTGTTCGAATTGCATATCATCATTAGTTGAATCACTGGCACATTCAGGTTCTTCGTAAAAATTCCACGAGTTTGGTATATTGCAAAGTATGCTTGGTAAACGGGCCGATGCCCTGTATGTTAGTGAGACAAAAGTAAAAATCTGTGGCATGGTCTTTCGGTTCTCTTCACAACATGAGTACTCCAACGCATATGACGTTTTGTACCTTTCAACCAACTAGTTAACAATGCTATGCAAGTTTTACAATATATGTGAGGAGCCCATAATTTATCTTGATATCCTATTTTAACTCCAAAATAAAGTTCGCAAGCTTTTCGGACAAGTTGAGGGAAATTACGTATTTGGGATTTAAAAGTTAATTCCCCACACGCATAACAAAAATTGGTCATTTTTCACACACTTCCTAGATATTGTAAAGAATTGTTAACGCACAGTAATAAACAAGCATAAAGTAAAGATGTAGAACTCAAACACGATAGTAACGACTTTTCACGGCACAAGATAGAAAATAGCTCCGTACGCTATTGAATGCCTGCTAATGCACACTATTGGGATAGGTGGCGCTACTGAGCCAAAATGAGTTTACTAGCATTTAGTATAACCTCTTTTAGCCCGCCTGTCAAAAATTGGTGGCAATCCTAAGCTTAGTTTTGTTTTGACACCAGTTTCATCGTGGAAAAAGAGCAGTATCGCCTCGTGATCCGATTCTTGTTTTTGGGTGGCAAAAACTGCGAGAAATGCAAGCTCATTCTCAATAGTGTGTATGGGATCTATTCACTTTTCAGTACAATCGCTTACCATTGGTTTGCAGAGTGTTGTGTTGCCGCACGTAGTTTTTTGATGAAACGCGCCCAGGTGACCCAAAAACGCTTACCACAAAGGAAACCGTGGACAAAATCCACGATCTCGTATTGGCGGACAGCCGAGTGAAAATTCGTGAGTTGGCTGAGATAGCAGGCATCTCAAATGAAAGCGTTAGCCATATCCTGTACGAGATTTTGGGTATGAGAAAGCTGTCAGCGCGATGGGTGCCTCGTTTAGTCACACCGGAGAATAAGCGCAATCGTGAAACCACTTCAAAGACGTGCTTGACCCTGTTTAATTGAATTCCAGAAGAGTTTCTGCGCCGTTTCGTGACCATCGATGAGACATGGATTCATTAGTACACACCAGAGACCAAAGAACAATCGAAATAATGGGTTTTACCCGGTGAACGTGCTCCAAAGAAGGCGAAGATGCCACCGAAGGTGATGGCCACCGTTTTTTGAAACGCGAGAGGTGTGACCTAAGTTGACTATTTAGAGAAGGGAAAAACAATCAAAGGAGCTTACTAGGTCGATTTATTGAGCCGATTCGACGCCGATTTGAAGAAAAAATGACCACATTTGGCGAAGAAAAAAGTGCTCTTCTACCAAGACAACGCACCGGCCAAATTGGTTGAATTGAACTACGAATTGCTTCCCTATCCAAGGTATTCCCTGAATTTGATTCACTGTGACTTCGTTATGTTTCCAATAAAAGATCGCTTGCTGTACAGTAGTACGAGTCGAACGAGGAAGTCATCGCCGCCGCGGTGGGATGGCACTATACGGAGGGGTTAAAAAATATTAAAAATTGTTTTAATTAAATTAATTAAATTATTTAACATATTTTTTAATTATAAGCTCTTCAAAGACCTCAATTTACATCAGAACTTTGATTACAAAGAAAAACTCTTTATACTGGTTTCAATCTTTGTCTTAACCATTTAGATACAACTGCAAATGCGAATACATAAAATAAATTTCGTTCTACTATACTCGTACAATAAATTAAAGGAAAACAACGTTTACCAGAGTAATCGTCTTCTTCTTCACTCGTATTTATAAGGGCTCTTCCTTCAGAAGAAATTGCTTTGGTTTCTACTATTTGTTATACTTGTATACCATCATAAGATTATCTCGTAAGATAAATTGCCAAAAATGCCCTTAGCCTTTAAATCCTTTGGGAAGTACAAAAGCGCATCCAGATGTACACCCTGTATAAATTTTCCCTAAAAAGTTCATTCAACTGTTGTTTGCCAGAGATGACTCCTAAGATATAGGTTTGTGGGTTGTAATGCTAATTGAAAGGTAACAAATACATTCATCTCATTCTGGATACTAATACTGTCCACAGAGTAAGGGTTTTTGCGCATCCAAGTGAATCAATTTCTTCGAACAAATCCTTCCACCTGTAACCGACTTTAGTATTCATATTCGAGTATAACTATCAGTTTCTTTTGTTAGAAAACCGAAACCTTTTCAATTTTCAAACTTGCGACAAAAGCATCGTTATCTATTATTAACCCGGGGTGAATGAACCTATCTAGGGTTACGTCGTTAGTGAATCAGGGTGTATGGTAATTTTTTTCAGGTTGCCATTTTTTTAATTCATTTAAAACTTTTGTTTCTTTTTTACATTATCTTCTAATTATCTTTTAAATTTTAAACAAAATTTGAACAAAAAAATACTTATTTCTTCTATTCACTCAGAAAAACATAGATAAACTAACTTTTTGACATAACATTGCATCTAAATTCATATGTTGTTCACAAATAAAAATTAGTCTCGGTTATCTGAATTAGAAACACAATTTCTGTAAACAGTTTCTGCATGACCAAGATAAATGAACTTATTGCACTTGAAACAAGTGTCTTTTGTTTTTTTTTTTTTCTTTTTTATAAGAACAGAATTGTGTTTATGGATTTTCGCCCCCTTCAACCGTAAATTATTTTAAACCAATTTGGATTCAAAGCAATTTCGTGTGTTGATTTATCATTGCTTTTTTATGGAAAAAAATGCAGCTGATGCAAAGGAATGGCTTGATAAGTGTTACCCGGACTCTGTACCAGCCGAACGAACCATTCTCAAGTGGATTGGAAAATTTAAAAGTGGTCATACAAGCACCGAAGATGATGCACGCAGTGGACGTCCAAAAGAGGATGTTTCAGATGAAAACATCAAAAAAGTCCACAAAATGATTACGAATGACCGTAAAGTGAAGTTGGTCGAGATAGCTGAGGCTCTGAAGATATCAAAAGAGCGTGTTGGATATACCATACACGAATATTTGGACATGCGAAAGCTCTGTACAAAGTGGGTGCCGCGTTTGCTCACGGTCGACCAAAAACAACAACGTGTTGATGATTCAGAGGAGTCTTTAAAGCTGTTCAACCGCAATGAAAATTTTTGCATCGGTATGTGACAATGGATGAAACTTGGCTCCATCACTTCACACCAGGGTCAAGCGTACGGTCAGCTGAGTGGCGAGCAGGCGACAAAACTCGTCCAAAACGACCAAAAACTCAACAGTCGGCTGGCAAGGTTATGGCATCCATATTTTGGGATACACATGGAATAATTTTCATCGACTATCTTCAAAAGGGGTAGACTATCAACAGCGGCTATAACATTGCGTTGTTGGAGTGTTTGAAGGACGAAATCGCAGAAAAACGGCCGCATTTGAAGAAAAAGAAAATGCTGTTTCATCAGGACAATGCACCGTGTCACAAGTCAATGAAAACGATGGCAATGAATTCGGCTACGAATTGCTTCCCCACATACTGTATTCTCCAGATTTGGCCCCCAGTGACTATTTCCTGTTCGCAGACCTCAAAAGAATGCTCGCCGGAAAGAGATTTAAGACCGATGAAGAAGTAATCGCCGAAACCGAGGCCTATTTTGAGGCTAAACCGAAATCGTACTACAAAACTGGTATCGAAAGATTGAAAAATCGTTTCAATCAGTGTATCGCCTTCGAAGGCAACTATATTGATAAATAAAGTTGAATTTTGCAAAAAATTTGTGTTTTACTATATAACAGCACTGACGTTTCAGCCCATGTGTTAGCTGAAATATATCTAGAAATACAATATGGAATTGATTTTTTTTAATTCAAAAACTACTTCCTTATTGTACCTCAGCTACTTTATTTAACTTAATTTTTTTTTATTTAATTCATTATTCTTGGCTAACATAAATTTTAATTCAAGTATAAACTAAACAAACTATTTCGGTGACATTAATAAGGGGTGATTCATCAAGAGGTTTGATTTATAATATAAAATAGTCAACATAAGTTTGAAAGCAACCTTAAAATTTTTATTTTTGTTTAAAAGAACGAATCATGGCATTTACCTTTTTAAATTGAAATGATGTAAATATGGGCCACGACTACGTCTGAGGTGGTCCATTTGGAAGGTTCAATTTTGGGCGACTCGTTCAAGCATAGCGACTCGCTGATAAAACGAGTAATGTTGGCTTTTAAAGTATCAATCGTAGCTGGCTTATTCCTGAAGATCTGAGACTTCACATATTTCCAGAGAAAATAGTCCATAGATGTGATATCACACGATCTAGGCGGCCCATACACCGTAGCAAAACGTGAAATTAAGTGCTCACCAAAATGATTTCTCAACAAGTCCATTGTTTCACGCGCCGTATGGATCGTAGCGCCGTCTTGTTGCTCACCGAGACTACGTGCTAGAATTTCAGAAAGCACATAGTCCATTAACATGGCGCGATAACGGTTACCATTGATGGTGACATTCTGATTTGCCTTTTTTTGAAGAAATATGGAAGAACGATTCCACCAGCCCATAAACCACACCATACCGTTGTTTCTAATGGATGTAATATAAGCTCTTGGTATTCTTCGGGCTGCTCATCAGCCCAGATATGGCAAGTTTATTTATTAATGTATCCATTGAGTCAGAAATGGGCTTCATCACTGAACAAAATTTCACAATAAAACACCAGATTTTCATTGAGTTTTTCCAGAGCCCATTCATTGAAAATTTGACGCAAATACAAGTCGCCTGCAATTCTTGCACAGGTTGAATTTTGTACCCTTTTAGGCCGAGATCCTCACGTAAAATACGCTAAGCTGTCGAATACGCCAAGCTAAGCTGCTGAGAACGACGACGAATCGATTCGTCACGGTCTTCGCGTAGTGGTTTCAGTAGGTCGATTATGCGCACCGTAAGTTCCTCGAATCGCATGAAAAACATTTCTCACAGAACGCTGATTTTCGTAATACAGCTGAAAAATTTGGAGACGCTGTTGTGGTGTGAGTCTTTTCACTATGACTTGACAAAGAATGCTGAACAAAAATAATAAAGCAGTTTGATAGAAGAAAAGCCTATTGAAAATCAAACCTTACGATGAATCACCCTATGTTAGTAATTATTAAAAATGTCACTCCAAAATTTCTAACTCATTATGTGAGGTAAACATTATTTTAATTCATTCGTTTTTAGATAAGTAAAAAAACATAATAAAGTACATCGCCAAATTTTTGCAAAAGAAATTAATTACACGCAATAGGGGAAAAGAAATTCAATTTGTTTATGATCATATCCAAGAAGCCAAGTTTTATGTTCTTTTTTAAAAAGTTCGACTGAATTCTTATGAGTCTAATATTTACCGAAAGGTAAAATTACAATTCTGTAATGAATTGTACGAAAAGAAGGGATTTTATTTAACAATCTACTGTTACTTCGCGAATTAAGTGAATCCGATATTGGACTCTGTAAGTATCCACTCTTCATAGAAAAAAACTCTTGAAACTTCAAAATAATACGTATGTCTAACCAGAAGAATTCTCAACCTTCTGAACTATGGTATAAAATTCGTTACACGATTTTTACCACATATTATCCTTATGGAACACCTTTGTAATATATTAAGTGGTTAAAGCTTCGACAAATGGGTACCTCCCCATGAGTTAATTCCATGTTCTAATCTAAAAAGGAAAAGGGCGAAGTAAAGTGTCTTTAACGTTTTAGTATCCAAGAACTTTTTTAGATGGTAACAATAGCGAATAACGGATCTATGTTTTCTCTTTAAAAAAATCGTGTGACGCATCCAGCTCATATTGTGATCGAAAAAGAACAAAAAATTTTGTTTTGCTACTAACAACTAACCTGTGTAAGCATAGGGTTTTCCAATAGGGACTTGACAAATTTGAATTTAATTTGTGAACGCACTCTTTCACTAATCATCAAACTGTCACTGTCATTTTATTCAATTTACAATTTACTCAACATTTTCATTAAAATACACTAACGAGCTACGTTCTCCGATTAGGTTCTGGAGAAAATGCGCCAAGATGATGAATTTCATCGCAAAATTATCTTCAGTGACAAAGCTCATTTTTGGCTCAATGGGTTCGTCAATAAGCAAAATATGCGTTATTGGTCGGGTGAAAACCCACATGTGCTTCACGAATCACCACTTCATCCACAAAAAATAACTGTTTTTGTGCGATTTGCATGCCGGCGGCGTTATTGGGCCACATTTTATCGTCGACGATAACGATCGTCACGTTACTGTGAATGGTCAGCGTTATCGCGCCATGATCACCGATTATTTTTGGCCCAAATTGGAAGATATGGACTTGGACGACATGCGTTTTCAACAGGATGGTGCCACAAGCCACACAGCACACGCTACAATCGATTTATTGAAGAGTAAGTATGGTGAGCGTGTTATCTCAAGCCATGGACCAGTCGATTTAACGCCGTTTGACTATTTTCTGTGGGGCTACGTTAAGTCATTGGTTTATGCCAACACGCCGACGACGTTGGAAGAGCTCTGAGTCAACGAAGTCGAGTTCCATTCATAAATGTTTTGATTGTACTTCAAGCCAATAATAAATTTTTGAAATATCTCAAATGGTTTGCCTTTTATTTAAAAAAAAAAGTTGTCAAGTCGTAATTAGAAAACCCTATAAAACCAATTTCTAAATAAGCTGATGTCATTGTTTATGTCGGATACTATATCCAAAAGGCTAGATGAAGTATAAGCAATGCCTAGATCATCTGCAAAAGCCGTGATTTTTCCTTTAAATGTTAGGGAAAACAAGGAGTTTATATAAATCAGAAACAGGACCTCTTTCGTGTCACTTAAAGATTGTCCGACTTTTACTGCCATTGTTCTATTTTTGAGGTAGGAAATCAGCCAACTAGACATAAAACTACGAACGCTTGAATTATGTAATTTTTCGAAAAGAATGGAGTGGTTAATCATATTGAACGCTTAAGTTATATTGGTATATTTAATATTAATATTTCTTTTCATCCAAAACTTTGTTAATAAAAGAAGAGAAAAGTAAAAGAGCATCTTCTGTCTGAAGCCAAATTGCTGCTGTTTAAAAAATCTTGGAAAAATAAGACAAAAATGAAATTGGTCTATGGTTATTTTTGTCTTTTCCGCTGCCCTTTTTTAATATGGGCAACCTAATAGCATATTTAAGTGAGTTAATAAAGGTTCTAGTTTTAACGCTTAGATTAAATAAATGGGCTAAAACGATAGTTATATTTAGAGCGATTTTTTTTAGAGTGATGTTGGAGAGTTCGTCATTTCCAGAGGAGGATTGATTTTTCAATGAACGTAAACTTCATGACCATAATAAAAATAATTAGACACAAGGACTAAAGAGCCTTCCAAATCAGCAAACGATCTTAAAGCAACAATCTTTCCTATATCAACTTTTCTCAATAAAATTTGCGAGCTCTAACACCATAAGTATTTATAAATTTTTTCGGTTGAAAAAATAAAATAAAAATTCTATTTTGAGTGCCAGACATACCATAAACAAAGACGAACTCTTCATTACTCTCTGTTTGATTTCAGCGGAGGAAAACTATATAAATAGAACTTTGTTGTTGTTATTGATTGGATTACCATTTGTTGGCTTACAGCTCGCATTGCTGTTACCGGTGCGTTTTACAACGCATTATTGAAAATTATAATCGGGGTGGGGAGCACTCTTATTACTCTCAGAGGTTGCCATTTTAATTGCGTCTTCGGGCACTTGGCAGTCATCAACATAGTTCACAGGTACCGCCGAGTCATAACCAATGCCAGAAAGTTGGAACTCTCGGGGACACCGTTTTACGTGGATGAACTCGGCCTCTCTGCGAGAAACTTCTAGCTTGCCTAAGCCTAACTTATAACTAGGAGGATTATGTTACCTAAGTAACGAACCGAACGTTATCTGAGGAGAACGTACTTACCTTCTCCCCGTCCCTTGGCCAACAATATTCGGAGAACTGTTTTTCGCCATCGATTCGCTGTTGTCAATCGCGAGATTAAAACGTAACAACTCTAGAGCATTAACGACGAACTTGTCGTAGTTAAACCGTGATATACGAGTATATCCGGGATAGCATCTCTTACTTTCTTACTTAGGGGGCGCTAATTAGCGCGGTCTTTGGCTAAGTGCCTCCAGTTGCGTACTCCAAGTGCGCACTTCACTGCGAATCCAGTGAAATGAAAATTGTTTTTTAACCAATCTTGATTGACGCGCGCTTTGTGAAACGGTGCCGAGTCTTGTTAAAATATCCACGGTCTCCGACCGAAATGATTGTTTGCCCAAGGCTTCAATACCAACTACCTCTAAGACAGTTTCACGGTATACGATCGCATTAATTTTGACGCCACGGTCCAAAAATACGAGCAGAGAGCGACCATCGGCGGTTCTGGCGGCCCAAACCATCACCATCGGTGTTGCCTTTCGAAGGACCTTTCTGGCAAATAAACTCGGTCATTTTGTTTGTTGACATATTGCTCGATAACAAATGGCGACTCATCGGAAAAAACCAAATTCGGCAACTCACCACTTCCGTGCAAGCGTAGCAACTCCTTCGCTCTTTCGACTCTTTTTTCTGTTGCGGTGTAAGATCGTGTGCTTTTTAGAACTTCAATGGCTTGAGCTTATTTTTCAGTATGTGTTGCATCCGTTCCAACGATATGTTGAGCTCACGAGAAATTTTTCTTCCACTTCGACGCGGATTTCGCTCAATTCGAGCCTTCACTTTCCGAACCATTTCTGCCGATGTTGTTATGTTATGACCACCTCCATGGCGTTTTGCAACGCTGCCAGTGTTACGGTAACGAGCTATGGTTCGAGACACAAATGATTTATTCACGTTGAGGTGCTGGAGGGCTCTAACGATAGCTACTTGTTGTTTTTCAGCCAAATATAAAGCAATCACACTATTACGTTTGAGTTCCATCGCGGATAAAAATTTTTCAACACAACTGAGACGCAAATACACAGGCAGGGTGTATATTTGGACAATCGTGCACTTAGCGGGCCTAAAACCGAACTGATAGAGTCCAGTCAGATCGTTGACAAATGGATTCAGGCGCTCGCACAATACGGCAGACAAGGTCTTATATGCGATGTTTAAGAGCCTGATATCTCTATGGTTGGCAAAGCTTAGAGAGTCTGCTTTCTTGTGAGCCGGGCAAAAGATGCTGAGGTTCCATTCATCAGACATATATTCATCCAACAAGTTTTGGAAATATGTTGGTGTATGCTCTCCCCTTGGCAGTCTTGCTCGACTTTAATTTAGACATTACTATCCTTTCTTCTTTTAGTCGGGTGAACGGAATTCTTGACTTGCATCGTCAATGGAATTTGTGTTGTCTTCTCTGTCTGCAAACAGTCTGCAGAAATGGTTTTTTCATATCCTCAGTACCGACTGTGACTCTATTACAAGGTTTCATTATTCATCTCTACAGGTTTCCGTTAGGGTCTTATAACCCTGACACGTTCCTTTTACCTTTTGGTAAAACTTCTCAATATCATTCCTGGATTCGCACCTCTCTATTTTCTCGATTGCACGGTTCTCAAGCTTTTTGTTTTTTCTCAGGAGAAGCCAATGTTCTTCCCTCCTTTTTTGTTCGTAGAGCTCATGTCACTTTCGTTCTTTTGTGCAGCACATGTTATTTTGCTGCATGTACTTGCCGGAACTGTTCATCAAACCAGGGGATTCGTAGTGGTGGGCGGGTGAAACCCAGCACGTCAGTTGCGGAATTTCTGATAGTTTTTCGGCATCTAAGCCACTGGTATTTCACACTTGATGCTGGCTGCAAGGGACTTCTCGAGAGATTGAGGGACATGCGATTGGCAAAGGACCGTGGGAAATGTTGCGATTGCAACCATTCAACGTTTAACCCACTCATAGTATTTCTCCGTTGTTTTGGCGTCTAAGATATCCGTTGACGTACCTTGGCTGCAACTGAGTAATTGTCCGAGTCTATGTTGGCCATGCGTTACGTCGATCGCAACATGATCAATCTTTTTGACCGTTTTCTGATCTGGTGTCTGCCATGTTCCATTGTTAATATTGAGATGAGGATACCGTGTGCTTGCTATAGTAACGTTACGTCCCACAGCGAAGCCGATAAGCCTTAGTCCATTTCAAGATCCAGATACCATCCCTACTCTGCTCTAATCTTTTGGCGTCAGTATGGAATAATGCATTCGTCGGAATAAAGTCTAATCGGAGTGTTTCCTCGTGGTATCCTTAATTGTTGTAATAAACCCCATAGATCAGGTTATTGCGGTTGGTCATCGCCTTTGCAATGTGCCTTCGAGTAACCTTAATTAGGAAATCGACAATCCATTGCAAAGAGCCTTGCTGAGAAAATGATTCGGTGTTCTGTATTGGCCTAGACAGGTTCTAAGAAATTACCTCTCGAATATCAGAATTGTTTCCATGTATTAGGATGTGCCATATGAAATGCCCGTTGTTCACTCAGTTCGCAGTAAGAAGCTCTCATCTGTAACAGAAAGTGGATTTTTTTTTAATGAGATAAAGTGGTACCTTTGTTTGTCGTATTTTTTTTTTTTTTTTTTTCTAGAAATTGTTTATCATGATGTCGATGGCTCAAACACGGACTCTCTTCCTTTATGAATTTAAACGGGGACATAATGCGCCTCTCTCTGGCGGCGAAAAACATTAATAATGTACAAGGGCTATTTTATAAGTACCCGGATTGGAAGATAGGTGATACTATTGAGCCAAAATGAGTGTACCATCATTTAGTATAACTTCTTTCAGCGGGCCTGTCAAAATTTGGTGGTAATCCAAAGCTTAAGCTTGGTTTGACACCAATTTCAAAACATCGTGTTAGTGTTTTTTGCGAATATGGAAAAAGAGCATTATATTTGTCCGTCGATCAGACTAAGAGAGGATGGCTTTACAATGTGTGGTTCCAACTGTGAAGCATGGAGGGGGTTCGGTTATGATCTGACGATAGTTCTGTTATGAAGGAGTTGGAGATTTGGTAAAAATCAATGGCACATTGAACAAAGAGGGATATAAAAGCATTTTGATGGAACACGCTATTTCATCAGGACGTCGTTTGATTATGGATAATTTTGAAAAGTATTTTATTAGCAACCTGTGAGTCACTGCCATGTAAAACCTTAAACAAATTAAATGAAAGAATGCATAGAATTCGTGAAGTGGTGATCAAAAAAAAGGGAAACTACCATACTTTAATAAAAAGAAATTGAAATATAGTATAACCATTTAAAAAAATGAGTAAAATTTTCAATAATTTTCTGCTTTCTTCAAATAAACAAAACTCGCCCCTACATTTACAAAAAAAGAATTATTTAAATATCTCTTAAACCGTTTAAAAGTTTTTTTCGATTCAAATTGTCAAACATTCTTTGACCTTAAACTTTTGAGCGGTGGTGCATTTCGGAAATCAGTTTCGATGCAGCATGCTTCGTCCTTAAGCCACACTGATTGCCCGGAATGATTTCATTATACTCAATCCATTTGAAAGAGTTCTATTAACTACCTTCTCAAATAATTTGCTTATATTCGTAAGCAAACTATTAGACCGAAGATTAGCTGGGTTAGTCCATTCCCTTTTTTTGGGATAGGGTGTACTACTGTTATTTTTCAATCTGTCACATAATATGCATTATTCGATATTGTTAAATAGAGTTGTAAAAACATCCACTGCTTCTGGGGGTAGATGCCTCCATATGACGTTTGAGATACCATCTACTCTCGACGACGTTTTTTAGTGACTGAAAGATGCACAGGAGCTTATCTTTTCGCACGAACAAATGAGCAGTAGCTTGTTCATCGGCGACAATGTCATTGACTGCGTCTACTTCATTGAAAATAGTAAAACCGTGATCGCCAATTTTGAAGTTCATTGCGCGGACAGTAGTGATTCACATAGATTCTATTTTCAGTGCTGATGTGTATTTTTGACCGTATGCACGTCTTTGAAAAAAGCTCCCGGATATTGCACTTTCTCCTCTGGATCTCTGTCAGTAGCATCCGTCTACTTTCTGTCATTTGTGGAATCCGGACACATTGAATGTCTTTTTAATTTACCGTCTAAACAATTTGTTTCTCTGGGGGGACATATTGAGACTACGGAATTTTATTGCCCCAATAGAGGCTCACAGATTTATTTTAATTTTTTGTTTCAGATTTAAATTATTGACTTCTAAATCTATACAGCTTTTTAAGCCTTAAAAACAAAGTAGTTTAGTAAGGATACTGTGCGCTGATCGTTGGGATTCTGTATTTGTCGACTTAGCTGTTGTTAAGGATTCTATCTCCGTTAAGTGTAGCTCGATGTCGTCATTTGTCAGACATCTATTAATCGGTGGATTGATCCCATTTAAACGTAAATTACGCTTCAAAATTCTGGAGAAGCATCACCGTTGATCTTTTTGATAATAGTATGCATACACTGAATCAAACTGTTCCGTGTGGCGGCGAGTCCGTACTGGAACGCTCGAAAACAATTTCGCGTGTTTCGATCCGAGGTCTAGTGTCTGAGAGTGCTTTCTGACAAGAAAGATGGGGTGTCCGTGTGTACAACTCAAGTTGTTATTTAGTTATATTTCAACAGCACTATGTAGCTGGTTACCCCTAGTGTTGGACCGATTATTTCTCCAACTCGCATGTCTCGCGTTAAGTTCTCCGGCCAAACAGTGATAATTATTGTACAATTGAACGAAAAGTATTTCAAGTTCGGTTATAAATAGAGTTCAGGGGCTTCAGTTGCGTAAAGTGTCACCACATACACTCGTCTCTGACTCTTGAGGAATGCATACAATGCATACTTCCTCGTTATATAGCATACTATGCCGCAAGCCTTTACATATTAAGATAAGGTCTATTCAAGCTGCTTGTTCATTCCAGTCTTTTTGGAAATTATCTATATTTGCGTCCTATGCCAGAAGGATCACTTTGAAATCTAGATCCGCTTTCGGTAAGATTTCAGTAACTTTGGCGTATGTTTGCTGTTGTTATTTATTGTTTCTCTACCCAATCCAGAAGCCATTTTAGAAAAGGACACATTGGGTGCCACAAAATTCAAAAATACGCCATTGCCAAAAGAGCATTCTTCGCTTTTGTGATTCTTTTCACATTTAATGCATCTAAAGTGTATGTTGCTGTTAGCTGCTGCGTGCCCAAGCCTCTGACAGCGCATACATTGCAGTACGCATTAGACGCTCTTTAATTTTTCCCAACAGCATGATAATACAGGAACCATTCAGTAAATTTTGCAACCCACACTTCCTGAGGTCGCAGCCATAGTAAATGGCTTGACCCCTATCGTCGCTTTCAAAGCCCTTTTGGTCCATTCCCAACGCTTTCATTTTTAGTAATTTATCGATGTCTTTCAGCAGCATCGTTTGGAAGTACAGTAGTGGTCCAGTATTTATGAGCTTTTACAGCTTTTTCCTGCAGACTTATTAGGACAAATATTTTGGAATGTTCAACGTTGTTCTGTTCGGCCTATTTAATAAACGTGTTAAAGTTATTAACCGCATCAGTATGCTTTACTTTCTGAACAGAGGAGAGTCCATTTCTGAGGAGCTACCATCTTCATCACTGTCAATATCAAAATAAATAAATAAATACACATGGGCTGAAAAGTCAGCGCCGTTTTATAGTAAAACACAAAATTTTTGCAAAATTCAACTTTATTTATCAATATAGTTGCCGTCGAGGGCGATACACTGATTGAAACGATTTTTCAGTCTTTCGATACCAGTTTTGTAGTACAATTTCGCTTTAGCCTCAAAATAGGCCTTTTCGGCGAATACTTCTTCATCGGTCTTAAATCTCTTTCCGGCGAGCATTATTTTGAGGTCTGCGAACAGGAAATAGTCGTTGGGGGCCAAATCTGGAGAATACGGTGGGTGGGGAAGCAATTCGTAGCCGAATTCATTCGTCCTTCAAACGCTCCAACAACGCAATGTAATAGTTGTCAATGTAAAGTGTGCCCCTTTTAGAGAAAGTTGACGAAAATTATTCCATGTGTATCCCAAAATACGGATGCCATAACCTTGCCAGCCGACTGTTGAGCTTTTGGTCGTTTTGTACGAGGTTCGTCGCCTGCTCGCCACTCAGCTGACTGCCGACTTGAATCTGGTGTGAAGTGATGGAGCCAAGTTTCATCCATTGTCACATACCGACGCAAACATTCGGCTTTATTGCAGTTGAACAGCTTTAAACACTCCTCTGAATCATCAACACGTTGTTGTTTTTGGTCGACCGTGAGCAAACGCGGCACCCACTTCGAACAGAGCCTTTGCATATCCTAATATTCGTGTATGATATATCCAACACGCTCTTTTGATATCTTCAGAACTTCAGCTATCTCGATCAACTTCACTTTACAGTCATTCGTAATCATTTTGTGGACTTTTTTGATGTTTTCATCTGAAAGAGCCTCTTTTGGACGTCCACTGCGTGCATCATCTTCGGTGCTTGTATGACCACTTTTAAATTTTCCAATCCACTTGAGAATGGTTCGTTCGGCTGGTGCACTATCTGGGTAACACTTATCAAGCCATTTCTTTGCATCAACTGCATTTTTTCCCATCAAAAAGCAATGATAAATCAACACACGAAATTGCTTTGAATCCATTTGTTTTCACAATAACAAAAGTTGCTTCGCTCACAACGCTATATCTCGAGAACTTATCGTCCGACAGATGTCAAATTTATACACGTATCTTTGGAAGGACATTTCAGCCCATGTATTGTTTTGGCGCGACAGCCCGGTGTGGCTCAAGGCCTAGCTTTTCGGACTCATTTGTGTTTATCACTTTGCGAATTAGTACACTCCTGAGCAGGGCCTACTGTTTATTCCCGGTTACGAACGGCTCTCCTGAGAAGCTTTTTCATAATCAGAATTTGACTTTCGGAGGTCTGTCATTGCCCGCCGAAAGGATAATAACGATTTGAAAAATTTTGCTGTTGAGCTGACAGCCAGTGAGCCAACCATCAGGCCATCGCCACCACCAATATCAATTACATCGTTTTCTAGGAATGTGTTGATACAACTAAAAGGTGTTTCATCATGAGGTTTGATTTATAATGTAAAATAGAACACATAAATTTGAAAGTGAACTTAAAATTTTAATCATCGGTTATAAAAACAAAACATGGCATTTACTTTTTGAAAATGATATCATATAAATGTTAGCCCGACTAGGTCTGAGGTGGTTCATTCGGAAGGTCCAATTTTGGGCGACTCGTTCGAACGTAGCGACTGGTATCTCGCTGATAAAACGAGTAATATTGGCTTCCAAAGCGTCAATCGTAGCTGGCTTATTCCTGAAGACCTGAGATCGTGATTTCACGCGATCTAGTCGGCCAATTTACCGTAGTAAAACGTGAAATTAAGTGCTCACCAAAATGATTTCTCAACAAGTCCATTGTTTCACGCGCTGTCTTGTTGAAACCAGAGCTCACCGAGATAATGTGCTTGAATTTTAGGAAGCTCATAGTCCGTTAACATGTCACCATAACGGACATGGCACCATAAGAAATATGGACCAATGAAAACAGCAGCCCATAAACGACACCATACCGTTGTTTTTAATGGATGTAGTGATAGCTCTTGGTACTCTTCGGGTTAGTTATCAGCCCAAATATGGCAATTTTGTTTATTGATGAGTCAGAAATGGGCTTATAAAACACCGCATTTTTATTGAGTTTTTCCAGAGCCCATTCACTGAAAATATTACGCAAATTCAAGTCGCCAGTCTTCAATTCTTGCACCACGTAAAATACTCTAAGTTCTCGAATACGTCAAGCCAGGCTGCTGAGAACGACGACGAATCGATTCGTCATGGTCTTTGCGTATACTCTCAGCTACAGCTGCTATAGTCTCTTCATACGTGCTGGATGTGGTCTAACCAGTCGAGTATCATCAACTTTTGTAATCTGGGACTCAAATGTGCTAATGGTATTGGCAATAGTGGTTTCAGATAGTCGATTATGCGCACCGTAAGTTCTTCGAATCGCACGAAAATATTTTTCACAGAACGCTGATTTTCGTAATACAACTGAACAATTTGGAGACGCTGTTGTTGTGTGAGTCTTTCCACGATGACTTGCCAAACGATACTGAACAAAAATGACAAAGCAGTTTGATAGGAGTCACGCGTGAAAATCAAACCTCACGATGAATCACCCCTTATCTTCTGCAAGAACTATTTCAGCATTGTTCCAAGATTCTAAATTCCTTACAGTGAAGTCAGCCTAAAGTACATAATGTAATTTTTTCAGCTTACAAAACAATATCTTGGCGTTTGGAAGTGATCCTAACCTCTGCGAAAATATTTTCGACAAGAATCAACGTGTTCGTTGCTAAGACGAAATCTTCTTGGCTCCGTAAAACTGGCAAAGGAATTTCATCCTCCTCATCAAACTCCTTTTCCGGCGTTGGAGCAAATATGTTTTTCCAGCACTTGTGAAGCACAACCGCCGATACATTTTGTCATGACAAGGTAACAGCAACGAATATAAAAACTCTTCGAAAAGAATAAGCTCCTTCAGAGTGTTTGTTATGTTTGTTTGTGTTTTCCCAAATTCGCAATTTTGCTCAGCAAGCTACTTTTATAAAATAGCTTAGCTAAGGTTATCGCATTCTGGTCCACTGGTTGGATCAATGGTGTTACATTTGGTGGCATGTACAATACCCAAATTTTTCCATCTTTTCCAACCAAGTTTTGAAAAGACCAGCATACATTCATGCAGATTTAGAAAACTCACAGTTAATTGGTAGAGTTTTGTTTTTAAAAGACCGTGTCTTTCTTGACTTTCCGGTTGGAAAATCGTTGGAAAGTATCTAAGCATCTAAGCTGAGTTTTTTTTTATGATTTCAGCCAATCCCAAAGCTTTTTTAGATTTGGATTTTGGATTTCCATACTTTTGGCTTTCAGAATGTTTCAGAATTTATAGAAATGTGGCTCTCACATTGGGTAATAAACCATTTGTACAATGCCTTTTTCATTTTTGGGTATTTACCTTTCTTATCTCTCTTTCTTCACCCCTTAATACTCAATTTTGGAATTGCAAACTTACTTCTTTGTAATGTCCTTAAGCGAGACTCCCTTATTGTTAGTTAGTTAGTTAGTTAGTTAGTTAAGACCTTTATTTCATTTCATAAAAAGGTAGGTTGATACATTATCATACATAATTTTGAAGTCTAATTAAGGTTTGGTCAATAGCTGACCGTCTATCAGACATAAGTTAACTTACATAGTATATTATAAACTTTAAATATTTGCATAAGGAATTTAAGATTTGCATATTGGCTATTTCAGAAACTTTCCTCCATGATACGTTTTCTATACATTAACGTGTAACTTTGTGGTATATGTAGTTATACAACGCATCTAACACAGCGGTCACAAAGTATGGTATATCAAGCGGTATTCTTTCGAAATAGGACATATCGCTATAAAGTGGAAAACGTCCTCTCTCACATTGTTGTTACACAAATCGCAAAGGATTGGCAGCTCTGAACGGTGCGGAATATAATTAAGTGCGATCAGCTCACCTCTTACTTTCAGTAGTAGACTTATTGTCGTCTGAGTTGCTGTTTAAAAAGTAAGTTTCATCTATGATAGGAACCCCGAGCATCGTTTGTGTATCTCTCGTATCTGTCTCGTTTGATTGATGATAATAGCGCGCTTAAATTAGACCTTAGGGCTGTAGCCTGTTCGGATGCTAAACGCTCCCAATATTGGTAAAGATGACTCTTACTTGAAATGATGTGTTTGAGCACCAACTTAGACAGCCTGCCTTCTTCCATTTTTCCTGCTCCATTTTTCGTTACGTGAACACCTATCGCTTCCCCTCTAAATATCATTATCTTCGACTTTTCAAGATAAACCGTCAGGTTCCATGCTAAAATGAATTCATTCGTGCAGTTCTTATAGAACTCAAAGGGAATGCAGTCGTCTCCCGGAGCTTTTCGAACTTTCAATTCGAAAAGAATAAACGGGGCATCCAGAAAGACAGCGACAACAGTTTAGCGGAGCCGTATTGTGAAAAGCGGGCGAAATTTGGACGGCATTTAGGAGACTGCTGAAATGTTTCCTCAACTATTGTGCTTGCAATATTAGCTTCCTTCGAAAACTCTGCTGAGGATTTCGATCTGTTGATTACCTCAATTGCCTGTTCTTCAAAGGCTAATTTCTTTTTGTAACAGATGCACTTTAAATCTTTAATAGCTTCACCATAAATGGTTTTGAACACATTTGCGTTGTTTCCGCAGAAGTGCAAGAACTGCAAAAGACCTCTCTCTGTTTTAAGACATTTAAAATCAAACCGCTTCTGTTTGCTTAGAACGTTCTTCCTTGTTGACTCATAAGGTGTAGTTTGCTTGATTACTTCTGTGAGGTTGACAATGTTTAGTGAAGTGTTTGATAATTTCAGACTCGTAAGTGCATCATTTAGGTTTCTCTGGAATAGTGGGGCTAAGTTGTCTTTCCAACGTAGTTTTGACAAGAGAGTAAGTGTGTGCGTTTTTCCTTCAACCGGTGTTGTACTTGATTCTTTAAACTTAACACGCAATTTGAAGAGGCATGTGGTCTGAAAATGTCAATTATGTTAATATCCTTGGAGAAACGTGTTGCATTTAATAGTGCAACTGTTAAACCGCTTATCAGGATGTTTTATGAGAGTCCAATTCTTCCATTGAAATCTCCAGCAAGCATAATGTCAGATGAGCCAAGTTTAAACAAAGTATCTATAATTTTTCCATAATTACTTTTCCAGTTGTTACCTTTGATGTAACATTTCAGAGACTTGCGTTTGATGGAACTCAAACGTGATAGTGTGATTGCTTTATATTTGGCTGGAAAACCACAAGTAGCTATCGTTAGAGCCCTCCAGCACCTCAACGTGAATAAATAATTTGTGTCTCGAACCATAGCTCGTTACCGTGATACTGGTAGAGTTGCAAAACGCCATGGAGGTGGTTATAAAAAAAAAAACAGCAGCATCGGCAGAAATGGTTCGGAAAGTGAAGGCTCGAATGGGAAATGGCACGTGAGCTCAACATATCGTTGGAACGGATATAACACATACTGAAAAATGAGCTTGGGCTCAAGCCATTGAAGTTCCAAAAAGTACACGATCTTAAAAAAAAGTTGAAGTCAAAAGAGCGAAGGAGTTGTTACGCTTGCACGAAACTGGTGTGTTGCCGAATTTGATTTTTTCCGATGAGTCGCCATTAGTTATCGAGCAAATTCTCCGGATTCAAATCCGTATTACCCATCTGAAGCTATGACTTTTTCCCATCTTTCTGGCAATTTGTGGATCCCATCCCAAAAGAACTGCGCCGACTTGCCAGCCAAAAATGAATCAAGCCAATTTTTGATATTCTGCTCTGATGTGAACCGTATTTCAGTGAGGGCGTTCTGCATCGACTGAAACAAATGGTAGTCAGAAGGGGTAAGGTCTGGGCTATAAGGCGGGTGGGGTAAGACTTCCCATCCACTGTTTTCCAAATAGTTCTTAACCAGAATAGCAACGTGGGGCCGAGCGTTGTCATGATGGAAAATTATTGCCTCGTGTCCGGTCGCATATTCCGGGCGTATTTCGGCTACTGCTCTTTTCAAACGGATTAATTATGTTCGGTAGCGTTGTTAATTGATGGTTTCACCCGGTTTTAGCAGCTCATAATACAGCACACCCGTCTGATCCCACCAAATACAGAGCATTACTTTCGGCTTTGCCGTTGATTTGGCTGGTTGGCCGGGTTTTTTGCGCTTGGGGTTGTCGTAATGGATCCACTTTTCATCACTAGTAACAATCCGATGCAAAAATGACTTCCTTTTGTGGAATGTCACAGCATTTCGGACATGCAAAACCGCCTTTCGACGTCTCTCGGCTTGAGTTCATGTGGAACCCAATTTCCTTGATTTTGAATATATCCTGCTGCTTTTAAACGTTTTGAAATGGCTGCTTGCGTGACACCCAACGATTCTGCGAGCTCTTCTTGTATTTGGCAACAATCATCATAGAGTAATGTTTCCAGTTCTTCATCTTCAAATTTTTTTGGCTGCCCAGGACGTTCATCGTCTTCCAAGCCAAAATCAACACTTTTAAATCGTGCAAATCACTTTTGTAACGTTTTCTCAGCTAGCGCATATTCACCATAAACTTCCACTAAAATACGATGACTTTCGGCAGCAGTTTTCTTCATATTAAAGTAATGAAGAAGAACTCCCCGCAAAAACACTTTTTCAGGCACAAAGTTCGACATATTTGAGTGAAAAAAAAATTATTGTTGTTTACGCTTCAAATGAATGACAAATACTGAAATGACGTACAATGGCAGTAGTTTCCCAACGCATTTTCGAATGGAATTTATAAGTTATAGACCCAATAATTAAAAAATTCATCAAAGATTTATGAATTATTTAGGCCAGCAAAATTATAACTAAATATTCTAAAATCTAATATTGTATTCCTACCTATCTGGCAGACAGGAACTATTCATGCCGTTTTTGCTAGGACGTGTGAAGCCTGCCTTAGGTTATCACCAGAGCTGTGTGCAGCGGCTGGTTTTTGCTCGCGGTTGGTAGGAACGCTTCTTACTTGACATTTGATTTGAGTTTGACACTTTATACTCATTGTTTTCAATTTCTGAAATTCCAAATTCATTCATCAAAATTTTAAGATTCGAAGGTGACCATCAATTAACCCAGTTGATAGGTCCCAGGAGAATATTTTTCCAGAAATGAAATCGCATCACCTGTACTAGTTTCAATCTTTTTAGTCGTGTGTTCCTGGGCAAATCACTATGTATTTTGTACTTTGTACATCTGAGCATTCTCGAGTTGCGATGTACTTTCCAGGCAGCCTCCTTTGACTTCAACTTGACCACCACTATTGCTGATCGTACGTTTCTGCCTGTAACACTGTATGCGGAATCGATGTCTGCTATTCAGCACATACCGGTTTAACCTTTTCTTTTACGTCTGTGTTATCCTCAGCAGGTAAGTGGACAACAACATTCATTTCTGTGCTTCTCTACATGAAATCTAGCTCATTCTCTAATTATTTGTTACGCTTTTCAAGCTGCGCGACCCTAACACAAACCTCCTCGTGCTTTGCCTTCAATCCTGCTAGTTCTGAACAAAGCTGTTGAAAGTCTGATTTGGTGGCAAGCTCTTTCACGAGATCTTTGTTCTTTTCATCTAGTAGGTCCTTTAGCTGTTGAATACTTATTCTGCGATTTCTTACTGGGATGGCGCTTCTCGTCTTTAAGTGTATCAGGGGAGGTCATTATCATTCCTCATTTTTGCATTTGTTGAGGTTAGGATTATTGCAGGTTTTGAAACTATTCAAAAAGCCTTCTTAGATGCTAAGACTTACTCAGTTTTCGTTTCGAATTGGTAATGTAACTTTTATTCTGTAGTTTTGACAGCAAATACGAAATACTTTTCTTACTAGGAGTTCACATTTACACAACTACTTTGACGTTAGATCAAACGTCAACCCTTATTGCATTCGTCAATAATTCTTACTTTAACTTTCAGCGAAAGGCATTTACGAGTTAAAGATATTTTTACCAAGCTTACCGAGCTACTGGCATAACAAAGAATGCGACTCATACTTTTCACTATAATGTGTGCCATTTTCGCTACTAAGGTAATTTAATTTTCACTTGAAAAAACCTAACTAAATGAATATCCTTGAACAAAACCAAACTTGAAAAAACGAAAATACTGTGAGTGCAAAACCATAACAGTAATCCTCAGCAACAAAAGGTTATGGTATCTAAAAGTTTTACAACAGACCCTTACACATACATACATTCACAATCAGGGGATTTGCTTTGCACACACATATTTCTTTACAAAACATTCCTTATATCGAGTGTCAACCCTTTTTTTTTTGTACGTTATACGAGTATAGATACACCAGTGAAATAAGTGTACTTTATATCGATCATTCGTTGTACTGGACCATAACTGTATATGTATGTAAAGCACATACTCAGTTTCCGCTTTTCTCAGAGCGGCGCACACTTTTCTATAATCCTCCATATCATCATGTTTATTGGTGCCCAGCTTATGTACATAATCTAATAATATCGCTTATCTCTAGACTTAATTCTATTTTTATTCTTATTCTATCCTTCTTATTGTTTCCGCCTTTCTGTTGTTGTTTTTGTTGTTCCGTTTGTTGGTGCTTTTATTTTACCTGGTCTGTCTGCCGCTCTTGCTTCTGTTGTTGTTTCTGATGTATATGTTGTCGCTGCTGTTGTTGCGACTGCTTATCATGTTGCGGTCTTTGTACTTGATGTTCAAGTTCATGTTGTTATTTTTAATGCTGTTGTTGCTGCAGTAGTTCTTGTTGTGTTCTGCTTTTTCTGCACCAACTTTTCTCAGTTAGCTCTATTTTTTTACAATTTCATCGATCTGCTTTGCGTTCTCATCTTCCTCAACTTCGGGCATTTGAGTTACACTTTACCAAATGGTTCCTTGAGAATACCAACCAACAGGTTTTTGCCTTTTGACACACATATAACACATATCTGAGTAATTTAAGGAATAACAAAAATATAAGAACCGTCAAGGCAGTGTCAACCATGATTTCGTTAACACAGGGAGTCTCACATCTGACCAGTCCAAATTGGTGACCGATCTGTCGCATCCATTTCGGATAGTTATTATTCACAATTAAATAGGCTCGCACTATACTGCACCCCACTAACAATTCGACTGCCTTTAGTAAGAGTCAAGAAGCCACTAGTGCGCATAGTTGCTCCACAGTAACTACATATCCCTTTGTATTGCTATAAAATGTAATCATATCAGGTTTTCTTTTATCAGACTTAAGCGAATCAATACCAGCATCATGATGTATCCTTGAAATGAGCAACACACAACGCGATACATTACTCTCCCTCTTATTCTTTCTTATAGTTCCTACTGATGTCAGCTTATGGTGTTGTAGCAAATGTTGTGTTAGGGGGTAACTTGTGTACCATTTATCAAAGGTAATGTTGCAGCTTAACTGCGATATTGGTTGCACTAATCTATCTACAATATCCGACGACTCATTATTCCTAGAATACGGTCCTTGAGATAGGTTCACAGCATAAAGCTCCATGTTTACGATGTAAAAGCTTGTTGCATCTACCAAAAGATAAAATGAAATAGTATTTCAAAATATATACATCTACACCAGTACCATCGCTTCGCCATAAATCATTAAACTTTTGTCTGTTGGATTTATTTAAGTTAGATAACTACAAAAGCCTTAAAATATAATAAAAAAAAAAAAACGAAGACATACATTATACAATTTTCGTTATGCGGTTGAGGAGCCCCGATGTGAGACCCCCACGTAGCTTTCCAACAACAACCCTGAAACAACCAACCGATAAACTAATCCTTCAGCTTCAGATACTATAGTGGATTGGGCAGAGAACCCTAATCTGTGACGTGTATGTTCGCTTTTGCCTACTACTGGCCTTAATACACCCTGGCACATGAATGCCAGATTAATTAAGAAACGTGATCCCGAAATTTTTCATCGGGAAAATGTAATAAAAAAGTTTAAGTGGACAGCATCCTGTGAAATAAGGGACATACTGCCAAGGAGAAGGATTAACTGGATTGTGCGTGAAATTATTGCTGAAAAACCATTTCGTAGGTTAAGAGTATTTCTTTATGGCCATCAAGTAAAACATCTACTTGCCAGGTATACGAAAATTCCAAAAATTAGGCACTTTAAGGGCTCAATATGGGAATCAAAAATATTGGTTTCCAGGCATACGACTTTTACGATAACTTGTTATACATAAATCAATTCCACACAGGGTGCGGTGTAACACTCGATGACTTCCATCTGAACCACATATTCTGACTGAGGAGTATATCTATAGGACATATGTGTATTTAATGACAATGATTATGTTTTCGAAAATGTATCTGTTAGCTTAGTACGTGAAACATCAGTTAAGAATAATGGTTCTTTCTAACCTATAACATATGCAATAGAGTTTAGGTATATCAAGTAATTCTGAGGTATGTATCTGAAAAGTGTTTAGGCAATATCTAAAGGGTGATTCATCGTGAGCTTCGATTTATAATGTAAAATAAAATACATAAATTTGAAAGTACACTTAAAATTTTTACTATTGGTTAAAAGAACAATCCATGGCATTTATTCTCTGAAAATGATGTCATGTAAATGTTGGCCACGACTACGTCTCAGGTGGTCCATTTGGAAGGTCCAATTTTGAGTGATTCGTACGAGCATAGTGACTGGTATCTCGCGGATAACACTAGTAATGTTGGCTTCCAAAGCGTCAATCGTAGCAGGCTTATTCCTGAAGACCTGAGACTTTACATATCTCCAGAGAAAATTGTCCAAAGGTGTGATATCGCATGATCTAGGCGGCCCATTCAACGTAGCAAAACGTGATATTAAGTGCTCACCAAAATGATTTCTCAACAAGTCCACTGTTTCATGCGCTGTATGGCTCGTAGCGATGTCTTGCTGAAACCAGAGCTCACCGAGATAATGTGCTTGAATTTCAGGAAGCACATAGTCCGTTAACATGGCACCATAATAATTACCATTGACGGTAACATTCTGATTTGCCTCATTTTTGAAGAAATATGGACCAAGGATTCCACCAGCCCATAAACTACACCATACCGTTGTTTTTAATGGATGTAGTGATAGCTTTTGGTACTTTTCGGGTTGCTTATCAGCCCAAATACGGCAATTTTGTTTATTAACTTATCCATTGAGCCAGAAATGGGCTTCATCACTGAACAAAATTTCACGATAAAACACCGGGTTTCATTGAGTTTTTCCAGAGTCCATTTACTGAAAATATGGCACAAATTCAAGTCGCCTGGCTTCAATTCTTGGACAAGTAGAATGTTGTAAGTTCTTAGGCTGAGATCCTCACGTAAAATATGCCAAGTTGTCGAATACTCCAAGCCAAGCTGCTGAGAACGACGACAAATCGATTCGTCATGGCCTTTGCGTACACTCTCAGCTACAGCTGCTATAGTCTCTTCACTATGTGCTGGATGTGGTCCAACCGGTCGAGTATCATCCATTAAAGTAAGCTGGGACTGAAATTTGCGAATGGTATTGACAATAGTGCTTTCAGTAGGTTGATTATGCGCACCGTAAGTTCTTCGAACCGCACGAAAAACATTTTTCACAGAACGCTGATTTGTAGTGTGAGTCTTTCCATGATGATTTGCGAAACGATACTGAACAAAAATGACACAGCAATTTGATAGGAATCACGCGTGATCTGTCAAAAGGAGCTTATTGAAAATCAAACCTCACGATGAATTACCCCTTATATCTATACACATATGTTTACCTTGCACAAAAATCTTGAATCAATTCACGACATCCGGAGTAATTCTTTAAATGGCTTGCTCTCAGAGCCTTCTGGGATAAAAAAATCATGAAAATATATTACCAACGTAAATCAGTGGGAAGGATTCATTTCCATCTAATTACATATTACACTTCATATCTCTCCCATATATCTGCAATGCTTCTGCACCGCTTGCGGGGTTCGCAAAATTTGCAGAACTTAGAACATAGGCTGCTCTATTTTGCATCATCTTCTTAGTGATGACAAGAGTTTGCAGCACTAAAGTGACCCAATTATTTTTCTTTCGGTTTCTTCTTCCAATTTTTTCTGGAAGTTGAGATTCTGTACATTATGGACCCGGATTTTTTATCGACCTTCTGACAAGAAAGAAAAACTTTTAAAATGCTCCAGTGTAGAATACCAGTGAGATTTCAGGCCAAGAACACCCACCATCGATTAAATATTCACACAGTATCCGGTCTATACTCACCATCTCTTTGTCGACTTCAAACCCGCAAATGACAACCGCTAATGGATAAAGTATTCAATGCCATGTCTGGTTTCGCTATCCCTACCACACTCTCATCAGGTTGTGCAGGATGGCTATGATGAATCATCTCCATCAAGGTCGGCAATGAATTTTCCGAGATCGGCTCGTTGTCATCTAACTTTTTTAACCTCACCCTTGAAAGAATCATGCAAAACTCACTGGCCAACAAAGGAGGCACGATCATTTTTAATCCCGGACAAGTACTTGACGTGAATATACGAAATAAAATTTTTCTGAGTATTGCGACGGAGGCCGCTAAAATTGGTCTGACGACAAACAAGAGAAAAACAAAGTAACATGCTATTATCTGAAAAGGACGAACACTACCAACAGCTTGGCCAGAAGATCATCTTTGCCAGTTATAATCTCGAGGCAGTTAAGAACTTCGTCTACCTTGGCCTATGAGTTACAACCATTACTCTTACCAATCGCTGTTTTTTTGGGGTCAGCTATCAATTGAGCAGCAGAGTTCTCTCTCGGAAGGAAGTACTCATTCCATATAATACAAATCTCGTTATTCCCGATCATTATATTGTACAATATTTCTCTGCTCATCTGAAATATATTTCGGCGATTAAATATGTTCCAAGTTAGAATTTATTCGATGAGCCGTAATGCAGTTGTCGATTATAGTGCTTTTATAGATGAAAAGAAGAGTAGTTCTTTCGGATTTGTTGTTGTGCTGCTTCAGTAAAAAATCTTGCAAAAAATTAAAAAGCAACGAACTTTGTATACTACCTCGGTGAAAGCTATTCTTAACTTCGAATTCTCCGGTCATTCCGTCTTTGCATTTTATTTTTCTTTAATCATCGTCGTACATACCGCGTATCGGGAACATTTTGAGAACATAGCACCGTCCAAATAAGACCTCTGGGAACTTCGACGAATGCTGTTTCCGCATCAATGAAAACTTCGAAACTTTGCGATGATTTTGCAGCATTATTTCAAACGAGTTTAATAATATTCCGTTGTCGACTGTCCAAAGCTCGATTTATACAGTGAATCCAGAAAGGTCTTCCTCCAATAGTTAGGCATTCAATTACCTCTCACCATTTAATTGATTAAATTGTCAACCATATTCGGACGGTATGTATGTTATCTAGTCCAACTGCACGCCTTGGTTCGTTCTTTTTACAGCTAACTTCGGCTCCGTAAGATCTGCCGTATCTTGTTCGCTCGGGATATTCATCGTTTGGTAAGAAGTTAAAGTTATATTGAATGTATCGTTGTTCCCTGATCATCTTTAATATCTTTCGGCGAATATATTGAATCTCTTAATCTTAAGGATGTTTACCTTCGACCACTTCTGCTTTTTGCCTGCTTATAGGTACCTGAAGGTACCTCTTCTCATTCCCGATATAATATCTTCGCTACTATCGCTCATGCTCTTGCTGCCGCTGTGTTTTTTTTTTGCAACGTCTAACTTAGGAAACACGCATCAGACGCTTTTCTTTTATTCTTTACCATCATTTTTGTTTCATTGTTCCACCACAACGTTTCCTTATTAATATTGAGTCAGTCTTTTGAAACACAGAGTAGGACTTTTGCACTACACTTACATTTTTCATCAAAGTCAGTCCCTATACGTTGCGCGCATAGTCCTTCCCCTTGGCTTATGGCAGTTTGAAGCTGCTCTCGCAAATTTTGTGCTCATAGCTGGCCTACTTCCTAGTTTAAGTTGTTCCAGTTCAATTTCGCGACTGATGCCGATTTTCGTAACTTGTTCCCTGTTGTTCTACGTTTCGTCATCAATTTTCGGTCTTATTGCCATTAGTTGGTCCCTAATTTTTTCTACACTAACGATCTTATTTAGAAGGTTGTCAAGGTGATGGGAACTAAGTTTCATACATTTCGTATGCTTTTCTTTTTAAATATAAGAAGAGGACCCTGCCTTTAACATTTCACTGTTTGATTTCGTGAGAAAGCACCATTTTGCTAGCGTCGAGCTCTGGCGCATATACGTTCACTTTCTTCTTTCTTCCGGTTTGTGCGAGATCCTTAATCCTTCATCGGACGGGGAGTATCAAACCAAAAAGAAAGTCATTATACGACTCCGAGCTGTAAAGAGGTTGTCAGGGTTATAGAAATATTTTTTCCTGTCCTAGAAAAATAGATTATATTTTAAACGAGCCGGAAATGACTGCAATGTCTTTCTCAAGCGTGTGGAATTCCAATACGGTAAAAAACTAAAGCAAATAAAAAATTCTGCCCTCATCCTTCATACCAGCTCAACACTTACAAATTGTGCTTTGTTTTCGCCTACACTTGAATGCTTCGAATCTTCAATGGGACGAATCTACTTTCACTCTCGTGTTGTAGCAAGAGTACCTAAAGATCTTAATATATACAAATCCACTGGTCCAGATGATATATCTCTGCAATCCTCTGAAGAGGTGTTCTTTAACGTTGGCAAAACCACTGCGCTTTTTTATCAATCCTACTCTTTAGGACTCCTTCCGAACGTGTGGAAAATAGCATTTGTCCCTTGAAAAGAAGTATATTCTTCTCTCTTTGCCCTCCGGACTTACTGGACTGCTGATAAATCGGTAGCGAATGAAATATCTCGAAACACGAAAACTTCTCAATGACCAGAACTACGGTTTTCATAGCAACAGGTTCACTGGTAATTTGATGACATGTCTTACCGAAAAGAGGAACCAAACAAGATAGTTGCACTTGATTTTACTAAAGCATTTGTCAAAGTTTGTTATCAGGCTCTTATGTCGAAAATGCGTACATTTTAGATTGACGAGTCTCTTCTTAAATTTAATAGAAAATACCTTTCGGAACATTCAATTCAAAAATGCTGGTGTACCCCAAGGGTCCGTTCTGTCCCCGACACTTTTTTTTATTTTTATCAATAAACACTTCTAATCCTTCTGCCATGTCTTTGTTCTTCAGGTATAGAACCAGAACGACAGCGAATGTTAACCATAATAAATCTCGATATAAGCAGCATAACTAATTGGGGAACCACCAACGGAGTGGAATTTAATGCTTCCAAAACACAATGCTGTCTGCTGTCACCTAAGCAAAATTTAAATACCCAACCATTTTCCATAAATGGCACTTGCATCATAAAACCGAAAAACTTTCCATTCTCGATATGTGTATCAATGACAAAATAGGTACGTTGGAGTGACCATGTAGTCGATGTCGCCAAAAATGTTGCAAAATTTCTAGATATGATGAAGCGACGTAAGAAATATTTCACCTCCTCTTACTTGGCCTCAGCATATAACGCGTTTATCCACCAAAAACTGGACTACAATGCCCACATCTGGTCATGTGCCCCTAAGATCTCTTTGCACTTGCTAGCTAGAATCCAAATCATGTGATAAAACTCATAGGTGATGCCAATATTACACAGTCATTCGACACCCTCGAACACTGACGTAACGTCCCCTGTCTCACTTCATTTTATTGCTATTGATTGATATTGAATCAATGGAAACCTTTAACCGTAACACCCGTACCGCTATGAATGCCCACCATTATACCCTCAAGCCCACTTTCGGACGTACTATGAAATATCTAGATTTTTTCCTAACTCGCTTATGGAATGTCCTGCCGAGCTCTTAATTTCCTAGGCATTATAACCTTCAAACATTTAAAACCAACGTAAATCAGTACCTCTGTCTTCTTTCTCCCTCATTTTTGTTCCCTTGTGTGATATGATTTTTTCCCATTTCCCCAAGTGGTCAAACTGCGTCAATATCCTCAATTACGTCGAATCAGGAATTTCTTTGCTTCAGATGCGGGATTTCAATTAGATTCGTTGGGTATCTGCTCTTCCCTGATTATCTGCAATTGAGTGGGCTTATGGGATGCCGAGTTTGAAAGATTGCCTGAAACTGGGCGAAGTTGTTGACCATCTAGATCTGTTTGGGGACAGCCTATAATTTTTTTTAGATCAATATTGGAAGATTCAGTTCAATCTATTTAACCCGCACTAATAGCGCATTGCTTGATGTTGCATTTTACCAGTTTAAGCCAAATCTAAAAATCATTTAAAATTCAGCTGAACCAATTTAACTAACTTAAACCGAAAGAAATCGAAATGCAGTTTTCAGATTCATTTCGAAAATAATTTTCTATTGCCACACGTCCCCAGAGTCTAACCACTTTCATTTGACATCTTTCATTTCTAAACAACCATCTAGAAAATTGGAAAATTTCAAAGTTTTGTTTTTCCTTTAGTTCTACGTGAATTGAATGCGTTGAAAAACATTGGGGCATTTAAATTTTAATTTTTAAGTTCTGGTGTACTAGTGAGATGATTAAACTCAATACAGGCTCGACACCGCGCACGCCAATCACAATCAGAAATGAAATGTGTATAGGTACGATATATGGTATTTTGTGTTCGTTTCGATGCGTTTTAAGAGTTCACAATTCCAGAGGATGCTATTGAATTTGATAAATTTTTTGCACGCGACCATACGGACATTTTTCATTCAACCATCTACCATATCGTTGCCCGAAATTGGACGACGAATTTAGATTGAGGTTGGGGGTTGCTGTTGTTTTTTTTTTGCTGCTTCCCATTGCGATTGTTCATTTCTAGTCAACAATAAAGTCTCGAGTGTATTGTTCAACAACATTATGTCTACATCCAGGGAGTAGTATCTACTCGTACACAACGTGTTTTGTAATATTTTTCAATTTATTTATTTATGAAAAATTGCTGATTTGTATGAATATTCGTTACCGTACAGCTCGGTTTTGGCATTTTGAAATCGAATGATGCTTAATCCCATTGCGCAATAGCTGTCCATGATTTGAATTTCATTTTGAATTTTATTGACATCGTAGTATCATAAATCTGCAATCCAATGTGCGCCACTCATAAACTTTTGGAGGGGGGAAAAATTGAAAAATTAAAAATTCAATGCGCATGGGAATGATAATGGAAATTATTGGGGGATTCGTTCTTGTAACCAAATGGAATTGTCGTGTATATCCTCTTAACATCACATGAGAGATGTCACTACATAAAATATAATTATTTCTTTGGATGTCAAGGAACCCAGACACTACGAGAATTGTTACAAAGAAACGTCATTGTTGGAAATTTTCAGAACACTAACTTACTTGTAATTGAATGACACTAAGTGTCAAAGCCGGGAAAATTGTGCGCTGATATAAGACTTTCCCGAAATTGTAGAGGTTGTTGGTATGATTACATTGGAAGACACCGTTAAAATCATGGTCCAAGCTGCTAAGGAAATCGGAAAAAAGATCGATTTCGACTTCGTTAAGTTACACAAGGAGCTATTGTATTTTGCACTTTGAAAAGAAAAGTTAAACCCTTTCGTGAGTCTCTTCTTGTTTCAACGGATAATGGATTATTGTCGCAGTACATTTTTTACGATGACAAAAAGCAATGTAGATGTTCACGGCTGTTCATTTTGTAACGAATTTCCTGTAGATCGGAAAAGTATTTTAATTGAGATATACGAGATATAAATTGATTTTCTTCAAGAGAATTATTCAAATTTTGGTTTGAACCGCTTGTAATGCTACTCAATAAAGTTATGAGAAATCCATAGATGACGGTGTAACGAAAAACTGTAACAGCTTCAATTTGGTGAAGCTTACATTGTACACAAGGAACATTTATGAGCGGGATTCAGATAGGGAGGCGTAAGTAAATTTACGACACGATCGAAAGGTAAAGCTAAATATGAATAAATTTATGCAGACTTTGGATATGCGTCGTGCTTGCTCTTAAAATGACGTGTGGCGGAACTTCAGCTATCGGAAGTATTTGGTGAGTATTTTACAAAAACGAATACGGCAGCTAACTCAGCTGATTTTAATTTAGCTCGACTCCAACAGATTGTTCGTCTTCTTTGTCGACATATCAGGTGTACCGACATTAACTTTTTTTGTGACAATAAAACAATAATTTTTAATGGGAAAGTAAAAAAACATTTTATTCAAAGTATTGAATTTAAAACAAACTAAAAAGTCACCATATTTTCGACTTCCTCGTAGGATTCAAGGTACTGTTCAGCTAATGCGTGTCCCATCGATGAAAACAAATAGAAGTCGAAAGGACCCAAGTCTGGTGAATATGGCGGGTGGGGTAGCAGCTCCCAGCTTTGGTTGCTACCTTAACCAGTTTTGATTTGTGCAGATGCATTGCCATGGAGCAAAATTACCTTGCCGTGTCTTCTGGCCCATTCTGGTCGTTTTTCGATCAATCCATGGTTCAAATTGATCATTTGTTGTCGGTAGCGATCTGTATTAACGGTTTCACCAGGATTTAGGAGCACCATACATTTCTGGTCCCACCAGACACACAGCATTGTCTTCTTGCCGAATCGATTTGGTTTTGCAGTTGAAGTTGATGGTTGTCCCGGATTAACCCATAGTTTTTTCCGTTTAGGATTCTGAAAATAAATCCATTTTTCATCGTCGGTAACAATTTGATGCAAAACTGATTTATTATCGTGTTCTTGAAGCAAAATTTCACAAGTGGTTTTCCGGTTTTCCATCTGTCTTTCATTCAATTCATGTGGCACTCAGTTTCCAGACTTTTGGATCTTTCCCATAGCATAAAAATTGTTTGTTGTGCCACATTTAACATTTATGCTATTTGTTTCTGACTGAAAGTGTCATCTTCATCCAATATTGTTTGCAATTCGGCGTCTTCAAACTTTGTTGGTGGTGTTCCACGTTCTTCATTTCTCAGATCAAAATCGTTATCTCTGCGACTTTGCAGCACTTTTCTTCAAATCAAAACAAAAATTAATGCTTTCCGCAAATCATCATTTTCTGATACAAAACTCGACATTTTTAACACGATGAAAAAATATGATGTTGTTTGCTCAATGACTTGATGTATACTTAATATGTTTGTCATAGCAACCAAATAAAAAAAAAAAAAAAAAATTAAGGCCTGTTCACAATAAATGTTCCCTATCGAGTCATTTGTATCTTGACGCTCACTTCATACCGGTACACCTGATATCTACCGTCGCAATTTACGTAATACGTGCTACTGTAGGTCTCCCTCAGGCTGAGGAGGTCTGCTTCGCTCACATCGATATTATAGGGGACCTTAAAACCTTCCCAAATATCTCTTCTAGTAATGGTTTTCTTGAGGTTTGTAAATTTGATCGTAGATATCTGCCTTAGCGTGAGAACATCTGCCACTGCGGCAAGATTCTTATTATTTTTATGCCACTAAATTGCCCAGTTTGCCAACCAGATTCGCCAGTCCAAATCAACAGGTCACATTTCGTCTTAGATTTATGAACCACTCCTCCAGGTTTTTTTTTTGTATAATTTGCGCGCGCTCAAGAGATTTGGGTACCCTTAGAATGCTTGAACACAGCACTTGTACACCATTGCGGGGCTTAAAGTCGGGCTAAACCGTGTTCCCTTAGTTTCAATTGTTGTACATCCTGGCGTTTTTCCACCTTGGCACCCTTGCCTTGCTTTTTCTCTTTTTTGTTCTTTTTTTGTGACTTTTGACCTAGTATTTTACTGTCGTCGTTCATGGCATTGGTAAGTTTTCGGTTTGTTTTTGGGCTAAGCCTTTACCATTTTCTTGGTTTTTCTGTCTTTTTGAAGCTCCACTTTACCGTAGGGTGTCTTGTTTGCTTTTGGAGCTCAGCGATTTGTTGTTTGGTTCCAGAATTTGTTTGGGCCTTGATATTATGAGACGATTTTCTTAGCCTTGTCATTATACATTTGATTGCAATTATTGCCTTGATGCTCTCTGTTGCATCTCGCGTTGGTTGATATAACAAGCGTCTTTTACGGATTGTGGCCAACCTGAGCGTAAGTTGTGAGTTATTGAACGGTCCTCTTTGATATTCAAATCATGGTCTATACTCTCAAAGCCATCTTCCATCTACAAAGAAGTGGTCTTTGGTACAATACGCATTGGAGCTTTGATGACCTTGTGCGCTGGCTGTCTTATGACTACTGCCTACTGCGGTGGATTATCAATCCGTACATCTATACGTGGTATAGATCCCAGACCTTTATTGAGATCTAAAGATGGAGACGGTATCTAGCGAAATTCAGAGGCACGCAACAGCTCACGCGGAAAGATCGAGCCAGCACACAAATAAAAGGGCATCTAAACTCCTAAACCAAAGTAAACAAGTAAGAATAATCTAACGTACGAAGCCGCACGAACTGGTAATATAATGCAATAGATAAACTAGTGAATCTGATGGATATTTAACTAGTTTAATCACTTATCTACTTAAATTTCGTTCATAAGAAAGCTGTTTGTTACCCTGATTGACTAGTTGTAGTGTCATGTAACAAAGAAAGTGTTTAAATAAAAAAGATAGTTGTGGTAAGGGACAAATACTTGTTAGGTGCTTCAGAACTATCAGTCTGGCTTCATTAATGTGAAACATGGACAACATGGTGGAGCCCTGCAAACGCATCCTCTGTGTAAAATTCGATATGCCCACCAATGCGGAGATTTCGTCAGATTGATCTCCAAAATAAAAAGGAAAAAATTGAATATGAACTTGATACGAACATGCACTAGGCATTTTTACTGAAATTTCGGTGGTCCCATTTCACCAGAATTTCGTAAACCTTACATAACGACTATTATTTAATTCTGACCTTATATGCATGCCGTTTGAGATAATAATACCGGAACTCCAGTTCGAAGTCGACTTTTTATATATGTAAAACTAGCTTCGACCTGACCCAGGAAGAGAAAATAGTCAGATTCGTTCAGGAGCTATCTAAAATGTGATGCTTTGCAAAAGGCGACAAACTAATACTTCATTATTCGTATCGATGTCTACGTCCATAGCCAAGTTTCACATTAAACTTAATTAAACCATCTCAAGACCTCTAAACGTATTCCATAATCCAGGATATATTTGAACGCAACTGGAAGTCTAAATGCGTTAAGACTTGTCTGAGTCTCAGGTTACAATGGGAATACGGAAAATAGGTTCATTGATGAACTTTTTAGACAAGACTCCAAAGAGGACTTCTGACGATCTAAATCGACATTGGTACTACTTGATTCCTTGATTGATTGAAAGATAGGTGGCGCTACTGAGCCAATGAGTGTATTATCATTTAGTATACCTCTTTTAGCCCGCCTGTCAAAATTTGGTTACTTGTTTTTGAGGGGCAAAACTAGCAAGGAAATCAAGAGTTTCGACCGCATGTCAGTTTTTTATGAACCGCACCCAGGTGACCCAAAAACGGTTACCATAGAGAAAACCGTGAACAAAATTCATGATTCCGTATTGGCGGACCGCGGAGTTAAAATTCGCGAGTTGGCTAAGATAGCAGGCATCTCACCTGAACGCTTTAGCCATAACCTGCACCAGATTTTCAGCATGAGAAATCTGTCAACGCGATGGGTGCTGCATTTGCTCACAATAAGCACAATCGTGAGATAATTTCAAAGACGTGTTTGGAGTTTCTGCGTCGTTTTGTGACCATCGATGACACATGATTCATTGGTACACACCAGAGACCAAATAACAATCGAAACAATGGGTTTCACCTTCGGCCGGAAAGGTGAAGGTAATGGCCACCGTTTTTTGAGATGTGCGAGGTGTGAATTACGTTGACTATTTGTAGAAGGGAGAAAAAATCACAGGAGCATACTCCGTCGATTTATTTGGCAGATTCAACGCCGATTTGAAGAAAAAAGTACTCCTCCGACTCACACCTCCGCAGTCGACATAGCAAAATTGGTCGAATTGCACTACGAGTTGCTCCCCCATCCTCGGTATTCTCCGGGTTTGGCTCCCTGCGACTAATTTTTGTTCCCAAACCTTAAAAGATTGCTCACCGGAAAGAAGTACGGGTCGAACGAGGAAGTCAACGCCGCCGCGAAGGAGTGTTTTGCAGGGCAACAAAAGTCGTACTGTACGGAGGGGTTAAAAAAAATTCAGGAAAATTAATTGTTCAAACCTAAAAAAGTTGCGTTGTCATTTCTTATCTGGGTATTCATCAAACAGCAATCGTACATGAATCTTAATAGGTCATTGCACTTTTAAATAACACTGCCTTCTGAATGTGAATGACAGATTCATGTCCGCTTAAATCGCAGGTGCTCCGTTAAATTTGGTGCATGCTAGAACTACAGGCACTCTATCGTTGAAGCGATTACAAGGATTACAATGGACTAAAGAAAAGAAAAACGGGGCTTGCTATTATTCCAACATATTCTACCTACTCGATTTGATTTGTATGCTCTTCGCTTATGGGTGGTAGGCTACTTACAATTCCCATATCCCCAGCATAATCTGGACATCATTCGCCAGATTTCTGAATTCGCTTCTGCAGCAAGACGCTTCAGGTTTTAAGCCACTATTGTCTCAACATATACGTTTCTAGATAATCTTTTTAAACTCAGGCTATTTCCTCTTAAGCCTTATGTATCTGTTAAATTTTTTGTGGCACTGTAGGGTCATAACTTTAATTTTTTTTTTTTTTTTTTTTCGTATATCCGATTCGTTGCACTTACTTTGTATCAGTGTTTTTAGGTTGATGGTTACCGTGTTTAATTTCAGATATTACCTTCAAACTTCTACTGTAATGGAAAATCTTGGTGCCTGCACTGGTGGTTCCAAAAAGAAAACCAATCCAGCACAGACACTCTGACTAAAATTGAAAAAAATATGTATATCAGGCATCCTTATCAGTATGTATATGTGTATACAGTGTACATACATAAAAATTCCAACCGCAGATATATTTGTTGGCATAACCAGAAGCATGCTTCTTGTTTGTGGTTCATACTTGCAGGTATACGGCACCTGCGCTTAAACAGACCGCTGCAGATGAGGTTTCTTTGCTCCAGCTCCAGATTTATCTCATTTTCATTTCAATTTTCATTTCATGACTTATGTTACATTTCTTTCTTTTTCCTTTAAATCATCGAAGCGAAGTAATAGTACCAGAAATGTCCTTTTCATAAGCTCAAACAACATCTCCATCTTTTTATGTTTTTAACATTTCTTTCGAGAAAATTATTTTTTGGTATAAGTTTGGCCTTAACAATTTAAAAAAAAAAAAAAACCACCTTTCATACTGAAATATGATAAACTAGTTCTTCAGTTTAGGTATTTGTGCAAAATGTATCTGGATTAGTATTGGCAAAATTTCTCAGTTTATCAGTGGAGTCCATCGCAAACATTCATACACTTTAAGATTGAGGCAAAATACATTCCTTTTGCATGTTTTAAATTTTGTTTATGAAATAAAGGCCAGTTTTTCGCAGTCAGTTAAGCATTCAATTCTGTCTAGAAATGTCCTGATTTGTTGTTGTCCTGAAATGTGCCACTTTAATCCACTCATATGGAAACTTGAGGGACAAAAACGTTTGATGAAATGTATGAATTCCGTTCTATTTTATAGAATGTGGGTCAACAGGTTTGTATTTGTGACGAATGAAATTGGTAAATTGAAATGTGTACATATTTATAGAAAAAGAAAGCCGGAAACTTCAAAAAAGCGTTTTCACTATACAGGGTGTTCCGAAAAATGTGTCGAAAACTTGAAGAGGAGATTCCTTGACATATTTTGAGAAACAAATCAACAAATCGTATGGTTGGGGCAGGGGGATCAGAAATGTATCCGCTCCGAGATACAGAGGTCTTATTATAAGAAAAAGCTGATGCTGTTCTATTGAAAATAACATCTTTCAAATGGTGATGAAATCTTTCATCTTTCAAATGGTGGACTTGTAATTATGAGTCCTTTATTTGTTTCAAAGTAAAGTTGCAATCAAATTCATGTGTTAAAAGTTATTGAAGAGCACAAGAGTTTTTGTTTTACAAAAGTTTAAAATGTTGAACTTGTCATCATTACTTTCGAAAAAATATCGTATTAACCCTCACTTTTTGCAACTTTAAAATGCTAACCTAATATTTATAAATAAAAGGAGTGTAGGTCGTTTCATCCTCTAAAGGGGAAAAAAGGAACCGCTCCGGGTTTGGTTTTTCTGTAGGAAAAAAGCACTTAAACAAAGAATTAGTCCGTTGTACTCTTTGCAAATACCTTTTAATGAAATCCTTCAGACTTTCGAAGAAAGATGAGTGAGCGCTTTAGTGATAACACATAACCGCCGAGTACATTTTTTTTATAATTAAGCGAGCGCACCAAGGGGATATAAAAACCCTTTTACTGGCTTTTCACCAGGGCGCGAGCGGGTGGTGTAGTAGTTTTGAAACTCAGGGGTATTAGGTTTCGATATTTTTCCCAGAGGTGGTTGTCAAACTGGAGCCAGTGCATCCTCAACCAGTGGGTCTTAGTACGTGCTAGTTGTTAGTTCGTTACATTTAGCCCAGCCAGCAACCACTACATACAAATTCCATGAAAAGACTTTTTCAGAAAATTGCTTGGCTCAGGATTCGAACCCATAACCCTCTGCTCGAGGAGTCTATGCGTATACCACTACACCACGGCCACCTGCAGCTTGGTGCGATCATAAGTCGGATATTCACTAAAATAGTGCTCAGCGATGTCATTTTGACTTTCACAACAAGCATCGGAGAATGTTGTTTCACTTATGACCAGCACTTTGTAAAAGTGTAATGTCCTGTTATGGCGCTAGTAAGCAACCTGCAGTCTTTCCTGGTGAAAGAAAGACGTCGGGAAGAATTCGTTTGGTATATACTGTCTGCAGCTGTGCTCATACGGGACCCAACTGTCTATGGAAGCCTTAACCTAGGACTCAGGCAGACCCAACGTAATTTCGGGTCCTGAGAAACTCTTTTCTGAATCTTGCCTGGCGAGTTCATCGGCGATTGTGACCTGGGACCCGGACAAAAGTTACTAAATTTAGCCTTCCGACTGAGTTTAGTGATCTCTTGTGTTCTTGATCTAGCTTGAAAATCGTAAGAGGGTTCATCAAGGCCAGAAGAGCAGTTTGGCTGTAGCTATAGAAGAAAATGCTTCGCCCTCTCCACCGGTTTGTTCGCATCAGGATTGCAAAAATTTCCCCTTGGAAGACAGATACAAGCGTTGCTAACGTGAAGTGAAATCTAGACCAGACCAGACCAGGCCAGACCAGATCAGACCAGACCAGGCCAGACCAGACTGCATTCTGTCCCTAGCTCAAATTCTGGCCGAAACCAATCCTGGGCGCATTGAAAGTCGATTTCGTATTTTTTTCCACAACAGGAGCTCTTGTGTCAATACATCGGACGGCTTGTCCATAAGACCAGAGTCATAACACAGCCGACTCTAAGGGTCATCAAAGCTTCAGTGTGTAATGTAGCAAAGACTAGTTCTTTGAGAGTGGATGATATGAATATCAAGGGTTAAGAAATTCATCAATGAGTCTAGAGCAGAACCAGATTTGGGAAAAGCTCCCATCCATCGGAGACAAATCGTTGTTTGGAGTCTAGTAAAAGGAGCAATCATGTATTTTCGCAAGAGCTTATTCCACAAGATAACGCGCGCATAGGATATAATTGGCCATATCATAGCTCTGTAGGTCCAAAGGACCCTTCTCGGTGCCAGGCCCCATGACTTGCCGATAGTTCATCTGAACCGCTAGAAGGCCGAAAGCCTTAGATGCTTTTAACGTAACAAGTTTAGTTCAAAGAATTTTATTGTCCAGGTTGAAATCCAAATACTTAGCTTCTTTAGAGAATTAGATGGTGATGCCTTTAAGCACTAGATGAGTCAGACCAGGCAGCTTTCTCCTTCTCGTAACAAGAAAAACTTAAGTTTTGAGACAATTGACTGAAAGCCCATTGCCAGTGCACCAGTCGTCGATCACGTCTAGGACTGCCTGCTCTTTGGAGCACAGTCGCTAGACACGATGCAACAGACATTACAGCTACATCATCCGCGTATGCTTGTGCATAGACTTTAGAATTATTGAGCGTTAGAACTATAGTCAGTTAGTTGACCAACATGCACCATAGCAGTGGAGACAGAATACCGCCTTGCCGCGGCCAGCATCCGCAATCTTGTTGAGTGCGCCTTCAATTCTGCCTACCACATTCTGAAGCGAAATCTCGCAAGATATTCCGCGTTGGTAGGCGTGTTGCATCGCCGAAAGAGAATGCATTCGCAAAGTGGTTTTGCGTACATGGATCTCGACCATTCTTTCGGTGCTTTTCAGTATGAAGGAAGTCAGACTTATAGGTCTGGAGCTCTTGGAGATCGAGTAGTTCTTCTTTCCGGTTTTCGGTATATACAATATACCAGTGCCATGTTAGCAATGGCATATATTTAGAGTTGCCAGCAGCTGTCTTGTAACATAGAAGACATCAAATGAAGCCACAGCATGTTTGATGGCCTCATCCGTCAACACAACTGATGAGATATACCAGCTGTGGCGTGTTGTATTGTTCATCTCACTACCAGCTTCGTTGATAGAAGCTAGTTGTGAGCTGGTTTCGATTAGGTTACTTGGGAGGTGAGACTCGAGCATGATACGGAGAGTCTTTACTTTCGACTCGGTACAGGTATCGTCTTATTTTCTAAGTGGTTCCAGTCTGGTTGATCTTCCCCTTTTGATTGCTTTGACCAGCCTACTGGTTTTACCGATGTTTCGATCTTTTCGCAAAAAGCTTTGTAAGAGGCGCTCTTCGAAGTCCTATATCATTTTGCTTGGCTATGTAAAGATTCCAATATTCCTCCAAATTAGTCTTAAGTGAATTGTTTAGAAGTTTTCTGGATTCTTTACGAAGATTCTGCAGGTCTACATTCCACCAAGGAACGGGAGATCTGCAGGATTGCTTACTAGCTGGACATGCCATTTCGAAACACTTGGAGAGGGTGCTGTTCATATTCTGAACAGCTTTCTCAAGACAGTACTACCCAAGATGATAATTTTAATGTCATAGCTAGGACACTGCTTGTAGATTTTATCCAAAAGCACGTATAAGCTATCTCTGATGTCGACATCTTTCTACTCTGTGGAGAGGAGGGATCATAAAAGGCTAATGTTGACAAGTTCAATCTTACTGCGCCTTGTACTGATTGTTACAAGGCGCTCATCAACAAGACTTATTGCCTAAGTCTGTCTCTAACAACTTTATTCAATCGTGAACAGATCAAATTACAGGTCTTATTGTAGCGGTTTTCTGAACTTAACACCTCTGAAGATTTCTACGATTTGACCAGGTACCAGCTGCCGGTCATAGGACCACTGGTAGTCCATACCAGAACTTAATTCATGATACCATAGGAGTCATAAAGACTCCGTATCTTTATCCGCGCCTTACTTGTTGAGGTAGACCCCCTTGTGGGGGCATCATGGTGGCTGTGGTTTAAACCTAAAGAACGGTGTTGCAGTTAGTTCTGACCCAATGCACTGTTTGCTGTGAACTTCAGATTGGCAAGAGGTTTTAAGTCGCCTTCTACCCCTACCAAAAGTGAAATTGTGCCCTCAACCTTAGTTCATCTTGGTATTACTATTACTAATACTGGCTCCCATGGATGTATGTACATCCAGTGAATTTAAATCTTCACAGACAGAAGTTCACGTAAAACCCTCTAGGCATCTGTCTCTAACAACATCCGCATCCAAATAGGCGCTGCTTTGTCAGCAGTTGATCCATCCGTCTCCAAGGCTTATAGTTTTTTTTGTAGATGTGGGCTTTTGTACATGGCAGGGCAGATACACTGAAGGCGCAACCCCAACCTATACGGCCAGTTCCATTATAGATACCCCTAGGACGAGGGGTCAGTAATGAATAACCACTTACGCATATCCTTACAGATGCATATGTAGTCGACTTCCGGAGGCTAGCGAACCAAGCTTACATAGTTCTGTGTCATGTTTTCGAAAGCATCGAAAGCAGAAAACAAAGTCAATGAATCTCTTTTTCTGTATGTATAATTCTTTAATCCTTTCGATTAAGAGGACCTGAATGAAATGCGAAAATTCGATTACGTCCTCCTTTTTGCATTCTTTAGCAAAGTTAATGTACCACGTGAATGATTTAAAGTTGATGTTGAACAAGGTTTTTTTTTGTTTTTGTATTTTACTGACTGAGTCGCATCGTGAACTGAGAGCAAAAAAGGTAAAATATTACCAACCTATCTGCTTACCCTTAAACAAGCAATTACATACTTTCCGGAACTCCCGCTCCTCAAAAAGGAACTCATTCGCTGGAAAAAAAAAAGAAAAAAAAAACAAGAAAACTTTTCAGCACACATTAAGCACACACAATGCTCAGGTAGTCATGCCTTCATACGCGAATTCATTTTTTCAGGTCAAAAGTGGAAAATACGACGTAAGCAACTGAATCCGACCTTCAGCTACAGTGTACTAATGAGCTTCTTCCCAACCTACAACAACGTTGCCAACTCTCTGCAGTCGAAACTAAATGAATACCTCGGTGTACAGGAGTTCCACGAAATAGAGGACATCATTTCGAGAGCCGTTCTTGTAACAGCTTGTCGTAAGGATATTCGAATTTTCATTCCCCCTGTTTAATAACAGTAATTTTAACCAACTTTCAATGGAATTTTCGGTTGTTTTTTTTTTTTTTTTTTTCTTTTTTTGTAATTTCAACAGAAACCACTATGGGAACGGAAACAAATTTCCTGGAGAATGATGAGCATGAAATTGCACAAACCTACAAAAGGTACGTATCCAGATACATTATCCTTTTGTAACGATTCCATTGCGTATCTCAATATATGTTACACTACACACGTAGGAGTACCATTCTTATTCCACTTATATCTATCGTATATCTCTCGATATTTGCAGGTTACTAAGGATATCATCGATAAAAACAATCAAGCCATGGTTACAAATTGATTTCCTGTTTCGAATGACTAAGCTCTATAATCTGGATGGCGAACTAAACCAAATGGCTGGCAATTTCGTTAAAGACGTGAGTACACAAAAACACCGAAACACAAAAACAACGTCAAGAGCAAACAACATTAAAGGATCATTTAATTTCTTCGTCGTCTTCCTCATATTCGTAGATTGTCAACAGGAAACACATTGAATGGAAGAAGAATCGACGAAACTCAAACACCATAGAGGCGACTGCTTGGGACGAGGACACACAACGAAGGAAGAGAAATTTCATTGAGCAAATGTTCCAATTGGCAGAGAACGGTGAAATTACATTACAAGATATTATGGATGAATCCAATTCCATGGTCTTGGTGGTAAGTGTTACGACTTTACGAGTACGAGTACGAGTACTTGTAATGCAATTGCTAGTTCCTTTGAAATAACGTTTGAAACCTTGCAGGCATTCGAAACGGTGTCGAATAGTATTTTGTTGGCACTACTTTGTCTGGCTATGTATCCGGACACACAAAAGAAGTTACGTCAAGAGATTTACGCTACGTTCCCGGATGGCGATATCTCGAACATAAGTGGTGACAACCTGAAGGATATGAAGTATCTGGATATGGTTATTAACGAATCTTTGCGTTTGGTAACGACAATACCTATGGCTTTGAGAAGTGTTAGCGATGACTTCATCTTAAAAGATAATATTAAGGTACCAAAGGGGACTTTCATTATATTGGATACATTTAATATGCAACGAGACCCGGTTTATTGGGGTCCAATGGCTGAGGAATTTTATCCTGAGCACTTTTTGCCAGAGAATGTAGCCAAGAGACATCCGTATACTTTTGTTCCGTTTATGAAGGGTTTACGCTTTTGCATAGGTATGTTAAGAATGAATTTCAACAATCAAACAGAGTGATTCACAGACTAACTCGTTTTAGGATGGCGATATAGTCTAATGCTGTCCAAAATAATTATAGCAAAACTCATACACTCATACAACTTCGAGACTGAAACGAAGCTGAAGGACTTGAAATTTATTGAAGGAATTTCTCTGAAAATAAAGCAAAGCGATTCGATTCGATTTACTGTGAGTAAAGTAACGAACGAGAACTGTGAAGGAAGTAGTTTTTAAGATGTACTCGTAATATAAATAAATTAGTTTGTAAGTGGAAACTAAAAAGTGTTTTATTTCCACGGTCCTATGTACAATATATATGGTTATGGTCTTAAACAAGACGAGTAGACTAATTTCGAACTCAACAAACAACTAGACGTTCCATTCCTTTCAATGGCTGACTTAAAATCCATGACCAAAGAGTCACTACCTTCGAATAATCAAGAAAGTATAACATCGCAAATCTGTAATCGTAAAAAATTACCAGGAACTTTGCCGAACGCTTATTGAAGTCCTCTCCATTAGTTTCTATCTATAACTACCACCTTGATCAAAAAGAATTTATATACTCAACATTTTCATCATGGTAAAGTACACTAACGAGCAACGTCTGCAAATTATAAAACTTTTCTACAGATATTCGGAGTCGGTTACTGCAACCTTAAGAGCGTTAACTCAGGCAACAACGTTTACAGGCAATAACAAGTTTAGTGCAAAAATTTGAGTCTACATATGCGTTGTGTGATGTTGCCGTGTCAGTGAGACAACGGGTTGGTCGAAGTGTCGAAAATATCGCTGCCGTTCAGACGTCCGTAACAAACGATCCAAATCAGATAATTCCACGGCGTTCTCAATAATTGGGCATCGCTCAGACCACATTATGGCGTATTTTGCGTAAGGATCTTGGTTTACATCCATACAAGATCAAACTGACTCAAGAATTGAAGCCGATGGACCATCTGAAGTGACGTACGTTCTCCGATTGGGTTCTGGAGAAGATGCGCCAAGATGATGAATTTCATCGCAAAATCATCTTCAGTGACGAAGCTCATTTTTGGCTCATTGGGTTCGTCAATAAGCAAAATATGCGTTATTGGTCGGGTGAAAACCCACATGCGCTTCATGAATCACCACTTCATCCACAAAAAATAACTGTTTGGTGCAGTTTGCATGCCGGCGGCGTTATTGGGCCGTATTTTTTCGTCGACGATAACGATCGTCACGTTACTGCGCCATGATCACCGATTATTTTTGGCCCGAATTGAAAGATATGGACTTGGACGACATGTGGTTTCAACAAGACAATGCCACAAGCCACACAACACAAGCTACAATCGATTTATTGAAGAGTAAGTATGGTGAGCGTGATATGTCAAGACATGGGCCAGTCGATTGGCCGCCTCGTTCGTGCGATTTAACGCCGCTTGACTATTTTCTGTGGGGCTAAGTTAAGTCATTGGTTTATGCCAACACGCCGACGACGTTGGAAGAGCTCAGAGATGGAAACTGGGTCCAAGGAATCGACCGCTGCAAACGTGCCCGCGGTGGCCATATGAACGAAGTCGAGTTCCATTCATAAATATTTTGATTATACTTCAAGCCAATTATAAAGTTTCTGAAATATCTCAAATGGTTTGCCTTTTATTTAAAAAAAAAATTTGTCAAGTCGTTATTAGAAAACCCTATATTATTTAGAAAATTAAAAATACAAGTTTTTTCATCTAAATCTATATTGTCCCCTTTAAAGTAATCCCCATGGACTGCAACAAACTTATGCCAGTGCTTGATTCAATTCTCGAAACATTTTTTATATTCGGTTTTCGGTATGTCCATGAGTGAGTGCTTCCTGCGATTTTTCCATTACTTCCCCTCGGCTGCTGAAACGCGTTCCCTGTAGTCGTTTTTTAACTCGATTGAACAGAAAGAAGTCACAGGGAGCCAAATCAGGTGAATTCTGTGGCTGTCGGATGGTATTTGTTGCATTTTTCGTCAAAAAATTACGAATAATGATGGCATTGTGCGACGGTGCGTTATCATGGTGCAAAATCCACGAGTTTTCTGCCAACAATTCTAGTCTCTTTCGGCGAATTGCTTCACGCAAACGTCTCATAACGCCCAAATAATAATCCTTGTTTACTGTCTGTTACAGCGTTGTTATCCATGAAAACCGTGAGAATTGCATTCTTTTTTGGCTGGAAACGACGTGGTTTTTTGGTCCCGGCTTATTTGGTGAACGCCATTCACTTTCCTGATGTCTGGATTGCGGGCCGTACTCATAAACCCACGACTCGTCTCCAGTAATGATCCTTTTGATGAATGTGGGATCGGATTCATCCTCGCAAATCATCTCTTTGAGACGTCAACATGGTCTCTTTTTTGCATGAAATTGAGGTCTTTTGGCATCAACTCTACTGCTACACGATGGAAACCCCAATTATTAACCAAAATGTCTTGGACGGATCCATAGGCATTGTTCAAGTCCTCCGCTATCTCTCTGATGGTTAGATTACGGTTATTGACCAACATTTCTTTTACTTCATCAATATTTTCGTCGGTACTCGATGTCTAATCATCTTCGATTGACTCACGACCACTTTTGAACCGCTCGTGTCACTGGTAAACGACGGTTTTCTTTAAAGAATCGTTGCCGAAACACTTTTCCGACATTTCCAACGTTCTCGCAAAGATAGATGTACTCTTGGCTACGTAACTTTGGCAAATGTCAAGCTATGACGTTAGGATTTAGAGGAAATTTCAACAACCGATGTACCAACTTAACAAAAATAAAAACAAAACTCAAATCGAAACAATGGGAGCGCAACACGATGGTTATTCAGTTTTTTTTTTTTATCAAGGTGGTATTTCCCAAAGCAAAAGAGCAAAATGGATAAAAGTCTGCTAGTAAAAATAAAAAAGGGCATTCTAAATATAAAGCCAAGTGAAAGGTTTGGTAGCATGCATGCACTTGGTAATCAACTCATAACCTTCGGAAATTGGCCGAATACAATCCTGAAACGTCTCCGATTATCCCGTCAATCAGAATGTCAATGCTTTAGAAAAAACGTACATTTGCGTAAAATGTAAGCTAACCACGAAAAGACCAATAAGGATTGCAGAGCCAATCTTATCCAAACTTAGGGAAGGTCAGAAATAACTTCCAGTTTTGATATCAATTATTGAATATTAACAAATCTGCTGATGTGGATGAAATACGTACCCACGATTTGTTCTTGCGATGAGTTAAAATACCTAGAAATTGGCAAACTGGGTTAATTGTCGCTCTTTTTAAAAAGAAGTATGCATATATAAATGTAGAAACTACTCTCGTAAATCTTCTTGAGAACAATCCTCCCTAGTGTGTTGGAAGTAAGTCCAAGAGCTACGGTCGAGTCAGAACTGGAGGAAGAGCAATGACGGCGAAAGAGCTACTATGAGAAGGACGAAAGCCGTAAATAAACCTGTATAGATGAAGAAGAAAACGTCTTCTGCAGACTGCCCAACATCGCTACTCTAACCACCAGCGCTTCATAGAAATTGCCGGTAGTATTCCGCTACGGTAGCATTTCTACAAACAGAGACGACGCACTGAGTGAATGATCACAAAGGGCACAATCGACGATATTGAGATACTATTTGGAAAATATTGCAAAACAGATCCTTTCGAGGGAACATAGAGCTTTGCATATGACCGTATAAAGTTGAAGCAGGGTACCTCGGTGCTGCTCTAGAGATATCCCTACCAAATAGCTCCATTAAAATTTATAGCAATCTTGCCATTATCTTAAATATCAATAAAGTTTAACGATAATGTAACGCCCTACGATGTGACGTCTTCGGTATAACCAGAATAGATCTCAAATAACGCCGAATTCAACCCTATACTGCATGAATTAAATCCTGAGCAACAATTAACACAATCCTGAAACACTTAAAATATTTTTGTTTAAGGGTTCTTAACCAACTTTTACTAACATAAAACAAAAAATGTTATTTGTTTAATAAATAAATAACCAAGCCATATCTAAGTGGCTTCGAATGCGTTAAGGATTACGAGAATGAGTACCTTATATTATATTGGTTATATAAGAAGGCTCCGCAGTTTTTTGTCACTAGATGGTGTTAGTGTCCATTTATCTGGAAACATAAAACTGATTATGTATTTGAAAGGTGACATGTCAGGCTACATTTTCTGTGAAGACAGCTGTGTAATTCGTGGCTCGTGTTGAAAGTTATACTGATTTAAATAAGAGTGAAATATCTGAAGAAATACGCTATGTGATGCTTTTTTACTATAAAAAAGGGAAAAACTCTGCGAAAACATGTCAAAAAATTTGTCCAGCTTACGGTAAGAATGATGTGAGTGAACGCAGGACCCAAGAGTGTTTTGTTCGATTCCGTTCCGGAAATTTCGACGTAAAAGATGTACCTCGCACTAGTCGGCCTGTCACTGAAAAAGTCGATTAAATTTCGGAACTGATGAAGCCAGATCAGCACGAAGTGACTAAACATCAACCGTATGACAGTTTGGAATCATTAAAACGAGGAGGGTACTCAAAGAAGCTCGATATTTGAGTGCCACATGAAATAACGCAAAAAAATTTAATTGACCGAATAACCATTGAATGGTACCATATTTGAATCGATTCATTACGGGCGATGAAAAATGGGTTAAATACGAGAATAGGAAATTGTCTATTATGAGCTGCTAGAACGTGGCGAACAATTCGATCCTCTACTGTGTACAACTCGACCGCTTATATGAGGCCTTAAGAAAGAGTGACCAGAATTGGTCCACACAAAAAGAGTTGTCTTCCATCACGATGATGTTGGTTGTGTGAAAATGTCTGATTTTCTGCCAAATAATCGTCATTTTCGGAAAGTGTTGATTTCATTCGAAGAAAATGGCAGCTTGAACGCATCGAGAACTCCAAAAAGTTTACGGATACACTGCACTAAGTGAAAGAATGTACCGTGATTAGTTAGATTAGTGATTTTTTAGTTGACTATCGTCCGCATGAAGGAAGACCAAAATCCTTCAAATAGACTGAATTGGAGAACGCCCGCCGTGAGATGACGATGACGATTGTGATGAGATGAGAGCCAAATTTCTCCTTCACATCTTCGAGCATTGCGTCGATTGTATGACATGTAGCACCATCTTGTTGGAACCACAGCTCAGATATATTGATATTATCGAGCTCTTACCACAAAAAGTCGCTTAACATCGCTTTATACCTGAGACCATTGACGGTAACTTTGTCTTCTTCCTCAATTCGAAAGAAATAAGGTTCAATGATGCCGTTATGTTATAAACCGCACCAAACAGTTAATCTTCATGGATGCATTGATGCTTGTCCGAACACTTGTGGATTGCGTTCAATCCAATAACGGAAATTTTGCTTGTTGATATAACCACTTAGCCAAAAATGGGCCTCGTCAGAGAAGATGATTTTTTAGCCTAAATCCGGATCTCTAGCACCCAACTACGGCGTTGTATATGGGCATTTGGCTTCAATGTTTGCCCTAGCACAATCTTATACGGATGTAGGTCCAAATCCAACTGCACAATATACCGGGTTGACTCTCTAGCGTTGCCCAATTAAGCTAATCGGCGCCGAATCGACATTTCTGGGTCTTTTTCGATACTGGCCGGTACAGTGGCTATGTATTGGCGCGTTTTTTCAAAAGTAATTTGTTTGTTTTGCATACGAGTTAATGCTTAGAAGTGGCTAGTTTTAAGTAATGTAATGGAAGGTGGCGTTTACTGAACATAAATCGATCCTGTGAAAATATATCTACAAAGGGATTTTGCTTAACCCAAGCATGGAATCCGGCAAATCAACGCAACCAATAAATTTGTTATAAGCCTCAACAACTTGAGCAGCAGGGATATCTCTGTACTGCTTTTCTTTTTATTATTTGGTCACAATTGGCCTGCTTCAAACACACTGTGACAGTATATTTATAGGATTTTACCAAACTAGAATGCCAGTTCCAATTTCACTCCATCAAGTGAAGTCATTTTTTCTATCAAGCTTCTACAACCTTGATTTTTCAGTTTTTTCTTTGTAAGCATTTTGGAATTGGGGACCCGGTTTAGTATGACTGTGCCCAATGATAGTAATCCATTTTTGTACAGGTGAATGTTTGGCTGGGTTATACTGCTTCATTTTATGACGGCTGTTAATGGGTATTATTAGCTCACTTACCGCAAGAAGCTCTCCTTTTGTTCAAATCAGTGTTATCAGTGAAGCGTAAGGACCTTTTATTGCTCCAATAATGTCGAGAGGTTGGCAGTTGAGCACAAAACATGTAAATCACCATGTCAACAAACTGCTCCATTTCTGTTGTTATTATATTTTCTGGCTTAGTTATGTTGTATTAAACAATTTTTAAATTTGACTGATTGGCGACAAATTAAATTAACTCCTCCGTAAAAAGGACGAAAAATAAGCCCCTGTATTTTCTCAATGTGTGGGTGTGTGTTTAGTATTACTCGTAAATTAAAATTTTTTTTCATCCTACAAAATATTTTCAGGCTTGTTTGTGTTTTTTTTTTTTCTTGTTTTGAAGCCGATGCAACTGGTAGTTCGATTATAGGCTCAGATTTGGTGTCAGTTTCAGGCACTATAAGGCAGACGTTATTGTTTAGTGCGGTCTCAGATTCCATGTTTAAGCCTGTCACTTGTAGATCCATCTCCAGGTATACCGTTGACATTTGAAATTTGTCCCTAAAAATGTAAGTTATCTATCTTTGAAGAAAATTGAAATGGAATAGTTGAAAACATGAGGAAAAAATTTTCGAAAATGTACGTTTACTCTTAATGAATAAACATAGTGCGTAATGCAAATTGATAAACCAAAGCGTGCATCATTCTGGCGAAAGCAAGACAGTTACACTTGTTATTTCTAAAGCATTTGACAGAGTTTGGCATCAGGCTCTTTTGTCGAAAATGAGCGTATTTGAGATCGATTATTCTCTCCTTTATTGGATTAGGATTTAAAAATTACCTTTTGAAACATTTAATTCAAATTATCTTGTTAGGTTTCATGTCTGACATCCACAAAATAGATGCTGGTGTGTCCAAGGGCTCCGTTTGGTCTCCGATACTGTTAATAGTTTTCGTTAAATATTTCTTGTCTGCTACTTGAAATCCAGTATATTCCTTTGCTGACGACAGTAATTTCTGTTTTTTTCATATTCGATTCCAGACTCACGTCCATGTTCTTCGGCTGTAGAACAGGAGAACGGGCAACGTATGCCAAGCTCATTAAATTCCCATATAAACGGCATCCCCAATTGAGGAGCAGTCAACAGAGTGGAATTTAATGCTCTCTGCTGTCGTTAAAGTGAGACCCAAACACCCACCTATAATTGAAACCGAGAAACTTTCCATTCTCGGTATGTGTGTCAGTGGTAAAATACGTTGGTATGACCACACATTTGATGTCATCAAAAATGCTTCGAAATGTCTAGGTTTCATCAAACGATGTCAGAAGTATTTTTCCTCCTCTGATTTGGCCTCCATATACTCGTACATTCATCCGCCCAAAACTGGAGTACAATACCCATACCTGGTTAGGTGCTCCCAAAACCTAGTATCCTCAGTCAATTGACAACCTCGAACACCGGCGAAATGTCTTCTATTTTCACCAACAGTGCTCCATTGGAATTGCCAGTAGCATTCCGCCCTTTCAATCTTTAACCGTAACACACGTCTCGCTATAAATGCTCATCGGTTTCCCTCAATCCCACTTTCGGACGTACATAATATATATATATATTTTTTATTTAATCAATCGTTGCAAATCTCCGTCCTTTGAGAGATCTCATCAGTTCAGGAAAAGATGAAAAGAGGAAAAAGTCGCATGGGGCCAAATCCGGTGAATATGGTGGCTGAGGCACGATTGTCGTGCTGTTTTTGGTCAAAAAAATCTCTCACAAGCAATGATGAATGAGCAGGGGCATTATCGTGATGCAAAAGCCATGAATTGCTTTTCCACAATTCCGGAAGTTTTTCTCGTATTGGCTCTCGTAAACGGCGAATAACTTCAAGGTAATACTCCTTATATATTGGTATGTAGTTTAATTCGTGCGTTTTTTTTTTTTCAAAATTTGAACCTTTGTTCAAGAAAAACATGTACAATAGTATTATTCAAAGTATTGGCCATCTGAAGATATGACTTTTTCTGGCAATTTTTGGATCCCATCCCAAAAGAACTGCGCCGGCTTGCCAGCCAAGAATGAATCAAGCCAATTTTTGATATTCTGCTCTGATGTGAACCGTATTTCAGTGAGGGCGTTATGCACCGACCGGAATAAAGGGCCAAGGTCTGGGCTATAAGACTGGTGGGGTAAGACTTCCCATCCATTGTTTTCCAAATAGTTCTTAGCCGGAATAGCAACGTGGGGCCAAGCGTTGTCATGATGGAAAATTATTGCCTCGTGTCTGGTCTCATATTTCGGGCATTTTTCGGCTACTGCTCTCTTCAAACGGATTAATTGTTTTCGGCAGCGTTGTTCGTTGATGGTTTCACTTGGTTTTAGCAGCTCATAATACAGCACACCCATCTGATCCCACCAAATACAGGGCATTACCTCCACGCCATGGATACTCGGCTTTGCCGTTGATTTGGCAGATTGGCCGGGTTTCACATATGATTTTTTGCGCTTGGGGTTGTCGTAATGTATCCATTTTTCATCATCAGTAACAATCCGATGCAAAAATGACTTCCTTTTGTGGCGTTCCAGCAGTATTTCGGACATGCAAAACCGCCTTTCGACGTCTTTCGGCTTGAGTTCATGTGGAACCCAATTTCCTTGCTTTTGAATATATCCAGCTGCTTTTAAACGTTTTGAAATAGCTGCTTGAGTGACACCCAAAGATTCTGCGAGCTCTTCTTGTGTTTGGCAACAATCTTCATAGAGTAATGCTTCCAGGTCTTCATCTTTAAACTTTTTTGGCTGCCCAGGACGCTCATAATCTTCCAAGCCAAAATCACCACTTTTAAATCGTGCAAACCACTTTTGGCACGTTCGCTCAGCTACCGCATGTTCACCATAAACTTTCACCAAAATACGATGACTTTCGGCAGCAGTTTTCTTCATGAAGAAGAACTCCCCTCAAAGACAAATTTTCAGGCACAAAGTTCGACATATTTGAGTGAAAAAAAAATTGTTTACGCTTCAAATGAATGACATATACTGAAATGATGTACAATGACAGTAGCTTTCCAACGCGTGTTCCAATGGAATAATAACAATGGAATAATACAAGTAACGCCATCTCTTAGCAAACCGCACGCAAAGTTATAGACCTAAAAAAAAAAAAAAACAGTGACCAAAACTTTGATATTTCATCGAATTTGGTGTGCTTTTTTCGGTCTTGGTTTTCCTCGATGCTTCCATTGTTACGATTGCGCTTTGGTTTTAACGTAGTAACCATATGCTCATGATTCCTCAGCAGTTATGAATCTTTTGAGCAGGTCAGGATCATCATTGACGTCATTCAAGAGCTCCTGAGCGATGCTCATGCGACGGTTCTTCTGATCAAAATTAAGAAGTTTCGGAACAAACTTCCCTGACACACATCCGAAAAAGTTGCATGACACGAGCCAACCGATATGCCAACCTCCTCATCTACTTCTTTTATGGTAGTTCGACGTTTTTTTCAAAACAATTTTCTTCACAGCTGCGACGATATCGTCTTTTGTTGATTTGCTGAGGCGTCCAGAGCAAGGTTCGTCATTGGCATCTTCTTGTTCTCGGCAATTTTGGAAGAGCTTGTACCACTTGTGAACATTGATTGTATCCACTTTCAACATTTCAAATGTTTTAGAGTATTTGATTACCTTTTCTACAAAAAATTTGATGCAAGTTCTTTACTCAAATTTTTTTTAATAATTAGAAATCGCCGAGCACAACAAAACACGTCTAACCTTTCTATCTGTCAAAAGGAAACTAAGTATGGTATATACTTGAAGCTGTGAAAATATGTTTAGGACATGTTTACTAAAACATCAAAAAAAAAAAAAAAATCGATAATCCAATGTACGTTGCACGCGAAACTTTACGTTTTGAACACACCTTGTACTTACCGAATGCTTATAAAGGTTCAGCCAACAGCTAGTGTGTAAGTTTTCATTAAATTAAACACACGTTTACTGTGTATTGTGTCAAAATTATCGATGACTTTTTACGGAACTAACTGATATAGTATTCTGCATATGAAAAAGTCATCCTGCCGCTGGGTGCCGCGCATACTCACTCCTGACCAAAAACACGAACGCGAGAGCACTGCGAAAGAGTGTTTGGACTTGCCGATCCAATGCGGAATCGGGCGGACTTTTGCCGTCGATTGGTAACTGTTGATGAAACTTGGGTCCACTATTACACACCAGAGAACAGAATGAGTGCCCGGCAATGGACTGAAGCCGGCACTAGTGCTCCGAAGCGGCCGAGGGAGACTCGATGGGTCGGAAAGATTATGGTGTCGGTTTTCTGGGATTGTCATAGCATACTCTTCGTAGACTACCTCGAAAAAGGGAAAACAATCAACAGCGAGTATTACTGTGCATTATTGGAGCGATTGAAGACCGAAATCGCTTTAAAACGGCCTCACATGAAGCGAAAAAAATTTTGTTTTTGCAATACAATGCACAGGCGCACAAGAGCATCGCAACCACGGCTAAAATCAATTACTTACGGCTCCAATTGCTGTCGCATCCACCATATTCGCCCGATTTGGCTCCCTTGGACTATTATCCCTATCCTATTACTATAACTATTATTTTTCGGACTGGATCAAGAAGTTGGAAAATCGCTGGAATAAGTGCATCGAATCAAAAGGGGACTATATTGAATAAAATAAGAAAAACATTTAAAAAAATTTTTTTTTTCATTCCCAAGGAGGTTACATTTCACAGCACCTAGTATAATACGACCTTCAAAGTTCGTACGCAATAAATTGATTGATTGATATGGGCGGTAGCACCATCCTGTTAAAATCAGATATCTATATACCCAGTTCATTTAATTTTGGAAAAAAAAAAGCTGATCAACATGTTGCGGTGGCGTTCTTCATTCACTCTGACTGTCTTGCCAGCCTCATCTTCGAAGAAGTACTGGCCAATGATGTCGGTAACCCATAGTCTCGTATAGGTTTTCCGGTCCCCAGAAACGACAATTTTGCTTCTTTACGTACCCATTCATCCAAAAATGAGCTTCATCGGAAAAGATCAAATTCGATGAAAAATTTTTCTGGCGATCCAACATCCAGTTAAAACTCGGAGATGTCGTAAATGGTCAAAAGGCTTGAATTGTTGTGTAATTTGGATTTTAAAAACATGCAAATGAAGATCAACTTTTTAAATTCGCCATAAGTGCTGTAAGTTATTCCCAGCTATTGACTTCGGCGACGAATTGATGTACTTGGCTGGTTTTGAACACTCTCGCTCACAGTGGTGATGTTTTGGTGTGTACGTACCTAACCAATTTCATTAAAGAGTTTCACCATTGCACGAATTCCGGACACACTAAGGCGATTATGTTGACCGAAAAATTTAAGAATTTTACGAAATGTTACTTTTACAGATCGCCCATTTTCGTAATAAGATTGAATAACAAAAGTGCGTTGTTTCGTGGGAAACGACTCCATGACAAAAATTGCCAAAGATTGTGTAACATCTGTCAATAAGATCAACCGCATTGAATTTAGTAAATGACAGTAATTATTAGCCTACATCCACATTATCTGTTGACTCATCCTTTAGTAATTAGCGCTTAAAATTGCAACTTATTTTTCACATCCGTTTTTAATACGCTCTCGTGTTGAAATCACCTATTGTATATAAATTAATGTCATTATCAGGCAGAAAGAAAAAGTACAGTTTTGTGTAAAAGGATACACACTAATTGGAAAAATAATTTCAGGTCATTTCAAAAAGGTTTTCTTGGAAAAATATGCATCATAAAGTGCAAAAAGTCATAATTGGCTTCGTAAGCGGTAAAGGGTTAATGCAGCATCATAGCCGGCAGATGTGATATAACATTACCAGGTTGCTATGGTCGAAAAAGACGGTTCCAAAATAAATAACCGAAATGGCCCATGGTGAATGCCAATATGCTGTTTCTACAATATTTTGTGCGGTTTATTAATTGGAAGCTACCATTACCGTATGTCTTTGAAAAACAGATTGAGCTTTCACTAATTGAGTGCCCTTTCCATATTTTCAGCAATATGGTGTACGGATATGCGTTCCCCTTTTGGGATATCCTTTCCATCGTCCATTAGAAGAGAAGCGAACCAAAATAATGTCAGTACTGTGCATCTACTTGGTTCGTTGTTGTTATGAAGGATATGGCATATACAGAGGAGACGTATTTTTGTTCGTTTCCTTTTTTTTTTGTCAAAAAAGTTATGATGGGTACACAACGAAATTGTGTATGTTGAAGAAGAGAAGCAGGAAAAAAAAAAACTCCTTCATAACGTTTTTCACAGTTTGCAGGCTAGCAATTCAAAGCAAAAAATTGACGAAATTCTATTGAAAAGATGGTCTATGTAAAACCAGGGACACTTAACATACCCATATGGACAAACTGACTGCCAGACATATTGATCACTCTTGATTCTCGAGGAATGTACGAGTATAAAAAATATACACGAGTGCGGGTTCTATGATTAATTTATTCGAATACCATCTAAGGTGTGTTCTAAAATTCATGCACGAAGTAACTTTGATAAAAAAAACAGAGTTTTAATATTTATTGTTTTATGAAGTACTCGTTTATTGTATGGAATATATGTATGGAATAGCATATCAGTTAAATGACTTCCACGAACTTGCTAGTACATACGCACTCTTTTGGCACAATTTTCCATCTCAGTTTTGTATAAATGTATCCGAATATCATAGATACTCCTTCGTGGGTGGACGTGGGCTTGTTGACATAAACCTTAAACTTCAAATAGCCCAAATGAAAAAAGTCCAACGGCGTTAAATCGCATGAACTGGGCGACCAATTCTGATTACCAAAATTGAAAATTACACGACCATTAAATGACTCATCATGCAGTAATTGAATTATTTCTTTGCCTTTATGGCATGTGGTGCGCGTCGTCTAGTTGAAAGCACGTGTCGTCCACATCCGTATCTTGTTTCCACATCCAATTCCTAAATAATTTTCCTTGGCCCGCACTGTGTACAAACATTTTAAGGATACTCAAATCCTTTGAGCGTGAGCTAATTATAGAAAAAGACACAAAAAACTAGACTCTCATATTGCGATAGCGAGCACCATTAACTACTTTTAACTGACCAACACCACTTTCACAGATAGTGTCTTTAGCCCAAAATCCACACCAAACAGTACAAGTTCTGAATACATTAGTTTCTCAGCAAACACCCGCGGATTCTCTGAACTTCAAATTGTACAATTATGACGATTAACGTAGCCATCAAGATGAAAATGAGCATTATCGCTGAAGATAAGTTTGTTTGCTTGAAAAACCAATTCTTCATGTCTTCTTCTAAATGCCATTCAATGAACTCTCTTCGTTGTTCGTAGTTGGAAGGCATCAGGTCTTCAGACATTTGCACCTTACATGTATGAAGATGCAAATCTTTCGTGAGTTTCTTAAAATGTCCACTTCCCGTCCATGGTGCCGAATTAATATTCCTGGACTTTCAGCAACACTCTCACGAATTGATCCTTCAATTTTTGAATTAATCCGTTCACAGATGATGATGTTAAATCATTGTTCCGACCATATTTTGTAGCTGTATCTGCCAAACCTTCATTATTTTAAAAATATTGCTCAACAATAATAACTCCGGAGAGTTTAGGAAATTCCTTAAAGGTCCTACGACTCGGTAGGAGTCCTCCTCGCAAAAGAGTGTGGAGAACGCCGTGGTGGCGGCTGAGCAGTTGCTTAATCAAACCCCGCATCTGGACACTAGGGCACGAACTCGTAAGGGCTAGGAGATACTTCCACAGAAGGCGGAAGAACTGTCACGAACGGTCAATGCCAAGCTTTCCACTGTATGTATCTAGTCAGGTGCAGTGGAAAATAAAATGGAGGTGGGTGAGCCCTACATATGTACATAATACATGGGCTGAAAAGTCCGTTTCTAAGAGAGGGCACCACTTAAATTAAATCCATACCATATATATAGTATAACAATAGAAATTTTTGTTCCCAGTAACTCAAAACTTCAACTAAATCATTAAGGTGACTTTAAGATCTTACTTACTGGTAAGATACCACCTTGAGCAAAAAAAAAAAAAACGGAATAACCACCGTGTGGCGCTCCCATTGTTCCGATTTGAGTTCTGTTTTTTTTTGTTAAGTTGGTACATCTGTTGTTGACATTCCCTCTAAGCCATTTGCAAAAGCCAAGCATTACGAAGCCAAGAGTACATCTATCTCCTTGTGTATTAAAAATGTTAGAAAAATGTTTCGGCAACGATTCTCTAAAGATAACGGTCGTTTACCAGTAGCACGAGCGGTTCAAAAGTGGTCGTAAGACAATCGAAGATGATGAACGCAGTGGCAGACCATCGACATCGAAAACCAACGAGAACATTGATGAAGTAAAAGAATGTTGGTCAATAACCGCAAATTAACCATCAGAGAGATAGAGGAGGACTCGAACATTGCCTATAAATCCGTCCAAGACATTTTGGTTAATAATTTGGGTTTCCGTCGTGTAGCAGCAAAGTTGGTGCCAAAAGACATCAATTTCATGCAAAAATGAGACCGCGTTGACGTCACAAAAGAGAAGATTTGCGAGACTGAATCCGATCCCACGTTCATCAAAAGGATCATTACTACAGACGAGACTTGGGTTTATGAGTACTACACGCAATTCGGACATCAGGCAAGTGAATGGCGTTCACCAAATGAGCCGCAACAAAAAAAAAAAAAAAACACGTCGTTTTCAGTAAAAAAAGAATGCAATGCTCACGGTTTTCATGGATTACAATTGTGTAGTGCATCATGAATTTTTGCCAAAAGGCCAGACAGTACGCAAAGAGTGTTATTAGGGCGTTATGAGACGTTTGCTTTAAGCAATTCGCCGAAAGAGACCAGAATTGTGGGCAAAAACTCGTGGATTTTGCACCATGATAACGTACCGTCGCACAGTGCCATCATTTTTCGTAATTTTTTGACGAAAAATGCAACAAATACCATCCAACAATTAAAAAACAACTACGGGGAACGCTTTTAGCAGCCGAGAGGAAATAATTTAAAAACGCAGGAAGCACTGATGGACATACCGAAAACCGAATATAAAAAATGTTTTAGGGATTGGATCAAGCGCTGGCATAAGTGTGTTGCAGTCCATGGGGATTACTTTGAAGGGGACAATACAGATTTAGATGAATAAACGTGTAATTTTTATTTTCTGAATAAATTCGGAAATTTTTTTGATCAAGATGGTATGCATTTTGTTCCGAATCTTTGCGCAAATTTGTTATCAGTTAATCAGTTGACGAGTAAGGGTAATACAGTTTTGGTTACAGAAAATGGTTGTCATATCCTGAGTAAAAACAATGAGCTAGTAGCCAAAGCAGATGCAATAAATGGAATGTATAGGGTTTTCCAATAGGGACTTGACAACTTTGAAGTTAATTTGTGAACGCACTCTTTCACTAATCATCAGACTGTCAATTAATTCAGTAAACTCAACATTTTCATCATGGTAAAGTACACTAACGAGCAACGTCTGCAAATTATAAAAATTTTTTACAATTTTCTACAAATATTCGGAGTCGGTGACTGCAACTTTAAGAGCGTTAACTCCAATTTTCGGTCGTTATTCCTGCCCTAGTAGACAGGCAATAACAAGTTTAGTGCAAAAATTTGAGTCTACATATTCGTTGTGTGATATCGCCGTGTCAGTGAGACAACGGGTTGGTCGTAGTGTCGAAAATATCGCTTCCTGTCAGACGTCCGTAGAAAACGATCCAAATCAGTCAATTCCACGGGGTTCCAAGAATTGGGCATCACTCAGACCACATTATGGCGTATTTTGCGTAAGGATCTTGGTTTACATCCATACAAGATCAAACTGACTCAAGAATTGAAGCCGATGAATGTCATCGCAAGATCATCTTCAGTGACGAAGCTCATTTTTGGCTCAATGGGTTCGTCAATAATATGCGTTATTGGTCGGGTAAAAACCCACATGTCCTTCATGAATCACCACTTCATCCACAAAAAATAACTGTTTGGTGCGGTTTGCATGCCGGCGGCGTTATTGGGCCATATTTTTCGTCAACGATAACGATCGTCACGTTGCTGTGAATGATCAGTGCCATGGTCACCGATTATTTTTGCCCCGAATTGGAAGATATGTATTTGGAGAGTAAGTATGGTGAGCGTGATATGTCAAGACATGGGCCAGTCGATTGGCCGCCTCGTTCGTGCGATTTAACGCCGCTTGACTATTTTCTGTGGGGCTACGTTAAGTCATTGGTTTATGCCAACACGCCGACGACGTTGGAAGAGCTCAGAGCCAACATTGAACGCGAAATAGAGGCCGAAATGTGAAAGTTCGGTCCAAGGAATCGACCGCTGCAAACGTTGGCCATATGAACGAGGTCGTAAATGTTTTGATTGTACTTCAAGCCAATAATAAAATTTTTGAAATATCTCAAATGGTTTGCCTTTTATTTAAAAAAAATGTTGTCAAGTCGTTATTAGAAAACCCTATACATTCTAAATCACCAGCTAGTCCTTTTTATTCATTTTCATTTCTTGGCAACTGTACAAAAAAACGATAAGTGCAATTACTTATATGTTTTGATATGTGTGTTTATCTTTATATATGTACCTTTATATTACCCCTCAATACACATATAATTGCCTCACAGGTCTCCATGACAATCCTTCCAAGGCTTTGGGGAGAAATAGCTGTAGCGAATTTTAACTCCTCGAAATTTTGTCCAGTAACAAGAAATCGCTACGTTGCTGAAAGGCGTTAACTGGGTGATATAGAATCTCTCATTAGCGTGTCATTTTTTCTTTTGTATAAACGTCGCGACCATGTGCAGCAACTCCGTGAATGTTTGAAGATCCGTTCTAAGAAAATTGTTTGTAATCTATTGGAGAGGTTACCTCAAGTTCCTTTAAAAGGTTTTCATGGGTAAACTTTTGCCTTTTTTGTAGCCAATCTTTCATCCGATATTTGTGTTGACGTTTTTCTTTTATTTGTTTATTTTTCGATCACTCACAATCTTATTAATAACTAGTAATGCCAAGGATTCACTCATTTTAAACACCTTTGAAGAATTATTAATTATTTTTATTAATCTTGGGAACCTGTTATCTCGGCAGCTGAAGCAAAACTGAGAAATGACACTCGTGGGTAATAGTAGATAGTGAACGCAAAAAAAAAAAACATCACTCCGGAAGTGACATTCATGAGTGACCATGATGCCCTGAATATTAGTATTTGCGCTGTACTCTCATTAACTCGATTCGCAAATGCAGGGTGTCCCATTTTAGGTTTTCGTCCTGATAGCAAAATATTCCTGAAGTTATGGCGAACAAATAATTGTATTGCACGGAGGTCTATTTTCACCACCAATTAAGTTAGAGGCCGTTAAAGTAAGGAACCTCTGATTTCGATTTAAACCTTCTTAAAAGGCCGTAGCTTTCTAACGGATTCAGCTTAAGAATCAGCGCACCGTTGTTCGCATTTTTGAAAGAGAATTTCAGTATGAATAAAAAACAAAAAATTTCGTGAAGTTCGATGAATGCCGCTAAAATTATGGCTTTTTAAACATAACATTTTGAAAAATCGTTGGACCAATTTCATCAGAAAAATGCGTTTATCTCGAAATTTTCAACTTTTAGGTTAATTTTTTTTATTAAAACTTCTGTCGTCTGTTCATAATCTACGATTTTTATGTATGACTTTTCCACCTACGAACAACGGAAGTTATGGCAAACTATTGGGTCTATAACTCTTAGCGGTTTGCTAAGAGATGGCGTTAGCATATCTTATTAGTTAATAATTATTCCATTGGAACATGCATTGGAAAACTACTGTCATTGTACGTCATTTCAGTATATGTCATTCCTTTGAAGAGTAAACAACAATAATTTTTTTCACTTAAATATGTCGAGCTTTGTGCCTGAAAAAGTGTTTTTGCGGGGAGTTCTTCTTCATTGCTTTAATATGAAGAAAACTGCTGCCGAAAGTCATCGTGGTGGTGGTGGAAGTTTATGGTGAACATGCACTAGCTGAGCGAACATGCCAAAAGTGGTTTGCACGATTTAAAAGTGGTGATTTTAGCTTGGAAGATGATGAACGTCCTGGGCAGCCAAAAAAGTCTGAAGATGAAGAACTGGAAGTATTACTCTATGAAGATTATTGCCAAACACAAGAAGAGCTCGCAGAATCATTGGGTGTCACTCAAGCAGCCATTTCAAAACGTTTAAAAGCAGCTGGATATATTCAAAAGCAAGAAAATTGGGTTTCACATGAACTCAAGCCGAGAGACGTCGAAAGGCGGTTTTGCATGTCCGAAATGCTGCTGGACCGCCAAAAAAGAAAGTCATTTTTGCATCGGATTGTTACTGGTAATGAAAAATGGATCCATTACGACAACCCCAAGCGCAAAAAATCATATGTGAAACTCGGCTAACCAGCCAAATCAACGGCATCTGGTGGGATCAGATGGGTGTGCTGTATTATGAGCTGCTAAAGGTGGGTGAAACCATCAATGGACAACGCTACCGAACATAATTAATCCGTTTGAAGAGAGCAGTAGCCGAAAAACGCCCGTAATATGCGACCAGACACGAGGCATTAATTTTCCATCATGACAACGCTTGGCCCCACGTTGCTATTCCGGTTAAGAACTATTTGGAAAACAGTGGATGGGAAGTCTTACCCCACCTGCCTTATAGAACAGACCTTGCCCCATCTGGCTACCATTTGTTCCGGTTGATGCAGAACGCCCTCACTGAAATACGGTTCACGGTTCAGAGCAGAATATCAAAAATTGGCTTGATTCATTCTTGGCTGCCAAGCCGGCGCAGTTCTTTTGGGATGGGATCCACAAATTGACTAAAAACAATCAGTTAACAAGTAAAACAAAGTTGGAGAATTAAGTAAATGGTAAATTTTCCGCTATTTTGTGGAATGTTGTTATTTAATTCGGTGACAACTTTTGAAATGTGCCGATGTTACTTTATTTACTGATTAAGAGTGAACGACTAAAATGTTTAGCAAATGTTTAAGAAAAATTGCTTTCGATTCGCGAATACGCCGATATATAGTAATTTTCGTTAGTGGTTTTTGCAATGGGGATGCAGGGTTAACTAGATTAGAAAAACAACGGCGATATCCTCGACGGAGGACCCCTTCTTGGCCAACTTTTATCAATGCTTTTCACTGCCTTTCAACCGTCGGCTCAGCATGTGAGTAAGGAAGAGAAAGATTGTCTAAAATAACAGCAGCAGAAGAGGAAGAAAGAATTTTAAATGCTTTAAGAATGCAGCAATCTATTAGTACCAGAAGGCTTGCAGCACAATGGCAAACTCCAAGAACTACAATACAATCCATAGAGTTCTGCAAGCCAACCGCGTTTACCCCTTTCATTATACGCCTGTACAGGAACTTTTGAAAGCGGACTTCCAAAAAAGGATTGAATTTTGCCAATGGCTGCTGCATCAACAAAATGAGCAGTTTATTCAAAAAAATTTTATGGACTGACGAAGCCCAGTTTACAAGAATGGGCATTACCAACCAACGAAATTCCCACTATTGGGCAGTGTCTAATCCTCATTGAACACGAACATTATCTTCTCAAAAGTAAAGATTCAGTTGAAATTCAGATGTTTTTCTTAACTGTATACCATTTTACAGAAGGTTAAGTGTGAATGTCTGGGCCGGCATATTGGGTTGTACTTTAATCGAGCCATTCATACTTCCACATATCCTAAATTCAACATTCTATTTAGAATTTTTGAAGGACTAGTTGCCGGAACTCCTGAAAAATGTTCCTCTTGATCAGAGGCAAAGAATGGTTTTCCAACACGATGGAGCTCTTTGCAATAATGTAACTTCGTTTTCAAATCAAAAATTTAATGGACGCTGGATTGGCCGATTTGGTCCTTTTCCTGGACATCTAGATGTCCTAACCTAATTTTTATTTATTTTTATCATATCATATCATATCAGAGAACTAGAAAAAAATATTTAAAAAATATGAATTCCATAGGTGGGTTGGAAGGGGCTTCATCATATGTGATACAGTAGGTTTATTCATAAAACAGTCAACATGTAGACCAATATCACACTTATCATCCTGCATCTTGCAGGATATAATTTATGACAGATACGCGGCGACTGAATGTTCAATATATCTATACCACCACCATTATATCGGGAGAGCAACCATGCATTTTGTAGCGACATATCAATGCAGTGCAACAAAAGGAGCATGTAACACCGCTGCGAATACTTGTCCTGAGAAATGAAATATTTTGGTCTGAAAGGTCAACACCTCCCATATTTTGGTTGTATTGATGAATCAGATGTGCTTGAGAAATAGCTATTTTCCTTTTTTCTTTTTGAGAATATCGATTGGTTTTGTGTAAGGGGTTATTCCAATTGCATTCGAACTGACGGATACTATGCTATTGTCATGTCACTAACAAATTAAAATTTCATCGGAGACACGATAGTTAAAGAAACTTCGTTCCTTCATTTTAGCTTCCTTTGTTTCTAATAAAGGACATTGTCCAGTCCTATTTGCTCTGATAGTTCCTATCACTCGTTAGTTTCTCTTGTAAGTTCAGCTATCAAAGGCAGCCCCGAAAAAAAGTTATCTACAAACAAACGGTAATTTCCCCCAAGACCAAGCTGGCTAAGCTTATCAGTGTAACTAAGAATCACTGGCACTGAAGCCAGCCGTACCTGGGTTAGTTCGAACCATACTATATAACCTCCTGATGTGGCACCTACCGATAGCTTGAAGCCGTATCTAATCGGTTTGCCACGGATGAATTGTTTGCATCCATGTCGTCCATAGTACGGCACCATCGCCTCATCAACACTATTTTTTTCATTGTGTGGACAATATTCCAGAATGTTGTTAGCTAATTTATTCATAACTGAACGCGCCTTAGCAAATTTAGCGGACTCCTCCAACTGAAGATTATCTGCGCAGTGAAGATTTGAAAATATGGACGAAAATCTATCAAGAGATTTCTTGTATCAGGTGTATTTTCCCAATATATTCGTCTCCTAATCACTTGGCAGTAGCCACTGATTAGCAAAATGCCAACAGTGCACTTCATTTCCTCTGTTTTGATATCACCAGGAAGGTTCTTTCTACCTAAATATTTGTTAGTTTTAGAGGTAAGCAACTCATAAACATCTTTGGAAAACAATAACGAAAACCACTCGATATTGGACTTTTGCTGAGTGACATAAAATAAGGTCTTCTATGATCGCTTTGTCTCAGTATAGTTATTCTTCTGTCAATTATAATTTTTGACTATTTTACGTAAAGGCTGGCACACTTCTGGATCTTGATCTGCGTCAACTCGACCGGTTTGACGACTTTCTATATCTTCAAGATCTTTTTGGTCTGCTTCTGGTCTCGCTTGATGTAGTTCTACATTCGCTCTCAACAAACTTGGTGGTATATTGTTGATTTTGACAATATCGTCATGCCCAGAGTCTTCATCTGTCAACTCCTCATTTGCATTCGCAGGCGGAAGTAAATAAATATCACTTTCCCACTGCGTATTTTCGATTTCGTCGTCTTCTAAATGTGTAATTATTGTATTTAGCGATAATGATCTGAAAAAAAAAATGTAATAGGCATGATGAACTGTATGAAAGATGATACACCATATTTCGTGAATAAACAAAACACATAATTTTGTATAAAACAATTAAATTAAGGCATCAGATTTGTTGTTTTATGTTTATTCTCATTGCAAATCGATAAAAAAAACATGAATTTTTACGGCTTTGATGACATTTTGAAAAAGTAAAGTACAATTCACGATCAAAACAACTAGGAATGCACACTTCCGCGATCAACAGTCACACTGAAAGTGTTTTTTTCGTGTTGCTTGCATTTTAAACATTACATTTACATTACACCTATGCCTACTCTTTTCGGGAGTATTTAAATATTATTTTTTTATTTGTGGTGTATCGTATGTGATACGGTAGGTCTAAATCGGTTAATGGGATATTACATTTATTTTGTGACCCATTTGCCTGAATAAAATAGTATTTTGCCATAACTTCCGTTGTTCGTAGGTGGAAAAGTCATACACAAAAATCGTAGACAATGAAGAGAAGACAGAAGTTTTGATAAAAAAGTTAACCTAAAAGTCAAAAATTTCGAGATAAACGCATTTTTCTAATGAAATTGGTTTAACGATGTTTCAAAATGTTAGCTTTAAAAAGCCATAATTTTGGCTGGCGTTTATCGAACTTGACGAAATTTTAAGTATTTTATGCATACTGAAATTTTTTTTCAAAAAATGAATCCGTTAGAAAGCTACGGCCTTTTAATAAGTTTTACCACGAAATCTCATTTTAACCGCCTATAACTTGGAGGGGTGTGAAAATAACACATGGGCTGAAAACTCGGTGCCGATTTATAGTAAAACACAAAGTTTTTGCGGAATTCAACTTTATTTATCAATACAGTTGCCTTCAAGGGCGATACACTGATTGAAACGATTTTTCAATTTTTCGATATCAGTTTTTTAGTACGATTTCGGCGATTACTTCTTCATCGGTCTTAAATCTCTTTCCGGCGAGCATTCTTTTGAGGTCTGCGAACAGGAAGTAGTCGCTGGGGGTCAAATCTGGAGAATACGGTGGGTGAGGAAGCAATTCGTAGCCGAATTCATTTTATTTTGCCATCGTTTTCATCGACTTGTGACACGGTGCATTGTCCTGATGAAACAGCACTTTCTTTTCTTCAAACGCGGCCGTTTTTCTGCGATTTCGTCCTTCAAACGCTTCAACAACGCAATGTAATAGTCGCTGTTGATAGTCAGCCCCTTTTGGAGTACGATTTCGGTTTATCCTCAAAATAGGCCTCTGTTTCGGCGATTACTTCTTCATCGGTCTTAAATCTCTTTCCGGCGAGCATTCTTTTGAGGTCTGCGAACAGGAAATAGTCGCTGGGGGCCAAATGTGGAGAATACGGTGGGTGGGGAAGCAATTCGTAGCCGAATTCATTCAATTTTGCCATCGTTTTCATCGACTTGTGACAAGGTGCATTGTCCTGATGAAACAGCACATTCTTTTCTTCAAGCCGTTTTTCTGCGATTTCGTCCTTCAAACGCTTCAACAACGCAATGTAATAGTAGCTGTTGATAGTCAGCCCCTTTTGGAGATAGTCGATGAAAATTATTCCATGTTTATCCCAAAATACAGATGCCATAACCTTGCTAGCCGACTGTTGAGTTTTTGGTCGTTTTGGACGAGGTTTGTCGCCTGCTCGCCACTCAGCTGACTGCCGACTCGACTCTAGTGTGAAGTGATGGAGCCCATTTCTGGCTCAATGGATACGTTAATAAACAGAATCGCCATATTTGGGCTGATGAGAAACCCGAAGAGTACCAAGAGCTACCATTACATTGAAAACAACGGTATGGTGTGGTTTATGGGCTGGTGGAATCACTGGTCCATATTTCTTCAAATATGAGGCAAATCAGAATGTTACCGTCAATGGTAACCGTTATCATGCCATGTTAACGGACTATGTGCTTCCTGAAATTCAAGCACATGGTCTCGGTGAGCTCTGGTTTCAACAAGACGACACTACGAACCATACAGCGCGTGAAACAATGGACTTGTTGAGAAATCATTTTGGTGAGCACTTAATTTCCCCTCTGCACTATTTTCTCTGGGGATATGTAAAGTCTCAGGTCTTCAGGAATAAGCCAGCTACGACTGACGCTTTGGAAGCCAACATTACTCGTGTTATCCGCGAGATACCAGTCGCCATGCTCGAACAAGTCGCCCGGAATTGGGCTATCCGAATGGACTATCTCAGACGTAGTCATGGCCAATATTTGCATAATGCCATTTTCAAAAAATAAATGCCATAAATTTTTCTTTTAACCGATGATAAAAGTTTTGAGTTCGCTTTCAAATTTATATGCTTGATTTCACATTATAAATCAAACCTTACGATGACTCACCCTTTACAAGTAAATGAACCTGTTCAATTACACAGTGTAAAACGCATGTTTGACACTAGCAACTATACAAGTAGCTCAAAACTTAAACTGCTTTAACAGTCACAACTTAAAAAGTTACAGAATAGTTTATTTCACAAGCATAATTATTTTGACTACTTTCCTTTTCATTTGTTTCCTGGATGCATGCGACATTAATTCGAAGTTTTGTCAGTGTTTCTGTCTACTCTAAGCTTCGTTCTGAAAGCATGCCAATGTTCCAGGTTGTAATACGTAGCTTAAAATAGATTAGATTATTATGGTACAGAAAATCCTAGATCACTGCAGGCACAGGTGGACCCATTGTGATATCCTTTATTTAGATCTCGTCCAAGATGCCGCAGTTTGTTAGGAAGGCAGCTACACCCTTCGGGGAGCTGGCAGCTGTATCCGCCGCTTCGAGGTAGAATTTACCTAAATAACGTTGACGAGCTTTGGTTAATGGTCACATAATACATATTCTGCAGTTTTCACGTCCTCGTTGCACAGTCTGCATGTATTATCCTGTGCTATGCTCATGATCATCAGGTGTTTTTAAGCACGGCAGTGTTTTGTGAAAAAAACCTGTAGTTGTAGTTGTAGTAGTTGTTCTTTTGTGCAACAGCTTGTCATAAAGGTTTTGGTTTGTCTGTTTCCTTCGATTTATCTCTAGAAATGAAGCTTCTTTTTCTCTAGCCAGGTTTTAATACAAATTTTTATTGTATTAATTGATAGCCCACAGAATGGTATTGGCATCATAAATTACGATGTGGATCCTATGGCTTGTTCATCTACTTCTTCGTTGCCTTCATGTCAACTGTATCCTGGCACCTACATCAGATAAACTTTATCTGTGTTAGCCAGTAGTTGTAGTAGTAGGATTGAAGGCAATATCAGATCACTTTTTATTTTATCTCAAAGGCGTTGATTTCAAGTTGGGCTGCTCTGCTGTCGGATAGAATATAAATGTTTTTGTTTGTTATATTTCTGTTTAGATTTTCTTGAATGCACTGCTCTATTGTATGAATTTCAGCCTGAAATACGGAGCCATACTGGCGTGAATAGATGTCGGAGTGTAGGATCGTATACTCTAGCTCCAACTCCTTCATTTGTTTTGTACTCGTATGTGTACCATACATATGAGTCCTTGGCAAATGATGGTTTTTCCTGTTCCCAGTTATGACATTCTGGGATTGTAACTTTAAAGTTGTGCCGAAAGTTATATGTTGATAGACATTTGTCTATTAGATGTATTCCAAGTAGTTCGTCTTTTTTGAGTTCATGAATTGTTGCAGGATGCACCAGCTTAGAATTGGATTCAACTTCTGTGATGAGCATGTAAGCATTTACCATTACTTCTTTGATGATTTCAAGATGAAGTGGTGGGATGTTTAGGATAATTTCCAGCGCAGCTGTTGGTGGGGTTTTCATTGCACCAGTTGCGCAGACACAGGCTATTCTCTGCATTTTATTGAATTTTACCTGCGTAGACCTTTGCGATGCTTTCTGTCACCAGGCGGCGGCTGCATACATGATGATAGGTCTTGTACTGAGGTAGTGGCCTTGTCAATAGTCTTTGAAATATGAGAGTTCCACGTAAGTTTTTCGTCCAGTGTGATTCCTAGATGTTTTACTTCCTTTGAGAACTATATTGCTTCACCGAAGAGAGTGGCATTTCTGAGTCATTTTCGATTTCATCTCTTGGTGAATTTGGAGTTGGCTTTGAGGCTTACTTTGGTGCACCATTCAGTCATTAAGTTCAAAGCCCTCTGGAGGCAACCCGAGATGGTGTCTTCTTTTTTCGTTTTTGAATCGCATTTATTGAACTGTTGCCATCGCTTGAGGGGTACGCCCTATTACTTTAAGCTTTTGTTTTGTTTTTAATTTTCATAATTGTACAAAAAAGTTATTGTTTTTGGTTGATGGTTTCACAAAGTGCCGTATACTATCCGACACACATGTCAGTAGCCTCACCTTACTGAGATTAAAGTTGCCGCCGTTTGTGGTACTTTCCATATGGGCTGAAAAGTCTATAGTAAAACACAAGATTTTTGCAAATTCAACTTTATTTATCAATATAGTTGCCTTCGAGGGCGATACACTGATTGAAACGATTTTTCAATCCTTCGATACCAGTTTTGTAGTACGAATTCGGTTTAGCCTCAAAATAGGCCTCTGTTTCGACGATTACTTCTTCATCAGTCTTAAATCTCTGGTCGCTGGGTGGGGAAGCAATTCGTAGCCGAATTCATTCAATTTTGCCATCGTTTTCATCGACTTGTGACACGGTGCATTGTCTTGATGAAACAGCACTTTCTTTTTCTTCAAATGCGGCCGTTTTTTTGCGATTTCATCCTTCAAACGCTCCAAAAACGCAATGTTATAGTTGCTGTTGATAGTCTGCCCCTTTTGGAGATAATCGATGAAAATTATTCCATGTGTATCCCAAAATACGGATGCCATAACCTTGCCAGCCGACTGTTGAGTTTTGGTCGTTTTGGACGAGGTTTGTCCAAAGCCGACTTGACTCTGGTGTGAAGTGATGGAGCCAAGTTTCATCCATTGTCACATACCGACGCAAAGATTCGGCTTAATTGCGGTTGAACAGCTTCTGAATCATCAACACGTTGTTGTTTTTGGTCGACTGTGAGCAAACGCGGCACCCACTTTGAACAGAGCTTTCGCATGTCCAAATATTTGTGTATGATATATCCAACACGCTTTTTTGATATCTTTGGAGCCATTCGTAATCATTTTGTGGACTTTTTTGATGTTTTCATCTGAAACAGCCTCTTTTGGACGTCCACTGCATGAATCATCTTCGGTGGTTGTATGACCACTTTAAATTTTTCAAACCACTTGCGAATGGTTCGTCCGGCGGGTGCAGAGTCCGGGTAACATTTATCAAGCCATTACTTTGCATCGGCTGCATTTTTTCCCATCAAAAAGCAATGATAAATCAACACACGAAATTGCTTTGAATCCATTTTTTTTTTTCACAATAACAAAAGTTGCTTCACTTACAACGCTATATCTCGAGAAGTAATCGTGGTGCCCTCTCTTAGAAACGGCACTGACTTTTCAGCACATGAATTACACCACCCTGCAGTACAATTTTTTTGTTCGCCATAACTTCAAGAATCTTCAGCTATCAGGACAAAAACCTAAACTGGGGCAGCCTGTATATTATACCAAAAAAATTAAAAAGTATATTAAAAATTAATTCCGTTCATTGCTTATTCGTGGAGAATTGCTCAAAAATATACTTACCACTCCTAGACCAATAATTCTGTAAAATTGATAAATTTAATTGAATATAAACCTGCATCATTTTGAATGGTGTCCGTTGGTGATGGTTTGAGCTATTCATCATCATCATCAAAATTTGATTGTTCAGCATCTTCGGTATTTAATTCATCAACTTCGACTCATCGTTTTCATTCACATATGGTTCGTTTAAATTTTGCTCTCCAGAACAAGAACCCTACAAACTGCTTGATAATTTGTGAACTTTTCTTAGCAGTTTTTGATATTTTTCTCGCTTTTCTGCAGCTAATTTTCGTTTAGTTAGCAGCACCACTTAAATATCCTTTGTTGTGAAATTATTTACTAAACTTCATGCAACCAGTGTGAATCAGCGCGCGAATATATTTAACGCATGCACCAAATACATTTGAAACAGTGAATCTTACAGTACTACATATGGTATTTCTGTTAGATTTTGGATTTTTGAATCAAAAATCCACATATTTTTGTACAAGGGCCCCGGAAAAAAATTGTTTCCAGGCCACATGAAACCTTAAGTCAAGTTCCGACATATTCGCTTGTGAATATTGAGGTGAGGAAAACGTGTGCTTGCTATATGTAGTGTTACGTCCCGCAGCGAATTCGATTAGCTCAAGTCCGTTTCCAGACGTGGTGTCGTGTAGGCTATGTCTTCCGATTGTGCTATCAAACATGTCCCCTTTTCAATTTTGGCATTACCAGGTGTACAAGTATGAAATGAGCGTCAAGATACAAATGTCTTGATAGGGACATTTGCTATGACACCTATCAAACATGAAGTAATTGAGCAAACAACATCATATTTGTTCATCGTGTTAAAAATGTCGAATTTTGTACCAGAAAATGATGACTTGCGGAAAGCATTAATTTTTTGTTTTCATTTGAAGAAAAGTGCTGCAGATTCGCATCGAATGCTTGTCGGGGCATGCTCTATCAGAAGCAACATGCAAAAGATGGTTTCAACGGTTCAGGGATAAGAATTTTGATGAAGAACGTGGAAGACAACCAAAAAAGTTTGAAGACGCCGAATTGCAAACAATATTGGATGAAGATGACACTTTGAGTCAGAAACAAATGGCAGAAATGTTAAATGCTGCACAGAAAACAATTTCTGACCGTTTAAAAGCTATGCGAAGGATCCAAAAGTCTGGAAAATGGGTGCCACATGAATTGAATGAAAGACATATGGACATTTTGTAGCTTCGACTGCAAAACCAGACCGATTTGGCAAGAATACAATGCTGTGTGTCTGGTGGGACCAGAAAGGTGTGATGTATCATGAGCTCCTAAAACCCGTTGAAGTCGTTCATACAGATCGTTATCGACAACAAATGATCAATTTGAACTATGCATTGATCGAAAAACGACCAGAATGGGCCAAAAGACACGGCAAGGTAATTTTGCTCCATGACTATGCACCTGCACACAAAGCAAAACTGGCTCAGGATACAACCAAAGCACTTGGCTGGGAGCTGCTATACCATCCACCGTATTCACTAGACTTGGCTCCTTCAGATTACCATTTTTTTTCATCAATGCGACACGCATTAGCTGAGCAGCACTTCGAATCCTACAAGGAAGTCGAAAATTGGGTGACTTTTTGGTTTGCTTCAAAAGACGAACAGTTTTATTGGCATGGAATCTATAAATTGCCTGAAATATGGGAAAAATGTGTAGCTAAGAATGGCCAATACTTTAAATAAAATGTTTTTTATTTTCCCATTAAAAATTCGTGTTTTATTTTCCCAAAAAAACACTCACCTTATACCGGTACACCTGGTAAATTCGCTTAGGACGATTCTAACGTCATACATCGGACATTGCTCGCGGATTCTGTCGAGGAGCTCGTAGAAATTTTTTTTGGTGGCATCGTCCTTTTCTCGGTTGGGGCGTGAGCGCATATAAGGCTGATGTTAAAGAATCTTTTGAGAACAAGTTGAACAAGGTTCAGGTATTTGAAAGGATTACTTGTAAGACATTTTATTAATTTGCGAAATTATTTTGGTAATCTATCATACTTTCATTTCCAAATTGATTCCTTGCAAATGAGGTACTTTTAAATCGGACAAATCTCAAAAGAATTTCTATAAAAATCATCTCAATTGGATCATTTCACGGAACTCAATAAACTTTTATGTACATTTCGGTTGTTCTATGATCTCGAAGGAAATGCGTTTCGCCCATGGAATCATTATGTGCAAATATTGATCAACCCTCCATACTGTAATACAATTAGGTTTAATTCGTTTCTATACGAGTGTATGCCTCGTTACCTCGCAGGTAGTATTCCATCACGAAGGTATCAAAACAAAGCTAAAACAAGCAGAAACACCTCCTAAGGCTGTCTTCCTACCTAGTTTAGCAAACAATGTCTTTGTCTAGAAATGTAATATCATACACGTTTTTCCACTGAAGTGATATCCAAAGGATATTATGATGATTCCTGCTGTATCGTATCTCAAGGGCATCAAAATATCCTCTCTATAGAAATCCGATATCCATTTGAACACAGAGAAAAGAAGTAAAAAATCCTCCCACATCCATACGGACAGGATTGGAATAAAAAAAGTTAGCAGCTTACAATAGATATCTATCCACCTCCTTTTTGAAAATATATACTCGTAGCACTTGGTAGCACAAAAAAAAAAAAAAAAAAAAAAAAAACGAATGGAATACAAGTGTTGAATAAAAGTACCAGGAGCTCACAAGGATGAGCAAGGGTGAATATGAATTAACAAGCTTTTGTGCCCAGTGCTGCTTGGATAAAGCTGGAGTTTTCGCGCGAGCACACCTGCATTAATTAAAGTGCTTAAACGGGATTTCTTTTTTTATGTATGTACAGAACCAGAGAACACAGAATAAGAACAAGAACAAGAACGAAACTCTTAGGACATCTCTGTAAGTAGAACGACATACTTCAAGGCCATCAACCTACACATGCTCGTGCATTTATTTCTCAATTTTCCCACAAAATGGGCGAGCATAAAAAGTTTGCCAAATAAAGACTGAGCAAGAAGGCGTGCGGTTGAACAAAAAAACGACTATCAAGAAAAATTGCAAAAAAGAATCTTCTTAACTCGTTTAAATCCTCCCCGAATATTGCCATGAGTAATTAAGTTGTTTCCCATAAAGTGGATTGCTAGCCCGTTTCTCGCACCCCAAGGATAATCCCCGGCAGACAAGTCGTGCCTGCAGAAAGTCCAAACCGACGCGCTACGGCTCATCTGAATGTGGCATTTAGTGGCAGGATATCCGCAGATTTCTTTCACTTCATTCTATCAACATCCCTCTTATCATCGTCGTTGTTATCATCAAGTCTATTTGTAAATTCCTTTTAGTGTAATTCCTTGATGATATCTCAAGAGATGGCATCTCAAGAATTCTTGCGCTTCATCACAATCTTCTTAAGTTCGTTCTATATAAACGAAGTAGTATGAAGGGTATGAGTCTATAGAAACACCAAGGAATGTCGTTTCATAACGGAATATTTCATAAAGATGATGATGATGGCCGTTGGCATTTTAATAAATGCACAACTTGGTACAGAAGTAGAAGTGGAAAACTTAACCAAAAACGAATAAAAGGACATTCTCTGGAAGTCTAAACGTGACATTCGATATTATCTCGTTATATGTAGTACATTTGCTAACAACTTCCGCCTCCTCTCTTTCGATGACAGAGTCTTACATCATCATTTGAACTCATCAAACTTACACGACATGGAACATTCTTTAAGTGTCATCCAGAAGAAGCCATCATTTCGGATTGGGAATCGACTTAGCAACTGAGTGGTGCTTGTTGGTTGGAAGAATGTTCGACTTGTTTTATTGACGAAACTCAAGCACATAGTGTCACATGAATGAGTGCTCTTAATCGACATTTTCCTCTTCGCTTAATGAAATTCCTTTGATCTATTGCGAGAACCACTACGAGAATCACTCGGAGGACTACCAGGAGAGCATCCTTTCAACAACTAAGTTTTCAAACGAATAAGTGTTCGGATACTTTGTGAATGTATTGCAACTGTATTTATACAGACAGATCCTCTTCGTACTATCATAAATGCGAAGTCGGAATTCTTGACGCGATTGTGACTTTATTGCTTTAGAAAGGAACCCCTTCCCACAGGTCAGGGTACGCGAATACTTTACTTTTAAAAAAGTGAATAAGAACTGAACCCTAAAATGTCCCACAATTCGATTTACAATAAAAATTGATGAAACCATTTCCAGTTCTGTTCGGGTAAAGTCGAATTATGAGTAAGTTAGAGTTCCATCTCTGTCAGGATAACGATGATGGAACAAAGTTTACGAAGGTTGTCTGGTTGGCTTTGGGTAATTCCACGAAATTGATTCGTTTTACAACACCGTTGCTGTGTTAGTACTTCTACTCGTACCTGGGCTAATGCAGGGAAACTACGGTAATACGGATACATCCTTGGCATGTCAAAAGTAAACGAATCGATTCGTTTTGATACTTTGGGCTATGAGTTGAAACGGAAATGTCACTTATTAGGAGACGACAGTTGATGAAAACTTTTTCCTTTTTCCACTCTTCTGTCACATGGTGTCAGTAAAGTTTGGAACAACAATTCCTTTTTCATATAGGTGACAATTCTTATTGGTATATGAAAAGACACTCTAGAACTATTCATTGCATCTGTCATCAATTAGTTACATCAGATTCCTTTGGATTCTGATTGTTAGGGGCTTATCCGGGTACACACCGCACACTTTTGCACAATCCCTATGAATTATGTAAGAAAAGTTTTAGCCAGGTTTTCAGTATCCGTTAACCCCACAGACTAAAGGAAAGTTTGTCGTAAAAAGTTTGTAAATTATTTTCGAATAAAAAATGCAACAACTTGACTTCAGAATGGAATACTCTAGTTCCTGACAAGAAGAGCAGGGTTTAGGTTTTGGGGAGGAAAAAGTTAATCTAAGTCAATTAACGGCAAAAAGATTCCGGTGGCGTTCATTACGCAGTGAATGTCTGTCATAATTTATGTAAGAAAACGGCTCTTTTTTCTATCCACATGCAATCTAGAGGCAATGGTTCCTTGATGTAGTCCCAGAACTACAGGAAACGGGGTTGGAATAAATTTTCATCTGTACTTCTGCCAGAGCTACAGGGAACGGGGTTGGAATAAATGTTCGTCTCTACCTTAAATTACAATAGAAAATCAAGGAGTAAAAATGAATCTCTCCAGTATCGCAGTTTAAGGCATCACCTGGCCTTTCACAGGAATTTGTAAAAACTACAACAAAGCGGTAGAATTTCAAAATGTTTCCACCTCACATAGTAACCATATGTACATTTAAAGTCTAATTAATAATGTTTTGAGAATCCTGTAATCCACTCACAACATTTTACCTTTGAAAATTAACCGGCCCTTCAATATCACCTTCAATCACCAAAAAGAAATGTGCTGACATCACTCAATTTTATAGGATCCTCCGACTTATTAACACGGTGTGGCATTCTCGTAACTTAATTACCATACGCAACTTAGGTAGCGCTGTAATTCTGAGTGAATCTGGGGATCACTCAACAAGGCTGCCTAGTTAACCAGTTCCTCTGTGTGGGTCGTATGATTGCTGTGCACTCGCTCTGTTTTTTTTTTTTTGGCTAGATTAATGTCACCATTGAATCTGCTTCTTCAAGGCCCGTCAACGCAAATGGGATCGAATATAGTCTATGCTTCAGCGCCTTCAAGTAGGACTAAGATTGAGGGATCGGATTCCTATAAAGAGTGTCCTTAGTTTTTCGGAATAGAACCTTACTACTAAATCCAAAGAAACAGCGATTGACAAGGGTAATTAGTCCATTACCATTAGACAAGAGTCCATTACTACAGTGTCCCTTCTTGTTGATAGCCCGCATTTACTGCTTAACCCATTTAGGCATCTTTCGTTTCAGTACTGGCGAACGCACCACTTAAAAACTTTTTTTGACATCAAAGATCTCGGTTAAGTCGTTACCGACTTTGAAGGAGCAGCGAGCGATCTGAATCGTCATTTTGCACAGACGGGCGAGCTTGAATCTTGAAGGATGTCAAAACTAGACATAGTTCTATATAGCTCGTTTTTATGAATGATGGTGCGCATCGTTTGGGGTATTTCTCCAATTTGTCATAAGGTGAATATTTGGTCCGATTGTGGCCAATAAGTTCGCAGATAAATGGCTTCAACCCTGCACACAAAATATTATAGCATATAAGATCTTATATGGGATGCTACGGAACTTATGCATTTTATGGGTTTATTTCTTGTGGATCGATCAAAAGGTGCTTCAGTACCACTTTTTAATCATACGACCTGCTGACCAAATCTTGGGAATGACTTGGTGCATGCTCCTTACTTAATAATCGGCAGATATGCCTTTTTCTACTCAGTTTTGAATATTGCTACCCTCGTTTGATTTTGATCGGATGAATAGATCTCTTGACTTTCGCCGTCCCGGCTGAATGGTGAAAAGCCCTTAACCGTCAATTAAAGTGTCGATTCCAGATTTAAGGAACTTAAGTCAACTGAATGTACAAAATTGGAGTGGCTGTATCCACAGATGTGAAGTAGCAAGCTAAGTAAAGATATGTACATATTTAAATGAAGAAAACAAACCAAAACAAATACAAGAAATGCTCAATTTAAGAATTATCTATGCTAAGTCTGAGTTCTTTGAGAGCTCAAACAAAGATGCCATTTGGATAGCTTTGCGCAGGAGTGGTAAGTGCCACATTCTGCACAACAGTAAGACGTCCAATGACTTTGAGGTCCTTAGTTGAGCACATCAGGGTTGTATACTTTTACCGTTGTTATCCGTGGTAGTTATCAGAGATGTACTTGGGCGAGCACTGAAAGAAACCAATGATTAAGGCGTACTTAGCTACGCTGACGAGGTTAGCCTCCTTGCACATAAAATAATGGATCACCACCAAGCTAAGGCAGACAGAGTAGGGCTCAATATAAATGAGAGAAAAACAAAGGCTCTCAGCGTTTCAAACTCCGACGTTCAATTCAACATTGCCGGACAACAGGTCAAGAGCGTCGAAAATTTTCTATCATTAGGAGGCATCGTCTCCACTGACAATACAACTGAACTCGGTATGGCCACCAGAATCAGAGAAGCTAAAGTTGCATCTGCCTCTACCTGAGCATCGAACTTGAGGAGTTGTAGAGGCTGAGTAAAGTCAATGAATCTCAAGGAGTTCTTCAGATGAGTTTTGATTCCAATTCTTTTTTTTTCCCCTGGGTTGGATCAATATGTAGGGGATCAGCCTGGTTAAGGGCCCAGAATCTCCGAAAATAGCTCAGTTGTGAACAGAGTATCCGGATACTTGACGACTTCCGGATTAGCTAGCCCTATCTATATATAGCAGATCTCTTTACAGATGGACCAGCCTTATTAATTATATTAATGGATACTAAACAAAAAAAAAAACAAAACCCGCGTTTGGTTCTTTTTGAATACCGGGCGGTATTGCACCGATTATCGACAAGGCTCCTGAATTGTCGAACGGAGGTAAAATTTAAGCAGGCCATGGTGTACCATCCTCTAAAGGTAAACGCTACGAGCCAAACAGACCAAACTTTCAAGGAATGGTAAGACTGTTACAAGCCATGGTCCTATCACTTTTGTGGCAAGCCACGGCCTTGCTGATGCTACTGAAATTTCTCCCTCAAAGGAAGAATCAGGAGCTCAGATGCGTAGCTAAGCCCCATAAAAAACGATATATATATATATAATGCTTTACACATTATCAAAACCTTTGGAAGAAGAAGTAGGCTTACAATATCATTTAAAACGGATTACCCAGTGCTAAACGCTAAAGGACTCCTCCAAACACAAGAGATTGTTGGAGGAAACCGTGTCGGTTGTCAATAAACTCAACTTTATTGTAATCGATACAAACGACACTGATGGATCGTTAAAATCTGAATGGTGGCAGTTGGTCATGTTAAAGATTTCGGGCATCATGCGGGAAAGTTCTGGAACACCTCCCTCCACAAGCGACGCTGGCTGGCACCAAGGCCACGTCAAATTTATCGATTCGGCCAGGTGAAAAACTCGAGGTCTTGACTAAGGTGAATATCCCTGGCAGACTTAAAACCCGCACTCGGATTTAAGCGGAACCCTCGTCCTCAGAAAGCATGCTGGAGATCATCAAGCTCAGCAACCCAATCATTCCGACTCATGAATGGAAAGTCGCAAAACTGGAAACTAAGGTGCACAGCTGGCTCCGTTCTAGACACATTGATGAATATTCCTCCCCTTGATATTCATATCATGAGTGCATTTGATTGCAATTATTGAAAGTTCCAGATAGTTCGAGAGATTACTGAAAGCAGTCAGAAGGCTAAATTCAGTGACCCTTGTCTGGGTCCCAGGTCACGATGGGATCACAGGAAACGAAATCGCCGATTAACTTGCCAGGCATGGTTCGGAGGACCATGTCCTCCTTGGATCCTTCAGGACCCAAACAAGGAGTTGCGCTCCGGAATAACAGAAACAAGTTGTGGCACAAAATCTTAAGAACCCAATCTGATTCCGACTATAGTAATTATCTACCTTCTGACATTGATTGCTATCACATGCCACCTGATACCCTGCATCTAACGGCGTAGATGCTGGCCTGTAGTTTTCGATGCCATGTCGTCGCAACAACTTGTTTATGTATTGTGTCTGGCCCAAAGTGATCTCGGTTAGTTCACCTTCACGTTGGATCTCCATTCCAAGGAACAGCTGCAACGGTCCCTTGCCAACGCACTCAAACGAGCTCGCAGTTTTGATCTTGAGCAAGTCTCGTTTCGATTGGCTTGCTAAAATAAGATTGTCAACGTATACCAAGATTAATGATAAGTTACCTCTTTTATGCTGCTTATATAGGCATCGCGATCTGCAAGATCGCTGTTAAGATATGCCGTGCATACGTCCATCTGGTGCAAGTATAGCCTCAACTCGGCAGCCAGTGCCAGAACAAAACGTACTCTCTCCAGTCGACATACAGGTGAGAACGTTTCTCCATAGCTCAAACCATACTGCTGAGATCATCCTTTCGCAACAAGACGTGCCTTGAATCGTTGTTCTTCGCCATCTGCAGTTCGTTTCAGGCTGAAAACCCATTTTCAGCCAATAGCTCGCTGATTTGTTCTTAAATCTTCAGCAGTCCAGTTCTGATTCCCAATCAAAGTCTCATAGGTACCCTCTCTGCATTGCCTCGTGCCAAGACGAAACGTACTTGCTGCTCATCGCCTCCTCGTAGGATAAGGGAAACGGTACATCACTGGCAACCAACGCGTTTAGTATATTGTATTGCTTTCCAGATCGAAGCAATTTTGGTCTGAAGGGTCCAACCCCCAAATCCTTTTCTTTAACATTTTCAGAGGCACTCTTCAATTCATTGGTGTTGTTACGCTCATCTGAAGCCGCCTCGAAATAGTCGTCGCCATCGCTACTGTGCTCATCCGCATCAAAATCATCGTCGTCACCCCTGCTGTACACATCTTCAGCAAACTCAACATCGACGCTACTGATACTTCTTGGAGCCTCATTTGCTATATCAAATGTAATGTTGGTGCCATAAGCGTGCTTCATTTGATTTAGCTTTGCCGACCACTTGTCTCGCCCCTGCATCATACAGTTGATAACCTTTCGCTTGTCTCAAGTAACCACAACCATGCGGAATTCCTTGCCTTTTGCTTGGAATTTTCTCTTGTTACGTCCCTTTTTTAGCTCCAATGCAACGGAACCAAAGACCTTTATATGACTAATAGTGGGCTTCTTACCTGTCCACGCTTCCATAGGAGTCATGTTGATTAGCTCACTTGTAGGTGAACGATTGCGCAAATACACAGCTGTATAAACTTCTTCAGCCCATAATGACTCACATAGTCCTGACCAAACTAGCAGACACCTTGACATCTCGACCAAAGTCCGATTGGCTAGTTTTGCAACGCCGTTTTATTACGGCGTATATGCCATCGTCAGCTGTCTTGCAATACCATTTTCCTGTAAAAAACTGTCGAATGTCTTGTTCACGTATTCACGTTCAAGTACTCCATGTACTTGCCAAACAACTCTTCCTTGCCTTTCAGAAAACACACGAATATACGCCTGGATTTGCCGTCGATGAACGTCAAAAAATATCTCGAGCCACCAATCGATCTCGTCTCAAAAGGACCGCACACATCTGTGTGCACCAACTCCAGTAACTTGTGTGCTCTATTTTCAGTTGCGTTTGAGAATGGCTTCATATGGATTTTGTTGCCCATGCACGTTTTGCAGGCCATATTGGATGAAAAATTGATATTTTCAAACCCGCGCACCATACCCTTCTGGTATAATTCAGGTGACCATATCTTTTGTGTCACAAAAATGCATCAGCTTCAACGGCAGCAAAACATTTATTACGTTGGACTTCAAACATGTACAAATTTCCAATTCGGGGTGCCCGTGGTGTAGTGGTATATGCATAGAATCCTCAAGCAGTGGGTCGCGGGTTCGAATCCCGTGAGATGTAATTCTCTGAAAAAGTCTTTTCATGGAATTTGTATGAGTATATAACTCAAATCCCGTCGGCGTCAACTCTGACATGAAGGCATAATACTGATGTTGGAGTGGTTGCTGGCTGGGCGAAATGTAACGAACTAATAACTAGCACGTACTAATTCCCACTGGTTGAGGATGCACTGGCTCCAGTTTTACAACCACCTCTGGAAAAAATATCGAAACCTAATACACCTGAGTTTCAAACTACTACACCACCCGCCCGCCCCCTGGTGAAAAGCGAGTAAAAGGGTATTCATATCCCCTTGGTGCGCGCGCGGAATTATACAAAAAGAAACTTTATTTAAGTTTAAAATGCACTCGCCCTCTTCCACAACTTTTGCATGATTTTTTCCGAAATGCACAACACAATTATTTTCTACAGCTCGACTTACTGACATAAAATTGCATTTCATGCTTGGCACATACAATACATCTACCAATTTCAATATGCAAAGATCTGTTCGTAGTTTTACTTCACCCCTTCACTCTGCACGTAAGAAACCTTCACCATCCAAACTAATCATCTCTGCATGTGTTTCAAATTTCGTAAGAAATTCTTTTTCACAACACATGTGACTTGTCGAACCACTGTCCAAGCACCACTTCGATCTGTTTTTTTCGGTTTGCTCTCGTTGTTGCGACTCTGTGCTTTCACATGGCCGCGACCGCCGCATTTGAAACATATAACGTTTTGCAATTTCCCTTTCGAATTGGCTTTCGCACAAGTGTTCAGCCATTGATGATCGGCGCTAACCTTAAACACCTGCGATTTTTCGTTATGTAGTTCTTCATTACCGCGGCGTTCCTCTTCTTCCACCAACTTCATGCACAGAATTTCAAATTTTGGTAAATTATCGCGCGTTTCTCATGGAGACAACGAAACTCTCATACACTTTTGGAAGACTGGAAAGTAAAATAATTTCTTGTAATTCATCATTTATCTCTATCTAACTGGACATGCTCTTGCCATCTGCTATCTGTAGACTCAGCAGCTTCTTGTAAGGAGATACCTTGCGCAGAGGTCCACCAAACTGATGGGCTTATTTGAGTTTTGTCCAAGCCGCAAACGATATAGCACAATTCTTCACATAACCCAATTCTGAAGGTTTTACACTTAGTGTGATCATGGCACCATGTTTGACCCATTTGCATCAGTAGTGGCATATTTCTGCTTCAACATACCTGATGCCACACTCCATAGCTCCGCATGCACCAAAACGCTACGCGTCTGAATGCTCCAAGAATCATAATTCTTCTCCTCCAGCTTTTCTATTTGGTACATTGCACTCATCGTGATATGCTATGCACATACTATATATGTATGTCGCAAATAAAAAAAAAACGTTTACACAAGTACCGCCGCACTAATTAGTTTTTCCTTTTCTTTATTCTTTATCACAGGCCTTTAACTGGGCCCATAACCTTTGGAGCTTTTAGTTTGCGTTGTGGAATGTGGTAACCAAAAAGCAAACGCAACCACTAACCTGTGTAACATACACTTGAAAAGTTTATTCGTGACTGACTTTTACTTAATTCTACTTATAATGCAATAAAGTATATGCATACATAATAATATATTCTTACTCATGCATACAAGCGGGCATTGTTATATATGCACACACAATTTTCAACAAAAAGAATTGTCAAACCCGTACGTTATAAGGTCCTTATAAGGCCTCTTTTCGAATATTGTACCCAAGTTTGGTCACCCTATAAACAAGTCCACATTTAAAGAATTGAAGCGGTCCAATGCAGGTTTATCCGTTTCGCACTTCGTGATCTACCTTAACCCAAATTTTTTATTTTTTTTTGAATTTATGGTAACCGACTTCAATAGTTAACACATGGGCTGAAAACTCATATAGTTGCCTTCGAAAGCGAAACACTGATTAAAACGATTTTTCAATCTTTCGATACCAGTTTTGTAGTACGATTTGGGTTTAGCCTCAAAATAGGCCTCTGTTTCGGCGATTACTTCTTCATCGGTCTTAAATCTATTTTCGGTGAGCATTCTTTTAAAGTCTGCGAACAGGATATAGTCGCTGGGGCCAAATCTGGAGAATACAGTGGGTGGGGAAGCAATTCGTAGCCGAATTCATTCAATTTTGCCATCGTTTTCATCGACTTGTGACACGGTCCATTGTCCTGATGAAACAGCACTTTCTTTTCTTCAAATGCGGCCGTTTTTCTGCGATTTCGTCCTTCAAACGCTCCAAAAACGCAATGTAATAGTCGCTGCTTATAGTCTGCCCCTTTTGGAGATAGTCGATGAACATTTTTCCATGTGTATCCTAAAATACGGATGTCATAACCTTGCCAGTCGACTGTTGAGTTTTTGGTCGTTTTGGACGAGGTTCGTCGCCTGCTCGCCACTCAGCTGACTGCCGACTTGACTCTGGTGTGAAATGATGGAGCCAAATTTCATCTATTGTCACATACCGAAATTCGGCTTAATTGCGGTTGAACAGCTTTAAACACTCCTCTGAATCATCAACACGTTGTTGTCTTTTGGTCGACTGTGAGCAAACGCGGCACTCACTTTGAACAGATCTTTCGCATGTCCAAATATTCGTGTATCATATATCCAACACGCTCTTTTGATATCTTCAGAGCCTCAGCTATCTCGATCAACTTCACTTTACGGTCATTCGTAATCATTTTGTGGACTTTTTTGACGTTCACTGCGTGCATTATCTTCGGTGCTTGTATGACCACTTTTAAATTTTTCAATCCACTTCCGAATGGTTCGTTCGGCCATTTCTTTGCATCGGCTGAATTTTTTTCCATCAAAAAGCAATGATAAATCAACACCGAAATTGCACTGAATCCATTTTTTTCACAATAACAAAAGTTGCTTCACTCTAATCATCAGACAGCTGTCAAATTTATACACTTATCTTTTGAAGGTTGGTACTAACTGAATATGGTATGGATTTAATTCAAGTAGTGCACTCTCTTAGAAACGGAAACGGACTTTTCAGCCCATGTATTGTATTATATCTGGTTAAACTAAGTTTTTAGATACAATAAATGTTTATAACGGAACATATATATGTACGTAGTTTTTATTCTAACTTATTTTCTATTAATTCTTTATTTTTGCATGTGTTTGCTTCCGACATATTCGCTTTATGGCTCTAGTGACCAAAACTAAATTTATGACTAGAACTATTGGGTCTATAACTTCAAGTGCGGTTTGCTAAGAGATGGCGTAACTTGTATTATTCCATTGGAACATGCGTGGAAGTTTATGGTGAATATGCGCTAGCTGATCGGATGTGCCAAAAGTGGTTTGCACGATTTAAAAGTGGTGATTTTGGCTTGGAAGACGATGAACGTCCTGGGCAGCCAAAAAAGTTTGAAGATGAAGACCTGGAAGCATTACTCTATGAAGATTGTTGCCAAACACAAGAAGAGCTCGCAGAATCCTTGGGTGTCACTCAAGCAACCATTCCAAAACGTTCAAAGGCAGCTGGATATACTCAAAAGCAAGGAAATTGGGTTCCACTTGAAATCAACCCGAGAGACGTCGAAATGCGGTTTTGCATATCCGAAATGCTGCTGGAACGCCACAGAAGGAAGTCATTTTTGCATCGGATTGTTACTGATGGTGAAAAGTGGATCCATTACGACAACCCCAAGCGCAAAAAATCATATGTGAAACCCGGCCAACTAGCCAAGTCAACGGCAAAGCCGAATATCCATGGCGCAAAGGTAATGCTCTGTATTTGGTGGGATCAGATGGGTGTGCTGTATTATCAGCTGCTAAAACCGGGTGAAACCATCAATGGACAACGCTACCAAACACAATTTATCCGTTTGAAGAGAGCAGTAGCCGAAAAACGCCCGGAATATGCGACCAGACACGAGGCAATAATTTTCCATCATGACAACGCTCGGCCCCACGTTGCTATTTCGGTTAAGAACTATTTAAAAAACAGTGGTTGGGAAGTCTTACCCCAGCCGAATTATAGCACAGACCTTGCCCCTTCTGACTACCATTTGTTCCGGTCGATGCAGAACGCACTCACTGAAATACGGTTCACATCAGAGCAGAATATCAAAAATTAGCTTGATTCATTCTTGGCTGCCAAGCCGGCACAGTTCTTTTGGAATGGGATCCACAAATTACCAGAAAGATGGGAAAAAGTCATAGCTTCAGATAGGCAATACTTTGAATAATACTATTGTACATGTTTTTCTTAAATAAACGTTCAAATTGTGAAAAAAAACCGCACGAATTTTGTTATATACCCAATCCTTACTTAAAAAGCTAAATCCTATTTAAGATAAGATACAGCAATTATTGGATAAGCATCAGCATGTAATAATCATGTCTACTTAGTTAGATATATAATCGATATACGACTATAGATGCATTGTCGTATTCCTCAACACGACTTTGTATCAAAGGTCCTATTCATACAGTGCTAGATACCACTTCACTGGCACGCCTAAATCATTAATCGGTTTCCAACGTTGTTAGGGTGTAAGAAGGTCGGGATTTGTTTTGAGGAAGTCATTATTGCCTCGAGTGAAGTTAAAACTCAAAGAAATTTCAGATAGAGACAAATTGTCCTAAACTTATTGTATCTGAGAGTGTATGATGTGCACTCTGCCCTCTTTTTCTACTTAAACGGAACTGTTTAACTGATGATATTGATTTATGGAGAAAGTGGAAGGAACATCGATGGTGCTGTTGCTCTTTGCGGCCAACGTTTCCCAGACCAGACACGATCGCGCGCTTCCTTTTATCGGGTCATCCAACAATTCACTGGTGAAGGAAGTGTGCAACCAAAAAAAAAGGAATCGGTCAGATAGGGTGGCTGTTGAGAACAATGAAATAGCAGTGTAAGCTGTTGTTGCACAAGATCATCCCATTAGCACATGCCAAATAAGTCGTGAATCAGGAATTTCTCAAACGATTGTCTGTAAGATATTACATCGGCATAAATATCATCCTTATCATGTTTCAATGCAACAAGAACTTTCTAGTGCACTTCAGCAAATTGAACGAGACTCCATTTTCTTCGCCAAGGTGTTATTCTCTGATGAGTCGACTTTCACCAATCATGGTACGGTCAATCGACATAATATGCATTACTTTGCTACCGAAAACCCTTTTTGGTTGCGACAAGTTGAACGCCAGCACCCTTGGAATTTTAATGTTTGGGCGGGAATTATTGGGGATAAATTAAAAGGTCCATATTTTATTAAAGGCAACTTGGATGACGAAAAGTATGCAAACTTCTTGCTGGACCATCTTCCAGTATTACTAGAAGAACTGCCATTGGAGTTGCGACAAACAATGTGATTTCAACATGATGGTTGTCCAGCCCATTATTTCCAAGTAGCCCGGGGCGTATTAAACAATGTTTACCATCAACGATGGATCGGACGAGGGGGTCCGAGGCAATGGCATGCTAGATCACCTGATCATACGTCACTTCATTTCTTCTTGTGGGGCTCCTTAAAAAGTGAGGTTTACAGAAAAAAGCTAACAAAAGCTAACGTGAGGACATGAAAAGTCTAGTAACTGAAGCTTGCCGGAAGATTACGTCAAAAATACTCCTCAGTTCTGTTGGTTCATTTAGAGCGCGGATAGACAAGTGTATTGAAGTGAATGGTCACATTTTCGAGCATTTGTGGAAATAGTCTCGGGAAATAAACGTGTAAAAGTGAAGAATTCAGTGATTCAACAGTGGGAGGCAAGGGGACCCACTCTAATTAATCACCCCGAAGGAAACAAAATACTGCTACGTCCACGTCGTTGTTTCTGAGTTATGCTAAACGCAGTATGTAAAAACAAATGACAGGAAATATCATTTGAAAAATCAAAAGTGACATTCGTTTGACTTGAAAATGGGTCTCAAGGTCAAACTCGTGGTCCCCTTCAGAACCTTGTGAATTTTGTCTGAAACATTTTTCGCGATATTTCGTACTTTTCGAGTAATTTTTAAGTCTTAAGTTTTGTGGCGCCCTCTGACGGGAAAAGAACGCATTTTTGAAAAAAGTGTTTCATGTAAAAGAATTGTAATTTTTCACGCAGAATACGAATCTTTTAAAAAAAATAGGGGTTCCCATTAAAAAATCAAAAGTGTCCTTCGTTTGACCTTGAAATGGGGCTCAAGGTCAAACTCGTGGTCACCATCTTATGTCCCCTTCAGAACCTTGTGACTTTTGTCTGAAACATTTTTCGCGATATCGCGTATTTTTCGAGTAATTTGGATGTCTCAAGTTAAAAAACTCACCCTGTATTGTTGCATTTGAATGCCATTGTTTATTTGGTTTTCTGAACTTTCCAGAACAAAATCTTAACATTTTTCGCTCGAAGTTTTCTAACTCATTTGTGGCTGTTGGTGAAACACTAAACCAACAGCCAAATCCATATGTAAGTATAGGTCTTATAAGTGTTTTGTATATAGGCAGTTTGGTTTTCTTTGAAATAGAACTCGTTGATGAAAGTTATTTAAGCAGACAAGAAGCCATTTTGGCTTTATTCAGCACTGCCCTGGCATGCTTATTAAATTTGAATTTGTTTTGGTAGTATATACCAAGATATTTTGGTTCCGTTTTCAGTGGGATCGGTACATTATCGATTTCTAGTAACAGTGTTTTACTCTCCTTGACTGCATTACGGTGCCCTTTTCCATAAACGTTTATGAAACATGTAATACTACTCTTTCCTGCGCTTAATACTAATCCCCAAGAGTTGAAATAAGATGTTAATGAGGATACACATTCTTTCAGTTTGTTAAGTGCATCGTGGGGTCTTATTGCACTTGCAAATATCTTAGTATCGTTTGCATATGAAAAGGCTTCAGTCTCATCTACCTGGCTATTTAAAGGGAAATCATAAAGATATATGTTGAAGAGTTTCGGACCAAGTAATGATCCCTGAGCCACACCCATAAGTACTGAAAACTCTTCAGAGTATTCAGAAGCAATGGAAATTGCTGCTGTCCTAGAGCTCAAAAACTGATAATCATCCGAATGAACACTTCAGAAAAATTTAGCGTTATCAGTTTGAGGATAAGTCCGTTGTATCAAATGGAATCAAAAGCGGCCTGCAGATCTAAGTCAAGAACAACAGAGCACTTTCTATTCCTAAGGTTTTGAATGATTCGATCGTTTAGCACTAGCAATGAGTGCTCGGTTGAATGATTTTTCTTGAAACCGAATTGGTTATTTGGAACAAAATATTTTTCTTCACAGAAACTGTCTAGGTGATCAGCCAAAATTCTTTCAAAAAGCTTTCCAACGTTAGATTACGATGATATAGGGCGAAAGTCTTTTATTTCTTTTCCACTTTTCTTCTTTGCTATAGGAATAAGCTTAGATTTTTTCCACATTGAGGGAAAGTACCCATTATTTGTGCATTGGTTGAAAATGCTCGAAAGGGCTACATAAAGGGTATGAGGACATTTCTGCAAAACATAGTTTGAAGTCATATCTACACCGTACGATTTTTTGTTGTTTATGCTCATTCTATGAGCATTAATTTTCTATGAAGACGTAATAGGTGGTGGTAAGTTATCTGAGGTGGTGTTAGATGGAAGAAAATTGGTTAAGTGTGTATTTGCATGCCTGCTCTTAAACTCGTTGACTCTGAGATTTACATGGTTTGTTAAGTTTTTGTCAAACTGTGATATTTTTTCTGAATACAGGTCGGAATATTCATTATCTGACAGTCTTTCTCCATTAAAAATCAAGGTATCCTTGGCTCTATTCGTACCAAAATACTTTCTGCCCGTTATTCTGTCGATTTCCTTAAACGCTTGTGGAGAAGGCCTTATTTTTCTTAAACGTGACCTAAAATTATTTTCCATGCCTATTTTAACTCTTGCAGCTATTATTTTATAAAGACACTGTATCCTAGAGTGCAGCTCTTTATATTCCGTGTTAACCATGTTTAAATGTCTATGGATTCTTTTAAGTTTTCTAAGCCAAATGCTTTGAATTTTCATAAGATTTTTAGTCAAAAGTGAAATGTTTTTGTATTTTAAGTTTTCACTGATTTTAGTAACGGAATGGTTTTCTACACTTGAATTTATTTTATTGCTTACCTCTTGTACAAGATCGTCAATTTCAGTATTGGAAATATTTGTACTTACTGGAAGATTCATTCTGGAAAGGCTACTGTGTAGTTCTATTCTAAAATGATCCCAGTGCGTATTTTGAAAAGAAGTGTAAGTGGTAATAGGTATAGGGTTTTCTAATAACGACTTGACAACTTTTTTTTAAAATAAAAGGCTTGAAGTACAATCAAAATATTTATGAATGGAACTTGACTTCGTTCATATGGCCACCGCGAGCACGTTTGCACCGGTCGATTCGTTGGACCCAATTTTCAACGACTCGGCCACACATTTCGGCCGAAACGGCCGCTATTTCGCGTTCAATGTTGGCTCTGAACTCTTCTAACGTCGTCGGCGTGTTGGTATAAACCAACGACTTAACGTAGCCCCACAGAAAATAATCAAGCGGCGTTAAATCGCACGAATGAGGCGGCCAATCGACTGGCCCATATCTTGAGATAACACGCTCACCATACTTACTCTTCAATATTTTGCTTATTTACGAACCCATTGAGCCAAAAATGAGCTTCGGCACTGATGATTTTGCGATGAAATTCATCATCTTGGCCCATCTTCTCCAGAACCCAATCAGAGAACGTGCATCGCTTCAAATGCTCCATCGTTTTCAATTCTTGAGTCAACTTTATCTTGTATGGGTGTAAACCAAGATCCTTACGCAAAATACACGCCATAATGTGGTGTGAGCGATGCCCAATTCTTGAGAACGCCGTGGAATTGACTGATTTGGATTTTGGACGTCTGAACGGCAGGGATCTTTTCGACACTTTGACAAACCCGTTGTCTCACTGACACGGTAACATCACACAACGGATATGTAGACTCAAATGTTTGCACTAAACTTGTTATTGCCTGTCTACTAGAGCGAGAATTACGACCGAAAATTGGAGTTAACGCTTTTAAAGTTGCAGTCACCGACTCCGAATATCTGTAGAAAATTTTTTATAATTTGCAGACGTTGCTTGTTAGTGTACTGGACCACGATGAAAATGTTGAGTTAACTGAATAAATTGACTGTGACAGTTTGATGATTAGTGAAAGAGTGCGTTCACAAATGAAATTCAAAGTTGTCAAGTCCCTATTGGAAAACCCTATACTAGAACAGGGATAACATTGAAAATTTTTATATTAGTTTCTACACCAAAATGGTCAGAAACGAAAGGAAATGTTTTACAAAAAGTGTTATTTCCTGTGTTTAATGAACTTGACAGTTAGAAAAAGTCTAATACGGACGAAGATCAAGGAAAATGTGGACTGTTCGGCAAAATTAGGTCTAGAGTAAGATATGATCCGTTGTAAAACCACCTTTGTATTCCGTTACCATTAGTATTAGTCACAACATTACCCCAGTCAGGATGTCGAGCATTAAGATCACCCCCTAATATCACTGCGTCATATGAGCTTGCAATGCCGAGTAGCCTATCTAACTCGCTTGAAAGAGACTGACCTGCCGCTGATGGAATGTAAATACTTCCAAGAAGTATTCGTTTCGTGGCCCGATAATTGTTCTGGCATACTAATACACCTAGGCAAGCTGAGAAGGTATCACTATGGAAGTATAACTTTAAACTTTTCTTCAGTAACGATGGCTGTTCCCCTACCATCGTCGTTTCTTATTAGTTTGGTGTATAGTCTTGTTTCAGATATGAAACAGATTTGGGGTTTTTTGTTTTGAAGGGTTCGAGGGAGTGAAATTCTTATATTATGTGAGATTATTTTATATCCAAGGGTATATGAATACCCTTTTACTGGCTTTTTCACCAGGGCGCGGGCGGGTGGTGTAGTAGTTTGAAACTCAGGTGTATTAGGTTTCGATATTTTTTCCAGAGGTGGTTGTCAAACTGGACGGGACAAGCTAGTATATCCTCAACCAGTGGGTCTTAAGTACATGCTAGTTGTTAGTTCGTTACATTTAGCTCAGCAAGCAACCACTCCAACATCAGTGTTATGCCTTCATGTCAGAGTCGACGCCGACTGGATTTTCATATAACTACATACAAATTCTATGAAAGGACTTTTTCATAGAATTGCCTGTGACGGGATTCGAACCCGCGACCCTCTGCTTGAGGAGTCTATGCATATACCACTACACCACGGCTACCCCGTGAGGTCATGGAGTTTGTATTTATAGAGATTATTTTAAGATTTGTGTTTGAGCCCATTATGTAACAATTGAAGCGACAAAGTCAAAATACGCAAATATCTTGTCTTGTTTACTCAGGAGTTTTTGATAGTTAGGCCAAAATTGCCTGATTTTAAACTAAAGTTGGGTGAGTATTTTCAACAGCTGTAGCTTGGTAAGCTTTTTGCTGGATAGGTTTGTTTGCGTTCCTGACCATATCGGCAGACGACATATTATTTTTTGTTAAATTGCTTACCATGTCATTCACTTTAATTCTTGCTGTATTCGCAATAAATCTAGAATTTTGGGCTAACATTATTTTGTTTTCTTTGTACCGCTGGAAGAGTTTGCTGCGTGGCTCTCCAAATTGCAATTGGCACATTTTGTAATGGGAACTTATTGGTTTTGTTCTTTTAATGCTTTAAATGAATTAATGCATACCTCAGAGTCATAGAACTCACTACACAAAACACATTGGCTGTGATAGGAACAATATTCTCCTGTGTGCCCAAACCTTTGACAGCGATAACAACGAATAACCACATTATTGTGTTTCCTCTCCCAATAAATTTTCTAATGAAAAATATATTTTATGCTAGTTTAGTCTTCAGTGCTTTCGCCTACATCTAATTTAACTACAAAAATGCTTAACTTTACACTTTGCTCTTTAGTTTTAGCTGTGACAAATTGAGTGATTTTATTGATTTTGACATAAGGAGCAGCTTGTTCTAAGGCCTTTTGAATTACGCTTATTTCGGTATCGCCGTCGATTCCTTTCAGGAGAATTGTCGCTCTTCTCGTTTCTTTTGATGAGAAAGGAAACGCAACTATACCTGTTCCACGGATCTTTTCTAAAACAAGCTTAGGCCTTCCTACGGATATAACTAGTCTCAGAAAGCTTTACAACAGGTACCACTAAATCTTCGACACACCTCCTCAAAAGGTTGCGGATGACTTCGCTGCTTTCCGTAGCTTTGTTCACTCTAAAAGACTTTCTCACCTTCATCGCAATCGAGCTGACCATGATAAATTTTTTCATTTCTAATTTGCCTTCTTTGCCTGCATCTTATCTACACTCCCCTACTCCTCCACGCAACAAACTACCTCTTACATTTTACTACTAAAACGTATTCCTAAAGTGAATTCTCCATGTAGAGGTGTCCTACTTGCTATTCACAATAACATCAACTCTTCTCCCATCGCTATCTCTTCTTCTGCTAAAATTGACTTTGTCTCAATTAAAATAACACTTCCCAATAGGTCCCTGTACGTTATGTGCTGCTACATTCTCCTAGCTCAACCTATCGAATCCTACATCCTTGCTAATACAGCAATTGACCAACTAATTGACCTATCTTCGGAGACTACAATCTGCCCCTGCTGAAGTGGATTCCATCGGATGATCACTTATTTTTCACCGCGTCAAATGCCAATTCATCCAAGGAATGTCTTTTTATTGATAGCATAACTGACTCAAGCCTGTGCCAAGTAAGTGGCGTCCCTAACTCTATCGGTAGGCAACTAGACCTTATTTTCACTAGTGATCCTATAAACTCCACAGTAACGTTTTGTCCCTTTATCCTATCAACTGTCGACAATTTTCATCCCCCTCTTCTTCTCTCATTTTTCCATAACTCTTCATCCCAGCCCACTTCTTCAACTATCATCTCTTCTTACAACTTCCATAAAGCTAATTTTCGCAAAATCAATACCTAACTAACGTATCCTTATATCTGATGCTGTCCCCATTTTCTACAGCGAAATATTTAATTCTATTTCTTTCTACGTCCCTTTTCACGGCATAAAACATCTTCTATTTCCCCTCCATGGTACAATAGAAGACTTCGCTCTTTACGTAATAAAAGAAACAAATTATGGGCAACTTTTCTTCGCACCAATTCTTTTTACGACTACTCTAACTATCTTGGAACTTACCTGCCGATCACTCAGCTCTATAACTGCCTCTATCAGCGCTTTCTCGACACAGCGCAGACCAACCTTATCAATGATCCTAAGACATTTTATCAATTCGTCAACTACAAAAGAAAATCAGACGGATATCCCCCCTCTCTCTCTTTCGATAACATATCATTGACCGACCCACATATTATTGCCAACTATTTTGCAAACTTTTTTAAGCAGTCATTTGCAGACAACCCCTTCGTACCCGACCTCATGTATTTCAAGTACCTTCCCAATTTCTACATTGGCCCCTCTCTCTCTCAACCTTTTGATCCGATCCTTATCGAAGAAAAGTTACAAAATCTCAATGATGAATTTTTATCCGGTCCAGATAGGCTCCCACCAATATTTCTCAAAAAGTGTGCCTTCAATCTTTCGCACCCACTTTCCTCCCTATTTCATCTGTCCCTCACACAAGGGGAATTCCCCCAAGTTTGGAAGAACTTTTTTTATAATCCCGGTTCATAAAAAGGGATCAAACCCAACAACCGTCTCATTGCTAAGCTTTCTCACATACCTAAAATGTTCGAAAGCATTTTATATGATGCTCTAAGCTTTCAGTGCAAGTCACTTATATCACCCAGTCAGCACGGATTTCTAAAAGGTAGATCAACTACTACAAACTTAGTTGAATTCGTGTCCTTTGCGCTTTCAGCCTTAGAAAATGGCAACGAAATTGATGTTATTGCTACAGATTTCGCTAAGGCCTTCGATAAAATATCACATCAACTGATCCTTTTCAAATTGTCTTTCCTCGGTTTTGACCCCATTTTGTTAAAATGGATATCTTCTTATCTGGAGAACCGTTACTATAGCGTTCGCTTTAGGTCAGCCTACTCAACGCCGTTTTTAGCCACTTCTGGTGTCCCACAAGGCAGTCATATTGGTCCCCTCCTTTTCATTTGAACTATAAACGATCTTGAGAGGATTATCAAACACTGCTCCGTATCCATTTACGCTCATGACACTAAGTTCTCCAAAACTATTTCTTCACCCCAAGACTCCATTCTCCTTCAAGAAGACCTCGATAGGTTTTCCACCTGGTGTCCAAAAAATTGCTTTGAGCTTAACGTCTCCAAATGCCAATCTATGACTTTGTCTCGTAAGTCCTATCAATCCCCCTCTAGACTTTATTTTCTGCATGACCAACCTGTACCCGAGGAGCGATCCCTTCGCGACCGCGGAATTTTATACGATATAGAGTTAAACTTTCGTTCGCATATTGATGAGATAATTGGTCTAAAGAATTTAGCAACCCTTATGTGACAAGGTCACTTTACATTTCGCTAGTTCGCCCATTTCTTGAATATGCCAGCCAAGTGTGGTCCCCCTTTCAGCGAACTCATATATCCCGAATCGAGAACATTCAACGTCGTTTTCTTCGTTTTGCTCTTCTCGGACTACCCTGGAATGACCCATTTATCTTACCTCCCTATCGCGACCGCCTCAAACTTCTTAATCTGACTACCCTCGAAAAACGCAGAGACTTAGCCGAAATTCTCTTCATTCATCGACTAATCCTCGTAAATTACGCTGTCCTCATCTCTTCTATATCCCAACCATTCGCACCTCTTATAGCTCTAACGAACCAATCTTCCGCATGCTCCGTAAGGTCAACTCAAACCTCCGCCTTTTTGATTTTAACTTGAGCACTTCTCGCCTAAAACTTGATCTCCTCCACCACTCCTACGCTAGTATTGTCTACATAGACTTTTGTTTTTCGGTATCCTAAGTTTACAAATTTGTGTCTTAAGTTCTCAGCATTGCATTCATGAGCGGCAAGATTAATTAAGTCGGTTTTCAAACTACAATTTGCGCCGATAATAAAAATAGGTGGACAAAACGATTTGTTACTTATCTTTTTGTGATCGGTGACAACGCCAGTCGTAATGTTGCTGTCATCCTCTCCAAGAGTACTACACCCTGGATTGTTGTTTTGGATTGTTGCTCCGTTCGAGTTCGCGCTTTTATTTTTTGGTTTTTTGCTGTGAAGCGGACTGATTGATGGATTGGTTAGGTCCGATTATGGTGCGAATGGATTATTTGCCAAATTTGATAGGACAGATGGTGATGACTCAGCGTCATCTGCATCATTTCGTTTCCTTTTTTTATTAGCAAAATTATTTGCTGCTGTTTTAAGATTGGATATGACAATATTCCAATCACTTTTTCTTAATTGTTCATTGTTAGTGTCCATATTTGTACCTGTGGGATCGTCACTTATTTTATCACTTTGGTTGTCGGCCGTGACCATTGTATTGGATAAATAACACAAGTTAGGGTTATTTTTATTTAACGTGTCCCCCAGAACTTCTTCTGGGGTACTGAGATTATTGATACTCTTTTTAGAAATATCTAGTTGGTTTTTAAGTGGGCATATATAGCCCTTTATTAACACTGACAAAACTTTTTTGTAACTTTAAAGAATGCACTCAGACAACTGTCGTATTCGTCGAAAGATCTTATTTCAGACTCAAAGAATCTGGGTGCTGAACTGCCAATCACCTTAAACCAATCTATACGTGTAACCTCCCTATAAAAAAAGGCTAAAAGTAATTAGCGTGCATACCTTATTAAAACTTCGTGAAGTCACTGATGTACGTTTTATCCACCAGTTATTGACTGGAAAAATCGATTTTCCGAGAATAACGCAAAATATTTCATTCACTTCCAACCCCCATAACCTAGGATATGTCCCAATTCGCCGCACCAATTACGGTCACTTTTAACCAATATCTAGAAGGTTGCGTATAACAAACAACTACGCCGAAGTCTTTGATCTAAATACCAGCAAATTGGAAATCAAAAAAGCACTGCTCAATATGCCACTCCCTTAACATTTCCCCCGGCCGGAGAAATGACCCATTAGGTTAAGAAAATCTTTGTTTGTTTTTTAAGCCTGGCCAATAATAAAAATACTCATAAGTCGCTAATCGTACTAGGACGAGATGTAATTAGAACATGACTCAATAAGGGATATTAACAATTTCTCAAACAAGTTTCCTCCCAGGCAATGGAACTATGTCATGAACGAAGGAATGGCGATAAAGTATGTTAACTTGTTTTCCCTGTTCTAAGCCAAATATGTTTTAAATTGTCTGCGTAAATCATATCGCAAACATAATTTTGCCCGAAGGTATTTATTTATTTATTTACTTTTTTTTTCAAAACGTAAAGGACCAGTGATTCAAATACATAACATACATATATATTATGCAATGATAAATTACTGTCTTATCAATGTGCCCTCAAGCGTATCTCAAAAAAAAAATGTTATAACAACCATCAAACGGATAACTTTCCTTGAAAGGCTATAACCTTTGTTCCCCACCAAATCACAATCTGGTATCCCTTTTTTACCCCATTGGGAAAAACCAACAAATTTTCCAAAAGACCAACATTATTTCAAGTATCTCATGGTCGCAATTAAAGTAGATCGTCCATCACACCGGAAGATGCTAAAGAATTCGTTTCATGTTTCCATGAGAGACCCACGGTATTAAAACGTTCAAACAAAAATCCTTTTTAAAAAAGGTTATCTTCTAGCAAATTCATTTCATTCTTCAAATTCATAATTTCTGTTTGCCTCCGATGAATTCAGAAATGATTAATTAACGTTGGAAAAATAGAATCCACCAGTTGAATAAATCATAAGATACAATAGCTTGTTTCTTTTACCATTTCATCAGATGACCTTTGGCTGCCCCCTGTTGTATTTGTTGCCCCTTTTGGATTGATTCTTCCAATCGACCACATTAATTGGGAATTATTCACCTTTAATTACAGCAGAAGCTTAACCAAACGTCCATCAAACCCCAAAAATTGTACCCTCTCTTAGTATGGAAATCATCGGAATATTGCTCTTATTACATTTTCCGCCCCAAAGGTCAAAGGACAACAACACACCAACAGCACCAACACAACAGAATAGGGCCAAACTCAAACTCTAACTACAATAATTAAAACGGAATAGGACGAGTTTTGGTGGGTGATTTGGGTGGATTCTTTTGTAACACCCAAGGCAAATTAAAATAACTGCGCGGTTAAGTCACTAAACTAATGAACAAGAGTCAAACCTGCCTTCAATGATATTTATAGTACTGTCACACTTTAACTAAATTACACACCAAACCAACTTTGCATGGATTTAATTATAACTTCAATCTTAAAACACTCACGGCACTCGGAAGGCACAACAGGTCGCCGGTGAAACATGGTGTTCGGCTTTGACCCGAAAATTGCCATTAAACAAATTTTTTATTGACAAAATATCGCCTTAAGGATGAACATAAAATTCGAAAAGGATGAAAGCTCCCATAAAATCTATATTATGTCCTCTCCTCTTGAGACTAACGAAATGGGTTCTTTAGGCGTTTTCTTATGCGGAGATGCACAGCAAGACACATATACTCCATACGAATGTCCCGTCTCTGGTCGATATACATCTGTTGGCTGGGTTGGGCAAGTGGTCTGCGGCAGATTTCATCAAATTTTAATCATCTTCCACATGATGGATATATATTGCGGTCGAACTTGGCAGTATCCGTACTTGTACGTACAAATACAGAACAAATACAAATACAACTCCCGGGTAAAACATGATATCACCTAGAGAATAGGAGCTCATAGCATCATGTTGGGGTTTGGTTAAATCAATCTTCTGAGTACATGTATAGATCTGTACAACGTACAAGTGCACAGTGCATATTAAGCAGCCACACATGAATATTTAAGTGGCTGAGCACCGGAGATTAGTTGACCAAGTGAAGAATGATGTCATCTATTCTATTCTATTCTATTCTATTGCTGGTTGATTGGTCCCTAGGAATCGTTTAAAATTGACTTTTTACTATGTTTGGATCTATACGTAGTTTGTTGATGATGCTGTCAGTATATAAGATTCTATACCATAAGTAAGACAGACAGTTGTAAAAGAAATCTTCTTTAGACTCACACTGTTTATAGAACATAAAAGAAAGCTTCGTAAATACTCAGAAGATTTAGTTGCAGATAAAATGACTGAGAGGTGAAACGAGGTGACTGAAATTTCAGATACATCCCTGATTTGGATCATAGACGGCGCGCCGTGTCTAATATATCATAGATGTGTGAATTTCCGAATTTGCTGAGACGTTTACTGCACTTCTTCATTGGTTTTCTAGGTTCTTAGGTCATCAACACCGGCATCCCAAACACATGAGGTAAAGATTAATTGAAAATTTTGCTCGGGTAGTTCAAGCGATCAACTCTTAATGTCATAACCGTTTGTTCCTCGCAACCTTTTTAGGTACTAACAATTTATTTTTCAATATAATCCCCTTTCAACTTGATACACTTTTCCCCTCCGTATAGTACGACTTTTGTTGGCCTGCAAAATACTCTTCCGCGGTGGGGATGACTTCCTCGTTCGACACTTACTTTTTTCCGAACGATTTTTTAGAGTTTGGAATAAAAAGAAGTCGCAGAGAGCCAAATCCAGAGAATACGGAATACGGGAGAGCAATTTGCAGTGCATTTCGACCAATTTGGCTGTGGTAACTGCCGAGGAGTGAGCTGGTACCTTATCGTGGTAGAAGAGCACTTTTTTTTCGCCAAATGTGGTCGTTTTTTCTTTAAATTAGCGTTGTATCGGCACAATAAATCAAGATAGTATGCTCCTGTGAATGTTTTTCCCTTCTCCAAATCTATGCCTCACGAATGGAGGAGCAACGATCAACAAGCGAATCAGGCATAAGCTCAGCAACAAAACTAGAACCGGTACGACAATACACAACCGAAGTGTCAAAGGTGTCCATCAAAATTCCACCCTTTTGGAAACTACAACCTGAATTGATGATGATGATGAATTGAGATGCCTCAAAATATAACACTGTGGTTGCCGCTGTGGAAAGTTATATTCTATCGCAAGTCAGTGACATCATTCTCAACCCCCGGCCGAGCAGCTGTAAGCAACTCATAAGGACAGACTTATCATCCAATTCGCCGATTTGAAGTACAAACAATAGGGCTGTCTCTTTTACTGAGAGAAATACAGGAGTCAGCGGGGAAAGCAGTTTACCACAAGACAAACGGGGTATCATCAACTTCCCTGTCTAGCGGTTTTAGCTGACAAAGTTGCAAAGATGATGGAGACTTAATATGCTTCAGCCATCCAAAAGAAAAAAAAAAAAACCTCGAGACTTGAATCGTCTAATTTACAGAACAAGTCGAAAAGTTAAAGTGTTGTGTGATGTCGAGACATCATACCATCGAACGTGGTCGATCAAAATTGCGCTGCGAAGATTATTGCTGATTCCACAACCAATTCGGTCACAAGTGTACACACAACAAATCAAAAAACTAGGAAAACTAAGACGCCGGTCAATCGAAGTGAGAAGTGATAGTAGCCTTAATAGTTGTCGCTACTTTATTACAGATCCCATTACAAAAATTAAATTTTTAATCGAGACCGGCGTTGACAATTCCGTCCTCCCACCAACAATGAAACCGGAATGACAGAATATAAAAATAAATTAGATGGACGTTTACAATTGCCGACGTGCACCGACCTATTATAGGAGCCGATTTCCTTATTGACACCAAAACCGAAGTATCTTCCAGCGGTATTTTAAATTGCATTAACTCTCCTTAAATAACAAATATCTGTTGTGAATACCCTTATAATTCTTTACTTTCAGAATTTAAGGACATCACGAGAACACTGCCGCACTCAAAAACCGACGCACATAATACAACCCATCACATTCTGACAAGATCACCGCCAGTGTTTTCGTGTACAAGACGTCTATCACCCAAAATGCTTAAAGTAGCGAAAGCCGAGTTCTAGATCATGCTTAAACGGGGCATCTGTCGCCCTTCGAACAGTCCATTGGCAAGCCCGCCGCACATGGCATCAAAAGGGAATGGAGAATGGCGGCCCTGCGGGGATTTTCGTCTTCTGTTCCAGAAAGATATCCGGTGCCACATATACAATATTTTACACATTTCCTTGATGGCCAGAATATTTTTTCAACTTTGGATCTGCAGTGCGCATATCATCAAATTCCCCTTGAGGACAACGATATCCCTAAAACCGCCATTCCTTTCAGACAGGCATTTTTCGGCCTTAAGAATGAAACTACATTCACTTCTCTTCATTACAAGGGAATGTGGATCAGTTCTACGCAGCTTCTCATGATACGCAGAATAATATCTGAGCACGTTTGTAGCTCGGCAGGTATTAAACCGTATGGACCAGCAGACTTGTATAGTTTGGAGCTATGTACCGCCCAAAGTAGTTCTCTCCAATCAGACCAAAAATTTTGGTCACGATTGCAGAAGTCATGTTTGTGTTATTACTCCCCACGAATAGGGAGCTACCAAAAAAGTGAGTGTCCAGTAGCAGGTTGAATGATGAAACAATTTAAGGTTGTCCAAATACGTGGGCAGCATAGGATTTGTAGAGAGGATTTTTTTTAGTCGCTATGCCTGAGAGATTTCTGTAATTTTGTCACAGAATGATTTTCAGGTTTGTCACATTGCCTTGCGCAGTTCTTTTTTATATATTTTGAAGGAGTTTTTGTTTGAGAAGCATCACCGCACAGTCACCTATCTTCTGCTTTCTGCAGAAGAAGAAGAAGAAGAAGAAGAAAAGTTTTCTGCAAATGTTTCTAAAGGGTTCCACTGCTTTTTCTTGCCCTTTGGTTGAATAAGAGGGCAGAAAGAAGTCAAAGCCTGATTGAAAGTCAGTGTGAATTCCTTGACTTTCATGTCAAGCTTGTTGGTGTCACGTGGTAGACTTGAGAGTTCAGAGAATGGTGTAGTATTCCTCGGCAAGAGGGCTGTTTGATGAGTACGCGGATTGGAAGATAAATAGAGCTATTGAGCCAATGAGTGTACTATCATTTAGTATACCTCTTTTAGCTCGGCTGTCACAATTTGATGACAATCCAACGCTTAGTTTTGTTTTGACTTTGTTTTGACTCCCATTTAAAAACATCGTGTTAGTGTTTTTTGCGACTATGGAAAAATAGCAGTATCGCTCCATCATCCGATTCTTGTTTTAAGTGGCAAGACCTGCGAGGAAATCAAGCCCATTCTCGATGGTGTGTATGGGACCTATTCACTTCGCCGTATAATTGGTTCAAAAACTTTCGCAATGGCCGCACGTCTCAGTTTTTGATGAACCGCGCCCAGGTGGCCCAAAAACGGTTACCACAGAGGAAACTGTGAACAAAATCCACGATATGGTTTTGGCGGACCGCCGAGTGAAAATTCGCGAGTTGGATAAGGAAGCAGGTAGCACTTTGGCCATGAGTAAGCAGTTCGCGCGATGGGCGCCGCGTTTGCTCACACCAGGGAACAAGCGCAATCGTAAGACCACTTCAAAGAAGTACTTGATCATTCGCGGGAGTTTCTGCGCCATTTCGTGACAGTCGATGAGACACGTACATGGACATGGATTCATTGGTACACATTAGAGACCAACAAACAATCGAGACGTTGGGTTTTAACTTCGGCCGAAAAGGTGAATGTAATGGCCACCGTGACGCACGAGGTGTGATACACGTTGACTATTTGGAGAAGGGAAAAGCAATCACAGGAGAATACTACAATTTATTGGACAGACTTGACGTCGATTTGAAGAAATGAACGACCACATTTGGTGAAGACAAAAGTGCTCTTCCACCACGATAACGCACCGGCTCGCACTTCCGCAGTCGCCACAGCCAAATCGCTTCCCCATCCTCTGTATTCTCCGGACATTGCTTCCAGCGAACTCTTTTTGTTCCCAAATTTTAAAACATCGCTCGCCGAAAAGAAGTACGGGTCGAACGATGAAGTCATCGCCGCCGTAGAGGAGTATTTTACAGGCCAACAAAATTCGCTGGGAAAAGTGTATCAAGTTGAAAGGCGATTATATTGTAAAATAAATTGTCAAAACCTAAAAAAGTTGCATTGTCATTTGTAATGCGGGTATACATCAAACAGCCCTGGTATTTTGGGCAATTAGGTTTGCAATAGTTCCGGAATGCTGGTGGGCTGGGAGGAGCATCATCGGCGTTTGGTACTTAAAATCCAATAATTTTATTACTGAAGCTTTGCCATCTGACGTCGATCACATTGATCGATGAGTATCGATTACAACCAGCATACCTATGGATAAATACAAGCCGTGGAAACGGTACTGCTGAAACCGACGGAAACCTCACGAGGATATCACTGGGCGCTAGAGAATATTTTGGATGACGTATCATTTCAAAGCCAAATTCTTGGAAGATAATAATCTTGACTAAGATAATTTTGACTATGCATGCGAATGAAGGTGGAAGATTAGATAATAATTCCACGAGTCCTGATTAAATTTTTTTTTATTTTTATTTCTGATCTGTACAGATCAGACCAACTAATTTACAAAAACGCATCTTAATCTAATCACGACTATGCCCATATCTGACCGAGTGCAGTGCACCTCGGATTTTATCAAGTTCAGCGTTTGGGAAAATGCATTTGTATACTTTTCCCGGTTGAAGTATCTGGTCAGAAACAGATTCTTTTTTTATATTTTTTTTTTTTTTATAAATCAGGGAGGATGGAAAGAGAGGTGCCCATGAACATTGATTTTAAATATTTGAAGGTTATAATGACTATGAAAAAAAGTGCTAGGCAGGGAATTCCGTAAGTGATTTGCATAGCTAAGTAACGAATCACAACATACCGCATAAGCCTATAAGTTTGTAGAAGCGGAATGCTACTAGCGATTTCTATGGACCACTGGTGGTAGAAAAAGCGATAAAACAGAGTGAAATACAAGTGATATTAGTATCACCTATGAGTTTTATCGCACGGTTTTAAATCCTATATAGCAGGTGCAGAGATGTTTTGGGCGTACGTGACCAGATGTGGGCATTGTACTCCAATTGTGAGCGGATGAATACTTTATATATTGAAGCCTGATAAGAGGGGGAGAAGTAGAAGAAGAAGAAGAGTCCTACACAGTTCCCCAATTAGTTATGCAGTTAATATCAAAATTTAATGAGCTTAATATACACTGCCGATCCCGTTCTAAAACCGAAGAGCAGGGACCTGAGTCAGGAAATGAATATAAAAAAGCAGAAAGTATTGCCGTCAGCAAAGGAATATATTGCTATAGAAGTAGCAGACAAGAGATCTTTTATGAAAATTAAAAAGGGTGTCGGATAAGGAACGGAGCCCTGGGGCACACCAGCATTTATTTTGTGAATATCAGACTTGAAGCCATCCAAAACAACTTAAATTGAACGTTCCGAAAGTAAGTTTTTAATCCATTGAAGAAGAGAGTCATCGATCCCAAAATCAAGCATTTTCAATAAAAGAGCCTGGTGCCAAACTCTGTCAAATGCCTAAGAAATATCAAGTGCAACTGTCTTGCTTTCGCCAGATTGATGTACGCTTTGGTTTCACTTTTCGGTGAGACATGCCTTCAAATCACCAGTGGACCTGTTTTCGAGTCAAGATATTTCAGGAGCTGATGGTTCATCAACGTTTCCATGACCTTGGAAAGAAGGAAGGTAAGTGCAATGGGTCTAACATAGTGATTTTGCCAGCGAGGAAGAACACCTCTTCAAAAGAAGGGGAGATATACCATTTGGACCAGCGGATTTGTAAATGCTAACATCTTTAAGAACTCTTGCTGCTACTGGAGTGTGAGAGTATCTGACTACCATGACTCCCTATCTGTCATGGTAGTGACTGCCACCTCTTTAGGTACTTTATTTAAATTGATAATAGCTAATCGAAATCGATGTCATATTTAACTGTCTGTGTTTCACTAAGTCACAACTGTTTCACAACTGGTCATTATTTCGAATCTACTTGATGTTAGTTTGAACGTGTTCTACCTTATCAAATTTCTTTCTCTGTCCCCTTCAATCGTTTATTTGAGCATTAAGAATGCTCTATTAAAGTGGTCATTTATCATCATAATTTGATGGTTTTATTGCGTAATGATATTATAATTGTTTTCGCCAGTAATCTTTAAGTGTTCCTCAATGTTTCGTCAATCGTCGTCGTCCATTGTCTCATATAGCCATATCATTTCCGTGCCTATAACTTTAATAAGACCTCTTCTTATGGGAAATAATATTGTGTGAAATGTCTTTTACGTTTTCGAATTGTATATTGGCTAGATTTTCTTCTTAATTTTGTATAATAGTAATGTAATGTCACACGAATTTATTATTTGAACATTGCCTAGTTTTATTTCCGAAAATCCATTATTTGCTATCAGAGTTACTGTCCGACGTAGAGTTAGTATTATTTGTTTCCATTCGAGTGTACGTTGGAAAGTTCAAGTTTTGATATCTTGACTGTTCTTTGTGTCTAAGTGCTTAATAGTTTTTGTAATACTGACTCGAACTGCAACCAACTTCAGACTGCTATAATTTCCAAACCGTTCATTACTGTGAGCTCAAATTTTGTCACACGACAGATAATTTTATTATTTACAAGTGTTTCAAACGATTTGTGTCTCAGTTGCGTTGAAATTTTTATCCGCTATGGAATTCAAACGTGATAGTGTGATTGCTTTATATTTGGCTGGATAGCCACAAGTAGCTATGGTTAGAGCCCTACAGCACCTCAACGTAAATAAATCATTTGTGTCTCGAACCATAGCTCGTTACCGTGCAGCGTTTCAAAACGCCATAGAGGTGGTCGTAAAAAAACAGCAACATCGGCAGAAATGGTTCGGAAAGTGAAGGCTAGAATTGAACGAATTCCGCCTCGAAGTGAAAGAAAAATGGCTCGTGAACTTAACATTTCGTTGGAATGGATGCAACACATACTAAAAAATGAGCTTGAGCTCAAGCCATTGAAGTTCCAAAAAACACACAATCTTACACCGCAACAGAAAAAAGTTAGAGTCGAAAGAGCGAAGGAGTTGCTACACCACTACGAAAGTGGTGAGTTGCCGAATTTGTTTTTTTCCGATGAGTCGCCATTTGTTATCGAGCAATATGTCAACAAACGAAATGACCGAGTTTACTTGCCAGAGAGATCCTTCGAAAATGTACACCTTCTGACGGCCACCAGAAAGCAGGCAGCACCGATGGTGATGGTTTGGGCCACCATAACCGTCGATGGTCGCTCTCCGCTCGTATTTTTGGACCGTGGCGTCCAACCGTGAAACTGTCTTAGAGGCAGTATTGAAGCCTTAGGTAAACAATCATTTCAGTCGGAGACCATGGACATTTCAACAAGACTCGGCACCGTCTCACAAAGCGCCCGTCAACCAAGATTGGTTAAAAAACAATGTTCCACACTTCATTTCATCGACACAATGGATTGCAAATTCTCAGGATGCAAATCCGTTGGATTTCTCTGTCTGTGGTATTTTGAAGGCAAAGGTTGGCACTAAAAAATACCAAAGTTTGAGCCACTTCAAACAAGCACTTCGCCGGGAAAGGACCGAAATACCGCAGAGCCACTTGCATGCAGCGTGCGATGCTTTCTTCGGCCGTCTCAAGGCCATTATTCGCGCCAAAGGTAGACATATTGATAAACTGCTGATACGATTTGAAAATTGATGTATTTTCCAACGTTTTTTGCTTTGGCACAATAAAATTTATCAAAAAATAAAAAAAACTATAGCATTTTAAAAAGTTGCAGTTCGAGTCAGTCACCCTGTACTTCTCTTTCTCTACCTGAGCATCAAACTTTTCGATTTGTAGAAGCTAAGTAAGGTAAATGAATCTCGAGAATAATTCAAATAAGTTCCGTGACGTTCCAATCCACTTCTTTTTCCCCTTGGTTCGATCAAGGTTTCATACGACCCGTGCCGAGGATCAGCTTGGCTAAGAACCCAGCATCTGCACATGCTGCACATACTCATGAATAGAGTATCCAGATACCTGGCGACCTCCGAATCAAATTATCTGTATACAGTGGATCTCTGTACAACTGAGCCATCCTTTTTCCGCTACTCGTGGAATATTAATGGACACTTTCTCAAAAAAACAGAACCCGATGCCGGTACTCCTTTAATACCGGACGTTAGGAAGGTGACTGCACCGACTATAGGCAAAGCTCCTGTATTGTCTACTGGAGGTTAAACTGTTGCAATACATTGTGCACCATCAGACCATCAGGCCTTGCTGTTTCTACTAAAATTTATTCCTTGAAGGAGGAATAAGGGGCTCGGCTGCATCGGCAAGCCTCATCCAAGATGACCTATATCAGACGCCGAAATGCTTTACGTATTATCAAAACCTTCGGATCCATTGAGAAAAGTGCGGACACATGGAATAAGATTGAGTGGGCGAACAACATCCTAAAATATGGATTACCCACTGCTCCCAAAACTCAAAAGGACTTCTTTATGTATAAGAGATTGCTAGAAGATACCGTGCCGGTTTCCAAGAGGCCAAAACAAATAACGCCAAAATCCCTGCGCCTTCCATCATAACATCCCTGAGGTCTTTCAACGAAGTCTTAAAAGATGCAATAAAGATCGCGGTAATTGACAAGAACAATACCGATGGATCGATAACGCCTGAACTGTACCAACTGGGCAAGTTAAAGATTTCGGGTAACTATCTATCACAAGCGACGCTGGCTGGCACCATAGGCACTTCAACCTTATCGCATGTATCAATCAAAGATTTCTCGATCTTTTCCCCAAAGCCATAGGTGGATTGGCCATGTGCAAAAGTCGAATTCGTGCCTAAGGAGAATATCCCTAGAAGACCTAGAACCCGCACCTGGATCCCAACCGATCACGTTTCATCAACCACCAACTCTCCGATTGAAAAATCGCGAAACTGAAAGAATTAAGAAGCCTTATAGATGCGTCTTAATTGTGATCAATAAGAAATCCCTTAACTCTCTAGAGTAGACTAAATGCAGCTTCTACCTTAGAAGTAAAAAAAAAGGATGAGCTGAATGCTAAAAAGCAACCTCTTCTTCCTTTATTTGAAACTAAAAATCCAACCTTAGATTTTGGAGCGTCGATGTCCTTTCCTGTAATGGATAGCGACGACTCGAATTAATCCGAGGCGACAACTAAATTGTCGGTCTCCCCCTCTGACACTCTGTTGGAAATGAAAACCGATGGCGAATTAAAAAGAGATCCTCCACCATCCTTACGATAAGCTCTTTGGCACATGTTCAGAATCGAAGGACTCGAATAGCACTGTGGTGAACGCTACTCTGATAAAAAATAGCAATGATACGGTTTCTTCAGTTAATCTCCATCTCTCTGAGTCTTCTAATCTAGGAACCATGGTTCGTGGACTTGGGACATCTGTATACGTTCTACTCTATACAAGAGGCAAATGTATTGTAAGATTAGAACTTGTATATTAGTCAAACGTAGACTTAATGCATTTTTACTTCCTAGCCTCAGCGGTCCCGACTTAACCGTTGCCAGACTAGAGACTCCCTAGTGATAATCTAGAAAGAGTGGTACTGGAAGCTGGAAAGCTAAAAACTAGCCTCATTATCGAATGCGAAGCTAACGCTCATCACACGGTATGTGGCAGTACCGACATCAACAATAGAGGTGAGTCACTTTTTGATTATATTATAAGAACTAACCTAATTGTTTGCAAGATACCACTCTTGTCCCCGACAACAGCACTTAAATGCTAACAAACTGAATGGTGTGGTCTGGACACTCATTTTCAGACCACAGATACATTCAATTTAGCCGGAATTAATCGTCTCCTAGCCAACCAGCATTCTGAATACTATTAAAAACACTATCCTCCAAACTCTTAAGTCAACTAGATAACGCAAACAAGCACAACCTAAAAGTCAAGGAATTCACCCTGGCTCTCAATAAGGCTGCTTCATGCCCTTTTATTTAATCTGAAGACAAGAAAAACCCGCACTAGTGGACATCACCATTGAGACCGCTTAGAGACGCTTGAAGAAATCATTCCGACTTAGCAAAAAGCACAAGGAAAGTGGCCGACTGAGACAAGAATCACTCAAAACATTTAAAATAGAACTGAGGAAGGCAAAGCGATAGCTCTTGAACAACCTCAAGTGATAAATCACTCAAACTGCTACTGAGCACCTACTTTCCAGGTAGCTTCCTTTCCGCAACTAGCAGTAACCTAAACAGGACTACTGCAACCGTGATTAAAATTCATGTTCTAATTACAAGAAACAAACTGCTTTGGGCGCTGCATAGCTTTAAACCATACAAGTCGGCTGGTCCAGACAGTATAATACCTGCCGAGCTACAAAGATCCTCAAATATTGTCCTGCCTACGCTAGAGACTATCATGAGGAGCTGTGTAGAGCTGATCCATATTCCACTGTCATGGAGAGAAGTCAATTTAGTTTTCATTCCCAACGTTGGAAAATATTCTCATGATGTGCCAAAGGACCTCAGACCTTTAAATCTTTCATTTTTCCTTATAAAATTATCCTATGTTCGCCCAGTGGCTGCAGAACAAACTGTTAGAAATTCATGACCGATCCAGAGAGGAAATGCATTGATCTGCGCGGCGAATGAAAACCAGGTATGATTAAAATTTAAATCCACCCAGATTTCTGGTGGGAGATCCCGTTTGGTTTCACAATCCTAAGAGGAGAGTACGAGCTTGCCCTACGCTTCAGTTGGATTGGGACGGACCTTACCGGATCACGGAGATTTTAACCGACGTTATCATCAAAATTCAAAAGACACCGCGATCCGAAGCTAAGTTTGTGCGTGTCAATCGTCTGGCGAGTTATCGAGGAACCAACTTCAATGCCTGGCATTCGGAATTGCTTTTGAGGAGAAACCAATTTTTTTAACTGCTGCTTGATCTTCGGTGTCTTCTGGAAGATCCATATTTCGTCCAGTTTATTACACGAAATTCACCTATTTCCATTTTACCCGGAATCCACGAAGTTATCTTCTTCTAATGGCTGCAATATAAATTAAATAACACAGCGTGCTTAAAATCCACTCGACTATGCCTGGTAAAACTACCGTTTTCTTATTATGTGGTTTATAAACCACACAAACACAAGAGGAGGCTAATTATTTACTTATAGGCAAAAAGGAAGTCATAGCTTAATCTTGATGACCTTAATGTTCGTTACAACCACCTTAAATTGCCTACAATATGCTGTCAACTCAGGTACATAAAAGGTACGAAATTCCTACTAACACTAGGATAGTCTTATTCAACGCTTAGCAACGTCTCATCAGCAAGTATTAATGAGCCCGAAACAAGATTACAAATTAACTACATCAAAAATTTAAATAACTTTCCTCCACCAGCTTAATTTAAGAAGAACACTTTGGAAAACTTATTAAACCCAGGAACCTACCCTCATTGCTCACCTCTAATACGATACGAGTCGTGTATTAAAATTAATATACTCCATGGGACATGGTGGAAAGAAGCCTTGAAAATAATTTTTGCCAAGGCTCTATGAACATCGTAAATCACACGGCTTCCAAATATGTATGAAGCATCTGCTAGTGCGTTTCTGCCGTATGCAAAACGAGATAAAAAAAAAAAAAAACATTCTGTCTACCTCTCTTTCGAAATGCTCCCTTCAGTTATTCCGGCAAACATAATGAATCATTTTCTTACCTTCCACTTAGAAAATATATCCAAACATACAATTAATGGGGAGTAAACACATTCGATGTCTAGCATAAGGTTTCTCCCATCCTTATACTCGTACATGTACCAAAACAACTCGGTAAAATATCATAGATCCCATTCCTTCATTCTCCTAACATTGCCATTACGAAAATTGTAACACATTACGCATTAATGAAGCGGCAATAACAATAAATGTTTTATACTTAAAGCTATCTCTATGTCCCCAAGTTCCCTATCATCACGGTCACAGCATTTATAGTACGTCTCCAACAAAGTGACGTATAATTTTCGCTACTCATTTGTGGGACAATTTTGCAGAACTATGGGTAAATTGGCGTTTGCTATCCTTAAAGTTCTCAAAGCCATCTAATTAATGGTACCACGAAAATAATTTGAATTCCTCCTGTGGCCAAAAGGACCACCGACAACCAAAAGAAACATTAGCTTTATTAAAATTATGCCAACCAGACGGTAGATTTGAAAGATAAATTGGGACGTTGCGGCTGTGGCTAAGTGGGGTCGATATCTAGAGGAGCCTGAACAGGTAGAGTAAATGCCGGTTGATCCTTCGATTTCCTTGTTTTACAATTTAACTAATTTGGCCTATGGCAGTGACAACACATGTTTCAAGGCAAATCCGAGTGCCAAATGTCTGTTATCCTTCGACTTAAAGATGAATCGATGTCATTCACAACAACTATGTAAATCAGTCGAGATCAACGGGCTTAAAAGGGTTACACCATGGAACACGTTCTGCAATATATACATACGTGAAGCCTTACATTTCCATATAAGGAATGTAGGATTTTTTTTTTTTTTTTTTTTTTGGCGCTTATAGCCGGTTTGTTTGTTCCATGACCTTTTTTTTTTTGCACTCCTCCATGACTTTTGTGCCAAGGGAACGTGGTTGGATGGGGTGGCGTGTTCTTCTTGGTAATCGATGGCTTGAAGGACAAACTGTAGCTGGAGGAGGAAGATGAATTGGCTACAGAGTTTCCTTGTTTTCTCGACCGAAATAATGACCAAATAAATCTGGTGAACCTTTTCCAACTTGTGATGACATCTGCTGGTGAAAATTTCAGATGTGCAGCACGTTCCGGAATATTGTCTGTTTTTCGTTTTTTTTTTTTTTTTTTTTTTTTTTTGGTTGATAGGATTCCAACGGTCAAAATCAGATATACATACTTAAGCCATAAACGATTCATATCCAACAGTTAGGACGGGGAATACGATTTACACATTTGCCTTCATCAAAAGGGTTCATGTTGTCGCCTTCTCCTTAAAATAGGACTTTTTGCGGAATAACATGACTTCCAAGGGAGGTATCTTATCTTAATAAACTTCAGGTCTTTCGATGTTGCTATCTTGATACTTTGAAGTGAATCCATAATAAGGATTAGATCAAGATGCACTCGAATCAAAGCCATCAGTACAAATAACTTCAGTATGACGTAGGAGAATATTGTTCTACAAACAACTCTGCGGAACAGGGGGTTCAACTAGGATGTGCATGCCCTGGATTTGTTATCTAGATTGATAGATTGAATATTGAAGCCTCTGTTAACAAATGGCTTCTTAAAATGACTTAACAGACGTCGAAGCAAGAAACAAACTATTTCCTCAAAATGACGTAATATTCATGTTCTTGATCAAGAACGGTGATGAAAACCGGACATCTGCAAGTAAAAGTATGAGTCTCTGCTGTAAATAGCCAATGGTTTTGCATCTTCATACGGTTAGATGGCAGAAAATATGTTCCAGGTGCCGATATTTCTTAGCAAAAAACTTGTTCCAAAAGGGCCTTAAGAAAGAAAGTCTATATGCTGCACTTGTACGGGTGCAGTTAAAGTATGCCAAAGAAAAATATTGTATTAGAGAGGAAGCAATATCCAGGGCAGTCCATCGAGGAATATGTAACTGTACTACAAAATATGAGTTTTGTTTGCAAATTAGGAAATGGATTAGGATTGATGAAAAAGGTTACGTAGTGGTTTTACCAGCGTGGAAGAACACGACTTTAGAAGAAGCGGAGATTGCTAAGACCTTTAAGTACTCTTTCTACTACACGAGTGCGAAAGTGGATCTGTCCGCATTGAAGTGTAGGCAGAGACACACCACAATTGGGAAATGTTGAGCTGCTCGCAAAGTGTACAGCAAGCAGATTGACTATCTCCAAAAGCTGATAACTAGAAAGCTTTGGGATGAAGGATGAGGCAGAATTTCTAATATTTTTGGCGAATGACCAAAAATATTTACTACCCTTGAAACATTGTTTTCATACGCTTAAGAGAGACTTTGCAGTCATTCCTGGCTCGTTTGAACTTTTTACGGTTTTCCTCTGTCAGGTTGGTCTTGTAGGACCGGAAAAATATTTCTCTAACACTGAAAGTGTTGGTGTTCTCTAACACCTTTTCTGTTGGTTTAATACACTTTATTCGATGAGGGATAAAGACTGTCATTGCAAAGAGAATAGTGTCTGTGATTATATCAGCAGCGTTATCCACGTCGTAATAGAGGAAACATAACAACGAGTTAAAATTCCTAAAGAAGCTGCTAAATCCGCTCCAATTGGCTGTCTCGTACTTTAATATGACTCTTTCAAGATTTGTTCTCTGTGTGTGTGGTCGGTGTACGAGAAATAAGTTAATATAATACAATGGTCCGACGAGCCTAGAAAGCACATCAACAGTGTACTTATCAGGGTGAGCAGATAAAATGAAGTCCAGAGTATTGGCGGTAAGACTATCAACGTCTGATATTCGCGTGGGCGCATTTACAAGCTGGGTCAAGTTATTTTCTCCAGCTAAGATCTCAACACACCGTCTTTCGGGTGTTGTCTGTCCAAAATCGCCCGTAATAACAATTCCAGTATTAGCATAGAGGGATAAAATTCTTTGAATGCAGTCAGACAGCGCTGGAGTCACTAGTTCGTTAGCAGATAGTTTTAGATTAGGCTGATCTGAGAGATGTGGGCGGACATCTACTTGTGTTTCACAAAACGCCAAAATAGTGTTCTGTATTTACAGACGTGAACGTGCGCAGAAAAGTGATCACTGGTATCTGCTATCCAATGCAGGGATGACTGAATTATTATCTTGAAGAAGAGGGCAGGAAGACTTTAAAACAGGTAGAAACCAGATCCAGACAAAGAGGCAAACCCAAAGTAGTCCAAACAACTTTCCCAGAAGAAACTTAAACAAGCACTTTTCGAATGAAAGAAAGTAAGTGTCAGTGTAGCGAGTGGAATATCGCAACTGATGCGCAATCCGCGAGAAATGACATGGAAATAGAGCTACGGAAATACAAAGAAACTCTGAAAAGGATGAAAATATCCAGAAATATAGAACAAAAAAATCAAGGATATAAGAAAGACTGTTGAACTAGAAGAGTTGCCGAATATCATGGGATCGTTCAGAAATCCAAGAAACAACGGGGTGTGTTCAAAAAGCAGGGTGACATTATGTTTAAGTAAAAAATTATTTATTTATTGATCAATATTAGTGTTGTCCCCTTCAAAGTAATTCCCCTCAGATATAATACACTTAATACACACGCTTTTTCCACTCCTCAAAGCACATCTCATAAGCACTTTTTGGTATAGCCTTGAGCTCTTCCAGCGATGCCGTTTTTATACCCTCAATCGTTGCAAATCTCCGTCCTTTCATAGGTCTCTTCAGTTTTGTGAACAGGAAATAGCATGGTGCCAAATCTGGTGAATATGGTGGCTGAGGCATGATTGTCGTGTTATTTTTGGCCAAAAAATCTCACACAAGCAACAATGAATGAGCTAATGCACCTGCTCAAAATTCATTAACTGTTTTTCCACAATTCCGGACGTTTTTTTTTTCCGTTTTGATATGACCCTTTTGAACAAGTTACAATTGATGTCATTCAAGAACTCCTGAGCGATGCGACAGTTCTTCTGATCAAAATTAAAAAGTTTCGGAACAAACTTTGCTGACACAAGTCTCATGCCCAAGACATCCGAAAAAATTGCATGTAACCGGCCGACCGATATGTCAACATCCTCAGCAGCTTCTCTTATTGTAGTTCGACGACTTTCCAAAATAATTTTCTTCACAGCTCTGACGTTATCATATTTTCTTGATGTACTAGAGTGTCCAGAGCGAGATTTGTCATTGGCAACTTCACAGCAGAAGAGCTTGTACAACTTGTAAACTTTTTTTTAGAGCAGACTTACCGTATGCCACTGTCAACATTTTAAGAGCACTTGATTCCATATTTTACACAAAATTTGATGCAAATTTTTTGCTCCATTTTTTATAATAAATAAAAATCGCCAAGCTCACAAAAACACGTCAAACCTTTCTATCCATCAAAAAAAAAAACTAAGTATGCTATATACTTGAAACTATGAACATTTGTTCGGAAATCGATAATCGATTGTACGTTGCCCGCAAAATTTTAAAAGTCAGCTTACTTTTTAATGACAAATCTAGAGCCCAATAAACGGCCACCATCAGGTCCAAATCTTGAAATCTGGTATGGCAAGTCTTCTTGAAGAAGATCATGTTGAAAATAAGTAAACCACTGCTATACATTATTTTTAATATGATCACCAGTAGACAGTTCATCGCGAAAAATGACAATTTGATTTCTGCTAGAATATCTATCAGTAAAAACGGTCAGCAACAGTAACATTTCATAAAATTTTGTCAACATGATCGCCCTGGTGAGTCGGGGAATTCGTGCAATGATAAAGCGTTTTAAAGAAACTGGTTCAGCATCGTGTCAAACTCCATATCAGCATGCTGTCCAAATGCAGCCATTTCGTCGCCGACGTCAATAATTGGGCCTTACTTATAGCACTTTACAGCAAATTTTTAAGTTGATCTTCATTTTCACGCCTAGAAAATCTAAATTACACATCAATTGAAGTCTTTGGACCATCTACAACGTCGGCGATTTGTTTACTGGATGTTGGATCGCTGGGACAATATAATCTTTTCCGATAGAGTCCATTTTTGAATGGATGACTACGTAAAGAAGCAAAATTGTTATTTCTGGGGACCGGAAAACCTATACGAGACTCACGAAAAACTAATGTATCCCATAAAAGTCACTGTATGGTGTAGACTATAGATTTTCGTCATCATTGGCCCGTACTTCTTTGAGAAAGAGGCTGGGGAGACAGTTACCGTGAAGTAGAAAATGTGACCGCAACATGTTGCACAGCTAGTTTTTTTCCAAAATTGAATAAATCGGTTCTGGACGATTTCTAGTTTCAATAGGATCAATTTGTTGCGGGCGAAATTTGAAGATACCATTATTTCGGTTAGAGAAGGTGTTGATTGGCCTCCAAGGTTGTGAGATTTGAGACCTGTAGACTTATTCTTGTGAGATTATTTGAAGAGTAAGATCTATGAAAATAACCCAGTGACAATTCAAAATCTCAAATATTATATCCAAACTGAAATTGCGACCATTGAACATCTTATTTTTCAAAAAGTCATCGAAAATTTTTATCTTTGGATGGTCTTTGGATGGTCGCTTGCAACAGTTAACCATAGTAATTTCATGAGCAATATTGTATTTTATTTATAATTGCCATACACTAGTCTTTATTATGCATTTTTATTCTGTATCAATTTTGCAACAAATGTGTATTTAATTTAGCAAAAACTTCCACACTGGCTGTTGGCTCAGCCGTAACAATATTTAATCACGAACAAAGGTTATAGAGGCATGGTCATGTCTAGTATTTTGCAGAGTTATCCGCGCTCTAAACGACTTCATAAGGGTGGCCAATCGATATTGTTTTAAAACCATAGACAAGTCTGTAACCATTATTTCTTTGTTGTTCTCATAAGTAAGCCAGAAAACAATGATTGGCAAAACGGCAGTAGCAAAACTTGTTGAATAACGTGATTCCAAGAAGGAATGACTTGCCGTACTAAATGTTGTGATTCTGATACTTCCTCCAATCTGACTTGGTCACTAATTTGACTCACAGCCAGTTTGTACTGTGTGATAGTGTCTTTTAATGTAATGGTACACGTAAGATAGCATCCCGTGTAAACTGTTATGATTCTTTTTTCCTTACCGGGAGGATTACTGCAGGCGGGGTTTCTACACAGCTATGATAAGGTTCATCGGTTGTTTTCGAAAATATATAAAATATATTAATTCAGGTTTTTAAAGTTACAAAATAAAGAAGCGGATTAGACCAATAGGTACTTTCTCTAGCATGATGGCTGTCTTACAAATGCAATATTTTAAATTCTTTTCTTTGATCCTCATTTCATAGGTGTTGTCATCAAAGATATTCTGATATTTTGGACGTGTGGTTATTGGTACAATTCGTACCTTAATTTGGAGGACCTTTCTCGTCAACTTCTTTTGACTTCTGTCTCATGAACGTGTCATTTATCGTAATTACATCAGAACTTCGACAGCTGCAAAATATGATTTTTATCTCAGCGGAATATTGACGGGCGACTTCAAAACAGAAAGTATGACTCTAAAAGATGGAGATAAATGAAGGCTTCACATATCACAAAGAGAACAAGTGTCTGTTTTTTAAGTCACAGTTAGCACACGTAAGCCCAAAAACTAATCCCTGGTCTTTAAATAGCCCAGACAAAAATTTCGAGACGACTTGAAAAGATGAAGGAAGTGATGTTTATAAATGCTGTATGAAGTTTATCATTGAAACGATTACACATCTGTCTATGATATGCAAATATTGTAGATTTTACTTCAAGAAACACATAGAGAATAATATGGCGCTATTATTCTGCTATCTAAGTGTTCTGTTCTGATTTTCTACCAGCGCTAGAATACTCAATTTTAAGCAAAAAATTGTTTCAACAACATCATCACACTCATGTTTATTTGAAAGAGAAAAATTAGTAACAACACTCGTTAGTTGAATGGAAGTTTATGCAAATTCCTGCATACCCATATCATCACATCGTCACATCGTCTACGAACGTCCTATCTAATGAGAATGAGTTGTATTTAATCAACCTGATTCGGTGACAAACTGCATTTATAAGGATTTTATTTTTGAATGCAATCACTTATGGAAAAGACATTTATCTCCCTTGAGTACGTACAGAGGAATGACTTTCGATATTTAGAAAATGCAATCAACTTTAAGAGTTTTCTGTCCATTCATACCAAAAATAGTTTTCATTGTCAATAGACGTAAGATCCCCGTCCTTGAGTATCTATTGATTAAGAGTGTGGAGTTATTGTTGTTCTGAGTACTGAAATCGATTTATAATGATTTTTTTAAAGGACCTGACAAATTTACAATTTTTATCGGCGTAACATACATAACATGTGGTTCGAAAAGTCCCGGAACTAACATATAAAATCACAATTTCTTGGCAAAATTCAAAAAAATCTATTCATCAACATCCCATAGTCTTCTCCTAGAATATTACAATCAGTCCAGCGCTGCTCTAACATTTCTCACATTTCCCTATCTAAACACTTCTCTATGACATTTCTTATAAAACGATTTGAAGCCATATCTCTTTCCGGCGAGCTTTTTTTTGGCTTTTTGTTAGGATCCATATTGCCGCATAGTCAAAAATAATTTTTGTTTCACTTAAGTAGTTCCGAATAGTGCTCTGAATCACAAGCACGCTGTTGTTTTTAGTCCAAACGCGGTACCCACATAGAAAAGAGCTTTCGCATTCCCAAATACTCGTACAAAATGTAATGTACACGGTCTTTTTGATATCTTTGCGATGTCAGCTGGCTCACGCGCTTTCACTTTGTGTTTTATGTTTTCCGGCGTCCTAGCTTCATTTGCGTCTAGGAGTGCGTTTGCATTCAGCGGCAAATGGTTGCTTTCGACGGAGCAGATTTTTCTTATGTTTCAGCGGTGTTTTTTTTTTTGTATTAACGCACGAAACTCGTTTTTTTTCCCATGATTCGGAAAATATCAAAACGTACGTCACTTAAACTTCAATATCTCGATGACTAATGGCCGAAATGTCATAAAATTTTCACACGAATCGTATGCTGATACTAACTAAAAATCGTATTGATATGTTACTAAAGTCGCCATCTATGTACCACTCTCGGGACTTTTCGAACCACCTGTTTAAGTTAACTTGTTCACTCTTAAAATATGTATCTTCAAAAACTCATTAGGGTCTTATGTCTAGGGACAGCTAAGTAGGCTTCTATTTGACTAAAACTTGACATCAATAAATATAAAAATCGTGCTTAATTACCTCATCCATGCAGTTATAGGCATATTTTCCGAAAATAAGAGAAAAGTGAAGAGAAGGAAGAGGGATACTGATGCACGTTGGTTTTGAATGTTTACAGACTTTAACTACTTGGAAATAAAAGCGAGTTTAACATCTTAGCAAAAGATCAAAACATTTCAGGGCACGCCTGAAAGGTGTTACGATTGAATGTTTAAAGGAGCAGAATGCTACTGGCATCTTTATTGGAGGGATAGAAACAGCTACAGAACTGGAAGAGATATTTCGCCTGCGTTGGAAGATAGAAATTGATTGGACAATATACGGAACTACGAGTCAAGATCAAGATAGTTAATAAAAAGTGAGAGCAGTATTGGAGACGAAATGGACCCCTGTGGCATTCAAGAATCTACTTTGTGGACACCTGTGGCTTGAAACCTTTGAAAACGACTTTAATTGATTGTTCGGAAAGAAAATAATAGACCCATTGAAGAAGAGGTTTATCGATTTTATGTACACGCATTATTGATATTAGACTTAATATTGCGTTTTGATAGACGTCGGGAAGTATTCGTTTGGTCTGTATCATGAAGAGGCATCCCATTCACAGTTATGCTCACATAAAACCCAGATGTTAATGGTAGCCCTTACCAAGGTGGAGCCAGTCTTGAAGCAGGTTCAGACCACAGCAAATTTTTTTCTGGGCGTTGCTTCGCAATGTCATAGAGAGTTTCATTTCTCGTGATCACATTGTTACTTGGACTCCTTCAGTGAACTTATCCTATCGACTGCGTTCAGAGAAGCCTTGCACTCTCCAACTAGCTTGGAAGTAGTAACCCAGGTGTTGTTGCTACAGACGGAAATATTTCTCTCCCTCTTTCGATTCTTCACAATATGGTATAATTCATTGTCAGCAATGCGTATACAATACGTCACATGCAGATACAAGTTTCCGTAACGAGAAGTAAAATGTGACATTGTTATCTTCCAGAAAGACATCAGTGACTCAGAAACCATTTCTGAGCACGTTTTTGCATAAGATGGCATGTTCATGAGGCCAAAGTCATAAAACGGTCTTCACGCGAAATCAACACTTCTTTTTGAACAAAAAAAGGTTTTGAGAGAGCAGTCCTGAATGATATGAATATCAAGGGCAGGTAGATTGCTCAATGTTATCTACAGCAGACCCAGGCATTTTATGAAAGGTCTCCGTGCAGCCGAAACAGAATATTCTTTGGATTGTTGTAAAAGAAGCACTTACGTATTTTTGAAAAATTTTGTTCTATCAGATAAGTCATGCATTGCATAAAATGTGTCCAACCGTAGCCATGTATTGGGTCTTTAATTTCGTGCAGTTTGCTAAGAAATGGCGTAACTTGTATTATTCCATTATTATTCCATTGGAACATGCATTGGAAAGCTACTGTCATTGTACGTCATTTTAGTATATGTCATTAATTTGAATAATTTTTTTCCACTCAAATATGTCGAAATTTGTGGCTGAAAAAGTGTTTTTGCGGGGAGTTCTTCTTCATTACTTTAATATGAAGAAAACTGCTGCCGAAAGTCATCGTATTTTGGTGGAAGTTTATGGTGAACATGCGCTAGTTGAGCGAATGTGCCAAAAGTGATTTGCACGATTTAAAAGTGGTGATTTTGGCTTGGAAGACGATGAACGTCCTGGGCAGCCAAAAAAGTTTGAAGATGAAGAACTGGAAGCATTACTCTAAAAAGATTGTTGGCAAACATAAGAAGAGCTCGCAGAAACCTTGGGTGTCACTCAAGCAGCCATTTCAAAACGTTTAAAAGCAGCTGGATATATTCAAAAGCAAAGAAATTGGGTTCGACATGAACTCAAGCCGAGAGACGTCGAAAGGCGGTTTTGCATGTCCGAAATGCTGCTGGAACGCCACAAATGGAAGTGATTTTTGCATCGGATTGTTACTGGTGATGAAAAATCGATCCATTACGACAACCCCAAATGCAAAAAATCATATGTAAAACCCGGTCAACCAGCCAAATATACATGGCGCGAAGGTAATGCTCTGTATTTGGTGGGATCAGATAGGAGTGCTGTATTATGAGCTGCTAAAATCGGGTGAAACCATCCATGGACAACGCTACCGAACACAATTAATCCGTTTGAAGAGAGCAGTAGCCGAAAAACGCCCGGAATATGCGACTAGACACGAGACAATAATTTTCCATCATGACAACGCTCGGCCCCATGTTGCTATTCCGGTAAAGAACTATTTGGAAAACAGTGCATGGGAAGTCTTACCCCACCCGCCTTATACCTTAGACCTTGCCCCTTCTGACTACCATTTGTTCCGGGCGATGCAGAACTCCCTCACTGAAATACGGTTCACATCAGAGCAGAATATTAAAAATTGGCTTGATTCTTTCTTGGCTGCCAAGCCGGCGCAGTTCTTTTGGGATGGGATCCACAGAGAGATGGGAAAAAGTCATAGCTTCAGATGGGCAATACTTTGAATAATACTATTGTAGATGTATGTAGATACGTTCAAATTTTGAAAAAAAAAAACCGCACGAATTAAAATATATACCAGAGAGATCGTCGGTGATAAGCGCTATGTCTTGCCGAAAACTCCAATATTCAAGTAATATTAAGCTTTGTTGGAAAAACTGATGGTGCTGCCTATATTCTAGATTACTTTAATGTACGTCTGTGCTTAAGGTCAATATTTACAATAGCTGTGAACACAGGACAACGTTGTCGAAAGAACACTCAATATCAGTAAAAATGTAGAGCGCGTATTCCATCTTGTTAAGTGTGTGCATCTTAGACACAGAATGCCTTCACAAAGCAGTTTTGCACATATAAGACTTGAACATTGTCTCCATGAAAGCAGTCAGACTGTTTGGTATAAAGCTCTTGTAGTTATTGCTTACAGTTTTTGGTTTAAAGGCTACTCTTACTGTACACTAAAGGTTCGGTATGAAAACCAGTAACAATCTAACATCCATCATCCATCCAAGGATTTGCTGCATTAGTTCATAATTTATCGAAATATTCCAAATGTGTTCATTCTCAAAAATCAGTTCTTCCTTTTTAACTAGACTCCAGTCAGGTCATTCAAAATGTGAAATATGTATCTCGGGCTTTTCACCATCTATTGGCTATTGAAGTGGCCTTGTTTTTCACTTTGGATCCCTCATACGTAATTTCGGAGAGGCATTTCTCTTGTAGATTCGATTTGATATAGGAAACTGGAAGTCCATCATATCAGGAAAATTCGCATTGGATAGGAAAATATTGAATTGAATTCTTCTGTCTACATTAAGCTGCAATGATTTTTTCATCCTTCGTCCTGTCTTTTCTGTTTAACTTTATGGAATAAATTGACAGGAATCAATTAACGCAAGGTTTTTTGGAACAAGTGATCCCTTTTATTTATAGTATTTATTTTTATTACCCAAAAATAGCATACAATTCAATACATATAGTAAATTATTATAGTGTACAATGGCATGTTTTGATTAATCTACAAATAATATCAATATTGTGATTTTAAATATTTTCAATTAGGTAATAGTTGTGGGTTAATAGCAAAGACTATATGCATCCACAAAGAGTGACCGTATGGAGCGGTTTATGGCAAAGCAGCATCATCGGACTTTATTTTTTTCGAAATGAGAAAAGAGACACCGTAACCGTCAATTGCCTCAGGTATAGAGCGATGTTAACCGACTTTATGTGGTCAGAGGTCGACAACATCGATATATCCGATGCACTCACATGGATTTTTTGAATATTTCTTTATTATTTGAAAGCATTTACATAGGTTTTATTTTTTTTTTTTTTTTTAAACAACAAAAAAACTAGAATATTCTCTGAAAGACACTGGATTTTTCTTTAAGATCTAAAATTTACATGTTTCTTTCACTTATATATAAAAATAATTTAAAGTATTACAAAATTAGGTACAAGATTTGCACAAGTCTACTTTATGTTCGCCGCATATGGGCTTATTACATTTGAAGCACACCATTTCCGACATACGCCTTATTTTTATGAGGCAATACGCACGATATTTTTTTTGGTTTAGGTTCTTTCCTGTTTCTATAATTGTCTTTTTGGAGTTTGTCAATCAATACATTGTTTATATGACGTGACAAAGCCTTATCCAAAGAAGGAGCCTCCAATCGTTTCTCCATTCAAGGCGAAGTTTATGAGACAGATAGGGATTTCATATACTTTCTTCGAGTTAGGTGCTTCTGGTTTCGAGACTGCACTATCGATACCTACTTTTGTTTGATTATAATATAAAATCATGTCTGGCTTTCCACTATTTTTAACGATTGTGTCTTTTTCGTTGCATTTTAGATGACTTTGGCTTGTAAGACAAAAGGGTTAATGGTCCATCATAGCAAAACGTGGCAGTTCCAACTTTCCGCGATAGTGATTTTTTTTATGACATTCGGAATTTCACGTTTGCTTGACCTTATAGTTCCCAAAAGAGTCAATTTGTACGGTTTTAAGCAAGTCCTTTGATAACCAATTTTCACAAGTTATATTGCGAAAAAAAAACCATGTATTGGTTTTGGCAATTCCTTGACATAATATTCCCTCAAAGGGACGCCATCAGTTTTTGTTGATTTTTCTAGATAAAGAATCGCATTAAATATTTACTTTGTTAGGCTTGTTTGGGATATAAATTTTAAAAGGACATCGATCACGAAAACCCAATAACTGCTCATCAATCGTAGTATGCGATCCCGGTCTGTAACTATTTTGGCATTGCTCAATGAACATATTCCACACTTTCCTGATAGGCACAAATATGTTAGGTCATTAGGTCGAAGAGAAGTTCGCAATGCTTTGTAATCCATTCGGCAGCATCGAATCAAAAAGGTGAACCTATCGCGACTCATAGCCGCAGTATATCGTGTTCCACTGTAGGTGTTGTTAAATATTTCGTCGGTTGATAAATGATTATCTTTTAATGCAGCTGTTAAGGCGAGTTTTCCAACCAGAGCACGGACTTTCTGTGTATTTGTGTCTCTAAAAGTTGCTTTCGTCATATCATTTCTCCGATTCAGGTATATTTCCGTATTTGTCCAATTCACGATTTCAACAATTAAACTGTAATTTACATGCCCTAGTTGGACATCGCCTTCGAAGGTGATACAGTGATTGAAACGATTTTTCAATCTTTCGATACCAGTTTTGTAGTACGATTTCGGTTTAGCCTCAAAATAGGCCTCTGTTTCGGCAATTACTTCTTCATCGGTCTCAGATCTCTTTCCCGCGAGCATTCTTTTGAGGTCTGCGACCAGGAAATAGTCTCTGGGGGCCAAATCTGGAGAATACAGTGGGAGGGAAAGCAATTCATAGCCGAATTCATTCAATTTTGACATCGTTTTCATCGAGTTGTGACACGGTGCATTGTTTTGATGAAACAGCACTTTTTCTTTCTGCAAATGCGTCCGTTTTTCTGCGATTTCGTCCTTCAAACGCTCCAACAACGCAATGTTGTTGTACGTTGTTGTCCCTGTTGATAGTCTGCCCCTTTTAGAGATAGTCGATGGAAATTATTCCATGTGTATCCCAAAATACGGATGCCATAACCTTGCCAGCTGACTGTTGAGTTTTTGGTCGTTTCAGACGAGGTTAGTCGCCTGCTCGCCACTCAACTGACTGCCGACTTGACTCTGGTGTGAAGTGATGGAGCCAAGTTTCATCCATTGTCACATACCGATGCAAAAATTCGGCTTTATTGCGGTTGAACAGCTTTAAACACTCCTCTGAATCATCAACACGTTGTTGTTTTTGGTCGACTGTGAGCAAACGCGTTGCCCACTTTGAACAGAGCTTTCGCATGTCCAAATATTTGTGTATGATATATCCAACACGCTCTTTTGATATCTTCAGAGCCATTCGTAATCATTTTGTGGACTTTTTTGATGTTTTCATCTAAAACAGCTCTTCGGTGCTTGTATGACCACTTTTAAATTTTTTAATCCACTTGCGAATGGTTTGTTCGGATGGTACAGAGTCCGGGTAACACTTATCAAGCCATTTCTTTGCATCGGCTGCATTTTTTCCCATCAAAATGCAATGATAAATCAACATACGAAATTGCTTTGAATCCATTTTTTTCACAATAACAAAAGTTGCTTCACTCACAACGCTATATCTCGAGAGCTAATCATCCGACAGCTGTCAAATTTATACTGAAAATGGTATGGATTTAATTCAAGTGGTGCCCTCTCTTAGAAACGGCACGGACTTCTCAGCGTATTATGTATATGGCTACGTGAAGAGGTAACAGTTACTTCCATGTCGATATCCTCATCTTCTAAATCGTTCTGAACATTATCTTAAATCACTTCACTTTCCGTTTCGCTCTCATTTTCAGATAATTCTGAATCGTGCGAGAAATTTTGTAAAAACTCAGCTATTTCTATGTTATCTAAGCGTTCATTTCAGGCCATTGCTGCAAAATCAAAAGAAATGAATTAACATCGAGTGCAAAAGTCACAAAAAAGATAACCATACGTCTCTCGGACGTATACGATAGCCAAATCTCAAAGCACAACGAACTTAGCACAATAAAAGGACCACTACCGGCAAGCTGCAGTACACGACTGAGAAAAATGAGAATAACAGCTTACTATGAAATCACTCCCGAGAGAGAGCGAACATTTTAAAACGCATACGTCTCGCAGACGTAAGTTATCAAAGCAGGGTTAAACAAGATAGGACACATACCATCCATTGGCCGCCGCGATCATGCGATTTGACACCACTCGATTATATTCTCTGAGGCTAAGTCAAGTTCTTAGTCTACAAGCACTGCCACCAAACCAAGGCTATGGTGCTATGTGCTATTCAACACATAATGGCAGAAACGTAGCTTCAAAATAAAGCCAGAATACATTTTATATCTCACACCGTTGTTGTTTTATTTACATTTTTTTTTTTTTCATCGTTCTTATCTAGTCACCCTTTCAGCACTTATTAAATTTATGCCAATCATATTAAGATATTACGCTCCTTTTTAACAAAAACACCTACTCCACCATGAAATGAATTAGTAACCTGGGAATTTAAAATCACTTTTCTCATTATCAAAAATCAAAATTTCTAAAACAAAAATTAAATCAGGCTTATAAACGTACATCGTGATTTGAACGTAAAATACGAAAATTTTAAAACGAATATTTTAAATGAATTAAAAAATATATATATGGGAGCAATTATGATAATTAAAAAAACAATTTCGTAAAATGTTAAGATCAAAACTTTATATATGAAGGACCTGGATTTCTTAGTTTTCCCATGTGGACGTATCACATTGTACGCGTTTCCTAGTGCGCTGAACATTTTTAAGACTCGTGCATAAGTATGGCTGCGAATATCGTTGGCTGACGATTTAAGCCCAGAGTGAGCAGACTTATGGTACATTTAGTTAGATTGCACTTGCAAGAATTTTATATTGATTCTCAAAAGTCATATTTGTATAGGGTAAATCATCGTAAGGTTTGATTTATAGAGTAAAATAAAACACATAACTTTGAAAGCGAACTTAAAATTTTTATTATCGGTTAAAGGAAAAATTCATGGCATTTACTTTTTGAGAATGATATCATGTAAATGCTCTCCACGAATACGTCTGAGGTGCTCCATTCGGAAGGTCCAATTTTGGGCGACTCATTCGAGCATAGCGACTGGTATCTCGCGGATAACACTAGTTATGTTGGCTTTCAAAGCGTTAATCGTAGCTGGCCTATTCCTTAAGACCTGAAACTTTACATATCCCCAAAAAAAATGGTCCAAAGTTGTGATATTGCATAATCTAGGCGGCCAATTTATCGTAGCAAAATGTGAAATTAAGCGCTCACCAAAATGATTTCTCAACAAGTCCATTGTTCCACGCGCTGTATGGCTCATAATGCCGTCTTGTTGAAACCAGAGCTCACGGAGACCATGTGCTTAAATTTCAGGAAGCACGTAGTTCGTAAACATGGCGCGATAACGGTTACCATTGACGGTAACATTCTGATTTACCTCATTTTTGAAGAAATATGGACGAATGATTCCATCATCCCATAAATCACACCATACCGTTGTTTGTAATGAATGCAATGGTAGCTCTTGATACTGTTCGGGTTGCTGATCAGCCCAAATACGGCAATTTTGTTTATTAACGTATCCATTGAACCAGAAATGGGCTCCATCACACAACAAAATTTTACGATAAAACACCGGATTTTCATTGAGTTTTTCCAGAGCCCATTTACTGAAAATATGACGCAAATTCAAGTCGCATGGCTTTAATTCTTGCACAAATTGTATTTTGTACGCTTCTAGGCAGAGATCCTCACGTAAAACATGCCAAGCCAAGCTGCTGAGAACGATGACGAATCGATTCAGCTACAGCTGCCATAGTCTCTTTACCATGTACTGGATGCGGTCTCATCGGACGAGAATCATCCACTAATGTAAGCTGGGACTCAAACTTGCGAATGGTATTGGCAATAGTTGTTTCAGTAGGTCGAATATGCGCCCCGTAAGTTCCTCGGATCGCACGAAAAATATTTCTTACAGAACGCTGATTATCGTAATACAGCTGAAAAATTTGGAGTCTTTCCATGATGACTTGCCAAACGATACTAAACAAAAATGACAAGGCAGTTTGATAGGAGTCATGCGCGATCTGTCAAGAAAAGCCTATTGAAAATCAAACCTCACGATGAATCACCCTTATATTAAACCATTCACATCTTTTTCATGCTTTATATGAAATATAATATGTATTACGTGCACAACTAAGTCATCGCTCTTTCTTGATGTAAATGCAATCTTATTGTGAAAAAATGGTTACAAATGAATCAAGTATTGAGAGATACTCAAAGCGCCTCCATAAGACTAGAGCATGTACCGCGTCAGTGGAAAGTTGCCGAAGTTATTATGGTACCGAAACCCGGTAAACCTGTAAAAGTAATTCAGCTATCTATGTATGTATATGTACATATGTTTATGTATGTTAAACTATGTGACATAGTCTGGCAATACCGCCTTATCATTTACGGCGGTATGAAAGACTATACGTCAGTAGAGATAGAACATACAAACAGAGAAGACCAATGCAACGACAATAAATGAAATAAAAGAAATATTATTGTAAAAACGCAGCGCATACATTTATTTTTATATGGTGTCAGGTGTACATATATATATATATATATAAAAAATATATATATATATAAAGAAAACATTAAGAGTGTAGTGCAAAATGGCCGAACAAAGTATAAAAGGGCCAAGTAAAATGAATTTTGATGAACCAGCGAAAAATTGGCCGATGTGGAAGCAAAAATTTGAGATATTTTTGGTTGCAGCAGACAAGAATCCCGCCGAAGAATCAGTCAAGGTGGCCTGGGAGCTTGCACTCCCAGAAGCTCAAAGATTCTTAGCGGTAGTTATGACGCGGTTTAAAGAATACTATATCCAGCGTCGCAACGTGGTAATGGGAACATATAAGTTTGGGTGCGTAGCACAGAAAAAGGACCAACCGTTTATCGAATTCGAAACTGAAATACGAATCCAAGCAAAGTTCTGTGAGTTTCAATGCACAGCCAATGGTTGCGGTACGTCGATCGTATGATTAGGGACAAAATAGTTCTTGGGTTAGATAACAAGAAATTACAGTCGAAACTTCTAGAATCAAGCGGACACGCTCAATCAAGTGATCTCAAAATGTAAAATCGCTGAATTGTCTGCGCAAAACATCAAGCTGTTGCCTGTGGAAGAACACGAGCCGAAGGTGGAGGTAATCAGTTATACGACAATCGATCTGGGAATATGTCAGCATGTGAACGGAATGGCAGCAATGGAACAACATGAAAAGTACTACCCGGCATTGGTGGGTGGGCGAAAGTGCAAAGTTTGCGGTAAAGCTGGTCATTTCGCAGTAGTATGTAAAAGCAAATTTTGTCGAAAGTCAAGCAACAGAAATCGAGTAAATGTTATTGAATACGAGTCGAACGATAATAAAGAAACGGAGGATAGGAATACTCCTGAATCATCTCAAACAGCAGTGAGGGGCGGAAGTCATTCCATTAATTTTAGATATTTTGATGAAGGTACTTTATATCAAGTAAAAAAAATGTTCTTTCAAAAAACATAAGTGATTGCAGACATGTAGGGCAAGTTGGTTGGTATAAACAAATGAAGTTTAATAATGTCAAGATCGATTTTAAATTGGATACGGGTGCAGATGTTAGTTGCATACCTTGGAAATATATATAAAAAAAAATTAATTATCTGGATTCATTACAAAAATCTAAAAGTTACTTGTTTGCATATAATAATAATAAAATCAGTTCTTTTGGAAGGATAATATTGCCGTGTGTTGTGAATTAAAAAAAAAAAAAAACGGTGCCAATTGACTTCGAAGCAGTTGATAGTAAATTTCAACCCATTTTGGGTCGTGTTGATTGTGAAGTTCTATGCCTTATAAATCGGATTCACGCTATCAAAGATATTATAGTAGAGTGCCTAATTCTAAAGAGAATTTTTGTAGTCAGTTTAACGATATTTTTGAAGGCCTAGGGCGCATCCCAAGTAAATGCAACATCCAATTAAAAGACAGGTCTAAACCTGTACTCGCATACAAAACGAAAATACCATTTAGTTTGCACGAAAGGCTTAAGGCCCAGTTGAAGATTATGGTCGATGACGGTGTTATTAGTCCAGTAGAGCACCCAATGAACCCAGTGAATAATTTACAGATTGTAGAGAAATCTAATGGGTCGCTATGCCTGTGCTTGGATCCGAAACCATTGAACGAATGCATCCGCAGGGAGCATTTTTCAATTCCAACAGCTGAATCCATTACTAGTCGACTTGCAAATAAATCAGTTTTTACCATGATGAATCTCAAAAATGGATTCTGGCAGTTGGAATTGGATGATGTGAGCTCAGATTTGACGACTTTTATAACTCCTTTATCACCCGGTTGCATTGGGTGCCGTTTGGTATCAGTAGTGCGCCTGAGCTATTCATGAGAAAAACGGTTCAATTATTTAGGGATATACCAGGTGTTGAGATCTATTTTGATGATTTATTTATTTCAGGCGTAGATTACGAAAATCATGATCGAGCACTTACAAATGTCATAGAAAAAGCGAGGGCAAACAATATCAAATTTAATAGACAGACAGACACAGGTAAAATTCGTGGGCCAGTCAATATCAGTGGGAAGAATAAAACCAGACGACAAATATCTTAGGGCCATAGTTGAATTACCACCCCACCCCACCCCCCCTCAAGACAGGACAGGTGTGATGAGACTATTGGATATGTGTGTATATATTTAGCAAAATATATACCCAACTTATCGATCATAACAACAAAACTTAGAGACCTTACAAGAATAGGAAAGAAGTGTTAGTGGCAAGTGGAGCATCAAAGAGAGTTGGAAAATATAAAAAATATAATAAGTAAGGCACCGGTTTTACGCATGTTTGACCCCAAGCAGCCGCTAGTAATTCAGGCTGATGCTTCCAAGGACGGTGTAGGTTGCACTTTTCTACAAGCAGGTCAACCAGTAGCGTTCGCTTCAAGAAGCCTATCGTCAAGTGAGCAAAGATGGACCCAAATTGAAAAGGAGTTACTCGCTATTTTGGTTGCATGTGAGAAATTTCATTTTTACATTTATGGTCGGGAGGTAGAAGTTCATACCGACCACAAACAACTCGAAGCGTTGATGAAGAGGGAGCTAGGCAAGATAACAGTCAGGCTCCAACGGATGTTTATGTTTCTATTAAAGTACCCAGGTTTCAAATTAAAATATGTGCCCGGGAAGAAATTGTTGTTGACCGACTATTTATCAAGGGCCTATGTAAGTGCGTCGAATGTAGAGAAACCAGAACTGAATAATGTGGTCCATAGTCTTGTTAACCGACTCTGTATGTCCGAAAGAAACAAACTATGTTATCAGGAGGCTACTCTCAATGATGAATTTTTAAGGCAGATTTTGAAGTTTCATGCTGGTGATTGTCCAAATTACAAGATATTGAGTTCGGAAGCAATTTTACAAAATTAAAAGTGAGATTAGTGTCAATGGAGGGATTTTGTTCTTCGGTGACAAGTTAATTGTACCCGAAGTATTGAGAAGTCAGATCATTGATATGTTGCATGCTCCTCACTTGGGTGAGGTTGAGAAAACTCGATTGCGTGCAAGGAAGTTATTTTATTGGCCAGGTATGTCCAAAGACATAGAGCAAAAAGTTCTACAATGTCGAGTATGTGAAAATCACCGGTATAACAATGCAAAAAAAACCATTGAAACAGCATGAATCACCAGAGTTTGCATGGGAAAAAATTGCTGTAGATATTTTTGAGCATGCCGGGGTGTTATATTTGGCAGTAATTGGCACATATTCAAATTGGTTATGTATTGAACGGCTCAAAAACATATCTATAGGTCACATAATTAACATATTGATGGACCGATTCTTTACAAAGTTTGATTTTCCTCTTGAGATTTGATCAGATAACAATCCATTTAATTGTCGTAATTTTAAAGAGTTTGCGGAAGAATTTAACGTAAGACTTACATTTTCTAGTCCGCGCTATCCACGGAGTAACGGTGTGGCCGAGAAGGGTATGGCGATAGGAAAGCGAATATTAAGAAAATGTTATGATGAGGGTCGTGAAAAAGAATTTATGTATCGAATTTTAGAGTATAACGCTACACCATTAGCAAATATGTTGCTGTCACCGGCTCAATTCTTCATGGGACGGGAGGTCAAAACAAAAATACCTACGACCACAAGCAATTTAAATTCACACGATGTCAGTGTGAAAGAAATCGTGAAAAGAATAGATGACAAAAGAAAATTACAAGCTAACTATTATAACAGAGCATCCAAACCCCTATCCAGTTTGAAATCGAGCTATAATATAATGTCTTGGAAAGCAAAAAAAGATTGGTCGTATGGTACCGTTGTAAAAAATTTGAATAATAGATCTTATATTGTAAAAGATAACGAGGGAAACCAATTTAGACAAAATAGACAATATATAAGAAGGTCTTTTAATAGTTCACCAAGAAATGTAGTAAATGATGAAGCCTTCGCAAGCATCGATAATCCGCAAATAAATAATCAGCATTTAAGTGTTGGAGAATCATATAACTCGTCAAAAGACGGAGGACGGCATTATAGATGGCTGCGAAATTAACATCAATAATCAGCCAAACAATGTAACTAGATCAGGTAGAGTAGTCATGGCGCCGGAGCGTTACGGCAACCCGGTAAAGCATTAAAATTTAAAAACAAGTGTAAATATATAACATAAGCTCAAGATATTATTGTAATTCTTAGTAAGATTTAATAACCTAATATACCTACATATTTAACAAAAAAAAAAAAATAAATAAAAATGCGTGTAAAAGTAAATCAGCTATCAATGTATGTATATGTAAATAAACTGTGTGACATAGTCAGGCAATACCGCCTCATCATTTACGGCGGTATGAACGACTATGCGTCAGTAGAGATAGAACATTCAAACAGAGAAGACCAATGTAACAAAAATAAATGCAATAAAAGAAATATTATTGTAAAAACGCAGCGCATACATTTATTCTTACAAAACCGCTGACTGACTGGTCATACAGACCAATATCGCTCCTCCCGATAATATCGAAAGTCTTCTAGCGAATCTTACTTAATCGTCTTAAACCGATTGTTGACACAAATCACCTCTTGCCCGATCATCAATTTGGCTTTAGAAGCCAACACTCTACTATAGACCAAGTGCATCGAATAACCGATGTTATTGAATGAACAATCGATTGTATGTTGATAAGGTATGGCACAAAGGCCTGACATATAAACTTCGACAAGTCCTACCCGAGCAATTGTCTTATATTTTAAGTTTATACCGCACGGACGATACCGTGCTAGCCACATTTGCTGATGACACTGCCATTTTGGCAACAACTAAAACCGTCGAAGAAGCAACTGCTAAGTTACAACACTTCCTTACACGGATTAATAATTGGACAAAAACTTGGTGAATCGCGCTTAATGAAAACGAGTTTGTCCATGTGAACTTCACCCTCAAGAAAACTGACAATCTACCTGTGCTTATCAACGCAGCAAAAATTCCTTTCGCGAACGAGGTATGGTATGACACTTCACGCTAAACTTAAATAGAGAGAACCCTTTAATAAAAAACGTGAAGAGCTTGATATTTAGTATAGAAACATGTACTGGCTTCTTGGAAAGTATTCCAAGCTCAGTTTAGAAAACAATTCGCTTCTATATAAGCAAGTGATAAAACCGGTCTGGACATATGGTATACAGCTTTGGGGTTGTACCAAAACTAGTAACCTTAACGTCTTACAGACATTCCAAAACAAAGTTCTACGAGGGCTTATTAATGTACCGTGGTACATTAGAAACGATGATATCCACATAAATCTAGGAGTCGAAAACGTTTAAAACGCAATTATAATGTTTTCGCGAAAACACAAAATCGACTACCAGGACATACGAATATTACTGATCAACAGATCCTTGACAGGACAAATTTATTGCGCCGTCTGAAAAGGACGGTGATCAGCAGCGGCTAATTTTTAAAGTACGTAGGAAACTTCAATGGAAAATCGCCTGCAAATTATCTTATTAAAGCAAAATAAAACGCGAAAGAAGAAAGTGCTTGTTGAGTGTGAACTCAGTCGTAGTCTGCATAAAGAAGGTACTGTTTAGTGAGTAAGAATCTCACTCTACTATAAATACCGGGCTTATAGTGTCTATGAAGATTTCTCACCTAACCACAAAAAAAAACAAGTATTGAACATCGCTAGCTACAACTTTTCCCACCTTTCTGGAGGAGCTCGAATACCGTTGCGGTAAAAGAGTTTATCTTTTGAGGCTATCCACGAATCAAGTCATTTTTTGATTTATTCATATGAGCGGAACTACTGATCGGTCAGACTAAGTGCCATTGAACGAATCAAGTAATAATTTGACCGCACAATATCTTGAGAATATGGCGGGTGGGGTAGGACTTTTCATTTGTGCGTTTGGGAACGTGAGGCAGAGCATTGTCACGCTGTAGAAACACTTTTTCGTGCATTTGCTCGTATTGTGGCCGTTTTTCGCGCAGTGCTCGGCTCAATTGCATCAACTGAAGTCAATATCGTTCCTCAGTGATGATTTCGTTGGGTTTCAACAGTTCATAATAAACAACATCAAATACAAAGCATAACCTTCGCAGCGTGAATATTCGGCATGACTGGGCAGTCCCCTTGACTTTCTTCTCCTTAAGTTGCTGTAACGAATCCATTTTTCGCAGCAGTTGTTTACAGGAGAAAAAACGACGTTCAACATCTTTTTTCTTCAAAACATAAGGAACCCAAGTTTCTTGTTTTAAATCATTCACTTGTCGCTTGGAAATGACTTGGCGGGTAACTTGTAATGCTGAAGAAAGCTCTTCTTGTATTTGGTACGGATCCAAATGACATTCGTCAACATTGAAATCATAAATCGACGGCACATTGTTTCACTTAGAGCAGCATCTCCGTGGGGCGCGCTTCACCTGCCGTTTTCTTCAAATGAAAAAAGAAAATGAACACTTCCCGCAAATGATGATTATTTAGCTCAAAATCAGATATACTCACATAACCAAAAGTATATGACGCTAAAACAAAATCACTAATGTGTCAAAACGGTTTGCTTACCATATGTCTAACCTTGGTTCATGACGTTTTGGATATTTCGAAATCGACCAGGACTTACTGCTGGAGCCATCTATTGACAAATAGTATGAGTGGCATGTAGCGCCGTCTTGCTGGAACCACAGTTCGTCACGGTCATCTTTGAAAAATATGAACCAAGGACTTCGCAGTACTATAAACCGCACCAAGCCGTGCGTTTTTTAGGGTACGTTGGCAGCTCTTGGATCACCTGAGGTTGCTCATCGGACCAAATACGACAGTTGTTGTTATAAACATACATAGTCATCCAGAAATTAGCTTCGTCGCTAAAAAAAAAATTTTTTTGATAAAAAAGCGGATCTTTCTCCAGCCTTTCTAAGGCCGACTTACGCTGTGACAGGTCGTGCGGCTTCAGTTCTTGCTCGATCTGTATTTTGCAAGGTTTTATAGTAGAACAAGATCCTTGCATAAAATCTTTCATGTAGTCGAGTAGCACAATCCCGATTGCTGCGACCGGCGACAGATGGACAAATGTCTTCTATCTTCATTAACATTGGCGGATACAGCAGCAATATTTTCCTCTGTATGGACTCTACACATACGGGTAGGTGACTTGATGTTCAAAAGCACTTTACCTGAATTGCTTGCTCTGTAGGTCGATTATGACTACCGTAAAATTGACGAAGTGAGCGAAAAACACAGAGCACGAATCTTTATAATAAAATTCAATAATTTGTAAGCATTTTTCGGAATTAGTCTTTCCATTATGAAATGGCAATGCTAACTGAGCATGTTTGACAAACAAACAAACAACAACTGTTAATGAACAGTTAAACGTTTGATCTCAAAAGTTGTTGTACATATGTTTACAAGTTACCATCCAAGCTTAGTTTAAGTCAGTTGTAACATGTAAGGTATTGCGCGTGGATCAGATCTACGCATTGCTGTTGAGCCAAACGCACCTCAAGTCATAATGGGAACGAACCTTGCGGAGCAAATCCTATTTAGGTTGCTTAAAGGGCTAGCCCCTGATGTGCTTTTGGTTAGCGAAAAACACAATGGGTGTGTGGGTTGAATATGGTGTCTGCAGAGATTTCAATGGCAAATATAGAGATTGGGGAAATAATATCCCAAATACTAGAGGGAACCTACTATTTTGCGGTCTCAGTACCAAAAAAAACGTTGCTAGCAAAACTTCGGAAATGGATGAGTTTGTTCAAAGGCATTTCTACAACTATAGTACGGTGCGTTGGACACACTGCTTCAAAACACAACAGAAATCTGTTAAACGAGAAGATTGACATATATCTAAAACTAATGGGCGAATCAACTAAACGAACAATATACAAAACGATACTTCACAAAAGTAAACTGCTGTCAAGACTAAAAACCTGAAAGTCCGAAGATCATGAATTTGAAATCGTCGATCAAAAACCTCAAAACATTAATTAAAGAAAATTACAGAAATTCTATTAGAACAACAGAATCCGGGCTATAAACACCAGCAACCTGAATATGTTCCCACATACGAGTATAAATAAAATATTTCGAAGGAGAAATCAAAACGATCTTCGACTCCCGAACGACGAAGACACATACTTTTAGCAGCAGAGATTGATCCAAATATGGCTGTTGAAGATGACAACTCCTTTGTGATAGAAGGTCCACAGGAGAACGTAGAGTGTATAAGAGCGACATTTCAGGAAGTGTACAAGACGCATAAAATCATTACCTCGAACCATGATCTTTTGCACAATTTCTACCTTCGAAAGGAAATAGATTTCACCCAGTTCAGGAACGAGAGTATGGTAAATAATGTCATCGCCGATAAGAGGGTCTACCCCCTTCAAACCATCTTCGAATCACTTAGAAATATGAAATCAGTGAAACCAAACGTTGTTTTTTGACATCTCTCGTTAAAAGCGGTGGACATTTGAACCACCCTGCCTAACAACGTAATGAATAATGCCCATCATCCAGTGCAATGGAAAACTGCGGCGGTATATCCCATCCCCAAAAGGAAAAAAGACGCTTACAAACCGGCAAACCTCTGGTCGATTAGTCTTCTTCCAAACATCAGTAAGGTTTTCGAGAAAGTGCTTAATAACCTTATAACCTAACCTCCTTAACCCACTTAGAGTTAAGGACAAACGTATAATTCTAGACAATAAATTCGGTTTCAAGGCGGATCACAATGTCATTCATGCCGCGTCAAAGCTGGTTTCTGATATCCAATGAAATAAAGGCAAAAACCAGTGCCCAGACGTCTGCCTGATTCACTTGGAAAAATCTTTGGATACCGTATGGTTAGAGGGACCCTTCTTCAAGCTTTCGTATATCATTTTCAATGTGCTCACAGATAGGCTGTTCATAGTTAAAGTGGACATGTGACTTCTGCTGGAACATAAAACGGTCTGCAACAACATTTACACAAATGGTCTGATAGGTCCACTTCACCATGCCATAGAGTACGCAGACGACTTAATCGTGTACAGATCGGCTCCAAAGATTGAGGTCACTATAATACATACTTTTGCAATACGACTTCGATAAATTTAAGCGATATTGCGATGACTGGAAGTTCAAAATAAACTTTCAGAAATCAGAAACCATTCTGTTTAGGACGCCTTTGTCTGAGGCCTCATGGGACACCAGAAAGAATTGGCGAAAGTTTTCAATCGTAGAACAACATGGGCAGCCACTTGCTTGTCGAAATGCATGCATTTTCGAAAAAAGAACTTAATACTAAACTCTGTTAAATTCGTTAAGAATATGAAGTGCAGCCACTCTGCGTTCGCCAGATTGCTGTGGACTATGGTTCCTTTTTTTTAGTGAGACATGCCATCAAATCATCAGTCGACCTATTGACCATACTGTTATCAAGAGGTTTCTGTGTTCCGAGATATTTCGTGAACTGACAGCTTATTAGCATTTCCATGACCTTTAAAAGAAGGAACAATGGATCTTTAGATCAGATTGGGCTTGTCGAAAGGACTAACAGCTAGAGTGTCATTATAATCAACTGCAGAATAATGGCTGCACAGGAACCGATAACTTCTTCTTCATCAGATGTTAAATGGTAACACTGACAGTCCTTCTCTTAATATATTAACTTGTCTCTCAAATCTAAGTAATCTTTGGTCGGTCAACTTCTTTGAAACAATGTCTAGAATACTTTGAGATCAACGATATCCGAACTTTTTCTGACTGGCATCATCAAAATGTCCTTAAGTCCACTTATGATTTTCATTTCATTTATTTCTCCCTTTTGGTATTATTTTTAGCTTTAAGAAATGATGGCTTGATTCTGTTTAAGTGTGCAAAACTATGAAAATGTACCCGCAAATCTACGAACACTTGGAACTTTGGTATATGCATCTGTTGCAATACATTTTTTTCAATTAATTGACATTACTTTCCAGTTTTTCTATTAACGCATGAAACAACCTTAGAAGATGGACCTGCTGATCTATCCGAAGTTGCTTTATATCAGTAAACGACAAATCCCTTTTTGTTTTTCGTTATTTTGCACGACATACATATAGTATATCATAGATTCAAAAGTTTAGGGCATTATCTGATTTTAAAGCCATAAAGTCGCTAAAGAACTTCGTGATTTTACTGGAGAATTGTTGTTACAGTGACTCCCAGATAGAGTGTTTGGAGTACGGTTGTTAAGCTTCTACCTAATTAAAGGATTGAACGTTTCTTAAAAACGAAAATAATTAAAAAAAAAAAAAAAAAACTACAGGAAACTTTCTGTGCAAAGGATGGAAATAATGGGCTCCTCTGCGATATACCATATATGTCCGTAAAATCAAAGTTAATACAATCAGCAGTGAAATGTTTTCAATTGTAACAGTGACAATGCACAAGGCCAAGGTGTAGGTGTACATCTACGATCCAACAGCTTTGGTAATTTCACTCGCCCTCTAATGTGTTGAAAATAATAAATAACCTAACCAACTTAAACCACATCAACTTAATAACTACGAAATGATAGTGAAGGAGGTTCATCTTGATAGTTGAGGCTATCAAGGGCAAAGGAGAATGGCAAATTGAAAACCTCCCCTTAGGTCATCTTTGTTCTGCTCAATCTAGTGCCGGAATAGCACAGTTCTTTTAGATACGCTACTCCAAACAGATACACATATTCCGCTCGATTCAAATCAGTTAACTAGCAAATCTTTCCTAAGATTTTGGGTACACACGAAATGGTAATGTGTCCCACATATTGAAGGACTCGATGTGATTTCTTCGAATTTCCACAGAAAAGAAGCAAAAAGAGAGAGTCCCAATGAAAATAATCAGTATCCAGTGCCATCATACACCCGGAGTACTTCATGAATGTAGATACTTGATTTGATGGCAACTGAGATTGTAAAGATGGAAATAATGTAATAAGGTGTCCCAGTTGAGTTGTCCTGTTAGTTTCCCCCCTCTTTACTATTAACTGATCAAATATAGATAGTGTATTTGTCTATATATACAGGGTGTTACGGATAATGTGTCAAAAAATTTAGGGTGAAAGTCCTTGATATACTCGTATTTTGAGAAAATAATCGTTTGCATACCCCCCAGGATACACAGGTTTAAAGCTAGGCCTTATGCTGTCTGTTTTGACTTCTATTGAAAATAGAATCTTACAAATTGATGCGTGTATGGTATGGGATACCTTTGAACTCGCTATTATGAGTACTGTGATTGTTTCAAAGTTATTTGTTTAAAGTTATTAAACATCAAAAATAGGTTTCTTTTTAAAAAAATTCAAACTTTGAGCTTGTAAATATTTATTTCTGAAAAATATGGAATTAGCTCACAGATTTTATTAGTTTGAAACATGTACATAGTATTTAGAAAGTTTATTCCAAGGCTATTTCATCGGAAGTCAGTAGTTTTGAAGATACGACTTCAACTTGTTTAAAATCAAAAATGTGGTATTCTCTTACAACAGTCCTATAAAATTAAATAGGTAGCAGTTGTTTTGGAAAAAAAAAGTTTATGTAATGGTAAAGCTAACTCAACAAAACATTATTTTAGAAAGGTTCATTTTATGACTCCTAAGAGTGGAAAAGGGACCGCATCGGGTAGGTATAACCCATTTTTTCAGGTCGAAAATAAAATTACAGGCTCCTTTTTCCGAAAAAATAATTAAGCAGATGTCTTAAAAAATAATATGAACAAAATGCAAAATTACTTGCATGACTAACTTGTAGTTTTTGATCGAGATATTGACCTTTAATTCATAATATTTTCGACTCCTCATATCCTCTTAATGGACTTTTCAACACAAGAATACGAAGACTTGGTTTATGTCTATACTTTCTGAAACAGTAATGGTCAACGAGTGAGACCCTGACAGAGAGACTCACATCCTGCTTTACTGGAAGACGTTCGCAGCTAAGAAGACATTTTCCATTACGTCAAAAGCCATACAAATAACATACCAGTCTTAGGCAACTTAGCGGACATTTTAACCCAAGCAGGACTTACATTTGGAGAATTTTGCATTCAAAAGTCATGCATGCATTCCATCATATACTATATGTATGCACTAGCTATAATTGGAATTCTGTAATCGGACTCTGGAGATACACTTTGCAATAGACAACTTTATTTGAGGGATTCTATAGACCGAACTATATAGAGTTCCAATTCGTTAAGAATAGAAGCACTCATTTCCGCAATCTACATATCTGGGCAGAAAGCAACCACCCACTCCATAAAACACAGAGCTTTTTAGCATAAGTTCCACTTCAATGTGTGGGCAGCCATATTGGATATTAACCTGATCGAACCGTATCGACTTCTTTTACTTTTATTTATGGGAATGGATGAAAGGCATTTATTACTCATCAGAAATAACAACAATGGATGACTTAAACCATAGAATTGACGACGCAGTAGGGAAAGTACGAGAAGTATTGGAAAGAATACTAGGTGCACGTTTCAAAGTTACAGTGTTCATAAGATATATTTCCGAAAAAAATAATGACAAAGGGGTTAGCAGAGTGAAGCTTTGATATCAACCTCTGTACCTTTTCTTTAAAATTTGTAAGAGATTGAGAAAGAGAGGTTCCGATGAGCGTTGGTTTTAAATGTTTGAAGGTTACAATGACTAGGAAATAAAGAGCTTGACAGAGCAATCCATAAGCGAGTTGTACGGCTTAGGATCGATTTCACGATATTTTAAAGTACGTCCGAAAGTGGACTTGAGAGTATACTGAAGAGCATTCAAAGCAAGACAAGGGTGTTTGAAGTTTGAAAGGGGGGAATGCTACTGCCGATTTCTGTTGTTGGAAAAAGTGATAGAACAGAGAGAGACTCGAAACATTATGTCGGTGTTCGAGAGTGTAAATAGTCCGAGTGATATTATCATTACCTATGAGTCTTATCGCACGATTTTGAATTCTATCTAGATGCAGATGCAGTGATAATTTGGGTGCACCTGATTAGATGTCGATAATTTCGAGAAGATTGAGGTCAGATCTTACATCTAGACATTTGTCAGCATTTTTCACGATACCGAATATATGGTCATTCCCACGTTAGTTGTCATTGACACACATACCGAGAATTTCGTTTTCTTGACAACAGATAGCATTGTGTTTTGGAAGCATTAAATTCCACTCTGTTGGTGATTCCCTGACGCTGCCGTTCTTGTTCTTGTTCTTGTCCGGGAACGAATATGAAAAGCAGAGAGTACTGTCGCAGAAAAGGAACACCAGCATTAATTTGTGAATATCAGACTTGAAACCATCCAAGACAATTAGAATTGAACGTTCCGAAAGGTAGGTTCTAACCCATTGAAGAAGAGTGTAGTCAAACACAAATACACGCATTTTTGACGAAAGGGCCTGATGACAAACTCTGTCATATGCCTTAGAAATATCAAGTTCAAATATCTTGTTTTCGCCAGATTGATGTACGCTTTGGTTCCACTTTTTGGTGAGACATGCCATCAAATCACCAGTGAACCTGTTGCTATGATAGCCGTATATCCGGTACCTTGGAAAAAGGGACGTAAGTCCAATGGGTCTGTAGGAAGAGAGAAAAAAAGAAAAGAGTCCTAAGAAGTAGGGCTGATGAAGAAACTTACGCAGTGGTTTTACCAGTGAGGAAGAACAAAACTTTAGAAGAAGTGGATCAGCGGATTTGTGTATATTAAGACCTTTGATTACTCTTGATACTACACGAGTGCGAAAGTGGATTCGTCCCATTGAAGATTAGACGCACTCAAGTATAGGCGGGACAAAGAACAATTTGATAGTGTTACGCTGGGCAGAAAGTATGCAAGAAGCAGATTGACCTTGTTTAAAGAGCTGACAAATGGAATCTCATTATAAATGAGCGTTGGGATGAAGAATGAGGCAGAATTTTTAATATTTTTGATGAACCAAAAATTGTTACTACTTTCGGAACATTTTATTATTTTTGTTTGAACATTTTACGGTTTTCTTCGGTCGGTGAGACTGAAAAAACATTTATCTAACATCTCAAGTCGTATCACGCCTTTTCCTTTGGTTCGATACTCTTCATCCGATGAGGGATAAAGGATCTCATTCCAAAGATAATGGTGTCTGTGATCTTATCAGCAGCGGCATCTACGTCGCTATCGAGGAAACATAACGACCAGTTTAAATTCCTGAAAAAGCTGTTAAGAATCTTTTAGAAATCTTTTCTCTAGCTGTCTGCCGTATGGTCGGTGTACGAAGAATTACTTGATATAACACAGTGGCAAGACGAGCCTAGAGGTGTGTTGACGGTATGACTTTCAACTTCTGGCAATCGCCTGGGCACATTTGCAAGCTGGATTAAGTTATTTTCCGCAGCGAAGATCTCAACACACCGTCCTTCGGGTGTTGTCTGTCTAGAATATCGATGCTACCCAGAATTGTGTATATTTAAATCTCTCATAATCACAATTTCAGTATGAGGATGCAGCCATACAATACATTGTATGGAGTCAGACACCTCATCAAACTTGTTAAAGGTCGAATTGCTGCCCAGTTTCGGGCTTCTGTAAATAAAGCAATATTGGATAACTTGCTAATGGAGATAGAATTTTAACTGGATTGGAACGTGGACCACATTGTGGTGGGGTTTGATAAGCGAGACCGCAATGAGAAAAGGATCAGAGTGATCTGAGAGGTGTGGGCGGGGACCTACCTGTGATCTGCTGATCTGTACTTACACACAGGGACGTACGCAAAAAAGTTATTACTTATGCCAGCGAATATTGTCTATATTCACTCTGAATTCCAGACTCCCTATAAAAGTCAAACACAAACAACACAAGCACCGGCGATACCAAGCACAGCTGTGACGTAAAAATTCAGAGTTGGTTTATTTTGGTTGCATTTCCGATACTCCTCTCACCAATACATTTTTTTCCTCAAAATATGGCCAAGGAATCTCGCCTTAAAGTTCTTAATACATTGTCCGGAACACCCTGCATATATGTACTCGTACACGTTTTTCTAAGGATACGTGTTGCTATGAGTTGAATTATCTAGCAAAAATTGCTTTCGTTTGATTTGGGAAGGTGAAAATGAATGATAATCTGCATCAACTTATCGCATACGAGTAAATCGAGTTAACCGCATACCTTCAATCGCAAAAGTGTATATCTGGTGTACGAACACATACATATTTCTATTGATGCATAATCTAATAATTTACATATATACACAGAGGTTATAGGAAAGGCAAAGCTTTATTCACTTTCCGTGTCGAAATCGTTAGGAATTCGTACTCGTACATTATCCAGTCCTGTGAATTCGCAAGAGAGCATAGTACATCTCAAATTTTATATAAAATATTCTTGTACCTGGAATAGTACCACGTTCGTTTAAGAAAGGATCGATAACTAAGGCTAGGGTGTGTAAAACTGTAAAAGTCGTTCGATAAATGAAATCTCACCAAAGTTTACAGTATCGGCAAGAAATAATTTCCTCTTAACTGCACCAATTATGAAACTATCAGTCTCATTAGCATCGCATACAAATTTGATATACCGTCACCAACAACTTAATTTTAATTAGCAAACCCACTAAAAGAAAGGCCCAAGAAGCCTAAATAATGCTCCCTAATTATTTACCAATTTTAAAGACGAAAGTGACAGCGTCTTATAGTGATAAGTCTTACAGAGAAGTAACTTGTTTTGGTATTTCAGCTAAAGTCTTCCATTATTGAAGGATGTTGCTGTAAAGACTGGATATTTACTAAGAAGGGGTCAATCCGAAATGCTTGTTGATTTAAAGCCCATGTTCATGCGAGGCTAGGGAGACACTACAAGACTTGACGAGGAGCGGCCAATATTAAAAAGTTTCTCCTTCGCAAGCTCGATCTTTGACCAACAGTTTTTAGTTAAGTACGCTAAGTTGATTGCAGTTCCTTTGAACTTTTATGCTCCACCTTACATGGTTTCTTCCTTTGCTACGTTATCTCTTTTTGGAACTGATGGCAGACCAGAGCAGTAATGTCTATCTTTATCAACTGTAAACTATTGAAGCCATTGTATTCGAATCTATTTGTTCGAGTTGATATACATAGTACGCCGCTGAATCAGCCTCGTAATTCACTATTAACGCAAACAAGACCAAAGATCATGCGGGATATTTTCACTTGAAATGATCAAAAATTTCCTCATCCGCTCTTGTCCATGTCCAAATCTATGTCTCCGAACTATAGAGTAGGATTCTGATGATGAGAGTCTTATGGAATAACTTTTGTACGGGAGAAGGCTGTAATACAGCATATATTTCGTCTTACCCTCACCTATGGGTTAACCCATTTTCGCGATATTTCCCTCAATATAGCTGTAAGAACAATCTCGTTTTTAACCTTTTTATGAAGCGGTTGTATATTGATTTCTTCCAAACTCTACCAAAGTGGGGAAATCTGGTCGGTACTAAACTTTCTTGACCTTAAATAACATCGATACATACCTGTCAAGTTGTAGGTGAGGAATCTAAGTCATTTACATAAGCTGGCAGATAGGATCTAAAATACGAACCGTTTGCAGCTTTACTCACATGAAACAGCTATCAGAGTCTATGTAGCCAAAGTCTTTTATCGCATCAAAGTTACAATTTCCCTTTGCGAGAGCACACAAATTTCATCACCGTAGTCAAGTTGCTGTAGATATTGTATGTTGTCATAGCCCATTTCAGCGCCCCATGTTCACGTCAGAAAAAGCTGCCTGGATTATATGATAACAACAAGGAACAAGTAGCAAAAGTATACAGGCCTCTTGTACTTTGATGCGAACTTCAAAATCTGACTCTGACACCTTACCGCTGTGTAAGACATGTATTTACACCCACAACCACTACTGTTTGTTATATACGCCTCATGCGCAGGGCTTGCCATATACTAGATGGGGTGAAAAGTAACCTCCTTGGGAATGAAAAAAAATTTTTTTTTAAATGTTTTTTTTTTATTTTATTCAATATAGTCCCCTTTTAGTTTGATACACTAATTCTAGCGATTTTCCAACTTCTTGATCCCGTCCGAAAAGTAATTTTCCGGAAGGTCTGCAAAATACTCTTCCGTGGCGTCGATGATTTCCTCGCGTGAGTTGTTTTTTTTATTGATGAGCCATCTTTTGAGGTTTGGGAAGAGATAATAGTCCGAGGGAGCCAGATCGGGCGAATACGGCGGATACGACAGCAATTGGAGCCGTAAGTCATTTATTTTAGCCATAGTTGCGATGCTCTTGTGCCCCGGTGCATTGTCTTGCAAAAACAAAATTTTTTTTCGCTTCATGTGAGACGGTTTTGCAGCGATTTCGGCCTTCAATCGCTCCAATAATGCACAGTAATACTCGCTGTTGATGATTTTTCCTATTTCAAGGTAGTCCACGAAGAGTATGCCATAACAATCCCAGAAAACCGACGCCATAACCTTTCCGACCCATCGAGCCTCCCTCGGCCACTTCGGAGCACTCGTGCCCGCTTCAGTCCATTGCCGGGCACTCATTCTGTTCTCTGGTGTTCAACAGTTACCAATCGACGCCAAAAGTCCGCCCGATTCCTCATCAGCAAGTCCAAACACTCTTTCGAAGTGCTCTCGCGTTTGTGTTTTTGGTCAGGAGTGGGTATGCGCGGCACCTAGCGGCAGGATAACTTTTTCATATGCAGAATATTGCCCAAAATATGGCATGTGCTCTCAGTACTGATCTTTGTGGTATCTGATAGCTCGCTCATCTTTACTTTCCGGTCAGCCAACACCATTTCATATATTTTTTTGACGCCGCTGCGGACTTGATCGGTAGTGGAGTTGCGGCCACCACGAAACTTTCGAAACCAATATTTGACGGTGTAATCTGACGGAGCATTAGCACCATAATATTTATCCAACTTTTCTTTTGTTTCCTTCGCCGTTTTGCCTCTCAAAAAATAATGGTTTATGAGAGAACGAAAATCGTATTTGTCCATACTCAACATGAAACTAAAGACAGTATCGCACTGAAATTTGGCATGTCTACCTAAATATGAACGGACTTCAAGGCACCATAACCATTTTTGCAGTAGCAGCGCATTCTGGCGGTCAAAGAGGTTACTTTTCACTCCACCTAGTAAGATCTCGATTCAAAGGCCTTCGCGACATCGATGAACAACAAATGTAGCAGAGATCCTAACACTGTGGTTCATGCAATGAATTCCAGGTTCAAAATCCTGAGAATTCAATGTCGATAATTGAATCAAGATGACATATGTATGATTCTTCAGCTGCCAAATCCGTCATGTTTCACTTCTTCAGCAGCTTCACAACCGTTCCACTCTTCTAATCTTAAGAGAAGGCTTCAGTAGAATGTGAAATATATTCTTAATTGGTGGCTGTAGGATTTCTGCAGAAGCGTTGAACACGATTTATAAGTGTTCCGGGTTGCCGTCTATGTATTTGATAATTTGGTTAAGTTTTGCTGCAAAATATTTTCGCTTTCTGGCAAACTCTTTCTCATCCGGAGTCAGCAGATTTCCATTTAGTTCTTTTGCCAGAGGTAGTTTGGAAATTTGACAACCAGGGACTTACTTAGGAATACTATAATGGTTGTTCTGTCGCACCTGTTTGTTCCTTGTTCGACCTTGGTGACTAGTGAGTCGTGGCAATTACTTTTGTCTCGTCTTAAGCTACGCTGTACTTCCTTTTTCTTTACTAGACTTCTAGTTCGGGGCACTCTACTACTCAGGCGGCTGCGATACAAGTGTTTGCTGTTGTATCTACTGTCTGGTCTAGATGTAAAATATTTTCCACAGAGTTATAGTAGTCGTTAATGCTACATATAGTGAAGCTGCTATTTGTTTCTGAGTTTGTGGAAAGGTGGAATATATACTAGGAAATTCCCGGGGCTTGTCAGTATTTTACCTGTGCATTCTTAGAAAATTGATGGTCCCCCTCTATTCAGAGCAACGGACGCCTTAGATGCAATCTTTTAAGCGTCCAATGACAAAAAGATCAATCTGGATCGATGTATGTGTATACTGTTGATCATTCGAGATTTTGCTCATTTTGTGGCAGTTTTTGAAGACAAAGTGTTTGAATCCAGGTTAATGTTGCAAAAGTCGGCAAACCTTTCGACATTATCATTTCTTGTGTCTCCGAACCGTAACGTCTACCATTACGTTAAAGTCGTCCTTCATGATCACAATATCTACGTTAAGCATGGAGTTTGCGTTGTGGTCAGTATTCTTCAGAAACAGTCTTTGTCATCCTCACCTGCGTAGATTGGTAGAGCGTAGCGCTAACTAATGTCAATGTTTCTAACCTCGAGTAAATAGGACATAAGTAAGTAAGAGCTTTACCATATATTTGTGAATGGTGTTCATTGATATCCAAGAGTAAGCCAGGAACCTTTTCCCACTTTCTGAAAGCTTAACCCCACACCTAGGATGTCTAGTGGCCGTTAACAAAATTTCAGTTCATATCCGATGAGCGTGTTGCTTTTGATTAATGAAACCTTTTTCGGAAACCAGAATTCATTGGCAATCAATGGTTCTACCAAGAAGTTACTCCAGAAATGATATCAAGTTTAAGATTAAAAAGACCTAGTAAACCATCGCTGTTGTATAAGGTCAAACTGCTTATCAGAAGGATCAAATTCACACTTTAAGGGATACTTTCTGTACCGAATATTCCTAAGATGACTGCTAGACTATGAGCATTCCCATCAAGTGGTCTATAAATAAGAGGGCCTTCGAACCAAAACCACTTAGTTCGATGAGAAAACCTAAACTTCAGTCTAAGGATTCAATAGTCGTTCACACAAAAATACTTCGTTGTAGTCGAATAAAATCGAACCATCTTGGTTGGGACTGTAAAAATGAGATGCAATAGTTCAAGTTTCTCCGTTTAGTCCTTCTTTATCGTAAATATTCTTCTTCCACTTGAAGAAGATTAAAGTCGTCTTCGAGACCTGAGAGGTAATTTCCCATGATACACTCTACATACTAACAGTATAAGTTCTTAGAGTGCACCTACAATTGTTTGTAATTAAAATTTAATTGAAATGAAGTGAAATAATAGCTTTAAACCGTTAGTGAATTGTAAGCTTATTTGAGGGAAATCAATTCATCCAGGGAGCAAAAACACAATCAAACGTGCAGTGGCATAGATCCACATCCCTTTTAATAAAAAAAAAAAACAAAAAAAAAAAAAATAAAAAAAAGGATTCCACCAAACCCTGTAAATGGAATCCGAAAAATGAGGGAGCCAAAGTCGAAACACTATGTCTGGAATTTAGTAGCAATTGCCCTCAGCGCTACCATGTGCAATGACAGGGCGGGGTGGTAACAGAAATGAGAACAAATTGAAGCGGGCATAAACGGGAGGAAGGCTACAGTTAAACATCTCTATTTACGAGTCCTTGCTTTTATCCTTTTAGATACGATTGCAGACATTTTTTTTTCTCTTCATTTTTCTGTTCTTGTTTTTTTTTTTTTTTTTTTTTATATATTTTTTCTTTGGCTTTTTAATGGGAAAATACGACCTGTGAAGCATGTGAGGGAGAGTTGGATAAACGGGAGACGTACGAGTATGCTAGTAGGGTAGAGAAACGTGTTAAACATTTGGAATGGCGTCCTTTATTCAGGCAGTTGCAGGTTGCATAACATCAACACATGAGAACAATGCACACTTTCACTTCATTCCCTTTGAATAGGGACAATGACTATGCGAGTGAGGTCTGTAGGGCAAAACGACGTCATGCGGAGTCGTTCAGTTGAGTTGATCTCTGGGTGGAATATCCACAAGTTAACAGTATTATAAAACAAGAGTCAGATGTGTCATAGAGGCCATTTTTGTTGTACTCCTTGTTACATGCATATATACATACCTATGTATGTACGTAAATGTACTGTTATTTGCCACTCAAGGCACAATCTGTCAAAAAAGCAACTACCACCTGCTTTAGTCGTTATGGAGAGAAAATATTTTTATGTAGCTCAATGGATCAAGTATCTGACGTTCACTATCGTACAAGAAATTGTTTCCTTACCTTTACCTTGTTACACAATACCTGAGGGCAACGCAGATTCTTTTGTTCATTCCAATGTTTGAGGTGAATACGCAAAGTATGCAGACACCGACACATTGGTGTAAGCAGTTCTTGTGGCTTACTTCTTAATTAACTTATTTACACTTTTCTCTCGCACAGTTTACGTTTAACATCATGGTTAACTGCTTTGCTTAAACGAAAAAGTTGTGGCTTTTTTTTGTAAATTAATCATCGTCGTCTTTTAAATAATGTGGTTTTCAGATTCACAACGGGATAATGCTTCTTCAAAAAGGCGGAAGAGGCTCTTTATTCCACAGAGCAGTATAGAGTTTCTTCTGTTAAGAAGGTTAAGTAAGATATGTTAACATCTTAGCATGCTAAAAGGTGATAAGCCATCGTACAAATTCTATGAAACTACGCAGGTGGGTTGAAGATAGTCCATGGAAGAGGAATTGAAATGTTTTTGATTCACCTGAGGCCAAATCTGCGTTAACTACGGTACCATAACAGTTTATTAGAAGCAAAAATTATGTAAGAGTGGATCAATAATCACAAACAAGAGAAAGCGCTACAAAATCACGCATCAGTGAACGCACATTGTCATTAAACATTAAATTTACATTACAGAATTGATTGTACTTCGCACCTACTATTTGACATTGCTCGACACATGCCACAAATATCAGATAAAATCTACGGCATCCTAAATCATTTTCATTGGAAAACAATCTCATAAATTTTGATAGCAGATTTTCTCTGCTGGCACAAGAATTTAAGCAAAATTTGTCGCTCACAACTTCATCAACATCACACCGCTCTAAGGAAAAAGTATGCCGAATGAAACCGAGGTCGATTTCAGCAAAAGGCAAACACTCACTCTTAGACCCTGCAATTTCAATGGAAGTCTTGGGGCTTTCTGTGGCTGTACGAATGCCTCAATTTTAGTGCGAGAGACCATCTCTATACTTCGCTTAGGTGGAGGCTATTCTTTTGACTTCCAAGCCGAATGACGACCCAAAGTTCCAGTACGTCATTGTTAAGCTCGATCGAAGGGATTTAGACTTCCTCCTCTAGCTACCAACAAGTACATGAAGTTAAAAAAAAAAAATCTTGTCAAGGTGTATAAAGAAAATGAGTTACACCGAATGCAACGCCTTATAGAAGGCCTCACAGCCCTATCAGTTTCTACGGCGTGTCCGTGACATCTCCGGATCTTCATTCAAGACATTTGGTTATCTTTTTCTTCGCGAAACTCTCATCTGTCACAGGCTACCCTTGCTGAGGTGGCCTATAAAATCTTCCTCACCTAAGTCATTTGCTGCGATACCACCACTATCTTCAGCAGCACAAAATTTCTGGCCAAAAAAAAGCCCAGCGAAGTACCAACCAGATCCTATTATTGAGTACCGAGTTGATCAGTGCACTCGTAAATTTCCGTTTGATGATAATAATATTGGGATTGGTCCAACTCATGGATATTGCATTATTCAATTTGTTTCGGTTTTTTGTGCAATAAGCAATTTAGTAATGTGTAAAACTTGTAAAAAAAAAACCGACAAGAGCTTAGGGGGAAAAAGTAAAACCACGCTAAGGTTAACTGTCAACCTAATTACAAAACTTCAAAAGTATTACGGTCTAGCGAGACATGAGACATCAAGATAATGTGGATGAAATGTATAAAGCAATCTGGGCTACATATTATTTTTTGAGTTCGACTGATAGTATCCAAATCATGCCGCGCAAAAGTTGAAGGAATGAATTTGACTTAGTTCAAGCACGACTATCTTCCACTTGATTCAAATGTTCAAAAAACTCTGAAGCCAATATACGAGAATTTGTCTTGGCGTGAATTGCTTCATAGATGTAAGGGTAATAATACGCAGAATAACAACCAAAGCTACAATGGCTTACTTTGGCATTTGAAAGAGTTTGGCATCAGAGTCTTTTGTCGAAAATGCCTTTGGATCGATGACTCTCTTCTTTAGTGGATTAGAAATTACTTTCGGAACGTTCAATTCAAGTTCTTTTGGTTGGTTTCAAGTCTGATGCTCACAAAATAAATGCTGGTGTGCCCCAGGGCGACATTTTGTCTCCGACAATCTTTTTAATTTTCATCAACGATCTCTTGTCTGCTACTTTCTGCTTTTCATATTCGTTATCTGACTGACGGCCCTTCTCTTCGGCTGTAAAACGGGAACAACAGCGTATATAAAGCTTCTTAAATTCTGATATTAACAGCATAACCAATTGGGGAACTATCAACAGAGAAGAATTTAATGCTTCCAAAATACATTCCATATGAATGTCACTTGCATCGTCGAAACCGAAAAACTTTCCATTTTTGGTATGTGTGTCAATGACATCTTACGTTTGAATGACCACATATACGGTATCGTCAAAAGTGCTGCGAAACATCTAGGTCTCCCCAACCGAAGTAAGAAATATTTCAACCCCCTTAATCTGGCCTCAATATTTGATATAAAGCATTCATCCGTTCAAAATTGAAGTACAATGCCCACATCCGTTCAGTTGCTCCTAAAACATCTCTGAACCTGCTAGATAGAATTGAAAACCATAAGATAAAACTCGGGTGATAATAATATCAGTCAGTCAATTCACACCCTCGAACACCGACGTAATGCTTTCTGTCTCAGTTTGTTTTATCGCTATTTCCACCACCAGTGCTCCATTGAGATCGCCATTTTCGGACGTACTCTAAAATATCGTGATTCCTAAGCCGTACACCTCGCTTATGGAATGCCCTGCATTTAAATACTGTGTACACTTTTCTTCCTTAATTTCCTTCCGCCGAGCTGTGTACAAACATTGTTAGGGTACACAAATCCCTTTAGCACCCGCTAGTTGCAAATCCCACACTTAATCTCAGGAGCAGATTTTTTGTGTTTCTTCCGACTAGTTGTCGATATATGTGGCTGCCAACTCATGGACCTAGGTTCCCACTGCAGTACCTCACCTCTTCTAAGAGTAGCTCTCAGTAAATGCCATCAATGATGTCTACACAAGCCTGTGTACACTGCCATCACCCTTCCGCTCAAGGCAATCCGAACACCACGGTATTCAGTGCTTCATCACCTAGAAACATCTGGTACATTGATTTACTGTTCTATGACCAATTCCACCAAAGTACTACATGCTGGATAAAACAGAGTTCCAATGCATGGTGAATGATTGCATTTGTCGACCTTCAGTGGTCCAGTTCTCTTTAGAGGAATAGGAAGAGGTATAAAGAAAGACAGCACAATTCTACCTTGCGGTGACAACAAACGGCTCAGCGACGTAACACTCCTCGATATGAAACCTCTGCCACGTCCCCGCGCATCCAACTGATACTACCAAGTAAGTCAACTTTTACTCACCTCGACCTGTCCCGTGCGTATCACCAAATCCCCATGGCACCAGAGTATGTACCGAAAACCACAATTATAACCACATTTAGGTTATACGAGTTTGACGCCGCCCAAACCCCACAGCGTGTCGTCGACTCTATATTCAGCGATTGGGATTTTGTCCTCAAATATATAGACCGCATGCTCATAACGTCAAACTCACAATAAGAACACAAGAAGCATCTAAAGAAGATTTTCAAACATCCTGACCAAAACGGCATCATCCTAAACAGACACAAGTGTGAATTCGGAAAATAAGCAATGACATTCCTGGGGTATTAAGTTGAAGATATCGGCAGTGCACTTAACTTCTTCAGGCTTAGCATGCCACACGCTGTGTCACACTAAGCACCTCTTTGCAAAATGCTTCATGACTCAACAATAAGGGCAATACACTACTAAAATGGACACCATCTTCCATCCACATTACTTCCTAAACTCCGAGTTGTGTCTCATGACCGACGCTTGGGGCAGTACTTCTCCAGATGGTCGAGGGGAAAACCAAACCTCTCTAATTTTTTTCTAAGGCTTTATTTGCGAGGCAACAGAAATCCAGCACTTTCGATCGTGTTTTGTTAGAAATTTAGTTGGCAATCATCGAAGAACGGTCTTGTGCTGTATGCACTGATCACAAACCACTGACAATTGCCATCCGTAACCCGCCATCAACATTAGAGACACCATAACGACAATGATATTTGGAATTCATCTCTCAATTTTTCACCGATATTCGTCATATCAACGGATCTAAGAACGCTGCAGCAGATGAAATTTCCCATAATGCAATTATTGACAACCCGATAAGCATAGACTACGATGCCATAGCCAAGGCACAAAAGACAAGCCCAGAGCTAAAAAAGTTTAAATCGATAAGTTACATAAATTTCACTAACTTTGTTCTTTCTGGTACCGAAACAGAAGTGGTCTGCGACATAACTTCCGGGTGAGGTCGCCCTTTCATACCTAAGGCATTCAGGCTAACCGTCTTCGAAACCGTGACTTCATTGCCTGTCGACCTCCTTGGACTTCGTTCAATGGTTAACGAATCCGGCACCACACCTGCAAAGCTAATGTTCGGCAAAATTTGATTGAGACTTTTCAACGACTTGCACCAGCCCGTACTTCGACCAATGTGATCCCTACCAGACACTTGATTTCATACGGCAAGCGTGAACAAAGAAAAGACGGCTACTTTCTAAAATATTCTAAAGAAGAACTAAAGTACAAGTCATAGAAAAACAAGGAAATTTCGACTTAAAAAAGTAAGTATTTGCAGCAATTAATTTCGTAGCGAAGTACTTGCCTTACCCCCCTTATTGAAATATCGGCTCTTTATTTTCTTACCATCAATGGCCAAGATGACGATGTCTTTTTGACTTACTACGAACTCCACTCAAAGACAATATTATATCGCGACCAGTGAATTGATTAGAAAGATTGTGCTCTATGACTCCACTCAAATATCCTTTTGTGAGGCTTTGATGTATCCTATGGCCCAAAAATTAATAGATATGATGAGCTTTTTTAAAAGTAAGCCAGGAAGTCATATACCTAGTGTCGTATAAGAGTCAAAGAAAACGAATTGAGGCTCTAGTATACCAGCAGTACTAATACCAACGTTATGAAGAGGAATTTCATTTACGTGTGAAAAAGTGATTGCACCGAACATCTCTAGTATCCTTAGAATTGCATATAAGATTTCCTTGAATCCATTTGTGCTTAATAATGCAGTTTCATGTCATCATAAGCCCAAATATTACCCATCTGCTGCAGCAACTTTATTTCATTTTTCTTTGGTAAAGGAATCGTTTCTCTGCATCCTCCTACACTTCATTTTCAAAGCCGCACACAACTTAACTTTGGAGTACTTTTAACATCAAGTTAGAAATCAGAAGCCAGCTTGTTGCACATCACAGGGATACGAGTATAGTTTCCTCGAAATTCAACTACAGAAACTTCACCTTGCAGTTTGGGTACCAAGTATGCACTTTAAAGGGCAAATTCCAACCAAAAAGCAGCCAACTCAACAATTAATTGTATCACGCTCCTTTCTCATCATGACATCGTCTAATTAAGACTTTCCAGATAAACTGGAAACTATTTGACATAAAACTCCAGTTGAAGTTTTGCAACAGCTGATGTCTTGTTTCTTAATGCCCCAACTACTTCAAGGCACCGCAAGACGTGATCCTATGTTTAGTTAATCTAAAACACTATCCGTACAGCTATAGTTCTCATGATGAAAATTTGGATAGCAGATTTCATTTCATGATTCTGTAAATAGAGTTGATTACGATACTCCTTGTCACAAGTTCCCTTCGTAAATGCATTGAGAAACTTTTGTAGATTTTAAAAATCAGTGACACGTATCAAATCGCAATTCGCATTTGAATTCGAATCCCACGCTCGGAGAGACTATTCATACTTGTAGTGTCTCTTGAAATTCAGTCAGACACGAGATTTCAAAACTGAAATCACACTTTGATCTATGATCTGAGATTTGTTGATGCTGTCGCTTTAATGACTCTAGCTGTGACGAATGCGAAATCCCTAGTCAAATACGGTTTAATTAAAATTTGTTTACTATTCAATTTGCCACTTAATTATTTCTGCTTGCGTTAATTTGCTTATTAGGCATCCATATAGTACGATAGCGTGTGTATCGTGGCAACATGTTTTCACTTTCATATTCAACGAGCGCGTGTTATCCGAGCAGGGGCGTACAGTACCATAGTGTGTGCGGATTTAATGGAATACCCCCAATTAAGACATCCGCCACTTAATCGAATCCTTTATCCACCAACATCATACTGCTTCTCGTATCATGGCCATTCACAGTCAAATCACATTCCATAGCAGCAACGAAATGTATCTATTGATAGGTTGAGTGCCTGTTTCGCATCCATAGATATTTATGTTATGAATATTGACACTAACGATGTAGCCAATGTTGTCGGGAGTAGTAAACATCAAGTTAATGAGTTTCTATTTCACCGGATTCGATTTGATTGGCACTGAAGTTACGTCCGTAGCTGAATTCCAATCCGAATCCGCATCTTTCGTCTTGTCATTTTGGGGTTGTGTTTTTGCTGATGTTGGGTGCGTCTTTTCGTTAAACTAATTGCTATCCTCAGCACAAAGAAATTGACATGGATTCCATCTGTCGAAGTAATGTCGAACGAGTGAGTTTCGATATGAGCCAACAATATATCTTATTCTTGCTTGAGTTTTTCTTTTTTCCTACGTCAAACTATACTCTTCAATTTTTTATGGCAAAAACGGGATACGTATCCAGATATAAGAATGTGTAGACCAGTAGACCACATGTAGACGGAAGGCCCTAGATGTAACCGCAGCTATCCGTTGCTTTACCAGGCAATACGAGTATAACTGGCCTTGGCTTCGGTTTCAGCTTTTGCGCTTTATATGGTAGTATGTGCGAAAGAGGTGGAAGTTAATTGGAATTAACGTAACATAACCTGGGGGTTGGCGACGAGTTAATGGAGAGAAACTTTCTAAACAAGAATTAAGCACGAACACATCACACATGAAGAACGACGACACACCATCCCCATTGCGTTACACCGAATGAAAGAACGAACACAAACCATATAACACATCCTTAAACTCAGAAGGGTTGAAAAATTCTAGAAAATCGCTGATGACATTCAAGAGAAAGTTTCCTCGTTTCCGTCAGCGTGACATAGACAAATAGATCCGCAAAGATGTGAATGGATAAAATTTTACAGATTTCTAGATATTATTAATAGAAATATCTACCTAAGTGTCTAAGTATCTTGGAAGATGAATGGAACTATGATTTTGAAAAAATATAATTGGCTTAAGGGGATTTGTAGTAGGTTTGTTGATTTATGGGGATTTTATTGAGGTTATTGGTAGGGGTGCCGCTTACGGCAATGAATTGTATCTTTGGAACGTATATCACTTTCACTCGACAATGAAAGACAACAGGAACATCGCCATGAACAAGAGCGTTACTAATGTTGCCCCAGAGACAAGGTGGAGGTGTATCAAGCTCTACGGATGAGCTTGTATTTCCAGGGGCGATGGAGAAAAGTTGTGTTTGTGATAATTTATTCAAAGCGCTCAAACGACTTTCAGTCGTTTCCGCGCATCGGTGGTGCTTTAAGAGGTTATCCCTTTGTTATTACCTATTGGATGGGAATTTACAATAGATCCTTGGGGGATAAAAGGGATTATTTTCCAAAGAAAATGATATACCCTTTACGTTGGTTCTAGTTCTTGAGGTGTCCAACGGTGCATGCAAAGAAGACAATCTACAGAAGCAGGTCTTCTTTCTTATATAACCTTATCAAGATGTAAATGAGTTGTTTTTGCTGTACCCGATTGCTAACCTTTTCATAATGTAAGTAGCATTTAAGAGATAAGCTCTTCCAATGGAAAGCTTCCTTGTATACTAAAAGCCGGTGATGTATCCGAAAACGACTAAATAATCACGGTCCGAAGGAACTTGATTCAAAAGGTAATCGCTGATTATTCGTGAGAATGCTTCTCATCGGCCTTTCGGGCTCTCACTGATGAAGATAAAATGATGACTACCACGACATTATTCGAAAGCGGGATTGTGGGATGACAGTTGTGTCAGTGTTAAATTCATACAAAATTGGCTAATCAAGAAATAACTACCAGGCTCTCTTTCTCGAATGTTTAAGGATAAATATGCTATTAGTAGAAGAAATGATTATATGGTATCACTCAAGTATTGAGTAAGCAAGAAAGAATGCTCTGAAGAGGCTGATAAAGACTGAAAAACGAAGATTCGAAATATACTCCTGGACCTCATGTGTAGTGTAAGGTCTATTGATACTGGCACTTCCTTATTAAAAAATAAACTCACTGTTGTGTTTTTGAGCGGCTCTATCAAGAATTTGTTACATCCAAACAGTCGTAAAATGTGGAGCTTGAATGGGCCAGGGTTCAACCACACAACTATACAAAATTTCTAGCTAATCGGTGGAGGTATTACAAATCAACTTTGTAATGGCCTAAATTATGCTTTACCTTCACAGTTTCAGATTGTTATGCATCTCACACAAGAAACATAAACTTGCATGCATACATAGATAAAGAAGAAGAAAATAGAAAAGTATCGAGGTTCTATGAGGTTTGGCTTTGATGAAAAAAATACTCAAAGAGCCTCTTGGAGATCATCCAAAGTTCTTTCTTCACGGAAGCTTTGGAGACTACGGAAGAAGTGGAAATCTGAAGAATAAGGTGGATGTACCATTTTTTCCTAACCGAATTCCTGTAACTGTGTGCAAGTTTTCTTAGCTGTATGAGGGTAACGTTATCCTAATGGAATAGAACATCTCTACGAATAACCACAACTGGACGTTTCTGCTTTAGTGTCGATTTTAATCTGCACAACTGTTGGCAGTAGAATTCTGCGGTGATAGTCCAGTTACGAGGCAACAGCTCAAAATAGATTATTCCCTCAGCATCCCACCATACAGATAGAAACACCTTGAGCGGATGAGGTCTATCTCTTTGATGTTGGGCTGGCCTGTCATTGTTTGTTGTTGACGTTGAATGTTGTTGTAAAGAACCCCTTTTTGATATCCGAAAACGCTCTGTTTCAAAAACGGTTATTGATTTTGTCAGAGAACTGTAGTTTACACTTAGTCTTGTTTTTTATAATGACTCGGATGACAAGCGTGGATATAGAGAATATTCGCCGGCTTAAAAGTTATCAGTTGTCTGAGTAGGTCCACGTCTGTAAATACAGAGAACCTGTTTTGGAACTAAGTGAAACTTATTGTTTTTTTTTCACAGCGGTCTCCCCATTTACGTACGTAGCGATGTAGCTTACCAAACTCTATTACATTGTAGTCCGTGTTTCAATCTGGAATTCAATTTCGTGTGGTTGAAATTCCACTCCGTACGCAAGTTATCCAACTGATTCATCGTAAGGTTTGACTTATAATGTAAAATAAAATCAATAAATTTGAAAGCAAACTTAAAATCTTTATTATCGGTTAAAAGAACAATTCATGTCATTTACTTCATGAAAGTAACTTTTTATTTGTAAGGTCTAATTTTGGGATACTCGTTCGAGCATAGCGACTGGTATCTCGCGGATAACACGAGTAATGCTGGCTTCGAAGGCGTCAATGGTCCAAAGGTGTGATATCGCACGATCTAGGAGACCAATTTACCGTTGCAAAATGTGAAATTTAGTGCTCACCAAATTTATTTCTCAACAAGTCCATTGTTTCATGCTCTGTATGGTTCGTAGCGCCGTCTTGTTGAAATCAGAGCTCACCGAAACCATGTGCTTGAATTTCAGAAAGCACATAGTCCGTTAACATAGCGCGATAACGGTTACCATTGATGGTGACATTCTGATTTGCCTTATTTGTGAAGAAATATGGACCAACGATTCCACCAGTACATAAACCACACCATACAGTTGTTTGTACCGATATAATGGCAGCTCTTGGTACTCTCCGGGTTGCTCATCAGCCCAGATATGGCAAGTTTGTTTGTTAATGTATCCATTGAGCCAGAAATGGGCTTCATGAATGAACAAAATTTCACGATAAAACACCTGATTTTCTCTGAGTTTTTCCAGAGCCCATTCACTGAAAATATGATGCAAAGTCAAGTCGCCTGACTTTAATTTTTGCACAAGTTTAATTGAGGCCAATATCCTCACGTAAAATACGCCAAGTTGTCGAATACGCCAAGCCAAGCTACTAAGAACCACGACATATCGATTCGTCACGGTCTTCGCGTATACTCTTAGCTACAGCTGCTATAGTCTCTTCACTACGTACTGGATGTGGCCTAACCAGTCGAGTATCATGCACTTATGTAAACTGGGACTCAAATTTTCGAATGGTATTGGCAATAGTGGTTTCAGTAGGTCGATTATGAGCACCGTAAATTCCTCAAATCGCACGAAAAACATTTCCCACAGAACGCTGATTTTCGTAATTTAGCTGAACAATTTGGAGACGCTGTTGTGATGTGAGTCTTCTCACAATGATTTGCCAAACAATACTAAACAAAAATAATAAAGTCATTTGATAGAAGTGACGCGTGATCAGTCAAAAAAAGCCTATTGAAAATCAAACCTCACGATGAATCACCCTATATATTAGTTTCCTCATACTGAAATCGGGATTACAGGCCATTTCAAAATACACAATTCTGGGTGGCTCCGACATTCTAGACAGACCACACCCGAAGGACGGTGTGTTAAGAACATCGCTGCGAAAAAACAAACTTGACCCAGGTTGTTAATGAGCCCACGCGAATACCTGAAGTTGATAGTGCTATAGCCAGCACCATAGACTTGCTTATAACTTCTCATCCTAGAAAGTTCACCATTGATGTGCTATCCCCTCTTAGTTCGTCAGACCACTGTGTTAGAGAAAAGATTCCCAAAAGAACCATACGGTAACAACACGACAAAGCCAATTGGAGCGGACTTTTAACTGGTCATTATGCTTCCTCAATAACGACTTGAATGCCGCTGCTGGTATGATCATATTCTTTTTGGAATTAGATCCACTATGCCTCATTGGATAAAGTGTATCAAGACAAAAAAAAAAGACTTGGTACGACCCGAACTGTAGAGAGGCTGTCAGATCAAAAAAGGAGTATCGGAGACAGAAGGAAGCCCTGGGGCATATCAGCATTTATTTTGTGAATATCAGCCTTGAAACCATCCATGACAACTTGAATTTAACGTTTTGGAAGATAACATTTAATCCATTGAGGAAGAGAGTCGTCGATGCCAAATACACCCATTTTTGACAAAAAAAACCTGATGCTAAACTCCGCCAAATGCTTAGAAATATTAACTGTAACTGTCTTGCTTTCTTATCAGCAGTGTCATCCACGTGGGTATCAAGGAAGCATAACGACCAGTTAAATTTCCTAAAGAAGTTGTTAAGTACACTTCAATTGGCTTTCTCGTATTGCCATACGGTTCTTTAAGAATCTAATTCTCTAATTGTGTGGTCGGTGTACGAGAAATTAACTAATATGATGAGCCTAGAGGGGAGAGCACATCAACGATGAACTTATAAGGGTGAGAGATTCAAAACAAGGCCGGAGTGTTGGTGGTATGTATAGTATACCAACGTCTGGTATTCTCGTGGGCTCATTTACAAGCTGGGTCAAGTAGTTTTCAACATCGGAAATCTGAACACACCGTCCTTCGGGTGTTGCCTGTCCAGAATGTCGAAGCCACGCCGAATTGTGTATATTGAAGTCGCCTGTAATTATATTTCAGTATGAAATACAGGGATATAGTATAATACAGTCAGACAGCGAGCGCATCAAACTCTTTAAGGGTCGAATTATGGATCATATTGTGGTGGAGTTTGGTAATCTATGATACATCAGTACTCACGTAAATGGTGCCAGATAGCTGCAGATCAGAGAAATCTAAGAGGTGTGGGCAGGGATCTACTTGTGTTTCACTAATGCCCAAACAGGTGGTCTATATTTACAGACATAGATGTGCACAGAAAAGTTATTACTTTTTAGAATATCCTAGTTACAGTCACAAAAAAAAAAAAAACACCGACAATGTTAAGCATGTTTGCATCAAGTATTTTCGAGAGAGGAAAGCTACAGCAACGCAAATAATGAGAAGTTTATCGATACAAACAAACAAATTTTTACATTGTGGTTGTGACTATGCTGGTCCCATCGCTACAAAACTAAAATTTAAGATGAAAACTTATCAAACTAAAGACTACATATCGCTATTCGTGTGTCTTTGCGCAAAGGCAATACACTTAAAGCTAGTAACTGATCTTACTACGAAGCGTTCCTCGCAGGTCTTTCATGTTTCATCACTCATATACTCCGACATTGGTACAAATTTTCCCCATGCTGCCAACCAGTTGTCCAAAATGCATAAAATCACTATGTACCATCACTTGGTACTTCATTCCCTCTTCAGCACCATGTTTTAATGGCTTATGGGAAGCAGGGGTACATTCAGTTAAGCATACATCTCAAACGTGTGGTGGGTTCTGATTTAAACAACTTCATACTCTTCTTACTCAAATGAAATTGGTCTCCTCTATGACAGACTTCTCAAAATGATTTAAATCTATTAAGCCCAGCTATTTTCATTATAAGTGAATCTCTTAAAATCGTTTGTCTTTTTTGCAATCACTGCAAATACAAGGCTACTGAAAGCGGTGGAGTATAGACTATTTGACTTCGCTGCAACAACGTCCTCGATGGTTGAAACCACACCGCAATTATTAAGTTCATGATTTTGGTACCAATCAATGATTTGCTTTCTTGATTACTACCAAAATAACACCTAGAAAATGGGCTATAGGATGAGTCCTCAACATCCATCCTGGAAAAGACGAATATGTCAGAGTACACTTTGCTGCTTACCCTAAATAATTTGTTCAGAATTTGTATGTAAAGAAATTGTGGAGAATGGTCTTAGTCCGTCCACAACAGTTTTGTCCACTTGAAATTTGACCATGGAAGAGGTAAGTACCAAAATAAACATTTGTATACTTTTCATCCTTTTTCAAGTGCTGGACCATCATTATCGCCTCAGGATCTAAACATAAACGACTTCCTTTAGTATTAGTACCATTTGCCAACTGCTGACACTTGCAAATTGACCCGTCCCTCAACAAAAAACAGTTGCTAACATTCTGTCCTGAACGCTTTCAAAATTTGTTTTGTAAGCACAGATAATTCTCAATACTTCTTCCATTCTTCTTACTGTTTTTTAAAGCTGCCTTGGATGCTACATCTTTCAACATCAAATGCCGATACAAAAAAGAGAATTTCAACAAACACATTAGCATACATATTCAATTTTCTATATTTTACTCTGCCTCATGGTCTTAAACGAAAAGCAATTTATGCTGAAAGTCCAGGTCTAGGATCAAGTAAAAATATTTGCTCAGTTCCCTCATAATTATTCAGAATTCTTAATTGCCAGTTCTTTCCTTGAAGTATGTAAAAAAAAAAAAAAAAATCGGTTAAACTATGTTTTCTGTATCCCTAGACGTATCCAGGTTATATCCGTACTCGTTCGTTGTTTCTGCTTCCCTTGGTAGTTAAATAAATCTCGAAAATGGATAAAACAACTATCAAGGGAGGTAGGAAGATTCTTTCAAAGGTCCCAATACTCGTCATTTTACTAATACGCGTTCTCGAATATTGACAGTTTCGACATATGAAAATTCGGGAAATCGAAAAACTCAAGAATTTTCTTCTGAAGCAGGACGTTGCCCTGTTTACTATGTTTTTCAGTCGTAAAGTTCTTCGTCTTTTTTATTATATTTCGGAGGATAAGTGCAGAGTATGAAGATACTTCTCAATTTGGAAACTAAAGCAAAGCTCGTCCCTGTGGAAATAAAGTTACGAGTATTGCAATGGAAAACTTGGATAAACGTTGATTTTTATTTTCTACTACTATTTTTTGTGGAGTGTTTTCTACGTAGCATGGAAGTTGAATGGAGCACACGAGACCTACCCACCCTCATTCGTGCCACATCACAAAGCCCGAATTCGCGTAAAATTTTACGAACTCAATTGAAAGTGTGAAAAATGTCAGAAGTTCAAAATGATATGCATGCATGCATCTATCCGTATGTATGTGCGAGTATACTCGTATGTAATTCGCATACTATTAATGAGCGAATAAAAATGCATGGAATAACAAATGAAATGTGAAAAAAGCTCGTAAAAAGGAAAATATAAGAAATGGAAGTTCCCTGTTAACTAAAGACGGACACAGACGGAAGAAAAATCGAATATCTTTAATAGATTTCATAGAAATATCGATATCTGTGATGAAATGTGAGGAAGCTGTGTATGTGAAGATTATGCAAATGTTTAAATATGACCAGGTGGAAGTTTATTGGTGTTTTTTTCTTGAATGGGTTCCTCAGAGACTAGTTCATTGTACTTCTTGTACGTTCCTTTTACTGAAATTTCTCAGTATTTCCACAAAGGATGAAAAATCACTTTAGTGATAAAGTTCTTCACAGATGTAGTGCTCTGTGGTGTGTCACAACAATCCTAGCAGGATGGTGAGTCACTTATGCTCAGCACACTTAAGTGCTTAGCAAACCGTCTCGATAAATGTTCGTTTAGTCTGGCGGCAACCTATAGAGTCTTGTCAACTACGACCATGATCATATGAAACTTGACTGTCAGTGGAAGCCCTTACCCAATCCCAACGTAGCTTTTTAATCCATAAAAACTTGCCTAGCTAGTTTAGCAGAGATTTCATTTTTAATGGTAAAATTATGAACTGCGACCCAACCAATACTCAGTAGAATCTGCTTTTCGATTTAACAATGAAGACTTGCACTCTCAACTAGCTTGGAAGCCGTGGAAGTATTTAGTGAGTCTTTAACCTCATCTTGGCTTTAGCTACAATTGCAAATGGTTTACTAACTCCACTGATTCGTTATCATCAGGAAAGCGTATATCTCCGCTTCGAAAACAAACGCAAGTTGAGTTAGAGAGACTCCATCGTAGCATCTAAATCGTAAATCTATTTTGGACCCAGCCTTTCTTGGCTCGGATTCTAGCCGAAACCAATCCTGAAGACAAGGTCAACAAAACTCCAGTGAATGTTGTACCAAAGATCGTAAATCTATTTTGGACCCAGCCTTTCTTGGCTCGGATTCTAGCCGAAACCAATCCTGAAGACAAGGTCAACAAAACTCCAGTGAATGTTGTACCAAAGACCATTTCTCTTTGAACTGAAGATGGTTTTGAGAATGCAATCCATGTGGCGAATTTCAAGGGGAGGGAGATTTATTAGAGCAAACCAGAGCTAAGCATGATAAAAAAAAGCCCCCATGCCGTAGAGAGAGACTGTGCTTTGGAATTTCGTAAAAGCAGCTGTAATGTATTTTCTTGAAAGCTTGTTCCACCAGACAACTGAATGAGAGAATATAATTTACCTCCAAACTCCCTTCAACTTCCATAAGGCTATAAGAGATTTAAAGGCTTAAGCAAGCAGTTTGGAGAGGATTCATTAAAGCCTATCACTAACTCACTAATCGAGCCCACTAGCTCGAACGTACACGTTTAAACTTTGGAGAGTATTAAACAGTGAATCGAACAAAATGTGTCATACTAGTGGAGTCACCGCCACGTTGGGAAATCCCTTTTCCCTTAGCCTTCACATATTGGCCAGAGTCATTGCTTTGCTTTTATCTGCAGAACTAATGACTTGTCTACGACGTGTTGTCTAATCGAGTTGCACATGCCGCCAAAAGTTTAATTGTCGGATCCATCTTTAATGTTGATGAAAATGCCCATAGCTTATTTTTTCTATTCGAGTGCCCATTCAACTCTGCCCACTAGCTGCATGTTGCATTTTAGATAGAGGAAGCATTCGCAAAAAAGTTTCCCACACGTAAGGTTTGAGCATTTTGTCCATGATCTCCAAGATAATGAAATTCAGACTAATAGATTTGAAGTTCTTTGCAAACGTGGAGTCATCGTTTCCATTTTCAGTACAAAATTACTCTCGGTATGCATACCAGTGCTTGGCTAGTACTGAAGATTATCTTCAGAGTTACCAACAACTTGCATATACAAGTACCTTTTAGCAGCATTAGTGGAAGTGTGTCATCGGATCCAACCAATTTGAAGCCATCAGAGAAAACAGTATTGTGTTTGGTAGCCTCATCCCTCACATAAACCGATGACAAATACTAGGTTTCATGTGTATTGCTACTAACTTGCAGCTTGCTTAATAAAAGCTGGTTGCAAACTACAATAGTTCAGATGAGGCTACCTAGAAAGCATGATACAAAAAGTCTTAGTTTTCAAGTCAGTGTAGCTGACACCAGATTTTTTGAGTAGTCTGGCTGATTTCCCATTTTTGAAGACTCTGACTAGTCTGCGACGGTTTTGATCTCTTTAAAAAAGTGACGTACTACAAACTTTAAATGAAAACGAGTGAAATTCCTTAGAATTTCTTTCAAAATGAGGATGTGATGGTTCGTAACAAACGCAATTCAAGCAAAATTTTGAAAACAACTCTGATTCAGATGCAAACATCTTCCAATGGGTTCTGGAGAAGATGCGCCAAGACGATGAATTTCATCGCCAAATCATCTCCAGTGACGAAGCTCATTTTTGGCTCAATGGGTTCATCAATAAGCAAAATATGCGTTATTGATCGGGTGAAAACTCACATGTGCTTCATGAATCACCACTTCATCCACAAAAAATAACTATTTGGTGCGGTTTGTATGCCGGTGGCGTTATTGGGCCATATTTTTCCCTCGACGATAACGATCGTCACGATACTGTGAATGGTCAGCGTTATCGCGCCATGATCAACGATTATTTTTGGACCGAATTGGAAGATATGGACTTAGACGACATGTGGTTTCAACAGGATGGTGCTACAAGCCACATAGCACACGTTACAATCGATTTATTGAAGAGGAAGTATGGTGAGCGTGTTATCTCAAGACATGTGCCAATCGATTGGCCGCCTCGTTCGTGCGATTTAGCGCCGCTTGACTATTTTCTGTATGGCTACGTTAAGTCATTGGTTTAAACCAACACGCCGACGACGTTGGAAGAGCTTAGAGCTAACATTGAACGCGAAATAGCGGCCGCTTCGGCCGAAATGTGTGGCCGAGTCGTTGAAAATTGGGTCCAAAGAATCGACTGCTGCAAACGTGCCCGCGGTGGCCATATGAACGAAGTCGAGTTCCATTCATAAATGTTTTGATTGTACTTCAAGCCAATAATAAAGTTTTTGAAATATCTCAAATGGTTTGCCTTTTATTTAAAAAAAAAAAAAGTTGTCAAGTCGTTATTTGAAAACCCTATATTTAAGTAACCAATGGAAGAATGTCGGCTTGGCGGAGTCGCTTAGTCCGTCAAGTAATTTGGGTATTTGAGAGGGCTTTCCTTAAGGTTTGTCTTCCATTATACAAAACATAATCTGAGTACCTAAAATTATATCCGAATGAGGTCTTGTGCAATAGGGCGAACTTAATAAGCGTGAACAATTCGTTCATTCGGAAGGTCTAATTTTGGGGGACTCGTTCGAGCATAGCGACTGGTATCTCGCGGATAACAAGAGTAATGTTGGCTTCCAAAGCGTCAATCGTAGTTGGCTTATTCATGAAGACCTGAGACTTTACATATCATCAGGGAAAACAGTCCAAAAGTGTGACATCGCACGATACGGCCAATTTACCGTAGCAAAACGTGAAATTAAGTGCTCACCAAAATCATTTCTCAACAAGTCCATCGTTTCCCGCGCTGTATGGCTCGTAACGCCGTCTTGTTGAAACCAGAACTCGCCGAGACCATGTGCTTGAATTTCAGGAAGCACATAGTCCGTTTATATGGCACGATAACGGTTACCATTGACGGTAACATTCTGATTTGCCTCATTTTTGAAGAAATATGGCCCAATAATTCCACCAGCCTATAAACTGCACCATACCGTTGTTTTTAATAGATGTAATAGTAGCTCTTGGTATGCTTGGGGTTGTTTATCAGCCCAAATATATATGGTAATTTTGTTTATTAACGTATCTATAAAGCGAGAAATGGGCTTCATCACTGAACAAAATCTCACGATAAAACACCGGATTTTCATTGAGTTTTTCCAAAGTCCACAGAAAAATTGACGGATATTCAAGTCGCCTTGCTTCAATTCTTACACAAGTTGAATTTTGTACGCTTTTAGGCCGAGATCCTCACGCAAAATACGCCAAGTTGTCGAATACGCCAAGCAAAGCTGCAGATAACGACGACGAATCGATTCGTCACGGTCTTCGCATACACTCTCAGCTACAACTGCTATTGTCTCTTCGCTACGTGCTGGATGTGGTCTAATCCGTCGAGTAACATCCACTAATGTAAACTGCGACTCAAACTTGCAAATGGGATTGGCAGTAGTGGTTTCAGTAGGTCGATTATGCGCACCGTAAGTTTCTCGAATGCACGAAAAACATTTCTCATAGAACGCTGATTTTCGTAATACAGTTGTTTGGAGAAGCTGTTGTGATATGAGTCTTTTTATGATGACTTGCCAAACGATACTGAACAAAAATTACAAAGCAGTTTGATAGGACTCGTGCGTAATCTGTCTTAAAAAGCCTATTGGAAATCAAACCTCACGATGAATCACCCCTTAGAAGAAGAAGCGATTGCGCTGTCTGACTCAATTCAAAGTATTGTTTCCTTGCATCCTCATACTGAAACGGTTACTGCCGGTGATCTCGCATTCAGCAAAATTTGGACAAACAACATTTAAAGGGCAGTATTTTCTGCTCTTCGCTGATTATCTAATGTTGCCAGTCGTGCCGCCAAGACACTGGACTTGTTTTTGACCTCTCAGAGTAGTCAGCTTATTTCTCGTACATAGACCGTCCAGGTAGAGAAAGAAGAGACTGAATGTCAACACAGAAAAGCCAGTTGAAGCGGACTTGACATTTTCATGAGGCATTTCAACTGATTGTTATGTTTCCTAAATAACGACGTGGATACCATTGCTAATATTATCACAAGCACTTCCAGATTGTGCCATGTTTCTGTCTACACTTAGGTGCGTCGGATATTTAATGGAAGCAATCTACTTTCGCGTTCGTGTAGTACCTAGGGCATTAAGAGAACATAACTTACACAAACGTTTCAGCAATACCACTGCGTAAGCATTTTTGTCATTTGATGCTAGTATGCCCCAGGGGTATGTTCTATCTCCAATATTATTTTTAATTTTTCTTAATAATCTCCCGTCATTTTTTGATGATGGTAATCTCCGTTCTCGAACTGCTTATTATTTTCCGTGATACCTTAAATAATAACACTGTGCGGATTTAGGATATCAAGATCGTAAGGAAGGCACCAATTTTAAAAGGCTCTAGAACTGGAAGCCATAAGAATTTCAATTTTCAATTCTGCTTGTTCGAGAATAAATGTCCTCAAAAGTCCCGCTGGCGTAATTATAAAAAAGGTAGCATCATGAAGGAAATTTGTGATTTTGAAGATTAACTTAAAAGGATTAACCATTTCCGCGGTCCAGGTTCTCTAGAACATGTGAGAGACGTGAATGCAACACTAGAGAAAAGAAAAAAGGTATTCGATACAAATACAGTGTTTCAATTTTTATGCAGCCATGGAATATTCTTAAAAGGAATTTTCAGACAAAATTATTTGGAATCACGGCGGTATGAATAAGATATTGTGACAGACAGTCTGCCAACTTACAGGAAAGAAGTTGAATATTATTAAAAGAGCTACACTTTAAGATGAAACCTTACTTCAAATTCGAATAATAGTACGGGACCGGAGCTATTCACTATTTGAATGGAGTTCAAGTAGAGCGGAAAATGGAAGCAAAATTCAAATTGGTTAAAATTGTTCAAAGTTTAAGCGATGAGGGCGAACAATGACATTGAGTTGAAGCAGCTTCTTAATAAGGAAGACAAACAGTATTCGTTCAATTACAGAACACATTCCATTTAAGATTATTAGGGAGATACTTTAACGAGGCTGTTGTTACAGTGCTAAACCACAAATAACAAACAAATCCTGTTCATAGAAGATAGTAAGTCAGATTTTGAGAAAGGTTACAGAACGTACGAGCCTGTTCCGACTTCTACTTCGTCCATCACCGTTTATTAGAATACGATTGTACTGTAACCAAAACCCAAAGCATTGTATCCACATTGTTCACTGAAAGCCATTTTTTTTTAAACTACTGAAGCTATATATTTTGTTGTACAATACAACAATACATACCTATATATGTATGTTTGTAATATATTGTACATATATTCGGAAAAAGTGTTTTTTTTTATAAATATCGCGCTCTCAAGTGTAGTATCCTTACAATGTTTGCGCAAAGTGTGTTCGAAGGACACTTAGGAAGGAAAGAAGGAGGGATACCGATGTACATTGGTCTTAAATGTTTGCAAGTTAATATATAATGATTAGGAAATATAGAGCTTGGCAGGGCATTCCATAAGCGAGTTATATGGCGTAGACAAGAATCGCAGTATTTCAAAATAGGTCCGAAAGTTGGATTGAGGGTATACTGATTAGCATTTATAGGGAGACGGCATTTGGAGCACTGGCGGTGGAAATAGCGATAGAACAAGGCGAAGCAAGAGCATAATGTCGTCGATGTTCAAGCATATTAATCGGCTAAGCATCATTTTGAGCATTGTACTTACATTTTGGACGGATTATATGTATTTTGAGACTAATCAGACGATAACAAGTATTTCTTACATCATTTGAGGAAACCTTAATATTTTGCAGTATTTATGGCGACATCGAGTAAGTTGTCAATGGCACAAATAGCTAGAATGGAATATTTCTCGATTTCAAAGATTCAAGTGCCATTTATGGAGAATGACTGAATGTCTATATTTCGCCGTATTACTATAAAAGCGGACAGTATTGTGTCTACTCTGTTGCTGTTAAAATATATGTATGATGCCGTTCCCGGACTTTAGTCCGGGGACGTATATGAGAAGCAGAGAGTACTGTCAGGAAAGAAATATATTGGATTAGAAGTATTCGGTTCTACCACATGAAATGTCCGATTTTAAAGTAAAAATTTACAAGCCAATATTATTTTTCCTTAAATCTTTATTCAATCAAAATAGGATTCGTTGGCATCTATGACATTTTTCCAACGTGATACAAGGTTAAATATTCCTTTTTCGTAGAAGTGTTTACTTTTTGAGGCAATGAAATCTTTAAAGGCTTTTATGACCTCTGCTCGGTTCCAAAAGACCTTCTGTCGGCAAAATGAATACAGATTGCGGAAAAGATGGTAATCCGTTGGGAAAATATCAGGAAAGTAGGGTGGATGCGGAATCCCATCACCGTGACTTGTGAGATATGGGGTCTAGCATTGTCATGCAAAAGAATCGGACCGTGCCTATTGACCAACGCAGGTTGCTTTTCACCAATTTAGAATGCAATATGTCGATTTTCTCACAATATTTCATAGCATTTATCGTTTCTATTGGTTGAAAAAATGAAAAGTGAATTGATCTTTTCGATGTCCACGAAATCGTCACTTGGGGTGTGTTTTGGTTTTTCATCTCCATCCAACTACTGCGCAGATTTTTAACGATTATCGTACAGTATCCACTTTTCATCACAGATGACATCAAAAACAGTTCAGTTTGGTATCCTAATGTAAGCGATGCGCCGATTTCCGAGCGCCGTAGTTTTTGGTATTCGTTCAGGTCATGGGGTACCCACTTATTGAGTTTTTTTACCTTTCCTATAGGAGAAAGGTGTCGACTATGATTGGGGATACTCCCATGCTTTGTGCAATCTCCCGCACCGATTTCATTGGGTCCGCATCCACTGTTCCTCTTAAAACCTCGTCGTCAACTAACGTTTCCGGCCTCCCACGTGGTTCATTTTCGAGACTGAAATCACCCGAACAGAACTTTCCAAGCCGATGTTGTATAGTGCGTTCGTTTACCGCTACATCTTCAAATGCGTCATTAATGTTTTTCATTGCCAATGACGCATTATGTCCCAAATTCGTAAAGGGAGAGAATTCAAATTTGAATTGCTGACAGTATGGTAAATAATTCCTAGAAAAAAAAAAAAAAAAAGCAGTACTTTCAACGAACCCTAAAATTCTCACACTTCAAGCACACGTACTACTTTATTTATTCTGGTACAACTCAATAGCAGACAAGAGATTATGGATGGACATCGAAAACAGTGTCGGAGACAAAACGGAGGCCTGAGGCACACCAGCATGTATTTTGTGCGACATCAAACCATCCAAGACAACTTCAATTGAACGTTCCGAAAAGTAATTTGTAATCCATTAAAGAAGAGAGTCGTCGATCCTTAATGCACGCATTTTCGACAAAATAGACTGATGTCAAACTCTGAAATATCAAGTGCAAGTATCCTACTTTTGCCAGATTTATGTACGCTTCGGTTCTACTTTTCGGTGAGACATGCCTTCAAGTCACCAGTTGACCTGGTCATTGAGAAATGTTCATGTTTCGAGATAATTCATGATCATAAGTGCAATGGTTCTGTAGGTGTAGAAAGAAAAGATTCGCCTTTTTTACGAAGGGCTTGTTTTTTTATCTGCTCGGAAAGACAGCGCTGAAGAACACTATTCAGAAGATATTCCATTTGTGAATGTACTTTACGTACTACACCTATGTAAGTGCAAAAGTGAATTTGTCCAATTGAAGATTTAACGCACTCAAGTGTAGGCGAGGATAAAGCACAATTAGTCTTGTTTAAAAAACTGGCAACTGGAATGTCATTATAAATGAGTGTTCGGGTAGAGGATGGAGCAGAATTTCTTATTTTTTTGACTAGTGATCAACAATTTTTACTATTTTTGTAGCATTTTTTTGTTTTTGTCCGGTTTAGGTTGGATTGAAAATTCACACGCTTAAGAAAGACGTTGCAGTCATTCCTGGCTTGCTTGAACTTTTTTCGGTTCCTCTTTCCGTTTGGCCCTAAAAAGTATTTATTTCTCTAATCCTGAAAGCCACTTTAGAGCTTGAGTAGTCAAACTCCTTTTTTTGATTTGATAGTTTTGACCCGATGAGAGAAAAAAGATCCAATTCCAAAGAGAATGACGGAAGAAACAACGTTTATTTCTTTCAAAAAGATGGGAAAGCTAGATTAGCTTTCAGAAAGCTTGCCCGCGTTATATTGTACTTCATTCGAAAAGGGATCCTTCCGGAAAGTCCTAGAAAAAGTAACTATTTACAATATTTCCACAAGTTGAACTTACAATAACCTCATTCTCGAAAATGTTATTATTTAAATAAGTTTACCACGAATTGGTCAATTTGTTTCCATCAAAACTAGAGCTGGATGGTGGTGAGTGGGAATCGTAGAAAAATTTAATTTTCCACTGAAATGTCGTTCGTATTGGATGTTTATTTTTATTTTTCCTTTTTTACTACTTCGAATTTCAGAACAATGGTTTGGTTGGATTCCAAAAGAATTTTCATGGAACTTTTCTTACATTCCCTCGTCGCTACCTGTTGAGCTCATGGATTTGGTTTCATATCCACGAGGTTTTGCTTTCTCCTAGTTTACGACTATGGGTATACGTGATGGGACGAAATATTTCTTTGTCTTTCTATGTATATCATATATACCAAATCAAATATTTGGAGTGATATATTTTTTTAAGTAAAAGCATGAATATTGTGGAGAGGAAAAAACATTTATACGCTCTTAGAAACAACCTTTGAACTTTGCTATTTATTTCTGCTACAATAAATGCCATCTGGGAAATTATTTTCTGGGAATATTTTTTATTTGAATAAGAATTCGTGCACATAGAAAAGAACTTCTTGAATTGCTTTTGCTTTTCGAAGAAATCAATAGAAAGATGAATAGAAAATAAACATCAAATCTGAAACCTCAAGTTCATTTTTTTTTTGTCACAGTTTTCTTTTGAACTTCATCAGTTCATATTTCTATTTCAGGTAGAAGATATACAGTATCTAGACAAGCTTTCATGATAGCTTGCACTGAATAAAGCAGTATTCAGAAAATATTAAAAAAAATAGGCCGCTAAGTTAGTGCAGAACTGTTCTCTATCGAAGGCATAAGTAAAGTGCTTATCAAGAGTTCCAACCAGATGTCTAAATTCGAAGGAAATCCTCCAATCTGACCCCTACTAGTTAGCAATCATTTTGTGTACGATATTTTGAAAAACATTAGCTAAGTGCCACCACTTATTTCTATTGGTGAAAACAAATTGAATACCACTAGAACCGCTTTTATAAGTATTAGACAAAGTCTATCCATCTATCCCAAGTATCTATACTGCTAATGCATCACTTCTGATCTTAGATTACTGAGGCCAAGATGTTCTTCTTCATAAAAAAAGTTCCAATTGATCAAAACTAGTTGTCTTGCTTAGCCTAAAGTTTAGGTTTTTAAATGCGTAATCTTCTGTGAACGCGTTTACTTCTTATAAAATCACATTTTGCTACACCCACTGCCGTTCGTAACATTTTCATTTTCATCGTCTTCAGTTTCCCTTCATATTTCTCGTGCGTAGCCCAACATTTCGATGCAACTTTAAAGCTTGACGAACGATTGTCGTATATCTAAATCTTAAATTTAAGCGACATTTTTCTGTCACCAAAGAGAGCGGAGTTTTCGCACCATTTATGTCATCCCACACTGCCTCTATGTACGACATCGTCATCGCAACTTTCTTGGTGGTTAATAACATGTATTGGGTATGTTATTTAATTCGTGTGGTTTCGTGGGGTAAGACTTCTCATCCACTTTTTTCCAAATAGTTCTTAACCGGAATAGCAACATGGGGCCGAGCGTTGTCATGATGGAAAATTATTGCCTCGTGTCTAGTCGCATATTCCGGGCGTTTTTCGGCTACTGCTCTCTTCAAACGGATTAATTGTGTTCGGTAGCGTTGTCCATTGATGGCTTCACCCGGTTTTAGCAGTTCATAATACAGCACACCCATCTGATCTCACCAAATACAGAGCGTTACCTTCGCGCCATGGATATTCGGCTTTGCCGTTGATTTGACTGGTTGGCCGGGTTTCACATATGATTTTTTGCGCTTGGGGATGTCGTAATGGATCCATTTTTCATCACCAGTAACAATCCGATGCAAAAATGACTTCCTTTTGTGGCGTTCCAGCAGCATTTCGGACATGCAAAACCGCTTTCGACGTTTCTCGGCTTGAGTTCATGTGGGTTCCACTGGTTATAATTTTCTTGCTTTTAAATATATCCAGCCACTTTTAAACGTTTTGAAATGGCTGCTTGAGTGACACCCAAAGATTCTGGCAACAATCTTCATAGAGTAATGCTTCCAGTTCTTCATCTTCAAACTTTTTTGTGGCTGCCAGGACGTTCATCGTTTTCCAAGCCAAAATCACTACTTTTAAATCGTGCAAACCACTTTTGGCACGTTCGCTCAGCTAGCGCATGTTCACCATAAACTTCCACCAAAATACAATGACTTTCGGCAGCAGTTTTCTTCATATTAAAGTAATGAAGAAGAACTCCCCGCAAAAACACTTTTTCAGGCACAAAGTTCGACATATTTGAGTGAAAATAAATTACTTTTGTTTACGCTTCAAATGAATGACATATACTGAAATGACGTACAATGACAGTAGCTTTCCAACGCCATGTCCCAATGGAATAATACAAGTTACGCCATCTCTTAGCAAACCGCACGAATTAAGGTATAGACCCAGGTATTTAACCCTTTCGAAACTGGTAGACAGGGAATACACTGTGTAACCAATTAACACTTTAGGCGAACTTACGTGTCTGAAACTTTGCCGGGATGAATCCTTCTCAATAAATTTCAGGCAATCAAAAAGCAAGGAATACTCTAATTTTAACTTCGCATTCCGAAGTTATTAGCTATTTCGTTTTAATGTTATCGTACATACCAGCATTGCGTATCAATTCTTTGTACGAAATGTTTTAAAAGTAAGGTGACTTTTGAAATTTCGTGGACAATGTATAGTACGTACATTTTTTTTTTTTTTTTTTTGCTGTGTTGGCACACATGTCCCGAACAAATGTTCACAGTTTCAAGTACACATCGTACTTAGTTTGTTTTTGGCAGATAGAAAGGTTAGACATGTTGAGGTGTGCTCGGCAATTTTCATCAAACTTTGTGTAAAAAAGGGAACCAAGTGCTCTAAAATACTTGAAATGTTAACAAATGGCAGTGCTCTACGTAAAAAAAATGTTAACAAGTGCTACAAGCTCTTCCAAGATGTTCGATTAGATGCCAATGACCAAACTCGCTCTGGACGCTCCAGTCCATCAACGAAAGATGATAACATCGAAACTGTGAAGAAAATTGATTTGAAAAATCGTCGAACTACCATGAGACGGCTGGTTACATGCAACTTTTCCTGATGTTTTGGGCATGAGACATCGCTCAGGTGATCTTGAATGACATCAATGATGATTTTGGCCTGTTCAAAAGGGTCATATCTGGTGACGAATCATGGATATATAGTTATGACGTCGAAACCAAAGCCCAATCATCATATAGAAGCACATAAGAGAAAAAACCGAAAAAACTACTCCAAGTTCGATCAAATGTCAAAGTGTTGATCACTGTTTTTTTTATTACCGTGCCATAGTGCATAAGAAGTTTTTACCTTAAGGTCGTACGGTCAGAAAGGAGTATTACCTTGAAGTTATGCGCCGTTTGCGAGAAGCAATGCTTAAAAAACTTCCGGAATTGTGGAAAAACAATTCTGTATCACGATAATGCCCCTTTTCATTCAGCGTTAATTGTGAGAGATTTTTTGGCCAAAAAAAAACGCGACAATCATGCCTCAGCCACCATATTCATCGGATTTGGCTCTATACGACTGAAGAGAATTATGAAAGGACGGAGATTTGCAACGATTGAGGAAATAAAAACGGCATCGCTGGTAGAGCTCAAGGCTATACCAAAAAGTGCTTACGAGAAGTGTTCGAGTATTGGAAAAAACGTTGGCACAAGTGTATTATATCTGAGGGGGATTACTTTGAAGTGTACAACATTAATATTGATGAATAAATAAATATTTTTTTTTTATAAAATTATAAAGTCAGCTTACTTTCTGAAGACACCTCGTACATATCCATATCTTAGCGCAATCGATTAAAGACCTATAGGAACTTTGTTTGTTTCCAAGTCGATGAATAGATATACAGATCCTTCGAAGCTTCCTAATGTTTTCATTTTTTTTTTTTCCTATGGGTTGGTGTTGTTCATTTTAGTGTACTCATTTTCTCACTAAACAACACCTTCCTTCTACTTAATAACGCCTAAGTTTCCTTATCTGCGCTTTGGAGCAGTCAGTCGCTTGACACGATCCAACAGAAAGCACAGCTACATCTTCCGCGTATGCTTATGCATAGACGTTAGAACTACATATTGAGTGCATTCATCAGTGAATAGACCCACTTGTACCATAGCAATGGAGACACAAAGCCGCCCTGTGGCAACCCCTGTTTACACCCACCACCACATATAGGCCGCGGAGAGCGTCCGCAATCAATGTCCTATTCACCATCATCACAAGACCAGTGACTCGTCTACGCCATACTGTCTGGCCGAGTGAATATGCCATCAAAAGTTGCGTTGTCAAAAACACCTTCAACGTCGATGAAAATGCCCAAGGCGTATTTCTTCAGGTCGAGTGCGCCTTCAATTCTAACTACCAGATTCTGAAGCGCACTCTCGCAGGATTTTCCGCGTTGGTAGGCGTGTTACATCGTCGACAGAGGATGCATTCGAGAGGTGGTTTTGCGCACATGGATCTCGACCATTCTCTCGATACTTTCTATTGTAGCATGAAGGAAGTCAGACTTAAAGGTCTAAAATTCTTGGCGAGCGAGTAGTCCTCCTTTCCGATTTTCAGTTCCTGGATTCTCTACAAAGGCGCTGCAGCTCAGCGTTAAACCAAAGAACGGACGATCTGCAGGATTCCTTACTTACTGGACATGCCATTTAAAAACACTTGGTGAGGGTGCCGTTCATGTTCTGAACAGCTTCCTCAAGGTTTTGTTCTGTCCTGAGCTTAGGGGGAGCACTATTGTATTTTACGCGGATTTCTCCTCTTCAGCAAGGTCGGGACCTCGAATCCGATTCTGAATTCGATGTATCTATGATCTGACTTGGTGATATCCGATAGTACTTTCCAGCCAGTAAACACCTTACCATACCTGTTGAATACAATTAAGTCGATTACTTGCTGCCTTACTTTTGTAACAAAAGTTGTTTAAAAGCCAAGGTTGTTGTTGTTGTTGATAGCCAGGTCAGACGATAGTATGAAATCCAGGAGATGATTACCTCTAACGTTGCATTTGCTACTGTCCCAGAAAGTGTTCGTAGCATTAGCATCGCAGCATATGATGAGTCCCATCTTTCTGGAATCACAATATCTAATGAGTTCTACTATCGTCTCCGATGGTGGCGGCAATAGAGAATCATAGGGAAAATAAGCAGACACAACGACGAATTTGTGCCTCTCTCCGTTTGCTTCGTAATTTATGACTGCAGCAACCAAATCTTGATTACAAAATTGCACAAGTTTAGTTGGTGAGAGTGAATTCGGCACATAAAGACAAGCTCTCGGTCTTACCGATCTTACTGATCGCTCGTCATAAAGTCTTGTGAAACCTCGAAGCACCAGAAAGGAGATAGCAGCGTCCTTTGGCATTTTGGGATTTTATTTGAGATAACTTTTCCAGCGACGTCCAAGTTCTATCCGCCAGAGCTGCAACCTGTGTTGTTTGCAGCACCGGTTTCAACCGGATCTTGTACACTGATAAAACCACCACAAGGGTTGTTTCTCAGCGGAGATTTCGCCACTTCGGCCGACTTCCGCCCATCAGAGCTACAACTTTTGCAGATTGTACCACTGACCTCGTCCGGGCGTCGCGTGCGTGTAAAACCGCTGCTGGTTTTAGTGTTGTCAAGCCGTCAAACCCGCTTCAAGCGATTTCCGTCCACCAGAGCTGCAGCCTTGGCTGGTTGCAGGACCAGTTTCATCCGGGCATCGTACGCGGAGAGTCTCATCGATGGGAATGTCGAAAACTTTCTTCTTCTTGGCCCTGTTCAGGACAGTAGAAGATGAGCCAGCTTCAATTCTAAGAGGTTGATCGGTTTCAGTGGGTGTCATTTCCACCGACCTGTTTCTCTTCCCTGTCGCTATGACCTATATGACTCAGACGTGAGCAAAACGTGTAAAAACAATTCGAACATATTTGCTTTATTTCTCAATTGAAAAGAATGATTGCATGCAAGCCAGAGTGACGTCCTTTCCATCAAGTTATTAAGAAAAATCGGTAACAGCGCAACTTATGAGCGTAACCATCAATTAAAAAGAAAAAGAGAAATATCCTTAAATATAGTATATATGCAAACTGCCAATCTTTATTATACTCGTACGTGCTAGATGGGGTGAAAAAAATTTTTTTTTTTTAGTTTGATACACTTATTCTAGCGATTTTCCAACTTCTTGATCCCGTCCGAAAAGTAATTTTCCGTCTTTTGAGGTTTGGGAAGAGATAATAGTCCGAGGGAGCCAATTCGGGTGAATACGGTGGATGCGACAGCAATTGAAGCCGTAAGTCATTGATTATAGCCATGGTTGCGATGCTCTTGTGCACCGGTGCATTGTCTTGCAAAAACAAAATTTTTTTTCGCTTCATGTGAGGCCGGTTTGCAGCGATTTCGGCCTTCAATCGCTTCAATAATGTACAGTAATACGCGCTGTTGATGGTTTTTTCTTTTTCGAGGTAGTCCACGAAGAGTATGCCATAATTATCCCAGAAAACCGACGCCATAACTTTTCCGACTCATTGAGCCTCCCTCGGCCGCTTCGGAGCACTCGTGCCGGCTTCAATCTATTGCCGGGCACTCAACAACAGTATTCAACAGTATTCAACAGTTACCAATCGATGCCAAAAAATCGCCCAATTCCGCATCAGAAAGTCCAAACACTCTTTCGAAGTGCTTTCGCGTTCGTGTTTTTGGTCAGAAGTGAGTATGTGCGGCACCCAGCGGCAGGATAACTTTTTCATATGCAAGATATTGCCCAAAATATGGCGTGTGCACTCAGTACTAATCTTTGTGGTATCTGCAAGCTCGCTTACCTTCACTTTCCGGTCAGCCAACACCATTTCATGTATTTTTTTGACATTGTCCTCTGTAATCGCATCGAAGGGACTGCCGCTGCGGACTTGATCGGTAGTGGATTTGCTACCACCACGAAATTCTCGAAACCAATATTTGACGACGTAATTTGACGGAGCATTAGTCCCATAATATTTATCCAACTTTTCTTTTGTTTCCTTCGCCGTTTTGACTCTCAAGAAATAATGTTTTATGAGAGAACGAAAATCGTTTTTGTCCATACTCAACATGATGCCAAACACGACAACAACAATGAGCTGTCAAATTTGGCATGTCTGCCTTAATATGAACGAACTTCAAGGTACCATAACCTTTTTTGCAGTAGCAGCGCATTCTGGCGGTCAAAGAGGTTACTTTTCACTCCACCTAGTATATCATTTTTTTTTTTATGTTTTTCTCCATCACTGCACTATCAAAACTACTGATGAATCAGCCAACGAAATTTCTCACTGTGGGAGTGACTAGGTGCTGGTAGAAATCTTTTGGCGCCAACAAATCTCCCAAGCCCGGATTTTGGCGCTGAACTTTATCAGCCATTGCCTTTGTTAGTTTAATTGATATTGATATTCCCCATAAGTGGTTTGACGGGAATATGTTTTATGGCTTTTTGTTGTTGCCGATGTTAATAGAGATGATGGCAATTTTATGTTGTTAGAGATGTGACGTGAAATGAACAGCCTGTCCAGTGGCGTGCATGTAACTCCTCCAGCGTAGGTATAAAGATGCAGTACAATATGTTATATTTTTTTGTGTTTTGTTGGTGTTTCAGAAGGATAGTCTCAATCGCATGGACGGGATGGGTAGGTGAGAGGAAAAAAATAAATTATTTCTGCTGTCAGAAAATTTTATCTTTTCGGACTTAGATATCTAATAATGTTTAAATATCTATCTACATACCATATGTACTGTATTTTTGCTCTGACTGTTCCCTCTTTTATTGCTCTTCTTATTATTCTAGGATACGCAGGTATGCGTATTATAGCAAACCTTTTCAATTGACAAAGACGAAATATAAGAACTTTGTGCAGTATACAAAAAATATTTCCGAGCAGTTCTTCAGTAACTGTTTTTGCTCGACGAGTGCACACTGCTCTAAAATGGGAAACAAGCATGTTAGCCAAGGTTAACACGAGAACAAAGTGTTTTTTTTTTTTGCAGAAAACTGAAAGAGAACAAAGACTTTGAAGTAAGCCATGACATTAGTTTCAAGTACGTTCTAATCAATTTCGCTTTGGTGTATTAGTGCGTTAGAATCGGCGTTAAAATGCAATTTTTGAAATATTCACCTAGAGGATTAGGATTTAAATTCTCTGTGAAATGTTCGTGTCGTCGGACACGCTGGAATTAATCTTTTTTGTTCGTAGATAGATTTAAATATTTTTCATAAGTCTCTCTATTATCAAGTGGTAGAACAAATAAGTGTCGCTGACTTAACTATTGTTGATACCATAGTTAAGTCAAGCATATGTAAAGGATGCCAGTATTTAGCAATGAAAGGCCCCATCGAAGCCGAGAGTTTATATCACAAAGACGAATGCACAGCAAACCACAAGGGCAGTAGTGGTAAAATGGAGGTCAGCGGGATTTCGGAAATGTTCAAGCATTTTGTGCAGCGTTATGGTGTCAAATATGTAAGGGTACATTGGAGATAGGGACAGTAAAACCCACAAAAAATTGATTGATGATGAAACTTACAATGGCAACTCAGAAGTAGAAGAGCAAGAATGCGTATTGCACATGAAGAAACGAGCTGAGAAAAAAAGGAGGCCACAGAAGAGATAAGTACCGTGGATAGAACTAAATAGATAGAACATAGAACTAGGAGAGATTCGTCGACAAGCGCTGGACCACCAAAATTTAAACCGTTACAATAACTAATAAGATTATGTTGAAAATTAGTAATAACTTCGGCTGAGCAGTCACGAGAAACTGTCAATCTCTCGAAGAAATGAAGAGAGCCGTGTTGGCTAATTTCTACCACATGATACTGACAGATGAAAACAATTCAGCACTTTTACCGCCCAGATTTTTGTTGCAAATATCAACAATTGAAAGCGGAAAGTCAAAAAAATCTTATATAAAACCAGTGTACGAGACTTTAGCATCTAACGACTTGTTGAAAAGATGTTTAGGGGGAAACACCCAAAATAATAACGAAAGTTTCAATCACTGTGTATGGAATTTTGTCTGAAGCATACTTTTACTGTGAAAAACGTTTTGGAAATCGCTACTTATACGGCTGCCTGCATCTTTAATGAGGGTTGTCTAACTGAACTCAAAGTTATTGAGGTGATGGGCTTCACAATATGTTCACAATGCACTGACACTGTTGACAATGCAATAATTTTAAGGCCAGAGAAAACTACAGAAGCCAACTGTAGGCCAGAACCTTCCGCAGCGCTCTACCTGCTGAAAATGATAACTTTGAGGAAACAGAAGGATTGCTCTATGCACCAGGCATAGCTGATTAATGAAAATATTGTCAAAACTTTGAACGGATTTTTCTTGAAACCATGTTTTTGAAATTTCGGGGAAGCAGTGACTCAAAACTATTCAACCGTTTTGGCTAGAAGTTTTATTTGTTATTTAAGGCATACATAGCTAAATACGTAACCTTTAACCCTTGTATCTACACCAGTACACCGGGGTGTGCTTACTGTGTAAGAATGTATAATAACATATACTTCTTCACATTTCTGCCCGCTGTAGAGCTCAGTAAATCTCGGCTACTATATTTTGAAAATATTGCGCTTGTATACGTGTATTTCAGCTTTAAACGATTTGAGTTAGAAGGTGTTTAAGCCTAATTTCATTATAATATACCCTTGACACACCCGGGCGTACACATTTTTTACGCAGCAGTTTGTGTAATTGAGTGAGATTCGCGTGTGCAAAATTGGGTTGAATGCATTTTTTTTTTTTTTTTTCGAACAGTTGTGTAGTGTCAAAATGAACAAAAACAGTGTGCCAAATGAAAAGATGGAAATTCAGTGCCAAAGAAAAGACAAAACAGGAACAGCTCTTCAACGATTGGAATACGAAGAATATGAGGAATACATCAGGAATTTATTGGAGGAAGAGGATGATGAAGGCGATGTAAGTACCTCGTAATTTTTTTACCGGCCAACTTCTTTTTGTAACTAAAATACGTAACCGTAAATTTTTTAGGCAAGTAATTACTGGCAAGTGTTACTTTTTTTTTGTTAATAAAATGTGTAGATAACTGTAGATTTTCTAGGCAAGTGATTATGAAAATGATCCTATTCTATCTGCGGCCGAATACGATAATGATGAGGACATGATAAATAACAATAAAATGAATTATGATCTCGAGTCGGATATTAAAGAAAATCCTGATGATATTGATGATGATGAAGTAGATATGGGTGAACAAACTGTGAATGAAAATGTAACAATTTTCACAGCTCGTAACAGAACAAAATGGAGCATTTCATCAACTCCAGCGCACACTTGATCACAATGTTCGTCGCAATATAAGAAATCAAGGATAAAATCAAAGGCCGAAATCTGAAACCAAAATGTTCCAAAGAATTATGTGACATAATAATCAGAGAAACAAATCGTCGTGCCAAACAAAGTTGTGAATGAGAAAAACCCCAAAAAAAACCTCCAAAAGTTTAGAAACCAGTAGATGAAATCGAATTTGACGCATATCTTGGCCTTACTTTGTTCGCTGGAGTGTCCAAATCTAATTATGAAAACACAAAAGATTTGTGGTCCCAATTGGCTCATCCCATGTATCGTGGAACTATGTCGCTGCATCGTTTTTGGCAGCTAAGTAAATACATCCGTTTCGATGATGGTTATACAAAAAAAAAAAAAAAAACCGAATAACCACCGTGTGGCGCTCCCATTGTTCCGATTTGAGTTCTGTTTTTTTTTTTTTTTTTTGTTAAGTTGGTACATCTGTTGTTGATTTTTGCAAAAGTTACGTAGCCAAGAGTACATCTATGCCTCTGTGTGTTGGCGATTTTTTTTACAATTTTAGAAATGGATTTAAATTTGCAACAACGAACTTGTTGGAAATGTTGGAAAAGTGTTTCGCCAACGATTCTCTAAAGAAAACGGTCTTTTACCAGTCAATCAAGATGATGAACGCAGTGGCAGACCATCGACGTCGAAAACTGATGAAAACATTGATGAAGTAAAAGAAATGTTCGTCAATAACCGCAAACTAACCATCAGAGAGATAGCGGAGGACTTAAACATTGCCTATAGATCCGTCCAAGACATTTTGGTTAATGATTTGGGTTTTCGTCGTGTAGCAGCAAATTGGGTGCCAAAAGACCTCAATTTCATGCAAAAAGGAGACCGTATTTGCGAGGCTGAATACGATCCCACATTCATCAAAAGGATCGTTATTTGAGACGAGACGTGGGTTTATGAGTACGACACGCAATCCAGACATCAGGCAAGTGAATGGCGTTCACCAAATGAGTTTTCATGGATTACAACGGTGTAGTGCATCATGAATTTTTTTCCAGAAGGCCAGACAGTAAACAAATATTATTTCGGCGTTATGAGACGTTTGCGTGAAGCAATTCGCCGAAAAAGACCAGAATTGTAGGCAAAAAACTCGTGGATTTTGCACCATGATAACGCACCGCCGCGCCATGCAATCATTAGTCGTAATTTTTTGACAAAAAATGCAACAAATTCCTTACAACAGCCACCGAATTTACCTGATTTGGCCCCTTGTGACTTCTTTCTGTTCAATCGAGTTAAAAAACCACTACGGGGAACGTGTTTCAGCAGCAGGTGCAGATGGTATCTATGAGAAAAATCAGGGGGAACTAGTTTTACTTGATTTGTTTGACATTTTCAAAGTTCCTGGCCGAAATATAACATGCGACAATTTTTTAAAAAATTTTAATTTGGCTAAAAAGTTGATGCAAGAATAAAAGATGAGTCATTCATCGTGAAGTTTAAAAGAACAATTCATGGCATTTACTTCTTAAAAATGATACCATGTAAATGCTGGCCACGACTACGTCTGAGGTGGTCCATTCGGAAGGTCCAATTTTAGGCGACACATTCGAGCATAGCGACTAGTATCTCGCGAATGACACGAGTTATGTTGGCTTCCAAAGCATCAATCGTAGCTTGTTCCTGAAGACATAACTTCACATATCCCAAGAGAAAATTGTCCAAAGTTGTTATATCGCACGATCTATGCGGCCAATTTACCGTAGCAAAACGTGCTCACCAAAATGTTTTCTCAACAATTCCATTGTTCCACGCACAATATGGCTCGTAGCGCCGTCTTGTTGAAACGGCTCACCGAGCTCACCGAGACCATGTGCTTGAGTTTCAGGGAGCACATAGTCCATTGACGGTAACATTCTGATTTGCCTCATTTTTGAAGAAATATGGACCAGTTCTTCTACCAGCTCATAAACCACACCATACCGTAATGGTAGCTCTTGATACTCTTTGGGTTGCTCATCAGCTTAAATACGGAAATTTTGCTTATTAACGTATCCATTGAGCCAGAAATGGGCTTCATCACTGAACAAAATTTCACGATAAAACACCGGATTTTCATTAAATTTTTAATGATTATGCGATTATGCGCACCGTTAATTTTTTTAATTCGCACGAAAGACATTTCTCACAGAACGCTGCTTATCGTAATACACCTGAAGAATTTGGAGTCTTTCGATGATGACTTGTCAAATAATACTGAACAAAAATGAAAAAGCAGTTTGATAGGTGTTACGAGTAATCTGTCAAAAAAAAGCCTATTGAGTATAAAACCTCAAGATGAATCACACTATATTAACATTCCAGTGTCTTCGGTTTCAAAGACGACGTCACCTCGTGTTCGTACTTTCCAAAAAAAAAAAACAAATCTGTTGTTTTGCTATCAACTAACCATTATTCAACGGAAGTTGTAGGACCCGAAAAAAAACCAGCAGTCATTCTTGACTATAATCGCACGAAAGCAGATGTGCATACTATGGATAAAATATTAAGAGAATATAGCTGCAAATGCCGAACACTTAAATGGCAATTGGCATACTTTTACAATATGGTAGATATTTCGGCTCTTGCGGCACATATACTCTACAAAAAAAAATAATAAAACCAACACAAAAATTGAAACAAGCGCCCGTCAAAAATTTCTTCAAGAACTTTGTCGTGAGTTAGCATTGCCTTATACTCAAGTAAGAGCTAACAATACAAATATAGCACTTCAATTTTTTTTCAAAAAGTGCTACAGAAATTATGCCACAAGCAAGAATGGTAGAACATACGAAAGAAGGCCATTCGAAAACCGAAAAAAGAGACTCTACTGGTCGCATTCCATAAAAAGGAAGATGCTAATTTTTGTGTCAGAAGAAGGCCAATACGTAAATCATGTCATCATTGCGACCGCCCAGTTTGCAACGAGCACAGTACAGATCATACTAACTACCCGGGTGTGACGGGTGTCTAAAAGACGAATTTTCATTAGGTGGAGACACAAGGGTTAAAACATTAAATTTTTTTTAATAATAAATTAATTTTTTTAAACAATTTATCAACGAAAAAAAATTTTGAGAACCTTTTCTCCGCCATTTTTTTTTTTTTTGTTTTTTTAATATGCATATTATTGGGTAGTTTATTAGAACAAGATCTACAGAACAATAATCTCTTTGTTTTTTTTATTTCAGATGACTGCGGAAGGCTATGTGCTTCCCCAAAACAGCTCACTTTTTTTTTTTTTTTTGAGGCCTTCATTTTGATATAAAAAATTATAAGCAAATTAATGCTAAATTAAGTAAACAAATTTGTTCATATACTAAATTAAAACATGTTAAAATTACAAAACGCATGTTAAACGCTTGCTTAAAAAAATTCACGAAAAAATCCGGCCGTCACACCGGATTACTACCTTAAATAATCCTGTTCCGTCTTTGGTAAAGACTGAGATGGAAAAGGAGTGCTTTTATTTATATGACCAGAAACTAATTCAAATGGAGACAGTTTAGAAGTCGAGTGTATGGAATTGTTGTATGTAAGAACTGCTTCATCGACAACTTCAGATATTGGCTTTTCTCCATTATGTGCTTTTATTATTATTCTAACTAATTCCGTCAGAGCTGAATGGAACCGTTCGATTGGCGAATTTCCATTTGAACTTTTCGGGCAAATGGTATGGTATTCAATATGACAAAAGCAAAATAAGTCTTTAAGTAAAGTCGATATGAATTCACCGCCATTATCGGTTACGAGCTTGTGATGGGCAAAAAAAAAAAGTTTATTTTATTCCTGGCAGGAAGTAGATAGGCACTCTTTGTCTATTATGGTCAAAAATAATTCTTTTTGGACGAAATATATGTTGAGGTGTACTATTTCAAACGGCCTAGAGGACTTTCAGTGATTTGGAATTTCAAGGATACTTTTTTGCTACTGTGTATCCTTAACTTATGACTAAAATTGTGTTCTTCTTATTAGGGAAACTGTAACTTCTTTTTAAGTGCCCCAACGACTCTATTATAACCGTATACTGAAATGTTGTATAATAATTCCTTATAAGCACTTCTTGGTCATCTATCCATACAATACGTATCTTTTAGAAAGATAGTGCATCTTAATAGTCAAATACCTGAATTATTAGTGAAGAATTTGAAATATATTGTTGGCACATTTTTAAAGATATTGGCGTCGGCTAGTACTGATATTTTCATTTCTATGATATGTCTTCATTTTTCCAAAAAAGAATTTATAATTTTACAGAAAGAGGTCTAAGGTTAATAATATTTTCTTTAATTACAATCTCATTAATGAACTCATTAAGTGGGCGTTCAGGTATAGGTATTATTTTAATTTTCAAGACCGTAGACAAGCTTTCAGTGTCATCAAATTCAATTTAATTTTGGTGAGGACAATACAAGCCTAAACTGAATTAAAAGCTAGGACTTAAAAACTTATAACAATTAAGGCTTATGAAATAAGGGAATGGTGAAGGAGATCAAGTTTAAGACGGGAGGTGCTTAGTATAAACCAAAAAGATGGAAGTTTGAGTTGATCCTACGAAGAATGCGAAAGATTGGTCCATTGAAACCATGCGATGGGTTGGAACATAGAAGAGACGACGAGGTCGTAAATTACGTGGGTTAGTGTTTAAGGAAATAGAATTGTAAAGGGAAGCGCAATACACAGAACCAGAGAGCAGTTAATGATTGAAGAGAATGTCAGCTAAGTCTCTGCGTTTTTCGAAGGTATTCGGCTAAAGAAGCTTGAGTCGGTCACAATAGGAAGGTAAGATAAAGGGGTCTTCCTAAGATAGTCCTCGAAGCGCAAATCGAAGAAAACGACGTTGAACTCGCTGAAAAGCGGACCACACTTGGCTGCCATATTTGAGAAGGGGCCGAACCGTAGTAATGTATTCTCACATAAGAGTTTGTCAATTCTTTCGACAATCATTTGATAAAACCAAGCGACGAGTTAGCTTTAAGGATTATCTCATCAATAACTATCTATCGTATAATAGAGTGAAGGGATTAAAGCTGAGGTATTGGTCATGCAGAAAATAAAGTCGAAGAATAGATACATTGGACTAACTCGTACGTGACAAAATCATTTGACGGCATTTAAAGACATTAAGCTGTAGGCAATTTTTTAGACACCAAATGTAAAACCTATCGAGGTCTTCTTGAAGGAAAATGAAGTTTTGGGGTGAAGAAATAGTTTTGGAGAATTTGTAGGATAGGTCGCAGTGTTTAATAATTCTTTCGAGATCGTTTATAGTTAAAATAAAGAAGAGAGGACCTAGATGGCTGCCTTGTGGGACACCAGAAGTGGCTAAAAACGAGATTGAGAAGGCTGACCTAAAACGAACGCTCTTATAATGGTTTTCTAGATATGAAGATATCCATATGCGGTCAAAACCGAGAGAAGACAGTTTGAAAAGGATCAATTGATGAGATAATTTATCAAAGGCCTAAGCAAAATCTGAAGCATCGACTTCGTTGCCATTTTCTAGGGCTGAATGCGCAAAGGATACGAATTCAACTAAGTTTGTAGTAGTTGATCTACCTTTCAAAAATCCATGCTCCATCAATTTGTAACTTTTTTCAAGAAGGGTAGGATTAATAGATTGAGAAGGAGAGGGTCCAATGCAAATAGTGGGAAGGCAACAAAGGAATTTATGCAGTCAGGTACGAAGAATTTGTCTGTAAACGATGGTTTAAAAAAGTTTGCAAAATGGTTGGCGATAGTTTGTGGGTCGGTCGATTATATATTATCAAACGAGAGAGAGGGAGTAAAATTATCTGTGTAGCGCTGTGTCTAGAAAGCGCTGATAGAGGCAGTTATAGAGCTGAGTGAATTAAAGGTAGTTTCCAAGATAGTTAGAGTAGTCAAAATAAGAATTGAAGCGACGAAAAACTGCCCATAATTTGTATCTTTTATTTCGTAAGGAACGAAGTCTTCTGTTTTAGTTTTAAGGAAGTTGTTAGAAGAGATAGTAGGGGGAAGGATTGGATTGTGGAATGCAGTAATGGAAAAATGAAAGAAGAAGAGGGGGATTAAAGTTGTCGATAGTTGATAGGGTTAAATGACAAAACGTTACTGTGGAGTTAATGAGATCGCTAGTGAATATAAGGTCTAGTCACCTACCGATGGAGTAAGGAAGGCCACTTTCTTGGCTAAGGCTTGAGTATGTTATACGATCAATGAGTAGCCAGAGGCAGATTAAAGTCACCAAAGATAAGGATATCGTCGATGGGATCACTGTGGTCAATACGTTGGTCAATCGCTTTAATAGCTCGGATGTAGGATTCGATAGGTTGAGCCGGGAGAATGTAGTAACACATAAAGTGCAAGGACCTATTGGGAAGTGTTATTTTAATTGAAACAAATTCAAGTTTGACAGAAGAAGAGATAACGATGAGATAAGATTTGAGGTTATTGTGAATAGGTGGTAGGACACATCTGCATGAAGAATTAACTTTAGGGAGGGCAGGATCGACAGCATTACCTATAGAGAGAGAGGGAGTGATTGTCATCTCGGAAAACATTATAAGAGGACGGGAATAGCTAAGTTGCTCTTTATGTTGGAAATCAGATTGATATTTAGACAATACAGCACGAGTTTAAGAGCGCAAGCCTCTTGATAGTAAAATGTAAGAGGTAGTTTGTTGTGTGTACTTGAGTAGAGGAGTGCAGGGAGGATGCAGGCAAAGATGGTAAGTAAGGAACAAAAAAAAATGTTCATGGTCAACTCTGCTACGCTGAGGGTAAGAAATTATTTTAGAGTGTACAAAACTGCGAAAAACAGCGAGGTCATCACCTTTTAAGGAGGTATGTTGAAAATTTCGTGGTACCTGTTATAAAGTTTCCTGAGATGGAGACCATAACACTGTTTTGGTTTTTCAATTTAACGTTAAGTGTCGACAGAGGATCTAAACCAGGAGACAAAGCATTGGCATTAGAGTTGTTTTTTCCTTTTTGTAAGCGACTGAATAATTAAACTCTTCTAACCTCAACCTTCAGCGCATCAGCTTTGAATAAGGTTCTTTAAGGGAAAGAATCCAAGTGAGCGGTTTATGGTCGATTACGATTTTAAATTGCCAATTGCTCGGATTTCGATAGTGTGCGACTTGAATAGCAAACCGGTCTATCGGATCCAATTGAGCGTTGAGACAACACAGCGCCTAAAACAACATTACTGATATCTGTGGTAAGATTGGAAGGCTCAGTAAAATTCTTAATAAATTTGCGATAGTAACCCAGCAATCTTAAAAATAGTTTTATTTGTTTTGCTGTTTTTGGCAATGGAAAATTCTTCATAGCACGAATGTTACACAGCATAGGAATGATACTTCTTTGCAGAAAAACATTGATTTTGATAATGGGACTTTCAGATTAGAGTTTGCTTACCTTTGAAATACTTCTTTAAGGCTTTGAGTATGTTCCTGCAATGATTTCGAAGAGACGATGATGTCATCCATATATACCAAACATTACCCATCACATAAAGCAACGTGGATGGAGCATTTTTAAGGCCAAACGACATCTTAACGAGCTCATATTGCCTATTATCTACGGAAAATGCAGTCTTAGAAAAGTCCCCTTCTCTTACCTTAATGTGATGAAGTCCAGATAAGAGGTCAAGAGTACTAAAATAAACACATCTGCCAAGCTTATCTAAAATCCCATTAATATTAAAAAGTGAATATTCATCATCAACCGTCTTCTCATTCAATTTGTGGAAGTCAACTACCAGTCGCTATTTTTGTTTTCCGTTTAGATCCAAATGAACAACCCAAACAGGTGATTACCAAAGGGAAAAGATTTGACGCATATAATTCCCTTTTCAAGAAGATCCTTTATTTGCTTCTCAATCTCTTTACATATAATATACGGGTAACCGTATGACTTGGAGTAAATTGGTACATCGCCCTTTGTTTTTATTGAGTGCTTAACTTAGCTCGAAAATGACAGGTTTCGTCCCTCTTGAAAAAATATATCAGAAAGTTCCCTACACAATCCACTTAAAATTCATTTTTCCCCGATAATTTAATGCTCAGTTTTAATAAATTCATATGTTTCATACTCGTATTTGTGTTTTTATAATTTTGTATGTCAAATACATACTATAAACGTCTAACAAAAACGCCTTAATTGGTTGTTTGTTATGATTATTTGTTCGCATTCTGGGTAGAGGTACCTTTCCAAGGTATATCCTTCCTAGTATTACCAATTGTATTCTAATGTATGTGAATTTAACGTAAATAAAGGGTGATTCATCGTAAGGTTTGATTTATAATGTAAAATAAAATACATAAATTTGAGAGTGTACTCAAAATTTTTATTATCGATTAAAAGAACGATTCATGGCATTTACTTTTCGAAATAATATTATGTAAATGTGTTCCAATTTTGTTCGACTCGTTCGAGCATAGCGACTGGTATCTCACAGATAACACGAGTAATGTTGTTGGTTTCCAAAGCATCAAATATAGCTGGCTTATTCCTGAAGACCTGAGACTTTACGTATCATCAGGGAAAATAGTTCAAAAGTGTGACATCGAACGATCTATGCGACCAATTTACCGTAGCAAAACGTGAAATTAAGTGCTCACCAAAATGATTTTTCAACAAGTCCATTGTTTCACGAGCTGTATGGCTCGTAGCGCCGTCTTGTTGAAACCAAAGCTCACCGAGACCATGTGCTTGAATTTCAGGAAGCACATACTCCGTTTACATGGCACGATAATGGTTACCATTGACGGTAACATTCTGATTTGCCTCATTTTTGAAGAAATATGGACCAATGATTCCACCAGTTCATAAACCAAACCATACCGTTGTTTTTAATGGATGTTGCTCATTATCATCAGCTCAAATACGGAAATTTTGTTTATTAACGTATCCATTGAGCCAGAAATGGGCTTCATTACTTAACAAAATTTCACGATAAGACACTGGATTTTCATTGAATTTTTCCAGAGCCCATTCACTGAAAATATGACATAAATTCAAGTCACCTGCCTTGAATTCTTGCACAAGTTGAATTATGTACACTTTTAGGCCGTAAAAGTAAAATACGCCAAGCTGTCGAATACGCCAAGCCAAGCTGCTGATAACGACGACGAATCTATTCGTCACGGTCTTCGCGTACACTCTCACCTACAGCTGCTATAGTCTCTTCACTACGTGCTGGATGTGGTCTAACCGGTCGAGTATCATCAACTGGGACTCAAATTTGCGAATGGTATTGGCAATAGTGGTTTCAGTAGGTCGATTATGCGCACCGTAAATTCCTCAAATCGCACGAAAAACATTTCTCACAGAATGATGATTTTCGTAATACAGCTGAACAATTTGGACAAGCTGTTTTGGCGTGAGTCTTTCCATGATGATTTGCCGAATGATACTGAACAAAAACGACAAAGGAGTTTGTAAGGAGTCACGCGTGATGTGTCAAAAAAAACCTCACGATGGATCATACCTTATAATTTGAATGTATATCTACTGGCAAGGAACAACTCTTCTGCTTGGACCAGAATATTTGGTTCAAAATGTAAGAGAATCTTTCTATTGTTTGATTGTAAAATCGAAATCCAAAGATTTCATAATGTCTGAACCTATTAAGTCGTCGAAGAAACTATGGAACTTTGTTTCTTCTTAGTGTTCAATTCTTTAAAAAGGGTTAGGCCAATGGTTGTCTAAGGAGGTTTAGTACAAACTGCTCTTATAACTAAAACTAAAACTAAAACTGAAACTAAAACTTAAACTAAAGGACGGTTAAGATCAGGGTTGTCAAAGGTAATAATTGAGGGTGCTTTGAAGGGTGTTTCTGCTGCAATCGAAATCGAATACATGGAAAATTTTATTAGCTCCACGTATCACTCGAGGCAGTGGTTAGTTAAAATCATATGCCGTTTGGTGGTTATTTTCACGAAAAGGAGGAACAGACCTTAAATTGCGAGGGTTGGTATCAAAAAATCTGATTTAGCAGTGATGGACAACCGATAGAGTCGGTTAAGAGTTGGTGTATAAAGAGAATATGCGAAGTTTTTCCAGTTATATTATTGAGTCTATAACTTCGTGCGGTTTACTAAGAGATGGCGTAACTTGTATTATTCCATTGTTATTATTCCATTGGAACTTTCCTTTCTGTCATTGTACGTCATTTCAGTATATGTCATTCATTTGAAGCGTCAACAACAATAATTTTTTTTTCACTCAAATATGTCGAACTTTGTGCCTGGAAAATTGTTTTTGCGGGGAGTTCTTCTTCATTACTTTAATATGAAGAAAACTGCTACCGAAAGCCATCGTATTTTGGTGGAAGTTTATGGTGAACATAGGCTAGCTGAGCGAACGTGCCAAAAGTGGCTTGCACGATTTAAAAGTGGTGGTTTTGGCTTGGAAGACGATGAACGTCCTGGGCAGCCAAAAACGTTTGAAGATGAAGAACTGGAAGCATTACTCTATGAAGATTGTAGCCAAACACAAGAAGAACTCGCAGAATCTTTAGGTATTACTCAAGCAAAAAGTATTAAAAGCAGCTGGATATATTCAAAAGCAAGGATATTGGGTTTCACATGAACTCAAGCCGAGAGACGTCGAAAGGCGGTTTTACATGTCCGAAATGCATCGGATTTTTGCATCGGATTGTTACTAGTGGTGAAAAATGGATCCATTACGACTACCCCAAGGGCAAAAGTCATATGTGAAACCCGGCCAACCAGCCAAATCAACAGCAAAGCCGAATATCCATGGCGCGAAGGTAATGCTCTGTATTTGGTGGGATCAGATGGGTGTACTGTATCATGAGCTGCTAAAACCGGGTGAAACCACCAATGGACAACGCTACCGAACACAATTAATCCATTTGAAGAGAGCAGTAGCCGAAAAACGGCCGGAATATGCGACCAGATACGAGGCAATAATATTCCATCATGACAACGCTTGGCCCCACGTTGCTATTCCGGTTAAGAACTATTTGGAAAACAGTGGATGGAAAGTCTTACCCCACCCGCCTTATAGCCCAGACCTTTCTCCTTCTGACTACCATTTGTTCCGGTCGATGCAGAACGGCCTCACTGAAATACGGTTCACATCAGAGCAGAATATCAAAAATTGGCTTGATTCATTGTTGGCTGCCAAGCCGGCGCATTTTTTTTGGGATGGGATTCACAAACTGCCAGAAAGATGGGAAAAGGTCATAGCTTCAGATGGGCAATACTTTGAATAATACTATTGTACATGTTTTTCTTAAATAAACGTTCAAATTTTGAAAAAAAAACCGCACGAATTATTTACCAATATAGTATAATAGTAATATATGAGTATGTCATTTTATGGCGGAAGGGGGACAGTTTCAATATGTAGAACATGGTTTTTATAGCAAGGGGACCATACCTGGCTACCATATTCTAGAATTGGACTAAAAAATGTTGTTAAATCCTCACATAGCGTCCGCATGCATTCTGCCATTTTTATTTGTCTTTTGTACTTAACCTCATTTTACATACATCAGGGTCACTATATTGAATAGAATTGAATTTTATTAATTTTGAATATAATGTGTTTCAATTGAATTGCATGAGAAAATATACCACAAAGTGGCGACGAGGACTGGAGTTCCAAACAGCAAAATTCTGAGTATTGAACAGGAGAGAATGAGGAATATGGTGTACATGTAGGGGTTAAGCTAACTGACCAACGTAGTCATCCCAGTACCATTAGATAAGTTGCCAGTTCCCAAACAGGGAATACTTCAAGTTTATTCTCAACGTAATCAGAAAAACATTATTCACTACACAAGTCAGTCAGCAGTCAGCCGTCAGCCGTGTAATTTCAACTTCTTGTATCCAAATTTACCATTTTAACTTTTATAATTTATTTAAAATATAACAAAGCAATATCGTGACTGATATAAAATGAAACGACTTCGCGTACATATTTAGGGGCTGAAACAAAGCTTCATGTTGATATGGTAGATTAACTAACAGTTGATCAGTTAAAAAATAAACTAGTTGTTATTGGATTAGACACGAAAGGGTTAAAATCTGTTAAAATCAACTTTAGTTTAACTAAGAGGCGGTTCCGAAGAAGGTACTGAAACAATGCTCACCGGGGATAGAAGTTGGAACACATCACAAAAGACTAAATCGTGTCGGATATCAGTAAAAGATATTGAAAATTTCGTATCGAAATACAATAGAGATGATTACTTATCGATAAAAACATGGTTTAAAGAATTGGAAGAATTCGCCTCTGTATTAAGGTGGTCTGAAGTAGAGTAGTACATCTTCGCTAAAGAAACAATCAAGAGACTGAGCGAAAAGCTTAATTAAAATATGTACTTGCATTTCTTATAATGACTCTAAAGTAAAGTTAACTGCCTAGTTTAGCATGTCACGGTACAAAGCTGATATTTATAATAAGTTGCAAAATTGCAGAATGCAGAAAAATTAAACATTTCGCAAATATATTTATGAAATGCAGGAAATTGACCAACTCGCTGACTACGACGAGCAATCTTTAATTTCATATACAGGGTGTCCTGAAACTCAATGTCAAGAGGGCATCGGGTGATAGGTTGGATCAAACCCGTGCTGGGAAAAATAAGGAAAAAAATCCATCTCGCTTGGTTAAGTAATAAAGTAATATTTGGGAAAATAATGAAAATCGATACCCTAGGCCACATTTTTAGGTTCTGTGGTCACAAATTTCTAAATTTTACGGTGTTTTTTTTTTTGCTTCTTCTTCAATAACCATTCTATTGATCGCAATCACAAACCCAAAAATAAATGATGTAAGTTTCGTAAAAAAAAATAAAGTTTGACTGAGTCATAAATCAAGATTTTTTTTAAAGCTAACTTTGACACCTCTAACATCGGCATATTTTCTATGGTTAATGCCGTCGTTATGCCTCTGCCGCCGCCAGATTATGACGCGAAATATACCGAAATGTGGCGCATCACCCAGACCATGGCGTGTTCATCTATGCGCATCTTTCATACTCGCAAGGACGGTTGCCTAGTAACATAATTGTACGGCCGCTGAGAGACCTCAAGAACACAACGCCGACGTAATTTTAAATGAAATTAAAAGTGATCCCAACGTACAATTGAAGGATCCACTGGAATACCGAAAAGCGTTGCTCATCGGATTTTGCAACAAAACAACTACCATCTGTACCATGTGCAACGCGTACAAAGTTTACTACCTGGTGACTATGCTCCCAGAGTCAAATTTTGCAGAACAATGTTGGCGAAAAAGAGTGAAGGTCCGCAATTTCTCAATTATATTTTACTAACTGACGAATCAACATTTAAAAAAGACGGTTAACATACATGAGTAGCCTAATGAAAATCCGCATTTAATGCGTGAAGATCGCTCTCAATATCAATTTAAAGTAAATATGTGGACCAGCATTTTAAATGGACAAATAATTGGAAATAATTTAAATGGCGACAACTACCTGTATTTTTTACAAAATCATTTGCCGAGTTTATTTAAAGATGTACCACTCAACATCTATCGAGACATGTGGTTTCAACAAGATGGTTGCCCATCGTATTAGCTCATCGAGTACGGGATTACCTGAATACTGAGTATCCCGATAAGTAGATTGGACGCCTTGAAATTGTGTGGCGTCCTCGTTCTCTGGACATTAACCCGCTGGATTTCTTTTACTGGGGCTGCATATAAGAAAAAGTTTATTTTAAAGCAGTCACTAACAGAGACGAAACACGCCACAAAATTTTTGAAGCACTAGAAGAAATTAATGCAAAGAGACTCGGACGTCTGGTGAATAGATCTTTTCTGCGACGATGCAGAGTCTGAATTCGTGCCGAGGTTAAACAATTTGAATATTTGGTTTAGTTTTATAAATAAAATATTTTCTTCCGTTTCATTATGATTAAGTTTTCAATTATACATCAGAAGGGTAAAATACCATACTTTCCAATTTTGCGGTCAGAGTTTTAAATGCTCGTAAACGGTTTAAATGTTGATAATACTTTAATGGAAGTAACAAGTGTTGTACCACTTTAAAATCTTTTTTTTTTTTTTTAAAGAGGTGTCACAGTTAGCTTTAAAATTTTGTTTAAATATGGTGTGACTCAGTCAAACCAGTGGTTGCGATCAATAGAGTGGTTATTGAACATTACGTGGGAAAAAAACCACGGTAAAATTTGGACCACAGAACCTAAAAATGTGGCCTAAGGCATCGGTTTTCATTATTTTTCTTAATATCGGTATTATTTCTTAACCAAGTGAGATGGATTTTTTTCCTTACTTTTTCCAGCACGAGTTTGATCCACCCTATCACCTGGTGCCCTCTTGACATTAAGTTTCGGGACACCTTGTATAATAAACGGCATTCCAGGTCGCGCATAGTGCAAAAACTGTAAATAACTTAAAACAAAAGTATGAAATTTACGAAAAATTTAAGTGGAAGTTTGGTGGTCTCGGAGCGGAAAACAGTGGTATTGGTGGAAGACATCTCAATAAAAAAATTGATGGCAAACGTCCTATAGGGTGATTCATCGTGAGGTTTGATTTTCAACAGGTTTTTTTTAACAAACAAAATCAGTTTTAATCAGAATCGTTTGGCAATCCATCATGGAAAGACTCACACCACAACAGCGTCTCCAAATTGTTCAGCTGTATTACGAAAATCAGCGATCTGTAAGAAATGTCTTTTGTGCGATTCGAAGAACTTACGGTGCGCATAATCGACCTACTGAAATCACTATTGCCAATACCATTCACAAATTTAAGTCCCAGTTTACATTAGTGGATGATACTCGACCGGTTAGACCACATCCAGCACGTAGTGAAGAGACTATAGCAGCTGTAGTTGAGAGTGTACGCGAAGACCGTGACGAATCGATTCGTCGTCTTTCTCAGCACAACTTGGCGTATTTTACCTGAGAATCTCGGCCTAAAAGCATACAAAATTCAACTTTTGCAAGTATTAAATCCAGGCGACTTGAATTTGCGTCACATTTTAGTGAATGGGCTCTGGAAAAACTTAATGAAAATCCGATGTTTTATTGTGAAATTTTGTTAGTGATGGAGCCCATTTCTCGCTCAATGGATACATTAATAAACAAAATTGCCGCAGTTGGGCTGATGAGCAACCCGAAGAGTACCAAGAGCTGCCATTACATCCATTAAAAACAACGGCATGGTGTAGTTCATGGGCTGGTGGTACTATTGGTCCATATTTCTTCAAAAATTAACCACATCAGAATGTTACTGTCAATGGTAACCGTTATCGCGCTATGTTAACGGACTATGTGTTTCCTGAAATTTAAGCACATGGTCTCGGTGAGCTCTGGTTTCAACAAGACGGCGCTACGAGCCATACAGCGCGTGAAACAATGGACTTTTTGAGAAATAAATTTGGTGAGATCACTTAATTTCACGTTTTGCTACGGTAAATTGGCTCCTAGATCGTGCGATATCACACCTTTGGACTATTTTCTCTGGGGATTTGTAAAGTATTAGATCTTCAGGAATATGCCAGTTACAATTGACGCTTTGGAAGCCAACATTACTCGTGTTATCCGCGAGATACTAGTCGCTATGCTCGAACGAGTCGCCCAAAATTAGACCTTCTAAATGGACCATCTCAGACGAAGTTGTGGCCAACATTTACATAACATTGTTTAAAAGGAAAAATTTGCCATGAATTTTTATTTTAATTAATAGCAAAATTTTAAAATTACTTTCAAATTTATGTGTTTTATGTAACATTTTAAAACAAACCGTAAGATGAATCACCCTATATAACATATTGCTTCAATTGTGGGTCGGAATATCTTCAGCAAAATGACTGTTAGGAAGATACCAAGTGAAAAGGTTATTCATTTAGAGAAATAAACACAATTCCTATTTTATAAACAAAAACTGTTTTAAATAATAACGTTTCTTTCCAAGCCTTGAGCGATATAGGTGGTAAACTTTCGTTCTTAAGAGAAGATGAGTTTCAGAAATAAGCAAAAAGTCCGGTTCAAAACTACAAAATAGATCTTATGGGTTTAGGTACGGTAAAATCTAAAACACTTGGGAGTTTTAAGAGTAGATTTTCTATTGATGAAGTTCACTTGGAGACAACCATATCAATTGTTCCGAAATCAGCAGTTCACTTTGAAGCTGTCATAGGAAGCGATGTAGTTTCTAAGACAAAGGTAGTATTTGATAAGAATAGACCAATATTTTACAACGTGGAACTTTACATGGAACTTTACTATGAATATCCAATTAGAAGAACTTACAGAAGCTGATGCACCCTATATGTATGCAAAAGAGGTTCACAGACTTATCAACAATTACAAGCCAAAAGGGAAAAAAGGTGTGATGAACATATTGCTGAAGGATGAAATTCCTTTTTATTCACCACCTTGCCGACTTCCGATCAGGGAAAAGAAAGCAGTAGCAAGGTAAGTTAAAATATGGCTTGAGCAAAAAGTTATTTGTCACCAAACTTCCCCTTACCTTAGTCCTGTTGTTGTCGTTAGAGAAAAGGACAGATCACCAAGGGTTTGTTTAGATTAAAGAGGAGTCAACTTGGAAACTCTTAGGGATCATTTTCTATAACACTAATCGAAACAATTTTAGACAACCTTGCTGGTGAATCTGTGTTTACCACTCTGGATCTTACAAACGGATACTTTCATGTTCCTATAGCAGAAATGAGCAAACGATATACAGCATTTATAGTTGACGACAACCATTTCGAATATAATGTTGTCCCTTTTGGTCTTACAAATGCCGAGATTTGGTAAGCAAAAACCTTTTACCAACCTACATGGATGATCTTTTAATCTCTGCACAAACTGAAGAAGAGAACCTAGAAAAGCTTAAAATCTTTCTTCAAATGGCAACACAATTTAACCTGAATATAAATTGGTCTAAGTGCAGATTCCTGCATTGGAAAACTGAATTATTGGGACATTATATGATAAAAGGAGCAATCAACCGTAAAAGATGTACAATCCTTTCTTGAACTAAGTGGTTTTATTTTGACGATTTGTAAATGGATATTCAATAATAGCTAAACGAGTCAAATTTGTCTTCGAAGCTTCGCAGCGACAAGTATTTAATACATTTAAGAGCGTCTTAATGGCCAAACTATCTATATTTAGAGCAGATGCTAACACTGGGGTTCATACAGATGCGTGTCAACGGGGCATTGGAATAATTCCTTTCAACAGGATGAGGACAACAAACTACATCAAGTTTTTTTTTATAATAAAAAAACCAGTTTGACCGAAGAAGTAATGAATAGTGTTCATTGTTTACAAAATCTTAGAAAAATGTACGAGGTGTACGAGGTGTGTTCAAAAAGTAAGGTGAGTTTCGATATTTTACGGGCAACGTACGTTGCTGAGTTTAAACGAGGCCGTACAAACTGCCAAGACGAGCTTCGCAATGGTTGACCAAATGAGGTGACGACTCCAGAAATTGTCAAGAAAATCCACCAAGCGGTACTGGATGATTGACTGAAAGTGCTCGAGCTAGCAGACAATGTAGGCATCTATAAAAGTGTGGTACATCGCATATTATTTGAAAATTTGGACATGAGAAAGCTGTGTACAAGATGGGTGCCGCATTTGCTCACACTCGAGCAAAAACAGTGTCGTGAAGATGTTTCAATTCAGTGGTTAGCGAAGTATAACAGCAACAAAGCAGAATTTTTGCGCCGTTTTATAACAATGGATGAAACATGGGTCCATCACTTTACACCCGAGACAAAAGAACAATCAAAACAATGAATTCAAAAGGGAGAACCAGCTCCAAAGAAGGCGAAAACCGTTTCAACTGCAGGCAAGGTCATGGCATCGATTTTCATTGACTATCTTGAAAAAGGAAAAACTATCAACGACCAGTATTATGCGAACTTATTGCAACGTTTGAGCGAAGAAATCAACCAAATACAGCCGCATTTGTCTAAGAAAGAAAGAAAGTGTTGTTTCATCAAGACAATGCACCAGCTCACAAATCCGTTATTGCAATGGCCATAATTAATGAATTAAAGTTTGAATTGCTATCTCATGCACCCTATTCGCCAGTTTTAGCCCCCTCGGATTATTATCTGTTCCCAAATTTGAATAAATGGCTCAGTGGTCCAAGATTTTCCAAAGATCAAGATGTCGACAGTTCATGGCTATTTTGAGGAGCAAAACAGTTCTTATTATAAAAAGGGTATCGAACTTTTTGAACATCGCTGGGAAAAGTGTTTAGAGCTGAAAGGCGATTATGTTGAAAGATAAATAATTTTTTTTCCAAAATTTTTGTGTTTTCTTTGTTGGGTCGGGTAATTCTGGGACCGCTCTCGTACATTCAATTATCGATTTTGTATTTTTTTTTTGTGCTGTATTAGTACACATGTCCCGAAAATCCATTCACAGTTTCAAGTACATATATAGCATAATTAATTTTTTTTTGACAGACACGTCTTAGCTTTCTAGGACGCATTTTGGTGTGCTCGGCGATTTTCAATTATTATAAAAATGGAGCAAAGAATTTGCATCAAATTTTGAGTAAAAAAAATGGAATCAAGTGTTCTAAAGCATGTGGTATACGGTGAGTCTGCTCTGAGTAAAAAAATGTTTCCAAGTGGTAAAAGCTCTTCCAGGCCATCTTGGATTTTGATGTCAATGACGAACCTCGCTCTGGACGCACCACCCCATCAGTAAAAGAAGCTAGAAAATTGTTTCGGAAAATCCTCGAATTACCATAAGAGAAGTCTCTGAGGATGTTGGTACATCGTTGGGCTCGTGTCATGCAATTTTTTCGGATGTTTCGGGCATGAGACGTGTGTCAGCGACGTTTGTTCCGAAACTTCTTAATTTTGATCAGAAGAACCGTCACGTGAGCATCGTTCACGAACTCTTGAATGATGTCAATGATGATCCTGAATTACTCAAAAGTATCATAACTGGTGGTGAATCATGGGTATATGGCTATGACGTTGAAACCAAAGCAGAATCTTCCCAATGGCAGCACCCAGGAAAGCAAGGACCGAAAAAAGCACGCCAAGTTCGATCAAATGTCAACGTTTGATCACTGTTTTTTTTATGACCATGCCGTAGTGCATCAGGAGTTTTTACAATAAGGTCTTACAGTCAATAAGGAGTATTACCTTGTAGTTATGCGCTGTTTGCGAGAAGCAGTACGAAAAAAACATCCGGAATTGTGGAAAAACAATTCATGGCTTTTGCATCACCATAATTCACTTGCTCATTTATCGTTACTTGTTAAAGATTTTTTGGTCAAAAACAACATGAAAATCATGCCTCAACTACCATATTCACCGGATTTGACCCCATGTGACTTTTTTCTGTTCGCAAACTGATAAGAACTTTGAAAGAACGGAAATTTGCAACGATTTAGGAAATAAATATGGCATCGCTAGAAGAGCTCAAGGCTATACCAAAAAGTGCTGATGAGAAGTGCTTCGATTATTGGAAAAAGCGTCGGTATTATTGTATTATATCTCAGGGAGATTACTTTGAAGGGGACAACATTAATATTGATGAATAAATGAATATTTTTTTTATGAAAATATAAAGTCACTCATAGAGGTAGGTGTCCCTTTCAATATTCTTGGAACTCCCAACAAACAACACTGTTTGCAGATTGTGTGTATCTAAACTTCATTATAAGCAGAGAGTTTTTCTTGATTTTGACAATAGGCGGACTTCATCAAAGTCGACATTTGGCACCTGCAGCAATCCTGTCCATGGGTTTCTTCACTTTCGAATGTTCAGTTGCCTTTTCAGCAAATGGCATGTGAAATAAAAAAATTTTTCTCGTTGGCTTCTACAAGAAGAGACTCTACCTTCGCTTCCATATCACAGCAGCGTTCCTCGGCCATATTAAGTCTTGCAGCTAGCAGCTAACTCTTCATTTTTATTTTTTAAGATGAAAATTGTTGGAATATCACTTTTTCGGGCTAGATTTTTCGGTTTTAAATCCAAAACATCAGATTAGGATAAAAGGATTACTGCATTAGCCTCTCTAGGCATTTCTGACTGAAGGTATCTTTGCGGGAAACTCACTCGTATTGTTTCATGTGATGATTGCTCAAAGTGTTTTGGCAATCAATTATCCAAAGGATTACAAAGTGCTTTTGCAGTAGAGAACTAAGTGATACGATTTGAAGGACGATTTGTGCAATCTTTGGTTTGTACAAGTAATTATGAAAAAATGGTTACAAATGAATCATTCAAGGTATATCCCATTGCTAGCTACAACTTTTTCCCATCTTTCTGGCAGAGGTCGAGTACCGTTACGAATCAAGCCATTTTTTGATGTATTCATATGAGCGCAATTCCTGATCAACCAGACAATGTGTAATCGAACGAAACAAGTAATAATTGGACGGCGCAATATCTGGGGAATATGACGAGTGGGGTAGAACTTCCCATTTGAGAGTTTCCATGTAAGTTTTAAAGGGTTTGGTAACGTGAGGTCGAGCTTTGTTATGCTGTAGAATCACTTTTTCGTGGCTCTGCTCATATCGAGGCCGTTTTTCGCACATTGCTCGGCTCAATCGTATCAATTAAAGTCGAAACCATTTCGTTGGGTTTCAACAGTTCATAATAAATAACACCGACCTGGATGCAGGACCGGGCAGTCTCTATGATTTTCTTTTCTTGCTGTAATGAATTCATTTTTCATCACCTTGGCTTCACATCACATTTCTTGGCTTCAAATCATAAGAAAGGCAGGTTCCTTGTTTTTGAATCATTCCCAACGCATGCAATCGCTTGAAAATAGCTTGAAGGGTAACTCCTAATGCTAAAGCAAACTCTTCTTGATTTTGGCACGTATCCTCATCGAGCAATGCCTCCAATTCAGCGTCTTCAAAGGGTTTTGGGTTTCCTTCACTCGGACGGCACGTTGTTTCACTAAGAACAGCATCTGGGGCTCTTGATGTGCTTCAGCCGCCGTTTTCCTCGAATGAAAGAAGAAAATCAACGCTTCCCGCAAATGACGATTATTTAACACAAAATCAGATATATTCACACAACCGAAAGTATATGACGCCAAGACAAAATCACTTATGTGTCAAAACAGTTTGTTTAAAATATGTCTACGACATAAACGTCTATGTGACGTTTTGGATATGTCAAAATTGGCCAGCTTTTACTACTGGAGACATCTATTGAGAACTAAGTTGTGCACCTTTTTTGTATATTTATTCCTTTTTTAAACATAACTTAAAATGTTCACAATTTTAACAAAGCCTTATTGAAACCATATATTGTCCACATCCATATCTTACAATTTAGGCAAAAAAAACTGGATTATGATGTCGCGGTAGCGAGCACCATAAAGTGTTATTGCTATACCAGCCGCAATTTCAAATAAAATCGGTCCGATGATGCCTCTAGCCCAAAACCCGCAACAAACAGTGACACGTTGTGGATACACTTGATTCTCAGCGATCACTTGTGGATTTCCTGAACTCCAAATTCGACAATTTAAACGAATAACAAAGCCATCAAGATGAAAATGAGCCTCATCGCTAAAGATGATTTTATTTGAAAAATTAGAATCGACTTAATTCATTCAACAAACTGTCTTCGCTGTGCGTGGTAGGAAAGCTTCAGTTCTTGAGTCGATTGCACTTTATATGTACAAATACAAAGTTCATGGTGCCGAATGATAATGCACGTTATCCACAGCATTGTAAAATTGCTGTAGTTTATCCCATCCCTAAAAGGGATAGAGGTACATCCAATCTGGCAAATCTTAAGTCGATAAGTCTCCTTCCGAATATTAGTAAGGTGCTCGAAAAGGTAATCATATCATGTCATACATGCCGCATCTAAATTGTTGTGATATATTCAATGGAATACTATAAAAGCAAAAACCAGTGTACAGGAGCCTGTCTTATTAACTAGAAAAAGGTCTTCGGCAGAGGAATTTTTTTACAGGCTGACCAAACTGGGCATCAGTAAACCACTTTGGTATATTCTTCATAATATACTCACCAACAGACAGTTCATCGTGAAAAATGGCGATGCGATTTCTATTGGAACAATTCGCATTAAAAACGGTTTGCAACAAGGTGCGGTTAATTCGCTGATCTTATTCAACATTTACACAAGCCATTTGATAGGTTCACTTCCCTATAACATAGTGTACGCAGACGACTTGATAGCTTACAGAACAGGTCCAAAAGTCGAGGTCATTAAAAATTAGGCGATTTTGCGATGACTGGAAGTAGAAAATCAACTTTCAAAAGTCTGAAACCATTCTTTTTAGAACGCCGTTGTCTGGTACCATTAGCAACACCAGAAAGAATTGGCGAAAATTCTCGATCATTGGACAACACGGCCAGCCACTTGCTTGTCGAAATGGATCTGGCTAGACTAATATTTATATTTCAACTAGAATGTAAATGCTGCTTTGGCCAGGGGTAAGGTGCTTTTGGCTTCACAAGGAGACTGTTGTATAGCACCCAACTCGATGTGAGGGTGAAGGCTATCTGTTACATGGCCCATGCTATTATATGGGTGTCCCGTGTCGTTCAGCGGGAGAGCAAGCTTATGGAAAATATTCGTTTGTTTGAGAAGGCTTGCCCTAAGTTTATCCTCACCTTTGCAGAACACCAGAAACGGAGTACATAAAATTCTATCCCAATGAGGTCCTTTACAACAGGGCGATTCTAATAAAGGTAGGCAACTTCGCTATTAAGTTACCTAGAGGGCATATTGGAAGAGCAATAACCTCGTCCTACAACCTGATATCTGGAGACTACTACTCCAACTACTTTTATCATGAGAGTGTGCGCTTGAATGGTGTCTTCCCCTTGAGGCGTTCCTCTGTTTTGAAATAAAAAGCTGATGATGATGTTTGTTTATGGTTATGACTAGGGAATTAAGGGTTGACATAGCTAATTTACACGAGCTAAAAAGCAATAACTTTTCTGCGTACGTTCACGTCTGTAAGTACAGAACAGCAGTTTTGGCACTTAGCAAAACACAGGTAAATCCTCACCCACAACTCTCCGATGACTCTCATCTGCAGCTACCTGAACTACTGCTACTGTTTTTTTTCTCATCGCGGTCTCGCCATCTCTGTGCATACTACCAACACCCTGGACTTGTTTCTAACTTCTCACGATGATAAGTACACCGTTGATGTGCTCTCCCCTCTAGACTCGTCAAACCATTGTGTCATATCAGCTAATTTCTCGTACACCCAATACAAGAAATACAATACAAGAAAGCCAATTAGAGCGGACTTAACAGCTTCTTTAGGAGTTTTATCTGGTCGTTATATTTCTTCGATAACGACGTGGTTGCTGCTGCTGTTATGATCACAGACACCATTTCCTTTGGAATGAGATTTTATAACTCTCATCGGATGAAGAGTATCAAACCAAAAGAAAGGGCATGGTACGAGTTGAAGAGACTGTCAGGGTTATAGAAAAGACAGATGAAAACCGAAATAGGTTCAAACGGGCCTTTCTTAAACGTGTGAAATTTCAATATGACTAAAAACTGAGGCAAAAAATACTACAATGTAGGAACAATTTTTATTCGTTCATTAAAAATACTAAAAATTCGGCCTCAATCTCCATCCTAACGCTCATTTACAATCCAGCTGTCAGCTCTTTGAAGACGAATCTTCTTCTTTATCTTCCTACAGATCCATTGTACTTACGTCCCTTCGTTCCACTTCTTAATGACCAACAGTACGGTTTTCATGGCAACAGGTCTACTGGTGATTTTTTTTTCAATCAATCTGGTGAAGCAAGATAGTTGCACTTGATATTTCTAAGGCATTTGACAGAGTTTGGTATCAGGCTCTATTGTCGAAATTGTGTGCATTTACGATCGACGCCTTCTTCTTCAATGGATTAGAAATTTCCTTTCGAAACGTGTGCCCAACGGCTATGTCCTTTCCCTGACACTCATTTTAATTTTCATTAATGATCTCTTGTCTGTTACTTCTAATCCAATATATTCCTTTGCTTAGTACTCTCTACTTTTCATATTCGTTCCCAGACGCACGTTTCTGTTTTTCGGTTTTAGAACGGGAACGGTAACGTATTCCGATCCTAACAGAATAACCATATGGGGAACTCTCAACAGAATGGAATTTAATGCTTCCAAAACTCAATAATATCTGCTGTCATTAAAAAGAAACTTAAATACCCAGCCATTATCCATGAATAGCACTTACATCGTCGAAACCGAAAAACTTTCCATTCTCGGTATGTGCGTCAGTGACAGCTTACCTTGCAATGCCACATATTTCATGTCGCAAAAAATGCTGCGAAATCTCTAGGTTTCCTAGCTATTTCACCCCCTCTGATCTGGTTTAAATATATGATAAAAGGCATTCATCAGTTGCTCTAAACCTGCTAGATAGAATTGAAAACAGTGCCATAAAACTCATAGATAATAAATATATCATTCAGCCAATTGAGACCGACGTAATATCTTCTGTCTCTACCACAAGTGCTCAATTGAAATTGCCACTTTCGGACGTACTCTAAAATATCGTGATTCGTTCCTAAGCCATACAACTCTTTTTTTACTCCCTAAATTATCCCTAACATTGTAGGGATACACAAAGACCTTATGCGCGCTCTCATTATAAAAAAAAAAAGAAAAACAGCTGATGAGGTTTAATCACCATTCTGACCATATTTTGCAAACTGTAGCTGCCAAACCTTTATTATACCTAAAATATTGCTCAATAATGAAAACGTGAAGTTCTCCACTTTTATTAACTCTAGACGTTCAGCTGTCACGCTGTCTTTGTTTTTCATTGTCAATACTTTACCGCACAAGCGGTAACACCATTTATAAGCATTCGGTTACAATCCTCATAATGTCAGACACTGCTCCACACAAGACATTTCTTTTACGAAATTAATCTTGATGCAGAGCAAAAGTAATGACTGCGGTCCGCGACGCCACGTCTTTTGTGCCGAAAATCAAATAAACTACAAACTCATCTTTTGTCGAGGCTTTTATCACATCCTCAGAGATCATTGTAATTTTAAAGCGACTGGAGACGTTGTAAATTGAACAACAACACTAAACTCAACTAACTTACCGAACAACCGACGGTTTTTGAAGAAATTCCGTTCATAAGACGGCTAAACCACTGCAGTCTGTAACTCGACAGACTTCTCAAATTTAAGATCTAAAAACTTTAAAACGAATTAATGAAATTCAACATAATAGCATCCACTTAATTAAAAATTCAGCCTTCTCCGAACATAATATCGAAGTAATTCCAGCATTTATCCATCACTATTATTGAAAGCGATATCAAAATGGATTTACTAATAATTATGCAAATTCCCATTCATTTACAGTAAAGCACCTAAAGTATATATTCGTACTCGTAGTCTCGTTAATAAATCCAATCTACAACGAAAATATGACAAACTTCAGTGACCACTTTACATTCAAATACCACTGTAAATATTTCTACTTTAATTAATACAATGTGTGGCAGAGTAATACAATAATTTGTTGGCATTTTGAATGACCATCGAAAAAGACTCATCAAATTTCAATCGCTGTCAATGAGAGCACCAAAATGCATACACATATCCTGCTCAACATATCCATTCTATGTGTAACGTGAATTTTCATTATCCTTTAAACCGCTTTCCAAAAATTATATTATCTTCCTTTGAGACTTTTAATTTCACAAACAAAATCAAATAAAAACAATTTATTACCTCTAAGTAAAAAAAAAAATAATAATAATAATAATAAATTTCAAGACAGGATTTAAGAAAGGATGCATGAAATTTAATTTCCCGCATTCTGTTAACAATTTTCCATAAAATCTTCATTTCTCTTTCTTACAGATAATGGTTCACCACAAGATGAAATAAAAACGAGTGAAGGAACCAACAAAAAAAATCAACTTGGGAATGTTGAGAGGCATTGCATTCCGAAGAAGCCATTGTTGTGCTTGTAGTCCTGCCATTAAATGAATTTCATTCGCATAATGGCCACAAAGTAAGGACAAAAAAAAAAAAAAAAAAAAAAAAAAAAAAAAAAAAAAAACCCAAAAACCCATCTACTGGGCCGAAAGAAAATAAAAAGTCGAAAAATGAATTTTTGACTACATCCGACTAACGCTTATAACCATCTGTGGCTTCATTAAAAGGAAATATCTGTGCCGCGCCAAAATCCAACAACAACGAAAAGAGATGCTTGTACTTTTTAGCTGGCTAAAGAAACAGGGGACACCCTGAAGGATCATACTCGTATACTCTGTAAGAATACTGAAGTTTACTTCCTCCATATGAAATATGCAGAACTCGTCTAGGAGACACTCGTACTCATGTGTACTTCTACAATCTTGAGTAAGTGAGTTTTCCTTCGTTTTTTGTTTTTTGTTTTGTTTTGTTTTTTTTTTTTAATGAATATTAAACAGAATCATAAAAGCATTTTGTCGCGAATAAGGTTAAGAACTTCATCTGGAAAATTCTAAAAATTCTATTAAGTTACAGGACATATTCAAACAACCCGAACGTTGGCACAACAACTACCGAACGTAACGATACAAAAATTTAATTAAAAAAAAAAAAAAAGTATATATCACAACTTACTGTTGGCACGATTGATATCCGGCATGAGACCAAATAGTATGACAACCAGGATTAATCCTATCCAAATCATCTGACGCATCATTTTGAAACGAAAATCACAATGAATCTTTTTCACAGATAAAAGAGAAAGGGTGGCTAGAGATGAAGATACCACCGCCGAGCAAATAACCAAAAAACGAACAAATCAACAATTGACGGGATACACTTTGATTTATTTATTTTTTATTTTTTTCACTCCACTCTTACTCTCTCGATTAGAAAATTCGAGTGGCACTTGTTACGTTTTTTTTTTTTTTTTTTGTTGTCCAAGTCCTTGTAAGGACTGTATTTGGTTGTTTGTTTTTTTTTTTTTTTTTTTTTAATGTTCACCCACGAGACTAGTAAAATTTAAAAGTAAATACAAACAAACACTCGAGATAATAATAATGAATAGATGGCGAGAGATGTGAACTCGTAGTTGTAACACGAATAACGGTAACAGCGCAACAAAACCGAAACGAAACGGAACCTAAAGCTCATAGAATAGAATTAGGATATCCTTCCATCCAGAACGACAACAGAATGGATGGTCTCGTCTGGTTTGGCGTAGGTTATACGAGCGAATGGTTGGTCTGGTATGGCAGGCCAGACCAACAAGCAAAAACCGTTTTGCCGTTTATATTCTATAGCGGCTGTCTGTTGTGTTGTGTGATGGCGGCAGTGGTTCTCTACCGTTATCCTCGCACGCTTTCTAGTCGAGAGTGCGATTAAGAATGATTCTGAAATGTTCGCTGCCATTTATATATCTTCATCCGTTGTGCGGCGTTTCCTGTTTTCCTGTCTGGTATGGGTTGTTTACGTTGTTATTGTTGTTGTTGTTGTTGTTGTTTTTTTTTTTCCTTTTCCATCGTTTTAGTATTGTAGTTGCCTATGGTGTTGGTTGATTGCTGTTGGATGTCGAGTGTTGCTAGCTTTGAGGGTGGTGATTGTACACTTTATTTTTTTTTTTCAAACTTGGCAATTGGGGTTGAATGGGATAGACGTTCGAATTGGTTCGTTTGTCCTTTTTCAACTTTGTGGGGTTGATTTTTCAACAACCTTGTGCAGTTGCATACCCAATGGATATGGAGCACTTGTCGTGATGGAAGGTCACTCTGGGGATTGTATCATTTTCCAATGAGTATTGGCAGCCTTTCTTGATGATCCTCTATTTTCTCTTTACACATAGGACAATGATTATTATTTATTAAAAAAAGAAAAACTTTTTTCCAGTTTTATTTATTTTTATTTCTTTTCTTTTTTTCAGATACTTTTTTCGCAGTATTTGTTCTATTTTAGATACAACCAGACAGTTACCAATTGAATGTTCGTATGAAAGGCATTCGTCGCATGGTCGAGCCACCAGTGAATATGGGGAATCAGAGCGTCGTCTACGTGAGGATAGCACCCGAGGAGATACACCTGACTTATAACTCAGATCAAGTGGTGAAGTTACGTATTCGACATGCATGCCGGCGCATAGTACCTATTATTATTATTTTTTATTTATTTATTTATTTATTTATTTTTTTTTTTTCGTTTTACGTACCTTTATAGGTATGTTTACTGTTGTATATTGTGTGTTTGTCGTGTGTTCTGGGTGTTCTCAGTTTGATCTGGATGTTTTCTATGTATTTTGTGTTAAGGAGAGTATTTTGCCCTCAAACTTAGATGTGAATTGCAGACAATCAGTGTACTGGTATTGGTGTTGGATATTGGTCCTCGACTGTTTAGATACATCGGCGCTGTCATTTTGAATAGCTATTATGAATCGGAATATAAATTAAATAAATCGTTTAGTCCCTTGAACGTATGCATACGAAGTTATGGGATTTGGGGAAATCACATTTCGATGGTTGGGTAGCTGAGATCACACGGGTCAGTAAGAGTGAGTGTAGTGAAAAACCGAAACAGTCTGGGTTCGTGGGTGGGTGGTTGATTGCTTTTGCTTTTGGTTTTACTGTTGCTGCTGATTTGGTTTTTCAGTGTTTTTGTTTGTTTGTTTGTTTGTTTTTTTTTTTTTTTTTGATATGCAACCACCCTTGTTTGGAATATACCATATTCAGCACTCGTTTTAATTCCTTGCAACGATCCCCAGCTCTATGACGACGGTTTCGTGTGCCATCCTATCCAGTGGCAATGTAGATGGCTAGGCAACCCACTTAAAGGTTGCCACTGTGTAGATTTGTGTCGCTTATGCTAGCTTATACCAGCATGGGAATAACAATGTCCTTAATGAAGGAATTTTCTTTTTATTATTTTGTATTCATTTTTTTTTTTTTTTTCTGTGGTGCTTTTTTATTATTTTTTCTTTTTGCTCCATTTTGCGTTCGTTTGTTGGTTTATAGGCATTTGTAGATAGCCTGATGGCTGAAGTATGAGGGGTAGCTGTGGGTGGCTGGGTGGAAACATTTCATTCATTTGATTCATTTTATTCAATTCCTTAATTTGGTGGTCCTAATGAATACAACTGAGTGGTGTTGTAGGGTATTTTCAGATTCATCCTTCTGTGGTATGGAGGGTTTTTTTTTTTTTTTTTTTGCTCGGGCGATTTGTTAAAAAATAATTAACCAGAGTAGAGAAGATTGATAGGTATAGACAGAGGATGATGTGTTCAATAAAATTTAAACGATTTCTCTCTCATTTAAATTGGAAGTCACGTCTCTGATGGGTGGTAATTGCAAGCCTTGGGGAAGTGAGTTTTTTTTTTTTTTTTTTTTTGATTGTATGTACGGTGGTAAAAGTATGGTTCGGTTTGATAAATGATTGATTGGATGCTTGAAGAGTTATTATCAAGGGAAGCACTTTGGGGGGTGGTAATTGATGAAGTAAGAAGGAATTTTTTTAAAGCTAGGCATGAAAAATGTTTTTTTTTTTTTTCCTTTTTTCAAGCCAAACAATGATTTATTGTGTTCAATCGCGCAAGGTGGTAAAACATGTGGTTGGATGGTTGTTTTTTTTGTGCTTGTTTTCTTCATTTATTTACAAGTATGAAGGAGGAGTGGTGTTGTAAATGCAACCTTTGGAAGCTTTTATTTTGAATTTAAACTTTATTCGGTTTGTGTCCTTGATGTGGATGATGTGCGATGTTTTAGTAGTAGGTACTACGAAAGATAGCTTTGTTTAAAATTTGATTGATGAAAGAAGGATTTTCCAAAAATATTTATGTTTTTACAAAGCTAAACTTAAACTAAATATTGTAACTAAGGATGGACGTGATCTGCCGCGTGCCAGTGGCGTAAAAGCTGACTTAATAGGGAAAACCATATGACGTCTGAAGACTGCCGATGGGATATACACATACACATTTAGGAATGCTAGCGCTATACGGATGAATAGAATAGAATGGAAGTACGACATTATGGAACCGAACATTTATGAACAAAATACCTCGTAGGTCCTGGATTTATCCCGGGCGAATAGAAATACAGTAATGTTTAGCTAATCTGAATCACCTTTAATCCGAATATCGCGTTAATCTGAATCACATGTTTATTTCCATTATGTACTCTACAGTCCGAACCTTCTTAATTTTTGTATTCTACAATCCGAATTCAACGAAAATTACCTAAGAATGCTTTTACAGTTATTTTGTCACCTTATTCCTGCATATAAGATCACCACCAGGAAATGCAAAATACATCCGAACGTGTTCATACTAGGTGGAGTGAAAAGTAACCTCCTTGACCGCCAGAATGCGCCGCTAATGCAAAAAAGGTTATGGTGCCTTGAACTCCGTTCATATTTAGGCAGACATGCCTAATTTTAATGCGATACTGTCTTTAGTTTTGTTTTGACAGCTGATTGTTGTTGACGTGTTTGGCATCATGTTGAGTATGGACAAAAATGATTTTCATTCTCTCAATAATATTTTAATTTTTTGAGTGGCAAAATGACCAAGGAAACAAAAGAAAAGTTGGATAAAAATTATGGGGCTAATGCTCCGTCAGATTACACTGTCAAATATTGGTTTCGAGAGTTTCGTGGCGGCCGCAACTCCACTACCGATCAAATCCGCAGCAGCAGGCCTTCCGATGCGGTTACAGAGGACAATGTCAAAAAAAATACATAAAATGGCGTTGGCCGACCGGAAAGTGAAGGTACGCGAGCTAGCAGATACCACAAAGATTGGTACTGAGCGCACACGTCATATTTTGGGCAATATTCTGCACATAAAAAAGTTATCTTGCCGCTGAGTGCCAAGCATACTTACTCCTGACCAAAAACAAGAATGTGAGAGTACTTCGAAAGAGTGTTTGGACTTGCTGATGCGGAATCGGACGGACTTTTGGCGTCGATTGGTAACTGATTGGATCTACTATTACATACCAGAGAACAGGATGAGCGCCTGGCAATGGACTGAGGCCGGCACGAATGCTTCAAAGCGGCCGAGGGAGGCTCGATGGGTCGGAAAGGTTATGGCGTCGGTTTTCTGGAATTGTCATGGCATAATCTTAGTGGACTACATCGAGAAAGGAAAAACCATCAACGCGAGTATTACTGTGCATTATTGAAGGCCTCACATGAAGCGAAATTGCAAGACAATGCACCTGCGCACAAGAGCATCGCAACTATGGCTAAAATCAATAACTTACGTCTCCAATTACTGTCGCATCAACGGTATTTGCCCGATTTGGCTCCCTCGGCTTATTATCTCTTCTCAAATCTCAAAAGATGGCTCATCAATAACAAATTCAGCTTACGCGAGGAAATCATCGACGCCACGGAGAAGTCTTCCGGAAAATTACTTTTCGGACGGGATCAAGAAGTTGGAAAGTTGCTAGAATAAGTGTATCAAACAAAAAGGGGACTATATTGAATAAAATAAAAAAAAAATTTTTCATTCCCAAGAAGGTTGCTTTTCACCCCATCTAGTACGTGCATTAGTATCTATCTTTTCTCGTTGGTAAAATACGCGTTAGTGTGGAGAAATGGCTAATAAAAGAAAGCATAAGACACTTACTTTAAAAGAAAAATGCGAGATCTTAAAGAAAATAGAAAACGATGTTTTTGGGAAAATATTGGCTCGAGATTATGATGTTGGTGCTGCTACAATATCTGATGTAAAGAAATAAGGAACAGATTTTAAGGTTAGGGTTGCATAAATAAGAGAATTACAATACAACCCAATATTGTTTTTCCTACTACATTTTTATGTTAGCAACGGGTGGAACAATTATAAAGATGCGAACACTGAAATGTGGAATTTTAAGAAATGGAGGCAAAGTTGCACAAATGGTTTTTGAAGCAAAGAGAAAGAAACGCTCCAGTTTTTGAAAACTTATTAGTAATGAAGTCCAAACAATTTTTCAAAGACACAAACAGCTCTGAACGTGTTTTTAATACAAGTCGAGGATATATTGCCAAATTTAGAAAACGGTTTGGCATTTGAAATTTAGAAATTTGCGGAGAAAAACTTTCTGCAAATCCAGAAACAGCAACACAATTTCGGGACAGCTTTTCCACAAAAATTAAAGAATTAGGGCTTCACCGTGCCAAATATATAACGCTGATGAGAGTGGTCTATATTGGAAGCCTTTGCCCGATAAAACCCTAGTGAGCTCTAACGAAAGAACAGCTCCTGGGCGAAAAACAAGTAAATAGCGTTTTACTTTCCTGTACCAATTCAAATGGAAAGCATCAGCTTAAACTTTTGGTGATAGATAAATCTAAGGTCATTTGGTTCTTCGTATTTGCCTGTAGAATATGAATCTACTGCAAATGCTTGAATGACATCGACAGTTCTTAAAAAGTGGTTTTTCAACTCATTCGTTCTTCAAGTAAAAAAGTGTATGGATTGTTCAAAAAAGCATTGCTACTGCTGAAAAATGCGCGTCACTAATTCATCCCATGGATCAGAACATCATTAGAATGACAAAGCTTAATTAGAAAAAAAATTTATTATCTCATGTGATGAGCCAAGATGACGAAATACTCGTAAGCACACGCATAACAGATGAAGATACGGTACATGAAGATAAAGACAACATTAAACATGAAGATGCAATGAAGCCTTTATCTGTTTCTATATCTTAATTCGTGCGGTTTTTTTTTTTAAAATTTGAACGTTTATTTAAGAAAAACATGTACAATAATATTATTCAAAGTATTGCCCATCTGAAGCTATGACCTTTTCCCATCTTTCTGGCAATTTGTGAATCCCATCCCAAAAGAACTGCGCCGGCTTGCCAGCCAAGAATGAATCGAGCCAATTTTTGATATTCTGCTCTGATGTGAACCGTATTTCAGTAAGGGCGTTCTGCATCGACCGGAACAAATGGTAGTCAGAAGGGGCAAGGTCTGGACTATAAGGCTGGTGTGGTAAGACTTCCCATCCACTGTTTTCCAAATAGTTCTTAACCGGAATAGCAACGTGGGGCAGAGCGTTATCATGATGGAAAATTATTGCCTCGTGTCTGGTCGCATATTCCTGCTCTCTTCAAACGGATTAATTGTGTTCGGTAGCGTTTTCCATTGATGGTTTCACCCGGTTTTAGCAGCTCATAATACAGCAAACCCATCTGATCCCACCAAATACAGAGCATTACCTTCGCGCCATGGATATTCGGCTTTGCTGTTGATTTGGCTGGTTGGCCGGGTTTCACATATGATTTTTTGCGCTTGGGGTTGTCGTAATGGATCCAATTTTCATCACCAGTAACAATTCGATGCCAAAATGACTTCCTTTTGTGGCATTCCAGCAGCATTTCGGACATGCAAAACTGCCTTTTGACGTCTCTCGGCTTGAGTTCATGTGGAACTGCTTTTAAACGTTTTGAAATGGCTGCTTGAGTGACACAATCTTCATAGAGTAATGCTTCCAGTTGTTCATCTTCAAACTTTTTTGGCTGCCCAGGACGTTCATCGTCTTCCAAGCCAAAATCGACACTTTTAAGTCGTGTAAACCACTTTTGGCACGTTCGCTCAGCAAGCGCATGTTCACCATAAACTTCCACAAGAAAAAAGTGATGACTTTCGGCAGCCGTTTTCTTCATATGAAAGTAATGAAGAAGAACTCCCCGCAAAAACACTTTTTCAGGCACAAAGTTCGAAATATTTGAGTAAAAAAAAATTTTTGTTGTTTACGCTTCAAATGAATGACATATACTGAAATGATATACAATGACATTAGCTTTCCAACGCATGTTCCAATGGAATAATAACAATGTAGTAATACAGGTTACGCCATCTCTTAGCAAACCGCACGAATATCAAACGGATAAATTCCAGTATATTTAAATCCATTAATGGCAATCTGGACCCGTTTGTACCTTTAAGTATGCTTTCGAGAAACGTCCTACTAAATCTACCCACTGCGTTACTTTCCGTCCGCTTTGACTCGAAAAACATCTTATTTCATCCTTATGTTAATGACGATTAATGGACCCATGAATGGTATATCTAACGGCTTCATTTTATGGGTTGAATATGATGATAATGATATGATCACTACCTCGTTATCACTTGCGAAATTCAACACTTAAATATTTCGGATATGACTGTAGTGTCCATCCAAAATTAGGAGAAATGGGTCTTCTCTTGAAGGTTTAACATACGACAAAATATGTTGGAACCAAGCTTGAATATGGTCACTTGAATCTTGAACGTGCAGTTTACAACTGTTTTAATAGCTGCTTATATTATGTAAGCAGCTGGATAGTTAAAATTGTCGTATTCCTGTTCAAGCCAGCTATACAATGTGTCTACTTTTTGCGACTAAATCTTTTAGCTCGATCAAATGACGTACCTATTGGCACACGTAAACTTACCTTTTCTTTATTGTATGTCTTCTGCAAAAGTTATAGAACTAATCTTTCTCAGCGGACTCCTTCAAAATTAAGATTGCGTTAGGTATTTTATTCATTTTAGCTAACCGAAACGATAGTGAAGGCATATCGCGTCTTGTAAGGCTCCAGAATCGAGCTTCCATATATGTATAGTGGAAGCTGTTCAATAGTTTGTTCACTTTTAGCCATACGCAGCGTTGTCGAATCCAGTACTAACAATATTTTAGATGAGAGCAATATGCCCATATATCTATCTTTTACTGCTTTAATGACTTTGTCATTTCTAATTTATCCTTTCTTAGGCATTGCTATCTAAAAAATAATAAAATAAAATACCACATTATCCTTTTTTCTCTTTTCGTGTTTTTTAAGCTAAAAAGTTACCTCAGCATTGAGAATTTCACTGCCATTTTATGAAACTTCAATCTTATTAATACTAATAGTAATCAAGACTATTTAACTTATATTAGTTTTTTTATTAAAAAAAATAATAAATAAATAAATGAATAACTTTTTCCACGCGTACAAAAAAGTCAACCTAGCCTCGCCACTTTTAACACAACTGTGCACAAACTTTAAGGATTTTAGACAGGAGAAAGCATGTTATGCATTTTTCTTCCGACTGCACGACTGCACGAACCAAGATACTACGCCATACCATATTAGCCACCTATGTTATACCACAACACCCGACTTTACTCTATATGTGTCAATGACAACCTACGTTGCAATGATAACATATTCAATGTCGTCAAAAAAGATGCGACATTTCTTCAAGCGATGTAAGAAATATTTCCTTCCCTATGATCTGGACACAATACATATATAAGGCCACAATATAAGCGCAGGCGAAAGAAAATCAGGGAGGAAGAAAAGAGAAGTACCAATGCACATTGGTCTTGAATCTTTGCAAGTTATAACGACTAAGAAGTAAAGAGCTCGTCAGGTTATTCCATAAGTGAGTTGTACGACTTAGGAACCAACCACGATATTTCAGAGTACGTTCTTAAGTGGGCTTGAGGGTGTACTGATGAGCATTCATAGCAAAACGAGTGTTACGGTTAAGAGTTTGACGTGGCGGAATGCTACTGGCAATTTTGATGGAGCACTGGTAGTGGAAATAGCGATAAAATAGAGTAAGACGCGAGATATTCCGTCGGTGTTCGAAGGAGTCCATTGTCTTAGTGATATTCACATCATCTATGAGTTTTATCGCACGGTTTGAATCCTATCTAGCAGGTGCAGAGATGTTTTGGGCGCACATATTTGGGCATTTTACTTTAATTTCGGGTGGATGAATGCCTTATATATTGAGGCTAGGTAAAATATTCCTTATACCGCTTGAGAAGTCCTAGACATTTCGCAGGATTTTTGACGACACCGAATATGTGGTCATTCCTTAAATTCATTAAATTTATTCTGCTAACAGTTTCCTAATTGGTTATGCCGTTAATATCAAAATTAACGCTAAACATACGCTGTCGTTCCCGTTCTACAGAAGTAGAATAGGGACGTCCGGAACGAATAAACAAGCAGAGAGTATTGTCAATATATTCCTTGTCAGCCAAGGAATATATTGGATTATAAGTAGCAAACAAGAAATCGTCGATGAAAATTAAAAAGAGTGTCAGAGACAAAACGGAACCCTGGAGCACACCAGCATTTATTTTGTGAACATAAGACTTAAAACCATCAAAAACAACTTTAATTGAACATTCCGAAAGGTAGTTTCTAGTCCATTGAAAAAGAGAATCATTGATCCAAAAAGCACGCATTTTCGATAAATAGCGGGATGCCAAACTCTGTCAAATGCCTAAGAAATATCAAGTGCAACTATCTTACTTTCACCAGATTGAAGTACACTTTGGTTCCACTTTTTGGTGAGAAATGCCATGAAATCACCAGTCGACCTGTTGCTACGAATACCAAACTGCCGGTCAATGAGAAGTTTTCGCGTTTCGCGGTTTATCAGTGTTTCCATGACCTTGGAAAGAAGAGACGTAAGTGAAATGGGTCTGTAGGAGAGAGAGAAGAATATTCGTCTTTTTTAGGGATGGACTGGACAAATGCTGTTTTCCATCTGCTCGGAAAGAGTCCTGAAGAGTAGGATTCATGAAAAAGCTTACGCAGCGAGGAATAACACCTATTCAAAACAAGGGGCGATATACCATCAGGACCAGCGGATTTGTGACTGTTAAGACCTTTTAGAACTCTTGCTACTACATGGGTTCGAAAGTGGATTCGCTCCATTGAAGATTCGGCGCACTCAAATGAAGGCGGGGGCAAAGCACAATCTGAAAGTGTTGAGCTGGCCGCAAATTGTGCAGCAAGCAGATTGGCCTTGTCTAATGTTTTTGACGAACGATCAAAAAATTTTACTACTAGTGGGACATTGTAGTACCTTCTGCCTTGTATTGGCATTTCACATGTCTAAGAAAGTCATTCCTGGCTCGTTTGAACTTTTTTCGGTTTTTCTCAGTTAGGTTGGCCTTTTAGGACCGAAAAAACATTTCCTTAATTCTGACAGCCCCTTTACTGCTCGAGTCATACCACATCTTTTCTTTTAGATTGATACTCTTCATCAGATGAGGGTTATAGAATATCATTCCAAAGAGAATGGTCGAGGAAATATATATAACGGACTGATAAAACTCCTAAAGAAGCTGTTAAGTCCGCTCCAATTGGCTTTCTTGTATTGCCATACGGTTCCTTAGGAATATTTTCTCTAACTGCGTAGTGGGTGTACGAGAAATTAGCTGATATGACACAATGGTTTGACGAGTCTAGAGGGGAGAGCACATCATCTGTGTACTTATCAGGGTAAGAAGTTAGAAACAAGTCCAGAGTGTTGGCAGTATGACTGTTAACGTCTGGTATTCGCGTGGGCTTACTTGCAAGCTGCGTCAAGTTGTTTTCCACAGCGAAGATCACAACACACCGTCCTTCGGGTGTTAACTTTCCAGAATTTTGAAGCCACCCAGAGTTGTATATATTGAAATCGTCCTGCGGATACAGGGATACAATTCTTTTATTTGAGTCAGACAGCGCATCGAACTCGTTAAAATTCAAATTGCTGTGCAGTTTGGGCTTATATAAAGTAATAGTGGATATTTTGTTTACGGAGATGGAATTTTAACCACAAGATGTTGAATTCCAGGTTGGAACACGGATCACATTACAATGATTGGAACACGGATTGGTGTATTGGATGCTAATCCAGACCGCAAAGTGAAAATTCTGACGTTGAATTACCGAATCAAATATTGTTGTAGCTGTTATGCCCTTACCGCAAAATGAAACTTTATCAATCAGCTGTTACATTCACTTAGCCATTGCTCGTACTGCATGATAAATACAACAACAGCAATGACCAGGTGCTAACACCAGTACTATGACCGAGGGCGGAAGACTTGGGATACGCACACCGTGTAATATTTTTTTGCTTTTAAATGCCACTTAACAAGCTTCAGCACTTCTCTATGTGGATGATACAATACAATTTGAAAGAACATCACAACCACTTAACTAAAGTCTTGATCAGACTACGACAATAAAATCTAAACTTGAATTCAGGTAAATGTAACTTTTTAAAACTAAAAGTCATAGACCTAGGCCACCTGATGACTCCAAAAGTTATATGCACCGACCCGTCAAAACATGAAGTGATTAAATCTTACTCCATACCAAAAGATGCTGATGAGGTAGCGTTTTTTTACTGTTATAGGAGATTTATCAAGTATTTCGCAGACATAGCGAGACCATTGTATCAGTTACTGAAAAAGAAACAGCTGTTCACTGGAACAGACAAATGTGGTAAAGCATTCTACATTGAAGCTTTTAATATGGCGACCAGATAGCTATGCTAGTTTTTCCAACTGTTATTTTTCAACAGCTGTCGAAATTACCAATGACGTCTAGCTGTCAAAATATTGAGTAAGGTTTATCATTTCATTATGCATCGCTTTTCGGTTGCTGAACGTAAGAAAATTATTAAAAAAATATCGACATTCCGGCTCAGTTGTAAGTACACAAAGTGAATTTCGTCGTGAGGTTGGTCGTCATCATGTCTTTAGTGTGCAGGCAATTCGATGCATCGTACAAAAGTTTAAGAGTCATCACACACTTTAGGATCTTAAGAAACCAATCAGACAGAGTCGTGGTGGACAGAATCAAAGAAAACCGAGAAATGTCAATTCGGCGCCCATCAGCTGAATTAAGCATCGCCAAAGAGTCAACCCGGCATATCTTGCCATTGGATTTGGGACTTCATTCTTATTTCTTTCGAAATGTGTAAGGAGACACCGTTACCGGCAATGGTCCTATGTATAGAGCAATGTTAACCGACTTTCTGTAGTCAGAGATCGACAATAACATCCAGCTGTAGTTCCAACAAGATAGCACTACGAAATTGTGAAAGAGAAATTTGGTCGCCGCGATCATGTGATTTAACACCACTCAAGTTCTTAATCTACGCTAAAAAGCCAACCACTTTGGACGATCTCAAGGTCAACATTCGACACTATCGCCAGAATAATGCTGCACATATGGGATCGATTTGAATGATGTACTATTCCACACATAATGACATGAACGTAGTTTAATAAAATGTTAGAATCAATCTTACATCTCACACCGTTGTTGCTTTATTTAAATTTCTTTTCCTAACGTTCTTATCTGATCACCCTTTATGTTAACTACTGATGTCTCAAATGTTGCTTTTTTTCTCAGACAAAGAACTAGTTTTTGAATACGAGTAAGGGCTTCAATGATAGGGTGCCTACATGACCAGCACCCACCACATCAGCGCCGAGTACCTACATACTCTCGCATTAGGCAAGCCGGACATTCATAGAGATGCCACCGCAGCCAATAAGTACAACGACTAAAGGGATTCTGTTAAACACACTGTTGAAAGTGCTGTGTTGCATACTTTCTACAAACTCTTCACTGACAAGTTCACCCATATCAATCAGTTGAACTCAAGCTCTGGAATCTATTTTTAAGGGCTAAGAAGGACTAAGTTGATCAACAACTCATGGAAGATCGTTGTATATCACAACACAACCACCCATTTTAGAGAGATGGAAATCCTACATGTGTCACTACAAAATTTAAGCCGTCTATGCAAAACCACTCTATATTATACAACTAACTGCCGAATAACATTCAGCGAACTGGAGTACCAATATCAAACGAGCAAAACCACGAGCAAAATCGTCGATCACCATTTGATATATAGTAATCGGTACAGTGGCTAGCAATTGTTTGGGAAAGTGGGTTGGGAACAGGCTGAAAAACTTAACATAGACATCAAACGATTAGGCCAAAATCAGAAGTACCAATTAAGTACGAATTAACTAAACGTCAAACAACGGTACTTAGCTCAACTCTTAATATTAGCGAACGAGACGAGAAGCACACGAATAGTCAGCTAGAATCATTAAAGGAGCATGTAGCTCAACTACAACAAGCATGGAATGTGACAACAAAGATATTGAATGAAGCTAGAGCAATGCTATTGTTCAACTCAACGGAAGTATTTTAAGCTTGAGCTTTGCCATTATCAGAGGTTTCAAACTGCACTAATCGACGCCGTCATAACGGGACGAGTCATCGTAATCTGACACCTTCAGAACTAATATGTCAACTAGACCTCACCAAGCAACATGTTTCAGGCAACACGGCACTACCATCCGAAAAACTCAGCACAATCTATTCCTTGGCTCGGATCAAGACCAGAATCACGGAGGATGGAATCATGTTCAACATCAACTTACCCCTAGTACACGATACTCTATTTGAGCTTTACAAGGTGATACCACTGCAAATACAAAAAAACGAAAGACCGACGTTTGTCAAGCCAACAACAGAATACATATCCGTAACGCTACATCGGGATCAGATCAGATTGACAACGAACGACCTCAAGGATTGTGAGAAATCAGACGATCAGGTGAACATTTGTACAGGCAAACATCCAACATAGACATATAGGAAAAAGAACGCCTTGGAATTCTTTAAACCAGTGCCAACGTAGAACCTTAATCACCATCAATGAAAACCAGGTTTGGATACAATTACAAACATCTAACACTTGGGTTTTCTCTACATTGACTGGACCTGCAAACAACCAATGCGATAAAATGAAGACCAAGTCTACTCAATTACACGGGCAAGGAGAGCTAGAGACCAAGGTTGCGGCCATCCACCACCAACAGCACTGTTCCCTTCATACCGTTTACTAACATCTCACATATGCTGCCAATTCAAAAGACAGCACCGTCAATGAAAACCATACAGCCACTGGTATTCGAGATGAATCATAAGTTAAGCGGCTTAGAGGGTCAACTAACTGATACAACACGACATCCATCAATTTTCGGTGTCCTATGCATTTGTGCTTCTACTAGACGGCTATGCAATATTTCGATACTGGAAACGAAGACAACGGAGATGACACCTACCGTGGCACCTCGAATGGTCAAGGCTGACGAGAGATTTACTGTTGAAGTGACTTTAACTTCGAAAGGGAGAGCATGTCGTCCCGGTAAATAGTGTTCAGGTAGGCATAAGTAATTTAGGTAAGGCGAATGAATTTACATTGGACATACTCGTAATACAGATCGTCTCCACATTATCCTATTAAGCAATAACCAATACACCAAGAAGTAGGTTAACGCATTGCTTGCAAACTAAGCAGCATTACAGGTGTGGTAATATTGTTATAAATATTATAAGGTCACCAGCTTGCTGCCTAAATTACAATGTAGAGAAATCATTAGTATTTAAGGTTTTGATGGTTTTAAAAATTTATAAATCGTCATCGCTTTCGCGGCAAGCATCGCAGGATATTGTGTCACTTATGCCCAGCACATTTAAGTGCTTTGCAAAAGTGCAATGTTCCGTCACGAGAACAGCAAGCAACCTGCAGACTTTCTTGCTGAGGGGCAGTAGAAAGGCCGCTGATCTCCTAGAGACGTCGGGAAGCAGTTTGTTTTCCCTGTATCCCGGTGAACTGTGCCATCTTCAATTGTACTCATATGAGGCCCAATTATCAATGAAAGTATTGACCCATGAGTGGCAAGTTTATCGACAGACAAGGGTCTTGCATTCTTCAATTAGCTTGGAAGTCGAAAGAAGGTTCAGCAAGTCTCCAAGCCCAGTTTGGCTGTCGCTACAGATGCAAATGCTTTGTTCCATACACCGGTTTTCCGCAACATAGTTCGCTGCCATCAGGATTGCGTTAATCTCCGCTTGGAAGACAGATGCAAGCTTTCCTAACCTGAAGTGAAATCTAATGTTGTCGTCCTCTAGAATGACACCAGCGCCACATCCTATATTGTGTTTGGAGGCGTCTATGAAGACCCGACTGCGTTCTTTTCTTAGCTTTGATTTTCTCCGAAATCAGTCCTGGGCACAAGGAAGGTTAATTTCGTATTTTTTCCGCAACAGAAATTCCGATGTCGTTGCATTGGACGACATGCCCATAAGACCGGAGTCATATGACAGCCGGCGCGCAACATCATGAAAGCTCCAGTGCGTGTTGTACCAAAAACTTCTTCTTTTTAGACGAAGATGGCTTCGAGAGTGCAGCCCATGATATGAATATCAAGGAGAAATCAGTGGAAACAGACTTTTCCTGAGAGTCTGGAAAAAGCAACAATGACGTATATTCGTGACAACTGAAGCATAGGATATACATAAATGGCTTTATCATTGCCGTGTAGATCCAGAAGACCCTCCACGGTGACAGCCTCTATGTCTTGCCGACAACGCCTTTGCACTGTCAGAAGACCGACAGCGCCTTAAAGGTTTTCGATGTAACATGTTTAGTCGTTGAAAGTTTTTTCTTCAGGATGACACCCAAATACTTAGCTTCTTTGAAGAACTGGATGGTAGTGCCTTTAAGCAACCTCAGTTTTGAGAGGATTGAATGAAAATCAATTTCTATTGCATCAATCGTCAATCACTGACTGTTGTCATTGCCATGGAAAAGCCCCCATGCATCCGAGACAAACCATATTTTGGAGTCTAATTAAAGCAGGAATCACGTATTTTCGCAAAACTAATTTCACCAGACAACAGACGCATCGGATATAACTGGCCTTGTCATAGTTGTGTAGATCCAAAGATTCCTTCTCGGAAATCTAGCTGTACAAGCAGTGTAATGTTAATGTTGTTACCAGAGTAATACAGAAAGATGATGGAATACCAAGTATAAACACTGTGCATAACCTAACTTGCTCCAAAACTGCTTCATTACAAATTTTCACAGCCTTGTCCTCGCTGTAAGAGCTCTCTCTTAGATCATCCACGGAGAAACCTTTCTCGAGTACTGCACATGTAATTGGAAATCGTTTTTTTTTTTTCTGATTGTAGGTGTATGCACGAATGGTCTGCAGTTGACGTCAAATGTCAACCTAGTCAAGCGATAGTAGACAAACACCAATTGACCAACTTCAGGGTCTCTTGACAAGATCCAGATGAAACTATGACTATATCAATCCTTCTTCATTCGAAAGGATTTGATGAAAAGTTTTTTCTACATCACCTACCAGACTAAAACGCCTAGGCGAGAGCTCAATAGTATCACTAACACATCCGACATAAGGTGTGCTCCCACTTGAAGTTGAATGTTAAACAAAGGAGCATTTTTTGAATAGACAGAAGTATCAAACGCAATTCTGTAGACTGGGCATGCCGCCTGCAAACAGAACACCGGTTGTGTAATGATACTTGATGTTACTTGTTCAGCGATTCCATCCGAGTTGTCTTATGGCTGCATCGTATTCGTCGAATCTGCCAGGATTTCTCGATTAATGCCGTGTATAAGAAAATCTAGCCTTCTTATTGCATCTTCTCGGTTTTTCGTCAACTGAATATCAGTTGAATTGAACCCATGATAGTGTGACTTCCTATCACCCGCCAAGTGATCGTTTTTACCGATGGGGTAAAATTTCCTAAATGAAGTTAAGAAGCCATTTACCACCCTCCTAATGGTCATTAGGAAGAATAACAGCAATTCACACAGGCATAGATGACAATGTTCGTGTTGTATCCCTACGCAAAAGAAGTGGAACGTTTAAGAGCAATATAGCAAAATTAGTTATTTTGTCTTCATCCTAAAATTCCTTCAGGAGGGCAGGATGTTGAGAAATGTATCCAAACTAATTATTTATATAAAAAACTTAAAAACTGAAATAAACTCAATTTAAAGAAGGAGCAATTAGTATTATTCCCATACCAACGTATCCTCGATTCCTTTAATTTTTCATATATGAATCCCGCTTTCATACTTCCTCTGACGTAATCGTTGCGAGTTTTATCTTTAAGGCTTACGCCGACTGACCATCGTAGCATTTTCATTTCTGAGATTGCGATTTTATTTTCGCGTGCTCTCAGTGACACCCGACACATAGAGTCGTACATTATAGCTGGCCATAAAACTGTCTTACAGATTTTTCCCTTAAATTTCAGGGGCATTCGTCTACCGCATAATACACCAGACATCGACCTTAATCCGATGGGCCACGTCATCATCTGGTCTGCCGTCATCGTAAATTATGTAACCAAGATACTTAAGGGATGATGATATTGCTATTGGTTCATCTCTTTTTTTTACGACATTTTTGGATTCCATAACATTTGGATTACTGGAGGGAAAATATACGAGCCATGATTGCTCAGCTCATCGTTCCACAGATTGAGTTGCCTTTACAATTCGTACATGTTTTCGCTAATGAGTACATTGTCCTCTGCATACAGTATGTGCCACGGTTTTGGTTGCTAAATGTCTTCTGCTATGAAGTTCATAACTATAAGGTAGGCAACTAAGTTCAATAAATGACTCCAGCAGTACCATTAATTCTGGTCAATTTTGGCATATCCAAAACATCATGAACCAAGCTTAGACATATTGTTAACAAACACATTAGTACAATAATTTCGTTTTGGCGTCATATAGTTTTGTTTGTGTGAAAATGTCTGATTTTGTGCCAATTAATCGTCACTTGCCTGAAATGGCGATTTTCTTCTTTCATTCGATGAAAACGGCGGCTGAAGCGCATCGAGAGCTTCAAAAAGTTTACGGAGATGCTGCTCTAAGTGAAACAATGTGCCGTGATTGGTTCCATCCCTTCAAGGACGCTAATCTCGATGTTAACCAACGTCCGCGTGAAGAAAGACTAAAATCCTTCGAATTGAAGGCATTGCTTCAGCATTAGGAGTTATTTGCCAAAAACAAGGAACTTGGGTTCCTTATAATTTGAAGCAAAGGGACGTTGAGTGTTGTATTTTCGGCAATGAACAAGAAAGGGTTTTCTTCATCACATTGTGATCTTCATCATGGACTCATTACAGCAACTCAATGAGATGAGAGTCATGGAGACTGCCTGGTCATGCTTCTACGCCCTCGGGTCGGCCGAATACTCACGCTGCAAAGGTTATGCTGTGTATTTCATGAGACCAGGTCGGTGTTACTTATTATGAACTGTTAAAATCCAACGAAACCATTACTGGGACACAGTTTTGACTTTAATTAATGCGATTAAGCTGAGCACTGCGCGAAAAAGGGCCACGATACGATCAGAGGCACGAAAAGTGAATATACCACCTTGATCAGCTCCCGGAATTTATTCAGAAAATTGAAAATACAACTATATTCATCTAAATCTACGTATATTGTCCCCTTTAAAGTAATCCCCATCGACTGCAACACATTTAAGCCAGCGCTTGATCCAATCCTCGAAACATTTTTTATATCGGCTGGTGAAACGAGTTCCCCGTAGTGGTTTTTTAACTCGATTGAACAGAAAGAACTCACAGGGAGCCAAATCAGGTGAATTCGGTAGTTGTTGGATGGTATTTGTTACATTTTTTGTCACAAAGTTACGAATAATGAAGGCAGTGTACGAAGGTGCGTTTTCATAGTACAAAATCCACGAGTTTTCTGCCAATACTGGTCTCATTTGGCAAATTTCTTCACGAAAATGTCTCATAAAGCCCAAATAATACTCTTTGTTAACTACCTGACCTTCTGGCAAAAATTCATGATGCACTACACCGTTGTAATCCATGAAAACCGTGAGCATTGCCTTCATTTTGACTGAAAATGTCGGGGTTTTTTTAGTCTCGGATCAATTTGTGAAAGCCATTCACTTGCCTGATGTTTGGATTGCGTGTCGTACTCATAAACCCACATCTCGTCTCCAGTAATAATCCCTTTGATGAATGTGGGATCGGATTCAGCCTCGCAAATCATCCCTTTTGCAACGTCAACACGGTCTCTTTTTTGCATGAAATTGAGGTCTTTTGGCACTAACTTTGCTGCTACACGACGGAAACCCAAATCATTAACCAAAATGTCTGGGACGGATCCATAGGCAATGTTCAAGTCCTCCGCTATCTCTCTGATGGTTAATTTGTGGTTATTGACCAATGATTTCGTCAGTTTTCGACGTCGATGGTCTGCCACTGCGTTCATCATCTTCGATTGACTCACAACCACTGGTTAACGACCGTTTTCTTTAGAGAATCGTTACCGAAACACTTTTCCAACATTTCCAACGTTCTCGCACCATAAAATCCGTTTCTTACGCAAAATTTAATACAATTGTAAAAAATCGCCAACACACAAAGAGATAGATGTACTCTTGGCTACGTGACTTTTGCAAATATCACGCTATGATGCTAAGATTAAGAGGGAATTTCAACAACAGATGTATCAACTTAACAAAAACAGAACTCAAATCGAAACAATGGGAGCGCCACACGGTGACGCTATCGGGAACGTTTTGATCAAGGTTGTACAGCATGACAACGCTCGGTCTCACGTTACCAAGCCCGTTGAAACCTACCTGGAAACGCTATATTCCCCAGATATCGTGCAGTCCGAATATTACTTGTTCCGTTCGATGGCACATGATCTAGCTGATCAGCAGTTTCACTCATATGAAGACATCAAAAAATGGCTTGATTCCTGGATAGTCTCAGAAGATAAACACTTTTGCCGTAACGATATTCGAGCCCTGCCAAACAGATGGGAAGAAATTGTAGCTAGCGATGGGCAATACTTTGAATGATTCATTTGTAATCATTACCACACAATAAAGTTGCATTTTCATCAAAAAACAAAAACAGCAATAACTTAGTTGCACACTTAAAGATTAAATAAATATCCAGAGGCCTAGAGCAGAACCTTGATATACGTCTACATTGACTGCGAATGATGTCGATATTCCTGATTAACTCCTGATCTTTGAAAGCCAACTGATGTACATGTTGTTGACATCTTCAACATATTCTCCTTCACCTTCAATTATTTTGTAACTAATTGAAGCACAATTCTTCTTAAAATTTGCCAAACCTAAACTTGATATTGATTTGGAAAAGAACAGACTCTAGTCCTACCAAAGAGATCTTCATCGGCAAGTCTCACTCTTTTCAGGCGCTTAATAATGAATGCATGCATCATGAAACCTCAATTACGAAAGCATGTCTTAAGTGAATGCATGACATGAAAGTCAGACGTTGAACTCATATTTTCCAATCTTCCGGCATGTTATTGATTATAGCCATGCATCCGCTTACCTAATAGATACACAGATAGTATTTTAAGGTAAGCAAACCCAACGACCAACGCATCTCATTATCAGTGTTAATTTGAATGTGGTAACAAAATCCGTCCGACGCGTGTTGATTATTTTATTCATTTTACCCATAAACATTTATCGAATACAAATTATTCTAACATCGCTGACCCACAGACATTCGTAAGTGAAAATTTATTATACAACCGACTTTAATTGCTGACCGGAATTAGTATACTTTCATAACACCTATAAACCATCCATTGATTGATATAGGCAAACATCTGTAACACTTTGCACCAGTAGTATATAGCCTGACGCTGCAAGACGGTGTTAATTGCTTGAACGTAATGAACCGAATTTCTCAAATCGATTATCCATGCTTAATTGTTCCGAGAGATGAAACTTTCTTTTCAAAACACCAAACACCAAAACACAGAGTAAGTACCCCAAAACGACACTGTAAATACACTTCCAAGTATTTTCTAACCATGGAAGTACCAATTCATTCAATACAATGCTTCGAAGCGGCAACTAGGGGTGCTATGAATAGGAACCCGCCTAAGCACCTTAGGACGATTTTCCAATTGAAATGGTTCCTAATGGAGCCGATCAAGATTAGATTATGTTTGGTGTTGTTGGTCGGAGATAGTTTGTTGCGTCATAATTGCACCCGATTTAAGTTGTTTCGATTGTGTATCTTGTATCTCCTCTAAATCTTCATTCTGATTTAATTTGATTTCTTTCCGCAACTTAGTATTCATGGAAGCCAACGCACAAGCTACAAACACCGATTGCGTAATCGTCTTAATCAACTTCAGTTTATGTTGTCATTTAGCCAAACAATGACTAACTTATGTTGATTGTCAAAATGTTTTATTAAAAATTCCGTTTGGTTGGTATTTCTTTTGAAATTGGGAAGCACAAAAAAACAAAGACGAAGATGAGAAGTTTCTATTATATTGCAAAGCATATGCTGCAGCCAACGATACGAATAGCGCACCCGAAGAGGGCATTGAAACATAAGTCAGCGTGAACAAAAACTACGGACGGATTTCATTTCTCCCCCTCTATCTATTCACTTTTTTACCATCTTTGGCTTTTCTATGAGTATCCGCTTTCTTTGGATGCTCGGATTTGTTCCCACAGAGTGTAGTTTGTCTATTGAGTGACTGTCGGATGTCTGGTTAATGGTTTTGAAAAAAAAAATAAAAAAATGGGAACTGAATCACGTAACTGATTATGAAAATCTTTAACCGGGCTAGTTGACAAAAGGGTCAACATCACAATCTGTTGAATAAGTGAATTTGGTTTAATGTATTGGGTTATACTGGAATTGAAGTAACTGACTGATGGAGTCCAGGATGAACCAGGGCACTAACAAACCAATTTTTTTTTAATTGTATGCCGCTTAGGAATTTTGAGATTGGCGTAGGCGCTACGAGTTATAAAACACTTTGTGCAGGTTGCTGATTACATTAAGAACTCTTGAATTTCCCTAATAAGTCACTAGTCCAGGCTTTGGTAATACTTTCAGGTATCACAACATTTTTTATGAGTATACTGCTCCCTAAGTACACACTCACATATGGTTCGAGCTGTTCAGTAGTTTCACAGTCTTCTAAATGAGGTCGGAATTCAATTTTCAATATATACAAACTATGGCCGATTGGCCAGTTTTTGAAAAGTTTTTTAGCTGCCTGCAACGGATTTTGAGTTTCAACTCGTCTTGCAATGAGTATAAAAACAGATGCACCTTATCTAATAAGTAAGTGCTTCAGTGAAGTGATGAAGTGCCTGATAGCCACTACCTGTAGCGCCGATAATTTGCATTCTCTCAGAGGATGCTGTGTCACATTGCTATCTAACTTATATAGGGGCTACTACTTTATTTACTGAAGCCTCAAACTGAGCAGCAATTCGACCTTTTATAAGTCCTATGCGCTGTCTGAGTAAATACAAAGAATTGCACCCCTCTATCCTCATTCTGAATTCGTGACTATGGCCGATTCTACGTAGCTTCGACATTCTGGACAGACAACACACGAAGAATGGTGTGTTGAGAACCTCACTACGGAAAACAAATTGACCCAGCTTTTACATGAGCCAACACGTATAAAAGACGTTGATACTCATACTTCTTACATCCTGAACTCGTTTTAAACTGCTCACCCTGATAAGTTCACCATTGATGTACTTTCCCCTCTAGGCTCGTCGGACCATTTCTTGTACACCGAAAACACAGTAAGAGAATAGATTCTTACGAGGAAGCCAATTGGAGGGGACTTAACAGCTTCTTCGTTAACTAAGTGGATGCCGCTGCTGATATGATCAAAGACACTATTCTCTTTAGATCCTTTATCCCTCATCGCAATCGGTTAATAAGTATTAAAACAAAAGAAAAGGCATGGTAAGATTCGAGCTGTAAAGAGGCTACCAAGATTAAAGAAAAGGTTTTTCGGTCCTATAAGACCAATCCAACAGAAAAAAACCAAAAAAAAGTTCGAACGATTCAGGAATGACTGCAAGGCCTTTCTTAATCGTGTGAAAACAATGTCCAAAAGGTCATCAAAATTATTAGAAATTCTGTCTCATCCTTCATCCCAAAGCTCATTTACAATGACATTCCAGATGTCAGCTTTTTGGACAAAGACAATCTGCTTGCTGCACATTTTGCGGCCAGCTCAGCACTTCCAGATTGTGATTTGCCTCCGCCTACACTAGAATGTGTCAAATCTTCAATGGGACGAATTCACTTTCACACTTGTGTAGTAGCAAGAGTACTTAAAGATCTTAGTACACACAAATCCGCTGGTACAGATGGTATATCTCCCCTTCTCCTGAAGAGGTATACTTCCATGCTGGCAAGACCACTGCGGACTCCTTCTGAGCAGATGGAAAACAGCAGCTGGTACCTAGAAAAAGCGAAACTTTGTCTCTCTCCTCCTACAGACCCATTGCACTTACGTCCTTTCTTTCCAAAGTCTTGGAAATGCGGATAAACCGCCAGCTTACGAAATATCTCGAAACACGAAAATTTTTCAATGACCGATGGTATGGCTTTCTTAGCAATAGGTCTACTAGTGATACGATGGCATGTTTTACCGAAAAGTGGAACCAAAGCGTTCATCAATCTGGTGAAAGCAAGATAGTTGCACTTGATATTTCTAAGGCATTTGACAAAGTTTGGCACCAGGCTCTTTTGCCGAAAATGCGTGCTTTTGGGATCGATGACTCTCTTCTTCAATGGATTAGAAACTACATTTCAAAACGTTTAGTTCGAGTTTCTTGGATGGTTTTAAGTCTTTTATTCATAAAATTAATGCTTGTGTGTTCAAGGGCTTAATTTTCTTTTTAATTTTCATCAATGGTCTGTGGTTTGCTACTTTTAATCCAAAATATTCCTCTGCTGACAATAGTTCTCTCTGCTTTTCATATTCATAAATACAATGCTGTCTGCTGTCATTAAAGGGAAATCCTAACATCCAGCCATTATCCATGAATAACACTTGCATCGTCAAAACCAAAAAAATTCCATTCTCGGTATATGTGTCAGTGACAACTTACGTTTGAATGGTCACATATTCGATGTCGTCAAAAATGCTGCGAAATGTTTCATTAGGCGACGTAAGTAACATTTCACCCCTTCTGACCTGGCCTCAATATATAAGGAGTTCATCCTCCCAAAATTGGTGTACTGGTCAGATGCTCTGGAACTGATAGATAGGATTCTTGTTAGCGAGATAAAAATTATAGGTGATGCAGATATCAATCAATTGACATCATTAAACGCTAACGTAATGTCTCCTGCCTTAGCTTTTTTAATCGTTATCTTCTCCAAAATGAAATTGCTAGTAACATTCTTCCCCTTCAAATACGTCTCTCTATGTATGCTCATCAGTATACCCGCAAGCCCACATTCTGACGTACTCTGAAATATGGTGATGATGACTTACATTTAAAACCAATGTAAGTCGGTATCTCTCTTTCCTTCCTCCCTCAATTTTGTTCGCACCCGCGCTAGAAGCATTTTAACTCAAATCCCTTACTGTCCCAGTAAGCACTCATAAATCTTTCCTAGTGAAGAAAAGCCATTATGACACTGACCTCTTAGAGACGTCGGGAAGTATTCGCCGAAAAACTGGAGAGTCATACGATATGCAGCTCATATGAAACCTAGCTGTCAACAGAAGGTCTAAATAAGAACCCAGGCAGACTTTCTGCAGGCTTAAGTCTAAAATAATTGTAATATGACCTAGGACCAAACCAAACTCAATAATTTCAGCCTTCTGACCGCATACTTGTATTCTCAAATAAGCTTGGAAGTCTTAAAAGGGTTCAACAAGGTTTTATGGGCAGCTTGGCTCTCACTATAGATGCAGATGTTTCGGCGTAGAAGCCATCCATGAAGACCCGACTACATTCCTATCCTGACCTAGATTCTGGCCGAAACCATTTCTGGGAACACAAACTCGAAACTCCAGTGCCTATTGTAGCAAAGACCAGTTCTCTTTAAACGGAAGATAGTTGAGAGGACAGCCCAAGATATGAATACCGAGAGGAGGACAATTCATCAGTGAGTCATGAGCAAATCCAAACGAAAAAACCCAAATCCAGCTTTGAAAGATGGAAAATCAAGCAGTGACGTCTATAAGTAAAAACTTGGATATCCTCTGCAGACACAACCGACGCATAAGATATATATGGACTTATCATAGCGGTGTAGATCCAGATGATCTTTCTGAGTGTCAAGCCTCATGTCTAGTCGAAAGCTCCATGTACTACTAAAAAACTTACAGCGCCTTTTAGCTTTTAAGCAACGAAGTTTGTTATTCAGGATGACACCCAATTACTCAGTTTCGTTGAAAAACAGATGGTGATGCCATTACCCACTATAGTCGTATAGTCAGTCCAGCCAGCTTCTTCCTCCTCGAAAAAAGGAGAGTCCCTGTTTTCAAGGAAATCCCATTTATAGTGCACCAATCCTCGAACATGTCTAGGGTTGCCTGCGCTTTATCACGGTTCGCCATGGTTTCGGTTTACATAGGGTGATTCAACGTAAGCTTCAATTTTTAAGAGGCTTTTTTTGACAGATCACGTGTGACTCCTATCAAACTGTCTTATCATTTTTCTTCAGTATCATTTGGCAAGTCATCGTGAAAAGACTCATATCACAACAGTGTCTCCAAATTGTTCACCTGTATTACGAAAATCATCGTTCTGTGAGAAATGTTTTTCGTGCGATTCGAGGAACTTACTGTGCGCATAAACGACCTACTGAAACCACCATTCGCAAATTTGAATCCCAGTTTACATTAGTGGATGATACTCGACCAGTTAGACCTCATCCAGCACGTAGTGAAGAGGCTATAGCAGCTGTACCTGAGAGTGTACGCGAAGACCGTAACGAATCGATTCGTCGTCGTTCTTAGCAACTTGGCTTGGCATATTCAACAATTTGACGTATTTTACATGAGGATTTCGGCCCAAAAACTTACAAAATTCAACTTGTGCAGGAATTAAAGCCAGGCGACTTTAATTTGCGGGATAGTTTTAGTGAATGGGCTCTGGAAAAACTCAATGAAAATCCGGTGTTTTATCGTGAAATTTGGTTCAGTGACGAAGTCCATTTCTGGCTCAATGGATATGTTAATAAACAAAATTGCCGTGTTTGAGCTGATGAGCAACCCGAAGAGTAACAAGAGCTACCATTACATCGATTAAAAACAACGGTATGGTGTGGTTTATGGGCTAGTAGAATCATTGGTCCATGGAGGACGGAGGTTTACAACGATGGAGGAAATAAAAACTGCATCGCTGGAAGTGCTCAAGGCTATACCGGCAATTTTGTTTATTAACGTATCCATTGAGTCAGAAATGGGCTTCATCACTTAACAAAATGCGCACCGTAAGTTCCTCAAATCGCACAAAAAACATTTCTCACAGAACGCTGACTTTCGTAAAACAGCTGAACAATTTCAAGAAGCTGTTGTGGTGTGAGTCTTTCCATGATGATTTGCCGAATGATACTGAACAAAAACGACAAAAGAGTTTGTAAGGAGTCACGCGTGATCTGTCAAAAAAAAAACCTCACGATGAATCATCCTTTATAATTTGACTTTATATCTACTGGCAAGGAACAAATCTTCTGCTTAGATCTAGAATATTTGGTTTAAAATGTAAGAAAATCTTTCTTTTGTTTGGTTGGCAAATCGAAATCTTTTAATCAATTGTAGTTCCCAAAGATCTCATAATGTCTGAACCTATTAGGCCGTCGAAGAAACTATGGAACTTTGTTTCTTCTTAGTGTTCAATTCTTTAAAAAGGGTAAGGCCAATGGTTGTCTAAGGAGGTTTAGTACAAACTGCTGTTATAACTAAAACTTAAACTAAAGGACGGTTAAGATCAGGGTTACCAAAGGTGATAAGTAACCGGTGTTTTGAAGGGTGTTTCTGCTGCAATCGAAATCGAATACATGAAAAATTTTATTAGCTCCACGCAGCACTCGAGGCAGTGGTTAGTTAAAACCATATGCCGTTTGGTAGTTATTTTCACGAAAAGGAGGAACAGACCTTAAATTGCGAGGTTTGGTATTAAAAAATCTGATTTAGCAGTGATGGACAATCGATAGAGTCGGTTAAGAGTTGATGTATGAAGAGAATATGGTCAGTTTCGCGACGTTTTTCCAGTTATATTATTGAGTCTATAACTTCGTGCGGTTTGCTAAGAGATGGCGTAACTTGTATTATTCCATTGTTATTATTCCATTGGAACATGCGTTGGAAAGCTACTGTCACTGTACGTCATTTCAGTGTATATCATTCATTTGAAGCGTAAACAACAATAATTTTTTTTCACTCAAATATGTCGAACTTTGTGCCTGAACGTCCTGAGCAGCCAAAAAAGATTGAAGATGAAGAACTGGAAGCATTAATCTATGATGATTGTTGCCAAACACAAGAAGAGCTCGCAGAATCTTTGAGTGTCACTCAAGCAGCCATTTCAAAACGTTTAAAAGCAGCTAGATATATTCAAAAGCAAGGAAATTGGGTTTCACATGAACTCAAGCCGAGAGACGTCGAAAGGCGGTTTTGCATGTCCGAAATGCTGCTGAAACGCCACAGAAGGAAGTCATTTTTGCATCGGATTGTTACTGGTAATGAAAAATGGATCCATTACGACAACCCCAAGCGCAAAAAATCATATGTGAAACCCGGCCAACCAGCCAAATCAACGGCAAAGCCGAATATCCATGGCGCGAAGGTAATGCTCTGTGTTTGGTGGGATCCGATGGATGTGCTGTATTATAAGCTGCTAAAACCGGTTGATACCATCAATGGGTAACGCTACCGAACACAATTAATCTGTTTGAAGAGAGCAGTAGCCGAAAAATTCCCGGAATATGCGACCAGACACGAGGCAATAATTTTCCATCATGATAACGCTCGGACCCACGTTGATATTCCGGTTAAGAACTATTTGGAAAACAGTGGATGGGAAATCTTACCCCACCCGCCTTATAGCCCAGACCTTGCCCCTTCTGACTACCATTTGTTCCGGTCGATGCAGAACGCCCTCAATGAAATACGGTTCACATCAGAGCAGAATATCAAAAATTGGCTTGATTCATTCTTGGCTGCCAAGCCGGTGCAGTTCTTTTAGGATGGGATCCACAAATTGCCAGAAGGATGAGAAAAGTCATAGCTTCAGATGGGCAATACTTTGAATAATACTATTGTACATGTTTTTCTTAAATAAACGTTAAAATTTTGAAAAAAAAAAAAACAGCACGAATTAAAATATATACCCAATAGATGACTTCATTTTATGAACATGGCAGTAGTAAATTTGACTAAATGTATCTACTATACACACCTGAGTTTATTAGTAAGCCTTTTGTTATATCCAATATTACTTTTTCGATTGGCACAACTATCAGTTGCGAGGAGCTAAGATTATCAGCATTCCCCAAATAAGCCCTGAAAATTTGAAGAAAAAATGGAAAAAGTTGTCCGGGCGAGTGCTTTTAGTTTATCTATAAATTTTAGAATTTTCTTTCGGCGATAACTTTCCCGACTCCCGTCTATAATCGTCTTTAATAAGTCATAATTTCAGTTGTGGAATATTACGACGAAAGTCCATCTGAAAATTCCATTCCCAGGACAGCAGCTTACAGACATTATGTCCGTTCATTCGTTCATTGAATAGAAATTTCTCGCACCTCATGGATAGTTTTGAGTGATAATATAACATAAAGACGCAACATATTTTTTTGATGTTGCTATGTAGCTGGCTATTGACCTTCCATAACGATAAATCATTTATCTCTATTCCCCGACGATGCCAAACACAAACACTTTCAATTGTGCACCATCTTCACCATTAGGTGGACAATACTACCCAATCCAATCGAATCAAGTGCCTGCATATTTTATTGCAGCGTCCTACTGCCAATATCGCAACAATGTACAAAACCCGTCGCAGGTGCCTCCAAACTCGTTTGGAATTCATGAGTTGTGTCGTTAATAACTTTTTCTTTCTTTCTGTTTCAGGTCACCATAACTTAGGTGTTCGTCTTACGACCACTATAAGACGTGTCCAAGGTATAGATTGAAACTTTCTGTGAATGCGAATTGTCAGCAATTTTCCCAAACTGATAAAATATATCCACTTCAGCGATTCAATTCGAGCTATTCAATTGACAAAGTTAGGGCCCATGAGAGTGATAAATTATCAACAATCAATTCGCGAGCAACAATCGTTTCACTTGACGTGACGCAGCACTTAACGCTGCTCATCAACCGTAATAAGAAGAGCATTGTTTGGGATCTCAAATTTGGCAGATATTGCATAAGATATAGATATATCCGGTTTCTAAAATGTTTACTAAGTTAAAGTAAAATATCCGTATGTGTGTAATCACGGCATAACTATACGTAAATTATGAAAATTGTTTTTGTTGTTTAGGTACAAATACTTTTAGAGCATGCACTGTAATAGAGCTGTGAACGGTTTTGGATTTATTAGAGGAAATGTAATTTTAGTTTTTTTCCCATTGAGTAGGAAATTTAATTACGCAAATGATTTATGAAAAAAGCAGCTTTGAAGGCCTCAATTGATACGTAAATCTTGGACTACAGAAACGACCAAAGCTAATTGAATTATCTTCATAAGTGAATGGGATTTACATAACAATGTAAAACTCCAGTTGCCCGGAATCAGTCTAAAGCGTTTGTGTTACTTAACAGAGAAACTTAGGCGATGCCGAAAAGTTTGGCACTTTTGTTGTTGTACCAATTGATAGTGAGCTGAACCCTTTGAATCCAAAATCATTTAGCTGAATTAAATCATCCTAAAATAATCGGTACATCTTCACCCTGATAAGTCCACTGATGTGCCTTCCCCTCTAGGCTGGTCGGATCATTATGTCATATCAGGTAATTTCTTGTACACCCACCACACAGGTAGAGAAAAGATTCCTAAAAGACCCGTATGGCAACAAGAGAAAGCTTTAGAAGCTTCTTTAGGAATTTTGACCACAGACATTGTTCTCACTGAAATGAGATCCTCTATCTCCCATCAGATGAAGAGTATCAAACCAAAAGAAAAGGCGTGGGACGACTCGAGATCTAAGAAGACGGTCAGGGACAAAAAAATGTTTTTTTCTGTTCTACAAGACCAACCAGACAAAGGAAACCGAATAAAGTTCTAAAGAGCCAGGAATAACTGCAGCTCCTTTCTCAAGCCTGTGAAATTCTAATACGACCAAAAAATGAGGCAAAAAATACTACAACGTCTCAAAGGTAGGAACAATTTTTGTTTGTACATCAAAAACATTAGAAATTCCGCGTCATCTTCCATCCCAACTCTAATTTTTAATGACATTCCAGCTGTCAGCTTTTCAGACTTCTTCTGAAAAAATGTTCTTCCACGTTGGCAAAACCACTGCGTAAGTTTTTTCATCAATCCTATCCTTTAGGACTCTTTCCGAGTAGATAATGACCAGGATTTATCCTGCCCGTTTCCAAAAAAGGCGAATTTTCTTCTTTCTCCTCCTACAGACCCATTGCACTTATGTTCCTTCTGTCCAAGGTCATGGAAACGCTTATAAACCGTCAGCTCACAAAATAGGTTGAAATATGAAAATGTCTCAATGATCAGCAGTATGGTTCTCATATCAACAGATCTACTGATAATTTGATGGCATGTCTCATCGAAAAGTGGACCGAAAACGTACATCAATCTGTACTCTCTTCTTCAATGGATAAGAAATTACTTTTCGTAACGATCAATTCAAGTTGTTTTGGATGGTTTCAAGTCTGATGCTCACAAAATAAATGCTGGTGTGCCACAGGGCTCCGTTCTCTTTTTAATTTCCATCAATGATCTCTTGTCTGGCACTTCTAATCCAATTTATTCCTTGGCTGACGACAGTATTCTCTGCTTTTCATATTCGCTCCCGGACGCACGTACCTGTTCTTCGGTAGAACGAGAACGGTAGCATTACCATAAATTCCATTAAATTCCTATATAAACAGCATCACCAATTGAGGGACAATCAACAGAGTGACATTTTATGATTCCAAAATACAATGTTTGCTGTTATTAAAGCGATATCCAAACACCCAGCCATTATTCATGAATAGTACTTGGATCGTTAAAACAAAGAAAATTTCCATTCTTGGAAATCTTTAGAAAAAATGCTGCAAAATGTCATGGTTTCATCAAGTGATGAAATAAATATTTCAACCCCTCTTAACTGGCCCCAATATATAAGGCAGTCATCCGCCCAAAATTTAATTATTGGGTCTGTAACTTAATTCGTGCGGTTTGTTAAGAGATGGCGTAACTTGTATTATTCCATTGTTATTATTCCATTGGAACATACGTTGGAAAGCTACTGTCATCGTACGTCATTTCAGTATATGTCATTCATTTGAAGCGTAAACAACAATAAATTTTTTTCACTCAAATATGTCGAACTTTGTGCCTGAAAATGTGTTTTTTGCGGGGAGTTCTTCTTCATGAAGAAAACTGCTGCCGAAAGTCATCGTATTTTGGTGGAAGTTTATGGTGAACATGCGCTAGCTGAGCGAACGTGCTAAAAGTGGTTCGCATGATTTAAAAGTGGTGATTTTGGCTTGGAAGACGATGAACGTCCTGGGTAGCCAAAAAAGTTTGAGGATGAAGAACTGGAAGCATTACTCTATGAAGATTGTTGCCAAACACAATAAGAGCTCGCAGAATCTTTGGGTGTTACTCAAGCAGCCATTTCAAAACGTTTAAAAGCAGCTAGATATATTCAAAAGCAAGTAAATTGGGTTCCACATGAACTCCAGCCGAGAGACGTCGAAAGGCGGTTTTGCATGTCCGAAATGCTGCTGGAACGCCACAAAAGAAAGTCATTTTTGCATCGGATTGTTACTGGTGATGAAAAATGTATCCATTACGACAACCCCAAGCGCAAAAAATCATATGTGAAACCCGGCAAACCAGCCAAATCAACGGCAAAGCCGAATATCCATGGCGCGAAGGTAATGCTCTGTGTTTGGTGGGATCCGATGAATGTGCTGTATTATAAGCTGCTAAAACCGGTTGACACCATCAATGGACAACGCTACCGAACACAATTAATCTGTTTGAAGAGAGCAGTAGTCGAAAAACGTCCGGAATATGCTACCAGACACGAGGCAATAATTTTCCATCATGATAACGCTCGGACCCACGTTGATATTCCGGTTAAGAACTATTCGGAAAACAGTGGATGGGAAGTCTTACCTCATCCGCTTTATAGCCCAGACCTTGCCCCTTCTGACTACCATTTGTTCCGATCGATGCAGAACGCCCTCACTGAAATACGGTTCACATCAGAGCAGAATGTCAAAAATTGGCTTGATTCATTCTTGGCTGCCAAGCCGGCGCAGTTCTTTTGGGATGGGATCCACAAATTGCCAGAAGGATGGGAAAAAGTCATAGCTTCAGATGGGAAATACTTTAATGCTATTGTACATGTTTTTTCTTAAATAAACGTTCAAATTATGGAAAAAAAAACCGCACGAATTAAATTACATATCCAATACAATGCCCACATCTGGGCAGGTGCTCTTAAAACATTTCTGTTCCTACTAGATAGGATTCAAAACTGTGCGATAGAACTCATAAGTCGTATTAATATCACTCAGACAGTAAACACCTCAAACGGTTTTATCGTTATTTCCACTACTAGTGCTCCATCGAAATCGCCAGTAGCATTCCGTCACTTCAAACTTTTAACCGTAACACCCGTTTCGCTATGAATGCTCATCAGTACACCCTCAAGCCCACTTTCAGACGTACTCTGAAATATCGTGATTTGTTCCTAATCCGTTCAACCCAGTAATGGAACGCCCTGCCGAGCTCTCAATTTTGTGATCGTTATAACTTGCAAAGATTTACGACCAATGTACATTGGAACCTCTTTTTTTTTTGTTTCTTCCTCCCTAAGTTTCATTCGCCCATCCTGTGTGCAAACATTTTAAGGGTACACAAATCCCTGGAGTGCACGCTAACTATATCAGCCTATAGGAAGCCTTGGCTATGAAATGTATAAAACTCTCTACTCCAGAAACTACCAGCCGCTTGGCCTCCAGATGGCTGTAGTCGTTGTCTTCTTCTCCTCGAAGGAATTACATCATATTCTCAATTTTTTTTTCAGTACAGTTCAAAGAGTACAGAAGGCACCTCAGAAATACAAAAAAAAAAAATAAAGAGCATGAGAAATGCTAGATTCAAGCCTTATAGATAGAGGTGCTGCTGGATGAACGAAGTTCGGAACTTTTACGAAACAATGAAGCGAACAGAAATCTGCAAGAATGGAAAAGGAAAATTCATAGCAAAACCACAGTCGGAGGCTCTGGAGTCTGTAAAGACAATATCAGTTACTGCAAAATGGTGATGACGAATACAATCCCACCGTCATTCAGGCAAAGTAAACTATAAAGGCAGACGAACACAGACAACATTTCCACCCACCCGATCAAGATAAAGTCGGGAGAGTAATTTCCAAGGTTTAGACTAACAAAGCTGCTGACATCAAAGCCATTTGCATCAATCGAGAATGTAAGCAATGTTTCAATAGCGAACTATCCGGGCTGTACTGTGATGCTGACTCCATAAAAAATCTCAGTCAGATGGCCAAATCGCCTTGCATATATGGACTCGCCTTGCATATCTTAGACTACAACCCAGAGGAATTACGCGGTAAAGGACATCGGGCAATTTCGTGCACACAACTGGAGGAAGATGGTAAAAACCCGTACCAGCTAGAGCCGAATGTTAACTAACACTCTGATCCACCCCGGACAGAAGAATCACTTAGGTAAATAAATAAGTAGTACCTCGTCAGAAAAGACAAAAGAAAGGTGTTCCGCGGATGAAATCGCGAGACTGAATCAACGGTGGTGTCAATAGTCTGCCTGGCAGATTTCTTATTTGAGCTTCTTCAACTTATTTCGAGCTAAGGTTAATAAGGATTTTTCAGTTTGGGTGCGTCTGCATCGGCTATCAATTTTTCCCCGCCAAGATCCTCGAATCTGCACTTGGAATGATCGGACCTAGACCTAAGACCTATACCGTCTATTTTTTTACGGATTTTTTGTAAGCCCCAGACATTAACAAGAATGCTTAATTCGCCATCATCAGCCTGAGAAGATGCAATTCATCCACCAACCTCTCGTTAACCACTTAAAAATCTGAAATATGTGGTGAGGGTCAGCAACTTCGACACCAAGACCTTCTTCAACTCCCTTAAGAAAAGATCTCATTTGCCTGAAGCCATTTATCAGCAGTCTGATTGGCTCTTATAAGTGCGGTTTTACTCCTGGTATTTCCACAATCGACCAAATATTCATACTAACTCAGATGAAGCAAAAAGCCAAAAGTTCAAATTGATACGCGTCACATCTTTATAAATTTTAAGGCCGCATATGACAGCATCTGTAGAGTTATCTTTGCTTAACTCGTCAAATTGTGCAGAGTTATGATGGAGAACGTCCGTTGCTCCGTGAAGGTCTGAAACAATCTTTGCGACATTTTTGATGGCAGAAAAAATATTTAGAATAAGAGATAAGCAGTCATGTAACTTTTGAGAAGATTGTGAGAAACTCGCACGTCAACACAAGAGGCACCGTCTTCCAAAAGTCTAAACAATTATTTGCAAACACTGATGACATTGACACTATGGACAAAATTCAGCGAGCTGTCACTGGTGTGTTCGCAAGTATTAGAACAGAAGCGGACAAAATGGTTTTAGTAGTGAATGAGGGCAAAATTAATTAATATGCTGTCAACATATATTCTGTCAACGAATCCGACAGAACGATTGAATTTGTCTACCTTTACTCTGCTATCAATTATGCCAACAACACCTCAGTTGAAATCAAACGAAAAGTAACTGTTGGCAATCGCTGTTTCTTCGGTCTAGGAAAGCAAATGAGTAATAAGGAACACTCTCTCTATATAAAATCCTATAAAATATAAAATCCTCATCATCCCGGTCCTTAAGGTGCATAACATGAACTATGACGAATGTGGATGAAGATATCCGTTTCAAAAGAAAAATTCTTTGAGTGATTTTTGGTCTCGTTTGCTTTGACGGGAAGAAACAAACGACACGCTCTACGAAATGTACAGTAGCATTGACCTGGTCCGGAATGTATGCATATATTGCCTTAGATGGCTAGGGCATGTATAGTGAATGAATGCGATTCCATCCCATCCCGCAGGGATAGGTTTTTTTCTGTCGGAACAGAGCACTTAGACAAGCAGCTAATGCATTGTACTCCTTGTAAGTTCCGTTTTATGAAATGTTTTAGTCTAACAAAGAAATATAAGTTAGCGCTTCAGTGATAAGGTGCCTATAGTACCAGCACCCACCACTTCAGCGCCGAATACCTGCAGCCTAATACGAACATAAGCATGACATTCACAGAGATAGTACTCCGCGGTGTCGTCATCACTTTCACAGCAAGCATCGCAAGATGTTGTGTCACTTATGCTCAGCACATTGAAGTGCTTTGCAAAAGTGTAACGCCCTGTCTCGACGCCAGTAAGTAACCCGCAGACTTTTCTGCTGAGGGACATCAGAAAGGCCGGGACGCATTCGTTTGGTTTACCTGCATCCCGGGAAGCTATGCTAACTGCACTTGTGCTTATACAAGACCCAACTGTCAGTAAAAGCCTTAACCTAGGAAGCAGACAGACTCAAAGTAGGTTCGAGTTCTGAAAAACTCTCCTCTAAACCTCTACTAGCAAGTTCATTGGCGATTTCATTTCCCGCGATACAATTGTGACCTGGGATTCAGACAAAGGTCATTAAATTTAGCCTTCCGAATGTTTTCAATGATCTCCTGCATTCTTGAACTAACTTGGAAGTCATAAGAAGGTTCAGCAAAGCTCTAAACGCAGCTTGTCATTACAGATGCAAATGCTCCGCTCCCTCCACCGGTTCTCCGCAGAATAGTTCGTTGCTATCAGAATTGCGTATATTTCCCTTGGAAGACAGATGCGACAGATTTCGTCCTCCAAAAAGACACCAGCGTTACATCGTATATTAGTTGGCTCAGATTTTGTCCGAAACCAGTCCTGAGCACATGGAAAGTCAACAGGGTAGTCGAGGGATAGGGTAGTAGAGAAAGGCCTCGTCTTAGGTGCGCATACAGCTGAAAGCAATTAAACGACAAGAAATCACGCTATTCGTAATGTTGATGTTGGTAATGGAGTAGCAGTTGAGTTGTTTTGAGAAAAGTTCAGGTTGCTGTGCATAATGAGCACCCTTAAGGCCTTAACTTACCTTTGAAGTAACGAATAATTTCCTAATCTTCTAGGTAGACCTTACCTTCCTCGATTCATTGAATCGTATATTAGACAACAATTTTTCTAGATCTCTTTCCAACTTGTGACGAATGTAAGCAAAAATTTTGATATTAGCTCAGCCAGGTTGTCTAGAAATAAGGGAACGTCCGCTTCTTTTTACCTTGTGCAAAATGTGATGCACTTTTTATTGGCAAATAGAACAATATTAAAATGATTAACACATTTGTATCCTGTTTCAAAGGCTAATCTACCAGGATCAAGTTGAACTGAGTACTGGTGTGTCTCTGACACGAAACACTCAAACTGTATTTGTTTGCAGATTTATATCCCTTAACGCAATCATATACGAATACATACTCGTACATTGTATGTATTTGCCTAAATGGTAAAATATTGTCACGTAATATTTCCAGCACTAGACTAGTCATCAACGGAGTATGTCCATCATATATCTATTTTGTCACTGACCTAACATCCTACATGAAGAACTAAGTTTTTCAGATATCCCATGAAATCCTTCAGAGTTAAACACCGACACGTAGAAGCTGAACATTCCGAACTTGGTATTAGAGAATGTGCACGCACAAAAGGCAAAGAGTTGAGAATTAAATAGAAATATCTGCACGCACAGGAATTTCATTATTGAATACTTCGGTTGACGTCGAACAGAGGACGTTTAATTGAACCTTTCTACATCGTCAATATTAAAGATATGAAACTTCGCATTCATTTATACCCACTTGTAGATGGAACTTGCATTGAAATGTAAATCTAAAGATTGAGGTTAAAAGGATAGGTTAAATGGCCTTCTTCAACCGAAGAAGGAATTGTGAATTTTAATGAGTTATCGGAGAAATTTCAATGAAATTTCAAATTCCTATGAAAGTGAGGACTTACCGACAACGGTCGAAATGAAATCGAAGAATTTTAGATCAAAATGAAACCACTTCCACATTTTGGATTTGGGCACCGAAGTCGCGGTTACGAAAGAATCAACTGTTTGCTTTACTGGGCTGGATTCTTAAAGTGTTATTTCTCCCACAATGAATTTGTACATTTAACGAGCTAATCTATGAAATATATGATGACCTTCAGAAACACAAACAAGAAAAATGACAAAAATTTAAATATTCGATAAAGATATATTTATTTTGGTAAATCCTTTACAAATTAAGATAACCGCAGATTGAAAATCTCGCATTTCGCAGGATAATGAATGTAAAGTAGTATTAAGGGTGACATAGATTTGTGAGAAACACTTATGAGGGTTGTTTCCGGAGTAGCACGTTTTCTTTTCTTCAAAAGAATGCATGTCATGAGAAGGCGGTGTTACTCCTTCATCTTTGGCTCATAGAGTCTACGTCATTTTATGCAGCACTTCTTCGCTGGCAAGTTGTATTGTTACATGTGGTGTCTCGCAGGTGCTGCAACCGTTCAAAGTTAGATCACCTTTTAGTATTTCACCGTTTCCAATATAATGTTCGGAATCTACATATGTTGGGTGCTCGAATTGTTTGGATATCTATAACAATGAAAGAAGGAACACTTTGCATTTGAACCATTGCATTTGACATATTGATGAGGATTGCTTACATAGTGTAGATCGCTTACCGAAAGACAAGACTTCTTGCCTCGATCGCAACCCCATACCTACTATAAATACTCGTAATTCGATTCACCGTAGCAGTAGTAACTCAGTTTTTATTCTCCTTTTGTCCGGGCTCACAGCAGTTCCTAGATGTACAGTGATACACGAGTATGCTTTGAAGAACTCCACTGTTTAGCTGAACATGACTTGTTGGAGGTCCGAACATTCCATGTGCAGATCAAAACGTTGTTGTCCTTTTCTTTCATAGCTCCCCAGAAGAAAAAATCCATGGGTGTTAGGTCAGGAAATCTGGGTGGCCAAGGGTTGGGCCCGGACCGACCAATCCCCCGTTCGGTAAAAGTATGATTGAGGAACGAAGTTATTTCGCTGCTACTGTGACAAGTTGTTCCATCTTGTTGAAAAAACATTGTCCTCCTCTGAACAAGAGGAACATCTTCAAGGAGCTCCGGCAATCGTTCTCTAAGAAACTCCAAGTAGTAATGGGAATCAACTGTTTGTGGAAGAACGTGCGGGCCTACTAAAGGATTTCCTATCAATTCAGCCCAAACATTTACGCTAAACCTCCTTATTAAAAAACAACACATTTTGAAGAAGTTGCTTACAATAGTCAAATTCTTACCTTTGAAAGGATGTTGTGCGTATTAAATAGGGATTGGAGTTTGACCAATGGTGCAAATTTTGGTGGTTTATAACCCCATCTCTTGTGAAATGCGCTTCGTCAGTCCACTGAATGTTCTTGAGGAATTTCCCGTCTTCTTCATGTTTGCACAATAGCTATTGGCAAAATTCCACTCTTCTTTGCGCATCACCCAGTAGTACATCCTGTACCGGTGTTGTTGTAAGGTCAGGAAAACGACATTTCAATTCTATTTCAAAAGTGTTACTCACTTTATTTATTACTTCATTTTTGTGTTATCAAATGTTATATACGTATAGGGTGATTCATCGTGAAGTTTGATATTTAATAGGCTTTTTTGGCAGAGCCAGTATTACTCCTATCAAACTGCTTTGTCATTTTTATTCAGTATCGTTTGGCAAGTCATCGTGAAAAGACTCACGCAATAACAGCATCTCCAAATTGTTTAGCTGTATTACGAAAATCAGCGTTCTGTGAGAAATGTTTTTCGTGCGATTCGAGGAACTTACTAAAACCACTATTGCCAATACCATTCGCAAATTTGAGTCCCAGTTTACATTAGTTGATTATACTCGACCGATTGGACCACATCCAGCACGTAGTGAAGAGACTATAGCAGAACCACGATTCGTCGTGGTTCTCAGCAGCTTGGCTTGGCGTATTCGACAACTTGGCATATATTACGTGAGGATCTCGGCCTAAAAGCCTACAAAACTCAACTTGTGCAAGAATTGAAGCCAGGCGGCTTGAATTTGCGTCATATTTTCAGTGAATGGAAAAATTCAATGAAAATCTGGTGTTTTATCGTGAAATTTTGTTCAGTGATGAAATCAATTTTTGGCTCAATTGATACGTTAATAAACCAAATTGCCGTTTTTGGACTGATAACTAACCCGAAGAGTACCAAGAGCTACCATTACATCCATTTAAAACAACGGTTTGGTTTGGGTTATGGGCTGGTGGAATCATTCTTCCATATTTCTTAAAAAAATAAGGGCAAATCAGAATGTTACCCTCAATGGTAACCGTTATCGCATGTTAATGGCGCTGAAACTGAGCATATGATCTCGGTGAGCTATGGTTTCAACAAGACGACTTTTTGAGAAATAAATTTGGTGAGCACTTAATTTCACGTTTTGCTACGGTTAATTGACCGCCTACATCGTGCGATATAACACTTTTGGGCTATTTTCTCTGGGGATATGTAAAGTCTCAGGTCTTAAAGGATAAGTCAGTTACGATTGACGCCCAAAATTGGACTTTCGGAATAGACCACCTCAGACGTAGTCGTGGCCAGTATTTACATGATATGATTTTTGAAAAGTAAATGACATGAATTGTTCTCTTAACCGATAATAAAAATTTTAAGTTCACTTTCAAATTTATTTATTTTATTTTATATAAGCCCATTACATGTTGCATATAATTCAAGTGCATGTGTGTGTTACATACTAAAACAGGTGTCAAATGGAAAGGGTGTAATCTATTACTCTGTACAGTCATATGAATTCTGGTTCTGTGAAGTTCCAAGTGCACATCTAGTCTGTGGACGCTGACTGAAAGCTGAACTTCCACAGCACGCAAAATCTCAACCTCAACATCTGCTACCGCTGCGCCTGAACGTACTTCTCTTTTTTTGGTGTAGTTGACCCAGTATCAACGAGCCGCTGATACGTATCAGCGAATAGCAAAATGCACGGTGTTCAACGATTTGGGTATCGTCGTTGTTAGTCCAATCTTGCCAATGAAGCGTTTTCAAACACTATTTCCGCGATTTCACGTATTGAATATGTACATTTTGTGGAGATCAACTTATCAATCGGCTGTTCACTTACAGAACAAAATGTCAATGGTAGATCAGTTAAAACAAAATTGCTGTACATTTGCAAAGTTGTGGTAATAATTATCACAGCTTTGATAGAGTAACAAAGAATTATTTAGAAGTTATAGCGTTTAAAATGGATACACCTCCAGATTAGTACATTTCTTTTTGGTCATTTTTTTCTGACAAAGAATGGCTCTTACTAACATCGAACGTAAAAAAGTTTCTAAACATAATTTTTAGGAAATTTTGCAACAAAAAAAATCAGAAAATTTATTAAGTAAAAATTTTAAGAAAAATGCGCTTTAAATAAAAAAATGGAACCGCAAATTTTGATAATTTTGAGCTTATCGAACCATATTTTTTTTTTTTTTTTGCTGCACAGATGTACCCAGAGCATTTGCACTACTAACTTATCTTTTCGAAATGTCTTAAACAATTTGTGTACCTGTTAAGAAGTTATAGCATTTAAAGTAGTTACACCTCCAAATTAGAGGTCACCCATTTTGATGGACTGGACGCCTGCATGACATCATGTTCGGGGTTCTGCAACGAGTTTGCGCTCTCTCCAACTCAATCTTAAAGAACTCGATTCTGCATCAGCTGTTCTGTGCCATGTATGTCTCGGGCGCCCGATATTCTGCTTAAGCTCTCTTGGGTAGGCGTGTTCCATTGCATTGCGTACTTCGCAATGGAACTGTCTTCGCGTCGTAGACTGTGTCTAAACCAATGCCACTTTCCGTATAGTAATGTCTATAGGTTCTTGGCCCGTTCTCTGATAAAGCTGTGCATTAGAGATACGATTGGGCCAAAAATCCGCAAGATGATTCTTAGACATCTAAGTACGAAGGTTTGCAGCTTGCGTGTGGAAGTCGTATCTACCTTCCAAGTACTACGCCTATAAAACAGTATTGATTCTACGGTGGAGCGGAACAGTCGCAGCTTCGTTCTTAAGCTGAAAACATTGATTTTCCAAATTTAGTCTTCCAGCTTTAGTCTTCCCGATTCTGCTTCACACATCTAGTTCGGTGCCAACCCGATTAGCCGGGATCAAGTAAAGTACAGAAAGTTGTCAACTTTCTTGGCTTCCTGGCCGGCAATGTTAAGTTGGAGTGCTAATGGATTTCGTTTATCTTGAACTCCACTTTGTTTGCCTCAGCTTTCAGATTGTGGGTTATCAAATGAAGACCCAGTATCCGATGTGAAAGTAGACGAACACCCTCAGCGTAGTCAAGGTGTTTTAGGTAAGTTGTCATTGTCCATCGAATTCCACAGTTGCCTTCCGTCAATCTTGCACGGAGTACATCGCTGATAACCACCAAAAACAATAGTGGTGACAGTATACGCCATCAATCATCAGGCAATGGTAGCAAAACGAGGCATTTACCGCCCTCGTATGTAGTTTTAATAATAGTTATGAGTTTTCCTGGGATGCCTCTCCTGCGTAAGACCAACCCTACAGCATCTCGATTCAAACTCTCGAAAGCTTTCTCGAAGTCGATAAACAGTAAATGCAGCGGAGATCTGTATTCAACGCATTGCTCTATAATGATCAGTTGCAGAAGGATCCCTCTTTTCCACTCCTGCTGAAATTCTTCACTATTCCACGCTCTGCACATGAGTGGCTGTAGCTGATCAGCCGATTATTATTATTAGCGCCGCTTGGTATTCATAGTTCGGCTGTGATGCCATCAATACCCACCGCCTTGTTTTTCTGGAGTGACCTGATTTCTGCCATTGTTTCCGTTTTACTAGGAGGCCTGTTGCGAATTCAGGAATTTGTTGTCTCGGAGAACTCATTCGAATTCGAGATCATAGCGCCATGGTCTAAGTGAGTTGTTCCTTATCCGAAATCAGTAGATTACCGTCTAAACTTTTCACTGAATTTTGTTTGGAGTTTCGAACACCAGTGAGCTTCTTGGTGATTTTGTACACAGTGCTACTGTTGCACCTGCTTGCAGCTTCTTCCGCCATTGAAGCCAGTGTGTCGATGTACTGACGCTGGTCAAATCTTACACTATGCTGCACTTTTTTTTTCATCACAGAATTTTGGACTACTAGCTCGGTTCCCTCTGCTGAAGAGACGGCTGCAATCTGCTGTACGCTCATCGATCTGTATCAGCCGAAAACCATGCGCGGTGACTTTTCTACCGTTTACCGACATAGTTGCAAACAAATTTTTCACAGCATTCCAGTGATCGTCCACGCTTTTCTGTGTTGTGCTGCTGATTGCTTCTGTTTCTAAGGCAAGGTGGTCCCTGAATTATTGACCCACATAAGGATCGCTGAGACTGTCGGTATTGAAACTGGTTGTTTTGATTAAGTTTTAGCGATTAGTGTTGACAAATGCAATACGAAGACGTAAATGAGCTAACATAAGGTGGTTATCGTATTCTTGTCCAATGTCTGCTCCGCCCCTGTTTCGGACGTCTAGAAGACAATTTCTAAAGTGACGGCTGATCGCAATGTGATCTGTCTGGTTGGATGTTCGCTGCTTAACAGTAGAGACCCAACTGATCTTGTGGCAGAAGTTAAGAAGTCCGCAAACCGCTCACAGTTGTCATTCCGTTCTCCAAGGCCGTGAACTCCGATCACCTGTTTTAGCATAGTGTTGTCGCTACCTACCTTGGCAATAAAATCCCCCATCAACACTACGATGTCCCCATTAGGCGTTTGATTGTAGGCGGCGCCTTCTTGGATGTAAAAATCGTCCTTTTCATCTTGAGCCGCGCCTTCAGTTGAATCACAAAACTGTATGATGGTGACTTTTCTTACTCTACTCTGGAATCTAGCCGTCAATATCCGGTCACTGTGAGGTTTCCAGGATATGAGGCTTCTTCGCAGCTGGAGCTAGCATCATTTCTCCAGATCCACTTCCAGTTGGCTTACAAGAGTAGAGCAATGCAATACTTTTTGTTGGAGTTTGGTATTCCTCAGCAACGGACCATCATATCTCACTCAGTCGATGTTTTGTTATTATTGGAGGAATCTGGCATTATGAGGCTCTTCTTGGAGTGAGTCGAAGAGGGTCTTAACGTTCCAAAAGTTATCCCTATAGCAGTTATCTATTTTACGGCTAAAACTCGCTGGACTATAGACCAACCGACACTGATCTTATTTTGCGACGCAGGAAACTCGCAGTTCATCCTCAATCGCAATTTCCGAAGAAATTCCGAGATAGCACCATGAGGAGGTGGGTGTAGAGCTTACTAACAGAGCTGCTAGGTTGTCGACTGCAGTGGCTCTTACTCGCTATTTAGCGGACCAGCACCCAACAGGAGATGCTTCTTCTACGAGGCCTTTGTTAGTCATTCGCCATCCTAATTGTCTGCTATTGCCGACAGAAACTTACCAAATATGCACCTGATTTCGGCAAAGACTCTGGCTTGCTTTGATGTGACTTTTTAACCTTATTTTTTAGACTTTTTTACGGATCCCGGAATGATTGAAGGAAAAGCCTGACAAATTATTCCTGAATAAATTAAATTTGTTGGACAAAACATCGGCAACTGCATTATTAGGGCGGAAATATTCAGATAGCCGATATTATTAAGGAAAGGCGGCATCAAAATTTGTCATAATGTTGTATAGAATGCGCTAGTGGTGTATGTGCAGGGAAAAAGGGCTATAACAAGCTTGACCAAGCACAACAAAAAGCAGTTCACTTAGGAGCAGGCTATCTATTGTAGTAAAGGCTGTTGATTGAGTATACCACGAATTGGAATTGAGCTTACACAGGAATTTTGAACAAGGATAGCCCATTCATACTCAGTATGGATATTTTGAACTGAAAAAGCAATGCTATACAACCTGCATTCAATGAAATAGCAGCCAGAAAGGCGATTTTATTTTTATGTATTTTTGAGCACTTCTCCAATTGAACCTACTCCAGAAACTATAAAAAGGGAGTTATAATTGAGATACCAAAGAATGGTGATCTAAGCAACTGCAAGAGTAAGTATTTAATTGAATAAAGAGCCACATCATGTGGATTGAATTCCATCTTATTAAGCACATTATCCACTACGGCTTTATTTACAACTGTACAGCAGTTCTGTACTGATAATCATACCGCCAACACTCTGGATTTGTTTTAAACTTTTTACCCTGGTAGGTATACCGTTGATGTACTCTACCCTACAGGCTAGTCGGAGAAAACTCGAAACTCGAAAGTTTTCTATGACGGGGAGAACGGTTTTCATAGCAAGAGGTCCACTGGTGATCTGATAGCATATCTCGCCGAAAAGTAAACATAATCTACCTCAATCTGGCAAAATCAAGACAGTTTCACTTGGTATTTCCAAGTCGTTCGACATAAGGCTCTTTTGTCGAAAATGCGGGCATTTGGGTTTCAAGGATCTCTTTAGTAGATTAGAAGTAACCTTTCGAAAAGTTTGTTTTAAGTTGTCATGGATGTTTTCATGCCTGATATCCACAAAAAATAAGTGCTGGTATGCTCTAGGGCTCAATTTTGTCTCCGATACTGTTTTTAATTTTGATTAATGATCTCTTGTCTGCCACTTCTAATCCAATAATCTGTTGACGACAGTACTTTCTGCTTTCGTATAAATTTACGGATTCAGGTCCCTGCTTTCCGACTATAGAATGAGAACCGCGTCGTATGTTAAGCTCATTAAATTGCGATATTAACAACATTTGAGGCACGAGCAACCAAATAGAATTTAAAACATCTAAGACGTAATGCTCTCTGGTACCGTTAAAGCGACAAAACCCAGCTTTTATCCATGAAGTGTCCGAAAAAGACAATTTTCTATTCACGGTATGTGTGTCAATAACAACCTTCGTTGGAATGACCATAGATGACCATAGATGCTGAAAATTATCTCTTTTTACCCATTTTATCTGGCCGCAATATATGAAGCATTTATTTGCCAAAAATTGAAGTACAACGCCCACATCTAATCAGGTAATTCTAAGACCTCTCTGCACTTACTAGATAAATTTAACGACCGTGCTATAAAGCTCTTATTTGATGCTATTATTACACAGTCAATTGGGCCCCTCGAACAACGGCGAGATGTCTCCTGCCTGATCTTGTTCTATCTCTATCTACCACAAGTGCTCCATTAAACCTACCAGTAGCATTCCGCCTCTTCAAACCTTCAACCGTAAAACTCATCTTGTTATGAATGCTCATCAGTTTACCCCTAATCCTATAGTATTTTCAGGCGTACTCTGAAATCTCATGATTCTGTCCTTAGCCGTACAAGACGTTTTTGGATTACCCTGTCGAGCTCTTTATTTCCTGGTCATTATAACCTGCAAACATTCTAAACCAACGTATGTCGACACCATTATTTTTTGTCCTCCTAATTTTCCTTCACCCGCTGTGAAGATCCTATGATCATCTATATTTATATATATTCTTGCAACTGTGGCTTGTTCCAGTAACAGTGATTGTAGCTTGCAGAGATGTGCTTTGTCTCTCAAAAAATTTAAATTGCCTTATTAATGCCACAGTGTCCATGTACCCGGCGGAGTTTTTCGCAGACAGTGCATTGAGTATTAATTTAGTTGTAGCTTACTCCAGCGAACCATGTCGCAGTTTTGCCTGAATAATTCCTTGAGAACTATGCGGTAGCGGTAGAACTATTTAGTTGTAGCTTACTCCAGCGGAGTCTATCGCAATTCTGTGGGGATAGTGCCTTGAACTATTTAGTTGGGGCCAACTCCAGTAATTAAATTGTGGCCCAACTATCAGAAAATCCATATGGAAGCACCATATTGCATACATTGAAACAATTTTATAAGTTAAGCCATCCACGTTAAGTCAATGTCATGTAATATTTGCTTGTCGACAACTATCCATAGAAGATGATGAATTGCTTATATACATGCCCAGTTCTGCATCGTTTGATATATCTAGAAACAGACTTTGATGTAACGAATAAAAGGCAAATTCATAGTCGCTATCTGTTATATATTTCAAAGGTCCGACGACGGCAACCCTGGAAGTCTGGCATGTTATAAATCAAGACCTGTAAGAAACCGTTTGGCCTAGAATTGGACACAAACTAAGGAATGCACAGTGATAAAATCAACGAACAGATCTTCAAGTAGAACTCTCAGCGTAGGTGGCGACTGAATTATACTCTTAAAGGCTAATGTGTCCACACCTAATGCTGAAAAATTTGTTACCGTCTCTTCCAATGGAGATGACATTCTATAGTCACTACCATCATTTAATTTACCCTACAGTCCACTTTTCAAAAGGACATATAAATAATAAAAGCAAAAATCTCAACCGATTTTTATATTGTATATAACAAATTTAATTTAAATTCAACAAATAAATAAAATAATTAACAGTCAACTTGGCAATAACATCTAAAAACAGTCACTTTACCACTACTCGTATACAACCTACGCGTCTATCTACTCTCGTGCCACTAAACCGTTTCGTACACCCTGATTAAATTGTCCGTGATGAAGTATTCCTCTGTCGTAGGTTTCACGGTGGTGCTCTGTTCTAAAACACGTTTCGTGACTTCATTCACTTCTTCGTTAACACCAAAATCGTCTTCATCTTCATCCTCATAGTCCTCGGTTTCACCTTCACTTGGATCATTTTCATTTTCATTGTTTTGTCCATCGGCACTTTCTTCGTTATCGAAATTCTCTTCGGCTTCCTCATTCGAACCAACATTTGTGAATTGTTTCTCTTCATCTTCCTGACTTTCTTCTACTTGATCGTAGTAGTAATCCTCCTCATCGTCGTCGTTTTTGTTTTTGTTAACTCGATCAGCCTCTGGGGCTCGTGGCAAAACCGGATTCCCATTCTTATCAAGATACTGTATTCCATCTCTACCCATGGATAGGCAGTTGAAGTGCAGCTCCATGGCATCTGTAGTATGGAGTCGCATCACGAAATCCATGCACATGTGTAGATTGTCGCCTTTTAAGCCAACATCTGTCATTTGAATACACGCCGCCATGGGAACAGGCATCATGATCGGAACACAAAGTGGTGATGGATTACGAGCTGAGATACCATACTTGGCACGGCTTTCTTCATTGAGGAAGACATCTAATAGAGCTTCTGCTTTTTCTGGGACAAATGTTACATTTGCGCACACTGAAATGAAAGGAAATTAATTGGTTAGTGAAGCTATTTTAATCAATTAGTCGCAGTGACTATAAATTTAAAGGAACCTACACATCTATACAAAAGAAGAACATATTCAGTACCTATGTTGGATGAGCTATAGCTTAAGCGCTCACCCCATTCAGGAACAATATTTTTCTTGGCTCAATGCGAGAAGCCTACAAGAACAAGACTAGCAAAGTTTTCCCATCGTAAGCACTTACATATATTCTACCCCGCCAATATCGAATCTTTTCTAACTTCCAAGGAGGTTGATCGAATATGTGTCTTCAAAAAGTAAGGTGACTTTATACTTTTGTAAAAAAAAAAAAAAACATTCATTTATTCATCAATATTTATGTTGTCCCCTTCAAAGTAACCCCCTCAGATATAATACATTTTTGCCAACGCTTTTTCCAATCCTCAAAGCACTTCTCATAAACACTTTTTGATATAGCATTCAGCTCTTCCAGCGATGACGTTTTTATTTCCTCAATCGTTGCAAATCTCTGTTCTTTAATAGGTCTCTTCAGGTTTGGGAATAGGAAAAAAATCGCATGGAACTAAATCCGGTGAATATGGTGGCTGAGGCATGATTGTCGTATTTTTATTTTTTTGCCAACAAATCTCTCACAAGCAACGATGAATGAGCATGTGGATTATCGTGATGCAAAAGCCATGAATTGTTTTTTCACAATTCTGGACGTAGAGTATTGCCTCTCGCAACTGCGCCTAACTTCAAGGTAATGCTCCTTATTGACCGTACGACCTTTAGGTTAAAACTCCTGATGCACTACGCTACGGTGCATCAAAAAAAACTGTGATAAAAACGTTGACATTTAATCGAACTTGGCATGTTTTTTTCGCTCTTGGTTCACCTGGGTGCTTCCATTGGGGCGATTGGGTTTCGACGTCATAACCGTATGCCCATGATTCGTCACCAGTCATCACCCTTTTGACCAAGTCAACATCATGATTGACGTCATTCAAGAGCTCCTGACCGATGCTCACACGACGGTTCTTCGGATCAAAATTAAGAAGTTTCAGAACAAAGTTCGCTAACACACGTCTCATGCCCAAAACAGTCAAAAAAATTTTCATAACACAAGCCGAACGATATGCCTATATCCTCAGCAGAGCGTCCAGAGCGAGGTTCGTCATTGGCATCTACTCGGCCATCTTCGAAGAGCTTGTGCCACTCGTAAGCATTTTTTTACTTAGAACAGTCTCACCGTATGCCTCTGTCAACAATTCAAGTTTGATGTAAAATTTGATGCAAATTCTTTGCTCCATTTTTTATAATAAGCAGACTAAGTAAAATTATTGAGCTTCTGACACGTGAGCGAGGTTTTATGACAATCCGCATCAACACAAAATTCGCTAATAAAAGCCTAACATGCATCCATGCCTCTACGGAAGACAAAGATGACAGCAGCAAAGAAGGTTTTTACGAGCTCCTCGACAAGACATAACATTAAAATCGTTTAAGGGAATTTTAGCGGCAGGATAAGAAAGGCCATCTTTAGTGGGACAGCATACACGACACCACGGCTGACAACATACTTAGACTTATTGGCTTTGCCACACACACGATAGATATAAGGCATACCTCCAGTATTCTGGACGTTGTATTGACGCAGATCACTACCTTGTAGCAGCCAAGGCGCGAGTGCAAAGTTATAACGTAAAAAATCTGCAATCGCAAGAGACTGCCAAAATCTTCGCAGAACGCATATCTCGAAATTTCTCAACAACTCTTATGCCACCAGCATCAACTACCGAAGACCAGTTTAAACGCTTCCAACGTTACATTAGAGACACAGCAACTGATGTGCTGGTTTTCACCCGATCACTACCAAGAAATCCACAAGAATCGTACAAAGCGACTCTGAAACAATGGACGAGAGCCGCTCGTAGGCTCTACGAACAAACAGGAAGAATATCTATCGAAAAAACTGAGAGGTTGTGCGCCAGGAAGAACGTACGGGAGTTTTACCAACAAGTAAACCGAACGTGTCAAGATAAGAAGATCCGTATAGTAACTTGCAGAGATGAAGAAGGAAACCTCGTAGTATAGTCACAGTCAGTGGTTAGAATATGGAAAAACATTTTCTACAGACTGTATAACTGCGACGAAGCCCAACATCCAGCCGTCAGATAGAATAAACATTTCAACCTTGACGATGATAGCCAAAATCTTCGCCCAGCTAGCCAAAACGCAGTAATCCAACAAAGCCGCTGAACCTGACGACTTACCTGGCCGAGGTGTTCAAAGCTGCTGGAAACGACTTCTCAGATTTGGTCAGAAGAGTGTATGTTTGAATGAGGAGACCTCCTCAACATTGTATAGAATATTTTATCTCCCATATTGTGTGAACATTTTATTGGCCCCTATCAGTATGATTTCAGACCAGGAAAGACCACAATCGACCGAATCACATTCCGTCTGATCTTAGAATAGAACCATATTTAGTTTTGGCATCCCCGCCAAACTCACTGTTTCGTCAAGGTCGGTAACGACTTATCCGAGACCTCTGATGTCAAAAAATGTTTTGACAAGATGATGCGTTGTCATGTGAGTTCTTTAACATCATACTCGAAAGAATTGTGCGGAACTCACAAGCGAACACAGGAGACTTTTAAATCTTTTAAAAGTTTGTGCTACTGCTAGCGTACACCGATGATATCAACATAATTGGAAGAGCACAGCGAGTTGTCACCGGTGCGTTGGTTGGTATTGAAGCGGAAATTGCCAAAATGAGTGTAACAGAATTGAGGGCTAAACCAAGCTGTCAACAAGAATTACAACATCGACGAATCGGTATTTCGTGGTAGTAAAGGACCTTGTCTACCTTGGCTCAACTATCAATTCTAAAACGAAGAATCACTTTGGCCATTCACTGTTTGTTTGGGCTAAAAATGCAATTGAGTAGTAAGGCCCTATCCCAAAAAACTGAGGAGGCTTTATGTAAGACCTTAAACATCCCAATATTACTTTATAGCGCTGAAGCATGGACTACTATATATCAAAAGCAGATGAAGATAATCGTTTCGAGAGAAAAATCATTGGAAAAATAGTCTGTTGTGCTTGTGTTGACGGGTTTTGGAGGAGAATATTCAACGACGAACTATGTTATATGAGTTGTAAAGCGACGTCGGCCTAGTCAGAAAACTGGTTGGACAAGTAGACACGAATAGACACAATGTACCGACCCAGAGAGTCTTCGAATCTAACCCAGGTGGATAACGCAATAGATTGGTTTTTAATTGTCAAAACAGACACAGAAGAGTTGATTCAGCATTGATTTGCCTGCCATTTGCTTTTTAAAGATTATTTCCTGTAAATGTTGACCACGACTACTTTTAAGTGGTCAATACGGAAAGTCCAATTTTGAATCACTTTTTCGAGCATATTGGCTGGTATCTCGCTAATAACACTTGTAATGTTGTTTTCCAAGGCCAATTCACCGGTCCAAAATCAAAGATAAATTGCTCACCGCACTTATTTCTCAATTGGTCCATCGATTCGCGTTCTGTGTGGCATGTAGTGTCGTTTTGCTTTAACCACATGTCAACCAGGTTCAGCTCGTGCATTTTGGCAAAAAAAAGTTCCAAACCATTTAACGATTGATGGTTACGTTATTCTTATGGTTATCTTTGAAAAAGTACGAGCCAATGATTCCGCCGGACCACAAACCGCACCAAACTGTGCATTTTTGCGGGTGCATTGGCAGCTCTTGTATTGCCTGTTTGATAAAAAAAAATTGATCTTCCTTTACTTACCAAAAGTTCTATATATATATTTTGTAAGGTTTTAGGCTAAGATCTTTGTATAAAATATTCCAAGAGTAACACAATCAAAATTGCGGCAACAGGCGATAAATGGACAAGTCACTGTAGTTATTAACACTGGCGGATACAGCAGCAATATTTTCCTCTGTACGTACTCTACGCATACGAGTAGGTGGATTGGTATCCAATAGCATGAAAGTGAAATTGGTGCGAAATTCGGTCACTATGGCCTGAATTGCTTGTTCAATAGGTCAATTATCACAACCGTTATATGGTCAAAATGCGCGAAAAACATTTTTCACAAAACACGTATTTTGATAATAAAATTCAATAATTTGTAAGCGTTGTTCGTATGCAAGTCTTTTCATGATGAAATGGCAATGCTAACTGAGCATGTTTGATTTTGACACATTTAACAAACCATATGTAAACTGTCAAAAATAGAACACTCAAAAACCAAACAGGAAAAAAATCACCCTTTAGAAAGGAACCCCAATCGATTTGGAGTACGCAACTGAAAACAATTAGCTAAAGACCGGGCTAACTGGAGAGGTTTTTTTTTTTATTGCGAAGCAGGCTCACCCCTTACTGTAGCAACACTTAATAAATTAGTACGTTGCACGCATGGGTCCAATTATTACACTTATTGCAGATAAGCACTATGCCGTCGCTTGAAAGGGATCAATATCTTAGAAAGTTCCAGAACCAGCTTAGCTTTAGCCTATGAATTGTTCTTTCAATAACATCAAGCTTTTATATAAATTATTATTTAGCAATTAGTACAGGTATATATAAGATTCTTGTCCTCTTAGAATGGGCACAGTATTTCCATGTTTGGAAATTCAGATTCACTGTGCGGCATGAGCACACCGCATTACTCTACAAAAATTAACATAGAAATGCCCCGCATTCCTTTTAAGAGGCTATCGCCAGTTGTCAGTTTAAAACAAATTAAGTGTTTATAAAGACCGATCCCAACGAGGCTGATTTAGAGTTAAACTATCCCAGAAGGTGCGCATATTATTTGCTAATACCCGAATTCCGTCAACTAAGATCAGGGCTCATATAGGGTTTTCTAATAACGACTTGACAACTTTTTTTTTAAATAAAAGGCAAATCATTTGAGATATTTCAAAAACTTTTTTATTGGCTTGAAGTACAATCAAAACATTTATGAATGGAACATTTCGGCCGCTATTTCGCGTTCAATGTTAGCTCTGAGCTCTTCCAACATCGTCGGCGTGTTGGCATAAACCAATGACTTAACGTAGCCCTACAGAAAATAGTTAAGCGGCGTTAGATCGCACGAACGAGGCGGCCAATCGACTGGCACATGTCTTGAGATAACACGCTCACCATACTTCCTCTTCAATAAATCGATTGTAGCGTATGATGTGTGGCTTGTAGCACCATCCTGTTGAAACCACATGTCGTCTAAGTCCATATCTTCCAATTTGGGCCAAAAATAATCGGTGATCATGGCGCGATAACGCTGACCATTCACAGTAACGTGACGATCGTTATCGTCGACGAAAAAATATGGCCCAATAATGCCGCCAGCATGCAAACGGCACTAAACAGTTATTTTTTGTGGATGAGGTGGTTAAGGACTTAAGGACGAACCCATTGAGCCAAAACTGAGCTTCGTCACTGAAGATGATTTTGCGATGAAATTCATCATCTTAGCGCAACTTCTCTAGAACCCAATCGGAGAACGTACGTCGCTTCAAATGGTCCATCGGCTTCAATTCTTGAGTCAGCTTGATCTTGAATGGGTGTAGACCAAGATCATTACGCAAAATACGCCATAATGTGGTCTGAGCGATGCCCAATCTCCGAGAACGCCGTAGAATTAACTGATTTGGATCGTTTGCTACGGACGTCTGAACGGCAGCGATATTTTCGACACTTCGACCAACCCGTTGTCTCACTGACACTCAACATCACACAACGAATATGTAGACTCAAATTTTTGCACTAAACTTGTTATTGCCTGTCTACTAGGGCGAGAATTACGACCAAAAAATGGAGTTAACGCTCTTAAAGTTGCAGTCACCGACTCCGAATATCTGTAGAAAATTTTCATAATTTTCAGACGTTGCTCGTTAGTGTACTTTACCATGATGAAAATGTTGAGTTTACTGAATAAATTGACTGTGACAGTTTGATGATTAGTGAAAGAGTGCGTTCACAAATTAAATTCAAAGTCCCTATTGGAAAACCCTATATCTGTATTCATGAAATGTGACCAGTTCGCTTAAATCGGACACTAGCAAATGATAAAAATATTGAGTGTTGCCAGATGGAAGAGAATATCTAGTGATATGGTGCTCCGTTAATAAACAAATAAATACGAGTACTCATTGCATTTTGTTTAGATCACGATTACTCTCCAGCAGACAACCACGACGTACGTCAGGCTCATTCTGACAAAGGCATTATCAGAACAATTCCCATTGCGCCTTTTTTTTTAGTACGTCGTCGGTTTCATGACTATTAATCTTATGTTCATCTTATGATCAAGATGTATGACATTGTAAGCCACATTTATTCCAACGGCTTGAATGTTAGCAAAACTATTGTGGCTTTCTTAACTCTTTTTTATGTTATACTCATAAGTTTGGTCTCGAGTTCAGCGATAAAGTTGAAATAATTTGGTCCAATTTGTAGATATCTACATTTCTTGGAGAAGAGGCTAGGCCCACTTTTCTGGGGCCTTTCACTCAATTCATATGGATCTGCTCAAAGGCTTAGTCTATTGAGAGTTATTTTGGGAGTTCTGACACTACCGCAACTTTCGATTGACGAAAAGACTGAACCAAGGTTAACTTACTTTGAAAATATTATACAAAAAAATTTAGTGACTACAAAAGCACATTCCCTCCAATGTTAGCTGTGGAGGCAAGAGCAGCGAGTATGAAGGCTGAACACAAGAGGTTGTAAAGCTAGAAAGCTATATTAAACTGCTCTCAACTGTTTAAAAGAATTTGTAAACATTGGGACTAGACCAATATAAAGTAACCATTTAGGATCGTGATATAAGCGCCGCCATTACACAATGAAGTAAAAATTAGTTAAATCGAAGACATAGCGTTAAATCAGAAGAGAATCACAGAAGAAGTGCACCGATTATGGACTAACTTCAAGAAATATGGAAACTCGAGCAGTTAGAACAGTACTGGACCAACTTTCAAATAAATAACGGGTATTTGGAAGATCTACGAAACACAAATCCGCATGATGAGCACTTTGTAAGAAAGCATTTTAGCCAATTTGAAACGAGGTATCTCGATATTAAGGGTACTTTCAAGGCCTATGGCAATAATAAACGATGGAGGCATTCCAGCTTTACTGTTATCTCCTGTAAATCAAAGTCCAAATCCAGGTACAATAAGTCAACAATCAACATTAAGCTCTAGAAAGAACTCAAGAGTCAACTAACATCAAGAAGATCATGTCCTCATTGTAAAAAGCCGGTAACGAGCAGGAGTACATATCCAGCAAGTAATTCATTCAGTTAGAGCAGATATATCAAGATGCTTACTCATATATCCAAATTAAAGAAGCAGAACAACGACAGCACTAACCAAAGGCAGTAACTCCACAAGCTGCAACACATCGAGAGATCAAACTTCCACTAATAAGCATGTCATCATTCAACGGCAAGAATGAAGAACAGACATCATTTTGGGGATTTTAAAGGAGCAGTAGCAAGGATTGTTAACACTTTGGCACCGACATCAAGCAATTATACAACAGCTATAGAATTGCTAACGAACCGTTTTAAAAGTCAGTAGCATTGGTCAACAGCTACATCCAAAGATTTCCTACTTTAAAATCAGTGTTCGAAATGAAAATGAGTTATGGATATGTCAAAGGAAACCAAAAATTTAGAGGTCGACGTAAGCTCCTTGGATCCATTCCATTCAGTTGTTATGTCCGAAACTTAACCCTGAATCAAGAAAATTGTATCAGCAATCTGGAGGAACTTCAACAGAAATTCCTAACCTAAGCGAATTTTTTTAGGTTCTAATTTTTTGCCCTGAACACCAGTGGCAAGTACTAAGAGTAACAGTGACAAAAAACCATTTTACAATAGTCACAGAGTCGAAATGCGTTGTGTGCAGCGAGTCTCATCAATTATATAACTGTCAACCATTTTTAAGTATGAAAACGAAAACTGATTGGACGTAGTCCAAAGGTCAAAGCTGTTTGCGAGATTGACATACCTTACCTAATTCCATAATTTCTTACTTAATTTCCCTCGAGGTGACAGTACAGCAGTTTCGGTAATAGGAAGAACATCCAGTGAAGAAGCTTTGGCATCAACACGAATCGCTACCGCATGTCATAGTAATAAGATGGTGCTTCTAGCCACATCCAACCACAACTACTTTAAGAGACCAAGACATCAATAAAGGCTCTCTGCTAACAATTAGTGCAGTAATGGAGGACTCAGTGGCGGCGAAGGTGGCAACGATATGGTTGAATCTTTTGGACATCAAGCAGATGGCCAAGACGAGGTCAATAACACCGTGGTGGACCACCAAGATGTTTCTTTAAACGTAAATTCAGTTCAATTCCCCATAGTGCCGGCAGTAATAACCAAGGAGGACATGGTTGCTCCAAGAAATCCTCGCACTCGAAGCAATCCTAGAAAGCAAAACAATGGCGGAGCAGGGTGCTGGTCAACAAATGCAAAATACAACAACTGTGCTGCAACTTTTTTAACCCTCCATATAGTACGACTTTTGTTGGCCTGCAAAATACTCCTTCACGGCGGCGATGACTTCCTCGTTCGATACGTTCTTCTTTCCAGCGAGCGATCTTTTTAGATTTGGGAACAATTTTCTTCGCCATATGTGGTTGTTTGTTCTTCAAATCGGCTTTGAATAGGCACCGTTAATCGACGTAGTATACTCCCGTGACGATACTGGACTTTAAGCTCTATATGCCCCATCGACAAAAAAGGTGATCCTATGTTTTGTAAGAACTATCGAAGCATATTACTGCTTAAAGTCGAATATAATATCCTATCCAACGTACGGTGTGAACGTCTCAAGCCCTACAGGAATACTCTGATTGGCACCAGTGTGTCTTTCGGCACGGCAGATCGCCTATAGACCAAATTTTTACACTGAGACAAATCCTGGAAAAGATCAATGAATTTCAGGTCGAGACTCACCACCTATTCATCGACTTCAAAGCCGCATGTGATAGTATTCATCGTCATGAGCTCTATACGGCGATGACCGAATCCGAGATTTCGGCAAAACTGATCCAGATGTGTCGCGTGACGCCGGAAAACATACGTAGCAATGTACAATTTAGAAGCAGCTCTGCTGAAGTTTTTGAAATGTTCTGAGCATGCCGTGTTCATATTCACAATTTCAAAATAGTTAAATGTTCACCTACCTCGGAGTAAACGTGAACTCCACCAATGGCACCCTAGTCGAGATCCGACGAAGAATTACTCTAGGAAACCGTTGCTGCTTTTTCTTTTGCAAAACAATTTTTTGGTTCAAAACTCTTAACTCGAAGAACGAAAAGTATGCTTTACAAAACCCTCATCCTGACAGTTCAGTTGTATGGCGCCAAGTGCTGAACGATAAGCAGGAAGAGAGAACTGATACTGGACTCCTTCGAAAAAAAAAATTCTTCAACGAATTTTTGGTCCTACGTGTGAACTTTATGAGCTGTTTAAAGCGTGAATGTAGTCCAAAAAGCCAAAACACGTCGGGTACATTGGCTCAGCCCCATCGAGCGAATGGACAATAATGCTCCAGCTAAGAGGATCTTCTATTCCCAGCACCCAGACTCATAACGACAAGGAAGGTCAAACCTACGTTTTAAAGATCAAGCCATCGCAGATGCCAGAGCGCATGGTTTGGATCACAATAATTGAAATAATTATTGTATATAGACAAATTTGATTGATTTTTTTTTTTTTAATTGAGCGTACAGACTTTTATAATTCTCTCGTAAATTATGATTATTCAGATGCCGTAAACATTTGAATCTTATTATATGTTTACCTCCAATTTTGTTCAATAAGCAGCATGTTATCCACGATGGTCTAACAAAAACTGTCACCCGACGTTCTTTAGCTGTAATCTTTTTTAGGAATGAAAAACTTTGGGTTTGCTTTTGGATTATATTTATTTGATGTCTTACTTTTTTTTTTTAATAAGACAAGATAACGATATCGGCTAAATGGCCGCCGCCAGAATTCATGACCATTCGCGCCAGATTTGTGGAATTTTCTATCATTCTTACCAGAATTTCCGGCAATTGGTCCTCGCATTCTTGACAGATATTCTCTCTGAGGGCTTCAAGAGTCTAAGGCTTGTTAGCATAGACCCGTGAGCTAAATAAAAATCTCACAAAAAGAAGTCTGGAACGGTTAAATCAGGTGATCTTGCCGGCCAGTGCAAATCGTCAAAACGAGAGATTGGGCGACTTGGAGATATAGCCCTCAAAATTTCGGTTGTAACTCGTGCAGTATGTCCCGTAGCCCCAACCTGTTGGAACTACATGTTCTCCAGTCCGAATTCATCCAATTGAGGAAGGAGAAAATCATTGAGCATGGCTCTGTAGCGTTCGAATGGCGATTCATGTCTTGTTGATAGATATTTTGTATTTGTGTAATGGTCATCGTAAAATTATTAAAGAAAATAAAATAATAAAATTTGATTTTCTATGTTTTGCCCCAAAGATTCAAAGCATTAACACCCTGTACTTATTTTTACCAATTATGGTACACTGAACTATGTTGACAGTTATACTGAGCTGCAAACCGCTACGATTTAACATGAATCTTGGGTATTATGTCTGATTTCCGCGATTGATTTCTCTCTTGGATTTTGGCCGCTCTGAAGAAAGGCAGATAAGTGAATCTCAGTAGCTTGATTATGGTTTACTAAAACCACGGCTCACAAATAACTGTTATCCTAAAGTTTAAGTTTTTTTTAATACTCATTAAAAGCACAACATATAAAACGTTAATAATCCCCACCTCCCCGGACCGATGGTCACATTCGCGGTAGATATTAAGCCAAAACATCATTGGAGAAATTAATACCAACTCTGCTATCAAATTAATTCAGTCCCAGCAGACGATCACTTATCGTTGACCTAAGTTTCACAAGATCATGTATCTTTACGCCTTCAACGTGGGATTTACTGCACATACATACGGATTTGAAGACCCCCAGCAATAGCTACCATGAGGAGCAGAGCATCAGAGTTTACAGTTTTTATACTTTTTCTTCAATAAAACAGGTTGTATAAAAAGCCTCCGCGGTTTTTTGGTACATTTTTGAAAAAAAATTGTTGGCCATTATTATCTTAAGATAATTTGAATTTTAAAATACGTTAGGCGGTTATTCCTTAGAAACCTAAACAAGAGAATAACTATGGTCAGAAGCTCTTTTATAAAATTCTAGAGGGACTATCGAATGCAGTGGTAACAACTTTTTCTGCTTTAAGATAGTAAGGAACGTTTTATTTATTTCTTTGTGCCGTCATGCGGAGTGAAAGATCCTCCCTAATCCGACTAGTTTTAACCAGGCGTCGATTACGTGCCGAAACTCACTCCATCGCAAGGGACTACAACTTCTTGCCCCAGCCATTACATTTGTTAACTTGACAAATGTCAAAGTAGAATTGAGATTTGCCACCATTTGCAAACATTATGGCACCCTCCGATAAGGTAATGACTTTTGCGCAGCCTTGTATTGTATAAAAGCGCAATTTGAAATATGTTTAGTAAGAGCGTTAATAAATACATCAGCTTGAAACATCTGTTTCAGCATAAATAGATTCGCCAAGTTCAAGTTCTTTCCCCTTGGTAAGATCTGGAAAAATCGAATCCCAGTAGGAGCTCAACAACAAATTTTCAAATCGTCATCACCCTTTTGGAGGACAATGGCAAACCTCCCAAAGTCAAATTCTGTCTATGAAAACGCTTCTCAGGAGAGCGGTTCGGATCCGGCAATAAACAGTAGGCCCTGCTCAGGAGTGTAAAAACTTACAAAGTTAGACACAAATGAGTAGGCCTTGGCCTACATTATTTTTAAGGATCTGGGATTTTGACTTATTATTTTTGACAGTATTAACTAGAAGTTCAGTCATAGAATGGTCAGTTATATCCAGGTCTTATGTAACGTCGATAAATGTGATCCAAACACTTAACAGATGCAGATCTAGTTGGTTCATTAATGAATCAAAGCAAACCGTGTGAAGCTAATAAGTCTCTGCAATTTGACACCGTTTTGCTGTCTTCTTAATTATTAAATATTAACAAATTTCTGAATTTTTCAGACTATAAAAGATTCGAGAGAAAGATGAAGATAAAGAGATTGGATTCATCTGGTCACAGAAGGGTCCACTTTAAGCTCTGATCGAATGAACCTTAGCAGTCCGGCCTGAAATATCTTTAAATAATACATGGGCTGTCCATGTCCGTCCGTTTCTAAGTGAGGGCACCACTTGAATTAAATCCTTACCATTAGTACCAACCTTCAAAAGATACGTGTATAAATTTGACAGCTGTCGGACGACTAGTTCTCAAGATATAGCGTTGTGATTGAAGCAACTTTTGTTATTGTGAAAAAAATGGATTCAAAGCAATTTCGTGTGTTGATTTATCATTGCTTTTTGGTGGGAAAAAATGCAGCCGATGCAAAGAAATGGCTTGATAAGTGTTACCTGGACTCTGTACCATCCGAACAAACCATTCGCAAGTGGATTAAAAAATTTAAAAGTGGTCATACAAGCACCGAAGAGCTGTTTTAGATGAAAACATCAAAAAAGTCCACAAAATGATTACGAATGGCTCTGAAGATATCAAAAGATCGTGTTGTATATATCATACACGAATATTTGGACATGCGAAAGCTCTGTTCAAAGTGGGTGCCGCGTTTGCTCACAGTCGACCAAAAACAATAACGTGTTGATGATTCAGAGGAGTGTTTAAAGCTGTTCAACCGCAATAAAGCCGAATTTTTGCGTCGGTATGTGACAATGGATGAAACTTGGCTCCATCACTTCACACCAGAGTCAAGTCGGCAGTAAGTTGAGTGGCGAGCAGGCGACGAACCTCGTCTAAAACGACCAAAAACTCAACAGTCAGCTGGCAAGGTTATGGCATCCGTATTTTGGGATACACATGGAGTAATTTTCATCGACTATCTCTAAAAGGGGCAGACTATCAACAGCGACAACAACAGACAACAACATTGCGTTGTTGGAGCGTTTGAAGGACGAAATCGCAGAAAAACGGCCGCATTTGCAGAAAGAGAAAGTGCTGTTTCATCAAGACAACGCACCGTGTCACAACTCGATGAAAACGATGGCAAAATTGAATGAATTCGGCTAAGAATTGCTTCCCCTCCCACCGTATTCTCCAGATTTGGCCCCCAGCGACTATTTCCTGTTCACAGACCTCAATAGAATGCTCGCGTGAAAGAGATCTGAGACCGATGAAGAAGTAATCGCCGAAACAGAGGCCTATTTTGAGGTTAAACCGAAATCGTACTACAAAACTGGTATCTAAAGATTGAAAAATCGTTTCAATCAGTGTATCGCCCTCGAAGGCGACTATATTGATAAATAAAGTTGAATTTCGCAAAAATTTTGTGTTTTGCTATAAAACGGACTTTTCAGCCCATGTGTTACATCCCGAAAAGGCACTGAGTAAAGAAAGGGATTGGCTTAAATGGTATGCTTAACTGAAGCGTTCACAACAGCGATTGGCATTTATATGACTGGAATTTTTTATCTAATATTATGGCTGCTTCTGTGTTTGACTGCTGGAGGGCCAATTTTCCGTAGGATACTCAAAATTTGCCACCGATTAAGGCGCTAATGTGCGGTAACAAACTCCTTTAAAATGAAGTACCATAAGTAACTATTAATAAGTTTACATTAGTGGATGATACTGGAACGGTTAGACCACATCCAGCACGTAGTGAAGCAGCTGTAGCTGAGAGTGTACGCGAAGACCGTGACGAATCGATTCGTGGTCGTTCTTAGCAGCTTGGCTTTGCGTATTTTACGTGAGAATCTCGGCCTAAAAGCGTACAAAATACAATTTGTGCAAGAATTAAAGCCAGGCGACTTGAATTTGCGTCATATTTTCAGTAAATGGGATCTGGAAAAACTCAATGAAAATCCGGTGTTTTATTGTGAAATTTTGTTCAGTGATGAAGCCCATTTCTCGCTCAATGGATACGTTAACTAACAAAATTGCCATATTTGGGCTGGACAGCAACCCGAGGAGTACCAAGAGCTACCATTACTTCCATTAAAAACCATAGTATGGTGTAATTATGGGCTGGTGGAATCACTGGTCCGTATTTCTTCAAAAATGAGGCACATCAGGATGTTACCGTCAATGGTAACCATTATCGCGCCATGTTAACGGACTATTTGCTTCCTGAAAATCATGGTCTCGGTGAGTTCTGGTTTCAACAAGCAACAAATGAACTTGTTGAGGTAAATTGGCCGCCTAGATCGTGCGATATCACACCTTTGAACTATTTTCTCTAGGGATATGTAAAGTTGCAGGTCTTCAAGAAATAAACCAACTACAATTGGCGCTTTGGAAGCCAACATTACTCTTGTTATCCGCGAGATACCAGTCGTTATGCTCGAACGAGTCGCCCGAAATTGGATCTTCCGAATGGACCACTTTAGACATAGTCATGACCAAGATTTACAAAATAACATTTCTTAAAACTAAATGCCATGAATTCTTCTTTTAACCAGTGATAAAAATGTTACGTTCGCTTTCAGACTTATGTGTTTTATTTTACATTATAAATCAAACTTTACGATGAATCACCCTTTATAACTTTATAGCTTTATAAGCCAGTTATCGAAGTCATAAAAACCGTTGATGGCATAGATGGCAAACAAACATTCAACGAACACACATGTATGTAATTATATACTCGTATATGGCCAAGTTTCTCCTGAAACAAAATTACTTTATATTCATCAAAAGATGTCGTTTGAATGCTCGTCTACGCGCATGTGTATGATTATAAATTCTGGACTGAGTCTTGCTCGCAACTTTAAATATTCAAATTCTCCTTCATCTATTAACTATTCTGTTGAATTTTAATTCCTACTTGCTCCCGATGATGAAAGAAGTAAAGTATCAAATAACAGATTCGCATTCTAATACGAATTTCTCCTTTGTTGTTATCTACGGCTTTTTGGCTTGTCTCGCCTTTTAATGAAAGTGACACATTTATTCGGCCTTCGAAAACTGTGAAACTTTCATTCAAAATCCGTAAAGCTCATTATTTTTTTCACATAATAATTATTGTTTATGAGTATAAAATAAAAAATCAATCTGATCCTCTTTAATTAGTTAAATTAGACGTGGACATGGTGCGGGTGTAGTGCACAAGATTGATCTGATATTCAACTTGAGAATTGAATGACGCTTAAAACAAAGCCGAAAGGTAAAAACCGACTAAGAAAAGTAAGGTATTGATTGCTAGGACTTAGCATTTGCTCTGATGGTGGCTTGATCAACTCGATTACATATGTAGCAACAGCCGTAAGATATTTGCGGTGCTAGTAAGATGTCCATACCTACTGCTCAGAAAAACTGCGATTACATAGCAACAGCTGTAAGAAACCAGTGGAAGAGTTTTGTACTGTTTACTGTAAACTGAGCACATATACATGCAAATTTAAAAGTCCTTAATCAAGAACTCGATTTGACTTTATAAATGGGAGTTCTAGAATTAAGCGATAAGTTTACTCTGAGTATTTGATTCTTAAATTGAAATTTTTCTAAAGCAGCTTTATTCCCATATAACTTGGCCCAGAGACAGAAAGTTACCAACCCTTCAAATGTCTGCACATAGCTCGGGTAAAAGGAAGTTTGGGAGGAAAAAAAGAGAGATACCGAGGTGCGTTGGTTTTGAATGTTTGAAGGTTATAATTATCAGGAAATAAAGAGTCCGGCAGGGCATTCCATTGATGAGTACTTTCAAAGGTGGACTTAAGAGGTACTGATGAGCATACCGGGCGTTACGGCTGAAGGTTTAAAGGGGCGTAATGCTACTGGCAATTTCGGCGAAACACTGATCATGAAAATAGCGATAAAACAAAGTGACGCAGGAGATTTTAGCCGGTGTTCGAGGGTGTCTTATATTGGCATTACCTACGAGTTTAATCGCACGATGTGAATCCTACCTAGAAAGTGCAAAGTGGTCTTAGGGGTACCTGACCACATGTGGGCATTGTACTCCTGTTTAGGGCGGATAAATACCTTATGAGTTGTTGCTAGGTCAGAGGTGGTGAAATACTTCTTATCGCAGAATCTTTGGCGATATTGAATATCTGGTCATTCTAACGTACGTTGCCACTGACACATATACCGAGAATTTTGAGTTTTTCGCCTTTTACCATGCAAGTATTTAATTCCACTTTAGCGATAGCAGACAGCATTGCATTTTGGAAGTATTGAAATTACTCTGTTAACAGTTTCCTAGTTTCCTTCTTCAGAAGAAGGGAATCTGGAATAGCGAATTTGTGAATATTAAGATTTTTAAGTAATCTTGCTAATACAAGATTGCGAAAGTGGATTCGTGTTCTTAAAGATTCAAAAATAGACGGAGACAAAGCACAATTTAGAAGTGCTGAGCTGGCAGCACTGGCAGCTGTTTGTAAAGCTGACAGATGGAATGTCGTTGTAAATGAGCGTTGGGATTGAGGATAAGGCAGAATTTTAAATGCTTTTGACGTACGACCGAAATTGTTTACTACCTTTAAGACATTATAGTATTTTTTTTTCTGAACTTTTTTCGGTTTTTTTTCTGTCGGGTTGGCCGGGTTCTCTAAACCTGACCAACTCTTTACATCTCGAGTCGTACCACGACTTTTCTTTTGGTTTGTTACTCTTCATCTGATTCCAAAGAGAATAGTGTCTGTGATCATGTAAGCAGAAGCATCCACGTCGCTATCGGAGAAACACAACGACCAGTTAAAATTCCTAAAGAAGGTGTTAAGTCCGCTCCAATTGGCTTTCTCGTATTGCCATACGGTTCTTTTAGGAATCTTTTCTCTGTGTAGTCAGTATATGAGAAATTAGCTGATGTGATATAACGCTCCAATAAGCCTCGAGAGGAAAGCACAACAACGGTGAGAAATTAAAATCAAGTCCAGGGTGTTGGCGAAGATGTCAACACACCGTCTTTCGGATGTTGTCTATCTAGAATGTCGAAGCCACCCATAATTGTGTGATAAGGCATCAGAAAAAGTTTACATTCGCTGTACAGATTTGTTTCCTGCAATAGTGAAATATTGATTTAAGTAATTATCCTTTGAGTTGGCTTTAAGGATCAACTTATCGATACGCAAACGGAAACTAATGTCACAGTCGAATAATATGCCAAAGTCTTGTAGAAACTGAACCAGGAGAATTGGTTGACCATAGAGAAAATGAAGTCGGAAAGGAGACATATTGCACGTATGTGAGAAGGTTATAGATTGGCATTTGGCTATATTAAGTTCTGGGCAGTTTTTGAGGCACCAGATCAGCGATCTTTACAGAAAATTTATGTGAAAGACTGTAAGATGATCGCTTACAAAGTGCAGACAGTTAACCAGCTCGACCCTGAGGGAAACAACTTTTCTTCAAAAATCATCATGAGCTACAAGGCCCGTTTCCATATCTGTAGATATGTGAATAAGAAAATTTATCGCTTCTGAGGCACCAAAAACCGGTGTATAACCCACGAAGGGCCATTACAACCGCTCAAAGTTACTGCATGGTGTGTTACCTACGCTGGAGATGTCATCGGGCCTTATCTTTTCCAAAAACGTCGCGGGTCAAACTACTTTTGTGGGCAGCGAGCTGCTTATGCTCAACGACTTTTTCCTTTGTTAATTGGATGAATTGGAACTGGAGAACATGTGGTTCAAAATGATGGAGCAATGGCGAATCGTGCACGAGCCACAATCAAAATTGTGAGTGCTGCATTTCCAAGTCGCCTAATCCAGACGTCAAACGCCTTTTTGCAAACCAGTTGTCAAATTAGTTCAGAAATGTGAGCTATTAAAACGAGTTAGTGACGTTAAGAGCCGAAATCGTGCTCATTTTTTCAGAACAATTAGGAGTGTAGCGGAACACCTATATTTATGGATTGCACGTGGACTTGAAGATTAAGTACATCACAACCAAACTCTATCGAATTTTCCATAGGACTTAGAAATAAGACGCAATAGATGCAAGAATTTATGTTGGGTGTTGAAAATGCATTGAATTTTGAATAATGAGTCACATTTATCTAATAGCAGAATTGGCATACTAGATGCTTAGAAAATCCAAAAATGAATGTCTAGAAGACCTCCTTTTCACAATGTGGCAATTTTGTTATAGTTTTCAAATAGGCCTCACAGTTGTTACAGTGAAATGGATTGCGCTTTCTCACCGTCATCAATAAATTTGTATGGGCGAACAATGAGATGAGAGCTATGTTTATTTAAAAAAAAGACAACACTTTGCGTCGTCAAAATGGCCCACCGAGATCATGTGATTTTACATCCCGGGACTTCTTCCTTTGTTCCCATGTGATAAACACGTGGTTTATGAAAACTTTTGAAACAAAGAGTTCTTATTGGAAAATCATTTATTAGAAAACTTGACATAGAACAGCTGTAATCGTAGAAGACCCTCAGAGCTTTTTTTTGAATTGAATTTCTCAAAACTTCATAAAAAAAACTTAGCCAACATTCTGAGTAAGACCCAACGACTAGCGGCGATAATATCGCCAAATCATAAAAGACGCCACATCCGACATACTAGATTTGACCCGACCACCAGAATAAAACCTTGAATTGATGAAGAGCGTCGACAAGAACTGATAAAAAAAATAGACGCATTCAAGTTAGAATTGCTGAAAAGGGCGACAGCCTGTTCTCGGATTCTTTGTAAATTCGAAGTGTCGAAAATATCGCTTCCGTTCAGATGTCCGTAGCAAACGATCCAAATCAGTCAATTCCACGGCGTTCTCAAGAATTGGGCATCGCTCAGACCACATTATGGTGTATTTTGCGTAAGGATCTTGGTTTACACCCATAAAAGATGAAGCCGATGGACCAAAATATACGTTATTAGTCGGGTGAAAACCCACATTGGCTTCATGACTCTTCATCCACAAAAAATAACTGTTTGCTGCGGTATGTATGCCGGCGGCGTTATTGGGCCATATTTTTTCGTCGACGATAACGATCGTCACGTTACTGTGAATGGTCAGCGTTATCGCGCCATGATCACCGATTATTTTTGGCCCGAATTGGAAAATATGGACTTGGACGACATTTGGTTTCAAAAGAATACTGCCACAAGCCACACAGCACACGCTACAATCGACTTATTGAAGAGTAAGTATAGTGAGCGTGTTATCTCAAGACATGGGCCAGTCGATAGGTCGCCTCGTTCGTGCGATTTAACGCCGCTTGACTATTTTCTGTGGGGCTACGTTAAGTTATTGGTTTATGCCAACACGCCGACGACGTTGTAACAGCTCAGAGCCAACATTGAACACGAAATAGCGGCCGTTTCGGCCGAAATGTGTGGCCGAGTCGTTGAAAATGTCGTCCAACGAATCGAAAGCTGCAAACGTGCCCGCCGTGGCCATACGAACAGTCAAGTTCCATTCATAAATGTTTTAATTGTACTTCAAGCCAATAATAAAGTTTTTGAAATATCTCAAATGGTTTGCCTTTTATTTAAAAAAAAAAAGTTGTCAAGTCGTCATTACAAAACCCTATAAATACATAACGTCTGAATCCATCAGTCTTTGGCTGGTATCTCTTCTCAAAACTTAAGAATAATTTATTTATGATTTTCTTCCTAAAGGCACATCACAGAGAGGTAAATTTTTTCACCTATTCAATGATAAAAATTGTTACAATGTTCAAAGTTCAGTTAATTTTAGGTAAACCTTTAGAAATGTCCTCTTTACAGGAAAAATGCTCGACAGTTTCCTGTAAAATTTATGCCAATTTGTAGAAAACTTGGCCTGTACACTAAACCACATCAAAAGCCACACTTTCTGCTTTGCCTACAATAAGGGTATGACAATTAGTGCAACACTACGCCGTTACACTACGGCTAGGAAGTAACTGCAAACTGGGATTTCATAAAATTTCATAAAATTTGCTGAATACTAAAAGATTCAGAGACTATGGATACTGGACTGCAGACCTCTTTAATCACAGTGTAAAATATTACAACAGCTACCGATTGTGTATTATGAAATCGTTTAAATTTCAAAGACCAAAAGTCCAGATTTTATTATGACTTTGCCACCTCACCTTAAGACTAGTTTCCTGATTTTGGAAAACAGAAAAAAATATCTAGTTTTGTCAACTTTAGAGTAAAGAATTGATAAAAAAATTGATAAAATGCTGAATAGTGAGATTTAAATAAATCGCGTGCGCGACGGGTTAGTTTTTTTTCTTTTCAGATGAAAACGCCTACGCATGACAGAAATAACATTCTAAATCGCTACAAATCACTAATACCAATCCGAGCGAAATTTCATGCAATTACAATAAACTTGCATCTCGCAGTTTTGATCCAACACAACCGGCAAACATTAATCAAAGCAAGTCACGATATGCTTCGTATCTTTCCAATGTCCGAATAACCTGAATAGCCCACGATCTTCATAATTAACTGAAAGTATTTGCATGCATCGTCATAACCAATTTTTCACTGCAATATGCGCATTGGAAAATGTATGCTATGGATACTCTCATTTTCCTGAAGTTGTTTTCATGGCACTCTTGCAATTCAACTTGCATTGCAACAGACAGATAATTTACGCCACCTAATTGGCATGTAATTAAACAACTAAAACAACAGCAGTAATCGATTTACACATATCTATAATTTTTCACTTTACTTTTCCAACCATTTTCACCTACTTTTCTGATCAAAATTATACTCTCTAACTTGCAAGCCTGCACAGCATCCGCACTTTAATCCTTTGCAAGTGCAAGGTTGTCCCAGCTTCGAAAATATCGGAATATTTGTTAATTTCATACTGCGTCCGCGTTGTACAGAAACGGCAGGTGGCAATAGTGTATGCCGAGTTGACAGATCATAAAATATCAATCCACTTTGGTACCACCGACACTCGACGACCGATAGATACAATGCAGCGACAACACCAATTAAAACGATCACAAATGACAGCTTTGACATTTTTGTTTTTTTTTTTTTGTTTTTTTTTTTTTTTTTTTTTTTCTTTTGGTTGAATGTTGTTGGAATTTTGACGCGATAACTAGAGAACTAGAACTAGAGAAACACTGTTTTTCTTTGCACTGAAATACCGTTGAATACCGACCAAACCGATCGCGTCGAAAGTAAATTGTCTATTAACCGCCGTTGCAGTGTTCACTAGCTTAAAAGTAAAACCGAAACGGAACATTAGTAATCCCCTTTGGCGGCAGCAGCAATTTCCAGTTGCAATGTGTTATAACCAAAAATGTCTAATGGGCGCACGGGAGAACGGAAAAAGGGTGATGGTATTGGCAACACCGCACAGTAGTGAAGATGTGTAATGATCTTCAACATTGACGGCGTGATACTAGTATAATATCGCTCTCTCAACATTGGAACGTATCATTGGATACCTAATCAGCGAATCAATTTTGTTGCTGTTGTCGTCAGTGATGTTTTCTTGTTTTGTTGTTTTGTTGTTTTGTTGTTTTGTCTTGTAGCTTTTGTCAGTCGATTTATCCGCAGGCACAGGTGCTCGCCAAGTGAAATGTTGGCGGTATACCATAGAGGCAATGACTTACTCACTACACAATGCCAATTGAGTTTTTCGATGGAGACAGAATCGAAAATAAAAGTAAATCATGGGAGAGGCTAATTTCTTTAGTTTTCGCTTTCAATATGGTTAATTTGGCAGCACTCATACTTGCACTTAAATGGAGCTCGTAATGGGACATTATGGTGGACGGGAGGAAGGCAGGTTGCGTATACGCTAGAGCGAACACGATAATGAGTGTTATGGTAAATTTTGGCGTCAATCAGATGTGATTCAAACGATCTGATAAATGGGATAGAAATTTGATGAAGGTAGTTTGAAAATGTGAGACTTCATGGCTTAAGGCTTGAAAATGAGGTAGAAAAATAGCTGCAAGCTTTCTAAAATTGTTCAATGCAATTTGAAAAGATCTTTGGAATCAAACTAGCTGTTTTATTAAGTGAGTAATCATAATCTTATTCGGGTTGGATAAGGCTAGCTTTAATATCACAATTTGACGGTCTTACCATCAACTCCTTAAGATTTTTACTAGAGGTGAAAGATTGTCTACTGATGCTTGGAATTTGTTCAACAAACTTTTTAATATTGGTGGCCTTCACTATTGAGGCCACTGTGTAAGTTCTCACATTAGTCATCTTCTTCATCATAATGATCTTTAAGTACATGACTTACAGATTCGTTTAATCTTCATTCAGTCAGCTTTTTCATACCATTGTGTCAGCGCATCTTCCCATTAGAAGGTGGCTAACTGCGGTTTCTACTCTTATTTATTAGTCGTGTTCTCTTTGTTGATTAATAGTAGCCTACCAATCGTTATCCCTCGGCACTTACACAAAGAGCTGTGTACTGAAATCATTCAATCTTTCGTAGAAATATGAGTAAATGCTTAAGTGGTGCAAAGTTCCTACAATACCAGCATCCGTTGTGCTGTCCCCACAGAAACCGTCGTAGGATTATGTGTCATCAATGTCTGGTGTTGTGTGTTGACCTCAAAGAGACGTTCAGAGCATCCGTTTAGCCCTCCAGTTATTCTCGCAGAAGTTTTTTTGGCCGTAATTTCGTTAAATCCATACATCGATCCTTGATATAAAGCGATGTGTGCATCATTCTTATAGGGATATGTTCCATAGTTTTTACAGGTAGCGATAATACGCGTTCTTTTGTATTTTCTTTTTTCGTCGTCCATGTAGCATTCACTCGTTTTTGAGTCTCACTATCCCATTAGCAAGTATGTCGACAGGAAGTATGGAAGGTACGATGAGTATAGATCGGAACGCACTGGCAACTCTCAGTGAGCTAAGTCTGTGGACAGATTTAATTCTCCTCATGTAAGGCTTAATCTTTGAGGCATTTGACCATATTTTCGTTGCGTTCATGAGTATAGAACTCGCAACTCCAGCAAGAACGAGTCTTTTATTCTGTTTTGGGCCTCCAATATTACTCATTAGCTTTGCAAATGCAGTTATAGCTTTTGATGATTTCTTAAATACCTGCTCTAGGTGATGTTTAAAAATTAGACGACTGTCAATAACAACTCCGAGGTACTTGAGAAACAGTTGCTTGCCCTCCAACTCTAATCGTTCACAGTCTTACCAGAAGATCGGCGAGTACAGTTGGGATTTTCTCGTTGATGTGGAGCCGGACTTATTGAACAACTACCACGGCAATGTCAACTGCAAATTTTATAATCGATTGGATAAGATAAGCCATTAGATTTTATCGTACATAGTGTTCCATAGTAAGGGACCTACGACCGAGCCCGGCACACTACCAGTAGCTTCGTACAGTTTAACTCTATCGACAGAGTCATAGAGTCAAATAGTTCGGTATTTCAATGCGATAAAAATTGCCCAATTCGTTTGAACGCGTTTTTCACGTCCGGAGTTATAATGGCGCAATATTTTTAGGTACCTCCATTCCAGCGCCTGTCGTGTATTGCCTTTCGAATTCTATTGTAGTTTATCGCATTTATTGCGTCCGCTGTTAATTGAGACATACGAAAACCAAGTCAAAAGACCTCATGCTGTTTCAACTGCTGGCAAGAGTCCATTGTAAATGATTCGCTCAAGGGTTTTTCCTGCCGTATCAAGCAAGTTAATAGGGCGACGAGGTTCATTTAGGTTCCCTTTGGCAAAAGGGAAAACGGCATCTTTAAGCCACATGTTAAACATTACGGCAAATAAGTCCGGTCGTGTTGTAATAACGACCTTTAAGGTTCTATTTGGGGCAGCATCCAATCCTGGTGATTTTTTGTCGCTCACCTTTTTGCATGCTTCCAACATTTGGTTATGTGAAACCATAGGTATGGGGTTACTGTCGAGATGAAGTCGACCAAACTGTTCATTCGACACTGTGCCGGGAATCTAAGTTAAATCGTTTTTGCTTTTTTAGTTTTTTCTTTTAGATTTTCACAATTTCCTCGTTCTTGACAAGGAAATATAGTCGCATGACATGTTTGCGTTTGCATGTGAAGGGCTTTTAGCCTCATTAATACAATTTGATAAGCTCTTCCCCATATATCGTGATTAAGTCGTTCGCAAAGATCTCTAAAGCAAAGGCGGTTGCTAGACTTAATCGCTTTTTTTTAGACGGGTTTTTGCTTCTCGATATGCATAGCATATACAAAGCATCTGCTGGTCGTCAGCATCTCAAGCCCAGAAACAGTGGTAAGTTCTTGTCGTTCGGTGGCATACCGATCTCAGTCCAGCCGGACTCCACCAGTGTACAGGTGGTCGGTGTTTTCCCCTTCTCAAGCTAGATATTGGTGCATTACAGGCGTTGACTATTAACAGCGATACTAAGGTTACGAAATCCTTTGCGGTTCTGACTTTAATTATCGTCTCGCCAACTACTAATCTCAGATCTCTATCTGGGATATTAATATTCCATTTAGATGCGCATTGCCGAAGTATCATATATAAAGTGTGATCCATCGTAAGGTCTGATTTATAATGTAAAATAAAATACATAAATTTGAGTGCGAACTTAAAAATTTTATTATTGGTTAAAAGAACAATTCATGGCATTTATTTTTCAAAAATGATGTTATGTAAATCTTGGTCACGACTACGTCTGAGGTTGTCCATTCGGAAGATCTAATGTTCGTTCGAGCATAGCGACTGGTATCTCGCGGATAACACGACTAATGTTGGCTTCCAAAGCGTCAATCGTAGCTTGATTATTCTTGAAGACCTAAGACTTTACATATCTCCAGAAAAGATAGTCCAAAGGTGTGAAATCGCACGATCTAGGCAGCCAATTTACAGTAGCAAAACGTGAAATTAAGTGCTCACCAAAATGATTTCTCAACAAGTCCATTGTTTTACTCGCTGTATGGCACGTTGCGCCGCCTTGTTGAAACCAGAGAACACCGAGACCATGTGCTTGAATTTCAGGAGGCAAATAGTCCGTTAACATGGCACGATAACGGCTATCATTGACGGTAACATTCTGATGTGCCTCACTTTTGATAAATACGGACCAATAATTCCACCAGCCCATAAACCACACCATACCGTTGTTTTTAATGGAAGTAATGCTACCGCTTGGTACTCTTCGGGTTGCTCATCGGCCCAAATACGTCAATTTTGTTTATTAACGTATCCATTGAGCCAGAAATGGGCTTCATCATTGCGCAAAATTTTACGATAAAACACCGGATTTTCATTGAGTTTTTCTAGAGCCAATTCACCAAAAATATGCCCCAAATTCAAGTCGTCTGGATTCAATTCTTGCACAAGTTGAATTTTGTAAGTTTTTAGGCCGAAATCCTCAAGCAAAATACGTCAAGTTGTCGAATACGCCAAGCCAAGCTTCTGAGAACGACGACGAAATGATTCGTCACGGTCTTCGCGTACACTCTCAGCTACAGCTACTATAATCTCTTCACTATGTGCTGGATGTGGTCCAACCGGTCTAGTATCACCATGGTATTGGCAATAGTGATTTCAGTAAGTCGATTATGCGCACCGTAAATTCTTCGAATCGCATGAAAAACATTTCTCACAGAACGCTGATTTTCGTAATACAGCTGAACAATTTGGAGACACTGTTGTGCTGTGAGTCTTTCAATAATAATTTGCCAAACAGTATTGAACAAAAGTGGTAAAACAGTTTGATAGGAGTCACACGTGATATGTCAAAAAGAGCCTTTTGAAAATCAAACCTTACGATGAATCACCCTATATAAAGAGGGCAACATTAAGGAACTGATTCTTTATTGCACCACATGTAAGGAAGTTGTTGTGGAAATGACCGGCATAGACTTCTCTGTAACAATATTTCAAAGACGGCTTAGAACATTATTAGGCCAAGAATTAAGAAAACCCGTCCGGAATGTGCAAGAGAAGGCAGAATTGGAACCGAGATGAGGTCAGATGGAAGAATGTGTTGTTGCTTGTGCGAAGAGATCTAAGGATGTCATGGTTTGGGGGTTCATAACTACTGGTGAAATTTGACAGTTCATATATCCACTAATGCTTTAAAGAACAAAGAGATTATGAAAAATGGATTATTGAGGAATTTAACCAGCACCATACGGGTGTCCGATTTCTGCACCTTGCTATCGTGCTAAGACCGTAAGTAAGCAATGAATTGTCTATTCTATCAATCTTTATGAACTTTTTATTCGATATCACTTAATTCTTTTCCCTAGTTCAAAGTTACAAAGCATAACTGGGGATAAGTTCACTCCATTGGCCCGGAAATAGTCCTGACATGAATCCTATTGAGCATGTTTGCCATCGAATGGGTGGTAAAACTTAAAAATAAAAGACCCGGCAATTTGAAGGAGAAGTCACATGGATAATATTTGGTATAAATAAATTAAATTGACAGCAGCTTAATCACCAACCCTTACTATTTAATTTCTAACAGGGTTTTATCTGTTATAAAAGCCAAAGGGGCCACACGCTCCATAAAGAGAGGAAAACGCATTTTTTGTTGTACTTAAATGCGCTCATGAAACTAATAAAGTTCTTTCAAACCTTTTTTGTAAGTTATGAAACAATCAGCCTAGAAACTGTTATGATCCGCGATGGTCCTTGTGTATTAACCATTTTGCAATGATTTACATTTAGCTACTGAATATTCATGTTTTTTTGGGTATAGTTTCGAGCGCGTCTTTCTATTGTAGACATCTCCTGCTACCGGTTTTATGTTCAGATTCGACGCAGTTGGCCTTACAAAATTAAGAATTTGGTCTGGCTAGACTTGACTTTTAATTTGTGGTCATTTTCCCCGCATCTAATGCGTAAATTCTGCTGAACTCGAAGCACCTAAAACAGCGTTTCAATACAGTTCATTCAAACTTTACTGATTTTTAAAAACTTGCTAACGATTTCCGCGGGAAGGCTTTCATGTAGTAGATGTCATTTCGATGTCATTTAGATGTCATTTCGTCGATAAGTTTGCATTCTAACGGGACTCCTTGGGCAATGGGCCAAACGTTGCCATTTTCTTCTAGTACTTCCTTAATTTTATCTTTATAAACCGCTATCGTTGGATTCGCGGATTTGTTAATCGAGAGTAGGAGATAACCAGCTTGAAGTGTTGGATCCGCTTTTACTTGTCAGCGTATGATAGGTTTCCAGTCTTCTTAACTTTAACCTCTTTAGACTTTGTCAATGAAAATCCCAACTAAGAAGATAGTCGGGTCCGAAAAACCTATTAGCAAATTCGGTTATTTTATTTCCCGTGATCCCATTGTAATATTTAACCAAAACAAGTCTCAGTAAATTCGGTGAATTGAGACTACACTCAAAGAAGCCTTGCATTCCCGGACCAGATTGGATAATGTGAGGGGATGCATCAATGCTTCAAGCGCAGGTTAGACGTCGCTACAAACACAAATATTTCGCTGGTCCAACTATTCCTTAACAATATAGTTCATTGTCATTAGTATTGCGTATTGCTTTTCTAACAAGCAGTGAAATCTTGTGTTGCTGTTTCTAGAGCAAGACACCAACGCCGCATCATAAATCGGTTTGGGAGAAATTCGTGAAGGCCCGAGTACCTTCCTTTCCAGTGTGTGTTGTACAAAAGACTATTTCCTTTGAAACGGAAGACGGCTTTGAGAGTGTACCCCGTGATATGAATACCAAAAAGAAGCAAAATCACCATTGCGTCTAGATTGGAGCCAGGCACACCAGAGACGGAACCCACGGATCCGAGGAACACAGTTTTTCGGAGTGTGGTCAAAGCACCAGTGACGCATTTTCGCGAAATTTTCACCAGACAAACGACGATTTCACTTACTTTAGTTTCTCCTTTCGAAAAGGTCATCAGCTGTACCTTGTCTTATCAGTCCACAAACATTGCAATTGCGTCTTTGTCTCAGCCTAATCTGACAATGGGTGTCAATTTCCAGAAAACTACATACTTAAAAACACAATTCTAGGTCGAGTTTTTTTTTGCACCTTTTATAGCTTTAAGATAGTTTTAAGTAAGATCAGCAAATGTCAACAATTCTTAATGTATCTATGTATAAAACTTTGCGGAAAGGATATGCTGTGCCTTTGGCAAGTTTGTATTCAAGGCGAACTTCACTAATCATTTGATGTAATGAGTAACTTACTCGAGAATGGACCTGTTGATTACATCTTCATAGGCCAAAGTCTTGGGTCTTGAGTGTTTTAATGACCACCATTACCCAAAGCAATAGCGAAGAACTGTTCCCTGCTAACTGCCCATAGATTTTGTTGTCACGTATAATTTTGGTCCGACTAGTTTATTTTGCTCTTGCTTGTCATTATTTAAGCAATCTTATAGGTTCTCATGCCCTCAGTTAATTTGAAATCTATGAGGAGTATAACCAAGCTTCCGTTTTTGTATTTTTAAAGGTGCTTTCTACGTCCAACAAGTTAAGACAGTACGCTGTTGTACGGATCTCTCTTTGGTGCCCATCAGAGATCCAATTTAGATCTCTTGACAGATTCACAACAGTGAATTCTTGTTTGATTGCGAGCGTCTATTAGCTTATCTGCTGTTTTGTTTAGTTCCGATCAAGTGTTTCAATTTCCTTTGAAGTTTCCGCCGTCCTCTCTTCGTTAAGATGCATCTATACCTGGTTAGTGCACATATATTGTCTGACGTACACTATAAGGCATTGGATAGACCCAACTACTCCAGAGCGGTTTGATCGTCTTCAACGTGCCTCTGATGGAAAAACATTTAACTTCTCACTTGTCTGTGGCCCACCAACCTCAGACCTCGGAAAAAAACCCACATATATTAGGTTTACGGATAGTCTTCTCCTCAGGATGGTAGGGAAACAACCGACGAACCAGGAACCCAGGGTGCGACAGGAGGTCCACCAAGATCACCGTTGTCGGAGCCTAGACGGGAGACTCTCAATGTAAAGCATCAGACAGGGTCTGTAAATCGTTGACGGATGGGAACGGACGGTCCTTTCTAGCTGAATACCTCAAAACGATGATGACGGTTGGGGGAGGACGCTCGCCGGAGCCTACAGCCCAACGAAAAGCCAACCAAACAAAGGCTTACGAGGCATCACATCCCGCACTCAAGGTGGATGCAGATAGCTAGGAAGCTAGCAAAGCAGATATACGATGCGTGAGGAGATGACGATCTCTTCGATAGCTACACCCCAACGAGGAAGCTACGGAGGACCAACAGTGGTGTGCAAGCGGACGAAGAAAACAATAAGACACATCATACCGACGAATCTACCTTAAAAGTGCGGTTTGATAGGTGAAGAGACGACGACCCTCTGAAGCCAGCACCCCACCGATGGAGCACCGAAGGAGCAGCAGAGGCGAGTAGGCAAAAATAAACAACAGCAACCAACAACAAACATCAAGATAAACACCCCAAATCTGAACACCGATCCACCGGAGTATTTAGAGAACGCGGTAAAAATATAAAATTTTGCACAGGCGTACCTAGCTTTTACCAAGCGCGGCGATCCAGCGGATGGCTGGAATGAGATACAATCCCTTCTGCATCTTCACTCTTTACCTTTCGTCCCAACATTCCAGCTACCTATAATTCGAGATTCCTTTCGCCTTTGATTTAATTTGCAAAAGGTTTTTAAAAATGTAATAGAATCCAATGGTAGGGGAAAAAGTAGATTACATAGATAGGATCCACAGCTTCCATAAACTCAGTCAGTGGAGTTTCCAGTTATCACTGGAAGGTGGATCGAACTCCGTGACTGAGGAGTTTAGTGTGAATGTGTGAAATGGTATGAATGAGAGGCCTAGTTGGACACGGGGGCACACACTGTTGTAGCCAATAAATCCCGTCGTTGAGTCCGCTAGAGCTGAATGAATGTGTGAGTGAGCGTATGTGTGAATGTGTGGGTGTATCTGGCTGGAGCTGTGGAACAAAAAAAGATTTGGAAGTCACTTCTGTGATGTGAAGGTTTTGTAAAGGTTTTGAGATTGTGCGATTTTGATATTGTGAAAAGCAAGTTTTTTTTTCGAAAGTCTTGTCGGGTGTAACGATTAGAGTGGAATTTCGCAAGTTTTGCGTTAGCAAAAAAAAAAGGACAAGCCGAAATAGAAGAAACGGGAAAAGAGGAGAAGAGAACAAAAGGGAAGACGATTATGCCAGGAAAGAGTACAGCACTGCTAGGACACCAAAGATAAGTGTAGTAGAGTGTAATGAAAGTAGTTTAAGAAATCGTTTTTCTTTTTTTTAATAAGTTTGAATCGAGACTCCAGTAGGCCACGCGTGCGTGAAATTTCTGAAAATAAACGGGACACACTGCCCGGAACCAACGTTTTGTGCTTTTTCGGGACTATGAAAATAACGGGTCACTCCATCGACGAATGTACCACTAAAGTTAAAAGAAAAAAAATTAACCATCGAGCTCCAACCGAGCTGTTAAGACGTGGTAGAAAAATTCGTTTTTTCGATTCAGAGAAAAAATTACGTGGCGTCCATTTCTTTTTGTACCCAGGTTTTAGCGGTCGTCAAAGCTCTACCTGGGGGAACCCACAGCTAAGATAGCGGGATCCCAGCAGAAGTATCAGTTTCCGTTTGATTCGGGGCAGCGGTGCCGGGAAACAAACACAACAGTATGTATGTATATATATTGAGACTTAAGTAGACTATTACTTATGCAATAACTAGTGGCTTTAACATATGGCCATCTTATTTTTTTTTACATTTTGTCGCATATAACTAGTGCCAACATGGCTTGACATTTTGTATATGGCTTGCTCACGGACACTTTTTGTCTTTATCTAACTTAACCTAAAATTAATACTTAAAAACTAACTATAAACATGGGACCGAAAGAGCGAGAGATACCTACATGTATCTTTTCTATATGTAGAGTGAAACGAACTTTTTTCTCGTATATTCTTTCTACCTTACTCACTTTGGTAAACTACGAAAGTTTACTCTAAAACGATTGCTTGAGAGCTTTTTTTCTCTCTTAGATGGATTTGTTTGCTTTAGATTACTTTAAACAATTCAGTTGTTTATCTTGTTCTTGTAGATGAAATAAGATACATGACATATAGATATTTATATGATATTTACTAGCGGAACCCTGCACACTTCGTAATGCATAAGATAGAAATAAAATAAAACAATTTACAATTTATTAATTAATCAAACATAACACTTGTTTATTTTAATGCTCTGTGTTAAACAACGTTTTTTGTTTTGCTATTCGCGTTCTCGGTGTAGATATACAAAAATGAAGGTTTTCCTACACGCGAACAGGCAACATACAATTGCCCATGTGAAAAAACTGGATACTCCAAATTCACACCAAATTCAAAGGCCAAACGAATGGAAAATTGAAGACGTTTGAGTTCAAATGGCATATCAGAAGGTATCATTGGAATGCGTAGAATGAAAACTTCTTCGCCTTTGAATTTGCCAGTCAAGATAGTTGCCTCGATAACATTTGGCATCAGTTTTTTAACAGCAAGCCTCGTATCATTGCACAAACGTGGTTGATTTAACTACTTCATCTTCGTTGGTAACGGTATCAACAGATTTATACGAAACCAACTCACCGGGAATTTTCGATTGAATAGCAAAATTCAATTCATTGACATCTTTGTTCTTCGCAGCTAAAATTGCTCTATCGCTCAACCAAGCATGGCTCTTATAATTTTGCTCAATATGCGGAAAAACACTTTTAATCAACTCTTCTTTGGACTGCATAAATTAACAAAAATCACCTGACAATGTGATCGCAATTCACTTTACAACTCTAGCTCGAAAATATCATGCATAGAACGATTAGGTGGTATCAATCCCAACTATGCCAATGCTTTATTTCAAATGGCCAAACACAAATCTTCAATCATAATCAATGCATTTCTGGTGTATAGTCCAACATTGGATCAAAAGTCAATCGACGAACTCGATGTAATGTATCTTCCGATAAATAGTCTCAATGCAATGGATTTGATGGAAAACACGTAGCCAAAATAATTGCAAACAAATTCCGTATTTGATTTGGATGAACACTTACGCATGCATTAGCAAGAGTTTCATCCCAATGCACATCATTTTCCAACAAATTTAAGTTTTGGTAAGCTTCTCGGTATGTAGCACATAATACTCCATTAACTGTTCGTAAATCAGAAAAAAAAATTAGGTCCACGTACATTAACCAATAACAACCGCAAATAAAAACATTCATCATTGTTTGGATGTACAGTATAAACACGGCCCAAAACATCACTGGAAAACACATTCGAATAATCATCAACAGGTCTTCCTTGCTTACGTCTCTGAAGCTCTTTTTTTAATGCGTTCCAAGTAATATATGTTGGTACTTCAGCATACAATAACGTTCTAGCAAAAGTATCAACTGAACACAATTCAAAAAAAGCAGTCAACGTCGTATTTGGTGGTGAAAGTGCTCTATCAGCAGCATTTGCAACTGCAAAATACACACGTTGGCCATTTTCAAGATGTACAGCAAGATGAAGAACTGTTGGATATCTTTCATGTATATGAAATGAAAATATACGCCAAATTGCTTCGTTATTACTGATATATCGTCCCATTTGATATTGAAACACTTCATCATTTCTATTCGGATCAGCAGCTCCGAACACTGCCATATCACTGCCCTTGTTGACGTATTTGCAAATAAACTTAATCGATTTAACAGATTTACAGTATTCAACGTTGGATACCTTCAATAGCAATGGACTGTACGGTACAATCCAACGATTATCGACTTCAACATCTTAACCTCGTACTTTGATGGTAATACATCGACCATTGTCTTCAACAGATCGCCGACGATACAACGGATAGCCATCAATTAAAGTGACTGTCTCCGACACTAAAGCTCTGGGATATCGTTTAGTACACTTTCCATTAACCATACATGGAGAATGAATGTTATTTTCGCCACAGGGGCCATGGTTCATATTCTGCACAACAACATTATACAATTCCAGATCAACAGCTGGATCAGGGATTTCTGCAGAAATCACAGCAGCCACTTGATCTGATGTGATTTTGTCAACCAAACAAATAAGGATATGTACATGCGGCAAACCACGCTTTTGCCATTCAACGGCAAAAAGCTTGTTACAATGAAATTCATCAGCACCTTTAACTTTTGGTTAAACACACGAGCAGTAATATCATGGCGATCGGTTGGATTTTGTCCAGTAAACAAATTATCATTCAACTCCGTCCATTTTGGATTGCAAGTGAAAGTAATAAACAAATCCGGACGGCCATAGTGACGAACATACGTCATGGCATCTTGTGCATATTCATGCATGTGTCTCGGACTGCCTTGATATGACGATGGCAATATTATCATTTTGCTCAAATCATTGACGTTTCCATCACTGTTTACTGCATCTCGCAAATGGATGTATTCTTCAGAACGAAGTTTTTTCTGATTGAACCTGATAAAATAATAATTCATTGAACTAACTTTTTTATTAGTTTCGACACCTAAAATGAAAGTCAATAAATTTTTCTTTTAAAATCTAAATATTCAAAAATTGAAAAAATTATTGTAAATCACAACAAATATAATTACTTACCGGTAGAGGCATTTCCCATTTTAATATTCAAATGATATCCATCCTCTCCACGACTAAACAAAAGTGGATACTGTAATGCGTCGTAGCAACGAAGCGTTTCACAAATTCTCTGCTAATGCTAATATCGCGTGAATTGAATTCACCACTGAACCGTCCGGCATGTTCTCCTGGCGGTGTTTTATCTGCACTTATAACAATTGCATAATCGTCAGATGGCATGCGATCCAAAGCAATTTGAAATAAATGCACCAATTGATTTTCATCTCTCAACATTGTTTGCAATCGCTCAACAATATGCCTTTTTAGATTTGTCGAAATGTCAACGAAAAGGCAATAAAGAACCAAGTCGATGGTATACTTAGCCTTGAATCTGTTGAATATCAAAATTTTCCCAATCGAACGTGTTACAATCTTCAAAATTAACATAATCTGTGTCAGGTGCAATATTTACCTTAAAAGTGGGCATAAATTGGTCTCGAACAATGTTTGTTACACCAAAAGAAGTCATTTGAAAACATGAATTGTAGTTTCGAATGTTTTTCAAAAAATGATTAGATTCGGGCGTTCCACTAATGAGCAATAACCGCAGTGGCTCTGGTGGTGGATTCAATTAGGGCAATTTCACTTGACTACTTGCACAACACAATCCAGGAGTTTCATGTTTAAATTTGAATGCCTTGCAATGAATGCACACAACAGTCATTAATCCAATCGAAACCACATCAAGAGAAGCATAATTCAGATTTGAATCATACGTAAATGCACCACGCAACAATTTTATTCGTTGTGCAGCTTTCACACGGGCATTACGCTGCCGATTAACCGCATTAACATCAGCTCGTTCATGATCTGTTTGAGCAGATCTGGCTACTGTTCTAGCTGCAACTTTCCGAGTTGATCGGCCCAAATTACTACGTGGACGTACCATATTATTGTGCTCAAAACGTATTATTGAGAAATCGTTTTAATTTTTTACGCAAAACAAAAACGAATTTTCACTCAGCGGTCAAACGATGTGTATTGAACGAACGCAAAATAGTTTATGTCAAAGAAATACACCGGAATTGGCGCACAACCAATGACAATGAAATAAAACGATCACATGACCGAAACCTGCAAACAAACATAGCACATAGCTTAAAACCTTCTTCTCGACCATATAGAATATTGAAAGTATATTGAAAAAGGTCTAATGCCAACTGAGATCATTAGCGTCATACGTTTTTGACATTTTTTTATATATTTGGTATGTAATTTAATTCGTGCGGTTTTTTTTTTTTTAAATTTGAACGTTTATTTAAGAAAAACATGTACAATAGTATTACTCAAAGTATTGCCCATCTGAAGCTATGACTTTTTCCCATCTTTCTGGCAATTTGTGGATCCCATCCCAAAAGAACTGCGCCGGCTCGGCAGCCAAGAATGAATCAAGCCAATTTTTAATATTCTGCCCTGATCTGAACCGTATTTTTGTGAGGGCGTTCTGGATCGACCGGAACAAATGGTAGTCAGAAGGGGCTAGGTCTGGACAATAAGGCGGGTGAGGTAAGAATTCCCATCCACTGTTTTCCAAATAGTTCTTAACCAGAATAGCAACGAGGGGCCGAACGTTGTCATGATGGAAAATTATTGCCTCGTGTCTGGTCGCATATTCCGGGCGTTCTTCGGTTACTGCTCTCTTCAAACGGATTAATTGTGTTCGGTAGCGTTGTCCATTGATGGTTTCACCTGGTTTTAGCAGCTCATAATACAGCACACCCATCTAATCCCACCAAATACAAAGCATTACCTTCGCGCCATGTATATTCAGCTTTGCCGTTGATTTGGCTGGTTGGCCGGGTTTCACATATGATTTTTTGCGCTTGGGGTTGTCGTAATGAATCCATTTTTCACCACTAGTAACAATCCGATGCAAAAATGACTTCCTTTTGTGGCGTTCCAGCAGCATTTCGGACATGCAAAACCGCCTTTCGACGTCTCTCGGCTTGAGTTCATGTCGAACCCAATTTCTTTGCTTTTGAATATATCCAGCTGCTTTTAAACATTTTCAAATGGCTGCTTGAGTGACACCCAAAGATTCTGCGAGCTCTTCTTGTGTTTGGCAACAATCTTCAAAGAGTAATGCTTCTAGTTCTTCATCTTCAAACTTTTTTGGCTGCTCAGGACGTTCATCGTCTTCCAAGCCAAAATTACCACTTTTAAATCGTGCAAATCACTTTTGGCACGTTCGCTCAGTAAGCGCATGTTCACCATAAGCTTCCATCAAAATACGAATACTTTCGTCAGCAGTTTTCTTCATGAAGAAGAACTCCCCGCAAAAACACTTTTTCAGGCACAAAGTTCGACATATTTTAGTGAAAAAAAATGATTGTTGTTAACGCTTCAAACAAATGACATATACTGAAATGACGTACACTGACAGTAGCTTTTCAACGCATGTTCAAATGAAATAATAACAATGGAATAATACAAGTTACGCCATCTCTTGGCAAACCGCATGAAGTTATAGACTTAAGTTATAATTTATTAAGAAAGATTTATGTTATGAAAGATATATTTATGTATACATAATATACAACGTGGTTAAAATAAAGTGAGTTCTTTATTCTTCTGTTCTTGTGCGAGTTTCTATGATATTCACATGTGGTTTGAGCTATTTGTATTTTTATTTTTCTTTACGTTTTTGTATATATTTATATATACTTGTGTATACCATATATATATATATTTGTGAAAATGAAACACTAATTTTTAATGGGAAAGTAATAAACATTTTATTCAAAGTATTGGCCATTGCTAGCTACACATTTTTCCCATCTTTCAGGCAATTTATGGATTCCACACCAATAAAACCGATCGTCTTTTGTAGCAAACCAAAAAGTCACCCAATTTTCGACTTCCGCGTAGGATTCGAAGTACTGCTCAGCTAATGCGTGTCCCATCGATGAAAACAAATGGTAGCCGGAAGGAGCCAAGTCTGGTGAATACGGCGGGTGGGATAGCAGCTCCCATACAAGTGCTTTGGTTGTATCCTGAACCAGTTTTGCTTTGTGTGCAGGTGCATTGTCAAGGAGCAAAATTACCTTGCCGTGTCTTCTGGCCCATTCTGGTCGTTTTTCGATCAATGCATAGTTCAAATTGATCATTTGTTGTCGGTAGCGATCTGCATAATGGTTTCATCAGGTTTTAGGAGCTCGTGGTACACCACACCTTACCGGTCCCACCAGACACACAGCATTGTCTTCTTGCTGAATCGATTTGGTTTTGCAGTCGAAGTTAATGGTTGTCCCGGATTAACCCATGATGTTTTCCGTTAAGGATTCTGAAAATAAATCCATTTTTCATCGCCAGTAACAATTCGATGCAAAACTTTCACAAGTGGTTTTTCGGTTTTCATTTTCCAGACTTTTAGATCTTTCCCATAGCTTTTAAACGATCAGAAATTGTTTGTTGTGCAACATTTAACTTTTCTGCCGTTTGTTTCTGACTCAAAGTGTCAACTTCATCCAATATTGTTTGCTATTCGGCGTCTTTAAACTTTTTTAGTGGTCTTTCACGTTCTTCATTTCTCACATCAAAATCGTTATCTCTGAACCGTTGAACCCATCTTTTGCATGTTGCTTCTGATAGAGCAAGCATCCGATGCGACTGTGCAGCACTTTTCTTCAAATGAAAACAAAAAATTAATGTTCTGCGCAAGTCATCATTTTCTGGTACAAAAATCGACATTTTTTTGACATGTTGTTTGCTTAATGACTTAATGTATTCTAAATATAGTATGTTGGACAGATGTCATAGCAACCAAACAAAAAAAAATTAAGGCCCGTTCAAAATAAATGTTCTGTATCGAGGGATTTGCATCTTGACGCTCACTTCATACCGGTACATGGTATATACACATATATAGGGTGATTCATCGTAAGGTTTGATTTATAATGTAAAATAAAACACATAAGTTTGAAAGTAAGCTCAAATATTTTATTATCGATTAAAAGAACAATTCATAACATCTATCTTTTGGAAATAATGTCATGTAAATGTTAGCTATGACTACGTCTGAGATGGTCCATTTCGGGCGACTCGTTCGAGCATAGCGAATGGTATCTCGTGGATAACACTAGTAATGTTTGGTTCCAAATCGTCAATTGGAGCTGGCTTTTTTCTTAAAGACCTGAGACTTTACATATCCTCAGAGAAAATAGCCCAAATATGTGATATCGCACGATCTAGGCGGCCAATTTGCCGTAGCAAAACGTGAAAGTAAGTGCTCACCAAAATAATTTCTCAATAAATCTATTGTTTCACGCGCTCGTAGTTCCGTCTTGTTGAAACCAGAGCTCACTGAGAACATGTGCTTGAATTTTAAGAATCACATAGTCCGCTAACATGGCGCGATAACGGTTACCATTGACGGTAACATTCTGATTTGCCTCATTTTGAAGAAATATGGACCAATAATTCCACCAGCCCATAAACCACACCTTACCGATGTTTTTAATGGATGTCATGGTAGCTATTGGTACTCTTCGGGTTACTACGTGCTTTATGCGGTCTAACCGGTCGAGTATCATCCACTAATGTAAACTGGGACTCAAATTTGCGAATGGTATTGGCAATAGTGGTTTCAGAAGGTCGTTCCTCGGATCGCACAGCAAACATTTTACACAGAACGCTGATTTTCGTAATTCAGCTAAACAATTTGGAGACGCTGTTGTGGTGTAAGTCTTTTTATGATGACTTGCCAAACGATATAAAACAAAAATGACAAAGCAATTTGATCTATCAAAAAAAGCCTATTGAAAATCAAACCTCACGATGAATCACCTTATATTATACTGACGCAAGAATTTGAGCCGATCGACCTCGCTCGCTAATTGAGCGCTGGAAATGTTGGCCGGAGTTCCGGATTTTGACCAAAAAATCATCTTCTCGGACGACACCCATTTTTGACTTAGCGGCTATGTCAACAAGCTAAATTCAAATTACTGGAGCGAACGCAATTCACAAGTGTTCGGCCAAGCATCAATACAACCACAAATATTGACTGTTTATGGCATGGCGGCATCATCGAACCTAATTTCTCCCGGAATGAGGAAGGAAACACCGTAACCGTTATTCAACTTTCTGTGATCAGAGCTTGACAACATTGATATATCCAAGCAGTGGTTCTAAAAAGATGGCACTACCTGCCATACAAGCGACGCAACGCTCAAAGTTGTGAAGTAGAAATTTGGCGACTCGATCATCTCACGGCGAGCATACATCATTTGGCTCCCGGGATTAAGCGATTCGACACACTCGATTATTTTCTGTGGAGCTACGTCTAAAAAGCCAACCACTTTGGATGATCTCAAGGCCAATATTCGACACGCTATTGCCGGAATAATGCCGCACATATTTGATCGAATCAACAAAAATTATACCGACCGCTTGAAGCACTGCCAGCGAAGCCGAGGTAGCTATTTAAATGATGTGCTATTCCACACACAGTGGCATGAACGTGGCTTCAAAATAAAGTCAGAATCAATTTTATATCTCACACCGTTGTTTTTTTATTTATAAATTTTGGCTATCGTTAGTATCTGCTCACTCATTATATTATTTCTGAGTTCCTCTAACGTTGTTGGCTTATTAGCATAAACCAACGACTTTATGTAATCGAATTAAAAAAAACCCAACGACCGCACCATCTCTCTACATTACACGATTACCGAACTTCCCCTCTAATAGATCAATTGTTTGACCAGCTGTGTATCATGTGGCACCATTTTGTTGAAAAGACATATCACTGATATCAAGTCTATCCCGTTCTGACCAAAAATAATCTTAAAATGGCATAATGGCGAACTCAATTGACCGTAACATAGCAATCATTTTTATCGACGAAAAACTGCGGTCCAATGAGGTGTGATTGAGGCATGAAATCAATCCACCGCCTCTTTAACCACTTGTGAGTTTGTTGCTGTCCAATAACCCATATTTTACCCAAATGAGCCCAAAATGAGCTCCATCGCTGAAGATGGGCTTTTGCAGAACCCAATCGGAGAAGATTCAAATGATCAAGAGATTTCAGACCTTGTAGAAGTATAGGATAAGATTTTTATGTAAAATTCGCCACAATGTGGACTTTTTCCCAAATCGAAAACAAATCCACTGATTTGGCTCATTTTGAACTGAAGCACTTACGGCTGCGATATTTTCCGGCGCGTTGCCTCACTGCTACAGAATTATTCAATAGTGAATAAGGTATATTGACTCGAATTTATCCACTATAGCGCGCATAGCCTGCCCGGTGAGATGATTATTACGACTGAAAATTGGAGTAAGCGGTCCCAAAGTTACGACCACTGACTCATTAATCACGATGCTCGATCTTGAACTTCACCATGATAAAAATGTAAACATTAACTGACGTTTTGACATTGACAGTCCATAGAAAATGTTTAAGGATGCGTTTTTTTTAAAATACAAAATTGTTATGTCCTTATTGAGAAACCCTTTACACATACAATTCGAGCATTTTGGCGATGAAAACATTGACTTATTGCGGACTCAATTTAACGACATTATGTGACTGTCGCGAAATGGAGCGAGTTCGGAAGAGGAGTGTTCATGACTACTTGTTTAACAATTCTCCATAGAATACGAGAGTGGTCCTAGAAGTACCCGACCCAACAAAGAAAACACAAAAATTATGGTAAAAAATTTTTTTTTCAACATAATCGCCATTCAGCTCTATACACTTTTCCCAGCGATGTTCAAAAAGTTCGATACCCTTATTATAAGAACTGTCTTGCTCCTCAAAAAAGTCATTAACCGCTATCATCACTTCTTCATCGTTGGATAATTGTTGACCACTGAGCCTTTTTTTAAGTTCGGGAACAGAAAATTGACCGAGGAGGCTTAATCTAGCGAATAGGGTGCATGAGGTTCAAACTTCAAACTTTAATTCATTAATTTTGGTCATTGCAATAACGGATTTGTGCGCTGGTGCATTGTTTTGATGAAACAACACTTTCTTCTTAGCCAAATGCGGCCGTTTTTGCTTGATTTCTTCGCTCGAACGTTGCAATAAGTTCACATAATACTGGCCGTTGATAGTTTTTTTCTTTTTCAAGAAAACGATCTTCGCCTTCTTTGGATCCGGTTCTCCCTTTTGAATCTATTGTTTTAATTTGTTTTAATTTGTTCTTTTGTCTCGGGTGTAAAATGATGGACCCATGTTTCATCCATTGCTATAAAACGGCGCAAAAATTCTGCTTTGTTGCTGTAATACTTCACTAACCACTGAATTGAAACATCTTTACGACACTGTTTTTGCTCGAGTATGAGCAAATGCGGCACAAATCTTGCACACAGCTTTCTCATGTCCAAATTTTCCAATAATATGCGATGTACCACACTTTTGTAAATGCCTACAATGTCTGCTAGCTCGAGCACTTTCAGTCAACGATCATCCAGTACCGCTTTGTGGATTTTCTTCACCATTTCTGGAGTCGTCACCTCATTTGGTCGACCACTGCGATGCTCGTCTTGGCAGCTCGTACGGCCTCGTTTAAACTCAGCAACCCAAAATTTTACTGTTGTAAACGAAGGAGCAGACTCACCCAGAGAAGAATCTAGTTCAGCTTTTATATTGCTTGGGCTGAGGCCTTTCAAATAAGAGTATTGTATCACATAACGATGATCAATTTTCCCCATTTTCACAAATTCACTGACAACGTTCACTATTGATGGCTCCCAAACAAATATTAAACAACGTGGCGCTTTCAAACTTGAAACATATGCTTTACAGACAGCGTGCAATACAGTTTCAAATAACTACAGCCATGTCTTGGTCAGGCCGGATACTTCTGGGACCGCCAGCGTAAAGTGTGATATTTTCATCGACTTAGCTATGGTCTGATCATTGATGGGTAAGATATTTTTGCCTAGGAGGGGACACTGATCACAAGCTCCACAAAATTACTCTTTACTGTCTGTTCCTATTCTTGGCAACTGATTTCGCGAACAAACAAAAGGATGAGAGACAAAATTTTCGATTAATATGGGTAAATTACCTCACGATACAAAATTACCTTCAAAAAGAAAGAGAAACACATTGACAAGGTTTGACGTCTTAATTGTCAAATGAGTGACTGTTCGAGACAGGGTTTTAAAAACTGTCTACCTGAAAGACATAGGGACTATTTCTGAAAAGAGCGGCATTGTCTAAATGAAGATCCCGATCAAGCGATCTATTTTAACATTCCTTAGTAAAGCATATGTTTTTAGTTTTTAGTGTTCATCCAAATCTTGGAAACATTAAGTTTTAAGCATTTAAGATGCAACTACGCTTGGCGGTCATCCATTTAGACAACTGTAGTGTAGACAGCAAATTTTAACTGCTAATTAGAAAATATTAGATACAACAAGATTTGTGGAGTCCAAGTGTATGAAGAAAAAAGATGCGCTACTTTCAATCGACACAATAAAAAGAGTTGTTTTTTATTTGTAAAACCTTAAAAGCCTTTTACCCCAGTTAGTAGCTTTTTTCTTGTCGTAACTACAGAACGAATAGTACGGTGCATATCATCAAACGGTTAAAATAAACACTTCTCTACCTACTTCAACATATACCTGAGACTGATGATAAAAATGACAATTATGAGATAAGTGTCTTAAAGTGATTAGCATCCTCTTACCCATGATATTCTCTAGCTTCACAATCAGTTTCAGTTTAATGATAGCGAAAGTGAATTAACTCTCAATCCCGTCTCTTCGTCGGTTCTTGGCAAATGGAAAACTGCCTTCCAAATGTATCCACATCCATGGCAACAACGATGTGCTCTATGAAAACCACTCCTGAGTGGCAGCTGGCAAATTGCTTGTAAGCCTTCATTTACCGCTGGATTAACCCACGCAAATACCACCCGATGGAGATCATCATCACAAATCACGCAATAAACAAGTTCCTTATCTGCAAAATCTTAACAGAGTATCTTAGTATCTCAATGCCATCGAAGTCCCAAATCAGCCAGCTCACTCGCCTATTCAAAGAAGTGACAGCAAATTTCTTTCATCGAATTTTCCCGCAAAAATTTTCACTTTTCACCTGAAGGCTGCCATGATGCCAAAAACATCAAAACAAATGTACAGCTCATTGTTCATTGGCAAGCAGCCGCCACCGCGTCCGGAGTGCAGCGCGACAACGTGATCTGTGCACGTATGGTTGAAAATCTGAGAAGCTTCAATCTGATCGTGGTAATAATATAAAGAAAATTGTTAGTGACATCAAGACTTTGCACATGACTGACTGCCATTCCATTCCAAGTGAACATTATGTACGAGTGCCAACGGTATTGAGAGTGAGTTTGTATAATACAACGACATCGACTTGGAGCTGTTGTAATTGAAAATTATTATATTACCAAATTATGCGCATTTATTATAATAACACACAGGCAGTGCCATTAGTGTAAAGCGAGTTAAATTGTGAGGTTATGTAGGGGGTAAACGACACAACGGGCTTTTTAAAAATAATTTATTGCGCATGTTTTTAGGGGAGCACGTATTCTTCGAAACGGAAACTTATGTGAGTTGCTTGTTCTTCTTTATTTTAGGGAAATTCAACAGATAATAATCTATTTACTTTCGATCGTTCGTAAATGTAAATCAAACAGAACTAGGCGTCCATCAATAAGATCTGTTAAGTGATTGACGTAGCAGTTGCAAAATTAATTATTTTCGTTGATTGATTCATGATCAGTGAGTAATTGTAAAATATGTGGAGAAAGTTAATCGGAGTGATCCTAATGCAACCCGATTTATTTATTTCAAATGTCTCTTCTGTTCGGATCAGATCTTGGCCTTACATAAATGATTGTATACTTACTTACTTAGACGGAGCTTTAGTCCGGGGTGGACCATGGATTCCACTAACATTTTACCAGCTTCCTTCGGCATATGATGTTCTTTATTCTATATTGATGCAACTGGTGCCATAAATTACTAGAAGAACTTTTCTCATGAAGAGCCCGAGAACATTTTCATCCACTTTCATCAGTGTCAACCAGGACTAGGACGATCAGGGTCCTGTATAATATCTTTTTGGTTGCGCGAGAGATGCAAACAAGCTCGATTGCTTCTAAACCCAAAGAAGCAGCGGTAAGCAAGAGTGATTCTTCGAGTTAATAGAGGAGCCAAGGTAGATAAATCCCTTACTACCTTGACGTTTGGTCGATGTGATGTGTCTTACTTTGTTGACAAAACTGCTAAACCTACTTTTGCCCCTTCTGCTTCAATAATCACGAACGCTCCGGCTCGCTGTGTTCTTCCCGAGTTACTGAGCAGACTTTTGAAAGATAGTTTCTTTGCAATGGGCTTACTAGTTTCGCAGAATTCTTTCCAAAACGATGTTGAAAAAATCACGTGACCCCGCTGACATTGAAGGTATTGGTTTTGTTAGTACAGACCTTGACGGAAAAGCGTATATTTTTCATCGTCATACTAGATAGTTCAAATCTTTAAACGCTGTCATATGCGGCTTTGAAATCGATGAAGAGGTATTGTGTATTGATTTGGAGGTCTTGGTTTGTTTCCAAGATCTGCCGTAATGTGAAAGTTTGATCTGCGGTGATATTGAGAAGGCTTTTTCCTTTGTATTTGGCACAGTTCAGGGTATCTCCCTTCTTTAGAATCGGGCAAACAAATGCTTCTCTATTAGTTTTCTTCTCCATTCTTGCAGATTTCTGTTCAGGCTTTACGGCTACGAACCTTATTTTAGCGCCTCTTTAACGCCTCAACCGAGAGTTTTTCGTGATCTTTCTTCTTTTTCCTGTGAAGCCTATGTTCTTCCGTTCTTTTCTGCTCGTAGAGTTCGCGAGTCTGTCTTGCCAATGGTGCCTTTGGATTATTATGGATATCCGGATCTGTATTTTGGCTGCAACAATAGAATGGTTCTAGTCGATGATAACTGCTCGGATTGTCCGGACATCCAAAATACTGAAGGAGTGCCTTTCAGCGATCACAATATGATCAATTTGCTTGACGGTGTGTTAAACTAGATCCAGCCAGGGTTATCAAGGTGTGAAAACCCTGTGCTGTCACAAAATTGTGACCGGATTTAAGTCTCCAAGAATGATTTTCACATCATATTTACGAGGGCTCGTAGAAGCAGTCTTTGCTAAGATCGTCCTTTTCCACTGTCGGGAAGTGATAGTTAGTGAGGCTTACGTTGGCGAAGTTACGCATCATGCAGATCTTTCTATGTATTATGTCTAATCCGCATCCAAATAAAAGCTCTTCCTGTCGCGGCGGCTGTCTACAACATTCTCCATAGTATAGATATCATAGTTTTTCATCCTCTTTTTGTTCGGTTCATCCCATTGCACTTCTTGGCTGGCAGTTATGTCTGCGAGTTGTCTGGCTACACGCATTCAAATCCAAAGATCATTAGCCAAGGTCTTCAACAGTGAATCCGTTTTTACCCAAGGCCATTAGTTGGTTATTCACATCTTTTTAATCTATTCCGGTTGTTTCGGTAAATTTTCCTTCAACGAGTTTGATCCTGTTTTCTATGCAAGTCTTTTTCAGTCCTTTTTTTTATTTTTTGAGTGAAAATACCGAGTTCTGGTGGGAATAGAAGGCACCTAGTGGTCCACCAACCCCAGAACTCGGAAAACAAACCATATAGGTGATATAAAAGCTTTTCTTTCCTGAGAATGAACTGTCAGTGAAACTCTAAGGATAGTAGGGAGACTCATGATGAACCAAGAGCTAAAGGTTCGACAGAAAGTCCACAAAAACCCCCATTGTTGGAGCTCGTAGGATAGACGGGAGACTCGCAATGGGAAACATCAGACAGGATATCTTTCAAGCAGACAATCCAACACGATGATGACGGCTTACACTCCAACAAATGCCAGATAACAGTAAGGCTGAGGATTACCAGTACCCATAACGCAACAAATGTGTGTACAAATTTAAGCACCCCATAACTGATGTGGTTGCAGCTAGTCAGGGAGCTAGTACAGAGCAAGGCGATCGATAGGTGAAGAGACGACGATCTCTTTAATAGCAACACCCCAATGAAGGGGCAGGCGGACGATCAGTAATAGGTGAGCGTCATTAAATTGTGAATTTTTGAAGTGTGTCCAAGTAAAGTAGCGTGAATTATAAAGACGAGCTGAGCGTAAGTCCAATGGCAAAAAAAAGGGGAAGAGGAAAAGAATATTCACTACAAAACCACAATTTTGGCTAATTTATTGGAAACCCAAATCGACCCACTTTCACCACCACCTCCTTGTCCACCACCTCCTTGTTCACCACGAATAATTCAATCTACAAATTTTCCCGCTGCCCTTTTAATCCAAGAGTCCGAAACTGTTTCACCGTCAATTCCTCCCGTCGCCGCCCCTCGAAGCTTATCAAACATTTTGCTAAAACATACACACCATCCGAATGGAGGCATAGGATGGATAAAATTTTAACCTAGATGAGTACATCTTTCATCAAAAGCACCCCCAGCTTATATTTCTTGCATCACGAAACTCTTAGCAAACAAATACGGAATCACCATTTGTCAATGTACAATGCTCCTGCCATCTCACCGCAAAGGTAATCGAAACTTTAAATTCGACCTCCCTGCCAGATACGAATTGTTATTTAAAAACGCACCTACCAAGTAGGGCTCTTATTAGAGATACAAAACTTGCATATTCCCCAATTTCGCCCCTCCTACCCACATCCCAAATCAACCTCATCGTTCATCAGATATAGCACAAGCTGTCTCCGTTTAACCCAAGCCCCCGCGTCAACGCTACTCTTACAAATTAACCCCAAACCTCAAAAACAAGAATACACTTCTCTTTCTAGCGCACCTGCATGACAAATCCGACTCAGTTTGCTATGTGGAAAAAACTAAAACAAGCGTCATGGTCTCTATAAAGCAGTCAGATCTCACTACTGACCTTACAAGTCTGAGGAACTTATATATCAAGTTCCACGAGATTTTCAATTTGCCTCCCTAAAAAGTCTCAGACGACCTTGATGCTTTCGGTAAGTTATGCACTCAAAAAGGATTTCATACCTTAAACGGAGTAAAGCTGACAACGACAACATTTTACGTCCTTAACGTGCTACTATTGCTAGTGTATCAACCATCTACTCCTACGTTCTCTCGAAATAACATTCCTCTTACGTTCTACAGGACTGCGATCTAAAATCTGTGCTGTCACGATCTCCCATTTGAGGTCTACGCTCTGACTAAAACTAATCTAATAACCCCGATATAAATAATCAGGAATTATTCTCCCTTAGTTTCAATGGTTTTCGAAACGACGATCTTACCGTCGACAATGTTCTAAACTCTTCTCCAGTCGCTGTTTCTACTTAACCTAAGCTAGAAAGATAACACTCCCCTGCAGGTCCCTGTACGTTATGTGTTTTTACATCCTACCGGCATAACCTATCGCATGATATCAACTCTCTATCGATGCAATTGATCAAATAATTAACTTATCTGATCCTCTTGATGATATCATAGTATTCGGCGATTTTAATCTACCTCAAAAGCACTGGACTCAAGCAGATGATAGATCTTTTTTTATCCCAAACCCTAATTAGAGTAAAGAATATCTATTCTGACTCTGGCTTAGGCCTAGTTAGTGGGGTCGTCAACTATATGGGTAGGCAACTAGGCCTCATTTTCACCACTGACCCCATAAACTCCTCTGTCTCACTCCTTCGTCTTTCACTAACGACCACTGATAACTTTCACCGACTACTTCGTCTTTCTCTTTTTCACCTGTCCGCTATCCAGCCCGCCTACTTCTTACGATTTTCGTAAAACGAATTTCCGCAAAATTAACGAATATCTTAGTAAGTGTTCTTTTGATTTCACCAATATGTCCCTTAATGGTGCTCTCTCTACTTTCTACAGACAATTATTCAATTCTACTATTTTCTGTGTCACCTTTTCGCCCAATAAAATCAATTCTACGAGCAAAAGACTTCTCACTTTACGCAACAAGACAAACAATTTATGGGCAGTTTTCCTTCGATTCAATTCTCTTGCTGACTATTCCAACTATCTTGGGTCATACCTCCAATTCGCCGAGCTTTATAACGTTCTCTACCAGCGATACCTTGATAGTGCGCAATCAAAGCATATACGAGTGCTATTTGATGAGTACCCGGATTGGAAGATAGTTGGCGCTGCTGAGCCAAAATGAGTGTACCATCATTTAATATAACCTCTTTTAGCCAGCCTGTTACAATAAAATTAAGTGACAATCCGACACTTAGTTTTGTTTTGACACCCATTTCAAAACATCGTGTTAGTGTTTTCGGCCGAACGTCGGTTTTTGATGAACCGCGCCCAAGTGACCCAAAAACGGCTAGCTCAGACCTTGGACAGAATCCATGATTTCGTATTGGCAGACCGCTGAGTAAAAATTCGCGAGTTGGCTACGATAGCGTAAGGCACATCCTGTTGAGATTTTGGATATAAAAAAGCTGTCCGCGCGATGAGTGCCGCGTTTCCTCACACCGGAAAACAAACGCAATCGTGGAACCATTTCAAAGATGTGCTTGGCCCTGTTTAATCGAATTCTGGAGGAGTTTCTGCGTCGTTTCCTGACCGTTGATGAGACATTGATTCATTGGTATACACAATAAACCACATAGCAATCGAAGCAATGCGTTTTACCCGGTGAGCGTGCTCCAAGGAACTTGAAGACAGTGCCTTCGGCTGGAAAGATGATGGCCACCGTTTTTTTAGGACGCGCGAGGTGTGATCCACGAAAAACAATCACAGGACCATACAATGTTTTGTCGATTTATTGGGCCGGTTCAAAGCCGATTTGAAGAAAAACGACCACATTTGGCGAAGAAAAAAGTGCTCTTCTACCACGATAATGCATCGGCTAACACCTCTGCAGTCGCCACAGCCAAATTGGCCTCATCCTCCGTGTTTTCCGGATTTGGCTCCCTGCGACCACTTTTTATTCCCAAACCTTAAAAGACCGCTCGACGGAAAGAAGTAGTGATCGAACGAGAAAGTCATTATTATAGTTTCTGCACCGCTGGGGGATTATATTGAAAAATAAATTGTCAAAACCTAAAAAAGTTGCGTTGTCATTTCTAATCCGGGTATTCATCTAACAGCTCTCGTAAACGATCCTAAGTCTTTTTAACAATTCTTTAACTACAAAAATAAGAAACGTCCATCCCTCTCATACGAAAACAGATCATCAATCCTTTGCCGGTAATTCCTTCATACTGGATCCCTCTTATTTCGAATACCTACTTAACTTTTATAGTGATCCCTCTATTTCTCAAAATAGAAAATAAGTTACAACAACTTAATGATGAATACCTACCCAGCCCAGATGGCCTTCCATCCACATTTCTTAAAAAGTATTCCTCAACACTTTCGCACACCCTTTCAAATCTCGTCCGGTTATCACTCTCTCAAGGTGAATATCCACAGATATGGAAGTCTTCTTTCGTAACACCGATAAACAAAAAGGGATTAAAGGGCGAAGTCATTAATTTTCGCCCATAGCTAAATTTTCACATATACCCTAACTCCTCGAAAACATTTTGTACAAAGCCTTAAGCTTCCATTACAAAACTCTTATTTCCCTTAATCAACACGACTTTCTGAAAACTGGATCAACTACCACTAACCTCGTCGAATTCGTGTCCTCTGTTCTCTTAGCCTTAGAAAATGGTAAAGAAGTTGACGTTATAACAACTGACTTCAGTAAGGCTTTTGATAAGATATCTCATGAACTAAGCCTGTTTAAATTGTCCATCCTGGGCTTTGAACCCATTTTGCTAAAATGGATACCTTCTTACCTGGTTAGTAGTAGTGTTCCTCAAGGTAGTCACCTAGGTCCACTTCTCTTCGTACTTGCAACTAACAACCTTGAAAGGGACATTCAACACTCAACACTTTCTCTTTAAATGCTGACGATACCTAATGTTTTAAACCCATTTTCTCACAACATGACTCTAGCCACCTTCAAATAGAACTAAACACTTTTTCCACCTGGCGCATAAAGAACTGCTTAGAACTCAATTTCACCAAATGTCAATGAATTACCTGCCCACGTAAGTGCAACAAGTCTCCTCCACAGCCCACCTATATATAGGGCTTTCCAATAGGGACTTGACAGCTTTGAATTTAATTTGTGAACGAACAACTGTCACTGTCAATTTATTCAGTAAACTCAACATTTTCATCATGGTAAAGTACACTAACGATCTACGTTCTCCGATTGGGTTCTGGAGAAGATGCGCCAAGATGATGAATTTCATCGCAAAATCATCTTCAATGACGAAGCTCATATTTGGCTCAATGGGTTCGTCCATAAGCAAAATATGCGTTAGTGGTCGGGTGAAAACCCATATGTGCTTCAAGAATCACCACTTCATCCACAAAAAATAACTGTTTGGTGCGGTTTGCATGCCGGCGACGTTATTGGGCCATATTTTTTCGTTGACGATAACGATCGTCACGTTACTGTAAATGGTCAGCGTTATCGCGCCATGATCACCGATTATTTTTGGCCCGAATTGGAAGATATTGACTTGGACAACATGTGGTTTCAACGGGATGGTGCCACAAGCCACACAGCACACGCTACAATCGATTTATTGAAGAGTAAGTATGGTGAGCTTGTTATCTCAAGACATGGGCCAGTCGATAAGCCGCCTCTGTGGGGCTTAAGTCATTGGTTTATGCCAACATTGAACGCGAAATAGCGGCCGTTTCGGCCGAAATGTGTGGTCAAGTCGTTGAAAATTGGGTCCAACGAATCGACCGCTGCAAACATGCCCGCGGTGGCCATATGAACGAAATCGAGTTCCATTCATAAATATTTTGATTGTACTTCAAGCCAATAATAAAGTTTTTGAAATATCTCAAACGGTTTGCCTTTTATTTAAAAAAAAAATGTTGTCAAGTCGTTATTAGAAAAACCTATATATAATATATGTTATGCGAGAAGAAGCTTAATTTCCGCTGGAATATTGATGAGATAATAACTAAATTAAATTCACCACTAGGCTTCGTTTAAAGAAGTTTTAATTCTGCAACCCGTACGTGACCAGATTACGAATGTCAAACGCAAGTCCGAAGCTCAAAATGACATTTTGATAGAAAGCATTGCATCCCTATAGTTGAACTTGAAACGTCAAAGCAAAGTCAAAGCAAAAGCGCTATTGTGTTTAAGACATTTTACAGTTAATCCTTCATTTACGGCTAACCGAATTAAACAAACGCAAACAGTAGAACAAGAATAGCTTGGTTTGGTAAATCGGTATCATAATGTTGATTTCATACCTACAACTTCAACTTGGTTGCTTGAAATTTAACAGATAATTGATTTATCTTTCTTTTTATTTGTAACAGTTTGCGGGTTCTCCATTGTCTAATCTGGACAATCTTTTCTGAGCTGGAGATTTAAATTTTTAAATATTCAATTTCTGTTCATTGAAAATAATCATCAGTGACTTCTTCTTGGCTGTTTACCTGAACAGAACTTCTGCATATAAACGATCGTTGCACCTTTACTTTTTAAACCTAAACGTACCTTAGAAAGCAGTCCCAAGCTATAAAGTTATTTGTTTTATGATTTTAACATTATAATGTTATATATATTATATAAAATTAATGGATATTATTATTGTATTCAATCAAAGTTGTGAATTGTAGAAAATACCAATACCTTTGCTGAACGTTTCCATTATAGACGAAGACAGTGCCTTTCAAACTACGCTGTCATCTACACGTGCAAGTGAGTGTCAAAACAATAATTGACATTTTACTATAGAACTACACGGTTCTAAGTTTGTTTTTTTTTAAGAAGTTTTATCATTTTTTAACAAAATCCAACAAAATTTAAGATGGATATCCAACTGAACATATGCAACAATCCACCAACAATCCGCAGCAAGCCAAAGGTATCTCAAATAGTTAGTTCAACCTTCATAAATCGAACGATTTCCATTTGTTTTTAGGCAATTCCCAATGGACGACCTAAGACAATCGCAAAGAAACCTATGAAAAATTCAACTTCTAATGGGTTCTCATTTGAATTTGGAGGCCCACAAAAGGTAAAAGCTATTGTAGCCAGACGAAGACCACATAAAAAGGAAGAGACTAGCAATAGCAACGCATCACAACCGCCTCCGAAACGGCCATTAGTCTTGCGACCATTAGACTCGCCGCAACAAGAAGGAAAATCAGCACACTCACAAGGCGAACTCATGTTAAATATTGTTTCTGGAACTCCGGCTGAAAGAATTACCAAGAAAAAAGGAAAACCTTCCCGCTCGGACAGAATGGCTTCGCAAAAGAGCAAACAGTGGACAAATCCGTTTACGGGGAAAAAAGTTCTCTCGGACAAAGAGATCGACGAGGGGATTCGCAAATTTTCCCAAAATCCGAATGCCGCGAAGCGCACAAGTGAAAACGGACAATCCAAGACAGCCAAGGCAGTGAAAAAAGTAACGAAACACAGCGATAGGTCGGTCAAAACAGTCAATCTTTTCACAAACAATCCAGAGACTAAGGTGCTCGGACAAAGATTAGTAAAGCCACTGACTGAGAAAATATTCACTGGAGTGGCGATTTCATCTCTCGCCATCCATCCTCATTGTGTGAAGAACTTGTCGGACATACTGAGTATAACAGAGCTAACTGCTGTCCAACAGAAAACAATTCCCGAAGCACTGAAGGGCAGAGACGTTCTGGTCCGTTCACAAACTGGATCGGGAAAGACTCTGGCGTATGCTTTACCTGTGGTGGAGCGACTTCAAGAGATTCGTCCGAAACTCACGCGTGATAATGGAATCGTAGCGGTAGTAATCGTACCAACTAGAGAATTAGCCATTCAAACCTACGAACTGTTCGTGAAGCTGCTCAAGCCTTTTACCTGGATTGTGCCCGGTATCCTTACAGGCGGCGAACGAAGAAAAGCCGAAAAAGCTCGACTTCGAAAGGGAATCAATATTTTAGTGGGAACCCCAGGTAGGCTAGTCGACCACTTGTTGCACACGGAGTCCTTTAAATTGGACAAAGCAAAGTTCATTGTTTTGGACGAAGCAGATCGGTTGCTAGAGATGGGCTACGAGCGAGATGTGAAGCAAATTGTTGAGGCTATCGATGAACACAGACAGAAAGCTGCTTCTGAAGGTAAGCAATTGGAAAATCTCCAACGTATGTTGCTGTCTGCCACTCTGACGTCTGCTGTGCAAAAACTCGCTGGTCTTACGCTTAAAGAGCCGTTGTTCATCGACAACAAGGACGAGGATCCACAGGCACTAAAATTAATCACCGAAGGTGATTTACCAGATCCAGACGAAGATGGTGTTCTAGTCATTCCGGAAAATCTTCAGTTGAGCTACGTTGTCGCTCCAACTAAACTAAGACTTGTTACTCTTTCGGGCTTGTTGGCTAAGGAACTGCAAAAGAAGAACTTTAAGGCGATGGTGTTCATGTCCACTATGGAGATGGTGAACTTTCATCACGATCTGATGAATGAACAACTCACACAGAAGGTGCTCGATGATGAAGATGAAGCCAATGAAGATGAAGACGACGGTGATGATCCTCTGTTGAAGGGAATGCGGTTTTTCAAGTAAGTGCATAGGAGTTTTTATTGTTGGGAATTGGTTTTAAAGAATTTTATCTGCAGATTGCATGGCTCGATGACGCAAAACGAACGGCAAGGAGTCTTCAATGCTTTCCGGGAGGCAAAATCTGGTGTTCTACTAGCAACGGTGAGTAAGAAGTAAATATAATCTCTTCTCTTCCTCTATGCCGAATGGTTTGCCTGATCCTGGCTTTCATTTGGGTCTTGAACATTCACAAGATTCTCTGCATAAGACACGGAACCCTTTGTGATTATATTTTCTCTATTAGTCTTCCGGATAAAGAGGGCACAATGTTCTATGTAGAATCGTTTGTTAAGTGCTGGAGCTCTGAATCTTCTGCTAAACCGAAGCGGCAACGGTTTGTACGGCAAGTGTAGGGTTGGGTTGTTGGGTTGTCATTCGTATGATGTTCGCCCCGTCCTAGGTGTTGGAACGATTCTTATTTACCGATGGAGTTCGGTAAATGAGAAATGAGTTCGGCGAGGAATTTACCTCTTGTTTTGGACCACTGAATTGGAGACGTTTCAGCGACCCGCTATACGGGCTGTAAAGCGATTACGACCAGAAAAGCTCACGTAAACAGGCTTATAAAGATAGGTCACTTTGATCGCATAAACAACAGCATTCCAGGGCGGAAAGTGTTCGACTTCAACCCAGAGGGACCTTCAGTCAATTCCCCTGCAAGAGATCATGCTTGTTGGAGAGGCATGTTAACTGAGGCCCTGGTTTAGATATAGCACCATCTAAGTAAGTAAGTAAGGCTATATTGTTCAGCTCGTGTATTTTTGGTCCAATCAGTGGTCCAAAGCAAGAGGTAAATTCCTCGCCGAACTCATTTCTCAATTGGTCCATCAATTCGCATGCTGTGTGGCATATAGCGTCGTCTTGCTGGAACCACATGTCGATCAAGTTCAGCTCGTGTATTTTTGGCAAGAAAAAGTTCGGAATCATTGAAACATAGCCGGCGCCTTTGATTGTAATGTTGTTCTTACGGTCATCTTTGAAAAAATTCGCGATTCAGACCAATGATTCCGCCGGACCATAAACCGCACCACACAGTGTATTTTCCTGGGTGCCTTGACAGCTCTTGTATTGGCGAAGGTTGTTTATGGGTCCAAATACGACCGGCCTACTCACTGAAAATTCGACGCTTGTCAGTACGTTAGGCTTCAGTTCTTGGACGACTTGTATTTTGTAAGGTTTTAGACCAAGATCCTTCCGTAAAATCTTTCACGTAGTCGAGTAACACAATCCCAATTACGTCGAACCCGCGACGAATGGACAATTCACCGTCTTCATTAACACTGACGGGTACAGCAGCAGCCTTTTCCTTTGTACGCACTCTATACAGTTATTCAATAGCAATGATCAACCTATTAGAGGAAATCAGGCAGAACGTCGACAAGGGTAAAGTTTCTGTTCTTTGTTTGCTTCACTTGTCAAAGGTCTTTGATAAACTGAATCATTCAAGTCAATTCTGGCAGCTTAGAAACCATTTTGGATTCAATGAAAGAACAGTGAAATTGGTAAAAAGTTTTCGCTGTGGTAGATCACAAATAGTGATTTCTGGTAAACGCTTCTCATCTCTCGGAGAAATGAAACAAGAGGTTCCACAGGGCTCAATTCTGGGACCGTTACTATTCTGTATGTTTGTAAATGATCTTCCATCCGTATGTAAACTAGTTTCTATCCACCTATATGCAGACGATGTGCAACTGCACTTGACAAAACCCCACGTAACCAGTTGAAAACTGATTACAACTGAATCCAACAAAATCCCGATATTCCGATATCCTGAAAAAAATTCGATCTGAATGTGTTGTCTGCAAAATTAAAGTAGTGGAATCAGCCGCTAGTCTTGGCTACACAATAAATCGTAGTTTGTCCGGTCGTTGGTCGCATTTACGGATGTCTGCGTAAAACACGTTCGGCAAGCGTAAAACGATGCACGATGAAATGGTAAACCTAATTGGTAACTTTGAAAACTGCTAAAAGATAACAATTGGGAAAACTATCATCGCTATCTTGTCAACCTATATAACCAAAGTGTGAGCCAATAGCTGTTGTGGAAGTTTTCACTAAAATCAATGTAGGTAGGTAAAATTTAATGTTGGGAAGACCTGCCTACTAAGGCGTATTGGCCCAATATGATGACACATCCTGTGATCCTCTCACTCATGGAACCAATTTGAGCTTATGGAGGAGACTCCTAACGTCTATAGTATATTCTTTAGATCGTTTAAGTCATTGTAGAAGAAATCTCCTAAGTGGAAATTCTTGCTCTGTGAGAGAGCTGTACATGTACAGAGTAGGTGGAGGATTGTCTCCTCTTCCTCCTCGGCCATGCAACTTCTACAGAAATCGTTTGTAAAGGCGTCAAACTTTCTGGCATGCATCCCTATAAGGCAATGTCCAGTAATGACACCTATGATGGCGCTGAGGTGTTTCCTGTTTAGAAGGATCCGACACTTAGAGCGATTCAGATCCAGTTTGATCAGACCTGTTTATCCAACAGTCCACCTACTATCTGTGCTTTTATTAGCACCCAGCTTTAATATTAATTTGCACGTAGCTGTTGGTACATCGATGCTATTCTTTTCCGGTAGAATAGATAGAGTTGTTCCAATTTTGGCGAGTTCTTCAGCCCCACAATTCCTTGAAATGTCTCTGTGGTCCGGCACAGAACCAAGTGAAGGTTAAACTCTTTTGCCATCTCCGTAAGAGATGATCGGAGTTCAAGGGCGGTTTTAGAATTTAGTGAGTCTAAGTCCAGGGACTTGATAACAGCCTGACTGTCCGAAAAGATGCGGATATCTCTTGCAGATATAACGTTTTCCTTCAGCCAGGACAGAGCTTCTTTTATAGACAATATTTCTACCTAGAACACGCTACAGCGATTTGAAAGAGAGATTTGGAGTATCTGAGAATACACCGCCATCAACCCTACTATTGGTTTTAGATCCTCCCAGAAAGATCTAAAGGGGAAGCTTACATGAAGGAAATCAATTTAGAATTTTATTGATCAATTAAATTCGATCTATGGCAGTTATGAATGGAACACAATATGGTTCATGTGACCACCACGGCTTTTGTTGCAAGCGATCATTCGAAGGTCAAAAATATCGATGACTTTTTAAAAACAAGTGGGTAAATGGCCGCAATTTCAGCTTGAAAGTCCTGAATTGTCGCTGAAATAGTTGCATAGGCTACAGGTGTCAAATCGCATGACCTTGAAGGCCAAACAACTTGTCCTCTAACCGACGAAATAGTGCGAACTTCAAATTTCGTACGCAATAATTTGGTTGATTGAAAGTTTGTACATGCGGTAGCACCATCCTGTTAAAATCAGAGATCGTCCAGGCCCAATTCATTAAATTTTGAAAAAAAAAAAAAATAGCCGCTCAACATGTTGCGTTAACGTTTTCCATTCAATGTAACTGTCTCTCCAGCCTCATTTTCGAGAAAGTACGGTTCAATGATGCCGCCAACCCATAATCCGCAACATACAGTGACTTTTTTGGAATTCATTGGTTCTTCGTGAATCTCGTATGAGTTTTTCGGTCCCTAGAAATGGCAATTTTATTTATTAACGTACCCATCCATCCAAAAATGGGCTTAATCGGAAAAGATCAAGTTCTATGACAAATTGTCCTGATGATTTAACACCCAGTTAACAAATCGGCGACGTCGTAGATGGTCCAAAGGCTTCATTGTTGTGTAATTTGGATTTTATAGTCATGTAAAAGAAGATCAAGTTTTAAAATTCGCTGTAAAGTGCAATAAGTGAGGCCCAATTGTTGACTTCAGCGAATAATTGAGGTGCCTGTCTGGTTTTGAACGCTTTCGCTCTCAGTGGTAATGTTTTGGCTGGCCTAGCATGTTGATATGGAGTTTGACCCGATACTGCACGAATTCCAAACTGATTATGTTAACCGAAAAATTCACGAATTTTACGAAATTTTATTTTTACAGATCGCCCATTTTCGTAACAAGATTGAATAACAAAAATGCGTTGTTGCGTGGTAAACGACTCCATGACTTAAATTGCCAAAAATTGTTTGACATCCGTCAAAAAGATCAGCCACATGGAATTCAGAAATGACCCCCACTATTTTAGTGCTTATATAGGGTTTTCTAATAACGACTTGACAACTTCTTTTTTTAAATAAAAGACAAACCATTTGAGGTATTTCAAAAACTTTATTATTGGCTTGAAGTACAATCAAAACATTTATGAATGGATCTCGACTTCGTTCATATGGCCACCTTAGGCACGTTGGCAGCGGTCGATTCGTTGGACCCAATTTTCAACGATTCGACCACACATTTCGGCCGAAACGGCCGCTATTTCGCGTTCAGTGTTGGCTCTGAGCTCTTCAAACATCGTCGGCGTGTTGGCATAAACCAATGACTTAACGCAGCCCCACAGAAAATAGTCAAGCGGCGTTAAATCGCACGAACGAGGCGGCCAATCGACTGGCCCATATCTTGAGATAACACGCTCACCATACTTACTCTTCAATAAATCGATTGTAGCGTGTGCTGTGTGGCTTGTGGCACCATCCTGTTGAAACCACATGTCGTCCAAGTCCATATCTTCCAATTCGGGCCAAAAATAATCGGTGATCATGGCGCGATAACACTGATCAGTAACGTGACGATCGTTATCGTCGAGGTAAAAATATGGCCCAATAACACCGCCGGCATGCAAACCGCAGCAAACAGTTATCTTTTATGGATTAAGTGGTAATTCATGAAGCACATGTGGGTTTTCACCCGACCAATAACGCATATTTTGCTTATTGCTTATTTGCGATGAAATTCATCATCTTGGCGCATCTTCTCCAGAACCCAATCGGAGAACGTACGTCGCTTCAAATGGTCCATCGGCTTCAATTCTTGAGTCAGCTTGATCTTGTATGGGTGTAAACCAACATCCTTACGCAAAATCCGCCATAATGTGGTCCGAGCGATGCCAAATTCTTGAGAACGCCGTGAAATTGACTGATTTGGATCGTTTGCTACGGACGTCTGAACGGCAGCGATATTTTCGACATTTCGACCAACCCGTTGTCTCACTGACATGGCAACATCACACAACGAATATGTAGACTCAAATTGTTGCACTAAACTTGTTATTGCCTGTCTACTAGGGCGAGAATTACGACCGAAAATTGGAGTTAACGCTCTTAAAGTTGCTGTCACCGACTCCGAATATCTGTAGACAATTTTTATATCTTGCAGACGTTGCTCGTTAGTGTACTTTGCCATGACGAAAATGTTTACTGAATAAACTGACAGTGACAGTTTGATGATTAGTGAAAGAGTGCGTTCACAAATTAAATTCAAAGTTGTCAAGTCCCTATTGAAAAACCCTATATTTAATCCAACAAATATTGTCCACCATGGTCAGCAGACTTATGGGTAAAAAAGTTTTCCTGGTACTTTTGATCTCATCTTCGGAATTGAATTGCCTTCCGTCCAAATTGTTTTGGTAAAAGCGGAACAGATGGTAGTCAGAAGGGGCAAGGTCTGGAGAGTACATTGGGTACTGCATAGCTTCCCAGCTAATTGAATTCGGTTTTTGTTTTGTCACTAAAGCTGTGTGTAGTCTGGCGTTATCTTGATGGAAAACAACAGCCTTCCTGTTCACCAACTCTGGCCGTCTTTCTTCCACTGTCTGCTTTAAAGTATTTTGGGATGCCAATCTTGTTTACTTGCGGTGTTTCACCGGGATCGCACCACGACGTCTTACAGTGCGTCTCCCGTCACCACTATTTTCAGGAAAGACTCAAGTGAGTTCCATTTCAAGAAAGACTCACAAACCATTATGCGATCCACAATGTTTCTTACACCCAGTTCATGAGGAACCCAAACATCCACCTTTTTCGACATTCCAAGCCATTTTAGTCTGTTGTATAGGCGACGTTAAACTCCCGTGTCGTCAAATGCCTGTCAACGTTAAATGCAGCCAAGATTTGATTGTCGTCTATGGTGGATGGACGTCCAGAGCGAACAGCACCAGAAAGGTCTGTATTTTCTAAACGAAAGCGTGAAAAGCACGGACCCAGGCCTTTGCTTCATAGAGGTCTCATTTTTTAACTTTTTTTCAACAGCCCTGAGCTATCTCTAAATATCTGAAGAGACCTTAGATGCAAGTTTGACAAAATAGTACTAACAAAATATGAAATGCCCTGGCCATAAGAGTCATTGTCTATTTTTTCTCTGAAGTCAATGCCGTATGACTACAGAAACGCTCCAATTATCCAATGTTGTTGCTAGCAACCTAACAGCTTTACACACATAACGTGCTCATAAGGCAAAGCTCGATTTCTATGGTAAGTAGGCCAGAACTTCTAAGAAGCTGCCTTATAATGTCCTATCACACGTGCTTTGTTTTTTTCTTTCGCAGTATCTTAGTTTTCTCATATGCTTAATCACATGTAGCTTAATCTAGTATCTCCTTTGATTTCTATTTTTCAAGGATGTCGCAGGACGTGGATTAGATGTACCCGAAGTTCATTTAATAGTCCAATACTCTCCACCACAACGAATTTCCGACTTTGTCCATCGGGTAGGGCGAACGGCCAGAGCTGGCAAAAGTGGACGAGCTGTTCTATTTCTAACACCGAGTGAAACGAACTTCATTCGCGTACTTGAAGACAAAAGGATCAGGTTTGTATAAAATCCCATCACATCCACAAATCCGCATTACATCTAATCGTATGTACTCGTATGTATATTCATAGAGATGTCATTGCGGCTTTAGATTTGATTAAATATATTGGTTCGACTAAACTGTTTTTAATTTTTTTTTTTTTTTTAAGAATTTCTCAAGTCGATATGGATCTGTATCTAAACGCCTTGGTTGCAGCTGATTCAGAGGCCAACAACATCCAAGAAGCTGCATCGAACTTACAGCATAAATTTCAAGAACTTATAGCTGAAGACAAAGAAATGTACGATAAGGCATGTAAAGGTATGTAGGTGTGCTTGGTCGAATTGAAAAAAAATTTGTGTGACTGACTTTAGAATCTTTTTGAATTTGATTGACCGTATCTTATTGTGCAATTCATTTGCTGAAGATTTGAATTCACGATGACATTGTATATTGTCTGATTTTGACACCATTTTGGAAATAGTTTATAAGTTCGCTGTTCAGATTCAGTTACAAAGCTAAATTTTTTTCATTTGCAGCAACTGTACATTATCTGTTTAAGGTTCCACCCATGGAGTTTATCTTTTTTTAGCTTTTTCTTCTGCATTGTTTCAAGTCTGATAAGGTCTAAACGCTTGGAACTTTTCTTGTGTTGAAAATATTTTAAAGTTTTCTTAGGTGTTCACAGTCTGTTGTCTAAATTCAATTCGATATTCGATTTAATTCGAGAGTGATACATATTTCTTCCACATATTTGCATTGAACCTGTGCGGCTCGTTACTTACTTGGACGCTAAGCAACTAACTCTCCAGTTATCGTGTCCTTTGGTTAACTGCCTCGCTCCATCACTTGTACGCGCCACCTTTGTTGGGGTTTCCTCTACTGCATATGAATCGATTACTATTCGAATCGAAGATTTAAAATCAATCATGTCCTACTCATCTCAGGCAACAGAAGGGCACCGACCAGGTCGATACCGTTTTACATTTTACAGGATTCGCTGTTATATCGAACCTAAGAACCATGCGTTCAAAACTACTAAAGTTATCTTCACATACCTTCGCTAACGTCTATGTTTATACATCATAAAGCAGGACTAGTACGTACAGAGTTCCTGTAGTGTTTATTGACACTGTCACTATAAGTTGATTCTACCAAGGAGTGGTTAATGTAATTCTTCGTTTGGTTTCCGATGATATGTTGGTCTCATTACATAATAAAAAGCCAACGTTATGCCTATTGTGATTGGTTGTTATTGTTCGTTCCTCGCTATATTAAGCCAAGGATATCAATGCCATTAGTATTTGCAACATGAGCATCTAAGATGAGCTCGTCCTCTGTGACGCTGGTGTCCATAGCCATCTTAGTCGTGTTATTCTGTCGTCATCGTAGTACGGCCCAAATAGTTCGCTGCTGTCTGTCTGCTGTTTCATTCTTTTTTGATGCAAACACAACCAATTGCCGATTTACCCAAAGACTTTTTCTCTCGAAGCGCCCGAGAGTATTCTCGTCGGCTTTCTACAGTTCCACGCTTCTGCGCCGGACAGTGCCATCCAGTCCTGTGATGATCTATGTCTTATCTAATGTTTACAGACAGTCACTGAAAATTGAGCATTAGAGGCGATACACATCTGTGCATAGTTCCTGTGTGAGTTAGTTACTGAGAAGTATGTGCCTTGAATTTCTTGTCATCTTTCCCATCTGTTCAGCGTTGCAATGATAATTTATGAGCTTCTGTCTCTGTGATGAGCTGGGCGGTAAGGTTAATTTTTTTTTTCTTACCTAGAAGATGGCGGAAAATCTAATAACGACGAGAAGCAGTCCCCCTCTACTTCAAGTACTGACTCTCACCTACTAACAACCACCTTGATCCCTTTCATCTTGACGTCACCCACTTCCCAATCGCTTTCGTATTACTTTAGAATGGTGTCAGTTTCTTCCCCTTTTGGGGGCCGATTTTTTCATATTTATCTTATGCGGGCTTATTCTGTCTAGCCGATGAAGATTTCGGCAGTATGTTGGATGTATATTTGCAACTTGCTCTCTCGTCTTTGTCCGGAGTGCGACTTCTACGAAGGAACAAAATTGGCTCCAGGCCTGATCGCTCGTCAGCATCTTTTCTGGGCTGGTTACGCCGGTGCTGCTTTCCAGCTCCCGTCATTGAGCTTCCCACCTATTGCAAACAAAAAAAAGAAGGTTTGTATCGTCTACTGGGGAGCCCCATACTACTAGGATCTTTTTGCTTTACCGATCTTATAAAGAAGGGCGTTGAAATATCCGCGACCGGTGAGAAACTGAATGACATGGCAGTTTACTTCGCCGTATTTGTGTCCATTGCATTTAGCTACGAACTTGATCAGTCGTAGCAGTCCATTTTTCTCTGCTTTCCGAGTTGCAAGGCTCTTGCTACTGCCGTTTCGTGACCTCCTTTGCCTTCTCGATTACCGCTTCCACTCTATTTTTTTTTTCCTTTTTGTCGTAGATGTACTTCCTCCCTGCCGCTATGAGATCGATAGGGATCACTGCTGCGACTATAAGGACAGCTGTGGAATTGACATCAGTCTGCTTAGTGAGATCCCGACTTTCGACTCTGATTCCTATACTGCCTTTATATGTTGCCAGAAGGTGAGTTTCGTATTGAAAGTCGTTTCAAAGCATTTTACTGCTTCCTTGCTTTTTATAACTTCGAACCCTATGTTCGGGATCCTTTTCGTCGTCAGAAGGACTATTTCGGTTTTTTCTGTATCCAGGCTAAGACCGTGTTCATTCACCCGTCTTATAACCTAGTCCGCAGGAGTCAATATCGAGATCTTGGCAAAGATTCTCCCACTTCTGTTTTTTGCTCGTATTGATGGCCTTCTTGAGCTCGGATCTTTTGGTTCTTAATTCGGATAGAATATCTTCCATAGGCTCAGCGTGTCTTCTCCTTCCACTGGTGACTGTGCGTCTCATCTCCTCCGTCCACTAATAAACTGGGGCCCTGTTTTTGCCCCAGCATCACATGCAAGCTGTATTAGTTGCACCATGGCTTCAGCTTTTGTTTCTGCATCACCCTCAAGTTGGAGTAGAGCACCGTTTTCTTCTTCGATCACAGACGTGAGAAGCACTTCGTTGAGTCTATTGACGTTCCACCTCGGAACTCGTGTTGGATTCCAATTTGTAATTCGTTGGTCCTCTCGTAGATCGAAGATTATGTATTGATGGTCGCTGCCCGTATAGTTTTGGATGACACTCCAGTTCTCTATTCTTGCGGACGTCGATTCCGTTGCGAAGGTGACCTCTGGAATGGTTCCTCCGTATCCGAAAAGTGGGTGAGTTTCGTACGTTTAATAAATGAAGGCCGCATATCGTAGCCATCTGCAGTATTTGCTTCCTCTTCAGTCTGTGAAGATCCTGAAGTCTCATGATGCTGCCACTCGAACCTAGGGCACTATTCTGATACCGCCTTCGTTTATTTTCTCGGTTGTCAAGGGCCTAATCTGTAAAGCGTTCTGTTGTCGACAGACAAACTGCCTCCAATGTCCAGCGAAACCGAAACCTTTGTCATTTAGACATTCAGGACTCCAATCAAGTATTATACGTAATTGAAGACTGAAAGTCATTTGGATACAATGACCTGACCGTCGATGTGAACGTCGATGCTCTTCTGTGATCCAAAACACTGTCTAAACTACTGACAGACCCTCCAACGCCTATTCTCTCGTTATATTCAAATGTTTGTGTGGGTTAAGCTTACAACTAGCCAAAAACAAATTTTGTCGTTTATTGCGAATAATTGCTACAAACTTGCTGTGACCCAATAAAGCATTGTTCCAGGTTATGGGGTAAAATTCCACAGCCAAGCATGGACTTCCGATTGTAAATGAACACAACATTTGACCTTATACACTAAGACCAAGTAACAGAATGGAACTTTTCATTTTTACCTCATCTATCAACGCGCTATTGGTCATTAAGCGAACAAAGTTTTTATGAAACCACCTACCGTTGACGCAATTAAGGTCGGTCGTGCGCGTATTCCCATAAATTTAAGTCAATCGGTCACGTGCACTCTCAAGTGAGCGTTATACCGTCAAAGCGAAATGGAACTCATGTTTGAAATGTTTGTCGAAAAGCAGTGGTGTACGATTTTCCAGCTCCAGAAATTGCCACGAAATACTAATTGCTGAATGTACTGTGTTGTGAGTTGAGTCGATCCGTTTTTAACATAGCAAACTTCCTCCAGCTCTAGTTGGTAACTTTTAATAATACACACGGAGAAAAGGCGGACATTAGTCACTGTCTCTCCCCTTGACGGAACATTTCGTCGGTAGGATATTGTACTGCTGTGCTTATTACTAGTGTTAAGGCGATAAGCGGAAGGACTTCATTGCGTGGCGGGAGTATATTGTTTTTTTTTTTTTTGTACTTTTCTGATAACTTTCCTTGGTCCAATTTGATTTAGTTGGGGTAGTTGAAATTGTTCACTTTATTATTGTGTGCGAGTCTTTCAAGAGCCCAAGAGGGTGGTCCAACAACCCCACGCAATTTTATGGCTGCAATTATGTTGCAATGCGGTAATTAATTAGGGGTTTGTACGTTTTAGTCTTCTAAACGCTTTTGCGGTTGGAAAATGGAAATAAATTAAGAAAATTTAGAGAAATATTGTACAATCTGAGGAGTGAAGTGGAGTGGAGGAGTGTGACTTGGTTGTTAGTCATATTTTAAACGGAAGTTGGATTGTGCGTTGGGAAAATTGTGGAAAAGTCCTTAATAGGGGGGTCCTGGTGTCAGAGCCCACAATAATTTGCATTCATAGTGTAGATACGTATACTAGCGTTGCTTTGAAATATGACTGCGAAGCGGAAGGATAAAGGATCCTTTATTCTCCGAGTGAATTAATGATAGATTAGTTCCTACAACGCATTGGCTCTAGACAGAATCTTAATTTTAAGACTCGGTAGTCCGTATGCGTGGTACATAGTGACGCGACAATTTAATGACACACTTCTATCATAAATTACCATTCACTTACAAACTTCCCCAGCTACTCGTATCTCAATCGATCGCTAGCTGTCTCCTGTATAGCACTAGTCATTGAAAGCACACTCGAAGCTGGTTCGAAGTATTTTTCAACTAAAATCATCTGAGTGATGCGTAAGTGACTGATACATATGTACTAAGTCTCCTGCCGCAATCATGATCACCTGATGATCATAACATGCTTTCATTCACCATTGTGGGGGATATTCAATTTCTCGACACCTACGATTGTCTGTCCTTCAATAACATTTCTTTGTTTTGATCGGAAACCTTTTCCTTCTTCGGAGTTATCGATTTGCAGTACTTTGGTTTTGGTCTGAAATCTCAGATCTAATGACCAACTGTGTAAACATCTCGTTTTGCTAGCATTCCTCATCACACAAGTAGTTTCATTGTGGTGATAAAGCCTGACGCGTTAGAAATGGCATTTCTGATAGATTTCTTGAGAAGTTAAAGGACACTCGTCTGGTAAGGATTTTGTACGAGCATGTGCTTACAATAGCAATCTTCTGACGTCAAACTTTCTTCATATTATTTATGGCTGCTCAGGAAACTTGTTTCCATTTTATCTCATCTGCAAGGGGGTAATGAATCGAGTATATGTTGACTTCTTGGAACGTCTGTTGTTGTTATTGTTGTTAGGTGGAGATACAGTTCGGGGTGATACTGAGCCTCGAGCAGCCAGCCTCTTGAATTAGCGCGAACATTGGTTTTAAATGTTTGAAGGTTATTACGACTAGAAAATAAAGAGCCAGGCAGGCAATTTCATAAGTGTGTTGTACGGCTTAGGAACGAATCACGATACTTTAGAGTGCGTTCGTGTGTTTGAGGGTATACTGATAATCATTAATATCGAGACGAGAAGGTTTAAAGGGGTGGAATGCTAGTGGCGATTTCAATGGAGCACTGGTGGTGGAAATAGCGATAAAACAAAGTGAGACATGAGACATTCCGTTGCTGTTCGACGTTGTTCATTGTCTGAGTGATAGTAGTACCATCTATAAGTTTTATCACACAGTTCTGAATCCTATCTAGCAGGTGCACGCGACCAGATGTAAACCTTGTACTCCAACTTTATGCGGATTATTGCTTTATATATTGAGGCCAAATCAGAGGGGTAGAAGTATTTCTTACATCGTTTCAAGAAACCTAGACATTTCGCAGCGTTTTTGGCGACATCAAATATGTAGTCATCTCAACGTATGCTGTCACTGACGCACGTACCGAAAATGAAAAGTTTTTCGGCTTCGACGATGCAAGTGCCATTCATGGACAAAGGCTGGGTGTTTCAATTTCACTTTAAAGAGAGCAGACAGCATTGTGTTTTGGAAGCATTAAATTCTACTCGGTTAGTGGTACCCTAATTAGCTATGCTGTTAATATCAGAATTAAATAAATTTAGCCTAAATTACCGTTCCCGTTCTAGAGCTGGGGAACGTGAGCCAGTGAACGAATATGAAAAGCAGGGAAAGGATAGATTATCCTATTTCAAATGAGAATAGTGTCTGTGGTCATATTAGCAGCGGTATCCATTGCGTCAACGTCAGAATTTTCGCTTCGCAGCCTTGCTAAGCATCATCGGTGTTTGTGTTTTCTGTGTTTGTGATTATGAGTAGGAAATTCTGGGTTGACGTAGCTAACATACGCGGGCTAAGAAGTAATTACTTCTCTGCGTATGTCCACATCTGTAAATACAGAGAAACTGTTTTGGTACTTAGTGAAACACAGGTAGATCCCCTTCCACACCTTTCAGATCAATCTGATCTGAAGCTACCTGGCTACACACTAGGACCATTACAAACCGCGCCATTACAAATCACGATGTCGCCATTTACGTGAGTAGTGATGTAATAACGAGTTTGATGCGCTGTCTGACTCCATTCAAAGAATTGTATCCCTCTTTCCTCATACCAAAATCGTTATTACTCGCGAATTCAATATACACAATTCTGGGTGGCTCCGCCATTCTGGACAGAGAACACTCGAAAGAACCGTGTGGTGAGTTCATCGTTAAAAAAAAAAAAACTTGACGTAGCTTCTTAGTGAGCCCATGCAAATACTAGAGGTTGATAATTATACGGCCAACACCTTGGACTTGTTTTTAACATCTCACCCTGATAAGCACACTGTTGATGTGCTATCCCTTCTAGGCTAGCTAGCTAACACAGTTAGAGTTTCCTAATAGAACCGTATGACAATACGAGACAGCCAATTGGAGCAGACTTAACAGCTTCTTTGGGTATTGTAACTGGTCGTTATGTTTTCTCGATAACGAAGTGGATTCCATTGCTGTTATGATCACAGTCACTATTCTCTTTGTAATGAGATTCTTTATACTTCATCGAATGAAGAGTATTAAACCAAACGAAAGATGTGGTAAGACTGAAGCTGTAAAGAGGCTGTCAGGCTTAGAGAAATGTTTCATTTACAAAGACATTCCAGCTGTCAGCTCTTTGATCAAGGCCAATCTACTTGCTGCACATTTTGTGCCCAGTTCAATACTTCCTGATTGTGCTTGCACCGAATATTCAATGGGACGAATCAACTGCCGCACTCGTGTAGTAGCAAGGGTACTTAAAGATCTCAATATACATAAATCTGCTGGTCCAGACGGTATATCTCCCCTTGTTTTGAAGAGGTGTTCTTCCTCGCTGGGAAAACCACTGTGTGTAAGCCTTATCATCCATCTAACTCTTTAGGTCCCTTTCCTAGCAGATGGAAAAGAGCATTTGTCCAGCCCGTCTCTAAAAAAGGCGAATCTTTTTCTCATGAAATATCTCGAAATGCGAAAACTTCTCAATGACCGACAATATTGTTTTCGTAGTAACAGGTTCACTGGTGATTTGATGGCATGTCTCACCGAAAAGTGGAACGAAAGCGTAAATCAATCTGGCGACAGCAAGATCGGTGCACTTGATATTTCTAAAGCATATGACAGAGTTTAGCATCAGGCTCATTTGCTAAAATGCATGCTTTTAGAATCGATGGCTCTCTTTTTCAGTGAATTGGAAATTACCTTTCGAAACGTCCAATTCCAGTTGTTTTGGATGTTTTCAAGTCTGATATTCACAAAACAAAAGCTGGTGTGCCGCAGGGTTCCGTTCTGTGTCCGACACTCTTTAATTCTCATTAATGATTTCTTGTCTGCTACTTCTAATCCGATGTATTCCTTTGCTGATGACAGTAATCTCTGTTTTTCATATTCGTTTCCTGACTTACGTTCCTACACCTTGGCTGTAGAACAGGAACGGCAGCGTATGTTAAGCTCATTTAATTCCGATATTAACAGCATGACCAATTGGGAAACTATCAACAGAGTGGAATTCAATGCTTCCAAAACACAATGCTGTCTGTTGTCACTAAGCGAAATTGAAATTCCCAGATCAGGTGATATTGGATGCCATTAAGCTAACTGAGTGTTATGCGCAAGGGATCAGAAGGACTGGAAAACGTACAGAGGAATCTTAACCGGCTGGGAGCTGATAGGCTAGTATACAACCAACTCTAGTATAAATTATCGTGTGTTTACAATTAGATGGCTATCCAGTTGGATAGACAGATATTAAATCACCACTCAGAAAATCTACAGATTAGAATTGAGAATATTAAATTGTATATCCACAATGAACGTCAAAAATTGGTTTCGATTTTCGATTACTTAATTCGTAATTGGTGAATTTAAGAGCAATTTCGAGATATAGATTGTATGTATGACAGCAGTGTGGCAGGCCTTCGACAGTGAGCTTGCCAAGTTGTCGCTTCCGTCCGACTCAGCTTCATCATAGCTTCTTTTCCGAGATGGTGTACATCAACATCTTGCGCGAGGAATTTGTTGTGAAAGGTTCGATATTTGGTTCTACGAATAAGTCGGTAAAAAAAAGAGCTATTAACAGTTTAGGCGGTTTTATTGCAGAAAGTAAGGAAATCTATGCCAAAGAATTTAAGGCAGCTCGTTCGTTAGTTTGTTCCCCTAAAGACAATACAGCTTGGAAAGTTTTGTTGCAACCGCTTTTTAATATCTGAGTTAGTTGCTGGTAGTTGTGAGCCACAATGAAACAATTGTTGTTCTATCTAATTAAACACTTTGTTATTTAGAGAATTACCGAAATACAAAAGATGGGTAGTAACAGATTGTCGGAAAATCGACTGAGTCAAAATCAAGTTGTCATTTTCTGGCTATGGTGCTGCTGACTAGTGGGTAGTAAAAACATGACACAGATAAGTGATGCCACAGTAACTCCTCCTAAGTGTCTCGAATTTGAGGATGAGACACGAATTGAACTTTTTTCTTCACCGGATATGTTGGTGATTGATTTGATGTCCTGTTTATTGTTTGAAGATCTTGGTGGTTTTCAATGAAAGCAGGTTTCAAGCATTCAGTGCTGATAGTTGAATGGTTTCCATCGACGTTGACGATGAGGACATAATCTGACTGTCTTTCGATTATTTCGTATGGTCCGCGGTAAGGCTGCTCCAAAGGCTTCTTGACCTAGTCGACGCGTATGAAAAAATACGAACAGGTTTAAAGGCCCTTGCTCTGTTATGATATGCCGTGGGAGCTGAACATATAATACCTCTCTCATAAAAACGCGAAATTTCTCGATAAATATCTGTGGGTTAAGATTAAGTTCTTCATCAATAAATAGTTCACCTGGTACGCGAAGTGTCGTTCCATACAACATCTCAGCCGCACTTGCTTTTATATCTTCTTTTAAACTGTTGCGGAGAACTAGGAGAACTACAGGCAAAATGGCTGTCCAGTCACCAAAGCTGTGGAACATGAACGCTGACTTCAAGGATCTATGCCATCGTTCAATTATTCCATTAGACGCTGGATGGTAAGCGGTAGTTCGAGTACGATTGCATCCCAATAATTTGGTTAGCGAGTCGAAGAGTTTCGATTCGAACTGAGTGCCTCTGTCACTGGTTATAGTAAGGGGTGAAGAAGGCGAAGAAGGCGTCGGTGATGGTATGGGCGTTTGTTGTTTTTTGTTGCATCAGGAATTAAATTAATTAATGGTGCATGAATCTCGGCTGCATCTGGCATATTTAGGCGATAAAAGTTCCAAGCACCCAAAAATCTACGAAGATTTGCTATGGTTTTAGGCTTGGTATAGATACGGATGACTTCTGATTTTTCTGCAGGTGGTTTTATTTTATCTTTACTGAGGGAGTAACCAAGATAAACCACTACTTGCTGAACAAAAACGCATAAGTTGAGGTTTATTGACAAACCGTGTTCCTGAAGCTTGCGCAAAACTAACCGTAGATGTTCATCGTGCTCCTGCGCCGTAGCTGAAGCGATCAGAATATCGTCGATATATACTTGGCAGCGTTGCATAGGCCAAAAGTCATTACACTGAACTCGTTTAACCCGAATGGAGTTATAACGGCTGTTTTCGGTCGGTTCTCTGGTGCAACTAGTATTTGATAGTAGGCGCGAGACAGATCCAGAGTGGAAAATACCCTGCATCCGTAAAGTTGAAAAGTGAAATCGCGAAGGTGGGGAATTGGGTAGCGATCTGGAATGGTAATTTGGTTTAAGCGACGATAATCACCACATGCACGCCATTCGCCGTTTTTCTTCTTTACGAGGTGTAAAGAGCTGGCCCACTCGCTGTTAGAAGGTTCGCAAATATCCTGCTGCAACATGTTCTGGAATTCGATTTTAGCCGAATGTAACTTTTCACCTGACAAACACCGAGCTCTCTCTGCTTCCGGAAGGTCCCTTGTGATTATATGGTGTTGTACGCCGTGTGATGGTGATATACAACCGACTGGTCTCGTAATTTGTTCGAATTCCTTCAAGAGGTGAAAATATGGATGATCGGAGTTGATTGTTGAAACAGATGGTTGTTTTGAGTTTACTAACAACGCTTCTATATAAAGTTTCGTCTGAGAATCGAGCAATCTCTTACGACACAGATCGACGAGTAGTCGATATACAGCTCCGAGCATAGCACTTGTTACGTCAGCAACGATGAAGTTCCAAAAGAATGAACGTCTGAGACCAATGTTGATTGTGATTGCCTTTGAACCATATGTCTTAATCACAGAACCATTTGCTGCAAAGAAAGTTTTAACATCTGATTTTTTAATAATCAAATATCATCGCCAGTGTCGACCAAGAACTTTAGACCAGTTTTTGAATCTTTTAATTGAAGGCGAGCATTGGGTTGGCCGTCGAAAATGCTTTCCAGTTTTTTGACGAATGGTAGTGTGGTCGTATCTAGGTGTATTACATATCGATACTTTGTCACATCCGCTGTTATTCTTGCTAGATCAAATGCAGCTTCCACTTGCGCAAACAAGAGAGATGGATTTTCTTTCTAAAATGTGGGTAATTTTACCCCACGTGCTTGAAAAATCTCTTGCGTGGCGCTCTGATTTTCGCTTATTGCGTCTTTGTCTGCTCCAGCTGCATGTGTTTGCAAAATTAGAATTTTTTGTCAAAAGGAATTTTTGCATTTGAGTATCAAAGGGGTATACAATTTGTGAATTCCTGCGTCGGAGTCACTTAAGAGTCAATTAAACACTTTAACATTTAGAGAATTACCGAAATACAAAAGATGGGTAGTAACAGATTGACTGAATCAAAATCAAGCTGTCATTTTCTGGCGATGGCGCTGCTGACTAGTGGGAAGTGAAAACATGACACAAATAAGGGATGCCACACACGATTTTAAGTTAGTACCAACCTTCAAACGATAGGAGTCAAAATTTGATGATATCTCGACCATTAATCATCGAGATACTGGCGTTGTAGTGTCGCAACTTGTGATATTTTCAAAACCATAGAAAAAAACGAGTTCTGCACAGTGATAAAACACTGTTATTTGATTTAAAAAAATTCAAGAATGGCTTGAAAACTTTTATAATTAATTTGTTCCGTCGAAAGCAATCATTTGTCGCTGGTCTGTTGAATTCAAATGCGATCGTACAGACACAAATGATGCTGAATGCTCTGAACGCCCAAATGAGGTTGTAAGGACCCTCCTCTGTGACAAGTCAAATGTCTTACCAAGAGTCGTTACCGACGTTGACAAAGCAGCAACTGTTCTCAATCGTTATTCTGTACCAACGGACGAGTTTAGCTAGAACTCGACATGACTCTACCATATATGAATCGTCTGCGTAAATGCTGTTTTTTTCGGCCTTAAAGTCGACGAAAAGATGCTGGCTATCGATTTCGATTTCTTGAATTTTTTTCCCAGATCTACTGGAGTGCGAAGATTTTATCGATTTTGTCAGATTATTGACGAAGTGTTCATCTTGCAAACAGTGCTGCGATTCAATTCATCAGGCATACAGCTTTGAATATGTCGGCCGGTGAACCGTCAGGTCCAGTTGCTTTGACGGGTTTCAGCTAAGATATTGCTATCCCTACTTAAGATTGGTCAGGTGTGCGGAAATTTTGGATATTATCGTCTAAGCTGAATGGTCTATTCTGGATGATGGCGGCGTTATACATACAGTCTACAGAAAAAGTTTTTCCATATTCTCAACATTGACTGTGAGTCTAATCTCTACAGGCTTCTGTACAATTCTACTTGCCTTGACACGATCTTTTTACTTGTTGGTAAAATATCCTTACGTTATTCCTGTTGTACACACTCTTAATATCTTCGATCGCGCACTTCTCGTGCTCCTTTTTCTTCCTCTGGAGAAGCCGATGTTCTTCCCTTCTCTTCCGCTCGTAAAACTCTTGACGGTATTCTTCATCACCAGGGATTTATTTGTGGTGGTCGGGTGAAACCCAGTACATCATTTGCGGCGTCTCTGCCGTACTTGATGCTTTCGACATAGGAACTATCTAGAGATTTCGGGATACGCGTTCAACGAAGATTCTGGCGGTCTGTTGCGATTGCTGCTTTTCTTCTCACATCCGCTTTCGCACCTTGGCTTCAACATTGTGATGAATTAAGCCAATGTTGGCTTCCCGGAAATTTCGGACGTCCAGAATATTGAAGATATGCCTTACGTCTATCACAATGTGATCAATTTGATTTAGCTTTTCATCATTCTTCTTTCCTTCTCCTGGTGTCACAATCCTAGTTTAGTACGATTTTAACGTCATACTTAGGACATTGCTCATATGTAAGTCTTATCGAGGAGCTCGCAAAAACATTCTTTGATGGTGTCGTCTTTGTTTTTCGTAGGAGCATGGGTTTGCAGATTGTCATAAGACATAAAACTTCATGCCTTAGGCAGATTAAAACACGTCCCAATTAACGCGGATTTTTTCCGCTAGTATAGCAATCACCGTAGTAGGTATGACAGCTTTTCATCGTCTTTCTATCCGGTTAATCCTATCGCACTTCCTGGAAGTTGTTGATATCTGGTTCGCCTATACATGGCCTGTTAAGTTTTGGATCACTTCATGTACAGATCCTAAGGTTGTTGTCCTTTAAACAAAATCCGTTTTTAATCGAGGCCATTAGTTGGCTCTTCACATCTTTTTAATCTTTTCCATATAGGGCTGTGAGTCCTATGATGGCGTAGGCCAGCATAATGCTACTGCCATTTTAGCCTGCATGAATAAGGGTTTACTAATGCAGTTGCCGCGGTCCAACACTGGAAGATAAGGCAAGTATTATCCTACGAACTTGATTTTTGCGCTGCTGACCCAATCCAAGTTATAGGAAAATCAGCAATTCCCGATCAATCTCTTCGCAGGTCCCAGGTTTATCTACGACTTGCTGAATCTTAAAAAATTTGGGAATGTGGTACTCACAGCAACACTTTCCTATGCCTATCGTTGAAATCTTGCAACTCGCAACTTCTGGTACGGTTTGATCTGAAGCTCATTTTTCAGTTTGCGTCGAATGTTCCGGTCCGAACATGAAACGCTTTTGCCATCTTTCTTGAGCTCTGTCGCATATGCCGCTTAATTCTTTTCTTCACCATTTGCACCGTTACATGTCTAGTTGCAATACTTTTGCTACCACTTGTTCACTTTCAAATGTTGCAGCTAAGGTACCGACGATAACCGGTAATGATTTTCCGGCTTAATCAAGCGCATTCGCACTCTTACATTTGAAATCCATCATCGATAAAAGAAATCTCAAACGTGTCAGAAGAAAATCCTTTCACACGTTTAATAATGAAATGAGGGGTGAATATCTTTTAAAGCGGACGATGAGCTTAATTAAGATGACTGTACTGGCTTTTCACTTTTCTACCATTTTAGTCTGCTCCGGTTTGTCCGGTTTACCAATTGAGGTCATCCTCAGTTGAATGGAATTCATTGAAAAATAAATCTCGACAAATTCATTGCGATTCCATGAAGTGAATTATCCTTACAAACCACAAAAAGCACTTAATTCGTTCTATTTGTTTATTTGCATCGTAGACACTCATATATCACTTCACCTTCACAACCAAGTCAACCCCATCGACCGACCAGCAGCAAGGTTGCTCTCTTACAAATTTATAAATTCGCCTTTTCTCAAACAAAGAGGGTTGCTTCGCATACCGCTGGCATTCCCATGTGACGGTTCGACTAATAAGAACACCACTTAGAGCAAATAAAACTGTAATAAAATCACCCTGAAAAGCAAACACTCAGCAGGGGTTGCAATCGAGGACGAGCAATGCACAACACCACTCACTCGCTCACATACACATCCACGTATATATTCACCGCTTGGATTCGCTTATCCTTTTGCTACGGAGCCGCAAAGACTGTAAAACAATAAACTGAACCAAAAGCCAATCAAAAAGCCATTTCGGTGATTCGTTCAACAATAGAATCGTCGTTGTCGTTCCCACCACTACCATCATCATCATCACCATTATCATCGACCGGATGTTGGAAGAATTTCCTTTAGTCCCGCTCTTTGAATGCACTAAACTTAGTTGTAGAGTACTCGTAGATCCCTAGTCCAACTTCTCGGAGCTCTAGGAAATCACTCTTTATGGGTGGCAGACTGGCAGGCTTTTCGACCATAAGGACTCTATACGGGAACTTTGCTACTTGGGTGAGTTTTTTTTTTTTTTTTTTTTTTTTGCCTCAAGTGAGCAGCTAAAAGGAGCTGCAATGGCAGGAGGAATTGTAGCAACCCTTGTTGCAGGACTTACAATTGAAATTGAAAGTTAAATTGTTAAGAGTCCTTTAGGACTGAGAACGGCCCACTACTGTTTAAGGGTGACTTTGCATTTATGTGTAGCGAATCGAGAGCGGCTTCTTGTCGACAATTACATTGATTTCCACAATATGGGTTGGGTGGTGACTCTGTAGAGTGTAGACAGTTTCTAGGATTGCCGATTGTCGACTGTCGACGGTCGACGGTCGACTTTCGAGTACTGGGTGCGTCTGATGAGAAATTGAATTTTAAACTTCTCTAAATGGAAATTTTATGGAAAGCGATACAGAAGAAAAAAAAGTTTTGGTTTTCCATAAAAGGGGAAATGAGTTTGCATTTAAAAAATATTTTTCTTTTAAACTAACGCCGAAGGATATTTGAAGGGGTGGTTTTTTTCTTATGATTTCTTTGCTTCAAGGTTTCTTAAAAAAAAAAATAAATGACGTAGGCTTATGAAAGATTATGTAATGTCTTCGCCTCATCATCTAGATGGGCGACGGGACTGAAGTTCGCTAGAAATACTTCTGTCAATCTTGCTGTTGATTTTTTGAGTTTATTACTCGCTTTGTGGAATTTCCTGAAAGGTTTAACAAAGGTCGATCCATAAAGTCGTGTAGCTTTGTTCGCGGCACTAAAAGATATATTTATTGTACTTAGAGGCCAGTGATATTTCAGGAATTCGATCTACACGAAGGTGACAACATCGTTGTGATGTTAATTCTTACGTCTATGAGGCTGAGTGCTTTTTTGTAGACAACATAAAGGTTCTTCTTTTTCCACTGAAAAATCTTTCAACAGATACCTATAACTTTTAAACCATACTGTAGTTCTCTAACAATTACAGTGTGTTTGTTAGTTCGTCATATGGTTGGGTTAGGTTCGGTAAAAGTGTTTGTTGTAAAGACCAATCCACTTAGGCCTATTGGCCCATTTTAATGGCACAAGGATCTGTTTTGGAACCAATCTGATCTTATGACGAAGCGTAGGAGATTCTTTAGATCGTTTAAGTCATTGTAGAAGAAAGCTCCTTAGTAAAGTTTTCTTTTTTGGGAGAGCTGGGCATTATACATAGTGGGTGGAGGATTGACTCTTCTCCCTCCTCTGTATGGTTGGGTTCTACAAAAATCATTTGTAAAGATGCCAAGCCTTCTTTCTTGATTGCCTATAAGGCAGTATCCAGTGATGACACCTATGATAGCGCTGAGATATTTCCTATTTAAAAGGTTTAGAATCTTAGCACGATTCAGATCCAGCGTTATCCAAACCTATTTGGTCGCTAGACATGTTGGTCCGACAGTCCACCTACTGTCTTTCCTTTTATTAGCACCCAGCTTTAACATTAATTGCACGTAGCTATTGGTATATCGATGCTATCCTTTTTCGGTAGAATAGGTAGAGTGGTTCCAATTTTGGCGATTCGTCGGCTCTATAATTCCTTGGAATGTCTCTGTGGCCCGACATCCAACATAGGTCAAGGTTGAGACTGAGTTTAGGGACTTGATAGCGGCCTGACTATTGGAGATGCGGATATCACTTACAGATATACGTTTTACATCAGCTAGATCAAGTCTTCTTTAATTGCAAAAATCCAGCCTGGAACACGCTATAGTGATTTGGAACATAGTAGGAGAGGTTTAGATTAAGCTTATCTAAGAAAACATCGCCACCAACTCGGCTATTAGTCTTGAATATATCTGTATAGAAGTGGATTGACTTTTCATCCATGAAAGCATGTTCCTCCCAGAAGGATATAGAAGGTAGGCTAATATGAAAGTCTTTGTCAAACCTAAGTTCGAGTATAGTGTAATCGATGTTCTCTGGGAGGATTCCTTGTATATGTATTAAGGATATTAGCGTAACCAAATAAACTATTTGTCCACTGTTTAGTCGCTTTAAGGAGAATATCTGCGGTCGCAGCTACTTGTATGCTGAAGATATCAAGGGGTGTCAAAGAAGATTATTCAGTGCCACCGAGGGAGTAGATGGTAGGGCTCCGCTTATCAATAGATATGCTGTTCTTTAGATTCTGCTTAGTTAGCTGCAGTTAACTGCATTTTCTAAGGCAATCCACCAGACAACAACCCCGTAGGTGAGAATCGCTTTTATGACCGAGATGTACAGCCAGAGTGTTATGCGAACTTGAAGGCTCCATTTGTTCCCAATGGCTTTTTTGCAAAAGAATAAAGCTACTTACTTGACTCTTTCTTTCCTGTCAAAAATGCGACCCAGATATTTTGCTATATCGGAGAGGACTAGACTGGTACCCTTGATTGAGGCAGTGTCTATGATTGGAATTTTATATTTCCTGGAAAAGAGGACAAGATCAGTTTTATGGGGAGCTTACTCCCAATCCACATCGATTCGCATAACGGGTTAATTTGTTAAGATTTAGCTGAAAGATTTCTTTAATGGTATTAAGATGCTTATCCCAGATGGTTATAGCAACGTCGTCCGCATAGGCAATCACCCTGCTACTACCCGTTTCCAGGTATATCAACAGTTCATTAGGAAAGAGGAGAAAGGATACCGCCTTTCGACGTACCTCTGCTGATACATCTTTTAACAGAAGTCTCACCCAGTTTAGAGCTGATTATCCTGCTATTTAGCATAAGACTGATCAACTCCCCAAGTGAGTCGTCTACCTGCAGATTTGACAGCGCAGTCGTGATTGTGGATGTGTTTACTTTGTTAAAGGGTCCTTCTGTGTCCAGGAAAACGACCATTGTGTACTCTCTATATTGTAGGGATCATTCGATGTGGCTAGTCAGCGAATGCGGAGCCGTTTACGCTGACTTTCCTTTACAGTAGGCATGGTGAGCCGTTGACAAATGTCTTGGATCAATTATAGCTCGAATATGGATATCAATCAGTCGTTCCAGAGTTTTCAGAAGGAAAGATGATAGACTTACAAGTCTGTGGTCCTTTGGGACAACATGAAAGCATTTTTCGCTTTTGGGAATCGAAACTACATTGACTTTTCTCCATGACAGTGGAATGTGGATCAATTCTACACAGCTCCTCACAATATTCTCTAGGGTAGGCAGGATAATATCTGAGAACCTTTGTAGCTCGGCAGGTATTATACCGTACGGACCATCACACATATGTACGGTTTGAAACTATGCAGCGCCGAATCATTTTGTCTCTTGTTATCTCTTAGTTAGTTGCAGACGATATTAAATGTTGGTTTCCACTAGAATTTTACCTCCTCCAATGCGCAGTAGTTTTATTTAAGCTGCATATCGTTTTTGCAACCTACAACACGTACCACTTTGTTTAACAATTTTTTAGAATACCTGTTAAAAATGATATATACAGCTCACGAAACATCTTTGGTGCTCTTTACTCGGTATGGCCTTCAGTGCGCTCAGTGACTTTTCCATTATCTCATCATCATTTTAATTCATGAAAACAGTGAGTATCACCTTATTTTTTTTACTGAAAACGACAAGGCTTCTTTGATCTTGGCTTATTTGGCCATTCTCCTGCGTAATGTGTGGTTTCCATGTCGTACTCTTAAACCCACATCTCGTCACCAGTAATGATAAGTTTGTTGAGTATTTGGTCAGGATCAACATCGAAAAGCAAGTCTTTTGCGATGTTCACACGGAATTTCAATTCCTTCGGCACCATATTTGCAGCGACCCGTCTCAAGCCCGAATACGACCTTTTGGTCTTTGTCCGTCTACTATGTGGAAAGTTTTGCAAAGGATCTCGACCCACGACTGATGAGGTCCAGCTGGTCCATGTAGTAAAGTCACGAGACCGTTAATGAACAAACTTCTTTTGAACAAGCAAAATTGCGACTCAATATAATCGGTGGCATAATCGGCTCTTTTTTTTCAAAAATTAGACCGGTGCTCGCATAGCAGTCAATGGCCAACATTACTGGACAATTTTCATGCATAACGCTCAAATAATATTCCCGTTTGTTCCGGCGGAAGGATTTCATTGCAAAATACCACGATAATCGAAGAAAAATGTTAACGTGACCTTGATTTTCGAACGATTTTGCCGCGATATTGATGATTTCGATGGACGTCCAGAGCGATCTTTGCCTTCAACGCTTTCTCTGCCTTCTTTGAATTGTTTATACCACTGGTAAACATTTTTTTGTGACAAACCTTGGTAACCGAAGGCTTCTGCAGCAAGAATTTCATTCTGCCAAAAAAATTAATGCAATTCCTTTGCTCAATAAAATCTGAAATTGTACAAATCACTTTTTCGTGCCTCTGCTCGTATTGTGGCCGTTTTTCGCGCAGTACTCAGCTCAACCGCATCAATTGATTGAAGTCGATACCGTTCCCAAGAAATGGTTTCGTCGGCCTCGTCTCACAGCATAACCTTCGCAGCATGAATATGCGGCCAAGCTGACGACGTAAAAGCATGACCGGGCAGTCCCCATGACTTTCTTCTCTTTGAGTTGCTGTAATGAATCCATTTTTCATCACCCGTCACGAAACGATGAAGAGAACAGTTCCTTTTTTGCCGCTAAAGCAGTTGTTCCTAATGCTGAAGCAAGTTCTTCTTGCATTTGCTACGGATCCTCATCAAGCAATGCTTCCACTTCAGTGTCTTCGAATGATTTTGGCCTTCTTTCACGCGGACGATCGTCAACATCGAAATCACCGTATTTGAAGCGACGGAACCAATCACGGCGTGTTGTTTCACTTAGAGCAGCATATCCGTACATTTTTTGGAGCTCTCGATGCGCTTCAGCCGTCGTTTTCTTCGAATGAATTAGAAAAATCAATACTTCCCGTAAATGACGATTATTTGGCACAAGATCAGACATTTTCACAAAACCAAAAGTACATCCAAAACAAAGTCACTAATGTGTCAAAGCGGTTTGCTTACGATTTGTCTAAGCTTGGTGCATGAAGCTTTCTATTAACAAACAGAGAGCGAGAGTTGCGCAGAGAATAGCTACTTTTTGATTTCTCTAAAAAACACAGTTTTAACTCTCTTAGGTCTACCTGTAATAAATCAAAAAGGCATTCGGCAGTAACAGCGTAAAATCGTGAAAAGTGAGTTTTATGGATTGCTGGCACAGTTACGAAGTATTCAGACTTAACGTGTAAATTGTAATCCTCTTGAATTCGAAAAGCAAGATATTCTAAACTCAAAAAAAAAATTTGTCAAGATCTTGTAGCTTAAGGGCAAAACACCAAGATATCTGAACGGTTCACAACTGGGGGTTCTACGATTTTTGCACTTTATTCTTATTGCAAGTGGTAGTGTATTGGCTTAGGGTTGAACGGTTCGGAGTTCAATGCCCGAAAGGTATTCTTTTTTTAAGGCAACTAAATTCTCGTGAGATGATTGGTTGCCTTAAATACAACAAGTCAATTTACACTAATAATTTAGACTCTCCATTAAATGTTGGATGCCACCCAAGAAGCGAAATAACCATTGAACCCAAATATCGTTTTCTCTCTTTCGATCCCCTCTCTCTATATCTCTTTATCCAATTTTCCAAACAACTTAACTCGTGGTCCGGCATTTTAAGAGAAGTATTACTTTCTTGACTGTTAAGTACTTTAAAAAAAAAAGGAAAAAAAAGCTGTCAAAATTACCAATAACATCCAGCTGTCAAAATATTTCATCATGCATCGTTTTACGCTTGCCGAACGTGCGGAAATAAATAAAAAATATCGAAATTTCTACTCAGTTGTACCAGGTGTGAGTGTGAAGTGAGCGTCAAGATACAAATGTCTCGGTAGGGGACATTTATTGTGAACGGGCTTTAATTTTTTATTTTTTTTTTTTTTTGTTTGGTTGCTATGACACCTGTCAAACATATTTAGTATACATTAAGTCATTGAGCAAACAACATCATATTTTTTCATCATGTTATGAATGTCGAATTTTGTACCAGAAAATTATGACTTGCGGAAAGCATTAATTTTTTGTTTTCATTTGAAGAAAACTGCTGCAGAGTCGCATCGGATGCTTGTCGAAGCATATGGTGATCATACTCTATCAGAAGCAACATGCAAAAGCTGGGTTCAACGGTTCAGAGATAACGATTTTGATGTGAGAAATGAAGAACGTGGAAGACCACAAAAAAAGTTTAAAGACGCCGAATTGCAAACAATATTGGATGAAGATGACACTTTGAGTCAGAAACAAATGGCAGAAATGTTAAATGTTGCACAACAAACAATTTCTGACCGTTTGAAAGCTATGGGAAAGATCTAAAATGGGTGCCACATGAATTGAATGAAAGACAGATGAAAAACCGAAAAACCACTTGAAATTTTGCTTCAAAGACACAAAAAAAATCAGTTTTACATCGAATTGTTGCTGGCACTGAAAAATGGATTTATTTTCAGAATCCTAAACGAAAAAATCATGGGTTAATCCGGGATAACCACCAACTTCGACTGCATAACCAGATTGTACCACGAGCTCCTAAAACCTGGTGAAACCGTTAATACAGATCGCTACCGACAACAAATGAACAATTTGAACCACGCATTGATCGAAAAACGACCAGTATGTGCCAGAAGACACGGCAAGGTAATTTTGCTCCATGACAATACACCTGCACATAAAGCAAAACTGGTTCAGGATACAACCAAAGCACTTGTCTGGGAGCTGCTACTCGACCCGCCGTATTCACCAGACTAGGCTCCTTCCGACTACCATTTGTTCTCATCGATGGGACATGCATTAGCTGAGCAGCACTTCGAATCCTACGAGGAAGTCGAAAATTGGGTGACTTTTTGGTTTGCTTCAAAAGACGAACAGTTTTATTGGCGTGGAATCCATAAATTGCCTTCAAGATGGGAAAAGTGTGTAGCTAGTAATGGCCAATACTTTGAATAAAATGTTTTTTACTTTCGCATTAAAAAATAGTGTTTTATTTTCACAAAAAAAAAAAAAACAAACAAAAACAAAAATACTTCTCACTTCATACCGGTATACCTGGTAAATACTTCTAAAAATAGTTTTAGAACACCGAAAATTAAAACTGCGGGATATAAGTGATACTTAAGGAATCTCAACTAAACGGGTGTTCTATATTGTTCCGCGTTTATTAACCGAAAAACACAATTCAATCGGGTTACAATTTCTAGAGGTAATCTGGCGTTATTTCCAAGGAATATGAACTCCGTTTGGAGTACTTAACCACCCATCTTATTTGCCTGATTTGGCACCATCAGACTTACCGGTTTTACTAATTTAAAAAAACACTTGACTGGTTAAAAATCACCGAAGATGTGATATAAATCTTGTGCAATGAAATATATGAAATCGTAATTTCTCAAGAAAAAAATCAAAGGCAAATGAGGGATCCTGGGCATCGTAAACCCAAAAAATTAAAATTAAGTGTTTTATACTTAGTTTGTGTAACTCTGGGCATGATACAATCAAGTTGAATGCTGGTTAAATTATAGTCACTTATTTCCAAGGCAAAGACTAAGGTTTTATATTTGACATAGTTGCTTCTATGAAGCCCTATAAATACGTGATCCAAACAAGAAGCTAAACGTACCAACATGGAATCGAAATCAAATGAGTATAAGATCTAGAAAAAATTATCGGCGTCAGCTGAATCAACCAAAATGTTTATATATAAATCACCAATAACAATTATGTTTTTACCAGTTTGTGCTTCCAGAAATCCTGAAAATTCGTCTAAAAAGGCATTAACTGCACTCCTGTGCAATCTAGCATACATGCATTTTTTTTTCTGTCGGAACAGAGTACTTAGACAGAGAACTAGTCCATTGTACTCTTTGTAAGTTCCTTTTAAAGAAGGATGAGTAAGCGCTTCAGTGATAAGGCGCCTACAGTCCCAGCACCCATAATGTCAGCGCTAAGTATCTGCAGCCAAATGCCAGCACAAGCCCGACATTCACAGAGATAGTGCTCTGCGGTGTCGTCATCACTTTCATAGCAGGCATCGCAGGATATTGTGTCAGTTATGTCTAGCACATTTAAGTGTTTAGCAAAACCGTAATGCGTCAGTAAGCAACCTGCACTCTTTCCTGCTGAAGGACAGCAGAAAAGCTGACTTCCTAGAGACATCGGGAAGCATTCGTTAAGTCTGCCTGCAACCTGGTAAGTTATGCCATCTGCAGTTGTGTTCATATGAGTATCAACTGTCAATGGTACTCTTGCCTGGCAAGTTCATCGGCGCTTGTGACCTGGGAGTCAGGCAAGTCACTGAATTTAGCCTTCCAACTGCGTTCAGTGATCGCTGGCACTCTTGAACTAGCTTGCAAGTCGTAAGAGGGTTTATCAAGGCTCTAATCGCAGCTTTGCTGTCGTTACTGATGTAAAGTGCGTAAACCTCCACTTGGATGCAATCTTTTCTATTATGAAGTTATCGTCTTCCAGAGAGACCCCAACGCCACATCTTTTATTGGTTTCGGAGCCGTACGTAAAGACCCGATTGCATTTCTTTCCTGGCACACATTATGCCCGAAACAAGTCTTGGCCACAGGCAAAGTCGATTTCATATTTTTTCCGCAACAGGAGATGCGCTTTGGAGCCATTTCCATAAGGTCAGAATCATAAGACAGATGGCGAGCAAGGTCAATAAAGCCTCAGTGCGTGTTGTACCGAAGACCACTTCTTTTTATACGGATGATGGCTTTGAGAGTGTAGCTCATGATATGAATATCAAGGAAAGGGAGATTAATTAATGTCTAGAGCGGAGCCAGGAGTGCTGGGAAAAGCCCCCATGCATATGAGACAAACCGTTCTTTGGATAATGGCAGAAGCAGCAACACGTGTTTTCGCGATAGCTTATTCCACTAGATAACCGACCCTTAATTGACCTTATCTTAGTCCTTTAGATCCAAAGGAGCCTTCTCGGTGATAGGCCCCATGTTCTGCGATAGCTTTTCTGCACTGCCAGAAGGCCGATTGCGCATTGGAGGCTTTCGACGTAAAATGTTTACTCCAGAGAAGTTTGTTATCCAGGATGACACCCAAATACTTAGCTTTTTTGTAGAATTGGATGGTGATGCTTTTAAGCACTTGATGAGTCAGACCAGGCAACTTCTTTCTTCTCGTAAGGAGAACAACCTCAGTTTTGAGAAAGTTGACTGAAAGCCAATTACTAATGCACAAGTTGTCAATCACGATTTAACAAATAGTACAGCTACATCATCCGAGTATGCTTGAGCATAGAGTCGACCATCGTTCACCATAGTGGAGATAGAACGCCACCTTTCGAGTAACCCCTGTTTACCACTGTAACCACATATTGGCTGCGGCCAGCATCCGCAATCAATGTCCTATTCACCAGCATTGCTTTTATCCACAAAACTAGTAATTCGTCTACCCCGTGTTGTCTGGCCGAGTTACACATGTCGTCAAAAGTTGCGTTGTCGAAATAACCCTCAACGTTGATGAAAATACCCAAGGCGTATTCTTTCTTGTCCTTCCTTCAATTCTGCCTACCAGAGTCTGAAGCGCACTCTCGCAGAATCTTCCGCGTTGGAAGGCGTGGAAGTCAGAAGGATGTCAGACTTATAGGTCTGAAACTCTTGGCGAGCGAGTAGTCCTCCTTTCCGATTTTCGGTATAAAAGAAACTCACTGTTCGCCAGGGTTCCGGTATGTATGCCAGTGTTAAGCTAGCAGTGGAAATTCTTTCACAGTTGCCAGCAGCTGGTCTATACCTTTGTGACATAACTGGGTAAATACCATCGGTGACAGGTGACTTGAAGCCATCAAAGGAAACAACAGAATATTTAATGGCCTCATCCGTCACCACAACTGATGAGATATACCAGCTACGGCGTGTTATGTTTTCCAGATCACTATCAGCTTTGTTGATAGGAGCTAGTTTTGAGCTAATTCCAATTAGGTTAACTGGGAAGTGTCTGCTTTCGACTCAGTATAGGTATCGTCAGATTTTCTGAGTGGTTCCAGTTTGGTTGATCTTCCTCTTTTGAGAACTTTGACCAGCCTACTGGTTTCACCGATAGTTTCGAACTTTTCGCAATAAACTTTGTAAGAAGCGCTCTTCGAAATCCGAATAAGCCCCTTAAAATTCTTTTGCTTAGATCTGTAAAGATTCCAATCTTCTTTCAAATTAGTCGTATAGTAAGTGAACTGTTTAGAGGTTTTCTTGATTATTAACGAATACGCTACAGGTCTGCGTTCCCCCAAGGAACGCACGATCTGCAGGATTGGACATACCATTTCGGAACACTCGGTTAGGGTGCCGTGAACAGCTTCCTCAAGCTTTTGTTTTATCCTGAGCTTCGGGGTAGCACTATTGTACTTGTCAAGCTCATTCTTACATCGTGTCCTGTTATTTCTTCGACAAAGTCGAGACATGGAGATCTCCAATAGTACTTTTCAGCCAGTAATCTCCTTAGATACCTGTTGGATAAAGTTAAGTCGATTACGTGCTATCTTACTCTCGTAACAAAAGTTGGCTGAGAGCCGACATTGTTGATAGACAGGTCAGACGATAGTGTGAAATCCAGGAGATGATTACCTCTCATCTTGCATTTGCTACTGCCACAAAAAGTGTTCTCAGTATTAGTATCGCAGCATATAAGTCCCATCTTTCGGGAAACACAACATTTAATGAGTTCTACTACCGCCTCTGGTGGTGGCGGCGGCGGCAGTAACGAATCATAGGGAAAAAAAGCAACCGCAACCACGAATTTGTGCCATTCTCCGTTCGTTTCATAGCTTATAGTATATCTGCAGGAACTAAATTTCGGTAACAAAATTGCACAAGCTTAGGTAGTTTGAGTGAGTTCGGTACATAGAGACAAGGTCTCGATCTTTCCGATCGCTCGTTATAAAGTGGTGCGAAACCCCTTATACATCCGAAACCACAGATGTGTTTATTCCACACCCATGGTTCCTGAAAAGATATTATGTGGGCTTTTGTATTCAACACCGTTGGTGTTGTTGTTACCGACACCACCATTGTTGTTGCATGGTGAGATGTTGTTGCATTGAGATTTTGCTGAGCACTTTTGTTCAGTATAAAAATGATCAAGTATCCTGCGACGCTTGCTCAGATATTGATGGCGACACCGCGGTGCACTTCATTTGTAAATGTCCGGCTTACGCTTGCATCAAGTACTCGGCGTTGACGTAGTGGGTTCCGACACTGTAGGCAGTTTTTTACTGCAGCGTTTACTCGTTCTTTGAAAAATGAGAAATTACATTGAAGTGAACTTACAAGGAGTACAATTGACTAGTTCTTTGGCTGTCCCGACAGAAAAAAAAAAAACAAAAACATGCTGTCTATTGCATTCTGGAGATTTTTCACTCAAAGATGCCTAACGTTCTCATAGAACAACTGAAGTTGATGATGACCAAATCAAACTTATGACTGTGGGAGAGATCGCAGACAGGTTGAATGCATCACACATAAGAATTGAAAATCACTTAAAACGTCTTGGGCTCGTAAAAAAGCCCAAGTTCCGCATGAATTGAAAGAGATTCATTTAGCACAATGAGCCAATATTTGCGCTATACATTTCAAATGCAATGAAATGTTGGAAACGAATCATCACTGGTGATGAAAAATGGATCGTCTGCAGCATCAATTGAAAACGATCAATTCGGATTTTTACTGTCAGTATTTAATGAATTAGGAAATTAATTGGAAAGGCAATCGAAGAAAAACGTAAGTCGTAAGGGAATAGTGTTTCACCATGATAACGCTAAACCATTCACATCTTTGGTAACTCGTGGAAAATTGTAGAACCTTAATTGAGAATGATGTCACATCCACCAAACAGCTCCGGCCTATTTTCACCTGTTTCGAAGTTGGCAAAACTCCTGAATGCTAAATCTTTCACCAATGACGATGATCTGAAATCACACGAAAACATAAAGTAAATATAAGTGATTAAAATTTATTGTTTGTATAAACAAAAAGTCTCCTGGCCTATTTGGTGCAATATTTCTGAATACGGTATTCAGGGAAAAGTAGGTCTCGTTATAGCGTGAACAAGATCAGGAGATGCCTTAACTGTAGAAAGGCAATAGGTAGTATGAATATATAAAAAGTATCTGCAGTTTTTTTGGTACATTTTAGAAAAAAAAAATTTTATTTGTTCAAAATCAATTTCAATCAAGTACATACTGGCCATTACTATTTTTTAACTTTTGCCATTTCCTGGTAGCCTCATAATTCTATCGTTGTAGAACTTCTGTGGTCTATCAGCGAAAAACTTGGCAAGTGATCTCCAGCGGCTCTTCGGTCGGCCAACTTTTTACCATCAAGTAAAGATCGAAATGATAATCAGAGGGTGCAAGATCTATACAGTGGATACATCAAAACTTCCCAAACAAGCTCTAAATTTTTTCCGGGTCATCAAAGATATGTGTGGCCTAGCATTGCAATAATTGAAGACAACTCCCTTTCTGTTAGCCAATTCGAGTTGCGCACAACAGAGGTTGAATTGACCATTTCGCCACGTTTTAGTAGATCATAATAGACACTTCCTTTCCAAACCCACCAAACACTCAACATTACCTTGTTTGCCATCAATTCAGGCTTTGAAGTCGTTTGTGGTCGGTCACCGGCCTTCTCGTATTTAATCCATTTTGCATCGCCCGTAATGAATCGCTTCAAAAATGATCCCATTTCGTTACGTTTCAGCAGTGTTTCACTGATGGTTATTCGGTCAGTTAAATTTCTTTGCGTTAAACCATGTGGCATCCAAACATCGAGCTTTTTTGAGTAGCCTGCTCGTTTTATATGATTTCAAACTGTCATACGGTTGATGTTTAGTGCCTCCACTATCTCCAGACAGCTTCCGTTCCGGTCTTGCTTCATCAGTTGCAAAATTTCATCGACTTTTTCAGTGACAGGCCGACCAGTGTGAGGTGCATCTTTTACTTCGAAACTTCCGGAACGAAATCGAACAAACCACTCCTAGGTCCGGCATTCACTATATATATATATATAATATATTCCCCTTTTAGGTCTGCAAAATACTTCTCCGTGGCTTCGATGATTTCCTCGCGTGAGCTGAATTTTTTATTGATGAGCCATCTTTTGAGGTTTGGAAAGAGATAATATTCTGAGGGAGCCAAATCGGGCGAATACAGTGGATGCGACAGCAATTTTAGCCGTAAGTCATTGATTTTACCCGTGGTTGCGATGCTCTTGTACGCCGGTTCATTGTCTTGCAAAAACAAAATTTTTTTTCGCTTCATGTGAGGCCGTTTTGCAGCGATTTCGCCCTTCAATCGCTCCAATAATGCACAGTAATACTCGCTGTTGATGGTTTTCTCCTTTTTCGAGGTAGTCCACGAAGAGTATGCCATGACAATCCCAGTACCTTCACCATTTCATGTATTTTCTTTTGACATTGTCCTCTGTAACCGCTAGTGGAGTTGCGGCCACCACTAAACTCTCGAAACCAATATTTGACGGTGTTATCTTACTGAGCATTAGCCCCGTAATATTTATCCAACTTTTCTTTTGTTTCGTTCGCCGTTTTGCCCCTCAAAAAATAATGTTTTATTAGAGAACGAAAATCGTTTTTATCCATACTCGACATGGCTCCAAAAACGTCAACAATAATCAGCTGTCAAAACAAAACTAAAGACAGTATCGCAGTGAAATTAAAATATGAACGGACTTCAAGAAATGGATTTAAATTTGCAACAACGAACTTGTGTAGGGTTTTGCAATAGGGACTTGACAACTTTGAATTTAATTTGTGAACGCACTCTTTCACTAACCATCAAACTGTCACTGTCAATTTATTCAGTAAACTCAACATTTTCATGTATAGTAGAGCAACGTCTGTAAATTATAAAAATTTTCTACAGATATTCGGAGTCGGTGACTGCAACTTTAAGAGCGTTAACTCCAATTTTCGGCCGTAATTCTCGCAATAGTAGACAGGCAATAACAAGTTTAGTGCAAAAATTTGAGTCTACATATTCGCTGTGTAATGTTGCCGTGTCTGTGAGACAACGGGTTGTTCGAAGTGTCAAAAATATCGCTGCCGTTCAGACGTCAATAGCAAACGATCCAAATCAGTCAATTCCACGGTGTTCTCAAGAATTGGGCATCGCTCAAATCACATTATGGCGTATTTTGCGTAAGGATCTTGGTTTACACCCATACAAGATGAAGCTGATTCAAGAATTGAAGCCGATGGACCATTTGAAGCGACGTATGTTCTCCGATTGGGTTTTGGAGAAGATGCGCCAAGATGATGAATTTCAGAATTTCATCGCAAAATCATCTTCAGTGACGAAGCTCATTTTTGGCTCAATGGGTTCGTCAATAAGCAAAATATGTGTTATTGGTCGGGTGAAAACCCACATGTGCTTCATGAATCACAACTTCATCCACAAAAAATAACTGTTTGGTGCGGTTTGCAAGCCGGAGGCGTTATGGGGACATATTTTTTCGTCGATGATAACGATCGTCACGTTACTGTGAATGGTCAGCGTTATCGCGCCATCATCATGAACGAAGTGGCAGACCATTGACATCGAAAACCAATGAAAGCATTGATGAAATAAAAGAAATGTTGGTTAATAACCGCAAATTAACCATCAGAGAGATAGCGTAGGACTTAAACATTGCCTATGGATCCGTCCAAAACATTTAGGTTATTGTTGGAGCAAAGTTGGTGCCAATTTCTTGCAAAAAAGAGACCGCGTTGACATCGCAAAAGAGATGATTTGCGAGGCTGAATCCGATCCCACATTCATCAAAAGGATCATTATTGGAAACGAGACGTGGGTTTATGAAAACGACACGCAATACAGACATCAGGCAAGTGAATGGCGTTCACCAAATGAGCCGAGACCAAAAAAACCACGTCTTTTTAATCAAAAAAGAAGGCAATGCTCACAGTTTTCATGGATTACAACGGTGTAGTGCATCATGATTTTTTTGCAGAAGACCATGTAGTAAACAAAGAGTATTATTTGGGCGTTATGAGACGTTTGCGTGAAGTAGTTCGCCGAAAGAGATCAGAATTGTGGGCAGAAAACTCGCAGATTTTGCACCATGATAACGCATTGTCGCATAGTGAAATCATTATTCGTAATATTTTGACGAAAAATGCAACAAATACCATCTTACAGTCACTGAATTCACCTGATTTATCTCCCTGTGACTTTTTTTTGTTCAACTGAGTTAAAAAACCACTACGGGGAACGCGTTTCAGCAGCCTAGAGGAAGTAATGGAAAAATCGCAGAAAGCACTGATGGACATACCGAAAACCGAATATAAAAAATGTTTCGAGGATTGGATCAAGTGCTGGCATAAGTGTGTTGCAATATATGTAGATTTAGATGAATAAACTTGTATTTTTAATTTTCTGAATAAATTCCGGGTGGTAAATGGACACCAACACCATCCAGTGACAAAAAAATCGCGGAGACTTTTTATATGACCCAACACTATGAATATGTTAAAGACAAGAAAGAAAGTGGAGTGTGATGGGCTTAAGTTATATTCCGTATGACGGATTTTTAATAAATATATTTTCCAATAATATAGTCATATTATGCGTTGAAACCCAGAGTTTACTTCTATTCCAAGAAAACATAGGACTGCGACCCTGTTATTGCCTCTACGTAATTGTCCATTTTTGTCAAAGATTACAACACATCACACATATTATCGCTGACTTACTATACAATATCCAATTAGTCATTTCTACTTTAAAATAACAATTGCCCATAAATATCCACGACAACCAAACCCAGTTATTCGTGTTTTAATTCACATTAACCCACTCTTATACCAAATCAAGAATGTGTACACCCCAATCCAACCCTTTTTTTTTCCTTGAAATTATCAAAAAATGAGAACACAAAACGAATTTGTAATTATGGGCGACCAACCTGTCATCGCTGCATTAATATTACGGAACAATTCTTCAGCCCCTTTGATTTCCTTCGTTATCATCCCCCTGAAAAGAAAAGGAAAAAACAAAAACGAAATTCCAAAATAAATATCATTTCCAGAAATCAAATGGACTCTTAGAGGACGACACGAAAAAACAAAAAACCAACTCTTTTAACCGAAAAACTTTTCTCACCCCTTTGATCCCGTTTTCCGTTATTTTTTTCCCATTTACTTCGGTTTTTGTTTTTTTTGTGTTCTCTTTTTTTTCGAAAGCCATCCGTCTGTTGGCAACAACAACTGTCTAATTAACTTTGGGGGCTAATATTACAGTTTTTACCGCCTCACGCAATCGAAATTAACTTCCAATGTACAGTAAGAGAAAACGAGCAATTGCTACAGCCACCTCTTGACAAATGCGAGGACACGAGTGTATCGCAGTCCTTGGACAAAGACTAAAGGACCAACCTGCGAGGATACTTGATAGCAACAAACTAAAGGGTCCACGCACATCAACGAATGATGATAAAATATAAAGTTCAAAATTGACTTTTGCTTTTACGAAAATGCCAAACCAAATAACAAAAACAAAAGCAAAAAAAGAAAAACAGAAAAACAAAAAAGTCTCGAAGGAGAGCACCGAAAGGACACTCGGAGAAAAGTTTCATTAATTAGGTTCTTCTGACCGAGCGGTAAAAGTGTAATTACTTATGTTGGTTGGAGGTGTTGCTGGTGCTACTGATCATCACTATAATCATCATCATCACCTAGGGACGTCGCGATTCCTTTTACTTTGTGTCCTAAAGTTAGCGGCCTCTGTTGTTTTTATTTATTTTATTTTTTTTTTCTTTCGCCGAAGCAAAAGTCAACGCCAAATCAACTCAAACTTAACTCACAGATGTATATCTGGAATTACGGCGTTAAATATTTACGAGGTAATATTCTGTAATAACATCGAGCGGTTCCTATTTTCCGTTTAACCGAAACAAGGACTATTTTAGTTGGTCTGGCCTATAGTTGTAGTGGCCTATTAATATCGCATCAAACTAACTAAAGTCCTGTTTAGGACTTACAACGCACCGCTAAGTGGTACTGCTAATGAGTTTACGAGTACTTCAACCGCGCTGCCTTGTTCAAATGTAATTATCTGGGGAGGGCGAACTATCGGTAAATGCACGACATTACAGGATAGTGATTATTTTAATAACACTAAAGTGCTACAGACCACAAGGATTGCATTGATCGAAATTGAATTAATGCCTGGAAGAGGGGAACGGTTTATAGGCGGAGTGGTAAAATTAATAAAATCATCGACAAATGTGTTGATTTAAAGTTAAAAGGTTGTTTGGAGGCGTTTTGGATTGAAGTGGGTGAGTAAGATTAAAGGTTTTTTTTTCTGTACTCATTGTACTCCTTGTACAAGATGGGGCAAAAGTAATGTGATAATGTGAATGTGCAATAATTTTTGCAATTGGCGTAAAGTGTCATTGTGCTTTGATATTTATGTTGTTGATAGATAGAGAATAAGTTGACAGCAAGCAACGGAGCGAAAAAAATCTAAAGAACGCGATCTTATAATTACTGCTTAGTTAATCAATTTCGTCGTCATTTCCTGATCGTCTTGCACCATATGCGCGAACAATTAACCGTTTAGCTGAGCGTCTAGAGATGTCGCAAGAAGTGGTCGGCCCCGTATTGCTCGTTCGAATGAGAATACACTGCTGTGACCGAGGACGTCCAAGAGAGACCACAAACATCGACAAGTCAACGATGTATATAATTTGGCATCAGCAGACGTTCGTTGCGTCGAATTTTGGTGAAATGCCTGACGATTTTCCATTATAAAGTGCAAACCGTTCATTAATTTCAGCCTGCTGACCATCAAGTGAGATTAACTTACTCCCATCGTCTCTTAAACTTGGTGCACGATGAGGATGATTTCATATCCAAAATCACAATGAGCGTCGAGGCCCACTTCCATTAAAGTGACTGTTTGGTGCGGCAATTGCAGTGAGGATGCCGACGGCACCACCGTAACTGAAACTGATGGGCACTACAGGTAGAAGTTAGACAAGTTTTTTGTTGCCGCAAGTGGCTCAATTGTGTCTCGAGCATTGTTGGTTACAGCAGGACGGTACAACGCTCACACAATTCGGGTAACAATGGAGATTTTGAATCACAAGTTTCCCGTTTTGACGATCTGGTCAGATCGCCAGACTTCTTCCTTCGAGGCTTTATGAAATTTCTCGTTTACCATAACAAACCACAAACCTTGCAAGTCTTGAAAGCCAATATTGAAAAAGAAATAACCAATTTGGAGCCAAATGTTTTGCGAGCAGCAATTCAAAATGCCGTAAAACGAGAACAAAGGTGCATCAACTTAGAAGGTGTTCATTCGACAGATATAATTTTTTTAACTTAATTTTATCAATTTTACAGCTTCAAATTGACTTTTCGTGAAAACAGAGCCGAACCTTTTCTTTTCTAAAAAATTGCAGCCAATGCACATTATGACATTACTTTTGCCCCACCTTGTTTGGTCTACTTACTAAAATTTCTAAGTGTTTCGTGGAAAGATAATTAAGCGCTTCAGTCATAAGGTGTCTTCAGTACCAGTACCCACCACATCAGTGCCAGATACCTGCAGCCTGGCGCGAGCGGAGACCGGGCACTCATAGGGGTAGTGCTCAGCGGTGTCGTGATCACTTTCACAGCAATCCTCGCAGGGTGTTGTGTCAGCAACTTAGGTGCATAGCAAAAGTATAGAGACATAAGGACACGATGCCAGAAAGCAATATGCAATCAGTTCCTACTGAAGGACAGCACGAAGGTAGCTGACCTTTTAGATACGTCGGGAAGCATTCGTTTTGTCTGCCGACAACCCATAGAGTCATTCTATCTCAAATATACTTACATGCTACCCTTAAAAATTCTACTCTGAGACTAGCTTAGCATGTAAATCGGCGATTTCATTTCCCGTGATCGCATTGTGATTTGACCAAAGAGAAGTCTCAGTGAATTCAGCCATCCGACTGCGTAATAGTGGATAAGTTTTGCTATTCCGACCTAATTTGACAATGGTGAGAGAGTCCAACTATAGACGCAGATACTTCGCCTCCATTACCATTAGGATTGCGTATGTCAACACCTGAAAGACAGAAGAGTGAAATCTAACATTGTCGTCCTCCAGAAAGACTCCAGAGCTTCATTCTAAATCGGGTTTGGAGTCTGGAGTACCCTTCTCTCCTGGCTCAAATTCTGGCCTAAACCACTCCTGGTCACAGGGAAAAGCAATTTTGCGTTTTTTCCGCAACAGGAGTTCATAACCTGAATCAAAAATCAGAACGTGCGTGGTCATCAAAACTCAAGTGTTTGTTGTACCGTGCACCACTTTATTTCAAATGGAAGATAGCTTTAAGGGTGCAGTTCGTTATATGATTGTCAAGAGTAGGGAGATTTATGATAGGAAAAGCCCTCCTGCACCGGAGGCAGACCGCTCTTTGAGGTCTTGTAATAGCAGCTGTGACGTATTTTCGTGAGAGCATGTTACACCAGTCAACCGATGCATAGGACATAATTGTCTTATAGATCCAAAGGATCCTCCTCGGTGACAAGCCCCCCTTTAAATTATTAGAAGACCGACATGCACCTCGAAGGATTCCGACATGGCATGTTTTGTTTGTTATCCAGGATGACACCCAATATTTAACATAGCTTCATTGCAGAGACGGATGAAAATGCCTTCCTCCTTCTCGTTAAGAGAAGAACCTCAATTTTGATATGATTTGCTGAAAACACATTTATAGTGCACCAATCGTCGATCTTGTCTAGGGATGCCTGCGCTTTAGAGTAGACAGTCGTTTGGACAGCGCAGCTACATAATTTGAAAATGCCTGATCGTAGACGTTATAACTATTAAGAGCTTTAAGCCAACATGCACCATAGTAGTGGATGTAAGACGTCACTTTACGAGCAATTGGTGTTACCCCCGTTACTACATATTGGCCGCAGTCAGAATATGCAATAAGGGTCATATTCACCTATTATACTATTCACAAAAATAAGATTCACCTACACTTTGGGCACTCTGGATGCGCAGCATCCTGCTTCGAAAAAGATGAAAATAACTGTCAACGGCTTCTAAAAAGCCATTGCGTTCAGACGTTTCGAAATATAAACTGTAGGCAGAGATCTCCTAATCGCTAAACAAGTAGGCGAATCTAAAAACAGCGGCGTATATAGTAAATATAAAATTAAGGAAGCGATAGGAGTAAACGGCTACGTCCGGTCTATTACGGAAAAGGTCTTGCTAGAATTTCTATTTTTTATTTATTTTTTTTATAATCCCGCGTGCACCAAGGGGATATGAATACCCTTTTACTGGCGTTTCACTAGGGCGCGGGCGGGTGGTGTAGTACTTTGAAACTCAGGTGTATAATTTTCGATATTTTTCCCAGAGGTGGTTGTCAAACTGGACCCAATACATCCTCAATCAGTGGGTCTTAGTACGTGCTAGTTGTTAGTTCGTCACATTAAGCCCAGCAAGCAACTACTCCAACATCAGTGTTATGCCTTCATGTCAGAGATGACGCCGACGGGATTTTCATATAACTACATACAAATTCTATGAAAATACTTTTTCAGAGAATTGCCTCGCACGGAATTCGAACCCGCGACCCTTTGCTTGAGGAGTCTATGCATATACCACTACACCACAGCCACCCCAAATGCAAAGGTGTCGACGAATTGACGTCTACGTGTGTGTTTTAAATTCAAAACCGCGATGCGAGAAAAGTTTAAAATGGAACGCAAACGGCTACCTTCCTGCAGAAGTCACATTGTTAAAAATGAGGGAAGTGCGAATCGGCTAAATCTATTATGGAATACGAGAAATAGCTGTGTTGAAACAATGCTTAAGATGCTTCGAGTTCGGACACTGCAAACACTTGCAAAAGCCTTAATGACCGAACGCGGTTATGCATTAGAAGGCGAGAAAGCTACCACAAACTAAAAGACTGCAAAGCTAGACCAAATTGTTTGCTTTATAAGCCCAACATCGTGGAATTTAAACGGTTATATGTTCAGCAGATGTCTAAAATATAAAAATGCGCTCGAAACTATACACAGAAAATAACTATTGCGCTATTATAACCCTGGACGTGAAGAACACATTTAATTAGGCGAACTGGGAATGGGTTATGAGTGGTCTCCGTCGAATGGAAATACCGAACTATCTCCATAAAATAAAATGATAACGAGCTTTTTCTCGAATAGAATGCTCCTCTATGAGTCTGGCGATGGAGTTAAAGCGTACAACGTTACTGACGATTTACCACAAGGCTCGGTTTTAGGCCCCCTACTAAAGAACACAAAGTACGATGAAATCTAATGCCTACAGATTGCACGTAAAGCGTCGATTATTGGATTTGCAGGAGTCCAGCTCTACAGCAACAAGACCATCGCAAATGTACGGCACTAGTTAACTAACAACAACAACAAATCTGTCCAGCACATTGGGAGTTGTCAGCTCGTTTCGAAATGTTTCGTAGGATGTTATACTCGTCTGAGGATGCTTCCTTTCGACATACTTGCTGATGAAATAGTAGGACTCTGAGTACGTGCGAGTCCAAAATGGCCGGATAAACGACGTTTTTCGAAAGAACACATAGTATCGCAATTTGCAATAGCAATGGAACATATCCTTAAAAGGATAATGGACACATTGCCTTATACAAAGGATCGATGTACGGATTAGTCGAAATCACGGCGTTACAAACTTCTGTTTGACTCAGTTTTTGGCGAGATATTTTAATGCCATCCATGCATGACTTGAACTCATCAAAGAAAGCGTTTGCATTCGATGACATATATTAACTACGGCGTGGTGTTTTACTTAGCACAACTTCAGCTTCCATGATAGAAGCCTGATTGTGAGCTGGTTCTGATCAGGCTACATGGCAGGTGAGTTTCAGACATGAAGCAGATATTCTCTGATTTCAACTCAGTGTATGTGCCAGCCGATTTTCTGAGTGCTTCCCCTATTTGACACTGGACATTTTGTTCGTTGATGTGCTTACGTACTTACTGTAGGCCTTCAAATTTAAGGATTTATTTTGTTCATGTCACTGTGCTTTATTGTATATTTGGATTCTATATCGGATTTTCTGAATCTAATTTTCCATGTTTTCTGCTCATAACTCCTACAATAATTTAAGGCACTCCTATATTTTCAGGACTTTGATTCAAGGGATTTAAAATATTGCCTTGATACGGAAATTCAGGAATCCCGAATTGGCCCTAATTAAAACAAGTTAACTCTTAGAATGCTACCCTGCTGCCAAAAAGAAAAAAAGACTTCCCATTTCAATTGATTTCCCTAAGGACCAATCCTTGTTTGTTTGTTTTTTGGTTCTATTTTGTCCTTCTATTGAAAATAATTTACCAAGTTTTTATGAACATTTACCCATTAATTTTTTAACATCCGTACACAGGTTTGTACGCTCCATACGAGTATATATGTTTGTAGACCTAAAAGCAGTCGAAATAAGACTGGAACCCAACCACAAATGCCTTTGGCACTTATCCTTGATATTGTACTATCTACTAATTCTCCACAAATTATACCAAACCTCTAACAAGGATGAAGATACACAACAGGAAAGCATATCAATTTCACCCATTTGCTAGTTAATTCCCCGAAGATTGTGTGAAACGATCCAAAGAGACACATGGAGTGACTGAGAGAAAGCTTCGTCCTTGTGCGTCGTTGATATTCCAGAGCAGATATTATTGATATCCAGAAAGCTGGAATCAGCCCTCCTCCTCTTTTTTAATTGGCTAAATAAAATTATTGCCAAGAAAGCGATCCGGATACGTGGCACATTCACATAATGGCTTTCATTCGAATGTATCGTCTTCTAATGGAGCTCCGTTTTGGAGCCATAACAATGGTTTCATTATGCGAAACTCATACACACTCACATGTTCCTGCCACCCAAAAAGGAAATAAACTAAAAAGGAAACAAAAGAACGAAAACAAAAAAAAGGAATAAAGCCACACTCGCAAACCAAAAGCAAACCAACTCTGAGATGTTATCCTTCCGAGACATACAGGATGTGTTGAGTGCCATTTCTACGGTAGAAGAGAAAGGAGGGCGGTAACATCCTCCTTTTGTCTGTCTTTTCGGCACTCGCATGTCAAATGAATTAAATTGCCAACTAACGATTGTCTTGTATAAATTCGGGAATTACCGTCATCCTCAAGCACAGAAGGATACAAATTAGATTCATAGCTCCATCTATTTGAGTCCTATTAAGAATATGTCGGTTGTATCTGGATGCCAGTTAAGTAGGTGGGTTTCTTTAGACAGCGGGGCCTGTTCAGTGAATACGTGCATATATTATACATACATATGTATGTATGTATGCATCTCCAGAATCACTATGTGTCGACCGACCACAAATGGATTATTCGTATCATCAAGGAAAATGTTGTTGCTCGCGTAGATTAAGGAACAATGACGAAAATGGTATCCGTACGAGCACGAGTAGTTGCGGGTGAGATAATGAACGTTAAGAGCAAAACAGCTGCCGCCATTTCATTTGCTTTTGTTTGTGGTTGGTTTTCTAGTCTTCTGTTAGAAGAAACACATAAAACAACCTACAACGTCAGCACTAGACGCGTGGCGAGGTAATGGGGAAGTTTTCGTTTACATATTACCGCTACTTACAATTATCCTCTTTGTATTGTTGTCATACAATGTTCTGTTGTTACAATCAAATGAATTTTACGAAAAGTGATACTCATTGTCGCGGGCGGATTGCAACCATGTTGGATGGATTACTCCGATAGCAGAGACGAAAGTATTCGTACAAATATAATGGAAGGCTAAGACGAGTACTCATTCCACCATCTGTCTGTTGTTAAGGTTAATGACATGAGCTTTTACTACTCTTCAAATGGCGTCCATGTATTCAAAAATCTTGACTGAAGTAACAAAAATTTTAAGTACACTTAAGTCTTTGGAATCCATTGAAATTCCTAGCTCTACCTCGATACTTTTATAAGGATAACCACATCCTTCTGTTAATCAAATACTCAATCGATTGATTGACAAACTTTAACGTAAGCTTCTCCTAATAGTGAAGGAATTCTTGTCACCGAAACACGAAGTCCATTCCAAAGTAAACAGAACTTTTTAACCCTTATGTCAATGCGAGGTACCTGAGTGACAAAATAAGAATGATAGGAGAAAAAAATTAAATAAAACAACAACGGTGTGAGATATAAAATTGATTCTGGCTTTATTTTGAAGATACGTTCATGCCGTCATGTGTGGAATAGCACATCATTCAAATGGAAGTGCTTCAACCGGACAGTATAATTGATGATGACTCGATCCAGTATGTGTGGCGTAAATTCGGCAATAGCATGTCGAATGTTGGCCTCGAGATCATCCAAAGTGGTTGGCTTCTTAGACGTAGCCTCAGAGAAAATAATCGAGTGATATCAAATTGCATGATTCCGGCGGTCAATAAATGAACGCTCGCCTTGAGATAGCCCAGTCGACAAATTTCTCCTTCACAACTTCGAGCGTTGCATCGCTTGTATGGCATGTAGCGCTATCTTGTTGGAACCACTGCTCGAATATATCGATGTTGTAGAGCTTGGTTTGCATAGCTCTATACGTGAGACCAATGACGGTAATGGTGTCTCCTTCCTCATTTCGAAAGAAATAAGGTCCGATGATGCCGCCTTACCATAACCTGCACCAAACAGTCAATCTTTGTGGATGCACTGATGCTTAGCCAAACATTTAAGGATTGTGTTTGCTCCAATAACAGCAGTTTTGCTTTTGAAAATAGCCGCTGATTAAAAATGGGTCTTGTCCGAGAAGATAATTTTTTAGCCAAAAACCGGCTCTCCGGACTACATTTCCAGCGCCCAATTAGAGAACTCGCAGCGTTTTCTATGGTCGTCCGGCTTCAATTAGCCGGATTGACTCTCTGGGAATGCCCAATTCAGCTGAACGGCGCCGAATCGACATTTCTGGTTCTTCTTGGATACTAGCCGAATCGACGACTATGTTTTCTTCATTTTGCACCAATTTCTGTCCAGTTGGTGGCTTAAAATCCAAATTTTTCCACGATGCGATGAATTGCCTGCACTTTAAAGCCGTAATTAAAAAAATTAGCCTTATACGAGTATACCAACGCAGTTTCTGCCATTGAGAGAACGTGATGTTTTATCGAGTGAATTTGGGTTCTATGATAATGTAACATTGTGTTCCATTGTGTGCCAACATGTGCATGTGCGCGTCGCAAAAACTTACAGGATCTAGGAAGAAAGGTCATCTATAAGGACTTCATCGAAATCCCCATATATGAGGTGTGTTATAAAAAAAATAACTTGAACTCTCCAGCGATTCCGTATTACCTTCCTCTTAACCGTCCCATTGGGACGATTGGGCTTTGGTTTCGACGTCATAACCATATACACATGATTCGACTCTTTTGAGTAAGTCAGGATCATTTACGTCATTCAAGTGCTCCTGAATGATGTTCATGCGACGGTTCTTCTGTTCAAAATTAAGAAGTTTCGGAACAAAATTCGCTGATACACGACTCATTACCCAAAACATCCGAAAAAATTGCATGACTCGCGCCGACCGATGTGCCAACATCCTCAGCAACATCTCTTATGGGATTCGAAAATTTAATTCAAACTCAAAATAATTTTCTTCACAGCTTCGACGAATCTTTTGTTGATTTTCTGGGCCGTCCAGAGCGAAGTTTCTCATTGGAATCTTTTCGGCCATCTTGGAAGAGCTTCTACCACTTTTTTTTTTTACTTAGACCGAACTCACCGCATACCACTGTCAACATTTCAAGTGTTTTCAAGTACCTGATTCCATTTTTTACACAAAATTTGATAAAATTATTTGCTCCATTTTTTATAAAAACTGAAAATCGCCGGGCATTCCAAAACACGTCGAGCATTCAAAAACAAGCTAAATATCCTATATACTTGAAATTATGAACATATGGTATGTTTGTGACATGTGTTTCAACACAGCAAAAAAAAAAATCGATAATCGAATGTACGTGCCGCGAAATTTTAAAAGTTATCTTACTTTTGAACACACCTCATATAGGGTGATTCATCGTGAGGTTTGATTTGTAATGTAAAATAAAACACATAAATTTAAAAGTGAACTTAGAATTTTTATTATCGGTAAAAAGAACAATTCACTTTTTGAAAATAATATCATGTAAATGTTGGCCACGACTACGTCTGAGGTGGTCCATTCGGAAGTTCCAATTTTGGGTGACTCGTTCGAGCATAGCGACTGGTGTCTCGCGGATAATACGAGTAATGTTTGCTTCTAAAGCGTCAAACGTAGCTGGCTTATTCCTAAAGACCTAAGACTTTACATATCCTCAGAGAAAATAGTCCAAAGGTGTGATATCGCTTTATCTAAGCGTCAAATTTACCATAACAAAACGTGAAATTAGGTGCTCACCAAAATAATTTCTAAACAAGTCCATTGTTTCACGCGCTGTATGGCTCATAGCGCCGTCTTGTTGAAACCAGAGCTCATCGAGACCATGTGCTTGAATTTCAGGAAGCACATAGTCCGTTCACATGGCACGATAACGGTTACCATTGACGGTAACATTCTGATTTTCCTCATTTTTGAAGATACAATATATGGACCAATGATTCCACCAGCAAATAAATCATTGGTAGCTGTTGGTACTCTTCGGGTTGCTCATCAGTCCAAATATAGAAATTTTATTTATTAACGTATCCATTGAGCCAGAAATGGGCCTCATCACTGAACAAAATTTCACGATAAAACTCCGGATTTTCATAGAGTTTTCCCAGAGCACATTCACTGAAAATATGACGCAAATTTAAATCGCCTGGCTTCAATTCTTGCACAAGTTGAATTTTGTACGCTTTTAGTCCGAGATCCTCACGTAAAATACTCCAAATTGTTGTCACTGTATTCGCGTACACTCTCAGCTATAGCTGCTATGTACTGCTAATGAATTTCCAATATGGTTTCAGTAGGTCGATTATGCACACCGTAAGTTCCTCGAATCGCACGAAAAACAATTCTGACAGAACGGTGATTTTCGTAATACAACTGAACAATTTGAAGACGCTGTTGTGGTGTAAGTCTTTCCATGATGACTTGCCAAACGATACTGAACGAAAATGATAAAGCAGTTTGATAGGGGTCATGCGCGATCTGTCAAAAAAAGCCTATCGAATATCAAACCTCACGATAAATCACCCTATATATGGTATATTCTTACCGCAACTTTAACACCAGAAATGGTATAGAAGCAATACTCGAACAGAGTGTTAGAATTGAATTCTCAGCTCCCAAGCACCAGTCTCCACAGGAGGAACGCTATAAGACTGGACGCATAAAACAAAAGGGAACATATACAATATGTTATACCGAGTCCAAGAGACGGCCAGCTACAATAGAAAGAAATGCCATGTTTGAAACAAGCCAGTCTGTTTTCAGAATAGTCGCAATCTTATAAAAACGGTTTGCGATAACTAACTTCGAATAAACATAAAAAAAAAAAATACTATTTCATTGTATGTTACTGGTAGTTATATGTATTCTTGATTCAACGGTTTTAAATCAAAGAAATGCAATGAATCTGATTTGCATAACTGGATATGCACGTGTTGACTAAGCATTGTGCAACACTCACATTGGTACAAAGGTTAAAAATAGGTATTTCAAGTGGCCATCTGTTGGCAATTATAGTATAGGGTTTTCCAATAGGGACTTTAATTTATGAACGCACTCTTTCACTAATCATCAAACTGTCACTGTCAATTTATTCAATAAACTCAACATTTTCATCATGGTAAAGTACACTAACGAGCAACGTCTGCAAATTATAAAAATTTTCTACAGATATTCGGAATCGCAAAATCATCTTCAGTGACAAAGCTCATTTTTGGCTCAATGGGTTCGTCAATAAGCAAAATATGCGTTATTGGTCGGGTGAAAACAAACATGTGCTTCATGAATCATCACTTCATCCACAAAAAATAACTGTTTGGTACGATCGTCACGTTACTGTGAATAGTCAGCGTTATCGCGCCATGATCACCGATTATTTTTGCCCTGAATCGGAAGATATGGACTTCAACGACATGTGGTTTTAACAGGATGGTGCCACAAGCCACCCAGCACACTCTACAATCGATTTATTGAAGAGTAAGTATGGTGAGCGTGTTATCTCAAGACATGGGCCAGTCGATTGGCTGCCTCGTTCGTGCAATTTAACGCCGCTTGACTATTTTCTGTGGGACTACGTTAAGTCATTGGTTTATGTCAACACGCTGACGACGTTTCGGCCGAAATGTTTGGCGGAGTCGTTGAAAATTGAGTCCAAAGAATCGACCGCTGCAAACGTGCCCGCGGTGGCCATATGAACGAAGTCGAGTTCCATTCATAAATGTTTTGATTGTACTTCAAGCCAATAATAAAATTTTTGAAATATCTCAAATGGTTTGCCTTTTATTTAAAAAAAAAAAGTTGTGAAGTCGTTATTAGAAAACCATATACATGCGTCGAAAAGGTAGATCCTCAACTGATGTACTGTCATCAGTATATTTGGACGAATATAAGCGGAGTTATTGTGTCTGAAGTACCAGACGAGCCGAAACTCGAAACATCTTGTTCGAAGAAATCAAATGTGAAGACAATGTTGATTTACTTGAACGATTCCAAGAGCATTGCGCACAAAGATTTCTTTCTGCATCGTTATCTCGTCGATGGCGTTTGTTGCGCGATAATGCGCCAAATCAAAGATCGACACTTATGACCGATTTTTTGGCTGAAAATCGCTTTTTATCTCTCAAGCAAGCGTGATTTAGGACCGTGTGACTTTTGTCTTTTCGGAAACATGTATTTGGCGATGAAAGAAAAGCGTTTTGTGGACGTACAATTCATCGAAAAGGCTTTTACCAACATTCTGAAAAACATCCCGGTCGATTATCTAAAACACAAACCTGACATGCTTTTTTTGTTCTTATATCTAAAAAGTCCAGTTAAGTTTCGAATGCAGCTTAAATATTTAAATAAATATAACATCTAACATATAATGTGAAATTTTTAACAAATGTTTGGTGTTCTGATAATCGAAAAAATTGTTTCTTTTGAATCAATAGTTTTGCTTGTAGAGCCAGTCAAAACTGAGTAACTTTTGAGGTCACCTAACAATAATTTTTTTTGATTTGAGTGTAAACGCTAAGCAAAACGTTTCAAAAAATCATTTCCGTGATATACTTGTTTATTTGTGAATTCAAAATTGGACGCATTTTTTAAAACCATTTATAGCAATTGAATGTTTTTTGTAACACTATTTCCGGCGAACTTTATGGACTTGAGGTGGGATTGACAAAAAAGGTCGGAAAGGGCCCGACCGTTCAACAGAAAATGAATTATATTAGGTGTGCAACTAAGTTTTCAATAGATGGCTCCAGTAGTAAGTGTTGGTCGATTTCGACATATCCAAAACATTAAGAACTAAGCTTAGGCCATTAAACCGTTTTGAAACATTAGTGATTTTGTTTTGGCGTCATATACTTTTGGTTGTGTGAAAATGTCTGATTTTGTGCTAAATAATCGTCATTTGCGGGAAGTGTTCATTTTCTTCTTTCATTCAAAGAAAACGGCGGCTGAAGTGTGCTGTGATTGGTTCCGTCGCTTCAAACACGGTAATTTCGATGTTGACGTCCGTCCGCGTGAAGGAAGACCAAAATGCTAAGAAGACGCTGAATTGGATTCATTTCTTAGTGAGGATCCGTGCAAATTGGAAGAAGAGCTTGCTTCAGCATTAGGAGTTACCAGTCAAGCCATTTCCAAGCGATTGCATGCATTGGGAATGATTCAAAAACAAGTAACTTGGGTTCCTCATGATTTGAAGCCAATGGCAAAAAAGGAATGCTTGCATCGTGACAGGTAGTGAAAAATAGATTCATTACAGTAACTTAAAGAGAAAATAGTCGTATGATGCGATTGAGCCGAGCATTGCGCGAAAAACGGCCACAATACGAGCAGAGTCACGAAAAAGTGATTTTACAAACCGATTGCCAAACTCTTGCAAACCGCAGTTCCGTTCATATGAAGACATCAAAAATGGCTTGATTTGTGAATAGCATCAAAAGATAAATCATTTTACCATAACGGTATTAGAGCTTTGCCAGAAAAAGTTTTAGCTAGCGATGGACAATACTTTCAATGATTCATTTGTAAACATTTTTTCACAATAAAGTTGCACTTTCATTTAAAAAGAAAAAACCAGCGAAAATTGGTTTATTCAATATAGTCCCCTTTCAGTTTGATTCTCTTATTCTAGCGATTTTCAAACTTCTTGATACCGTCCGAAAAGTAATTTTCCGGAAGGTCTGCAAAATACTCCTCCATGGCGTCGATGATTTCCTCGCGTGAGCTGAATTTTTTATTGATGAGCCATCTTTTGAGGTTTGGGAAGAGATAATAGTCCAATGGAGCCAAATCGGGCGAATACGGTGGATGCGATAGCGATTGGAGCCGTAAGTCATTGATTTTAGCCATGGTTGCGATGCTCTTGTTCGCCGGTGCATTGTCTTGCAAAAAAAAAAAAAAAATTCGCTTCATGTGAGGCCGTTTTGCAGCGATTTCGGCCTTCAATCGCTCCAATAATGCACAGTAATACTCGCTGTTGATGGTTTTTGCCTTTTCGAGGTAGTCCACGAAGAGTATGCCATGACAATCCCAGAAAACCGACGCAATAAACTTTCCGAGCCATCGAGCCTCCCTCGGCCGCTTCGGAGCACTCGTGCCGTCTTCAGTCCCTTACCGGGCACTCATTCTGTTCTCTGGTGTTCAACAGTTACCAATCGACGCCAAAAGTCAGCCCGATTCCGCATCAGCAAGTCCAAACACTCTTTCGAAGTGCTCTTGCGTTCGTGTTTTTGGTCAGGAGTGGGTATGCGCGGCACTCACCGTATACCACTGTCAACATTTCAAGTGTTTTCAAGCACCTGATTCCATTTTTTACAAAAAATTTAATGCAAATTTTTTCCTCCATTTTTTATAAAAACTGAAAATCGCCGAGCACTCCATAACAGATCGAACCTTTCTTTATGTCAAAAACAAGCTAAATATCCTATGTACTTGAAATTATGAACATATGGTATGTTTGTGACATGTGTTCCAACACAGCAAAAAAAAAATCGATAATCGAATGTACGTGCCGCGAAATTTGAAAAGTCATCTTACTTTTGAATACACCTCATATAGGGTGATTCATCGTGAGGTTTGATTTGTAATGTAAAATAAAACACATACATTTAAAAGTGATCTTAGAATTTTTATTATCGGCTAAAAGAACAATTCATGGCATTGTGGCATGGCATTTGAAAACAATATCATGTAAATGTTGGCCATGACTACTTCTGAGGTGGTCCATTCGGAAGTTCCAATTTTGGGTGACTCGTTCGAGCATAGCGACTGGTGTCTCGCGGATAACACGAGTAATGTTTGATTCTAAAGCGTCAAACGTAGCTGGCTTATTCCTAAAGACCTGAGACTTTACATATCCTCAGAGAAAATAGTCCAAAGGTGTGATATCGCACACCTAAATTGTCATCTAAGCGGCCAATTTACCATAATTTACCATAGCAAAACGTGAAATTAAGTGCTCACCAAAATAATTTCTCAACAAGTCCATTGTTTCACGCGCTGTATGGCTCATCGCGCCGTGACGTCTTCAGTCCCTTGCCGGGCACTCATTCTGTTCTCTGGTGTTCAACAGTTACCAATCGACGCCAAAAGTCCGCCCGATTTCGCATCAGGAGTGGGTATGCGCGGCACCTAGCGGCAGGATAACTTTTTCATATGCAGAATATTGCCCAAAATATGGCGTGTGCCCTCAGTACCAATCTTTGTGGTATCTGCTAGCTCGCGCACATTCACTTTCCGGTCAGCCAACACCATTTCATGTATTTTTTTGACATTGTCCTCTGTAACCGCATCGGAGGGCCTGCCGCTGCGGACTAGATCGGTAGTGGAGTTGCGGCCATCACGAAACTCTCGAAACCAATATTTGACGGTGGAATCTAACGAAGCATTAGCCCCATAATATTTATCCAACTTTTCTTTTGTTTCCTTCGCCGTTTTGCCTCTCAAAAAATAATGTTTTATGAGAGAACGAAAATCGTTTTTGTCCATACTCAACATGATGCCAAACACGTCAACAACAATCAGCTGTCAAAACAAAACTAAAGACATTATCGCACTGAAATTTGGCATGTCTGCCTAAATACGAACGGACTTCAAGGCACCATAACCTTTTTTTGCAGTAGCAACGCATTCTGGCGGTCAAGGAGGTTACTTTTCACTCCACCTAGTATTTGTAAATATACAGATTGTCCCCTAATTCATCAAGGATAACAATATCAAGACAGTAAGGGTCTATCTTCAATGTTGACATTATTTATCGAGGATTTCAGAAAATGCTTACTTTGGTGTACCCTGACCAATGTTAACGAAAATTGCTCTGTTAATACTAATAGTGGAAATTTCGTTTAGGACTTTATTTTTAGAGAAAATACTAGTTTTTGTAATTATGTTTAAATGACGTTGATATCTTTTTCATAACTTCAGGTATCAAATTTCTTAATCTGTTCAATTTTTTTTCCCCCCCAATGCTAACTTTTGAGGCCGCTTTTCTCCAGAAAATGCGTCATAAACATAACGTTGAACTATTTTTTTTTTTTTATGAACGTAACAATAATAAAAACAAAATCATCAACAAGTTTGCAGAAAAACCCATAGATTTTATGAAACTTGATAAGGGTTCTTTTGCTTTAAACTCCAAAGGCTGGTTTTAGATATTTTTTTTTTCATGTGTGTACTAAGGCGGTTATAAGAGGTGCTAAAACTATCCTTGGTTTTGTATGCATGCTAGATCTCGTTTGTGGATTTCACTGCGAATGTTTATTGATGCTAACTTCTACCTCACTTTTGATATGCCCTTACAATGTCACTCTCTTTTGATTCTACTGCTAATAAAAAATTTCCATTTTATTTATTTCTAGCATTTGTTTCGTGGATGAAGTTCTACTCGACGTTTCCCAAACAACTTAAGCCAATTTTCAACATCAAGGTAGCCCACATGGGTCATTTTGCTAAAAGTTTCGGACTAAAGGATGAGCCAAAGTCCTTCACAAAGAAGCACACTGCACCTAAGGCCCCACCACCAACAAATCGACTGACATACACCGAGAGGTAAGGCTTTAGCTCAAAAAATTCTCTACATTACACTTTCTTTGTTTTTTTTTTTTTGTGATTCTAGGAACCCCGAAAAAATCAAAGAAGAAAAGAAGGCCAAAAAGCGTCTGCACGCCACCACCGTCACAACCCAAATGCCAAACAGACTCCAAAAATTAATGACCAACTCCATTGCTCTCACCACATCCGAATTTGACAGTGGATTGCCAGCCATCAAAAGAAAAAAGTGATAAATCCGTTTGAACTTTGTAAAAAGTTGTAACATAAATCATTGTTAGCATATTACAATTATTCTTGGTTAAGTTGTACACAAAAAAAGAAGAAATTTATAGAAAGACAATTTCACGTATCCTTTTAGTTTTGTGTAATCAAATGAAAAATCGTCATTACATTGTGCGGTCAATTATAATTAAAGGACACGACAGCACTTTTATTTCTTTTGAACAAAAAACAAAAAAAAGCAGAAAAAAGTCTTCAATTCAATCTCTTCCCCTGGGATAAGTCAATCTCGTCATTTTTTTGTTTGCTTTCCTTTTTTCGATGCAAAAATCCATTTTCCGCTCAATGGAAATCCATTCAAATCCACAAAAATTGTGATCATGACAACTTTACGCGTTGCTAGATGTCATGTTTATGCGAGACTAAATCATCAGGTTGCGCCTCGAAATGAAAGAAAAAAAACTCATAAAGCAGCCCTCCAGCCTCCATGCATTAATCATCAGATTTCACAAAGTCTTGACGTTTCGAATACTACTCAAGAGGATAATGATTGGGGGAGATTGTTAAAAAAAAAAATCCAATTCACGATATGACACATGAAAAAGAAAAAAAATCTCAAAAACGCCATCGATAATACTTTCAAAGGATAATGCAATTTGTTTTATTTATCAGGGGGTGGATAGGCATAACACGATACGTTACGGCAGATTGACGGTAGTCGTAGCACGTGTCTGAAAATTAATCGGTTCATCCACAAACATATTGTTTCAGGACACGTGTCAACGATACACTTAAGAATGATACTTACAGTTGTTCTTAAGTGACCGCTGTGTGCTTAGAAAACTAAACAATAGGGGTCAGATGGTAGAGTCATACACTGACGACTTGAATTGTCCGACTTTTAAGTTACGATACTTTTGTAAATAGAGTGTCAAGTGATTTTGAATAAAAGGTCAATTCATAGGCCTTGTTGTTGCTGAGTTAGTTGAAATAGTAGCGTAGGACTCTTTTTTGACCTTACCATTTGCAAACTATTTAGTAAACCTCTTAAACGAATAACTGATGATTTACACACTAGAAGCTCCTATATAGACTTGCGCATTACTGTCTCTAAAATTTCACCTACTCGTTCATCTAGTAATACTTTCTTCCTGCTTCATCTTGGACATGAACAACATCGGCAATTAGTATTGTTTTAATGGTAAGAGATGAATTTCTATTCATTCTCATATGTTAAATGTTGAAGGTGCAGATGGATAACACTATGTGTTGCAAAAAAAATCAACTCAGAAGCTTGATTTAACGAGCTTAGACGTACATTAGGTTGATATCTTTGCAAGGCTATGATATATCAGATTAAGATAAGACTAGGACCGAATATTAGCTCATGTTTTCTTCCCTACATACCTAAGCTACAGTTGCTTACAAACCGAACCCAATGTGATTGCCTATTTACAGTTTTTACTTTTAGGGTAGATGCACTGAGTAATTTAATCACATATTTGAACGCTTGGAAAGATATGCTTCAAGATCTATTTTATTAGATATTTTATTAGATCTTTTTTTTATGTTTTTTTTTATTGAGACTACATCTATTACAGAATTAAAGACTTTTTAGCATGTCGATTTTTGACATGCTGTTTGCATTTGTTCAGACTAAAAGCTCTTGCATCCACGAAGGCTTGATAAACGGTCTTCCTTCTTTCCCTATTTACTTACAAAGGTGAGGCTAGAGTTCCTAATGAACCTAGGCCTTTCCAGTTAGTCCGGCTCACTACTTCTAGTTACGGACTCCATGTCAGTTGAGGTCCACTTTTATTTGTGCGCGCTACTTAAAGTGAGGTCTTCCTCTACTGCGTTGTCCACCCCGGGTAGGATTCGAAGATTTTGCGGGCCGGAGCATTGGTGTCTATTCACTCTACATTTCGTAGCCATCTCAGCGACCCATGTGCAGTTTTCTGACTAGACCGTTATGCAGCTCGCATAGTTCGTCGTTGAATCTTCTCCTCCAAAGCCCGTCAGCGCAAATAGGATCTTATATTTTTCGGGACTGAGATGATCAAGGTGCAGCCCGCTGTGTTCTCAGTTATGTCGATATCATCGGCGTACGCTAGTAATTGCACAGACTTTTGAAAGATTGTGGCTCCAGTGTTCGCTTCCCAGTTGCGCACAATCTTTCCAGTTATATGTTAAGGAAGTCCAATGACGGAGCATAACCTTGTCTTAGTTTTATCACCAAAGGTTTTTCTTAAGTCTTTACCGACTTTGATGGAGAAATGTTTTTGCGGAGATGCCAAAACTAGACTTGGCACTATACAGTTTGTCTCTATAAATCTCTATGCGGCCTTAAAATCGTTGAAAAGATGGTGGTTACCGATTTGGATTTCTTGAGTTTTTTCCACGATTTGCCGGAGGGTAAAAATTTGGTCGATTGTGAACTTTTCTGGTCTGAACCCACACTGATAGGAATCAATCAGGTTGTTGGCGAAAGGTTTCAGTGCTTCACACAATATTGCAGATAACAGCTTGTACACGATGTTGAATATACTTAAACGTCTATTTTAGGCGCAGTTGAGGAGTCTCCTATTGTGTAGCGGGATTTTGGGCTTTCTGAGTCGCTATACAGTCTGCAGAAACAGAATTTTTCATCTTACCAAGACTGCCTGCGTCCTTACTACGAGCTATCCTTCTTCATCTCTACATGCTTTTGTCCGGGTTTCTTACCTTGACACGTTTTATTTATCCGTTGGTAAAACTTCTGTACATTATTCCCGGAGTACAGAATCTCAATATCTCGTGCTCCGTTTTCTTCTTCTGGCCGATGTCCTTCTCATCTCTTCTGCTCGTATAGCTCGCGGGCGGCTATCGTCCGCCGTTGCATCGTCGCTTTGTACGCGTCTTGTTTAGCAGCATGTGCTTGCCGGAATTCTTCATCAGTTTTTCTATATAATATTTTCTCACAGCAGTTCGTCTTTGTTGTGGCGCCTGTATCATAAAATCGGCATTCGTACCTTGGCTGCGACAATGTAGTGATCTGAACCAATATTAGCTCCCCGTAAGATTCGCACATCAAGGATACTGGAAGTATGCCTCATGTCGATCTCAAAATGATCAAAAGATCATGGTTTGATATTTCATAATCCGGAGTCAATAAGCCTAAGGCCGTTACCAGACGTGGTGTCGTGTAGGCTATTATACCCACTGCCCTAACCAAGATGTTCTCCTTTCCTATCCTGGCGTTCAAGCATTGCTCCTATGTATTGCTGAGGCGCGAGTAGAAACATTCCTTGGTGGGGTCGTCCTTGTGGACGCATATGTGGACATAGAATCATGATAGGCTTATGTCAACGAGTTTTGCTCACGTATCACGTGTCTAATTTTGCCGCATATGGCAAATCGGCATTCGAATAAGCGTTGTTTATTTTCCCTATAGCAATTACCATAGTATATATCACAGTTTTCGACGTAGACGTAAGCGAAGCAAATCGCTACGCACTTGATTGTTGCGCTGCTGACCCAACCAGAGAGTTAGTTATGTGGCCAAAACAGTGTATGGTTTTGGCTTTCTGAACTATATTCTCATCTTGATACCGCTCATAGACTTGATTGTTGTATCGCACTCCTCGCATACGGGACCAAATGTTCGACGAAAAATCTTATCATTGAAGGATTCAATATACGTTTTCCTGCTTATCGTCCAATACTCGGGTCCATATAGCAGAACTGGCAGAATTAATGTTTTATAGTGAATGCATTTTCTCTTCCTAGTTAGGAGTTTTGAACCCATTTGTTTCGGAAAGTCGAAGTAGCAGCAGTTCTCTAAGTTAAATATTCGCCGAAACTTCCTATGGTGTCATTCGTCCTAGAATATCCCCAGGCATGTTTTGGGTCATGGCTCCCTTCACCATTCATGTGACTTTAAGTTTAAATCACAGCCAACATGACGATCCCACCAGGGGGCCTACCTCTTTAAATCAGTCTGGAACTAAAGTTTCATGGGCTTCTGATTCCCATGGTACAGAATTAAGCCCCTTTTGGCCTACCAGTAAGACTCCAATAGATCTCGGTTAATATTGTAGATCGCTGGTCAAATGCTATGTACATTAGTTGCAACTCTGATGTTTTTTTTTTTACATTAGAGCAGCTTTGCTCTACCTCTGTACTGAGCCCATTTTGTTCTAGGCAGTGGTCTTGATTTTATCCCCATTTAGCTTAGTGTTAACTCGTTTCGAAAATACTCTCATCACCGTAAAAGCTTCTGAAGGCGCACTGCCAGCGACCGGTGACGTCTATATCGTCTGCGATATCGTCAGCACCTGCACATATTCGTTGAAGATAGTTTGATATAGTTCGGAAGAATGTATACATATGGTATATGTATACCGCTTAATGCAGCACAGCTGAATCATTTTTGATGGGATCCCGAAGGCCAACGCCTTGTAGAGTTTAAAACCGCAAATGCGTTAAATGCGACTTTGAAACCGATCAAGAGAAGGTAAATCTTGACTTCAAATTCGTTGGTCTTTTAACCGGATTTACCTAAGTGTGAAAATTTCTTCGATCGTCAATCGACGTTGCAGGAAGGGCTTTAGATGTTCGTACAATGCGTTGGATAGAACCTTTTATGGTTAATGTCCCAGAGACATGCAGTGATAATTTTTACAAGAAATAGGATCACCGTTTTTGAAGATGAGGCATGCAGAGTTGAGATTGCAGTCACCGGGCATGCTTTCATCCATCCATACCTGGTTGATGATTTGGGGTACTCGTACACCCTACCAAACCATCTTAGACTGCGGGCTTGTTGTTCTTTAGCTTTTTTTTATATCGAACCTAACTTCTTATATAGTAAGAGAGGTGGTTTTCTTCCTGCTCTATAGTATTACTCTTTCTACCTTAGGACCATTAAGTAGCAGATGGAAGTGTTGATTTAATACAAAACATCTACTTTGCGCTACGCTTCAGTGCTACATTTTTTTTTTTAAATATTTCGATGAGCCTGGATTCCAGGATTTTTGCAAACTGCCAGTTGCTTAGATTTCCTGAAATATATCCGAATTTTGGCACTTTTTGTTGTCTTTAAATTAACAGACTTACTTAGGGCCTTTTCTTATTACGCAGGACCAAGGGCTCTTTTCCGGTGGTGGCTTGGGGCCTGTGGTGGCCTCGGCTACCTCTTTGATACTCCAATCAAAGTAAGCACTTCCAAGTATCTCTGTGCTCAACATAAAATTTCTGTTAAGATCTAAAAACTCACTTTCGGTATATAAGTATGTAGAATCTTAAGATTTAAGTGAGGTTTCTCTAAGCATATTGATTAAAGGCGAAAGCTTTATGAGGGATCCTTTAAAGACTCGTGTATCTTCTCACAAAAGAGCCTCAAGGATTTCTTTTCCAGGTTCCGTTTTTTGAGTTTTAAGGGTTTCCTTAGCCAGTTCTTAGTCAGTTTTTAGGTAGTTTAGGACAGAGTTTATCTTTGTCAGATGTGAGAGAAAGTGGATCCTAATGCAAATATATAAATACATATACCTTGTTTGCATCCCTACATTCCTGAGATTTGCCGGTTAAAAACAATTTTTAATTGATGATTTCGTTAATGATGTCACACCGGCAGAGATCCACCAATTGATGAATAAAAAAAAAACAAAGTAAAGATGAAAGATCAAGATGGTGAAACTTGGTGTTTTAGGGTGCCTCGATGATAGGTCTTCAACTAAAGATCAGCCACCGGACAGTAGGACATACTCACATACAGACGAGGTCGAGGACATACTCAACAGCACTAATGGTAAAAAATGTTTTCGCTGCAACGAATTTGGTCACAAATCGTCGGGTTGTATCAAACCAAGGTCAACAGACTGTGTCAACATAGAAGACGGCAACGCGAAAAAATAATTAAATTCAATAATCAAAAAATTGCTGCTCTAATTGACTCTGGGAGTGATTTATCCATTATACAGTGTGAAGATTATGTTATGCTAGGTGCGCAGAATTTAAAATCATAGAGAATGGAGGAACAATAATTGTCAGAGCTTAATATGCAGCCACAAATGAAAGCGACGATTGTTTTTTCCAAACGTCAATCTATGTTATGTCGAGAGGAGTCTTAAAATTGCCTTTCATCGTAGGAAGGACATAATTAATGGTAAAAATATAAAGCCTTCTAAACGGTGATTTTTTGCTGTTAGGTTTTTTAGTGTTCTATTTTTGACATCACTCGCGTGATTCGAGACATATACCAAAGCTAAACACGCTTAATGGACATAGCCATTTCATCATGGAAAGATTTACACCCGAACAACGCATCGCTTGAATTTTGTTATCAAAATTCGTTCTCTGTGGAAAATTTTTTTCGCGCACTTTCGTCGTCATAATCTACTGAGCAATCAAATAAAGCCGTAGTGACCAAATTTTCTACCAATTTCACGCTATTGTAGATCAAGCCACCTACCCGTATGCCTAGAGTGCGTACATTGCTGCTGTATCTGCCAGTGTTTATGAAGACCGTGATTTGTTCATTCGGATCACCTTTATCGAAAAATTGTCTTCAGCGACGAAGCTCATGTCTGGTTAAATAGGAATGTTAATAAAGGAAACTGCCCTGTTTGGTGCGGTTTATGGTCCGGCGGAATCATTAACCCATATTTTTTCAAAGATGACCATGAGAACAACATTACCGTCAATGGGGCTGCTATCGTTCAATTATTTTGAACTTTTTGTTGCCCAAAATGCACGAGCTAAGCCCGATCATGACACATCACTCGATTCGATAGACCAATTGAGAAATGAGTTCGAAGAACAATTTATCTCTCGAAGGACCGAGGCCTAACGTAGGCGCTTCTGCTTATGCGAATATTTTAGAGAGTTTAATGATTGATTACAAGCCTCAATGTGGCAAATCAACAAATGTCAAAATGTGCATGGTTCTCAAAGACGAACAGACTATCTGTCAAAATCTCCTCGAATGTTGGCACTCTTGGTGAAACAATTTGTCGACACTTAGGTAAATGACTGTCTAAAATGCGGCATAATCAGAACAAGCTGCTCAGTGTTCGCAAGTCCGACAGTTTGAGCCAATGGAAAGGATGAAATAAAAAACTGTGGGTAGACTACCGTCGCCTCAATAGAGTTACATTGTATGAAAGTTCAAGATCGGTACCTACTACCGCTAATCGGGAATCAAACAGATGCCTTTAGCAAAGCAAGGATTTTTTCGTCGCTTGATTCAATGTAGATGTGGAAGAAAGAAGTTGCAAGTATAGCGCATTTGTTAGACCTGGTCGAAATTACGAATTCAACAAAGTGTCTTTTGGTTTATGTACATCGCCCGCAGTTTTTCAAAAGCACATCAACCAAGTACATATTTAAGCCATTAATAGCTGAGGGCAAGGTTTTGCTTTACATGAACGACGTGATAGTCCTAGCAAATTCGAACGAAAGTCCTAGAAGTAGCCTCTGCCTTTGGTTTTCGTATAAAATGTAAGAAATGTCAATTCCTCTGTGAGGAAATCGAGTACTTTGTACGCCTTTGCACTGCAATACTTTGACAATGAAGAAGTTCCTGCAGTCAAGAACGACTAAGAATGTCTAAAGTTTCCTTGGTTTTAACGGATATTTTCGCAAGTTTATTTTGAATTACTCTTTGCTCGCCAGGCCGCTGCCGGTTCTTCTTAAAAACGAGTTCGTTTTTCTGTTCAGAGCTGTTGAGAAAGTTGCTTGTCAAACCTTGAAGGTATTGTTTAGTTAATGAGCAGAAAACTAAGTCCACACCAACGCGAGAAATTTTGGCTATGGAGCTGATCTACTCCATAGAAGTTACGATAGCAAATTACACCCAGTTTACTATTACAACGTGTGCCAAACAGAGATACTATACTCGTAGCTACGAGTTAGAGGTCCTTGCAGTAATAGAAGTCATAAAGAAATTTAGGGTGTTGTTGAAGTTTCAAATTATTACCGATTGCCTGGCGTTCAAGGGCGCCTTAGAGAGGAACGAGATTTTATCCAGAATCGAAGGTTGGGCGTTAACCTTGTAAGAATTCGACCTTGTACTTGAACAGGCGGAAGCTAAAACATGCCAGTTCTTTGAGTCGAAATCCAATGGTCAAGAATTTCGATGCGTAATTTTTAGCCAAAATTTTTTGGGTCATGGACGCATTTACCAAATATGTTTGGATCCACCCAGTGAAGTTTACCGGCGTTTCCGGTAAGCTTGTCAAACTTGGGCTATAGAAAATCTGTTTTGTAACCGTTACCACATAAACTTCGATAAAGGATTAATTATTGTGAAGAAGAGAATATTGAATACGCGTTTATTACAACAGACGTGCCTAGAGGGAATGGTCTGATGGAGAAGATAAACCGAATAACCTTTCCGGCGTTGGAAAAATCATGCGTAAATTATCCGAATAAGTGGTACAGCTATACAAACTAGCTATAACAGTGTCTTAACTCCACTTGCAGTAGAAGTAAAAATCGTACTCCGTGTAAACTACTATTTGTAGTGAAAATGCGACAGAACATTGACTTACGAGGGCTGCTTGATGAATACCCGGATCAGAAATGACAACGCACCTTTTTTAAATTTTGATAATTTGTTTTTCAATATAATCGCCTTTCAACTCGATACACTTTTCCCAGCGGTGCTGCAACTTTTTTGACCCCTCCGTATAGTACGACTTTTGTTGGTCTGCAAAATACTCCACCGCAGCGGCGATGACTTCTTCGTTCGACCTGTACTTCTTTCCGACGAACGATCTTTTAAGGTTTGGGAACAAAAAGAATTCACAGGGAGTCAAATCCAAAGAATACGGAGAATGGGGGAGCAATTCGTATTGCAATTCGATCAATTTGGTGAAGGTGTGAACCGGTGCGGTATCGTGGTGGAAGAGCACTATTTTCTTCGCCAAATGTGTTCATTGTTTTTTTTTTAGTGAAATCGGCATTGAATCGACCCAATAAATCGACGTAGTATACTCTTGTTCGCTTTTTCCTTCTCCAAATAGTCAACGTGGATCACACCTCGCGCGTCCCAAAAAACTGTGGCCATCCACTTTCCGGCCGAAAACACGGTCTTCGACTTCTTTTGAGTACGTTCTGTTGTGTACCAGTGAATCCATGCCTCTATTTCGATTAAACAGGGTCGAGCACGTCTTTAAAGTGGTCTCACGACTGCGCTTGTTTTCCGGTGTAACCAAATGCGGAGAGCTTTTTATGCCCAAAATCTCGTGCCAACGCGTTCAGTTAAGATGCTTGGTATCTCAGTCAACTCGCGAATTTTCAGTTGACATAAGAAGTCATGGATTTTATCCATAGTTTCCTATGTGGTAACCGTTGTTGATTACCTGGTCGCAGTTCATCAAAAACTGACGTGCGGCCACGGTGAAACTCTGCGAACCAATGGTAAATGGCTGTAGGGAACGGTGAATGCATCCCATATACACCATCAGGAATGGGCTTGATTTCCTCGCAGATTTTGCAACTCATAACAAGAATCGGATCACGTAGCGATACTGCTAACACTATGGTTTGAAATGGGTGTCAAAACAAAACTAAGCGTCGGATTGTCAACAAATTTAGACAGGCGGGATAAAAGAGATTATACTAAATGATAGTTTACTCATTTTTGCTCAGTAGCGCCGCCTATCTTCCAATCCGGGTACTCATCAAACAGCCCTCGCAGTCGATACCCTTAAAGGGCAGATTAGGGTCTATTTCGAAGGAAACAGAGAATCCGCTAGCGAAATTTGCAATAAAAGCCGGTTCGAGAATTGCAAGGTTTTCAATGCGAATAAAAAACCATCCTTAAGATACAAAACTAAGGATTTAGTAGCTATTAGGAAACTCAATTCGGTGCTAATCAAAAAATTTGTTTTAAATTTCTAGGTCCATATAATGTTACGAAGGTGTTTCCAAAAAATCGCTACGAAGTAAAAAGAGTAGGGGTTCACGACGACCCAATTATAAGGACGACAAGTGCGAATAATGTGAAGCTTATTATGCAAGTACAACGGAGAAAGAAGGCGAAAATGACGAATAAATCGACGTTAATAAGGGATAAAAGACTAACCCAAGAAATCAGATTCAGTTACATAAATATGGTTCCAAGAACATTCACAAACCGAATACTGGTGATGATGGGATTCTAAGATGATTAGACGACGAGAAACAACCAGGACCGTCGTTTGTAGGTAAATTGTAGGCCTCTACTCTACCCGCTAACTAAGGCAGACAGACAATTCCAACCAAGCTCGAAACCTGCAGCAAGACGGCAACTATCTAGCGATGAGTTAAGTGAACCAGACTGCTTCTTTCAACTCGATTAGAAACTACCCATTCACTTTAAGCGTTGTGTTTTCCTTTTCGTAAATCTCACATGTATATATGTACATATCTATATCTTTGATCCTTTGATAACAGCTATGTAATTATCACTTTTGCAGATCGGGCTGAGAATGACGCTACTATGACTAAACAACATGTCAGAGATGCGTGAATCGAATCAAACCAATGTCTTTGGACTCCACAGGTCTACTCTGAATCTGACTTCTATTTTTTGTGTTCAGTATACTTATTGCTTACCTAGAAGATCATCTCTCGTGCCCTCAATACTCTTATTAATGAACTGCGCCGGAAGTCTGTCTGCCTTTCCTGCCATATGTCTTGATTGATATGGAACTGAAAGTGAGGAATTTCCAATTCCAACAATTGTATGAGTGTATGGATGGTAAATCAAATATTTATAAATCGATTCACTAGAGTCCAAGTCCATGTCCTTGGATGAATACGAGTCCGATGTCAGTGCTCACACCATTTATTAATTACATATGTCACCTTCCAATGGTCTACACTGGCAAGGTGTTCTCATTCGCATAAACTTGTTTTCCTTAACTGATTACACTGACTTGGAAAAGAACACGCTGCACAATAAAAATGTCCTTTTCCATTTGTACTATTCATACACTTGTCCAGTCTTTGAATTCATACCCACATTTACACCGAACACATGTGCATATATGTATGTAGATACAGATGCATAGCAATGCAAAGAAAGGGGACACCAAATGTGATTACACTAATGGTCTGAATTATGCTCGCATTAGTGTGAATTAAACTCGTTCGAATGTGAAATGATTGCCAGGTGCAAGGAGTGCCAACATTGTTACGGAATCAACAATGACCCTAGTCAACAGGAATTATCGTAAAACATAAAAAAATGAAAGAAAAAATAAAAAATAAAAAAAAAAACACGAAGAAAACCCTTTTTTTGAGATACTAACACATTTCACTTATAAAACTGTTGTCCACAATTACGGCTCTACTACCCCCGTTCACCAATCAATAGCTGACAAACGAGAATCCATTCATAGTGGTCACACTGTGCGTACAAGGGAAACAACGGTAGCATGTCATATGCGAATTATTGACCTTAATTCACTTGAAATTGAAAGATACTTGAAAACAGTCGTTTAATTGAGTCGTCCACCGCGCCAACAGCATAAAGAAATATGTTGAGTCAACACAAAGAATCAGTGAGGGGGATGGGGGCAACTGTTGGTGGTTCTTTAATGACGAGCGCAGGAAGTCGTTTTCGTTTTCGTCTTTAAATTGTAAACAGGTAAAAGCAAATCAAACAGCAATCATAATGATGTGGCACATTTATTGCTCAATTTCGAGAGTCAAGTGATGCAACATCCGTCCGTGAGACGAAACGGGCTATAACTTGTAATTTGCGCCAATCAAGTCAAAACTTTGAATTTGAGTTAAATGAGTTTTTAATTCGCCTGTAACGTATAGGTCATCGTCGGTTATCTAATGAGGCGAATTAATTTCAAGAATTAACTGCCGCCACCGCAACCATTGCCGTCGCCTCAGCGGGATGGTAATTTGTCTTTAATTTGTAATTTCAAACGAATCTCTTACTAAATTATACAATTTTTGTTTTTTTTTTTATACGTACACGTATATACATATATATACAAGCATCGATACGTTTTTGTCTATACTAACATATGTATATCCGAGGTTATGTCTGAGGCACTTTAGGGAAGTAAATTGTAGTAGTTATGAAACGTTTTCCACTCTGTGGTGTGCAATTTGAGGTGGGATTCAATTGATTATAATTTGAATAAACTAATTTGTCTTCTTTGCTTTTATGTTTATTTTTCTTGCTTCTCGTCCCTATTTGGAGAAAATAGCGAGGAACAACTAGTGTAAACCTGCAAAATGTAAACCAGCTTTAACCGAGTTATTATCTACCAAGTGTCAAGCACTTTTATTACTGTCAACGGGTACACCTTTATTCATTCCTTCTTTTTGTATCTCTACCTCCGAAAGGTAATTTAAACTCGCTCAACACAAATTGGTAGGAGAGGGTGTTTAGTAAACGCAAGACAAAGCGTTTAAGAGAAATACAAAGAAAACCAAATAGTGGGTGCCTGGTCATATAGGTATTGACGGAGAAGCTATAGCCGACAAACTGCCTAGAGATGGTGTGGCTGTTTCTTTCAACGACCCTGAGCAGTTCTGTATGTCCCGATTTCAGAAATTAACTCAGCAACAAAGAGTAGGAAGCACAAAATGTGTATATTTTTTATTTTTATTTTTTTTTTCTTAATAGCGCTCGCTTAAGTGATCCAAGTACCCTTGGAATGTTTGTATACAGCGCGGGCAAAGAAAAATTAGAGATCTACATTGGTTTTAAATGTTTGCAAGTTATAATGAATAGGTAATATAGAGCTCGGCAGGGCATTCCATAAGCGAGATGTACGGCTTGTAGGAAAGGATCACGAAATCGCATGACTTTGAAAACTGTCTAGAAGGTGCAGAGATATTTTTGGTGCACCCGATCAGATGTGAGCATTGGACTCCGCCGGATGAATGCCTTATATATTGAGGCCAGGTAACAGTGAGAAATCCTAGACATTTGGTAGCATTTTTGACGACATCAAATATGTAGTCATTCCAACGTAGGTTGTCATTGATACACATACCGAGAATGTAATTGGCATTCATGTATAATGGCTAGGTATTTGGATTTATGACATCAGACAGCATTGTGTTTTGGAAGGATTAAATTCCATTTTGTTGATAGTTCACCAATTGGTTACGCTGTTAATATTGGAATTTAATGAACCGTCGGTCCCGTTCTACAGGCAAATAGCAGGAACGTGGTTCCAAGGACGAATATAAAAAGTAGAAAGTACTGCCGTTGGCAAAGGAATATATTGGACTAAAATTAGCAGACAGGAGATCATTAATAAAAATTAAAAAGAGTGTCGCAGACAGAACGGAATCCTGCGGCACACCAGCATTTATTTTGTGAATATCAGACTTGAAACCATGCGAGACAACTTGAATTGAACATTCCGAAAGATTATTTCTAATCCATTGAAGAAGAGAGTTTTCGATCCCAAAAGCCTTAGATATATCAAGTGCAACTATCTTGCTGCCGCCAGATTGATGTACGCTTTAGTTCCACTTTTCGGTGGGACATGACATCAAATCACCAATAGACTTGTTACCCCGAAAACCATACCGCCTTTCATTGAGAAGTTTTCGTGTTTCGAGATATTTCATGAGCTGACCAGCGTTTTTATGACCTTGGGAAAAGGGACGTAAGTGCAATGTGTCTTTAAGAGAAAAGGGAAGTAGATGTGCCTTTTTTAGGGACGGGCTGAATAAATGCTGTTGTCCATCTGCTAGGAAAGAGTCCTAAAGAGCAGGACTGATGAAAATCCTTACGCAGTGGTTTTTCCAGCGTGAATAGATAGGTAGAAGACCAGCGGCGGATTTGTGTGTTTTAAGATTTTTCAGTACTCTTGCTACTACACGAGTGCGAAAGTGAATTCGTCCCATTGAAAATTCGATGCACTGTGTACGGCGTGGACAAAGCGTCGATCTGGCCGCAAAATTTGCAGCAAGCAGATTGGCCTTGTCCGAAGGGTTGACATCTATCTATGGTAAATGAGCTTTGGGATGGAGAATACGGAAGAATTTCTAAAATTTTATGACGAACGGCCAACAATTTTTACAACCTTTGGGACATTGGGACACTCGCTTAAGAAAGGCGTTGTAGTCATTCCTGGCTTGTTTAAACTTTTTTCGGTTGTTTTCTGTCGGGTTGGTCTTGAAGGACCGAAAAAAACATTTCTCTAACTCTAACAGCTTCTTTACAGCTTGGGACGTACCATGCCTCTTCTTTTTGTTTGGGATAAAGGATCTCATTCCAAATAAAATAGTGTCTGTGATCATATAAGCAGCGGCATCCATGTCGTTATCGAGATAACTTAACGACCAACTAAAATTCGTATCGTATTGCGATACCGTTTTTTTAAGGAATCTATAGGGTATAGCACATTGACCTTGTATTTTTCAGGGTGAGAAGTTAAAAACAAGTCCAGGGTGTTGGCGGTATGACTATCAATGTCTGGTATACGTGTGCTCGTTTATAAGCTGGGTCAAGTTGTTTTCCGCAGTGTGTTGTCTGTCCAGAATGCCGAAGCCAACCAGAATTGTGTATATTAAAATCAGCGGTGATCTCGATTTTAGATTGAGGATACAGGAACACAATTCTTTGTATTAAGTCAGACAGCGTATTGAACGTGTTAAAGGTCGAAATACGGTCCACTTTGCGGATTCTGTAAAAAGCAGTAGTGAATTAACCGCACAAAACAACAATCACAAGAAACACAAACACCGACGAAGCTAAGCAAGGATAGGAAGTGAAAACTTTGACGTTGGTTTACCCATTCAAATTGTTGTAGGTGTTATGCCTTTACAACAAAATGAAACAGTGCACCAACAAAATTCACACTTGCCACCCGCTTTCCATCGGTTGTTACGTAATTCCATTTGGGAAATATTCTAGGGTTTTGCCATGCTAAAAGATCCATCAAACTTTTTCACAAAAAAATCAAATGTATCCCTACAACTCAAAAGGAATGATATCAAAAGATTGGTTAGATTTCTAACCGGACACTACCACCTTCGATATCACCTACACGAAATAGATCTTATTCAGGAAACCGAATACTACTATCTATGCATGGAAGACGACAATAGTGCAGAACACGTCTTATATGAATGCATGGCTCTAAATGTCTTAAGGTGACGACACTTCTTCAGACAAAGTTCAATCCCTGCGGAAGTTCTTAAAATATCCAGCAGAAAGATTCTCAATTTCATCAAAATAAATGAGCATCTCTTGGCCTCAGATACCCAGCGTTGATGTAATGGGTGCTGGTACTATAGGCACTTTGTCGCTTAAGGATTGACGTTTCTTTCTACTAGAGGCTGAGAATTTCCTGAAATTTGGCTGAAAATACTGACAAAATTTATTTTAACCTGAGATAAGTACTTTTCTAATCTATGAAAGGTGGTCAAATTCATCGTCAAATGTCTCGTATAGATAAAAACCACTTTAAAGTGAAACCAGAAACTGATCCCATTTGACCTCTCTCTCTGTGCTTCTGCCAAGCGAGCCGCTTCCAAATCGTTATCCACTTTTCTAGACACAAGGATACAAAACCAAAGGACATTACTTTCTGTAGGATGATGGGTTTACAGACGTAGTATGTCTAATGCATCTATGAGTCATTTTTATGATCGCCAGTGTTCATACGAGGTGTAGCTAATAGGCCAGAGACGTACTACGACTAGTCCCGTCAGGCATTTCCATTGAGCTCTAGTAAGAATGAAGAAATCGCAAGTATGACAGTGCAATGCAGTAAAAAGACCATTTCGAATTCGTTACCAGGTTCAACAGATAAAAAATCCAAAGTACAGTAAACCTGAAGAAAACAAGAACTCTCAGGGTCTGATGAGTGATCGAATCTCATATTTAAAAAAAATTACAACCAGACAGCAATATTAACCAAATGGACTCAGGCTTAAACCAAAAAATTTCTCTAGCATTTGGTCTACGATTCATAAATCGGGAGATCGCCATCCAATTTAGGAGTTCTAGATGGAAAAGTCTGCCCGAATTAGAGTGCTCTGTAATGCGTAGAATGACCCACATCGCATGACAAATTCAGTAGTAAACTCGTTAAACTTTTCCTACTTACTTGCCACAAATTCCCCAAGATACCAAGATCTTGGCTTCCTATCATCGAATTTACAATGTTGTTCTCATGGTACCTCTGTTGGAACTGATTACCTCTTCGCCAATTTATTGTATCCCAAGTGTAATCATTCCAAAAATGAAACCAAATCGATCCGATCAGCAAGATCCACCGATTTCCATATTCCACAGATTCCTCTGTAAGTAATTTTACCAGCAAATTACGCCGACCAGGGTAATCGAATTGTGGCGCCATCAGCTAACCAACCGCATATTGAATTGAAACATTGGATCCGATTGCAACCATAAGTGGTATTGGTCTAAAACCGCAAGAATTTGCGTCTTCTGCGGGTGAGTCAATCGAGAATACCTACTTTAACCCCCTTGAACCTACTAACCCGCAGATCGAGACCCATCTGAAACCGTATATGAAAGTTAATTTTCACGTAATGCCAGAAGTTAAATTGAATCCAAATTGACGAAACTGTTCGATTTGTGCCGAATTAGCATCTGGCATTGATTGGATGAAGAAGATGATGGAAGAGTTCAAAAGGACGCCCCGCGGCTTGGCCATCGACATGGGCACACGTCAAATTGGAAACGAAACAATTTCTTAGCTACTGACCCACGAAATTTTTTGAATTTAAGGCGCGTTACAGTGGAACAATATTTTTTCTTATTATTTCGAATAACTCGAGTGGAAGAGGAAATTGTCGAAAATTGACTGCCAAAGAATGTTGATGGTGTGAATGTCGCCTTAGGCCACAAGAGTATACAAAGTGTTTTCATTGTTCAAATACAGTTAAAACGAAATCCCCTTCAATTACTGGTGATCCCCTACTGTTTTCGATTACGAGACCTGAAAATACATTCAAATTCGCCTTCGGATTCGAATTCAGACTCACTCGTGTCATAATGAAATTTTGGTCCCTTTAGCTAATTTCAATAAATTAATTATTTTTCGACACATTAATAGGCGATGTTCATCAGCATGTTTTGAATGCTGGAGTGTGACTTTGGAAGCGTTGATGTAAGAGTACCTGGCGGCACAATTTGTTCCCTTTTTGTGTAGACAACTACGATATTATTGACAGATGAACAATGATGACAAATGGTCTTCGAAAGAAACTGTCAGCATGAGGTCAACCCCTAACCTTTCGTATAATCTTATTAAACATAGAGCATAAGCTAAGATAGATATTCATTGTTCGTAAGGTAAGCATTTAAGTGGATTTGTAAAAGATGATGGAGTTGTTAATATCAGAATTCTTAAGATAGGTATGACTTACATTCCTATCTGCACCGTGGAAGAGTTAATTTCCACTTTATTTATAAATGTGTGCCGATGAGAGACCACCACCCCAGTACTCATCTATTGTATGTACTAAGATCAACCTTTAACATTCCAAGTCTGCTGCCACACTCCTATGTAGGAGGCGTTCCGTGTTGAATACAAAACCTCACGTAACACCGATACAGGAACCATGGGTATGGAATAAACTTATCTGTGGTTTCAGATGATATGATGAGTGATCGGAGAAGCGGAGAACTTGTCTTTATGTGCCGAATTCACTTTCACCATCTAATCTTGGACAATTATGTAGGCAAGATTTAATTGCTGCAGGCATACGATACGAAATAAGTTTCGTGGTTTCGAGAGTTTCGTGGTTTCGAGAGTTTCGTGGTGGCCGCAAATATACTACCGATCAAGTCCGCAGCGGCAGGCCCTCCAATGCGGTTACAGAGGACAATGTCAAAAAAATACATGAAATGGTGTTGGCTGATTGGAAAGTGAAGGTGCGCGAGCTAGCAGATACCACGAAGATTAGTACTAAGCGCACACGCCATATTTTGGGCACTATTCTGCATATGAAAAAGTTATCCTACCGCTGGGTGCCGCTGGGTGCTGCTGGGTGGCGCGCATACTCACTCCTGACAAAACCACCAACACGAGAGCACTTCGAAAGAGTATTTGGACTTGCTGATGCGGAAACGGGCGGACTTTTGGCGTCGATTGGTAACTGTTGAACACCAAAGAACAGAATGAGTGTCCGGCAATGGACTGAAGCCGGCACGAATGCTCCGAAGCGGCCGAGGGAGGCTCGATGGGTCGGAAAGGTTATGTCGTCGGTTTTCTGGGAATGTCATGGCATACTCTTCATGAACTACCTCGAAAAAGGAAAAACCATCAACAGCGAGTATTACTGTGCATTATTGGAGCTTCACATGAAGCGAAGAAAATTTTGTTTTTGCAAGACAATGCACCAGCGCACAAGAGCATCGCACCCATGGCTAATATGAATGTCTTACGACTCCAGTTGCTGTCGCATCCATCGTATTCGCCCGATTTGGCTTCCTCGGACTATTATCTCTTCCCAAACCTCAAAAGATGGCTCATCAATAAAAAATTCAGCTCACGCGAGGAAATCAAAGACGCCACGGAGGTGTATTTTGCAGACCTTCCGGAAAATTTGTTTTCGGGCGGGATCAAGAAGTTGGAAAATCGCTAGAATAAGTGTATCAAACTAAAAGGGGAATATATTGAATAAAATAAAAAAAACATTTAAAAAAAAAATTTTTCATTCCCAAGGAGGTTACTTTTCACCCCATCTAGTATGTTGTCCAATAGATATACTTAGGAGATTACTGGCGGGAAGGTACTATCGAAGGTCTCCATGTCAGACTATAGACACATCGAGTTTGGAATCAGATGCGAAGCCTCCACCTTGTTGAAAATGGAAAACCAACTGGATACGATTAAAGGAGGAGTTCGGGAAATCCATCTGTGCTCCCCTTAAGCTCAGGGCAAAACATAAGCTAGAGAAAGCTGTTCAGTACCGAGACAGTACTCCACCAAATATTTTGAACTAGGGCATATACAGCTGCAAATTATCTTTCACATTGCCCGTTCCTTGTTTTGCAGCGGCTACGTAAAGAATCCAGAAAACTTCTAGACAGGTGACTTAAACTAATTTGGAGGAAGATTGGGGTGTTTAATGACCGAAGCAGTTAGTTAGTCAAATTTCTCAATATAGAAAAATCAACCAGGTTTGAATCACTCAGAAAACTGATGGCACCTACACTGAATCGAAAGCAGAGATTCTGATGCTTTAGGCTCACTTCCTAGGTAACCTAATCAGAACTGAAACTCACCAATTGCCAATTAAGTACGATGCAGAGTAGAATCATACTATGAAACAAAAATCGCAATCGATTTTGGACGTTCGTTGTGGATATGCAATTTAATATTCTCAATTCTAATCTGTAGATTTTCTGAGTGGTGGTCTAATATCTGCCTATGCTACTGGATAGCCATCGATAATTTATACTAGAGTTGGTTGTACACTAGCCTATCAGCTCCCAACCGGTTAAGATTCCTCTGCACGTTTTCCAGTCTTCCTGATCCCTTGCGCATAACACTCAGTTAGCTTAGTGGCATCCAATATCACCTGATCCTTGCATCGCACATTCGGTTTTGCCTTACGTTTGTTACAAGCAGTAACATCAGCGGAGAAATCAGACGCAGAATTACTCTTGCCAATCGTTGTCTCGGGCTCATAACGCAATTGATTACCAGAGCCCTCTTTCGAAAGACCAAACTGACTTTATACAAGGCCATTATCATCCCGGTCTTCCTCTATGGTATAGAGACTCAGACCTTCTCAAGAGCGGATGAAGAAGCATTTGTTTCTATTGACGGTAAACTGAGGTAAAGAATCAACCGCAAATCACAGTACTGGCTGTAATGCCACGCCGAATGAACGTTACAGCTCCGGGTCAAAAAGCCTTCGAGTCTACCAATTGGTCATGCTGTTAACATCGTAATTAAATGAGCTCGACATACGCTGCCGTTCCCGTTCTACAGCCAAAGAGCAGGAACGTGAGTCAGGAAACGAATATGAAAAGCAGAGATTACTTTCATCAGCAAAGGAATATATCGGATTATAAGTAGCAGACAAGAAATCATTAATGAAAATTAAAGAGTGTCGGACAAAGAACGGAGCCCTGCGGCACACCAGCTTTTATTTTGTGAATATTGGACCAAAACAACTGGAATTGGACGTTTCGAAAGATAATTTCCAATCCACTGAAAAAGAGAGTCATCGATTCCAAGAGCACGCATTTTAGCAAAAGAGCCTGATGCTATACTCTGTCATATGCTTCAGAAATATCAAGTCCACCGATCTTGCTGTCGCCAGATTGATTTACGCTTTCGTTCCACTTTTCGGTGAGACATGCCATCAAATCACCAGTGAACCGGTTGCTACGAAAACAATATTGTCGGTCATTGAGAAGTTTTCGCATTTCGAGATATTTCATGAGAAGAAGATTCGCCTTTTTTAGAGAAAGGCTGGACAAATGCTATTTTCTATCTGCTCGGAAAGAGACATAAAGAGTAAGATGGGTGATAAGGCTTACACACAGTGGTTTTCCCAACGAGGAAGAACACCTCTTCAAGGGGAGATATGTCATCTGGACCAACTGATTTGTGTACATTGAGATCTTTAAGTATCCTTACTACTACACGAGTGTGGCAGTTGATTCGTCCCATTGAATATTCGGTGCACTTGTGCAGCAAACAGATTGGCCTTGTTCAACGAGCTGACAGCTGGAATGTCATTGTAAATGAAACAGTCTTAACAAGTCTTTCGTTTGGTTTAATACTCTTCATTCGATGAGGTATAAAGAATCTCATTCCAAAGAGAATAGTCACTGTGATCACAACAGCAATGGAATCCACTTCGTTATCGAGAAAACATAACGACCAGTTACAATACCCAAAGAAGCTGTTAAGTCTGCTCCAATTGGCTGTCTCGTATTGTCATACGGTTATTTTAGGATTTCTTTCTCTAATTGTGTGGTCGTTGTACGAGAAAATAGCTGATATCACACAGTGGTCCGACGAGCCTAGAAGGGAAAGCATATCAACAGTGTGCTTATCTGTGTGAGATGTTAAAAACAAGTCCAAGGTGTTGGCGGTATAACTATCAACTTCTAGTATTTGCATGGGCTCACTAAGAAGCTGCGTCAAGTTTTTTTTTAACGAAGAACTCACCACACCGTTCTTTCGAGTGTTCCCTGTCCAGAATGGCGAACATTCGCGAGTAATAACGATTTCAGTATGAGGATTGAGGGATACAATTCTTTGAATGGAGTCAAACAGCGCATCAAACTGTCGCATTTACTCACGTAAATGGCGAGATCGTGGTTTGTATTGACGCGGTTTGTAATGGCACTAGTGTGTAGACAGGTAGTCTCAGATCAGATTGATCTGAGAGGTGTGGGAGGGGATCTACCTGTGTTTCACTAAGTACCAAAACAGTTTCTCTGTATTTACAGATGTGGATATACGCAGAGAAGTAATTACTTCTTAGCCCGCGTATGTTAGCTACGTCAACCCAGAATTTCCTACTCATAATCACAAACACTGAAAACACAAACACCAATGATGCTTAGCAAGGCTGCGAAGTGAAAATTCTGACGTTGGCTTATGCTATCTCTAGGTCGTCGGACCACTGTGTCCTATCAGCTAATTTCTCGTTTACCAATCACACAGTATAATAAAATATTCCTAAAAGAACCATATGGCAATACGAGACAGTCAATTGGAGCGGACATCACAGCTCCTTTACGAATTTGAACTTTCTTATGTTCCCTGGCTCACGTCCTTGCTCTTCTGCTGTAGAACGGGAACGGCAACGTATGCTAAATTTATTTGATTCTAATATTAACAGCATAACTAATTAGGGAACCACTAACAGAGTAGAATTTAATGCTTCCAAAACATAATGCTGTCTGCTCTCGTTAAAGTGAAATTTAAACACCTAGCCATTGTCCATGAATGGCACTTGCATCGTCTGGCGCCTGCTAGATAGGATTCAAAATCGTGCGATAAGACTTATAGGTGATGCTTATAATTATCACCTAGTTCATTGACAACCTCGAACACCAATGAAATGTCTCCTGTCTCACCTTGTTTTATTGCTATTTTGGCCCCCATCATATTTAACAGTTACACCCGTCTCGCTATGAATGCTCATGAGCTTACCACCAAGCCCACTTTCGCCTTCAAACATTTTAAACCAACGTTCATCGGTACCTCTCTTTCCTGATTTTCGTTCGCCCGCGCTCTGTGTAAGCATTTGAGGGTATTTAAATCTCTTTAGCGCGCAAACTATAAAAAAAAAAAATCCCAGAAAACTTAACACGTGATTCGACATTTTAAGAGAAGTAATACGAACTTGAGTGTTAAACTCTTTCTTTTTTAAAAAGAGTTTTCTCCCCGTGGTCGTATATCCTCACAGGGTGGTACTCCACAATTTTAGATAACTTAGGACAAATCCCATAAGATACCCCCTACCAGATACTCCTTCGATAAGTTCTTCAAAGCCACTCTTTCGATGGCACATTACCTGGTAAAAAATCCGTCCACATCAGTTCGTATGGATCAAAAATCGAAGAAGCGATGGGAGCTGGTATCTTCTCTGAGAAACTTAAACTTTATTTCTCCTTTGGCTTCCCAAATCACTGGAGTGTCTCTCAGGTTTAGGTTATAGCAATCAAAGAAACTCTCTCCTGGCTAAAATGGAACGTGACATCGTCAAATCAGTGAAATCAGTCACTTTCAAATCAAGAACCGCTGGACCGAGATGGCTTAACAGTTAAATATTCACCTCTGCCCACTATTACGTTCAAGGAAACTATAGAGCAGATTAACTTGCTGTTAGAACACTGCAGATTTAGCAAAAATTGAGGTTTTGGCATATGCCTCTGGCTAATAGTAAAAATATAATTTTACAAGATACGAAACGATAGATAAGATGAACCTCAAGTGGAAAAACAGTGCAGCGTGTCCTTTCACCAGACATATCTTGCCTAACTTAGATCACAAACGCTCCCCTAGACTAATAATGCTAAACCGCTCGAATTTTAATACCCTCATAGGTGTTGTTACTGGACACATTCAAATCAAAAGACATGCCACAAAGCAAGGTATCCTCTCAAACAACTTCTGTAAAAGAAAACCTTTTGCCGATCTTCTTCGCTTTAAATTGATTTAAAAAAAATGTTCTCTTTAACATTTAGATTTTTTCCAGGTGGCTCAAGGTGAATCAAGACCCAGTGATATCACAATGGGCCTACTCTTCCTTAAGTGTGCCTGCACCCGACGGGCAGAAGTCCGTAGAACACGGTCTTTATTGATCTACTCACGATCAGACAGCATTTTACTGGCGTCGACACGTGTTGAAAGGAGGCCAAAAAGTGTTACGTCTTAGGAATCAGTTAAATTGCAGATGTCTGCATCATCTTCTACTTGACCAACACAGAATGTAGTCATAAGTAAGACAAAGTCTTTTATTATTTTACTAGAGATACACATTCTAAAGTCGAGGTAGTTTCAGCATTCAAACAGACCTTCTTCCAAGTACACATAATATTTTCCAACGTCTGTCAATCAAATTGCAAAACAAAAAACTGTAAAACGATCCGCCGTCTTAAAAGGTGACTTTAAATTGTATTGACACATGACACCGCTGGCACTAACAAAAAAACTAAATCTCCTTTTCAAAATTATGATTTCGATATTTCACTGGGATTGCTCTGCCTACCGCCAATGGATTATCGGGGACGAACCTTTGTACAACACCCTGCTAATAATGATGTCCATCAGCTTTGATTCACGGTTCATTTGTCGGCAATTCCAAACACTAATTCCTGCTCTCCCTTGAGTCCACTAATGTGACAAATTTCAACTTCCCTTATGGGAATCGGATTAAGGCATGCGCTTCTGCTGTTTTCAAATTCATTTCAAATTCAACGGCACCAACAGGCCTCATTGCATGTGCCCGAAGGAAAATAGGGTTGTTGTCATTGTCATATTAGCAGGGTTGATGTTCATATGAATGTTGCTACAATTGTTGACTAGATTTAAGCTCTGATTTACGGATATTGTTGGCACTTTTATATGGCTGTTTATTGTTGGGAATAAATATGAGAATGTGTGCGAGATGTTTTGTGTATTTAACGGATACTGTAAATGACAAGGATAAGCATAAGGGCGGCTTCCATTGATAGACTTTTATATAGCAGGGTTTCTAGATGACTTAAATGTTCGTAATTGCCTAAGAAATGCTTATGCTTGTGATTTTTCCATCCTTGTCTTGTAGCCTTTATTCACGAAGCGTATTTATGATTCCGATGCCGAGAATGGCAATGATAGAGAAGACCATGATTGGGCATATCCACCGGGTAAATGCAAATAATCAAATTCTTGATATACACACCAAGAGACGATTATACTGTGTACGTTTAAAATTTCGGAGCTACCTTATACTATTATGTATCCGTATGGATCTGTATTTGGAGATTGGAAATTGCAATCATTTCCGTAATTCGATTCGGGCAGGCGGCGCCAAGCCGACAATCGATTTGGCGGAAAATTTCATATCAAAAGTTGCCAACGAACAACAACACTCGTTGCTGTTGCGGTGGTCGCCGTCGCCGTCGCAGTCATCATCCTCATCGCTGTTGAACTGTTTCTCCTGTCGATTATTATGACGGTGGCATTGCGTCTAAATCCAAATCGAGGCAATCCAGTTTTAGGTCGATTTGTCGGAGCTGTCTGAACTTTCGTTCTTTGACTTGGAGCATAAGTTTCACTTGGCTTGGTCAGTGGAAGTGCGTCTACTTCGTATTGCACATTTCATCCTACATACAGTCCTCGTATATTCGTATTCTACGCTGCATTGCTACGTGTGGTTTTGTGCGGTTAAATCAATGCTTTTAATCATGAAGATTATTTCTCAGAGAACTCGCAATCTGCGATGTGCTTAGAGTAAAGGGGTGTCTCGATTGATGCTGAATTAAGAAATTTCCATATCGGTATCGGGATAATTAAGTTCAAACAGGAACATGATAAATAATACGAAAGATGGTAAGTGGCCCGATAGGGTGTATGCATAAGGATTTCGGTATTGAGAAATATTTAAATGAAATAATGACGTTGTCCCACTTATAATTTCTTTTGTGCGAGTGTACACTCGTAACTCAACTAAAGCGTGATGCAACTAGATGAAGTCGTAGGATTGACTATACGCCATCTAAGTCTTGATGTATCACAATTATCTCGATGAGTTCACCAATGACTGGCTTAAAAGAGCCTTTGAGAGTGCTACAATTAACTGTAGTTGTGGTTTGATACTATAAAGAAATAAAACAAAAGGTGATATTGGGATTCTTGGCCATCTGATTGGGAGAATTTACGGTTTTCGAAGTTGTAGAACTGGAAATTGCAATTTCCAACTCAAGTATTCGGATTCACGCTGAACCAAAAGTAGCCTGAAAGAAAGCAGAGATTTCAGTCTGGAAGACAGTGCAGTAGGTGGGTTTGTCCTTACAGGTTGATGTTGGTCCGTTTTTCCAGTGACTCAACGGCCCTACAATAAATGAGAATTGCTTTCACAACCGTGGTGTAGATGCAATGCCTGCCTTTAGATTCTAGACCCCATATCAAGACTACAGCCTTCATTCGCAAGATGATTGCAATTGTAGCTTTTTTTTTATTTCACTATGCAATATTTTCCTTTCACCCTAGAATGAGCCCTGGGGGTGGAATTTAACTTGGGTGAGATGATGTTTGGTATTTTAATTTTTCATGCCAACTCGCTCCATTTTGGAGAAACTTACGCTACAATTACATTTGTAGGAGAAGAGGATACATAAGGCATACTGGAGAATATTAAATAGTGTCTTCAATGCATAAGGAATAAAGTTTACTAACTAAATTGCCATGCCACATGTAGTTTCTTTCTTGCTGAACAGTGACCAAAGGTTAAGTATACGGCTTGTTGAAAGAGCGCACAAACATTTTCCGACAGAACTGTCTTATAGTTTTGTTTTGGCTGCTATTTGAAACAGATGCCTACAGTAATTTTCGTAAGAAAAGATAAAAGTGAATTTCGTGTGTTCATTAAACACTATTTTTTGCACAAAAAAACCATCACGCTAACCAAATGGAAACTTGAAGCCTACTATGAGGACTCTTCACCATCGATTAGCATCATCCAACACTGGTTTACTCAATTTCGATGCACCAGGACAAATGACGCCGAACGTTTTGGTCGCTCAATTAAAGTCGAAATGGTAGATAAAATCCACCATAGGAGGTCCGGCTAGTCAAGGTTCGCGAACTGAAAGAGGCTACAGGACTATCACATAAATCAGTGATTTCAGTTCAAAATACAGGGTGATTCATCGTAAAGTTTGATTTATAATGTAAAATAAAACACATAAATTTGAAAGCCAACTTACAATTTTTATTATCGGTTAAAAGAAAACTTCATGGCATTTATTTCTTATTGATGATATTATGTTAATATTGGCCACGACTATGTCTGAGGTGGTACATTCCGAAAGTCCGATTATGGGCGACTCGAGTAGTGTTGTCCTCCAAATCGTAGCTGGCTTATTCCTGAAGACATAAGACTATACATATCTTCAGACAAAATAGTCCAAAAGTGTGATATCGCACGATATAGGCGGCCAATTTACCGTAGCAAAAAGTGAAATTAAGTGCTCACCAAAATGAATTCTCAACAAGTAGCGCCGTCTTGTTGAAGCCAGAGTTCACCGAGACTATGTGCTTGAATTTCAGGAAGCACATAGTCCGTTAACATGGCGCGATAACGGTTACCATTGACGGTAACAATCTGATTTGCCTCATTTTTAAAGAAATATGGACCAATGATTTTACCAGCCCATAAGCCACACCACACTGTTGTTTTCAATGGATGTAATGGTAGCTCTTGGTACTCTTCGGGTTGCTCATCAGTCCAAATACTGCAATTTTGTTTATTAACGTATCTATTGAGCCAGAAATGGGCTTCATCACTGAACAAAATTTCACGATAAAACACCGGATTTTCATTGAGTTTTTCCAGATCACATTCACTGAAAATATGACGCAAATTCAAGTCGCCTGGCTTTAATTCAAGATCCTCACGTAAAATACGCCAAGTTATCGAATACGCCAAGCCAAGCTGCTGAAAACGACGACGAATCGATTCGTCATGTGGATGTGGTGTAACCGGTTGAGTATCATCCACTTATGTAAACTGCGACTTAAATTTGCGAATGGTATTGGTAATACGCTGATTTTCGTAATACAGCTGTATAATTTGGAGACGCTGTTGTGATATGAGTCTTTCCACGATGACTTGCCAAACAATACTAAATTAAAATGATAAAGCAGTTTGATAGGAGTCAGTAGTGGTCTGTCAAAGAAAGCGTATTTAAAATCAAACCTCACAATGAATCACCCTATATATTTACATCTGAAAAAGATATGATATGAAAAAACTATCCGTGTTTGCTCACAACTGAGAAAAAATACAATAGTTTGACAACTTCAAAGGAGTGTTTGGCGATGTTCATTCACAATCCGAATGAGTTTTTCCGTCGTTTCGTAACCGTAGACAGTAAACAAAGAAACTTATCAGCAATAGGACGCCACCAGACACAGCTTAGCAACACGTAGGAAGAAAATTCCATTTCACATAAAACATTGTAATTCTTACAATAAAATATGATTGCAATTTTGAAACTTTCCCATGCAAGTTAGGTGAATTATAGAAAATAAGTAAGTCTTGTCTTGTCTTTAGAACCAAAAGGCTTAATATCTGAAGTATTTATTTTTTTATCGCCGCGATTACGCTCCGATCATAACTGGTGCAGTTAAATTGTCCGGTTTCTTGGACAATTAATTAAAGTATACGAGCACACAAAACGATTCGGCGATTTACCGAAGGTTTAAACTTAATTAATGAAGTGACCGGCAGAGAACAGAAAATTATATATGTATATATTCACAACGACTAAAAGTCAGACGGTTTACTATATATATATATTTTTTTAATAATAAGAACAGAGAAAAATTATTATCCGAAAGATGAATAAATAATCACACAAAAGAAGAATACCCCATCATCAAGTATCCTAATACTCTTGGGACTACTGTGAATCAAAACTATCAAATATTTACCTTCCTTTTTACTAAGTGCATAAGAAAATCCGTTCCTTTTTCCTTATACTAAACTTAAACGAAAATTAAGCTTAACTACATTACATTCAATCAGTGAAGATCCAGAATATACTGTGTTCGGTAGTAGAAGTCAAAGTACACCTCATTTAAACCTAATAATAGTCATCGAGAAACGTCTGGCACAAACGCGAATTTATAACAACCAAGTTCCGTCAGAATAACCGATGTTATAAAAGATTTACAAAAGTTTGATGGCAAAAATAGAGAACACTCACAGACATTTTAGTCTATGTTAGAAGTATTGATGGTATGCCATACTCAGTTATTTTGTTGCGAGCCATTCGATACAAAATAAAAGGGCCAGCTAATAAAGTGCTAAATATGTATGGCACACCCCTTCACACTACTCAGACAAGGGGAGATAGAAAACACTAATTTGTGACTTGCATAACTTAAGGCAAGGGCCTAAGATGGTAGAAAAAATCTATAGCACTGTTATAGAAATTCAAGCCACTCTTCTTAGTGACGTTTTAATACATGAAAAGGAACAAAACGTTATCCGTGTCAACAAAATTTTTACGGCAAAATGTATTTGAAAGTTTAAAGATCCCATCCGCTCAGTAGTTCAAGGAATGAGACCATAAAACCTCCAATCAGCTCTTTAATTTTGCTTTAAGGAGCAAAATGTTCTCTATACCAGAGCAACATCTTATCAAAAAACACACAAATGCCAAACCCTCAAAACACTAACGACCTCAAAATCCCAATTCTAGAAAAATAAATCAGAATTTCCAACTACCAAATTTTCACCCACAACAGTTAAGAAATCATCAAAGTGGACCGCCCAGCAACAACCCACGCTTTGTTAAAAACAACACCCACCAACCCCAAGTCGCACATTCAAAACCTTCTCATGCAGAACCTATGGACATCTCAACCACTAATTTACGCTTAACAGTAATGCTAAATAGATCTCAAACCAGCCAATTAATCTACGATCCCAGTGCTAGCTACACTACCCAGGAAGTATACAATCTAGGAACACATCTAAATTTAGAAATACCATTTAGCTATGAACCAAGCTTAGACCACTATTACGCCAACGAAGGTGCTAATCAAGACAAAGACTTTACAAAAGACGATTTTACAAAAAACAATAAAAATTTAGACGACCAACATTTTTACCCATTTGCCTCTTAAAACCAACAAGCTATATAGATATCAACAAACATCGCCAACATTTCCAATATACCATATAAATATTTCATCACCAGGAGACAGGCGATTCCTTCTCATTCCTTAACCCTGAATTCAGCTATCGGGGGTGGCCGTGGTGTAGTGGTATATGCATAGACTCCTCGAGCAGAGGGTCGCGGGTTCGAATCCCATGCGAGGCAATTCTCTGAAAAAGTTTTTTCATAGAATTTGTATGTAGTTATATGAAAATCCCGTCGGCGTCAACTCTGACATGAAGGCATAACACTGATGTGGTTGCTGGCTGGGCTAAATGAAACGAACTAACAACTAGCACGTACTTAAGACCCACTGGTTGAGGATGCACTGGCTCGCCCCGTCCAGTTTAACAACCACCTATCGGAAGAATATCGAAACCAAATACACCTGAGTTTTAAACTACTACACCACCCGCCCGCGCCCTGGAGAAAAAAGCCAGTAAAAGGGTATTCATATTCCCTTGATTAAAATAAATAAGTCACTCTTCCAATTTTTATTAAATTCGATCAAACTGGTAATCTCAAATTTTTACTTTTCAAATTTCACCAATTTTGAACAAGCCCTCAAAGCAAAACAATTTAACCAGCAAGAAATAGTCGAAGTGAACAACTTCAAAGTTTCATATAACTAACAAACAACCGATACTGATCCTCACATCTCAATCTTTTTTTTTTCCAACCAACTAAAACATGAAATAATTACAACTGATGAAGCACCCATTGATTCGAACTCATACAGATATCCACATGACAACAAATTGATAAAATGTTAGAACAAAATATAATCCGACCGACCTAATCACCCTGGAGCTCACCAGTTTGGGTAGTTCAAAAAAAAATTGGATGCAAGCGGTAGACAATGATGGCACCAAGTCATTGACTACCGAAAATTAAATGTAAAAAAAAACCGTATCCGACAGATATTTCTTATCCAATATAAATAAAATCCTAAACAAACTAGTGTCTATATTTTTTAACCAATGCATCCAAAACATATGGCTAAAAGAGCCTTTACCGTAGAAGGTGGACCTTTAAGAATAACTTTCGGGATCAAAAATCTCCCGCCCACATTCCAATGCCTTATGGACAACGTATTAAAGAATTAACAGGGTAAAATATGTCTGGTCTTTCTAGATGATATAATAATTTTTCCAACTACACTTCAGGAGCATATGGAAAACTTGAAAAAAGTTTCCGACAAACTTCGTCAAACACATCTAAAAGTCCAACTTGATAAGTCGGAATTTCTCCACAAAGAAATTCCATTTTTAGCACACATTGTTTCTACAGACAGTGTCAAACCAAACCCGGATAAAATCCGTGTAATAAAGGAATTTCCTGTCACTCGTACCCAAAAAGAGATAAAATCGCTTCTTGTAAAACCTATGACAGAATGTTTAAAATAAAGTAGAGCCGTTAAACTGACTGAGCAGTACATAAGAACTTTTGAAGAATGTAAACACATATTGACTAATGACCCAATTTTTTCACACCCCGACTTTACGAAACAAGTCATTGTATTTGCGCCGTCCTTTAACAAGGTCACGTTGGAAACGACATACCAATTTGTTTCACTAGCATGACACTAACTGACACCGAAATTAATTATTCCACAGCTGAAAAAGAATTACAAGTCATAGTCTGGGCAACAAAATACTTCCGTTCTTACCTTTTTAACAAGAAATTCCAAATTATAACAGACAACAAGTCATTAACATAGCTTATGAGTCCAAAGGAACCCAATTCATAAATCGTCAAATGGCGAATAAAATTGTAAGAATTCGACTACGAAATAATACACCTTGCCTGACTCGAACTGCAACCATCTTCAGACTGCTATAATTTTGACAAATTTTGACAACTGTCAGATAATTTTATTGTTTACAAGCCTTTTAAACGATTTGCGTGTCAGTTGTGTTGAAAATTTTTTATCGGCGATGGAATTCAAACGTGATTGTGTGATGGCTTTATATTTGGCTGAAAAACCACAAAGAGCCGTCGTTAGAGCCCTCCAGCACCTCAACGTGAATAAATTATTTGTGTCTCGAATAATAGCTCGTTACCGTGATACTGGCAGCGTTGCAAAACGCCATGGAGGTGGTCATAATAAAACAGCAACATCGGCAGAAATGGTTCGGAAAGTGAAGGCTCGAATTGAGCGAAATCCGCGTCGAAGTGGAAGAGAAATGGCACGTGAGCTCAACATATCGTTGGAACGGATGTAACACATACTGAAAAATGAGCTTGGGCTCAAGCCATAGAAATTCCAAAAACCACACGATCTTACACCGCAACAGACAAAAATTAGAGTGTAAAGAGAGAAGGAGTTGCTACGCTTGCACGAAAGTGGTGAGTTGCCGAATTTGGTTTTTTCCGATGAGTCGCCATTTGTTATCGATTAGTATGTCAACAAACGAAATGACCGAGTTTACTTGCCAGAGAGATCTGCGAAAATGTACACCTTCGGACGTCCACCAGAAAGCAGGCAGCACCGAGGGTGATGGTTTGGGCCGCCATAACCGTCGATGGTCGCTCTTCGCTCGTATTTTTGAACCGTGGCATCCAACCGTGAAACTGTCTTAGAGGCAGTATTGAAGCGTTAGGCAAACAATCATTTCGGTCGATGACCGTGGACATTTCAACAAAACTCGGCACTGTCTCACAAAGCGAACGGCAACCAAGATTGGTTAAAAAACAATGTCCCACACTTCTTTACCTCGACACAATGGATCGCAAATTCTCCAGATGCAAATCCGTTAGATTTCTCTGTCTGGTGTATTTTGAAGGCGAAGATTGGCACTAAAAAATACCAAAGTTTGGACCACCTCAAACAAGCATTTCGCCGGGAATGGACCAAAATACCAAAATACAATTGTAAAACATATTAAAGATTTTCAAAGTTTAGACGGTATCCCTAAGAACACTTGTCTGTGATCAAAGTCCAACCTTTCAGCAATTTACCAGTAGAAAGGCTCCATTCGACTCACACAGAAGTATATAGGATTGTAGTCCCAAAATCAAAAGAAAACCATTTAGATGATGAAATCCTTGTTAAAACTATTACAATCTACGATGGCGGTCCCAGAAGTACCCGACCCAACAAAGAAAACACAAAAATTTTGGGAAAAAAATTATTTCTTTTTCAACATAATCGCCTTTCAGCGATGTTCAAAATGTTCGATACCCTTTTTATAATAAAAACTGTCTTGTTCCTCAAAATAGCCATTAACTGCCGACATTACTTCTTCATCCTTGGAACATCTTTGACAACTGAGCCATTTTTTTAAGTTTGTGAACAGAAAATAATCCGAGGGGGCTAAATCTGGCAAATAGGGTGCCGGAGGTAGCAATTCAAACTTTAATTCATTAATTATGGCTGGTGCATTGTGAGGTGGTGCATTGTCTTGATGAAACAACACTTTCTTCTTAGCTAAATGCGGACGTTTTTGCTTGATTTCTTCACTCAAACGTTGCAATAAGTTCGCATAATACTGGCCGTTGATAGCTTTTCCTTTTTGAAGATAGTCAATGAAAATTATCCCACGCGCATCCAAAAAATCGACGCCATGACCTGTTTGTTGCTGTGCAACGTCGCTAAACACTTAATTGAAACATCCTCACGACATTGTTTTTGCTCGAGTGTGAGCAAACGCGGCACCAATCTTGCACACAGCTTTCTCATGTCCAAATTTTCAAATAATGTGCGATGTACCGCACTTTTTAAAATGCCTACAATGTCTGCTAGCTCGCGCATTTTCAGTTGACGATCATCCTGAACCGCTTTGTGGATTTTCTTCACCATTTCCGGAGTCGTCACCTCAGATCTTCGTCTTGGCAGCTCGTACGGCCTCGTTTTAACTCAGGAACCCAAAATTTTGCTGTTGTAAACGAAGGAGCAGACTCACCCAGAGTAGATTCCAGTTCAGCTTTTATATTGGTTGGGCCTTTCAAAAAAAAGTATTGTATCACATAACGATGACCAATTTTCTCCATTTTCTCAAATTCACTGACAACGTTCACTAATGACAGCTGCCAAACAATTACTAAACAACGTGGCGCTTTCAAACTTGAAACATATGCTTTATAGACTGCGTACTTTCAAATAAAGTGATATTTTCAAACAACTACCGCCATGTCTTGGTCAGTCCGGGTATATAACAATTCCATATGTATACTCAAGCACAATGAGTCAATAAGGATGAACGTTCTAAACAAACAGAAGTAGTTTGATTTTGAATGTCTCAAAGCAAGAGAGAGGTCTTTTGCAGCTCTTGGAAACACAATTGTGTCCAAAAACATTTATGGTAAAGCTATTAAAGATTTCAAGTGCATCTGTTACAAAAAGACAATTGAGGTTATCAACAGATCGAAATCCTCAGCAGAGTTATGGAATGCTGTAAGATATGTTAATGGAAGAGCTAATATCATTGGATCCAAATCGCAAGCACAACAGTTGAGGGAACATTTCAGCAGACTCCTAAATCCCGTCCAAATTTAGCCAGCTTTTCAATAAGTTGCTCCGCTGGTTGTCGATGTCCGTTTACTCTTTATGAGGTGCTACAAGTCATCAAAGAATCGAAAGTTTGACAAGCCCCGGGAGACGCCCGCATTCCCTTCGAGTTCCATAAAAACTGCACGAATGAATTCATTTTAGTACTTACTACAAAATTCAACAACATTTTCAAAACATCGGATGTTGCTACAAACTGTAAAAGAGAAATTATTTTCCCATTGCACAAAAAAGGTTACAATGATGATCCAAGGAACTATCGGGGAATATCTTTCTTAAATACATCGGCTAAGCTGTTCGGAACAATTTTGTTCGAAAGGCTCATTCAGTGGGTCTCTAATAAGAAAATTCTTCGAAAATTTCAATTTTTTTCGCTTATTAACATCCCTGAAATTTACAAGAGCCAACACAAGAAATTGTATACCTTCTTTGTTGATTTCCTCAACACCTCGCGAGGCACTATTTTATAAACTCTATGTGATGAGAATGTCTAACAAAGTCATCAACATACTAAGAGCAATGTATGACAGCAATTTAACATACGTCTGGGATGATGAATTTATCTCTGATGAGTTTGGAACATCAATTTGAACATCAATTCAATTGGATTGAAGCAAGGTTGCATTCTGAGCGCGCTTCTTTTTATTTTATTTGTCAATGACATAACCGATTTTGTGGAGAGAGGAATCGTCTTCCTCTCTGATGATAAATAGACTAGCTGAATACTGCCAACTATGGAACCTGACGGTTAATCTCGAAAAGTCGAAGATAATGATATTTAGAGGGGGAAGCAGTAGGTATTCGCGCAACGAAAAATGGACACCTCAAGGTGAACGTATTGAAATAGTGAGAGAATACAAATACCTAAGTTTTGATATCAGCAAATCTCAATATGTAAAAGCGTCTTTCTGTTAAACTTTCGGAAGCAAAACGCCCAATATCTTCAGTTTGGAGTCGTTGTATTGTTAACACATAACTCACAGTTCGAAAAAAAAATTTTTTTGTGCAACAGCAAAATCGATACTTTTGTATGGAGCCCAAATGTGGGGTTTTTAAACTTTTGAGGAAGTAGAAAGGTTCTTCGATTTTCTTAAAACGAATTTTTCGCCTACCTAACAACACACCTATGTTAATTGTATGCTGTATTTGGAGACAGGGTTACCTCCTCTCTGCCTAGACGCTCTAAGTCTCCACTTTGAGTATACGACCTTAATTTCTGGTGGAGTCACCGTGTGGCGCTCCCATTGTTCCGATTTGACTTCTGTTTTTTTTTTGTTAAGCTGGTACATCTGTCGTTGACATTCCCTCTAAATCTTAGCATCATAGCTTGACATTTGCAAAAGTTACGTAGCCGTGTGTGTTGGCGATTTTTTACAATTTTAGAAATGGATTTAAATTTGCGGCAACGAACTTGTATTAAATTTTACGTAAAAAACGGATTAAATGGTGCGCGAGCGTTGGAAATGTTGGAAAATTGTTTCGGCAACGATACTCTAAAGAAAACGGTCGTTTACCAGTCGCACGAGCAGTTCAAGACCATCAGTGGCAGTGGAAGACCATCGACGTCGAAAACCGATGAAAACGTTCCTGAAGTAAAAGAAATGTTGGTCAATAACCGCAAATTAACCACCAGAAAGATAGCGGAGGACTTGAATATTACCTATGGATCCGTCCAAGATAATTTGGTTAATAATTTGGGTTTCCGCCGTGTGGCAGCAAACTAGGTGCCAAAAAACCTCAATTTCATGCAAAAAAGAGACCGATCCCACATTCATCAAAAGGATCAATACTGGAGACGAGACGTTGGTTTATGAGTACGACAGGCAATCCAGACATCAGGCAAGTGAATGGCGTTCACCAATTGAGACGAGACCAAAAAAACCAATTCGTTTTCAGCGTTTTCAGTCAAAAATTAGGCAATGCTCACGGTTTTCATGAATTACAACGGTGTAGTGCATCATGAATTTTTGCCAGAAGGCCAGACAGTTAACCAAGATTATTATTTGAGTGTTATAAGACGTTTGCGTGAAGCAATTCGCCGAAAGAGACCAGAATTGTAGGCAGAAAACTCGTGGATTTTGCACCATGATAACGCACCGTCGCACATTGCCATCATAATTCGTAATTTTTTGCAACAAATACCATCCAACAGCCACCGAATTTAGCTGATTCGTCTCTCTGTGACTTCTTTCTGTTCGATCGAGTTAAAAAACCACTACGGAGAATGCGTTTTAGCAGCCGAGAGGAAGTAATGGAAAAATCGCAGGAAGCACTGATGGACATACTGAAAACTGAATATAAAAAACGTTTCGAGGATTGGATCCAGCGCTGGCATAAGTGTGTTGCAGTGGAGTGGAGACTACTTTGAAGGGGACAGTATAGATTTAGATAAATAAACTTGTATTTTTAATATTTCAAAGATTTTAAAATTTAAACCAGCTTTAACGTGTTTTAGAAGGGTACCGGAGAGTTCAAGTCGAGAAACAGAGATTATTTTAACGGAGGGCAATTTTAGTTTTCGCTATTAATAGAATTACATGAATAGAACCATCGTCCATCTCTGTTCTCAGATTAGATAGTAAGCATTCAATTGTATCAGTTGGTCTTAGGATGAGACCGTATGTAGCCATCGTAAAATTTTAATTAATCGATCCGAAAGGCCATTTAGAAATCTTTTCCACTTTTTTAAAAATTCACCTGGCACTTAATCATCCCAATTCATTTGAATAAAACACAGCTGCTTTAGAAACATTTTAGCAACTATGATCACTGGTGCAGGCTTGATATCACAGAAAGTACTGCTCACTTGGTGAACGATATCGATAAGCAGTCCTCTGCTAACTGCCAATAAATCCCGAGAGCTTAAACCGTCTCCATGTCATTCAAAGGTAAAGACACTGCAGTTTAACTTCTCGACTTCCGATTGGAAATTACTCAGTTCAGATGAGTTGCTGACCCATATCCGCAATTTGATACAACCTGCTTTAAAAAGGTACATTTATTCAGGCTGGGAAAAACATACATTAGTTCATCCCCGCCAAAAGAAACAGCATCAACATAGACGTCTATTCTTACAACTTTGGATGCTGTTGGATACGATTTCTGTTCTTCGGAGATAAGCTGCTGAATTGCCTTAATCGCAAGACACATAGAGCATGAATTCCTAGACACCACGGTGTTGATGGCATCATCTTGCAAAAGTTCGCTTGGATGGTTTCGCCAAATGCTTCATTGGAAATCAGCATCACATGGTGGTACTTGAATTTATCTATACATTTTACCGATGTCCGCGATAAAAGCAATCCAATAAAATCATCAATTAAAAATGTCCATGACAATTTCATTTTACAATGGAGGCCCCGTGAAGATTATGTCATTCAATGACTTGCTGTTCGATGTTTTCCGGGCAGCATCAAAGACGACTCGGATTGGAGTCGTGGAGCTATCTTCCTTGTACACGACTTGATGCGGAATGTAACGGCAGCGGTAAGAAGTTTTGTCAGTTGTAATTTCTTCTATGTGCTCACCTTTGGTATCTTGTACACGAGGAATGTATTTCTCTCGTAAAGTTGTTTTGTCCAAACTTCCTCTCCAGCTGCAGCTCGTCTCCTGATTTGCCTAGTATAGGGTTTTCTAATAACGACTTGACTTTTTTTTTTTAAATAAAAGGCAAACCATTTGAGATATTTCAAAAACTTTATTATTGGCTTGAAGTACAATCAAAACATTTATGAATGGAACTCGACTTCGTTCATATGGCCACCGCGGGCACGTTTGCAACGGTCGATTCGTTGGACCCAATTTTCAACGACTCGGCCACACATTTCGGCCGAAACGGCCGCTATTTCGCGTTCAATGTTGGCTCTGAGCTCTTCCAACGTCGTCGGCGTGTTGGCATAAGCCAATGACTATATATAATGTGGTCTGAGCGATGCCCAATTCTTGAGAACGCCGTGGAATTGACTGATTTGGATCGTTTGCTACGGACGTCTGAACGGCAGCGATATTTTCGACACTTCGACCAACCCGTTGTCTCACTGAAACGGCAACATCACACAACGAATATGTAGACTCAAATTACGACCGAAAATTGGAGTTAACGCTCTTAAAGTTGCAGTCACCAACTCCGAATATCTGTAGAAAATTTTTATAATTTTCAGACGTTGCTCGTTGATGTACTTTACCACTGAACAAATTGACAGTGACAGTTTGATGATTAGTGAAAGAGTGCGTTCACAAATTAAATTCAAAGTTATTAAGTCCCTATTGGAAAACCCTATACTAAATAAAAAATATTTAAATATATGGGTCAGCTTGTGGGGTGAGATTGTGAGATTTTCGCTTGAAATTCCAACTTGGATCATCTCAGCTTAACAGCCAACAATAGTCTGCCATCATTCTTTTATTCCACTTTCCTAATAGCGACGTTCCATCTCTTTCAAATCCTTTTAAAAATTTCGCCTTGGTCTTCACTTACAACTGCAAAGTTATCAGGAAGATAATCCAAATGCAAATAAAGGAACTGAAGTTTAATGCTCATCGAATATCCTTCATCACTTTCTTCACAATTTCCTCATAATTTGGACTTTTATGGTTTCCTAAAAAATGTCTCACTACTTCCTTAAAAGATTTCCAAGCTTCTAATTCAATTTTACTCAATTTTTCATCAAAAGCTGTATCTTTCATCTTCTTCTTTCAGTTTAACTTCAGACAGAGATGGAAAAATTTGGAGTAAATATTTAAAACCTTCGCCTTCTTTGTTCAATGCCTTCACAAATTGTTTCATCATCCCCAGTCTTGTGTGTAAAAGTAGCAAAACTTTTTCTCAGGAGACTTAATTGTCTCTCACAAAATTTTTGGTTCCAGGGACTAGTTCAGTTCTCGGTGGCTACACTTTCTCGGACAAATCAAGGGTACTTCGTACCGAGTAGCTTACTTAAAACTTTCAGATCTCAACAGACTATCCAACCTTGTTGTACATACTTTTATCTTATCCAAAACATTTTTCAAATTGTCGTAGCATTCCTTTAAATGTACAGAATGGGCGACTTACAAAGCGTACTTATTGCCATTATGCAAGAAGACTGCTTTCAAACTTTGTTTTGATAAGTCTATGAAAAATCTCCATTCGTTCGCGTCATATTCGGTGTTTAACATTTTCACTAAGCTAGGAATGTCTTCGCAATACACTAGATCAAGATCTTCAGCAAAATATGGTACAAAGTCTTTTTCTCTGTTGCGATACGAAGAAAATGAAGTGCCAGAAGCAAGCATATTCGTTTCTTGATCTTGAGTCTTGATCAGAGAGATCAGCTGCATCTTTTGGCAGATTTAGATCTCTCGTTAAGTCATTCAGTTCTGATTGTGAAAATAATTGTGTTCCACTTGTAATTAGCTCAAATTCAGCATCAGGTTGAGATACCTCTTCGACATCACTGTCACTCTCTCACAGGCGATAAGAGATCTTCCCTTTTGACCACTTTCGAGATTAACGAACGCATGTCGTACAAACTTTATGTGGGGTCCACTGCTTGTCTTGATTGGCGATTGTTAAGCCAAAATACATATTATAAACGTTACTTATGAATTTTGTGCCCACAAATGTAGTAAAAATTGTCCGGGGAGTGTAAACACTTTCGCGATGACATTTTTCAAGTGAGCGTTACGATTTGCACGGAAGTTCTGATTTTGTAAAAATAATGATGATGCTATCTATACAAAAAATATTAATCTACGTTCATGATCCGTCTTTTAATATTTAAGTTAATTTAAGTTAATTTTAAGTTAAAATGTGCGGCACCTAGCGGCAGGATAACTTTTTCATATGCAGAATATTGCTCAAAATATGGAGTGTGCGCTCAGTACTAATCTTTGTGGTATCTGCTTCACTTTCCAGTCAGCCAACACAATTTTATGTATTTTTTGGACATTGTCCTCTGTAACCGCATCGGAGGGTCTGCCACTGCGAACTTAATCGGTAGTTGCGACCACCACGATATTCTCGAAACCAATATTTGACGGTGTAATCTGACGAAGCATTAGCGCCATAATATTTATCCAACTTTTCTTTTGTTTCCTTTGCCGTTTTGCCTCTCAAAAAATAATGTTTTAGGAGAGAACGAAAATCGTTTTTGTCCATACACAACATGATTCCAAGCACATCAACAATCAGCTGTCAAAACAAAACTAAAAACATTATCGCACTGAAATTTGGCATGTCTGCCTAAATATGAACGAACTTCAAAGCACCATAATCTTTTTTTGCAGTAGCGGTGCATTCTGGCGTTCAAGGAGGTTACTTTTCACTCAACCTAGTAGCAGCAATATTTTCCTCCGTAGGCACTCTACGCATGGCTCTACGATGGTTTGATGTCTAATAGCGTACAATTTGGTCACTATGGCTTAAATTGCCTGCTCAGCAGATCGGTTATGATGACCGTAAAATGGTCGAAGTGCGCGAAAACATTTTTCACTTAGCACGAATTTCAATAATAAAATTCAGTACTTTGTTGTGCACGCGTGTAAGTCTTTCCATGATAATAAAAGCAATAGTAGCTGAGTATCGCCCTATATACGAGGGCGAAGAGGGTTTAATCGACGAGCCCTTCCTATATCAAAATCATGACAATAAACTCATTTTTTGACCAATATCAAGATCTTCGGCCAACATTTTCAGCGCCTAGTTAGCAAACTCATGACGTTGTCTATGATCGTCCGGCTTCAGTTCTTGCCTCGGCACAATCTTATACGGATGTAGCCCCAAAATCAACCGCAAAATAAGCCGGGTTGACCCTCCGGCTATGTCCAATTCAGCTGATCAGCACCAAATTAACATTTATGGGTCCTCTTCCATACTAACCGCTACGCCAACTATGTTTTCTTCATTTCACACCAATATCTGTTTGGTTGGTGGCTTAAGATCCACAAAAATGTGCTTACGCGAAAACTTTTCCACGGTGCGACGAATTGCCTGCACACTGAAATCATGTTAACAACCATTTTTTTTGTAATTTCTGCACCTCCAGCAAGTATAAAACGATGCTTAATGAAATAAATATTTTGACAACTAGATGTCATTGGTAACTTTGACAGCTGCTGAAACATAACAACTGGAAAAACTATATTTGCTATCTAATCATCTGTTAATTTGAAAAAAAAAGAAAGCTGCGCCATATTAAGCGAAAGTACAACACAACCACGGCCCAGTTTTTCGATTTTAACCTTGAGGTCAGAGGACGAACGCATCCAAGGTGGTGCACGCAAGTGGAATCAGACTTCAACCAAGTTCTAGTGCGGCACTTGAAGCATTTGCGGAGAGATCGTGTTAAGCCTCAAGTCCACACCGAAATGTAGCAGGAAATATGTATTCTCTGTATACTAAAAAATAGATATAAGGCCTTAGAGTGATCAATGCGTAAAGGCGATTAGAAACATTTCAGTCCATATTCAGCAACTTGTCTCTCAGTTAAAAACAAAACACGACTGAAAGCATATTGAGAGACCAGATACAACTTAGCCATGTTTAATTTGTTGTTCAATATACCCTTCAAAATGAGGGTTAAGCCTTTGCTTGGAATACTAGACCATATCCAACGACTGCGTTCAAAACCTAATTTATTTATTAATAATTCCATCAGTCGATTATAACTACTACTACAACAACGACGCCGACGATGATGACGGCAAATTTTATAGTCCAATCAACAGAGAAGGGCGTCAAAGCGTTTAATAACATCATCGTCGTCATCGTTCCCATTATCTCATCATATCCGTAAAACATCCCCGACATTGAATTGGCAAGCAAATGCACGCCGAACATCTATATACTTTTGTGTGCTTCATTTTAAAGAGACACCACTCAATGAAAGGGGATGATTGACGAATACACACCCTGCGTTTAAAGTGCCGATCTATTGTATTCGAATACGTTTGGTATGTCATAACGTTGATAATACCGAAATCGTTTGAAAAAACAATAAGCCACCCCCTTGTCTACTCGTGATGAGTAGAGAACTACCGATTACAATTACAATTTACAACCCTCACAGTGTCAATTTTGTGCCAATGTTTATAGCTACACTTGTGATTATGGTGATTTTACAAACTCTACAGATTGCACCCCCTTCGCTCGAATGGTTACGGTTTTTGGTCGTTGTATTTGGATTCGGATTTGCATTGGAACCAATTAATATAAATTGTGTCATTCAAACGGAAGGGGTGCTTGACGATAACCATATCGTATACACGATTGACATGGGATACGGGATGGTTCCGTAAATTCGTTTACATACTGCTCGTCTGTCAGTTGTCGAAAACGCAACTCGATTATGGACGAGTACCTCTTCTTTTAATTTGCTCTGTAATTGTAGGCGGGCGAGTATGATGGTTTTGATGGCGAAGGTGGTGAACGGATACGAATAACCTTTTTGCTTTGGGAGGATGAAACTTATAATTTCATCAAAATCATCGTACCCTGACGCTTTGACTGCCGCATCATACTGATGGAGTCAATGCGGAATTCGAATTCCTCCTCCAATGGCAATTAATTAAGTTCAAGATCCGAAAGGTGTTGTAGATACACACAAAGTTTGTCGGGCATGGTAGTCATGGGTGTCCTGTCTGTTAGTTGAGCGGGTGTTTTACTTATTTTACGGTTTCGATTGGGTATTTATTTGATTAAGGGTTGGAAATATGTGGTTTCATCCTCTATTCAAATTAGTGCTGATTGAATTGTCGGTTAAGCTGACGGGTTGGTCTATGAGTTATAAGTGCCTAATGCCTCACGTTTCGTTTGGATAGTGTATTCTGTTTTTTTTTTTTTTTTTTTTCTTCTTATCTGAACATGGAATCGAAAGAGGGATATATGTAAATATATCGTATTTGTTGTGGACAGGGCAATTTTGAAACATGTGTTTGAATTTTAACAGGGCTTGGCATAAGGGCAGATTGTGAGCATGAAATGTGGAACAATGAGCTGAGTAAAATTGAACGGACGGTACTTAGCATGACACATATTTCAATGCCAAGTGGTGCATATAGTGGTTATGCGAGTATAAAGTGTGCACTCGGACTTAAAAGGACTTAGCGATGAAAATTTAAAAGACAATATCACACACCTTAATGACTATAATCCTAAAGATTGCTTACGGTAATCGTGTTGAGAATTATACGGGATTCTATGGTCAATTGACTGACAATGGCTAAAGGTTTGACAAAGATATTTAAGGAAAAACAAAAAAGTGGTTTGTGCAAACTATTTTTAAGCCCGGTTAACACCAGTGTGACGGATAAGTCCAGGCGATTGAATGAATACTGGTGTTTACATTGACCTTGTTAGGTTCATTTTGAGGAGTGTTTTTAGGACTCCAGTAACGCGTTAAATTTTAGTTTCCGAAGCCTGAATAGTTTGTGGCTTATGAGCATATAGCAATTACTTTACAAAGCTTCACAAGAAGTAATCGAGTAGCGTCAATTCGCACAATATTAGTGGCCTACTTAATGATCGATTTCGCTATATAATGTTGCGTAAGTAAGCGAAATGTTTCATAAGCAAAATAACACATAGCGCATACCTCCTGGAATTACATATCGCCCACAATAATCACTGATTATTGTCCGGTAGCATTGGCCATTGACTAAAAAAGGAAGCTCATGCCTTATGTACCAGCGTGAAGAATAAGCACACCAAATAGTACACTTTTAAGGGTGTGATTTAGTCTTTTGAATCTCTTCTGAATTTGGCTCATTCTAGAAATAGCAATTCTTCTATTTCACAAACTTATTGGGCCAAAAGAAAGCCTCATCACTATACAGCGATTTGCTCATGTCTTACTTCCTACACAGGTGGAACTTATACGGCTGACAGCCAAATTGTTGCCACAAACTGTTTCGATTGACGTCGAATTGCTGGATCTTCTGCCACACTTTCGCTCACAACGGCTACACTTTGCAAAAGTACTCAAACCAGTTAGACGTGTTTTTTCTGTTGTCCTTTTTCACCTCTTCAATTTTCTGTTCAAATTTTCATGAAATGCATTTTCGGCGTCGCAACCCCCAGTGCTACAATTCATTTGTATAGGCTATAACACCAGTTACCGATTATGACTTAAGGTATGGCGATCCTGCCAGGGGACCTGATGCGTGAAGATTTTCAAGGACACTTAAGCATGGACGAGCTTTTAGTTCAATTCATATGGAATAAGGTCAGCTCGAGAAGAAGAAGGACGGTCATCCTACAGAGGAGTATTTCAAGACGAGCTGCTTTGAGAAGATAGCAGCATTATACTCCAAATACTTGGAGAAGATAATAACTCTCTTGAAATCCATATAGTCAAAGGAAAAGATGCCAGCTCCGACAGTAGCTCCCGAACTGATCAGGTTCTAATCATCAGATACACAATAATCTAAGGCATTCTATGTAAGGTAACTAGAAGGTGTAGACAGATACTGCGCAACCATTGCTCAAAGTCAACAAGAGATCATGACGCAAGAGCCCATCAGCGACTATCAGAAGGACGAATACTTTGACGCTGAAGACGAGTATCTAAGAGCTTCCATCCGTCTACAAGATGCAGTAGAGCAACTCAGAGGTGGCAGTACCAGAAGGAGTAGGATAAGTGAATCACCCTACCAACTTTTTAATAGGCAATACACCAAGTAGGCGGAATTCAAAGATCTTTTCACTGACCTGATTCACAAACGGGCCATGAATGGAGCGCAGAAAATCCAATATTTAATAGCAAACCTGAACGCTTAAAGCCAACACTTCACCACAGGGAAGGCATGACAGTCATGCTGACTACAGCGGCGTTACACGTACTCAATGTCCATCGAATGTCATGTCCATCAATGTCATGTCGTGTCATGTGGATTCGTTGTCTCAACTGCACTTCATCTCCGAGAAGATTTCCTAGCTATTCAGACTACCAAGGTCAGGAATTAACGTTCCCATCGCGGGTATTGCTGACGCTGAAACAACAGTTAAATATCAGCTAAATAACAGCTTCCAAACTACCATTGAAGATGTTATACTGCCAAAAATAAGCGAGGCGCAGCCAGTGACGTATTTGGAAACCGATGGGTAGAACATACCACCGCTTACACCATAAGCAGATCCTGAGTTCCAACGACACCAAAAAATTGGTTTGTTGCTGGGAGTGGAGTTATTCTTTTACTTTCGGAACAAACAGAGATTGACCGTTCACTACCTACACTGCAAAATACACACTTACAGTGGATAGTAGATAGTAGATCCAACCAGCTTCTTGGAGAAGCAAATCAAGAAATTTTGGGTACTAAAATACCACATCGGAGAGAATACACCGACATCGCAAGAGGAATTTAATTTGTGAAACCCACTTCCTAGACACAGTTAGAAAGAAAAATGATGATCGATTCGCTGTCCAAATGCGATTTAAACGGGATCTAGAGGCAGTAAAACATTCCCAAACTATAGCAATGAAAAGGTTTTTTGCCTTACAAAGCTGCAGGAGCAGTATAAACAGTTCATGAAGGAATATGAAGAAGAGGAGCACATGACAAGCATCAGTAGATGTGATGTTTTGCCAAAGAGTCAAATCATCCCTCATCACGGGATGTTGAAGCTCAACTACCAAACTCCGAGTGGTGTTTGACGCATCTGCAAAGATAGTCACTGGAATGTTATTAAACCAGTCCATGATGAAAGTTCAATCTGATCTCTTCACTATCATGGAAAAATTTCCACAGAACCAATATGCCTTTGCCGCAAGTATCAAATGATTTTCTGAAAATCTACTACGGCTGAACCGATACAGGCATGTAGATTGAATACGGTCACTTATGGAACGGTCGCAACACCATATCTAGCCACAAGATGTCTGAAGCAGCTAGCTGAAGGGATTAAAATTTATTCGAGCTTACAAGAAGGTATACGTTGCAGTATTTATATGCTTTGCAACTGTGCACCTAGAAGTAGTGTGAGATTTAATGTCAGAGGCCTTTCTAAATGCGTTAAAAAAGTTCATCTCACGGCGTAAATGCTATTCAAATATATCATGCGACAATGCCACTAATTTTATTGGAGCGAAATCTGAACTAAGTCGCTTGAACAAGGCGTTTAAGTCGCAAAAACTAAAGAAAATTCTTCAACTTCAATTTCAAGAAATGTAAGTTTATATCTCCAAGATGTCCTCACTTCGGCGGTTTGAAGGAATATGCAATTAAGTCTTCAAAACAGTTTTTGGTTGGATATACCAAAATGACGCCCTTGACCTATGAATTGTTAAGCACCACATGCAGATTGAAGTAATATTGAACTCTAGACCCATCAAGCCTATGTCAAATGATCTCAATGACTTAGAGGCAATAACATTGGGACACCTCTTAATCGGATAACCATTATGTACATTTCCAGAGTCCAGTGAGACAATTGAACACCTCAAACGCTTCCAACGGCAGCAGTTTATTCAACAGTAGTTTTGGAAGAGATGGTTTGCTTAGTACAATACTTTACTCAACTACAAGGCCGATCGAAGTTAAAACGACTGGCGAGAGATTTGAAGTGAGCTAAACTTCAAAGGTAGTAGCATACCGTTCCTACAAGTAGTGTTAAGATAGGCATATGGTAAGTAACGTAGTGTTAAAATAAACATAAACAAAATTGCTAACATCAGGTTGAGGGCATGCATTCAACGTATATCGAAAATGAACGACCGAGAAATAGGTGAAACACGTTTATTGCAAACCAAGCAGGTTCACCAGCTTATTGTCTAATTGCTGTACAAGCAATTAATTACTATTTAATTCTTTGATTTTTGGAATCAACAATTAAACGTACATCGTGTGTTTTATTTAACATACTTCGCCCCGGTAAGGAGTACATGAGAGGATTATAACACCACTTGGCGATATTGACTTACCAACAGTGGCAGATGGATCGGTGGAGAGATCATACTTAAGCTCATTTCCAAGATTTGCTCAGAAGAAAGTATGCATGATGAATTGAACCTCAAAATCGTTTGCTGATCCACAACAACAGAGTCATCAGTCTCCCTAAGATCGCTTACAATACTTTATCTGCCGTATTCTGTAGAAGCCTGAAGCCACTTGACAACATTTTCATGGATTTAGTTCAGATTAGTTCTAAATTGGCCAAATATTCACCCTACAGCATATATCTTGATTGATCTTGAGGCAAAATACAACATACGTACAATAGTATCTAAAGAGGAAAGCTATACTAAGACGTTTGGTATTCCTGCCAAAATTGTCTAATTGAGAATAGCCGCTGATCGAAGGATTGTGTATGCAAGAATATGCAACAGACGCGGTGAAAACGAGTTAAACTGTGAATGACGACAAAACCAAAAATTGCGGTTTTTATGAGATGGCCTCCACTTTCCCAACAGCGACTCTCTGAACTCATACTATCTCTTGACAGATCTTGTATTTGTGTTCTAGAATTTTACAATCTAAACACACTTCAATGTTTACAAATTATAAAAATCTCTTCTCAAGATTCATGGTTAGTTGCGACTACCTTATGTGCGTTAGCTTCAAATTCCGCCCGCTATAAAAATATTCGCATCGACTTATGGTATTCACGCTATAATGTGAACTCGTGCCAGTGAGAGAGCAAAATACTAGAAAGGTGAAGAATATTGCGACTTTATGCGAATGAGTAAGTCAATGCCATAATAAATCTATTAAGCGCCATTCCCAAAAACTGGGCACCTTCCGAATATCCCTGTGCCATACTTTGTGTAAAGAGTTGGCTATATGTCCGAATAAGATCCTGTAGACCTTAGAGCTAAAGCCAAATGACCACTGTGCACGTCTAAGTTTCGTTGATAAGGCTCTATTGAATATGGAAGAAGATCCTTTGTTTTCCCTTAATTTAGAGCAAACAAAAAGCTAAAGGAAACCGAAAAACCTGAACAGCACCCACAACAATTGTCCAGCTAGAAGGCAATTCAGCGACTTTGTAAAGAAACCAGGCAATTTCTAATCAAGCTAATCAGTAGGCTAGTCAAAAGATGAAAATCAATGGCACCTACACGTAGTCGAAAGCAGAGGCTTCCCATCTCATGCTTGAGACTCACTTTCTAGGTAATCTAATAAAACAGGCTCACAACCAGCTGCTAGTGAGCTGAATAACACAAAACTCCGTAGCGGGTATATCTCACGGGTGATTAACGGCCTCAATATGTCCGACATCTATGCTCATTGATCAAGCATATGCAACTGAGACTGTTCCCTTTACTATAAGGAAGAAGCTGACTGATCTGTCTCATGTATAGCTTGAAGTGATTACTATCCAATTTTCCAAAGAAGCTGGGTATTTTAAGGTAATTCCGGATAACAAGTTTCTTTTGACTAAACATCTTACGTCCCAAGCCTCTAAAGCCCTATTGGCCTTCTGGCAGTGAGAAAGAGCTGTCGGCAGCACTCGGAGCCTGCCACCGAGAACGTTCCTTTGCTCCTACACGGCTGTGTGTCAGTTTCCTTGCGGAACAAGATTTAACTAGAATACGTCACTGCTGCTTTTACCAGATTTCAAAGAACGGTCTGTCGTGGCTGCGTGGGCCTTTCCCTAGCAAAAATGACCTTACTCCCTGATATTCTTATCATGGGTTGCACTCTGAAACCATATCCCGTTTAAAGAGAAAAAGTCTTAAGTTCAACACGCACTATTGTGCGCCGACTGCCTTTTGACTCCGGTCTTATGGATGGCTCCAAAACTAATTTAGGGTCCAGCGATGGCGTCGTTTGGAAGGACTATAACCTTAGATTTCACTTTTTGTTAGAGAAACCTGTGTCTGTTTTCCAAGCGAAGATGTAAGCAATCCTGATGGTAACGAAATACACTGTGAAGAACCGTCGGAAGGGAGGGGCAAAGCATTTGCAAGTGTAGCGACAGCCGAGCTTCGCTTAAAGTCCTACCAACAAGTTCAAATATGGAAGACTTCGAAAAACGGCACTTCACTAAACTGAGTTCTATTTGCGTCCCAGATAAAAATGAGATCACGGGAAATGAAATCGTTTATCAACTGGCTAGACACGGTGTCGGATAGAGACGGTCTTCCTTTTGCATTTCTGTCCACACAGTAGTGCTATATAGACGTCCAAGGAATGAGACCATTGAAGGTAAATCTACGGTCCGTATCATTAGACAACTTTTCTTTGTCTTGGATGAAGAGACCACCCAAAGAGATGTCAAATTTGGAAGACGTTCGCGTTCTTGAAGAATGTTGTTGTTGACTTCGGATTGGATTAGTGGCATTGTTCGTGTTAATAGATGACTCGTGTCGCTTGTAAGATTATAAGGTATTGTGTAGATGTCAAACTTATATTGCGCGCCAGGTGTAAGATAGTCAATTAAGACATCTATGGTTTCCGGATCATCTAAAATAAAACAAGATTTAATCAGAACGATTTAGAACTGAATGTCTAAACAAAGACCCTCCTAATGCCATTCTTTTACCCTTCCTTCTGTACAAGATCATTCAACATAGAGTAATATATGTAGAGTCGGCCAAGGGAATGATCTTAGAGATAGAGATTCTGTCGTACAGTTTGATTGATCTGCAACGACGCGTAACTCTGTAGTTAACTAACTGTATTTACTTGGATTGTCTACCTTTCACCTGGTGTCATTTCTGTTACATCATCTTCAGCAAGTTTAATGCTATGCATGCGTGTTCATGTCTTGTATCAAACAGAGTGATCGGTGGATTCACTGTGTTCTGGTGGTGACCATCGGTTAAACAATGAGTGCTGGTTATCTTGTCGATTATGAAATGCCTTGGGGGATTGGGAACTAAAAAGAGTCAAAATTGTAAATGCATTTTAAATTTTTTGTGATGTGAATTATACTTACAGACTGCTTGAAAGAATCCATGTGGTTCACTTCACAAGTCTTGGCTAACAGCAAATACTTTAACTTCATAACCAGCTCCAGTGCAAGTTCTTAATTACCAGCCTAGACTCAATTGTCAACACTGTACGGACCTCTGAAGTTCCATTTCTCAGTACAGGATTTCATACTTTCTTGTCGCGGGTCCATCTTTTCGACATAGCTTGCATGGTCAAGGAATAATTCCTTCCCAGCAACCGACTCTTCAAATTATATCGAGTTCTCTTTGTGGTCACGTGAGAGTTCTTGATGACCTGAATCTGCTTTAGGTCTTTGTGCATTCCATTGGTAGTTAGGTCACATATGAGAACTACTTTTTTACGTTTTTACGAGGGCAACGGTTTTTCTGCTGTCACTTCGTAGGAAAGACTGTAGGCTGCTGTCTGACATCTATTACCATACATATATTAAAAATGTCAAATAGTGCAACAGGGGCAAATGTTCTTTATCTCACAACATTCTCTTTCAATTTCATGTGATTAGGCGTAAACCGTGAAAATCGAAAACCAGAGCATGACGTCCCTAAGCGAACGACCAGTAAAATGGTATCGTTTTGAAAGGGATTCTCGAAGACTTCTAGGAAAAAGCTTTCTTTAATCAACTGAATACGAGAAGTTTGAGCTTCGGCAAGAACGAGCTTCGACAAGCAGACGTTCCTAGATGAAACGACAAGACAAACGACATGCTCGACAATACGAAGAATAATAATATGACAAGGACCTAAACATGCGGGCGATCTAAAGTATAGCAACCTCGACCATGTCATAGCCGTTTTCTCCTGCATCATGAATGTGGCTGAGTAAACCCCCTACAACATGGGCAGAGAAATGCGGCATAGAATGAATTCTAAAGGTGCACACTGCTCTGAAATTCCTTTCACCACTCTATACTCAATACGACAACATAACTACATAGCAATTCGCCATCGACGTCAGCAAAGCTGCTTATGTATATATGAACTAACTTGCAACTAAATCCACCCATTATGCGAACAATAGCTCAGATACTTTGCTAAAAGTCAGTGCTCCGACTCGTCGCCATAAGTGACATCAGCGGTTTTTACTTTTTTTTTTTCATTTTATTTATGTAAGTAACCGAAACAAATCTTCCAAAACTGAAACACCACACATCCACCCTTGTATCGGTGGTGTGACCCACGTTAAACCCATTCGACACATGAAACACACAAAACATACAGAACAAACGTACGAATACTCGTAAAAATCTCGAACGACACTTTTGTGGAGAATATTATTTGAAAGACCGTTTCACTTGGAATCTGATCCGAATTATTATGATGCGATTTAGACGTAAAAGAAAACGAGTCACCATCGTCGTCACTAAAAAAGGATACTCCTTCATGCATGAAACATATCCCCGTCCCGCGCTTAATTTCAAAATTTCAATAATCGTAATAATAAATAGCTAAGCGGCTTAGGACACCCATGACTCTCGCTAGGGCACCCAACCCAGGGAAGCTCTTTTATCTCCACCTTCATTTATTCATTTGTCGGTTTTTTTCTATTGAAATATAAAAGCACTTGAATGCCGCTCAAAGGATACATAAGAGTGTCTTTTTAGCGAAAATCTAGGCTGTACCCTTTGCTACATACTTGCCGTCAAACCAACCCCAACTTGATATTCATAAAGATGGATTTTATGCGAATCCTTTGCAGATTCGCTCAGTTCACACTTGAGATGATCGTCACAATGTACGCAATCGGTGTATGAGGGTCCTTTTCACACATATCCTTGATGAATAATGGAGCATAAAGATGTGCCAAGCTCAAGACTAAAAAGGAGCAAACATGACTTTTATTTTATATAACTTAAGCGAATAATGGTTGGCATTTGTGTTAGATTGGCTTTTTGTGGCTATCCGATTGAGGGGATGGTGGTTAAAGGATATGGGTGGTCTAGAGTTAGTGTTGACGTTCGCTCTCTACCATTATGACATGACCTTTTGTATGTTTGCATGCTCATTTTGTACGCGTACAGCACTCTGAATGGAAAAGGAAGCTAATTTATCATTCTTGTAGAGGACATTAAGCCACTTGACTTCCTGGCACGTGGCAATTTGGTGATTGTGCGTTGGCTTCCCATCTGCAATCCAACCGTCCAACCAATCGACTTTACTCACAGCGACAGGCATAGGCTTACATTTTTGTTAATTAATCGGAACCACACGAATTAACCGAGGACAATGTGGCCAACGTTCTCAACACACATTCAATTATACGAATATCTTTTGAGGGACAGATATTTATTGAATAGGGCGTGGATGTTTGTTCTACGCAGGACACTCAAAAACATATATCACTGGTGATTGTGTGAATAAAATAAAAACTAAGTAGTAGAATAGACAAGAGGAAATGAATGAGTTTTAAGAACAAAAGATCGGTGAACTAAGGAACTGACTTTTAGACAATTTCTCAAGAAAAATGGTTTAGTTGTATAACACGAGTATCAAAGCAGCTGCTCTATTGAAAAACCTCTTTAGTTCCACTTCAGTTAATTTATTAATCCTCAGAAAGTAACAGCCTTCTATTGTCTTTTACCACTAATTAGAGCTAAGCGTTTTTTCGTCCGCGATAACTCCGAAATGGTGGTTTAGTCTTCCTTGTCCACTTGAAATTAAATGCTAGGACTTAAGTGAATCATTAGTGCCAATTTGAACCAAATCTATGCATTCATATTACTGCGGCAGAGTTCTACCCTTGTTTCGACCCACTTCCGCATCCAACCCATATATTCAATTACTGCCATGCTTTATATAGGAGTCTGACAGGATATTTCGAGCAACGTTAGTCAAAGTGAAATTGCAGTGGTTTCACCAAGCTTACGACTATATCTAAGTTTCTTAATAAATCATGACAACAGCAATGGCATCTCTCTAAGTAGTCGCATGAATAAAAATCTGAATAATCATCAAAATTACGTTTGTCGGTTATGACAAACTTGGAACATAGCACATTGCACTTTAAATTTTCTTTCATTATTACCTTAAATTCTAAGCAAAAATCTTTAAATCTAATTTGACAATGATAGTTACATTTTCTAGCTTACTGGCTCTTATCGAACGCTCATTCAACGCTTGACTTTCGGCTTTAAAAACTGTCTTAATAGTAATATCAATTTTACAATATATCAAATATTGTATACCATATCTTTTAAATTTTGTATAAAAATTAAGACTATGGCCCTATTCTACTTAACCTACCTATGTTCCTTAATCTAACTTAACTATAATCTGGGTGGTGAGCACTCGTAGCCTCTCACATCGGGTGGTCAATATCCCAATTGCGATTTCCGTCACCTGGCATTCGTCGACATCGTGCACATGCACCGCCAATATTACACTAATGCCATAAAGTTTCGGTCACTTTTCAGAGGCGCCACCTCATGTAACTAAACGCGGCCTTTCCACAAGACCCCTCTAACCATGCTTAATCTAACTTACAACTAGTAACCTTCTGACCTAGGAGAGTGAACCAACCCTTAGTCAATCTCGAAGCCACCAGAAATCAGCTTCTGAGCATTGGCAATTACTCGACATAGATGGGCCGCTTGTCCCTCACATCGCGGTGGCGGTATTATATTACCGGGATACCATCCCTGCTTTGCATTAGCTTTCTAGTATCGATATGTTTCTGCTGGGATAAGTACCGATAGAAGTGAGCTCTTATGGTATATTTCATCGTGGTAATAAGCTTTAAAAGCTATCGTTGGTCATTTCCACAGAGGCCAACCATACGCGATGACTGGCCTGATTACGACCACATAGTATATGACCTTCACTCTGGAGACAAGTTGACTGTTGTGAAGCAGCTTTCTTGTCAGAGCTAAAACCTTCCGGATCCCGGCATGACAAGCATCTATATATTTGTCAAAATAAAAATACTTATCGAGCCGGATACCTAGGTATCTAACTACACTTGTCAACGCTAATGGCAGATCGTGTTTTCCAATGATGGCCAAATTTCAACTTTTACGAGGTGGGTTCAGAAATTAAGGTGACTTCATATATCTATAAAAAAAATATTTATTTATTCATCAATATTACTTTGAAGGGGACAACATTTCCCTTCAAAGTAATCCTACTCAGATATAATACACTTGTGCCAACGCTTTTTCCAATCCTCGACGCACTACTCATAAGCTCCTTCCGGTATAGCCTTGAGCTTTTTCAGCGATTCCATTTTTATTCCTCAATCGATGAAAATCTAAATCCTTTCATAGGTCTCTTTAGTTTTAGGAACTGGAAAAAGTCGTGGTTGAGGCATGATTGTCGTGTTGTTTTTGGCCAAAAAATCTCTCACAAGAAACGATGAATGAGAAGGTGCCTTATCAAGGTGATATTCCTTATGAAGCGTACGTTCTTTAGGTAAAAACTCCTGATCCACTTCGAAACGGTAATCGAAAAAAACTTGGATCTTAAAGTGTTTTTTTCTGTCTTGGCTCTCCTGTGTTCTTTCATTGGGACGATGGGGTTTGGTTTCGACGCCATAGCCACATTTCCATGATTCGTCGCCAGTTTTGACCATTTTGAGCAGTTCAGGATCATCATCGACGTCATTTAAGGGCTCCTGAGCGATGTTTCGGAACAAACTTCGATGACATACGTCTCATGCTCAAAACATCGGAAAAATTTACATGCCACGAGACGACCGATATGCCAACATCCTCACCAACTTCTCTTATGGTAATTCGACGATATGATACAGCAAAAAAAAAAAAAAAACGATAATCGAATGTACTCGTATGTTGCCCGCGAAATTCCAAAAGCCACCTTACTTTTTGAGCACACCTGTTCACACCTTTCACATCTTGACCTTAAGATGAATAGTTATATAACCTACGTACTACGTACTAATGAGGATTGGTTTGATAGTCTCTTGGTCAGCATGAGCCTGATCTACGTCGTGGTTGTTTGGTGGAAACCTTACTTTTTGAAAAGTAGAGAAGAGACATAATGCCTCTTTTGTAAAAGTCAGCAGACTTACGGGTTAATTAATGATTTAATCTTTGAAATTGAATTTTCTTTCGTCCAAATTTTTTTGAAAAGAGCGGAACAGATGGTTGTCAGAATGCGCAAAGTTTGGAGAGTACGGTGGGTGCTGCATAGCTTCTCAGCCAAATCATTTCAGTTTTTGTTTTATCATTAAAGCTGTGTGTGATCTGGCGTTGTTATAATATAACTCTGGCCGTTTTTCATCCACTGAGACCAATATTTAACAGAGTTTATTGTCTGATTGTGTGAAAGCAACTAGATATAAAGGACACCTGGATAGGCCCACCAAATGCTCAACAAGGCCCTTTTGGGATTAAAATCTTGCTTGTGAATCAATTGCGGTGTTTCACCAGGAGCGCACTATGACCTCGTACGCTAAATGTTGTTATAAGCCACCCATTGTTCGTCTCCCGTAACCACTCTTTTCAGAAAAGCCCCATGCGAGTTCCATCTCAACAAAGACTCACCGACCATTATGCAATCCATAATGTTTATTCCATTGAGTTCGCGAGGAACCCAAACATCTACCTTTTTCAACATTCCGTGCCTTTTCAGCCTCTGCTGAAAGTTATTGTAGGTGCGATGTTAAGCCGCTGAGCGTTCTCCCGTGTCGTCAAATGCATGTCAACGGTAATTGCAACCAACATTTCATTGTCGTCTGTGGTGGGTGGACGAACAGCAAGAACGAACAGCATCAGCAAGGTCTGTGCGTTCTGAACGTTAACCAACGCTGGCTGACAAGTGTCAGCGCTTACAGTCGTATCATCATAACGCTGCAAATCCCAAGTTGCGCCTCTGTCGCTTGACAACTCTTTTTTTCTAAAAAAAAAAAAAAAAACCGAAATATGCGAATATTCACTTTCTTGTCGTCCATTTAAAAAAAAAATATTGAGTACTTTAAGCACGTCCGATCAAAACAAATTTTCGTAACAATGTTAAGGATAACCCTTTATCTGAAACGATAAACCCTACTTCGAAGAAAAAAAAACTGCAGAACTTATTGAACAACCCAATATTTTTTTATTTTTTTTCGAATTAAAAATCCGGGTGCAAGAAGGGGTAGCGGACTTTACGGACGAGGACTACAGCAGCCTAAGCATCAATGATTCAGCTCCCCCATGCGGCGGTATTTCCAGTATTGGGTCGGAATTAAATTCTCAACCAGCTTATATCTGCAAACTTTAACGACGTCGAGATTTCAGTATCGTCATTCAGTGGAGACAACAATGTACAACAAAGCAAATCAAAAACATGTGCCGTCAACCTATCGATACCTAGGCAACCTACCAACTTGAAGTCTTCAACAACTGGACAACTCGGCCATATTTCAACGAGATGCGAGTAAAAGTAAAAGCCCAGTCATAGCACTGCAATGAGATGAAAGGCGCATGTTAACAACACCTCAGCAACAACAAGAACAAATCATTGGAATATTCCATGCAAGTGAACCAGCGATCCAATAAAAGCTTCAAATACGAAAACATCGCTTTTACATACCGAATGCCCCTTCAGTTTTCTTCAAGAACGGTTCCTGCCATCGGCCCTGCTATCAACATTTGAGAAACACAAGTATACATATTTTGGAGTCAAAAATAGTCTGCTCTAAGTGATTGGATGTATCAACAGCAACATAGAGCTCGGAAGTTCAGTTATATCCAACCATTTCAGGTGGAGGCAACAACTTCGGTTTTTAGTCCTCATCTCTACTCTCATATCAAGATAATCTTGCTAACGTCATCGATCATAGCATCAATATTACAGAACAGGGTGAGTTAGGTTTAAATATTAATCCTAGTATATGTGAAGATATAACCACGAATTTCAACTTCGACCAACTGATTTTGAAAATGAAGATATTTCTATCAAAAGATATCAATTTCCCGTTTGCACCTAGAAGGCTTCCTAATGCACACAAAATTCCACTCCACGATATTCTCGATGATTTGTTGGCTAAAGGAATAATTTGTGAATCTAGTTCCCTTTCTACTTCACCGATAGTGCTACTTCACAAAGAGAACAAGGAACTTAGACTTTGTGTTGACTTTAGAGAGTTCAACAAAATCCATTTACGTTATATTTACACCTTGGTGGCGAAGATAATTAGCTGGTGTATTTCCGATCCCTTTTCAGTCAGTTTTTAGTTGACAGGTATGTACCTCGGAAGGATTGAACTATATTAAAAACAAGCAAGCGCAGCTGAGGGCTGACAGATTACATACACTTGAGAGATGCAATAGGGAGTCAGGATGCTAACTGTGATCAGCTGGGTCTAAAAGTGGTGCTCTCGTCATCCTTTACCGGGAGACCGAGTTATATGCACGAGCGTACACAATACGCCATGACGTACGTGCGCTAATACGGTCGTACCGATCTTTTTATGACATTAACGTGCATCCCCCGATGGAAAGACATAACAGATATGCTCTAACTTGGTAAAAAGTCATATGATCGCCATGACATTCCACCTTACGGTGGAAAAGATAATGGCTCTTCTAACCAAACAAATCTGTTTGGGGTATTGTGTTGCTTTATATACTCAGTGGAATGAAAAAAAAAACGGGGTCCTCTCCATATTCATTTCTTACTATGGCTAGAGCAGCGTATCACATTAGATAAAATCGACAATGTTATTAGAGCTGAAGCACCTGATGCTCATATTAATGTGGAGTACTGCAGCTCTGTTTAGTCTATCAAATATATTTGTAAGTATGTAAACAAGGGCAGTGCACCTTTACTATAGAGAATGAGAGAAATGAAGTGAAATTTTACGAAAGCGGCTGGTACGACGCAGTTTGCAGGATCTTAAGCTTTCCCGTGCATGAAAGATTTCCCCCCGTCTTACATCTCCCTGTTTATCTTGAAAACAGCCGGCTTGTATACTTCATCTCCAATAACCTGTCAGAGAAAATTAACAGTCCACCTCAGACTACGCTGGTAGTTTTTTTTTTTTTTTTGAAATTTGCAAAATAGACAATTATGCTAAGACGGTGCTCTACTCTGTAGTCCCTTCCTTCTTTGTCTGGGACAACAAACAAAACATTTCCTAGAAAGAAAAGGGGAAAAGTAGTAGAGGGCTGGGCCGTAGTGAAAATACGTCCTCGGTAGGGTCTATACCCATTCATCCAAGCAACACTGAGTTCTACCACCTACGCCTGCTGCTTCATGAAGTTATTGGTTCGACATCTTTTGAAAACTTAAAGATTGTGAATGGTATTGTCCATACAACATTTCAGTTCGAGGAATTAAGGTACACTTAGAATGTTTGCATACGGCGCGGGCGAAAGAAAGTTAGGGAGAAAGGAAAGTGAGGCACCGATGTAGGTTGGTTTTGAATGTTTGAAGGTTGTAATAGAGGGTAAAGGTAATAAAGAGCTTGGAAGAGCATTCCATAAGTGAGATGTACGGCTTAGTAAAAGAATACGGTACTTCAATGTAGGTCCGGGAGTGGGCTTAAGAGTAAACTGATGAGCATTCATAGCGAGGCGGGTGTTACGGTTAAGGGTTTGAAGGGGAGGAATGCTACTGGTAATTTTGATGGAGCACTAATGGTGAAAGAGCATTGTGAGATAGAAGACATGTGAGACACTGCAAGTAAGACTCTTGTATTGCTTGAAGACGAAAAGCATTGGAACAGTACTTTAGAGGAAGCTGCATTGTGCGATTCTCCTTTGAAGCTGCGAAAGCTATTTTCAAAAATGCCAAAAGACAGTGATAGAGTTAGATAGAGAGATAGACATTAAACGGCAACTTGAGAGATAGTCCGCAACTGCTCATAGATAAAGTGTGCAGTGTTATCACCAGCAGTACAAAACTTGGCACAATACGGACTGCCTCAACTAAAAAAATCTGCAGCAACTTTCGGTAATCGGGACTGTCTGAGGGAAACGAATTATAACCCTGAGGCCCTGAGAGAAACAGCTTTACGTTTATAAGCACATCCTCGACAATATTGTAAAATGAATTAGGCAAATATTTTTCCGGATGCTACTGATGACACTGGAAAAACGTTCTTTATGTTACTGTCAAAATTAGAAATTAATCGTGGAATACCCTAAGCCGTCATCAGGAATCGCTGCTACATTTTTAGATTGATGCAAGAGGCTGCCTTAAAGCTGCCGTTAAATCTTATCCATGTCGAAGCATTAAAAAAAGATTAAGGTGGCCAAGTGCTGCGCTATTGTAAACTTAGGTGGTTTCGAAACACTAAACAAAGATCTAAAAGATATCAGAGGGAACAATGAAATGATGGGTGGGGTCACTGTCTGACTTCTAACAGGCTCTGCCGATAATGTCGAGGGGAAGTCGGTATTACCAAAAAAGTTAACCTGAAGAAAAACATGTGTGTGCACTTGAAGGGCGATGTTACCACTAGACAATTCTCCAACTCCTGCTTTAAATATTGGGTCTATAACTTTCGTGCGGTTTGCTAAGAGATGGCGTAACTTGTATTATTCCATTTTTATTATTCCATTGGAACATGCTTTGGAAATCTACTGTCATTGTACATCATTTCAGTATATGTCATTTGTTTGAAGCGTAAACAACAATAATTTTCTTTTTCACTCAAATATGTCGAACTTTGTGCCTGAAAAAGTGTTTTTGCGGGGAGTTCTTCTTCATGAAGAAAACTGCTGCCGAAAGTCATCGTATTTTGGTGAAAGTATATGGTGAACATGTGCTAGCTGAGCGAACGTGCCAAAAGTCGTTTGCATGATTTAAAAGTGGTGATTTTGGCTTCGAAGACGATGAACGTCCTGGGCAGCCAAAAAAGTTTAAAGATGAAGAACTGGAAGTATTACTCTATGAAGATTGTTGCCAAACACAAGAAGAGCTCGCAGAATCTTTGGGTGTCACTCAAGCAGCCATTTCAAAACGTTTAAAAGCAGCTGGATATATTCAAAAGCAAGGAAATTGGGTTCCACATGAACTCAAGCCGAGAGACGTCGAAAGGCGGTTTTGCATGTCCGAAATGCTGCTGGAACGCCACAAAAGGAAGTCATTTTTGCATCGGATTGTTACTGGTGATGAAAAATGGATCCATTACGACAACCCCAAGCGCAAAAAATCATATGTGAAATCCGGCCAACCAGCCAAATCAACGGCAAAGCTGAATATCCATGGCGCGAAGGTATTGCTCTGTATTTGGTGGGATCAGATGGGTGTGCTGTATTATGAGCTGCTAAAACCGGGTGAAACCATCAATGGTTTCCGCTACCGAACACAATTAATCCGTTTGAAGAGAGCAGTAGCCGAAAAAAGCCCGGAATATGCAACCAGACACGAGGCAATAATTTACTATCATGACAACGCTCGGCCCCATGTTGTTATTCCGGTTAAGAACTATTTGGAAAACAGTGGATGAGAAGTCTTACCCCACCTGCCTTATAGCTCAGACCTAGTCAGAAACCTTTTGTTCCGGTCGATGCAGAATGCCCTCACTGAAATACGGTTCACATCAGAGTAGAATATCAAAAATTGGCTTGATTCATTCTTGGCTGCCAAGCCGGCGCATTTTTTTTGGGATGGGATCAACGAATTGCTAGAAAGATGGGAAAAGGTCATAGCTTCAGATGGACAATACTTTGAATAATACTATTGTACATGTTTTTCTTAAATAAATGTTCAAATTTAAAAAAAAAGCGCACGAATTAAATTACATACCACGAAACGGAAAATATCCAGAAACTGAGGGAAAGGTTACAATTCCACCAGATTTTGTCTCAGTTATGTCGACCTTTGACAACCTAATAGTCCGAATATATCCAGTTGTCCACAACATATGCAGAAAATCCACGGAGTATCTGTGCGAACGTGCGATTCTGACACCTAAAAACGATCAGGCTTCCGTCTTTAATGACACTTTGTTGAAGTCGTTCGAAGTTGCAAAATACCAGTACTAATCTGTGGACACCGTAATGCATACAAATGATGCTATACACTATCCTGTGGAGTTCCTTAATACACTCAACCCACCTGGTCTACCGACTTATATACTTATCCTTGAAGTGGGAGCCTCAGTAATGCTACTTTTAAATCTCAATCGCTCCTTAAACCGCTTCAAATTTTAAAGTTAATGGATAAGTAGGAGTCTCTTCCACATCGCTAAAAAAATCCTGTCTGCAGTGTTTTGTGTGCTCCGTTAAAGTAGTTTATTGGACTTTAATGGTGACAAACTGAAGATGCTAGAGATGGGTTCCATAATACATCGAAGAATAAGAGGCAACCCCAGACTCATTTAAAACCGAAAATGACAGACAGCTTTCACACTTGTCAAGCGGTGGAGGGCTTGAAGGTTCTTTCAATAAAAACATGAAACGATGTTGTTTTTTTGTTTTGTTTTTACTAGTTCCAAGTATTTTCTAGAGTTATTAACGTGTTTAACTTTCCACTAACAGACACTGAAACCATCCTGATTGAATTAACATACAAAGCTAACGAACACATATGTAGTTAGAGATTCCTGAATCTGGACAAAATAGAAAATCCCACGAAGAAGAGCCATGTTGAAACTGGGTAAGACATGATGATGTGGTAATTAAATCACGAGAATTCACGCTATAACCACCATCACAAATTTGTACTGCCATAGCGACAGAGGTTGGCTAAGTTGAATTGGCATGGCAGTACTAGACGCAATTAAACTTTTAGATAGGCAAACAGCAGGCAGCAGTCGGCGCGTTCAGCATGGCGGTTGGAGTAGTCATTGGCTTCGTCTCATCAGAAACGAAAAACGGTCACTGGAGTTAATTAAAACTTGCAATGTGATTTACTGCGACCGGATGACAGACAGTACGATGTGCAAGTTGTTCGTTTGTGTCAATCAGTTGTTGTGTCAGAGGAATGCAGGATAATCCAAATGGGAGCATATTTCTATGTAATACATGAAAATGTATTATACATTGCAATTGTGGGCTGTGTTTTAAGATGAAATATTTCAGTTGCTTGGTAGGCAAAGATCAAATGGAAACTTTTCTACTGCGACTTTGATTTCACTTCGAGAATACTATATTAGCTTATAAAGTAAAATGCTGTACCAATAACAGCAACATACTTATAACCTTGCCATAGACATCTCTACACTACGGTGTGGACCTAGTCTACAAACAATAGGCCTCTTTAGATAGCCTGGTATCTGGCTAACTAGCTCCAGTTGCGCACTCCAGATAAATTGAGGTCCTCTTCCACTTGTGTGCGCCACCCAATGGGAGGTCCTCCTCTACAACGTTGTCCTTTCGGATTGAAATCGAAAACTCTTCTGGCTGAAGCGTTAGTGTTCATTTGTTCTACATATTCTAGTCATTTTAGGCGATTAATGTGCATCATGTCTTAATACCATTTTACAGCCCGTAGAGTTCGCAATCAATACCAAAAATCACTCGAACCACTTCTGCACCATAAAGTAGGAATAGAATGATGGTGGTCTTTCTAGTCTTTCCAGTATTTCATGACAAGGCCTTATTATTTATTTGCTTTGTTGGGTCGAAGAAATAACTGTGGGCAAGAGTAAGTCTTCATTTGACATCTGATGGAAGATTTACCAAATCCCTGTGTAGATTAACCAATCTAAAATAGGAGCTTCAAGAATAAAATATAAAATAATACAAATTCAAAAACTGGATTAATTAATCGAAACAGAAAATGTGGTTAGGATAAAACTTAAGCAATACAGTTGAATGACACATTAGGAAATTTTATAATTGAACAATTGTAGTAGATTATTAATTAAGGCGAAATTTCAATGATATTTGAGTACATTTTTTAGGGCGCTAACACCTTGACTACCTCCAAATTAAAGCTGTCCATTGACTTGACGTTTTGGAGGATTCGGGAGTGTTGCATGTCCTTTCTTTCTGATAGCATATACAATACTTAGTTCTTCCCACTTTCACGGCTAAACGCATTTCTGCCACTTCTGTCCCAATACTTAGGGGTGCATCAGTGACAGCTTGCTGTGTTCTGGAATAGATGTCAATGTCATCAGCGTGTCCAAGTCGTTATAGAGACATTTTTTCTTGAGTTATTTTTCCTGGATCTGCCGTAGTGTGATTCCTTGGTCGATTGGGCCAATCAGAATGTGTATACGACGTTAAAGAGACTGATGCCTCTATATTTGTTTTTATTTTTTTTTTATAGTTTGCGAAGGAAAATCAGGGAGGAAAGAAAGAAATGTACCGGTTAATGTTGGCTTGAAATGTTTAAAGATTATAATGACTAGGAAATAAAGAGCTCAGCAGGACATTCTACAAGCGAGTTATGCGGCTCAGGAACGAAGCACAATAGTTAAGAGTTCGTCCGATACTGAGCTTGATGGTGTATTAATAAGCATTCAAAGCGAGATGTGTGTTAAGGTTAAAAGTCGGAAGGGGCGGCATGCTACTGGCGATTTCTGTAGATCACTGGTGGACATTACATTCGTGTTCGAGGGTGTCCATTATCTGAGTTATATTTGTTGAATATCATGTCGTATCATATGTAAATGTAGTTACTTAATTTAACACATTCACATTAGCAAAACATAAAAAATGCAGTAACTGTCATCCACACTATTTTCTTACCTCAGTTAGCTTATTTACATAAGAGCAAAAGTGTATATAAGAACACGTATAAGCTGAAATCTCTTTTAATAGAACGTTCATTCCTTCTAAACGAAAAGTCGCCTGAGTTTCCTTTCCTAATAACTCCAATTTTTGCCGGATGAATGCCTTATATTGTATATTGAGACCAGACCAGATCGATTGAGGAAACCTAGTCATTTCACAGCTTTTTGACGACACCGAATATGTTGTTGCAAAGGAATAGATTGGATTAGAAGTAGCCGACAGGAGATCGTTGATGAAAATTAAAAAGAGTGTCGGAGACACAGCATTTACAATATTTTCTGGATATCAGACTTGAAACCATCCAAGACAACTTAAACTAAACGTTCCGAAAGGTAATTACGATCATCGATCCCAAAAGCAGACATTTTCAACAAAAGAGCCTGATACCAAACTCTGACAAACGCCTTAGACAAATCAAATGCAACTGTCTCGCTTTCGCCAGATTAATGTACGTTTTGGTTCCACTTTTCGGTGAGACACACCATCAAATCACCAGCGGACCTGTTGCTATGAAAACCGTCCTATAGATTCTTAAAAATTTTTCGAGTTTATCAGCGTTTCCAAGAACTTGTTTAGAAGGGACGTGCGATTTAGAAGGAGAGAGACGAATATTCGTCCTTGTTTTAGGGACGGGCTGTACACATGCTTCTCGGAAAGAGTTCTAAAGACTAGGATTGATGAAAAAGCTTACGCTTTGTAATTTTGCAAGACTGAAAGAACACCTTTTCAATAGAAGGGGAGATATACCATCTGGACCAGCAGAGTTTCTAATGTTTTTGACGAACGACCAACAATTTTTGCTACCTTTGGGACATTGTAGTATTTTTTGTCTCAGTTTTCGTTCATATTGGAATTTCACACGCTTAAGAAAGGCATTGCAGTCGTTCCTGGCTCGTTTAAACTTTTTTCGGTTTTTTTCTGTAAGTTCGGTCTTACAGGACAGAAGAAACATTTCTTTAACTCTGAGAGCCATACCAGTTTGGTTTAATACTCTTCATGTGATGCATTGCAAAAATAATAGTGACTGTGATCATATTAGCAGTGGCATCTACGTCGTTATCGAGGAAACATAACGACCAGTTAAAATTCCAAAAGAAGCTGTTAAATCCGCTCCCATGGGCATTCTCGTGGTCAGGGATACAATTCATCGAATGGAGTCAGACAACGCATCGAACTCGTTAAAGGTCAGATTGCTCTCCATTTTGGGACTTCTTTAAACAAATAAATAGTGGATTATTTGCTGGGATTACATTGTTGTTGAATTTGGTAAGCTACATCACAACGCACATACTTGAGCTGCTACTGCAAAAAAGATTATGGTGCCTTGAATTCCGTTCATATTTAGGCAGACATGCCAAATTTCAGTGCGATACTGTCTTTAGTTTTGTTTTGACAGCTGATTGTTGTTGACGTATTTGGCATCATGTTGAGTATGGACAAAAACGAGTTTCGTTCTCTCTTAAAACATTATCTTTTGAGAGGCAAAACGGCGAAGGAAACAAAAGAAAAGTTGGATAAATATTATGGGACTAATGCTCCGTCAGATTACACCGTCGAGAGTTTCGTGGTGGCCGCAACTCCACTACCGATCAAGTCCGCAGCGGCAGACCCTCCGATGCGGTTACAGAGGACAATGTCAAAAAAATACATGAAATGGTGTTGGCTGACCGGAAAGTAAAGGTGCCCGAGCTATCAGATATCACAAAGATTAGTACTGAGTGCACACGCCATATTTTGGGCAATATTCTGCATATGAAAAAGTTATCCTGCCACTGGGTGCCGCTGGGTGCAGCGTATACTCACTCCTGACAAAAACACGAACTCGAGAGCACTTCGAAAGAGTATTTAGACTTGCTGATGCGGAATCGGGCGGACTTTTGGCGTCGAATGGTAACTGTTTATGAAACTTGGATCCACTATTACACACCAGAAAACAGAATGAGTGCCCGGCAACGGACTGAAGCCAGCACGAGTGCTCCGAAGCGGCCGAGGGAGGCTCGATGGGTCGGAAAGGTTATGGCGTCGATTTTCTGGAATTGTCATGGCATACTCTTCGTGGACTACTTCGAAAAAAAGGTATTACTGTGCATTATTGGAGCGATTGAAAAATTTTTGTTTTTGCAAGACAATGCACCGGCGCACAAGAGCATCGCAACCATGGCTAAAATCAATGACTTACGGCTCCAATTTTTGTCGCATCCACCGTATTCGCCCTATTGTGCTCCCTCGGACTATTATCTCTTCCCCAACCTCGAAAGATTAAATCATCGACGCCACGGAGGAGTATTTTGCAGACCTTCCGGGAAATTACTTTTCGGACGGGATCAAGAAGTTGGAAAATCGCTGGAATAAGTGTATCAAAATAAAATGGGATTATATTGAATAAAATAAAAAAAACATTAAAAAAAAATTGTTTTTCATTACCATAGAGTAGACGCGAGCTGGCTTTTCTCTGTCGCTCAATTCCTACACAGACCACATTCTTTTGGTTTGCGTTCTTTTCCACACCTCAAGTGTCGAGACAGCATCTCGTAGCTCCCGAAGTGTGGGCAGCAAATGCATCGCCACTATACAGAATTTATTGCTCCTGATCTGAACTAGGAAGAGGTTTTCGAGCATTCCCGTTTTTTTTTTTTTTTTTTCCTTTTGGCTTAAGCTGGCTTGACGCCTTTGAACTTGTCATACTATTCCCCCTTAGAGTAGTGGGATCCTCCGGATCAGAAAAGATTTCTAAACACTTTAAGCAGAAGAGCTCCTTGCCTTTTGTTTCAATAAATTTTCTACCTTATTGTAGCGGTCCACGTCTCTATTGTAGAACCTGTTGAACGAAGGAACATCACCGCTTGGACACGGAGTGCCTTCGAAGCCATACGAGATGGAAAATGCGGTAAATTAATACCTTGTCTTAAGTGGCGAGTTCGCCACAAGTGGAAAGTGACCTCAGTCAAATTGGCACCCTCTTAGAAAGAAGAGAAAAAACTGGCAATTTACCCTGGATACCTTCTTAGTTTGTGGCAGAGTGGAGATTTGGTCGGTGCAAGACTTATCTGGTGAAACGGGACTGATAAAGACTTGTGAGTTGCCTGTCAAACGACTAATACTATGCAAATAGTATTGCGGACAATCATCTCATGCAGACAAAGATCTCGTTTTTAGTGGATCGGGTAAGATTCTCAATTTTATTTTCGAACAGGATACCTTGATATCTTGACAAATGACATTCGCTTATAACTCTGCGACTTCGCCAAAAATGTTACTAAGTCGAAAGTTTAGGTTGAGTCGCGAATGTTTTCGACTAAAATGTCAATTATTTCCTTCGCTTAAAACAAACCTCAACCGCATGTGTTGCGAATCATTGTTAGACAGTGAAAAAAAAATTTTTTTTTTCATTTTTATTCCCAAGACAAAGAAATAGGGCCCATTTATGAATACGTAAACGTTGTTCCCTCATGCCACAACTTAACGTGATGGAACACCTGTGAAAATATCGATAAATCACATAAACTTCACTGATTTAGAAAAACAGAGCACCGTTCTATCAATTATTGAAAATATAAACACCTCCAACAACCCTCTTTGGCAGAAGTTACCATTGGATATTCTCGAATCCGAAACCATTCAACCCCAGGAATTGGAAGCGGAAACTTCTAAAAGTCAACAATAGTCGACTGCAAGATATGCAACTGCAGCAATTGCATGTCAAAGTCGTCGATCAACTATTTTTTTTTTTTTTTTTTTTGTTCCACGGTGTAATGTAATGAAATGGTAGCCACCAGTAGTAGTTGGTGTAGTAACCAACAAAGCAAATCACCGTGTCATCCCATCTACTCACGTAGCATTTCATCGCTACTGCGTGATTCTGGAATGCGTAATCGATGACAGTTATTAAATAATTGGCCTCGAATGGTCAATAGCTCTTGAGGGTGGTCCTCCACAGTGAGTGGTTTGTATTCCCAGGGACTATAGTAGAGCAATTGGACTCTTCCCACTGAGTCAATTACCGTAATATTCATCACGCGATTTGAGCTAATTTGGAAATAGCTGGGGGTTGTTTATTCCTTTAATTCGGTTTTCTACTTTTTTCCATTTTTTTCTGTAATTGGGCATGAGAATAAAATCAATTTGCATTTTGCTTGAGGTTTTGTTTGAATAGATACAGATGTTGGTACCTTAGGACGTCTTGCATTCCGGATTTTTAACATGCCTGAAATCTGCCTTAAATGAGGGTAAGCAATTTCTAAGAAATTCCTTTTATCACTCCAGGAACTCTCTACTCGTTTTCTGTCATTTATCATTGCCAGCATTTTTATAAATCATCCAATTTCGTTGTCACATGACAGCTTTATTAGCCAAACCCACTTCGTTTGTGAGCAATGCAGAATGGATCTTTGGAGACAGTTCCACATAACCATCAAAGTCGGGGAAACATAAAACCTAATGAACCGTAGGCGACATCTCTTATGGTCATCTCTTTAGAAAGTGTCGTCGAATGGCATGTGATTGAAATTGATTATAGCCAATGGCAGTTTGCACTTAATTTCGTACGAAAAGTTCACTCAGGCATGAAAAATATACGGAAAAAGGATTAGTTATTACCAAAAAAAGAGAGTGAGCCATACTTACAAGGTATGAGGATGTGGACTAGGAATTACAGATCAATCAAAAATTTTAAGTCATCTTTCTAAGGTGTACAACGTGTTTGTATTTTTCTGTGCTGCCGTTGATCTCATTTTCAGGACTCAAGGATTAGGCGGATATTTATTTTTCCGCGCCATAGTGTGTACTTCCTGTAGATTTTGCTGTCCAGCAAATATAAAACAGAATAAACTCCGAAATAGATACAAGTTCCTTGGATACAGATAGACAGTTTGTTCACGACTATTGCCTATCGATCTGAAACGTTAAGACTCTCCTGCATTTCTTTAGCTTGAGTGAGAGTTAATGCGATAAAAATTGGATATTCTTGGAGTTATTGGTATAAGGTGGTTGGACATCAATATCTTCTGTTCCTCTGAAACTGGAAAAAGCTTTCTTCCTTACTCGGGCAAACCACGGAATAGGTCTTTTACTTACCCCAAAGTCATATGGTAGCCCCATATCCTATTTGCCACTTAGTGACGGCTCGGTTTAAGGTTATAGTGATGAATATAACCATCGCTTAGTGCTCCAAACTATGCGACTAAGGATGATTTCTACAGTCAACTACGCGTCGCCACCAACTCAATGGTAGACATCGTGATCGTGATCGGCGATTTCAATGAGAAGTAGAGAAATGAAAACATATGTCTTAAACGTGATATGGGACTACCACGCATCACTATCTTCTTATAGCTGCAATAATATAGCCGTACTCCATCCGGCAACAAATTGGGGAAGAATACCATTAGCGTCCGGGATTCCTATTTGCGACAACAAATATGGTGTGACTTCGCTTAAGATAGTGAAGCAATGAGCAGCGAAACGCTTGTAAACATCGACGACCATCGAATCGTGAAAAATCTGCAGACATCATCGTCGGCATAAGATGTAAAGCGAACAAGTTGGAAATTAAATATCGCATAAAACAGAAGAAAGTGTAGTGTAGCGTAAGACGTAATAAGCATAACTGTATCAAGGTACTCGCCACCATGGCTACAAAAACAGAAGAAGCAGCCAGTAGATGTGACAGTAGAATGGTCTACAATATCACGAAGGAACTTAAAGGTCCGCAAAGCTTCAAATCTTATTTGGAAAGAGACTTAGACCTCAATCTATTGACTTCGGATGAGCTTACCATATGGAGTGTTCACATTGCTACTGTACTAAATGGGAAACCATGGGAAACATAAATCCTTCCCGAAGATTGGAAAATGGGAATGATTGTCAAACTATAGGGTTTTCTAATAACGACTTGACTTTTTTTTTTTAATTAAAAGGCAAACCATTTGAGATATTTTAAAAACTTTATTATTGGCTTGAAGTACAATCAAAATATTTATGAATGGAACTCGACTTCGTTCATATGGCCACCGCGGGCGCGTTTGCAGCGGTCGATTATTTGGACTCAATTTTCAACGACTCGGCCATACATTTCGGCCGAAACGGCCGCTATTTCGCATTCAATGTTGGCTCTGAGCTCTTCCAACGTCGTCGGCGTGTTGGCATAAACCAATGACTTAACGTAGCCCCACAGAAAATAGTGAAGCTGCGTTAAATCGCACGAACGAGGCGGCCAATCGACTGGGGCATGTCTTGAGATAACACGCTCACCAGACTTACTCTTCAATAGATCGTATGTAGCCTGTGCTGTGTTGGCACCATCCTGTTGAAGCCACATGTCGTCCAAGTCCATATTTTCCAATTCGGGCCAAAAATAATCGGTGATCATGGCGCAATAACGCTGACCATTCACAGTAACGTGACGATCGTTATCGTCGACGAAAAAATTGGCCCAATAGTGCCGCTGGCATGCAAACCGCACCAATCAGTTATTTTTTGTGGATAAAGTGGTAATTCATGAAGCACTTGTGGGTTTTCACCCGACCAATAACGCATATTTTGCTTATTGACGAACCCATTGAGCCAAAAATGAGCTTCGTCACTGAAGATGATTTTGCGATGAAGTTGATCATCTTGGCGCATCTTCTCCAGAACTCAAACGGAGAACGTACGTCGCTTCATATGGTCCATCGGCTTCAATTCTTGAGTCAGCTTGATCTTGTATGGGTGTAAACCATAGATCCTTACGCAAAATACGCCATAATGTGGTCTGAGCGATGCCCAATTCTTTAGAACGCCGTGAAATTGACTGATTTGGATCGTTTGCTACGGACGTCTGTACGGCAGCGATATTTTCGACACTTCGACAAACCCGTTGTCTCACTGACACGGCACCATCACACAACGAATATGTAGACTCAAATTTTTGCACTTAACTTGTTATTGCCTGTCTACTAGGGCGAGAATTACGACCGAAGATTGGAGTTAACGCTCTTAAAGTTGCAGTCACCGACTCCGAATATCTGTAGAAAAATTTTATGACTTGCAGACGTTGCTCGTTAGTGTACTTTACCATGATGAAAATGTTGAGCTTAGTGAATAAATTGACAGTGACAGTTTGATGATTAGTGAAAGAGTGCATTTACAAATTAAATTCAAGTCCCTATTGGAAAACCCTATACTTAAAAAGCCCAAAAAAGCAGAGATTGGCAAGAGTTATTCTTTATTTGATCTCAGCGCGGGTTTTATGGACTGAATTGATAGCGGAGCCTAGGTAGACAATGACCTCAAAGTTATATCTGTCGAGAGTGATGTTCTATTCGAGACGTCGGTATTGGGTGTCGTTTCTTATTGACAGCATATACTGGGTCTTAAGCCCATCTTTACTACTTCCGCCTCAATATCGCAAAAGCCCATATCATGCTGCTTTCTTCCAATTATGTCAATATCATCAGTGTATGCGAGTAATTGGACAAACTTTTTGAAAGATTGTATATCTTGTATTGTTCAAGAATAATGTTAGAGAAATCGCATAACAGCGCATCGCCTTGTCTGAATCGTTTCTTGACATCAAAGGTCTCGGTAAGTTTTGTACCGACCTTGATGGAGCAGTGTGCATTCACAATCATCAACAAAGGGATGAGATACTGTCATACGCGGCCTTAAAATTGACAAATATATTAGATGGTGTGTACCGATTTGGAGCTCATGGGGTTTTTTCCAATATCTATGGTAGTGTAAATATTGGTCGTGGCCTAGAGCTAAATTTATAGCGACCAATCAGGTTGTTGAAGATCGGTTTCAGATGTTTACTATACACAAGAGGGGAGATAGGATCTTGTAGGCGATGTAAGGAAGACTGATGCTTTTGTACGAGTAGTTGGCGCAGTTCAGAGTGTCTCATTTCTTACGAATATGACAAACAATACTGAGGTTCCATTCATCTAGAATATTTTCGTGTGACCATATGCGGGTTATGCTCTTTACCAAATCATCGCCCGCCGCTTTGAAGAGCTCAGCAGTCCGCCGCAGCAGCTTTGTTGGATTTAATTAATGGGTGAACGGAATTGTTGATCTATGTGCGATACATCGTCCAGGTTGAAAGGTTCATTCTGCCTGATTGGAGTTCGACATCGCCGTTATACAGTTTACAGAAATACTATTTCCAAATCGACTGCGATCCTACCGCTATGTTTTCTTGTTAGTCTCTACTTTTGTATCCATGGCATGGATTTTTTATCTTTTGGTAAAACTTCCAAATCTTATTCCTTGCTCCTTCTTTTTTCTGGGAAGCCGGTGTCCGTCTGTCCTCTTCTGCTCGTATGGCTCGTGGGCATCGCTAGTCCTTTATGCAGTAACACTTTACATGCATCTTGCTTAGCTGCGCGAGCTTGCCGGCACTCATTGTCAAACCAAGGGCTTTCTTGTGGAGGCCGCTTAAAACCCATCACATCAGAGGCTGCATCTCAGATGATTTTTTGGTAGTGCTGCCTTCAATACTTAAAGTTGGTGGCATAGGACCATAAGGGAGACTCGATAGGAAAAGTATTTGGATATCTCTTGCAATTGTAGCCGTCCGACGTCAAACTTCCTTACAGTATTAGCTTGCCTTTGCGATGTTACCTTGGCTACAACAAAGCAAGATTTCCAAGTTCCCTTATGAAGATCAAGGTGCGCGAACTGCGTTGTAGATACAACAATGTTTCGCTTCGCCCCAAAGTCGATTAGCCAGAGTCTGTTATCGGTGGTGTTGTCGTGCAGGCTATACTTTCTGACAGTGCTACCAAAGTCACTCTTCCTAGCTTTGTATTAAAATCGGCGATGACAATTCTAATGTCATAGCTAGTGCACTGCTCGTAAGTTTTGTTCAAGAGCTAATTAAAACTATGTTTGGTGTCGTTATCTTTATCCTCTGTGGGTTCGTTCGCTCATGTAAGACTAATGTTGACAAATTTAACTTTAATACGGATTGTTACGCGTCGGTCATGAACTTGCCAAATTTCTTGCCTAAGTCTGCCTCTAACCACAAATCCAAATCCAAATAGGAGGTGCTTTTGCCGTCGTCTTTTTGTCCGGTCCATCCCATCGTATTTCTTGGATAGTGGTAACATCTGCTTTGCAGTATTCCAGGGCCTTAGCTAGCTATTCGTCTGTTAAGGGTCCGAAAATTCCACATGCAGATCCGAAGGTCATTATCTTTTAATTGTTTGCTGGGGCCGTCAGCAATGAATCCATCATTATTCGAGGTTGTCAGCTAGTTGGTCATTTGGATTTCAAAGAAGAAAGCAGTGTTTTGGGCTTGTGTTAGCGACTTTCTAAATAAAAGGCAAGTTTCAGTTGTTGGTATTTCGGATTGGAACAGGGATTGCATTTTGGTGGGGTGTGGTAGACTACATAATTTCGTATTCAGACAGTTTTTAAGTCGAGTGATCTAAGAGACGTAGGCGGTGATCAACTTGTTTACTTGTGGTTCTCTAAATGATTACACAATTTTCTTGTATTTGTTTGATGCTAAGCATCGTTGCTGCTGTTTTTTCCGAGCTTTCTCGAAAACTTCACTCACTATGCATAGAAAATATGCATAGCCATTTACGGATGATCTATATTACTTGAGCATACCATATAACTTAGCCAGGAATCGGGCAACACGGATCTTTGTAAGTCGAAATCTCGATAAAATATTGGATATGGTAAGCTCGCATACAAAACATACAGAACATACAGCGATACTTTACGCGAGGCGTAACAACTTCAACTACTAATATCAAGATAACCCTTCCTAGATTTTCCGATTAATAAAATCGTCAATTTCTGAGTTCCAGATACGACTTTGTGAGCAGAATTGTACATATCCGTACTTATATCTTTTCACAAGAAGATTGGTTAGATGCTGTACAATTAAGCCAGCTAAGCGAAATGAACTGATGTATCGAAAAATATCGAAGGGATTTCCGATATAAAATCGTTTGCCTAAATTCAAAGATTTGTGCGGAAACCGGAACTTGTAAATTTTATTTGCTGTGCATCGTTTGCTTTTCGTTTTTTGTCTGCTCGTATACCATGCTGTGTCTTTTCCCCTTGCTAATGGGAAAATAGGAAAATGCGGATAAATGTTGAGGCAAAAGGATATTATCTAAACATTTAAACGAATCATATTCGTTGTCCTGGAATAGTTGGCTTTTGTTGTCGCCCGCTCTCTTTATGTGAAGAGACTATCTTCCAATTCACAGAACACATTTTGGGAAAGAGTTGCCACACACACACAGAGACAGTGATTTCCGGTTTAGTTCGTTTTTTATTATTTTTTTTTTTTAGAAATTGTCCGAAACAAATCGTTTCCCTTCTAATTTTTGTTGTTGTAAAAAGCCAAACCGTAGAAAACAAACAAACAAACAAGAACTGCAAATGTGCAAACATTAAATGGTCCTAAAGGACGAATCGTTTCCGGTTCATCCCTTTCATTGGCAACAAATCGAATAGCTTTGTATGTCTAAATGGGATATTTATGTGCGTCGCGTGTCTATGTTCCCTCCGTGATGAATTCGCTTTGCCCTGTTCTGAGTGCACGTATTGAAAAAGTTTCAAAAAAAAAAAAAAAAAATCGAATTTCGTTGATGGTATTTTTATAACATTTCCTTTTCCGCTAATTTAGTGAGACGGTTTGGATGCACTGCACTGTAACAGTGCTGTCGTCTTAAGTTATACAGTAGACTTCCATTTGCAATTGTGTTCGATTGTTTGCATTTTTAAATCGAAAAAGTTTTAAAAGTCTGCAAATGCGTTTCCTCGCTCCCAAAGAATACAGCACAGTGGGTGCATAAGTTTTGAGGTATTGCTTAGGGGAAATCTATTCTTATGCCCCAGGCAATGGGTCCCTTTTTTAGTATTTTTTTAGAGCACTCAGCTGAGCAGAAAATCAGATTACTCATAGAAACTGGCAATAATAATGTTGGAGTTTTTGTTTGTTGAATATGCTTATAGGAATTTCACATTTTATTTTAGCTCTTTTTAACATGAACATTTAGCATGAAACGTGAAAATTAAGCGCTGTACCGAATTATTTTTTTCGTACTATAGAACACACTAATTCAAACAGCAAAATTTAGTAGCAACTTTTGGTCAAACAACGACATTGCTTTACTGCAAATCAGGTCAATATAAGGATACCCCCTCTCCCCCCAATTGACTCAAATTGATAATGCCAAGCACAATAGGCCTTAAGCCAACATTTGTTACAAAAGTAAGACAATAAGTGTTACTTGTTGACTTACCACTATTCAAAAAGGAAGCTAAGGAGATTTTTGGCTGTAAAATATAGGTTTCTATGTCGAACCAAAGATACATTAAAAGTCTCTGCCTTTTTGAAGGCCTTTATGTCCCCGCTTAGCTTGTCAATTCTAAACCTGAACTTAGAACAAAATGTAAGCAAGTCGTTTAGAACCAGAACGGCACCCTCAACAAATATGTGGGATTGACATGCCAAGGCAGAAAAAAAAAATCCGGAAACAGAAGAAGAAGAAGAAACATTAAGAAATTAGTCAGGCTACAAAAACTGCCATTCTGACTTTCTTCATTTTGAATAGCACGAACGGAATGGTCGAGCTTTATATGCGAGAAAACTGCTTTGCGAAAGCATCCACTGGCAGAATTAAAGGCGCACTCTACGAGTTGTAGTCGGCTTCTTCTTGGTTGTAAGCTGGCTTTCTGTTGAGCACTGCCATGGTGCTTATTTTTCGGCTTACTGTTTAGGTAAATGCTCATTCATAAGCAAATAATATAGTTCCACAGTCTGTTGGATCACCTTAATTGACTGTTTACCTCAAATCGATAGTTGATGCATTGGAAATGGGCTTTCTGTTAATCCTATCACAACTACCAAAACCAGACCAAGTATAGGCGAGGTTTGATTTTTATTAGGATTTTTTGATAAATTACGCGTGACTCCTATCAAACTGCTTTGTCATCAGTTCAGTATCGTTTGGCAAGTTATCATGGAAAGACTCACACCACAACAGCGTCTCCAAATTGTTCAGCTGTATTACGAAAATCAGTGTTCTCTGAGAAATGTTTTTCGTGCGATTCGGGAAACTTACCTACCTACTGAAACCACTATTGGCAATAGCAATAGCATTCGAAAAATTGAGTCCCAGTTTACATTAGTGGATTATACTCGACCAGTTGGACCACATCCGGTCTCTAGTGAAGAGACTATAGCAGCTGTAGTTGCAGTTGTAGAGTGTACACGAAGACCGTGACGAAATGATTCGTCGTCGTTCTCAGCAGCTTGGCTTGGCGTATTTTACCTGAGGATCATGGCCTAAAATTTCACGTTTTACTATGGTAAATTGGCCGCTTAGATCGTGCGATATCACACTTTTGAACTATTTTCTCTAGGGGTGTGTAAGGTCTCAGGTCTTCAGGAATAAGCCAGTTACGATTGACGCTTTAGAAACCAACATTACTCGATTATTGCTATTCTCGAACGAGTCGCCTAAAATTGGACCTTCCGAATGGACCACTTTAGACATAGTTCTGGCCAAAATTTACATGACGTTATATTTAGGAATAAATGCCATGAATTGTTCTTTTAACTAATAATAAAAATTTTAACGGTGCTTTCACATTTATGTATTTTATTTTACATTATAAATCAAACCTTACGATGACAAAACAACCTGTTTTGACTAAGCATGTCAATTTGGGTATTGACGTATACACGTACTGCTGCTTTTATTAGACTCCAAAGAAAGGTCTACTCTGTTGCGTTAGGCTTCTCTTAGCATTGTTGAAACTGCATTAGACGCACTAATAACCTACCCATCCCAAGATATGCATATCAGGGCTGTATGCTTAAAGTTTTTTTTTTTTTTTTTTTTTTTTGTAAAGAACTGGGTTTTGAACAATTCGCATTGAAGTTTTTGATATAGAAAACTGAAATCCGGCCGGCGAATAATTTCGGATAGAATTTAGAGAATTTTCACTTTAACTTCAGAATAATCTTTTTTGAACAATGACTTACAGTCTAATGAGAAATTTAATCTAGAAATTTGCGCGGGATATAAATATTCATTTGCGCCAATAAAAATGACAATTAAATAGCATTTAAGAGATGTTTTTGAAAATGACAGCTTCTTAACATAATTAATTTTGCATGTGCAATATTTATATGATGAAATACAGGGTGTATCAGAATTCGAGTTAAGAAAAGAACGTAGTCGAGTCTATGGGCTCAAAACCGATTTAAAATGTGGCACTGGTGTCTTTCTAGGGTTTGATTACGTTAAATTCCATTTGTCGTCAGGAAAATTTGAGCCTGTCTTTCAAGCAGATGTATTCGCAATTATTATGGCTATTAACTATATTGTGATGGAACGATGGAGGGGTTAAAAGTATTTGCGTAGTGGAACCAAATTTGCGTTTAACGAGTATAACAGTGGCGATAAGAATGGGATTATATCAGTGGATCAGGCTACCGTCTGGTATAAAAACGGGGCCTGAATCCTTTCAACAACTCATGGTCACCATGCTGTCGAAACTGAAAACTAAAACTACCAAGAAACTACCAGGAAACATCGCGATCAATGCCTGCTTGTTGTTATATGTCGACTTGAAGAATTTGGACTTAAGATCAAAATTAGTAAATGTAAATTTTTAAAGAAAGAGATTTATTATTTAGGTCATGTACTAAGCAATGAAGAAACAAGGCCTGACCCAATGAAAACGGAAGCATTCAATAACGTGCCAGATCCAAAATCATTGCAGAATAAATTACTATGGAAAGTACATACCACAGATGTGCAAATTTCGGGAATCCTTTGATCAACTCCTAAAGAAAGGTGAGGAGTATGTTTGGTCAACCAAGTGTGACAACGCATTTTGTAAAGTTAAACGTATACTCTAGGATTTTCTAATAACGATTTGACTTTGACTTAGAGGCAAACCATTTGAGATATTTCAAAAACTTTATTATTGGCTTGAAGTACAATCAAAACATTTATGAATAAAACTCGACTTCGTTCATATGGCCACCGCGGGCACGTTTGCAGCGGTCGATTCGTTGGACCCAATTTTTAACGACTCAGCCGCTATTTCGCGTTCAATGTTGGCTCTGATCTCTTCCAACGTCGTCGGCATGTTGGCATAAACCAATGACTTAACGCAGCCCCACAGAAAATAGTCAAGCGGCGTTAAATCGCACGAATGAGGCGGTCAATCGACTGGTCCATGTCTTGAGATAACACGCTCACCATACTTACTCTTCAATAAATCGATTGTAGCGTGTGCTGTGTGGCTTGTGGCACCATTCTGTGAAACCACATGTCGTCCAAGTCCATATCTTCCAATTCGGGTAAAAATAAACGGTGATCATGGCGCAATAACGCTGAATATTCACAGTAACGTGACGATCGTTACCGTCGACGAAAAAATATGGCCCAATAACGCCGCCGGCATGCAAACCGCACCAAACAGTTATTTTTTGTGGATAAAGTGGTGATTCATGAAGCACATGTGGGTTTTCACCTGACCAATAACTCATACTTTGCTTATTGACGAACCCATTGAGCCAAAAATGAGCTTCGTCACCGAAGATGATTTTGCGACTCTGAATATCTGTAGAAAATTTTTATAATTTGCAGACGTTGCTCGTTAATGTTCTTTACTATGATGAAAATGTTGAGTTTACTTAATAAATTGGCGGTGACAGTTTGATGATTAGTGAAAGATTGCGTTCACAAATTAAATTCAAAGTTGTCAAGTCCTTATTGGAAAGCCCTATACAATCAAACTTAGTATTTACACATTACAATTCTAGCCTTCCCATCATTGTGTCTGCTGACGCTTCAAAAGACGGAATAAGAGCCTGTTTATTACACCGGTTTGCTGTTGGCAGAATCAGATCAGTATAACGGCAGCAGAAAAAAGTTATAGCCACATTAAGGAGGAGGCATTAGCACTGGTCTTTGCTGTAACAATATTTCATAGGATGATTCTGTGTTGGAAGTTTATGCTTGAAACAGATTTAAAGCCGTTGCTCGCTTTATTCAACCTAAACCTAGCCATACCAATACACTCAGCAAGCCGCCTTTAAAAATAGGCCCTGGCTCTCCAAACATACGATTGTGACATAAAGTTTGTACCTACAAAAGAGTTTGAAAATGCAGACTTCCTTTCTAGGCTTATTGGTACCCGCAAAGCACACTCATAGGAAGCATACATCATCACACAAACATGACTTGAAACCGATTGTGCCTTTACATCGGAGCTCTAAGACAGCATACGAAACTTACCAGCAACAAACAAGTCAGCAGAACTTTGTAAGGTAAAGCGTTTTATTGTCACAGGTTGGCCTTCTGTAGTCCCGGCAGAACTAAAAGAGTATTATAAGCACATTCTTTCATGATCGTAGAGGATTGTTTACTATTCAATGAACGTATTATAGTCCCAAAGGTTTTGCAGCACAGAATTTTAAAACAATTGCACATCCAGGGGAGTAGAAAATGAAATCATCGGCATAGACGACGAAATTAAACGTTTTGCATAACAGTGCAACAAGTGTCAGCTGGCTGCTAACTCTCCGACAAAGGTAACGCTTGCATCGTGACCTCTATGTGTCAATCCATGGAAACGCATGCATATCACTGTTCTGGACCTATAAATGATACCTTGTTTTACGTGGTAGTCGACGCTCACTCAAAATGCCCGGAGGTAATTGCAACAAAATCAACGACATCAGCAGTTACTATCAAATTACTTTCACAAATATTTTTGAGATTTAGAATACCAGAACTGATAGTATCCGACAACGGATTATAATTCACCAGCTCTCAGTTTAGTTAATTTCGTGTGTTGTTGAACGGAATCGATCATATCAAAATTGCCTCCTACCATCCCCAATCCAACGGGCAAGCAGAACGGTGGTAGGAACGTTCAAAAATGTCTTTAAAAAACTTCAAGCGGATGGGACTATCGAAGAAATTATTCACACTTTTCTTCTCTCTTACAGGTTCACTTCAAGTAAAGCCCTCCAAGAAAAATCACCCGCGGAGATGATGCTGGGGCGATCGACTCGTACCACACTAGATCCGGCCGGGAGGTTTTTTTGTTACATAACGGGCCGGGTACGGTTTCCGTGACCGCATGTACTGTAGGTATAATATTTTTATGTTATTACCAAAATAATTAATAAATAAAAATGCACAGTATTACCGATAATACAATAATACATTTACTTTAAATTAGAAAAGAAAAAATAACAAAATTTAACTTTTATTAATGTTAAATAAAAAAAAAAACATTACCCAAACGCTAAAAATAAACAAAATCTCTAAGCTTCTGTAAAAAGTCCTTAAAAAAAATCTTAAGTAATTTTTGGAAAAGCATTTGGTTTGGTTGGATCATATAACATAAAGAATATAAAAAATAATGATAAACGATATTACTAATGAAAAATTGACAACTGTTATTCGTGGTCTTGTTTAGCGACAATCGCGACACATCTTTTGGCACGTATCGGCTTTCTACAACAAAAACATGTATGATAGGTCTTTCGTTTTCTTTTTTTTTTTTTTTTGGATTGCAAGTATAGCAGGTTTTTCTAATTTCTACCTCGGGTATAGGTATGCTTAGTACTCTTCTTGTAGCTAAGCGAAGTTCTCGAGTCAGATGTTAATTACTTGCCCGCCTTTGTAAATGCGGTTTGACAAGACTTAATGCGAGATCTTTCATGAAATTAATTCATTTTATCTTGTCCTTTCGGACATTTATAAACTATAAATGCATTAGAGCCCACAATATCCACTGAACGTTCAAAAATTATCATCGGCCATCTACGAGTACGTCGAACAATGCTATAGCTTGAACATCTTTCATCTTATATTGTAAGTCAACCCCATATTTATTCTCGTTATAATACATTAGTACTGTAGGTTTTTTCTCGACAGTATAACCGATCTATTTTTTTTTTTTTTTTTTACTTAGATACTAGTGTCAATTCATTTGTGAATCCAAACAAGGAACTTTCTACTTTACGAGTTTTTGGTAGCAAAAATTCTTTAGGAATGTCGCTTTGGGTTTTTTTCATGGTGCAAACAAATGTAAAACCTTTTTTCTACAACTCTTCCACTAACTGTATTGAAGTACACCAATTATCGACTGTATTATTCCGATGTGTGCCCTTTTTCCACAAGTCTCAAAACAGATTGGGTCGGTTTTTTTTAAGTATTTGTACTGTTCTGGTAAATCTTTCTTATCAGAATCTTTACCCACATAAATAAAGGCGTTGTGTTAATAGCTCGTTGTTGCATCCGTGATACAGTGAATTTTCAAGCTATATTTTGCGGGTTTTTTTGGCATGCACATTTTAAATTTGCATCTGCCGCAAAATGCAACCAGCATCTCATCAACAAAAACTGAAGTTCCAATTTCGTATACATCTTGACAATTACCAATAAAATCATTAAAAATTTCAGAAATTGGAGCTGCGAAATCATTTTCACGTCATTCTTGCCGAGTTGAAGATTCATCAAAGCGTAATGCCAGCAAAAGTATTTTCAGTCTATTCTTCGCCATAATGCATTGATAAATATAGGGTTTTCCAATAGGGACTTGACAACTAATCATCAAACTGTTAGTGAAACTCAATATTTTTATCGTAGTAAAGTACACTAACGAGCTACTTTCTCCGATTGCGTTCTGGAAAAGATGCGCCAAGATGATGAATTTCATCGCAAAATCATCTTCAGTGACGAAGCTCATTTTTGGCCCTATGGGTTCGTCAATAAGCAAAATATGCGTTATTGGTCGGGTTAAAACCCACATGTGCTTCATGAAACATCACTTTATCCACAAAAAATAACTGTTTGGTTCGGTTTGCATGCTGGCGGCGTTATTGGGCCATATTTTTTCGTCGACGATAACAATCGTCACGTTACTTTGAATGGTCAGCGTTATCGCGCCATGATCACCGATTATTTTTGGCCCGAATTGGAAGATATGGACAAGCCACACAGCACACGCTACAATCGATTTATTGAAGAGTAAGTATGGTGAGTGTGTTATCTCAAGGCATGGGCCAGTTGATTGGCCGCCTTGTTCGTGCGATTTAAAGCCGCTTGACTATTTTCTGTGGGGCTACGTTAAGTCATTGGTTCATGCCAACACGCAGACGACTCGTTATCGGAAATACTTTCACTTGCCTTGCGTGAGCTCTTACGACATCATCATTAGATGAGGTAAATTTTTGTTCAGATTCTGAGTGGTGTGTTTCATAAGCCACATGATTTGGTTCGATATCCTGAACAATATCAGTACATTCACCAGGGCCATCGCTATCCTCTTGTGTAAGCCACTTTTGTATTTGTTGCTCAAAACGATCCATTTTGTTAGGAGAAAGGATCTCATTAATTAAAATCCCACAACAGGCCGGGTGCCGATTCACACAACTGTGACCGCTGCAAAGTTTTAAACAGTAAAAACTCAAAACAAAAGACGCGTGCGACTATTGCTAGTCCGCTCCTCGTACTAATCGGCTGAGTTACGAAAATACCGGGAGGGGTGAGTACCATCGAATGTTGGAAGAGTATACTATAATATTGGTAGTGTTGCCACCTACTGTTAAGGTCATAGTTACCGCACCAGGCCTGTTAAGAGTTAAACCGATACAAAACGCAAAGGGAAAAGAAAATGTCCTGCAAACAGCATACTGCCACACCAAAGGTTTTCACAAAAAGAGATTCTGTACATATACGGAAGAAGCAGTACTTTCAATCAAAAACGTTGTGGACAGCTGGTGAAATTATTGAGCGAGTGGGTAGAGCCAATTACAACGTGCTCATTTTTAATCCGAAAATGCTGCTAAGGCCTCATGCTAACCAATTAAGGCATCGAGAGTTATCACTAAAGTAAGGTAACTTCCAACCCCCACTTAAAATCCTAATGAATGAGTTTGACTTAACTCCAGGTATAAGATTGGAAAATCACATAAATGAATCAACTGCTGCACCACCACCGGAACGAAGAATCGAATCGGGAATCAACACAAATGAACCAAATGCTACACCATCAATTGAGCTAGTTGATGCACCAATAGATGTTGAAGTTACACCACCGGATGTGTAGGATACTGTGCCAGTAGCTATCCCGATGAATCGACAATAAGTCTAATCGGCGAATATCAAAGAACAGACCAGTAAGAGATGGGAAACCACCACAACGTTACAGTCCATTGGATTTTGATTAGAAGGGGAGATGTTGGCAGCCCCGATTTTAGAACTCTTCACTTTAATTAAACATACATACTGGAATATGTGTATAATAAACAAATACATATACCTGTCTATCTAAATATTATCTATAAATTAATTCTATAGACTCGTACGATCAAGACATTTTACTGTTGATTAAGTGCAAGCGTCTAGTTATTCCCCTAAAAAGTACAACAAGACCTTACTAAGCCCTCTCACTACTACCAAGCGATTTCAAGAATGCAAGGAATCTATGAACTCAGTTGGAAGACAAGTCATTAGAACTGCCTGCGTCCTGGATAATTGCTTTCAGTAAAGGTTAGGTATTGTGCTCAAATGAAGCATAACTGTAGGTTAGATTAAATTCGGTAAAAGTGGCTGTTGGAGAGACCAACGCACTTAGGTCTATTGGCTCATTGTGATGTCATCCTCCTACCCTAGGAACTAGTTTGAGCCTATGATGAATCGTAGGAACCTGTTAATGTCCATATTTTTTAGATCGCTTAAGTCATTGTAGCAGAAAGTTCCGAAGTGGAATTTTCTATTTTTGGGAGAGAGCTGGGCATGTACAGAGTAGGTCTCCTCCTCCTTTTATATCCCTTGCAGCTAGCATAGGAGCTCTTTAGTCGCCAAAATTTCCGCCTGGAAGACGCTATAGGATATACTCAGATTGAGCATTGAGTAAGAATGCATTTAAGCTAGGTTTCACTAATATTCAAGTTTTCATCTTATCTTTGTTTCTAGTAGAGGGCAGAGCCTGTACACATGTCCCAAATCCACGAACTACACCTTCTACGATCCATAGTTTTCGGATTAGGATGATGTCTTCTGCGTTTTTGGAAAGACGCAAAATGAATACTATCGAGGCCTTTTTGGAGTGATGGAGATTAATCTGGAAAAAACAGGAGCATTGCTACAATCTTCGAGTGCTCCGATGTTGGACACGTGTCCAAGAGCTCATCTTCATTATGTGATCGTAAAGGATCTCTTTTTAATTCGTCATCGCTTTCTATTTCCGACAGAGGAATATAGACGATCCAAGATCTGAGATTAAATTTACAATTTTAGTTAAAGGAAGAGGAGGTTGTTTTTCAGTATCCAGCTCATCCTTTTTATTAGCCCTTAGGTATGTTGAAATAAAGCCGAACCGAATCATGCCTTAAGTTTACGTTTGAGGGTTAAGGGATTCCTTATTGATCATAATTAACGCGCATTTATAAGCAACTCTTAGTACTTAAATGTTTTTGACTGTCCTGTCATGAGTCGGAGCCTGATGATCTCCTGAATGCATTCTGTGGAGGAGGGTGTGGCTGGGATCCAGGTGCAGGTTCTAGATCTGTTGTAGATAGTCTCCTTAGTCACTAGCTTGCACTTGGCCAAATCTCTCGTTATCCATCTATGGCTTTGGTGTAAAGATCGGAGATCTTTGCTCAGAGCAAGCGATAAGTTTTACCAGTCAGCGTTTTTTGTGATAGGAGGTGGTCAATGGTTTTCCTGAATAATGGCCAAGAGGTTACTCAAAAGCTTTATCTTGACCAACTGCCACCATTCAGTTGATATCGATTTATCAGTGTCGTTTTTGTCAATTACCGCGATCCTTATTGTCTCCAGTATCCTACCAGTCTCCAGATCCTACCAGTCTCAGGTTTTGTATTTTTGAGAGTTTATTCATGAAAATTACACGGAATCAGAGAAAGTATAGTCTATCCGTATAGAAATCCTCTGTATACAAATAAGACTAGCTAATTCGGAGGTCGTCAAGTATCTGCATACTCTGTTCACGACTGAGTTATTTTGAAAAAAGCTGGGCCCTCAGCTAGACTGATCCTCGACAATGGTTGTATGACACCATGATCCAGCCCAGGGGAGAAGGAAGTGTAAAGGACGTGGGGTAGGGAAGAGAATAGAGCACCCTCCCCGGTGAGTATTTTTAGTTTTGGGACTCATCTAGGGAACGTCTACAGATTCATTGACCTTACTCAATCTCTAAAAATCAATAAGCCTTTGAATCTATCTATGCACCTGCCTACCTCTCCGTCCTCACTAGTATTTTATAGTCTGACTTTACTTCCTACGGCCCTGTATATGTATCGTCAGGTTTTCAGAGGCTTTAAGAACAGTTTTGATTCATTTGGTAAGCAACTAAAGATGTAAAAAGGTTCACACTGAAGCTTCTGGCTATTAATTCCTACTCTCACCTTCTAGTTGTAAAGTACCTATGACTGAGAGTTGGGTACGAACCCCTACGGGACATTATTGACAGCTGCCTTCAAGAGTCAGTTAGAGCTACTTGCTGTTACTTAAAAGTATTCGCGAACTAGAAGTAAAGGGAGTTGCATGGCTTTGTCGGTAGCCCATAGAAGAGATGCAGTGTAGGAAACATGTTTAGAACCACGAGAGTTCTATTTATCCAGGGATTTTATCAAACCAGGGGTTGCGTGTGTGTATTCTACCTCGGCGTCAAATACCAACGAATATGGTATTAACGCCCTCAGCAAAGGTTTTGAGGACAACAAATTTTGTTTTTGCACAAGCATGTGTCGGACACCTAATATAAGACTGCAATCAAAGAAGTGTGATGATGTGATATTTGCTACTGCAACTGAAACAAAGGTGGAGGACAAATAGCTTTCCAGCTAAAGCGGAGACAAATAAATCCACCAAAGTTCGACGTCAAGAAGCTACAATCTCAGAAGACCGTTTGAATCTTTGCCCATCGCATTTCCTTCATCCTATATCCAAACCGTAGAACACGAAATAGAATGTTGCCCACGAGCCACCAGAGAACCTGCTTCTGACAAAATTGGTTTTAAAACGCCGCCAAAATGTAACCTTTAGCTTGGCTAAGCTACACTGTATCGAAGGACGAGATCTGCACCTGAGTTCTACAAGTGCAAAATACGAGGAGTAGCACAGGCTTCTCTGAAAAAAAAGAAAGCATGAGAGCCACGCGATCGAGGAAAAGTAGAGAGTTTCCTGCAGGAATGATGTTCAAAAATTTCCCAGCGAAAAGACAGAACTTACCAGGATTACAAAGCCAGAATGAAAGCAAAAATGAACTTAAAGAGACACAGTCGGTGATGAGAATGAAGAAATGCTGCTTCTGCAGACAATGATGGTCACAATACAACTGTCAGATAGAATTATTATTCACGCTGGACAAAGACGACAGGGAGTTTCATCCCATTGACTTAAGTTAAGGTAAGAATATCGAAGTCCAGGAAAGCTTCTGGTGCAGCTACTGAGCTATTTAAAACGGCTGGAGATGTCCTGGTTGGGAACAGGCATCAGCTTATCTGTTTATCTGTTAGATATGATTAGAGGAAAGCGTGCCCGAGGCATGGGTCCTCAGCATTAGCACCGTGTAGAGAGATTAGTCTCCTAAATATCGCCTTTACGATCTTTTCTGCCATATTATGTGAGCATCTGCACTATTTATGAATAACCTGGCTGCTCCATATCAGTGCCGTTTCAGGCAAGGAAATCAAATATTCAAACTACGCCATATCCTGGGAAAGATCCATATGAGAGCGTGCACAGGTTTTCCAGGATGACCCCGGAAAATCTTCGCTGCTCTTGCAAGGTCAGTAATAAATCAACCGAGAGCTTCAATGTAAAAAAAGGATTTAGACAAGGCTTTTCGTGCTGGGATGACATTAATGTGGTCAAACGAACTTAGCGAGCCGATAATGCAGCTCTCCTAAGTATCGAGGCGGAAGCAGCCAAGATGTTTCTGACGGAAGACAAGCTCAAATAAATTGACATGCTGTCATCAGAATGCACAAACCACCAATAACCTGGCTAGAATATCACCATGCAGTTATAATTTCGAAGCAGCTAATTATCTTCACCTCGCCGTTACAAGAAGCAATGACATCAGCACAGAAAGCAGACACAAATTACTCTGGTCAATCGGTATTTGTTTGGGCTCAGTGGACAATTGAGTAACAGAGATCTACCTTATAAGGCCAAACGGAATTAATACAAGACCCTCGTCATGATGGTCCTGCTATATGAGCAGGAACTTGGACCTTTTCTATAGCGGATGAAGGAGCACTTAGTTTCGTTCTGTTTATATTGACGAGAAATGGATGAGAAGATTTAACCTCGAACTTTATGGGCTATATAGCAATTCGGGCTACTTAGACGTCTATGGAAGCAACATCTAAACGATTGAAAGTAAGCTAGAAATAAGTATCATAGTCAGCTTCTATGTATATGAATAGATAAACTGTTCACACACGGTTGATCAAACGCATGCACGAGGTCCCTGTTTATTCTAAGGTTGATGAACTTAATGAAGCACTTGCTTTCTATTTGTTATTAATCACAAAGTGTTGCACATGCTGAGAACAGTTTTATTGACCGCCTTCCTTCTTCGAAAATCTCCAGACTTTTTAGGGGCTACGAAGTATTTCTGGGTCTTGAAAGCTCGTCCAATTTTGAGAGAAAATTCTGTGTCATCTGTAGCTTTCATTATTTCAAGGGTTTAAATTAACTACGGACTTAAAACTTTTGAGTGTTATTTCGAAAGAGAGACTGCACAGATCATTTTTCACTTGCTCCCCATACTCCCCTACCCTGACCAATGTTAGGTCTGCCGTAAAACGTCAAAGTTTTTCCAACCTTCAAAGCTTACCAATCTACGTCTTTCTCGTAGTGTGTAGGTCTCAAGCTGATACAAGTAGTATTCTCACATTTGCTCTGAAAGTGATTGTTTTCTTCCTCCCCTTCAATTTGTCATTCCTCTTCCATTTGGGTTAATTTGAAATAATTTAAGTCACATTAGAGGACCACTTACCGAAAGTAATACTGTAATAAGACTCACCCTTCTCTGCAGGAAAGCAACTTAATAATACTCTCGTACCATCAACGGCAGTACTAACAATCATCCCCCCTCAAAACAATAGCAAACACACAATTGAACATACCAATCACAAATGAATCAAAATGCCTTTTGTCGAGGATTTCTCTCCACTCGAGAGGGTAGTTTTTCTCGATATTCGATTTAAGGGTGTTAAAATGAAAAAAACACAAAATAAGGCCGTTCGAAAGGACGACTTACGAGTACCCCCTGTAAAAGTCAGCGCTTGAAATACCCTTGAAATGTTTGAAGTGTTTTGAAAAATTCCTACTCAACAGTCAACACAATGCAAATTCGGAAAGTGAACATTCTTACAATTTGAGTTTTTTTTTTTTTTCCAATTTACAGAAGGTAATTTCGAGAGGTCCTCAAATTGAATCCTTGGCTCTTGTTCTGATGCTCATTTTTTAATACATTTTATACATTTTTTCTCACAGATTCAAATACTAACTTTGGTTACTAAAAATTGGCAAACTTTCGCACGGTCTTAGTCCGATACATATTCGTATACTCGTACGTATCCGTTTTTGACTCAGAGGCTTAACTAAATATGCATCGAATGTGAATTGATGTATAATTGCAAAATGGAACTAAACTCTACTCCCTTCTCCTGGCTGCTGTGCTAATGGAATAATTTAATAATGATCAGTAGTCCTTTTGGGCGAATAATTTGAATAAATCCTTCCAAATGGCTTGCCGCAGACACCCTTGGTAATTTTTTCGGTTTTGTTGCAACTGTCATTGGTATTATTTTCTTTTGATGATTGTAACATACTTCATACGTACCCCTGTATCCTATGAAGAGGACAGTTTCTAACATATGGTAATTGGATCAAGTTAATTTATAATCACAATTATTGAATCTGGAAATCGGTATTCCGTTACAGGCTTTAACAATGTGTTTTCTTCTTGTTGAATTAGCAAATAACTTGAATTTAAAAAAAAAAAAAAAAAAATTATATTCAGTGCCAAGTTATTGGGACATTTGGTTTTTGAGATATCTATCATCACAGTTGCAAAGGGGTGATTTAAGCATCAGTGGCAAGAAAAAATGTTTCATTGTTCACTGACATGGACGCTAATGTTTGTGGCATTGAGCTCGTTAATTTTTTGCATTTGGTGATACTAAACTCAGGCCATAGGCTGGTATTGTACCTATTCCTTAGGCCCAATAGTTGTTTATGATTTCGTGCCCAAAATCTGTTTTTTAAGTACAAGTAGAGCCCATAAGTTCTCTAAAGGAGAAAGATCGGATCCTTGTGGTGATGTTTGCTCTATATTTTTACCTTCCCGGTATTAGTACTAAGTTACAGTATTGGCACTTAGCGCAATCTTCGCCAAGATGCAGGCTCCTTAGAGTCATTAAAATTTTAGGGTTTTGAAGTAGGCCGAAGCTGGTATTTTCTCCTCTAGGGCGACCAATTTGTTCACTTCAAACGAAGAAAGACATCTGTATAGGCTCATGTATTTTTTTTACGCAGATTTAAAAGTATATTTGGCACATTCGCAACAGCTAACTTTCCTCCAGATGTATGCTCTGCCATGAAATCCCAGAAATCTGCATTTCGTAAGACATACTGCTGATAGCACGGGTAACTCAGTGGGAGAAGATATACTAAACTCAATCAAATCATATGGCCCTACTTTGCTAAATACGCCATTTATTTAGCGTATTCCATATTGCAGCGGTGGACACCATGTGAAGATGGATAACCATCTATGCGAAATGGCGATTAAAATATCCATGATTTCCAAAGAACCCATAACAACTCAGCACCTGCTTTTGCTGACAGAATTTTTCATGAAAAAACCAAGGAAAATCTAACAAAAACCAACATCAGTCGAGAAAATAAATTGGAAAAATTTAAACTAGAAAAAGTATGTGCAACAACTTTATTAATGAGGAGACTTAACTAAGTACAGCGGTAGCAGTGAAACCAATAAAGTGTGCCTCAAATTATACTAAAAACGTAGCAAAAAAAACGCGCAAAAAACAGGTAACCAGAGCACTTGCGGCAGGAGTAGAAGCACTGTATCAGAAATTAGCAGAGTATTTGCGCCATCAAAGTCACTTGATAAAACCGTCAAAGCTTGGTTCCTTGGACAGAACCAACACTATACATTAGAAAACAACGAACTCCAACTTTAACTTCGAATTCTGCGGTTATTCCCGCTGTGTATTTTGAGATCTAGGTGCCATCCACATAAGCTCTCTGCGTATTTTGTCGAATAGCTTTTCAACGTCGAAGAAGACGTATATGCATATTCTTAAAAATTATCCTTGAACAAAGCCTCATTGACTGCAATAGAGTTTAATAGTTTTACAACGGTGTGCAACTCTCTTGTATATTTTTTCGGTATGGAAAACAAGTTTCTCCGGCCAAGCATCTAGTATATAGACATTCAATTGCCTCTTATAATTTTATTAAGCAAAATCGTGAACTGGATGGATATCGACGACTCAAATTTATCTGGGACGACATCTAAGCCGTCGGTCTCCTCCTCTGACACTCTGTCGGAAATGGAAAGAGATCCTTTACGATCAGCGAATGAAGATGAGCTCTTGGGCACATGATCAGAACCGGAGGTCTCTAACATCATCGTGGTAGAGGCTTCCAAGGTAGATTGTAGCAATGATGTTACAGTTTTTCCAAATAAGTTTCTATCACTCCCAAAAGGCCTTGGCGGCTTTGTCTCCGCACACTTGAGCGCATTAAATCTTCAATGGAACGAATCCACTTTCGCACTCATGTAGTAGCAGGAGTAATTTAAGGTCTATCCATAAGCAAATCCGTTGGTCCAAATGGTATATTTCCCCTTCTTCTGAAGAGGAGTTGGCAAAACTACTGCCTTAGCCTTTTCATTAATCCTACTCTTTAGGACTCTTTGCGAACAGTAGAGTCTTCTCCTACAGACCCATTGCACTTACGTCCCTTTTTTCCAATGTCATGGAAACGCTGCTAAGCCGTCAGCTCATGAAATATCTCGAAACGCAAAAATTTATCATTAACCGGCAGTACGGTTTTTGTAACAACAGGTCCATTGGTGATTTTATGGTATGTCTCACTGAAAAGTGAAACCAAAGCTTATATCATTCTGGCGAAAGCAAGAAGACATTTGACAGAATTTGGCATCAGGATCTTTTGTCTAAAATGCGTGCTTTTAGGATTGATGACTCTATTCTTCAATGGATTACCTATCAAGTCTGATATTCAAATAATAAATGCTGATGTGACTCAGGGCTCCGTTCCGTCTCCGACACTCTTTTAACTTTTCATCAATGATCTCTTGTCTCCTACTTCTAATCTAATATATTCAAACGGATTAATTGGTTTACCCGGTTTTAGCAACTCATAATACAGCACACCCATCTGATCCCATCAAATACAGAACATTACCTTCGCGCCATGGATATTCGGCTTTGCCGTTGATTTGGCTGGTTGGCCGGTTTTCACATATGATTTTTTGCGCTTGGGGTTGTCGTAATGGATCCATTTTTTATCACCAGTAACAATCCGATGCAAAAATGACTTCCTTTTGTGGCGTTCCAGCAGCATTTCGGACATGCAAAACCGCCTTTCGACGTCTCTCGGCTTGAGTTCATGTGGAACCCAATTTCCGTGCTTTTGAATATATCCAGCTGCTTTTATACGTTTTGAAATGGCTGTTTGAGTGACAACGGAAAATTCTGCGAGCTCTTCTTGTGTTTGGCAACAATCTTCATAGAGTAATGCTTCCAGTTCTTCATCTTCAAACTTTTTTGGCTGCCCAGGACGTTCATCGTCTTCCAAGCCAAAATCACCACTTTGAAATCGTGCAAACCACTTTTGGCACGTTCACTCAGCTAGCGCATATTCACCATAAAATTCCACCAAAATACGATGACTTTCGGCAGTAGTTTTCTTCATATTAAAGTAATGAAGAAGAACTCCCCGCAAAAACATTTTTTCAGGCACAAAGTTCGACATATTTGAGTGAAAAAAAATTATTGTTGTTTACGCTTCAAATGAATGAAATATACTGAAATGACGTACAATGACAGTAGCTTTCCAAAGCATGTTCCAATGGAATAATAAAAGTTACGCCATAAGAAGTCCGTCTTCGCGAATGAGTGTAATGAGATGTAATGAGTGGCATGTCCTCCTCCAAATTGTAATGTTGTTTTGATATGGCGATCACTGATGGGCTCACCTGGTCTTTTCCAGATCCATTGGCGACCATCGGACCCAAGATGGTTTATTTTTGTTTCATCCGACGAAATTACCCTTGCTCTACAATAACCCTTATATTTTTGGCGAAATTGTAGCCTTAATTTCTTATGGCGATCCGTCAATAGGGGCTTTTTAATTTTAGTGCATCCATGAAAACCGTTTCTAAGCAAAATTGTTCGTACAGCCTCAGTTGTTACATTAATACCATCGTTTTGGTTTAATGCCTTATTTATCTAGACCACATTAATTTGCCACACAATACGCATGTGTATATTTGAATTTAAAATTGGTTTCCTTCCAGACTTATTTTTCCAGCGTCAGGCTTAAAATTTTTGCGTATTTTGGATACAACTCCCACTAAAACACCACGTTTTCGAGAATTTTCTTGATGAGTTGTCTTGGAAATAATTAGCCTTTTCACTTCCTTAATTTTAGAGATATCAAGTTGTCTCATATACCATCAAATTTAAAACAATTATTTTAATTGTTTAAACTAAAATTTAAATGTACCTTATGTAAAATTCTTATTTTAATACTTAACTTTTTTTTTATTTTTAACAAAAAAAACACAAAGAAAACTGAACACTTTGCCAAATTTTGTAAACATAATATGCAACTGCGACAGTGTCAACAAATTGATCACATGCATTGCCTAAGCACTTTTACAAATTCTCACAAAATAACAATGAATTTTCGATTGCTTTTGCTGTGCCGATTCATAATCATTCCATTTATTTTGAGTAAAAATTAAGTTGCTCTAACTGTTAAACTTGAAGAGTTACAACTAAAAGTTATACTTTGCTCTGATCATGTGATCAATAAGTTGAGTCACTGTATATTTGATGTCGCCTAAAATGTTGCGTAATGTCTAGGTTACCTCAAACGATGTAAGAAATATTTCTCCAACTCTGATCTGGCCTCAGATCATTCATCCGTCCAAAACTGGAGTACAATACCCACATCTGTTCGCGTGCGCCTATAAACCTCTTTGCACCAGCTAGATAGGATTTAAAACCATGCGTCAGCAGCTTTCCGCCCCTCAAGCCCGTTTTCGGACGTATATTGAAATATCGTGATTCTTTTCTAAGCTGTACATCTCGCTTATGGAATGCCTTGACGAGCTCTTTATTTCCTAGCAATTATAACCTTTAAACATTCAAAATGAACGTACATCGGTACCTATCTTCCTTTCTTCTTTAGCTTTCCTTCGCCTGCGCGAAGTGTCTACAGTATAAGTTCTTAGTTGAATTGGTTTGACTTAAGTCCGTATACCAGATTGACACTTTTAGTAACTATCTTCGGTAAATGAATTTCTATACCGTAGCGCAAGTCCCACCCTCGGGTACCGTTTAGGATGCTAATCGTTTCCTCCAACTCAAGCACCTTAGCTTCGGAATATCTACGACAAAATTCACATATTGCATATCGCAATGAAGTGAAGTACTTTTCCTCCTTACTTCGGGTTGCATAGGTCGCAAATAATTGGGAGTTCCATTCGATGGGGTATATTATTTAGGTTGATCAGTTCTCCTCTGACTATTAAGATTATGTACAGCATATCAGTTGTGCTGCTAGTTAAAAGATACGTTCTATCCTGTAGATGACAATTCAATTTACTGTAGAATTCCCTATATTGTGAAGACTCAACTACATTTACAAATTCATCATTGTGGGTGGCCGTGAATAAAGTGGCCTCCCAATCGGACGGTTGGGCTCGAAATTAATCACTGAGCCCAAATATCTTTCTTTCTCTCTCTGTTCAACTTTCCAAAAAGTTTAACACGTTCTCAGGCATTTTAAAACTAGTTATACCCTCTTGATTGTTAAGTTCTTAAAAAAAGAAAAGAAAAGAAAAAAACTGCTGTAATATTCTATAAGCCACTACCGCACTTCGCTGTCTCCGACTGTAGCATTCGTCATTGCTAATAATTCCATTAAGCAAAAGTTATACCATCTTTTGAACTAAGATTCAAAAGTCAACGATCAGAACTCCTAGTTTCTTAGCCATTCGTGATACAATCTAATCAAAATGTATGCGATGTTACAACTTTAGACGACTAAGTATCACAAGGTATTCATGGCTCCCGTCTTATTCTTATTTTTTTTTTTTTTTGCCCAACATCAATCTGTACCAAAAGGAAAATATTTTTTCTATATTTGTGGAAAGTAAAACTTGTCCCCATACACACTGTTTACGATTGCCGTCAGTGTCATGTGAACCATGTCTTAAATTTAGATAAAAATATTTTTATTTTTATTTTTATTTTTATTTCAATGAAAAAGTATCTTTCTTTCTTCTAAAATCCTTTTCAGGGACAATTTGGGCAACATTCTAACTACAAAGTTTACACGTTTTATTGTGCGTCCCAGTGACAATGTGTTGTAAAAATTTGGCGCCACTTATTGTCACATTGGCTACATATCATAGTTCTGTAGTGCAAGCTCAATGCCATATTGGCTTAAATTAATTTGGAACACGTTCTTAGGACTCTTAGCGTTTCTCAATCAAAGCTCATACCAGAAAAAGAAATAAAAATCTTAAATGGAACGGCGTCAGATCGTCCCAAGTCCCAAGTGTATGCATATATGTACCACATAGTTGGCGCTCAACAAAAAGACTCGCAAAACACATCCATTAAGAATATTTAAAAGAAAAAAAGCGCCCACCGCAAGCGGAGCGTACTCACCCTGGGTTTTCTTCAATTTAGCACAAATGGGAAAAAATTCCTTCACACACATTTGCACACGTACTCTTACACGAACAAGGAGATGGAGCCGGAAGAGCTATTGAAGCCATTTTGGCATCCAAAGTTTCCAATAAACGAGAAACATACTCGCATCCTGGCAAAGCGAAACGAAATCGTTCACCGTTGCCATATACGAGTAAACAGCTTTGATTTTATTATCCCTGTTAGGGCGTAACTTGTGGGTATCCTTAGAAGGGTAAGAAATTTTTCTACACGCCTGTACTCTGCATACATGCGCAAAAATGTATCATTTTTTTATGAAGAAGTTTTCTCTCTGTTTTTCGTTGTCCTATTTTCGGCAATTTTCTCCATTTTGTTGGAGAAATACATTCGTATTTATACATATAGGTATCTACAAACCAGGGATAGCTATTTAAAGCCTTATACCAATTTTCTAATACATTGAAGCGACAACGGAAATTGATATTTTTCAAAGTTGTTCGGTTACATTTGTGTCTGATTTGGTAAGAATACTATAATTGAGGGATATGGACTTTGTTAATGATTTCTGTCAAAAATAAATAAAGGAATGAGGAAAGGGAAAGGTCTACCCTATTCGATTCAATTCAATTTAAACTGTGTATTGAGAATTTGTTATCCTCATGAGACCCGCTTATTAGTGGATGTCACTAATTGGGTGTCATTAAATGGTTGTAAATACTAATGAAGTTTAGAACCAAAAAAACACGCACATAAACAGTGGATTAAGGATTGGTTTTTGTTTTAGGGGTTTTAACGATAGGATAAATGGAAAAACTAGCCTAACAGCATATTTTCCTATTGGCCAATTGCTTGTAGTAATGCTTAAAATTCCAGAGATGGCATGCCTGGACTCACTGGTCTGTTAATTTCGTACAGTGAGCTTAGTGCATGATGGCATATTTTCTTGTGGATCAATCATTTACTCCATTAACGACAACAATGCTGACGTTTTTGCCTGTAAGGGGATCTGTAGCAAAACATTCCATGCTATTTGTGTCGGCCTAAATAAAAGAAACACGGTCTTCGTTAAAGAGTTTTCGGAAAATCTGCTCTTCTTCTGTGGCGAGTGTATTAATATCTCTCTCTCATATGTGCTCCTTGTAATCAAGTGCCTCAGTGACTACAAGACCCAGAAATTAAGAAAAAATTCAAGCGCCACCGCGATAAAGGGTTGAGCGAAATTAAATCTATCGTTTTCACAACGATGAATTCCAACAAGAAAACGTGTAGTTTTATGAACTATCTTCGAGAAGACAAAGATGTTCATCTCCAGTCATCCACATCCAATCTGTTACAATCATTTATTCTCTAAGCATTACGACCCCATGCTTGACGTTATATTCAATAAAACCAGTGAGAATAGAACAATGTTGAATGTAATGGAAAACTTCACTAAAACAGTATTTTACAAAATCGATGGTCTTCCAACCAATCCGGCGGTGCACAACAAATACAGTACTTCAATTTCGGCTGAATTGTTACAAAGCGAATCCGAATTATTGTCATATTTAGAGCCGACAACCCAACCTACAAATCCTCGCACCAGTCATTTGATAAAGAAATTTTGTGGTAATATAACTGCTAAAATATCAACTTCTTCTGTTACCGTTCCTTACACATTTCTACAGGTCTTTTTGCCTTGAAACGTTCTATTTACCTCCTGGTAAAACCTCCTTACATTATTCCAGATGTATGATACAACTTCTCAATATCTCTGTTTTTTCTTGAGAAACCATTGTTCTTCTTGCTCATAGATTTCACAAGGGGCTGTTGTACAAACAGCTAACCCACTTCACATACAACGCTATGCCCGCAAAATATACTAACCCACTTTACACACTATACCATTTCAACACAACAGGGCCCTTGTCCGTCGTTGTAACTTGTAGCGCCGCTTTCTACGCTTCTTGGGTACTTGAATGTGCTTGCCCGCATTCTTCATCAAACGTCTCCAGCTATTCTACATTTATCTTTTTATAGCAGTTTGAGAAATTCGCATTCGAACATTGGCTAGACCAAGGTTGTAATCCGAGTCAATATTGGCTTCTCGGATCCAGAAAACTAGAGGCATGCCTATCTTTCCTCTATCGCAAAGTCATTAATTTGATTTGACGTTTTATGATCCGAAGACCGCTTTGTCCCAGGGTTACGATGGATATGCCATCACACATACACCACACACCAAAACGGGCCCATCGCGATCCCTGTGGAATCACTTGAATTTATCTTTAAATAGAAAAAACCTAAAAAATCTCCCTGGTGAAACATCCAATTTTATTGCAAAAGTCAAGCAAGTCTTTCCTCTAGGTTTTCGAAAAAGTTTTTCTCAAGTTTGCCCCAGTATGTGTATTATGCCCTGCACAGCTTGCAGATCATCTCAGTATCTGCAAATATTCGTATCTGACAATTTGGGTATCTTTGAATGTTTCCGCAGGAGACAGTGTCCCTCAGTATTCCAATTATTCTCCTTAGCTTATCCCTCTTTACTTTTATTAACTCCCTAGACCTTTTGCAGTCAAAAAGTGGCCAGAGAGTTTTGAATACCCTGCGTCCTTCAAGACTTGACCACCTTAGGTTGACAGTTTTTATGATGTCTTCCTCGATAGTACCACTTATTATGCAAAGAAGTAGCTCTCCTTTTCTTGAAAGCTCATCTGATTGTTCATTTCCTTTTATACCGCAGTGTCCTGCACCTAGTACAGTCTTATCCGGTTCTGACTGCATAGTGCATTGAGCACTGTGTGACAGCCCCTAACTGTGTCAGAGTTGATGTTAGTTGATTCCATTGCTTTGAGTGCCGCCTGGCTATCGATGTAGCTAGCGATCTCATCTGTATTAGCTCAGCCGCCCTGAGTAAAGCCAGAATCGATAATTGGGAGATTCTGCTTCCATCTGGAAGTATATCCATCGCTGATCCCACATTGACGCTTCGTCGACTTCTCTCCATTGCCTTATTTATAACCCTTCTGTATATGAACCAAGGATGATAGCTAGCATCGCATATTTTTAACCACAAAAGTGGGTGAATTCCCTTTATATTGAGGTTGGAAGATATAATAAAATCATAGAAACACTTACCTCGTTGGTTGATATCACCGCTTCCCCATTGTGTATGATGGGCGTTTGCTTCAATGGCTTACTATGTTTCAGGCTTAGCTGCAGTACATCCATCATCTTGGTGGTATTTCTTCATCATAATTACCCTTGGTCGATGGTTTAAGCATCAATCTTCCTATGCTGTACATCACATTACCTTTCGATTTTTCGAGGTTGGTAAGCAGTCTCTTTTAAGGGCCAGCAGAAAATGCTGCCTGCACTGCCGTCTAGGGCTCGTCTAGGACTCTCCATGTATCGGTTTTAAGATCCTAATTATGGAAATGGAGTAGTCTCAGGAGCTTATCAGAGTACGTGTAGGGACACGGAACTTATACCCATGCCATCAACAGAGTGTACCGTGTACCGTCGTTCATTTTAGTTTGATGCCTCACAAGCATCGCACACCTCTGAAATAAAGCGTCTGAGGAAGTCCATAGAAGTCTTATTTCCACAAGTTATAATCTTGCGTCCGACTTCCTAACAAGCGTCATCGAATTGAAGCTCCCCGTTACCTGTGGTGGGTAATTCCATAGAACTTCTTCTATATTCTCCTTAATATTTTTCCACTGGTCGATTGTCAGACAACCGCAAGGTGCCAGCTCGTTTATCACAGTAACGAGAAGCTCGTCTTTCGGGTCGCTATGCTCACGACGCAATGCGGATGAAGTACCAGCCTTCACCTGTTTGGCATAGTTTGGCTCTATAACGTCGTCGGTCTTCGTTCGTTCGTCCTTTCCCTCTAAAACTGCCGTTTATTTTCAGAGACGCTAGTCGCTAGAGAGCGCCTGATTGGCTTCCATTCTCTCGCTTGCAGTTATATCTCCCTTGCTTTTCGCCCATTGAGTAAGCGATTGGTTGGCCAGAATGGCCTTTGCTCTCTCAAAGGCGGTTTTTTCCGACTCGCTTGGATTTCTGGGATCACAACCCTCATATTTTGATACCTTGCACCTAGCGTTACGTAGCAAAACCCTTGTCCTTTGGTGTACGTTCTTCGCACTCCTAGCAGCAGCCTTGCTCTTATTTCTTTTGTCTTGAATACCTGAAGTCCTGCCCTGTGCATCACTAGTGTGAATGGCAGCCTGGCCACCGGTGAAATCGTTCTCGTTAATAAATTAGTGAGGATTGAGACGGATGATGTCGAGATTTCGCCTTCATTCACCTCTGACTCCTCCTAAACAGGGTTTGTTTGTTCTTTGTTTTTGGTTTTCCAAATTAAATTTGGTGCCCACGAGTAAGACCGGAAATAAAAGGTCTACCCAGGCAGCGTCACCGTTCCTGTGTAATTCTAAGTATAACAGGCCCGCGGCAAGGCGTCGAGAAAGTTCGTTCGCGGTTGGTTTTACTCCTTGCATACTTCGGCACAGTAAACTATATGCTTACATCATCACTGGAATCAGGTTGTTCGCCGCTTCTCAGCCGACCGTAGTCGGTTGAGTCTTTTGCGACTTGAGTCTCCGCATCGACGTCAAGGTGCTTGCCGCGCGGACTAAGTCATGTGCTTGTTGCCGTGTTGTAATGTAGGCTAAAGATGTCCTTCCTTCCCATCCTGGCGTTAAAATCGCCTAGTTCGTTATACTTAGGATATTGCTCATAAAAGTGTTTTGTAGCGAAATTCGTAGGATTATTTTTTGGTGACATCGTCCTATTCTTCGGTAGATTTATGGGTATATATTAGGCTTATATTAACGAATTTAGCCTTAGTGCGGAACGCTCACTCACGTGTCGGAGGCTCAAGACTTCTTGTCGCAGTTTTTCATCCTTCTAATGTCTGGTCCATCCTATCGCATTTCCTGGGTGGCGGTTATATACTATACGCGTGATAGCATTTAAGGGCCTTCGGTTGGTTCGTTATATATTTTAATCTCTACGTTCTTTAACGACTTAGACCAGTATAATGCTACTGACCGACTATGTCCTTGCCACTTTAGCCTCTATGAGTAAGGGTTTACGCATGCAGTTACCGGCCAGCATCACTGAAAGATACGGCAGGCATTTCTCTACAAACTTGATTGCTAAGCTGCTGACCTAATTTTCAATATTCGTCGAACTTTGAAGGTTTCTGTTTTCACCAAAGCACACAATTTCATCGAAGACAATAGATCCTTCTTCAGTACTCGAAGACAGTCTAATGCCTAACCAAGAAATAAGAGCGACAAATATAAATATCACTTCGAAGATGAATCTTAAACAAAGCAAATTAAATCCCTCATCCTCATCCGAATGAATTTACTCTCAATTTCGACCCTAAAACAGAAAAAAAAAAATTAAAAATCAATTCAACCGGCAATAAAACGGATAAAAGAATGAGCCACAAAAATCCACATCGTCAGGCCAACAAATATAAAAAATAAGAAAACGACAAATTCTGAACTCAACTAACATTCTGCCAATTTCTGTTCAATGGCAGAAAATTTAAAATTTATGAGACCATTTCCAGTGGCCAAATAACCATTGCGCACCGTTCACTTTGATGTCCAATTTTCTATTTTCCACTCAAAAAATAAAAATAAAAGAAAAATAAATAAATAAAATGAAACGAAAAACGACAAAACTCCCGACACAAGAAAACGAACATAAAACCAACACACAAACTGGGCGTTTTTTGTTTTTTATTTGCTTTCCTCTACGAGATACATTTAGATACATTTACCCCATTTTAGGTGGTCACAGCTCACTAGTTAACAAACCCAAAATAAAAGGAATGTTTCCGCTTAAAAAGCCATCATCCATTTATTTCGCCAGCGGCCCATGCTGAAAGGACAAAATTTGTAAAAGGAAAAAAAAAAGGAAAATGAAAAATTGGCATTTCGGGCAGGATTGTGGTGCCGGCCGGTAGCCCGGGCGGCCATTAAAATTCAATACAATTTTAGAAAGATTTATCGAAAAATTTCAAGTGAATAAATTTACCTAAGTGCATGTCATAGCACCGTTTTGGGACATTTTTTTCCTTCCTCTTTCTCTGCTCTAAGTGGATATTGGTTATCCGGCGATACGAGTATCGATGAGGCTTTTAGAGGGTGGATGGGTTAGCAGTGCATCAGCGATGATGGTTGCGGAATTTATAATTTATCTGCTAGATGGAGTGCAATTTAAATATAAAATTTCATTTCTCTCTTTCAGCATGAACTAATGAATAGGAAAGAAAATTGGAAATTCGATTAAATGTGGACTGTGAACCAAGAAGTAAGCAATGTATTATAATTAAGGACAAAGAATTCTTCTATTGAATAGGATAGTTTCCACGGCAAGAAATATAACTTGTAGGACCAAAATGCTTGTCGTTGGAGGTCTATTTATGTTCTTGTGTAGCAATTGTTTTGATATCAATAAAAATATTTTAAAAAATTGAGATAATTTCCCAAAGAAATATATAGGGTGATTCATCGTGAATTCTGATTTTCAATATGCTCTTTTTGCCAGATTTTTATTCAATATCGTTTGGCAAGTCATCATAGAAAGACTCACATCACAACAGCGTCAACAAATTGTTCAGCTGTATTACGAAAATCAGCGTTCTGCGAGAAATGTTTTTCATACGATTCGAGGAACATAATGGACCACTGAAACCACTATCGCCAATACCATTCGCAAATTTGAGTCCCAGTTTACATTAGTGGATGATACCCGATCGATTAGAGCACATCCAACACGTAGTGAAGAAACTATAGCAGCTGTAGCTGAGAGTGTACGCGAAGTCCGTGACGAATTGATTCGTCGTCGTTCTCAGCAGCTTCGTTTGGCGTATTTCACAGCTTGGCGTATTTTACGTGAGGATCTCGTAAAAAATTCAACCTACGCAACAATTGGCAACAGGCGACTTGAATTTGCGTCATATTTACAGTGAATGGGCTCTGGAAAAACAATGAAAATCCGGTGTTTTATCGTGAAATTTTGTTCAGTGAAGAAGCCCATTTTTGGCTCAGTGGATACGTTAATAAACAAAATTTCCATATTTAGGCTGATGAGCAACCGAAAGAGTACCAATAGCTACCATTACATCCATTAAAAACAACAGTATGGTGTGGCTTATGGGTTGGTGAAATCATTGGTCCATATTTCTTCAAAAATGAGGCAAATCGGAACGTTACCGTCAATGGTAACCGTTATCGCGCCATCTTAAAAAACTATGTGCTTCCTTAAATTCAAGCACATGTTCTCGGTGATTCTGGTTTTACTAAGACGGCTCTACGAGCCGCCTAGATCTTGCAATATCACACCTTTGGGCTATTTTCTCTGAGGATATGTAAAGTCTCAGGTCTTCAGGAATAAGCCAGCTACGATTGACGCTTTGGAAGCAAATATTACTCGTGTTATTCGCGAGATACCAGTCATTATGCTCGAACGAGTCGCCCGAAATTGGATCTTCAGAATGGACCACCGCAGACATAGTTTTGACAAAGATTTACATAATATCATTCCTAAAAAGTAAATGCCATGAATCCTTCTTTTAACTGGTAATAAAAATATTAAGTTTTCTTTCAAACTTATGTGTTTTATTTTACATTATAAATCAAACCTCACGATGAATCTCCCTATATACATAATACATGGGTCCGTGCCGCTTCTAAGAGGGGGAACCACTTGAATTCCATTCATACCATTTTCAGTTAGTACCAACCTTCGGACTATTAGTTCTCGAGATATAGCGTTGTGAGGGAAGCAACTTTTGTTATTGTGAAAAAAATGGATTCAAAGCAATTTCGTGTGTTGGTTTATCATTTCTTTTTGATGGGAAAAAATGCAGCCGATGCAAAGAAATGGCTTGATAAGTGTTACCCGGACTCTGCACCAGCCGAACGAACCATTCGCAAGTGGATGATACAAGCAGTGGACGTACAAAAGAGGCAGTTTCAGATGAAAACATCAAAAAGATCCACAAAATGATTACGAATGACCGTAAAGTGAAGTTGATCGAGATAGCTGAGGCTCTGAAGATATCAAAAGAGAGTGTTGGATATATCATACACGAATATTTGGACATGTGAAAGCTCTGTTCAAAGTAGGTGCCGCGTTTGCTCACAGTCGACCAAAAACAACAACGTGTTGATGATTCAGAGGAGTGTTTAAAGCTGTTCAACCGCAATAAAGCCGAATTTTTGAGTCGGTATGTGATAATGGATTAAACTTGGATCCATCGTCCTCGTCCAAAACGACCAAAAACTCAACAGTCGGCTGGCAAGGTTATGGCATCCGTATTTTTGGATACACGTGGAATAATTTTCATCGACTATTTCCAAAAGGGGCAGACTATCAACAGCGACTATTACATTGCGCTGTTGGAGCGTTTGAACGACGAAATAGCAGAAAAACGGCCGCATTTGAAGAAAAACAAAGTCGATGAAAACGATGACAAAATTGAATGAATTCGGCTACGAATTGCTTCCCCACCCACCGTATTCTCCAGATTTGGCCTCCAACGACTATTTCCTGTTCGCAGACCTTAAAAGAATGCTCGCCGGAAAGAGATTTAAGACCGATGAAGAAGTAATCGCCGAAACAATCGAAAGATTGAAAAATCGTTTCAATCAGTGTATCGCCCTCGAAGGCAACTATATTGATAAATGAGGTTGAATTTTGCAAAAATTTTGTGTTTTACTATAAAACGGCCCTGACTTTTCAGCCCATGTGTTATATTGATTTGTTGGAAGACATTCCAAACTAAGCGTATACCAGGTGTACCATTGTGAAGTGAGCGTCAAGATACAAATGTCTCGATAGGGAAAACTTATTGTGAACGGGCCTTTTTTTTTTGCTTGGTTGCTATGACATTATATAGTATACATTTAGTTATTGAGCAAACAACACCATATTTTTTCATCGTGTTAAAAATGTCGAATTTTCTACCGGAAAATTATGACTTGCGGAAAGCATTAATTTTTTGTTTCATTTGAAGTTCATTTGAAGAAAAGTGTTGCAAAGTCGCATAGAATGCTTATCTAGGCATATGGTGATCATGCTCTATCAGAAGCAACATGCAACAGATGGTTTCAACGGTTCAGAGATAACGATTTTGATGTGAGAAATGAAGAACGTGGAAGCTTGAAGACGCCGAATTGCAAACAATATTGGATGAAAATGATAGTTTGAGTCAGAAACAAATGGCAGAAATGTTAAGTATTGCACAGCAAACAATTTCTGGCCATTTAAAAGCTTTGGGAATGATCCAAGAGTCTGAAAAATGGGTGCCACATGAATTGAATGAAAGACAGATGGAAAACCTAAAAACCACTTGTGAAATTTTGCTTCAAAGACAAAAAAAATCAGTTTTACATCGAATTGTTGCTGGTGATGAAAAATGGATTTATTTTCAGAATCCTAAACGGAAAAAATCATGGGTTAATCCGGAATAACCATCAACTTCGACTGCATAACCAAATCGATTTGGTAAGAAGACAATGCTGTATGTCTGGTGGGACCAGAAAATCGTGATGTACCACGAGCTCCTAAAACCTGGTGAAACCGTTAATGCAGATCTCCACCGACCACAAATGATCAATTTGAACTACGCATTGATCGAAAAACGACCGGAATGGGCCAGAAGACACGGCAAGGTAATTTTGCTCCATGACAATGCACCTGCACACAAAGCAAAACTGGTTCAGGATACAACCAAAGCACTTGTTTGGGAGCTGCTACCCCACCTGCCGTATTCACCAGGCTTAGGTCCTTCCGACTACCATTTGTTTTCATCGATGGGACACGCATTAGCTGAGCAGCACTTCGAATCCTACGAGGAAGTCAAAAATTGGGTGACTTTTTGGTTTGCTTCAAAAGACGAACAGTTTTATTGGCGTGGAATCCATATATTGCCTGAAAGATGGGAAAAATGTGTAGCTAGTAATGGCCAATACTTTGAATAAAATATTTTTTACTTTCCCATTAAAAAATTAGAGTTTGATTTTCACAAAAAAAAACCCTCACTTCATACCGGTGCACCTGGTATAACAAACTGCCTTTATATAGAGTTTTCCAATAGGGACTTGACAATTTTGAATTTAATTTGTGAACGCACTCTTTCACTAATCATCAAATTGTCACTGTCAATTTATTCAGTAAACGCAACATTTTCATGATGGTAAAGTACACTAACGAGCAACGTCTGCAAACTTTCTACGACTCGGTTCTGGAAAAGATGCGCCAAGATGATGAATTTCATCGCAAAATCATCTTCAGTGACGAAGCTTATTTTTGGCTCAATGGGTTCGTCAATAAGCAAAATATGCGTTATTGGTCGGGTGAAAATACATATGTGCTTCATGAATCACCACTTCATCCACAAAAAATAACTGTTTGGTGCTGTTTGCATGCCGGTGGCGTTATTGGGCCATATTTTTTCGTCGACGATAACGATCGTCACGTTACTGTGAATGGTCAGCGTTATCGCGCCATGATCACCGATTATTTTTGGCCCGAATTGGAAGATATGGACTTGGACCACATGTGGTTTCAACAGGATGGTGCCACAAGCTACACAGCACACGCTACAATCGATTTATTGAAGAGTAAGTATGGTGAACGTGTTATCTCAAGACATGGCACAGTCGATTGACCGCCTCGTACGTGCAACTTAACGTCGCTTGACTATTTTCTGTGGGGCTACCTTAAGTCATTCGTTTATGCCAACACGCCAACGTTGGAAGAGCTCAGAGCCAACATTGAACGCGAAATAGAGGCCATTTCGGCCGAAATGTGTGGCCGAGTCGTTGAAAATTGGGTTCAACGAATCGACCGCTGCAAACGTGCCCGCGGTGGTCATATGAACGAAGTCGAGTTGCATTCATAAATATTTTGATTGTACTTCAAGCCAATAATAAAGTTCTTGAAATACCTCAAATGGTTTGCCTTTTATTTAAAAAAAAAGTTGTCAAATCGTTATTAGAAAACCCTATGATTTATGATTGCTAAGAGCAATCGTAAATGCTCCATGTTATCTAAAGCCCCCCATACACATGACACTAAGTGCTAACACATGTTGCAGTGCATCGAAATATTCCATGTGTGTATTATGCCTAGGTGTTAACACCGATTTTTTAGTGTTGACACAAGAGTCATGAATATCAAAATATTTTGATGTTTTTTTACGGGGTCAACGCATGTGTCATGTGTAATTTCCATGCGGTCTTCATGTAGGCGAGAGCTGCAGAAAATTAAAAGAAGTGAACAATCGGGAGCTGGTGTGGACGATGTTTATGTACCAACGCTTTGGTACTTTAATGAATTAGGATTTTTGAAAGACCAGGAATCGCAAATAGAGGGGATTTCAACAATTGACATAGATGAGAATGATAGGACATACAAACACCTTCAAGGAGCTAAAAATTTTAATTTAAAAGAGTTAGGTCTACGATCTGTTTTTATACTGCCATGGAACCGCTCCTACTGAGTTTAAATAACTGCAAAACTTGTCGCCAATTTTTTTTTCATTCACCTTATGGTTTCTGCCTCTTGATGGCTGCAATTCGTGAAGGTGCCCCTCTGATCGCCACGATCCGTTTTGCATTTTCCCGGTGAAAGTATTTTTCATATCAACGCTGTCTTTTATAGTTCGTGGGATCTCGTTGCTTTAAAAAGTTGTGTAGAGAACAGCATGTAAGTACAATTGTGGATGCCTTCTCTGGAGATAGATTTATTGTACTTAAAAGTATTCTGAATCGGCTGGATAATATTCCAAAAGCATTTTCCACAATTCTTCTTCCTCGTGATAGCCTATAGTTGAATACTTCTTCTTCTTTAGACAATTGCTTACGACTGTAGGGCTTCATTAGGCTTTCTAATAAAGGAAATGCATCATCTGCAACGTAAACATATGGAAACGACTCTTCACTTAAAGGAAATTTTTCGGGCCTTGGTATATTCATTTCCTCGTTATCATATTGTTGTTAGAATACTGTATGAGCAAATACACCAGCATCAGAAACTCTTCCATTTGTTCCTACTTCAACCATCATGAAGTCATAATTCGCGTTGACGACAGCCATCATAACAACACTAAATGTTTTCTTATAACAAAAAATATAAGATCCTGATCCTGATGGCTTTTTTATTTCTACATGTTTGCCATCGATGGCTCCAAAGCAATTAGGGAAGTTCCACGTTTTTTCAAAATCTTTAGCCAACAACTTCCAATCTTGTTCAGTTCTTGGTATCTAAAAACAAAGTAACAAAAAAAAAAAAAAAAAAAAATAATAATAATAATAATAATAGTTAAATTGCATTTTCCACTTGCTACATACATATGTACGTATGTAAAAAATGCGTCATGTCAGGAGACAGACTTCCTTGCAAAAGCAATTGATCATTTAGATCAAGTGAAAAAAGCAGACATTTATTCGGAGTCTTGGGCTGTACTTTTTTGGCCAAAAGAGCCATCGAGGAAATACTGTGGCAAGGACAATTAGGAAAGCTAACCCTAGACTCCGTCCAAAATTTACCAGCAAGTTTAGGAAATTTAAACTCTCAGTTTTCAAGACAACCAACTGCTAATTTCAATCTTCACTCCGTACCAAGAAATTCAACAGTGACTAGATCTTCTACACCATATTCTGTAATATCGACTGGAACACATGCGGCTAGTGAATATAGTTGTCTAACACCGCCGAACTTTCCCAACAGTCAACCATTTATATCGACAACAGAAAATCATATTGAAAGAATAAATCAGGGAAGTCCTCAGTCATTTCAAGACTTGTTTATCAATACTTCTTATCAGTAGAAAAGGTTTTAAATCATTTCTTGCTTCGGTCGCTTTGTTTATTTGAATTATTGTTTGTGCTATCGTTTTTTCTATTTATTTGAAGTTTATTTAGTTTATAGTTTTGTATTACTTTAGAATTTAAATTAAATAAAACAAATAACTATATATATGTTTTCAATGTTTTTATATTGTAATAGCTACACAGGTTTCCATAATTAGTCGACCCAAACACTGGGGAGAAACAGCTGTTAGAAATTTTAAGTTTTCAAAGCTTTGTCCGGATACGAGGAACCGCAAAGTAGCTGAAAGTCTTTCGTTGGGTGAAATAGCGTCGCTCATATGCGTATTTTACTTTTTAATCAATGGTTCCAATAAAAGAAGGACCTCTTGGTATGTGGCAATATCTATCCTTTGAAGATTTTATCATCTCCAAGTGAAGTTTCTTCCAATTCTCTTAGACGTCCCACGTGCGAAAATTTAGTGCGCTTTAGATACCAATCCTTGGCCCAAACTCGTTTCTTTTTTCTTTTTTTTTATTGGATGTGTAATTTAATTCGTGCGGTTTTTTTTTTTTCAAAATTTGAACGTTTATTTAAGAAAAACATGTACAATAGTATTTTTATCAAAACATTACCCATTTGAAGCTATGACTTTTTCCTATCTTTCTGGCAATTTGTGGATCCCATCCTAAAAGAACTGCGCCGGCTTGGCAGCCAAGATTTAATCAAGCCAATTTTTGATATTCTGCTCTGATGTGAACCGTATTTCAGTGAGGGCGTTCTGCATCGACCGGAACAAATGGTAGTCAGAAAGGGGCAAGGTCTGGGCTATAAGGCGGGTGGGGTAAGACTCCCATCCACTGTTTTCCAAATAGTTCTTAACCGGAATAACAACGTGGGGCCGAGCGTTGTCATGATGGACATTTAGGCGTTTTTCGGCTACTGCTCTCTTCAAACGGATTAATTGTGTTCGGTGGCGTTGTCCATTGATGGTTTCACCCGGTTTTAGCAGCTCATAATACAGCACACCCATCTGATCCCACCAAATACAGAGCATTACCTTCGCACCATGGATATTCGGCTCTGCGGTTGATTTGGTTGGCCGGGTTTCACATATATTTTTTTGCACTTGGGGTTCTCGTAATGGATCCATTTTTCATCACCAGTAACAATCCGATGCAAAAATGACTTACTTTTGTGGCGTTCCAGCAGCATTTCGGACATGCAAAACCGCCTTTCGACGTCTCTCGGTTTGAGTTCATGTGGAACCCAATTTTCTTGCTTTTGAATATATCCAGCTGTTTTTAAACGTTTTGAAATGGCTGCTTGAGTGACACCCAAAGATTCTGTGAGCTCTTCTTGTGTTTGGCAACAATCTTCATAGAGTAATGCTTCCAGTTCTTCATCTTCAAACTTTTTTGGCTGCCCAGGACCTTCATCGTCATCCAAGCCAAAATCACCACTTTTAAATCGTGCAAACGACTTTAGGCACGTTCGCTCAGCTAGCACATGTTCACCATAAACTTCCACCAAAATACGATGACTTTCGGCAGCAGTTTTCTTCAAAAACACTTTTTCAGGCACAAAGTTCGACATATTTAAGTGAAAAAAAATTATTGTTGTTTACGCTTCAAATGAATGACATACTGAAATGACGTACAATGACAGTAGCTTTCCAACGCATGTTCCATCTCTTAGCAAACCGCACGAATAACAGGTGTTAACACTTGGTGTCATGTGTATGGGGGGCTTAAGGAATAGCGATATTCACCGTGACCTAGGATTTTCTACCGTAAAAGACAAAGTAACAAGCTCTGCTCAAAATCTTCGTACTCGTCTCGTGCATCACTGCAACCCAAAAATAATTGGGCCATTGGATGAGACCAACCTCGTGCGTCAACTATGTAGAATAAGACCGTTCGACTTAGCGCCGCAAGGACAAACCGTATGCCTTCGCTGGAAGGCTACCTAAAAAAAAAACGTGAATATTTTACAGAAGATGAAACTACTTTTTAAGGAAACTTAGTCGTAGTCTGGAGAAAATGGTAGGTTTGTTAGTGAGTAGGAATCTCACATTACCATGAGCCCGTGCTTATGTGATAGGCAGCCAGTGTTTGTGCTTATGTGCCTTCTATGGTGATGTGATGGTGCTCTTATGGTGCTTTAATGGTGCCCATGAAGGTTTTTACCTACCCACGAAAAAAAAAAAAAACTATTTATTCATTCCTTGTCCTCATTTAAAATTGTTATTCTAGTTTTAGTTGTAATGACATGAATAAAATTATATCTATAATCTAAAAACAAAAATATGTAATCTAATGTTTATGTTTATGTTATGTTTATGGACTAAAACTAAACAAATGGTGCCTAGCTTGTTTTCCAGTGAAATATATCCAATTGAAAATTGAAGCTCGCATCAGTGGTCATTTCGAGATCAACCCGTTAGTCTACATTTTACTTTTTTTTTTCTTCTTTTCTTATTGAGGAAGAACGATGTGATAAGTCCAGTAGACAAGTCGGTCAAGCTAGTCTTTTTGTCAAGTCTATCTTTCTTTTTTTTCTATTTACCTAAAATCTCTATCATACTTATATGTGTCTTTATTAACCTATTAGTGCACGTATCTATTATTTTAAGAAAAAACTTAATTAAAAACTAGGCATTTTGTGAATTATTGAATTCGAGTTGAATAAATGCATAATACTTTTTTTTTTTTTAAATCGAAGGTAATATGTGTTGAAGCTTAAATATGTCTCTCTTAAAACAAAGAAAAAAACACAATCTTAACATTCCTTACAGACACAAGCCTTGGTAAGGAAATGTAATTTATTATCTCGGTCATATAAAAAGTCTCCTCAGTTTTTTTGGTATATAGTATATATGTATAAAAAGATTTTCTTTATTCAAAATCAATTTCAATCTATGACCTTTTGCCATTTCCGGGTAGCTTTATAATTCCACTGGTGTAGAACTTCTGTGGCTTATCAGCAAAAAACTTGGCCAACTGATTTTCAGTGGCTCTTCGGTCGGCCGATTTTTTACCATCAGGACAGTTTTGCAAAGACCCAAACAAATGGTAATCAGAGGGTGCAATGTCCGCGCTATACGGTGGGTGCATCAAAACTTCCCAACCCGAATCCGATAATTTGTTCTGGGTCATCAAAGATTCTGGTCACTCTTTTTTGATAGCTTCATACAAACGGTGCTGTGCACAGTAGAGGATTGAATTGACCGTTTCGCTACATTCTAACAGCTCATAATAGACAATCCCCTTCCAATCCCACCAAACACTCAACATAACCTTGTTTGCGTCATTTTTTTTTTTTTTAATACCGCGCGCGCACCAAGGGGATATGAATACCCTTTAATTAGATTTTTCTCCAGGGCGCGGGCGGGTGGTGTAGTAGTTTGAAACTCAGGTGTATTAGGTTTCGATATTCTTCCCAGAGGTGGTTGTCAAACTCGACGGGACGAGCCAGTGCATCCTCAACCAGTGGGTCTTAAGTACGCGCTAGTTGTTAGTTCGTTACATTTAGCCCAGCCAGAAACCACTCCAACATCAGTGTTATGCCTTCATGTCAGGGTTGACGCCGACGGGATTTTCATATAACTACATACAAATTCTATTAAAATACTTTTTTACAGAATTGCCTCGCACGGGATTCGAACTCACGACCCTCTGGTTGAGGAGTCTATGCATATAACACTATACCACGACCACCCGTGGTGGCAAAAGTTACGTAGCCAATAGTACATCCATAACTGTATGTGTTGGCGATTTTTTACAATTTTAGAAATGGATTTAAATTTGCAACAACGAACTTGTATTAAATTTTGCGTAAAAGACGGATTAAATGGTGTACGAACGTTGGAAATGTTGGAAGAGTGTTTCGGCAACGATTCTCTAAAGAAAATGGTCGCTTAATAGTGGCACGAGCGGTTCAAAAGTGGTCGTGAGTCAATCGAAGATGATGAACGCAGTGGCAGACGAGATGTGGGTTTGTAGGTACAACACGCAATCCAGACATCAGGAAAGTGAATGGCGTTCAATGCAATGGCAATGCTCACGGTTTTCATGGATTACAACGGTGTAGTGGATCATGAATTTTTGCCAGAAGGCCAGACAGTAAACAAAGAGTATATTTGGGCGTTATGAGACGTTTGCGTGGAGCAATTTGCAGAAAGAGAATATATTTGTGGGCAGAAAACTCGTGGATTTTGCTCCATGATAACGCACCGTCGCGACGTTCGCACAGTGCCAGTATTATTCGTAATTTTTGGACGAAAAATGCAACAAATGCCATCCAACAGTCACCAAATTCACCTAATTTGGCTCCCTGTGACTTCTTTCTGTTCAATCGAGTTAAAAAATCACTACGGAGAACGCGTTTCAGCAGCCGAGAGGAAGTATCGGAAAAATCGCAGGAAGCACTGATGGACATACCGAAAACCGAATATAAAAAATGTTTCGAGTATTGGATCAAGCGTGTTGCAGTCGACGGGGATTTCTTTAAAGGGGACAATATACGTGGATTTAGCTGAATAAAGTTGTGTTTTTAATTTTCTTAATTAACTTAAAACTTTTTGATCAAGGTAGTATTCTCCTATTTAATCCATTTTTCATCTCCCGTAATGAATCAATTCAAAAATGGTTCCATTTCGTCACGTTTCAGCAGCGTTTCACTGATGGTTATTCGGTTACTGAAATTTCTTTGCGTTAATTCATATGTCACCCAAACATCGGGCTGCTTTGAGTAGCCTGCTCATTTTAGATGATTCCAAACTATTATATGGTTGATGTTTAGTGCTTCTGCTATTTCCAGACAGCTTCCGTGCCGGTCCTGCTCTATCAGTTCCAAAATTTCATCGAGTTTTTCAGTGACATGCCGTCCAGTGCGAGGTTCATGTTTTATATCGAAATTTCCGGAACGGAGTCGAACAAACCACTCCTGGTTCCGTCGCTTACTCACCGTAAACTGCATACATTTTTCGACGTGTTTTTGCAGCGCTTTACCCTTTTTTATAGTAAAAAAGCATCACATAGCGTATTTCTTCAGATATTTCACTCTTATTCAAATCAGTATAACTTTTAAACGAGTAACGAATTACACAGGTGTCTTCGCAAAAAATGTAGCCTGATATGTCGCCTTTCAAACACGTGTTCGTTTGACACAATCAGATAAGTGTTTCCAGATAAATAAACAACAACACTATCTAGTGACAAAAGACCGCGGAGACGTTTTATATGACCAATATTTCAGGTGCCGCAGATAAAAAATATCCATGTAATGGGTGTTTTTTTTTTTTTGAATTTGCAACACTGTTTCCAGCGATGCAAATTGTGCAAATTTACTTCGAAAATTATCGTTCATTTCGCGAAACGTACCATGCGCTACGTCGACTTTACGATCGAATCATAAAGGCCAATTTGAGCGTCAATTCTTGAATAACCATAAATCATTCTAGCGCCATGGATACTCTGATTAAGTACAGTTCATACCGAAAAGCCGTTGCTGCTATGGAACAAAGTACTGAGGTCGATTCGCGATTATTAGAGTCGATTAGAGCTGTGCTCATCCATTTTATAGAATATTTTGGGTAAGAATCTTAATTTACGAGCTTACAAGATCTAGCTCCTGCAAATATTGAAGCCGCCTGATCCCGTGTACGTTGTACGTTCGTTGAATGAACCGAAATCAAGATTGCTCCTAATGCCTTCCTTTACTACAAAATTTTACTCACCGATGACGATCCGGAAAAAATCGTTGTTTGGTGTGCTCAATTAGCTGGTGGAATCATTGGTCCATATTTCTTCAAAAAGAATGTCAGATGGAACGTTATACAATATTACGGACATCATTCAATATAGTGCTGGACCTCTAAAGCTATTCTTTCCATGAAATCGAATGCTGTAAGCGTTCAAAAGCATACAAAATTCATAAAAATCTTGTCGTCTTGTCGCCAGTTCTTTCTTTGTTTTTATTAAAATGGAAGGATTAAGGGAAGTAAGAATCCGGTACGTGAACTACGTATGAACTACCAATCCTGAGGATAGGTATGGTATGGTATACCCGAGCTACGTATGTGTGTCGTAAGAGGCGATTAAAATCCATCCTCTGTATACAGAGTGTCTAGAGTATACAAACCATGCCATGGACAAAAGAAAAGGAATTATTACCCCAGGTGGCAGGTCAGCTTTGCTGGTAAATCTACTTCGGAGGTTCCTCTATGGATTCTGGGGAGAGCCATTTATTGCATTTAACAAACCCGTTTAGAAAAAGCTCACTTATATCGATGTCCCCACAACGTAGATCTTAAATAACTACATGTGAAAAAAGAAGTTCGACGACATCGCAAATGTCGACGCACGAACAACGGACTTCAGCGAAAAGTAAAAGTCTTAGTGAGAAAAATATGGAATTACGGTCCAGGCTCTTTAAAATAGAAATACTTTGCGAATACCTTGACCAAACTCGGAGACTGTCTACAGTAAGTTGTAACTCGTTAGGCAAGGCAACCTATGAAACGGACGGAGACTACTTAAGTCATGTAACAGGATTAAATACTGCAGAAACGACCAGGCAAGAGACGGAAAGCGGTTTCCTCACCCAAAATCATCCCACAACAAGAAGGGAAGGGAAATAAGCCGGTAAAAATTCTCATTCTGAAGAAAATTGAAACCGTTAGTATCGACAACTCCGGCCAATCTACATAACCGGAATTGTGGATAATAACAAACCTCAAACGGAAGAACTTCGGTTCTCCTGAAGAAGAAAAAAGAGCACGAGAAGCGCGCTATCGAAGATATTGAGAGATTGTACTAAAATTTTACCAACAGTTAAAAAGAACGTGTAAAGGCAAGAAGACCCTTACAGAAGCCTGTAGAGATGAAAAAAGGAAGTCTTGCAGTAAAGTCACAGTCGGTGCTAAGAAAGTGGAAAACTTTTTCTGCAAACTGTATAACGGCGGCGAAGCCCAACATCTCGCCATCAGGCAGAGTAGACCATTCAACTTAGGCGATGATAGCCAAAACTTCTGTCCAATATCTAGGCTAAAATCCAACAAATCAGCTGGACCTGACGGCTTGCCGGCCGAAATATTCAAAGCTGCTGAAAATGACTTTGTTATGTTAGAAGAAAATATGCCTGATGAAGGGAATTGCGCTTACTATAGTGGTATGAGTCTTCTCAATATCGGATACAAGATCTTATCTGCCATATTGTGTGAACGTTGGAAACTCTTCGCCATAAACCTGATTATTCCCTATTTGTGCGGGGAATAATAAGGATCAACTGAAGAAGTCCAAATCGCTACGCACCTATCTACCATCTTTTCATCGATTTTAAGGCCGCATATGACAACATTTATACAGTCATGTCTACTTTTGTATGCCTGCCAAACTCGTCCGTCTGTGCAGAATGACGATTACGAACGCTACCGACCGTCAAGGCTTGTAACGACTTAACCGAGACCTTTGATGTCAAAAAAGATTTTAGACAAGGTAACACGCTGTAATGTGACTTCTCTAACATTGTACCTGAGAGAATTGTGCGGAACTCACAAGTAAACAACTGGAGGTACAATCTTTTAAAAGTCTGTGAAACTATAAGCATACGAAAGCGGCCAAAATGTGATTGGCGGTAAGTGAGGCCAAAACCAAATATCAGCAAATATCGTCATAATCGACAGCTATAATTTCGAGGTAGTAAAAGACCTTGTCTACCTTGGCTCCGCTATGAGTTCTGCCAACAACACTTCAGAAAAAATAAAACGAAGAATCACCTTGCCAATCGCTTTTTCTTTGGGCTAAGAAGCCAATTGAGTAGCAAGGTCCTATATAAGACCTTGATCATTCCAGTCCTACTATATTACGCAGAAGCATGAACCCTATAAAAAACAGATGAAGATACCCTCAGTTGTTTCGAGAGAAAAATCATTTGAAAAATATTCGGTTCCGTTTGCGATGACGGACTTTAGAGGAGAAGATTTAACTATAGGAGCTGTACAGCGACATTGACCTAGTCAAAAAAACTGCGCATCAGTCGCCTGAAATGGCTAAAACATGTAGAACGAATGGACACCAATGCTCCGGCAAATGGCAGCTTTCGTAATCCTGGCAGGGCTACTGGCACTGGAGTGTTAAGGTCGACCTTTTTTCCATTGCTTTCATTAAGGGCGCCATATTAAATGACGTGCGTGAAGGCAAAACTACGACATTTACTACGCCGACGAAGGAAGACAACGATTTATTGATTGAGAATTTGCTTTTCGAGGGAGAATCAGACAAACGACTTAACCATTTGTCAAGTAAGCAAATACCTCATGGAAATCTGCATCAAGTTCAAATTCAGTAAAATAAATCTAAAGGCGAATTGCATGACCTCCTAGACGCAACATATGCTCAGTGCCCCAGCCATTACACCAAAATTGTGCCATTACGCAAGGCTTTTCCAGGAAGCCGTCTTCGAGCTTGCATAATGTCACGTCCTGAAATGGATTCAGCTTCTTATAATTATTAGCCAGCATGCAGTTTCCACATCCCAGACATTGAAATCGAGGCCAGACACTTCTCCGACGTGGATGTCCAAACTTCCCGTTAAGCCAACATCAACTCGTATCATTACCTAAAAGCAGGATATCCTAGGCACAACCGAGTTAAGTAGGACCACCAAAGTTTGACATTATAAAGTTGCAATAGCAAAAGATCTGCACAAACTTTGCTGATCGGATTTTCTTCAAGCTCCCTCAAAACCTTACCCTTACATACAAAAAGCAGAAGGCCGTTTGGTCTGTTCTGTTTGGTCTCAAAGCGCCGTCACTTAGAAGCCTCAGATTTGACGATAAATTTAGCAAGGTACAAGCAAACAAACAAAAGCATATAAAATTGCACCGCATCGAAGGATGAGAGCTGCAAGTGAGTTCTACGATCAGAAAAGAAGAGAAAAGCGCGGAATTTCCCCGATCAAGGAAATGAAAAGATGTTACTACAGGAATGACGTTCGAGAGTTTTATAAAAAAATACCGCCGAAAGCGGTTAAGGAAGCTATAGGAAACAAAAGCTACTGGCGCGGACGGAATGCCTACTATTTAGTGCAGCCATAGTTGACTAAGTTGAGAATCTACTCCAGCTTATCCTTAAGACATGGGCAGAGAAAGGCATTCCCGAATCATTGAATCTAAGTCCGGTCCGCAAGAAAGGAGACCTTTTGACTGCGCCTTTGAACAAAATCTTACAAAATCTCTTCTGTCGTATTATGTGAGCATCTGGAACTATCCATGAGCAATCTGGTTGCAAGACCACACCTGTCCCTAGAACGAAACTAAGACCAACTAAGATAAACCTAATTCAAAATCCCACTTTTAGGCCTAAGTGTTGAGACACCGGGCTGGTGGCTACATGGCCAGTAAGTGGATAAATTAAACTGGTCGCAGATGGTTGTTCCCTCCGATGCCCAGGCAAGGTCCGTTGTATTAGGGTTTTGTCCTGATGGCTCTGCCAGGATAACCAAACTCACTCATGGGAACAAAATTAGAAAACTAAAATATGGATAAACAAAAGTTCATAAATATGTATAACGAAAGAACAGAGGTTGGTACCTCATCAGAGGGCGAATTACTGTTCTCCACAAAGCGACTCGCATCAAACAACAACAACAGGAGAAAATAAGAGCACGAGGAAAGCTATGAAGAGCAAGTACCAGATGGTCCCTTACACTTTAGGTAAAATCGCTAAAAATGAAGCGGCAGGAAAGATTCACGAAAGGCACTAGACAGGCAAGATGAAATACCAGGTATTCGCTGACGAGTACAATGAGTATCTAGAGCTAAAATAGACTGCGAAGTGCGATAGGTCTGTAAACGAGATTCTCCATTACCCAGCCCCGCAGAAATCCGAAGTTGCCGTTGGTATGGCTGCATGGTGAATGAAGGACATGATGATTTGCGACAAAACGGGTAATGCTGAAGGTCCCACAGGCTAGTCTGAGTTATTCTAGGTATGCCTCCGATAATCGGCTAGTTTTCCTTTGGGAGAAAAATATTGACATCGGCATTATCCAGAAGCCGGGGTGAGAGATTCGGGACACGACTATAAAGGGATAAGAAATGTATGAAAGCTTTTTATGTTTAAATCAAAGGACATACTCCCATCAGCATACATGGCTCATGAGTGACGAGCACCGCCACAGGAAGTGAAGCAACTTACAGCCACGTCGAGAGATACGGTATGTGGAAACACAGAAAATAATGAAAGGAGTGAGTCAAATTTTGATTGTACTTTAACCACTAACCAATATGTACGCAAAAATCTTTACCTTTCCTGACACGAAAACTTTCAGGAGTGGGAAGAGGTCCTAGATATTACACTCAAAACAAACAATGACATCTTTAGTTCGAAAATTGGTGAGTTTCCAATCTGTGGTCATTTTTATGGATCCTCTAAGGTTTGTGTCTTGAGGCCGAGACCATTAAATTGTTTAGAAACTCTAAAAGAGTTAATTGGACCAATTTTGGGCAAGTCCTTAAGACAAAATTCAAAACATACCTGAAATAACCACCGTAGCAATCGAAGAACTGGAGGCAAAGGTAAAGACTTTCAAGAAGGTAATGGACATTATATACAAAGCCTCGTGTCTAGTTAAACGTAGTAAAAACACACTTCCCCCTTGGTGGAATGAAGATCTCTATAAACTCAGGCAGATGACCAGAGCGTTGCCATTCAATAGAAAATCTTAAGGACTCTGCCAGGCTCTTTCCAAGGAACACTCCGATCCTTCATTTCTAAGAATGTCAGATGGAGAATACACAGACCATTGGAACTCCTGATGAACTCCTGGCCATCCGAGCCAGCGACCTTGTTTTTTTTTTTTTCAGCCTTGTATAATTGTGCCGAATTCTTCTAAGCTGGGCGGGAGAATTATGTGTTTTTTTCTTGCCCTATCACTCTCTCTAGATCATGTCTATTAAGCAACTGCTGGATGTGTTGCTTAAATTCTTGTTAATCAGTGACGAGATTACCTTCGCAATTTCGAAGTCCTTAAAGGCCCGTTTCAAAGCCATGTGACAGATTTTAAAAAGCTCCTAGCTTCTCCAACAATCTTCGATATCAGAGAGCTGGGAGACTACAAAGGCTCTTTTTTTGCGGTAGTCTTTTCACGGTGCCACGATGCCCTGGCGACGTGTTTCAGCGTTTTCCTATATGTCACATCTGCTGCCTTATTTTTTTGCAGACATTCAACATCAATTAAGTGATTTTTTCTCTGGTGTAGTTAGGTCTGTGTGGTTACCTAAGGTATTTTCGGCCACCTCCTTGAAGAAAGTGCAGCAATATGATCACATGTTATAGGCAATGGCGTCCTTTTTGGATGTGATTGCAGCTTTGCTTTCTTTCATTTGACAATCAAGGTCCGACTGCTAATGATCAGAGTCGACGTTTGACCCTATAAATGTTTTAACATCCTGAATATTTGACGAGTGACGCTGATCAATAAGCACGTGGTCGATTTAGTTGACGGTTAGATCATCCGGAGTTAGCCAGGTTGCTTTGTGAGGTAAGCTCGCGCTAAATATCACTGTATTACTAGATATTGCAAAGTCTGCGAGTCGGAAGCCATTATCTGTTGTCGTATCATGGAGGCTGTCTTTCTCGACCACTTCGCCATAGATGTTCTCCTTACCGATTCTATCATTGATGTTCCCGAGTATAATTTTAACATCGTACTTCGGACAGGCTCCGTCCAGGAGGTCAAAAAATTCCTCTTTGATGGATTCGTTGGTAGGGACATAAGCACATATGGAGCTGATTTTATAGAATCTTGCATTGACGCGGATAATAGCCAGACAATCGCTGATGGAATTAAAATAGATGACCTTCGATTTGAGCCGCTTTCCCACGACGAATCCGCATCCCAATATGTGTAACCTTTTGTGACAGCTGTAATAAATATAACAATCTCTTCTTTTTATCATATCCGATCCTATTCAGCGTACTTCCCGGTTTGCAGTTATAGGCACCGGGTATTGAGGGTATCTTGAGGGTATTTTCCAGTCTATGAGTTGTTCCTCGAGCGTTAAGTACTCCTACGTTTTAGGAGCATACTCTTAAATCGTAGTCCTTCCTTGCAGCATGTTGCCTTTGATTAGGTTCATTCATTAGTGTTCATTCATAACATTTGTTTTTTTTTTTTTACGTTAGTGGGACGTCAGTCCACAGCAAAACCGCCCTTCTGGTCGGAGAGAGGTCGTCCATTATTTCACTACAGAGAGGGCTGCATGGCAACTTGGATTGGACAGTAACAAGGATCGCTCTGGCTTTCGCCGGATTAAAGGCAAACAGGAACTCTACCCAATGTACTTGCTACCATGTCTCCCGACCACAAATGAGGCATATATATGTTATGCAGACAGAAATACAATATTTAGTGCAACAGTTTGCATGAATACCGATCTGCTTAATACTTATTCTGTGTAAGTATATCGACAGATAGTAGCTGGTGTGGAATACATATATATAATGCATATGCAAACTAAACGTTTTGTCGATGGAACGCTAATGACTTTATTTTCAGAGCTTTGTGGTGACGTCAGTTAAAAACCACTCAAATTCATACGAAACTAGGTCTGCGCCAAAATGAACTGAATCTAATGAATCCATTGCTGCTTAATGTTTTCTCCACTTAAACCTTGTCATAATAATCAACGATTTCCTTTTTTGTATAACTCGGCTGCTTGCCTCCACAATAGCTTTCGTTTAGTTTGGCCTAATCATACATGCACGATTCAAATCTAAAAATATGTACGTACATTTCGGATCCAATTCGATTTCTGTTCATTTAATTTGCCGTCATCGAATGCAGTAATTTAAGTAATCGTTCAATCGTTTGCGATTCGGAAAACAGGAACCAACCAGTCTCACTAACCATAGCTATGGCATAATTCATATCTTTCCTCAACAATCAACATCAGTTCTACCCAACACAAATGTTAGAAATTTTACCTTGTCTATCCCCCGTCTGATACTGGCAATTTGAATCCGATCGCGCCTCCGCAGAATCCATTCCCAGGCCCTAAGCTCCGAAGCCACTGCTCCGGACAACTGCTCATTTCAATCGAACTGAGACAATAACAAAAAAAATAAAAAAAATAAAAAAAATATATCCAAAACGTCAACCAATGACCACAAAATGACATCAAATTGATGGCATCGATAGCACTTAATTCATCATTTCCAGAGTTTTGCTATCCGCAGCCGATCCCATCCCTCATCGGCTCGCCATCCAAAACGTGTATCCAAAAGGTAGACCAGTATTCGAGTAATTGGCTTGAGTTGAAATGTAATTTTAGCCAAGCGAGGGACCTTTGTCCATATTAAGTTCCACTTTGCTGCAATTTATTACGGAACCCAACAACGTTCACGACACAACGTCAATAATAATGACAATAACGCTGACGATGACGAAGACGATGACGATGATGGTGATGATGATGGTGATGACGATGACGATGTTACGGCGATGTTATGACAATACACATTGACATGGTGGCGAACATGTCCAAAATTCACGTCCAACCGATAAAAACCTCTCAAATAACTATAATCCGTAAATATCCGACATTTTGCGATTGTCGATTGCCTCAATTTATTTCATTTTATTTTTCGATTCTTTCTGTTCAGGCGGTTCCATGCGATCACTGCGGATTTCTTGTTCGTTTTTGGTTTGGACAAAGTGCGCAATTATTTCGCTAGATACTTGTACTCGTTGTGTTTGGGATTGAGAGAACAAAAATGGCCGCTGATTGTCCAGATCAAATGATCAATTCATGGGATAAATTACCGGCTTGGCAAATTGGAGGGAAAAAGACGAGCATATCGACGAGATATTCTTGGATACTGGGATACAAACAAATTTGTACATAGCACATGCATCCAAGTACGAGTAAACTTGAATAGTCATACCTCCTGTAGGGTATCCGAGTATACATATTCGTTGCTGAATGTTGTATCTTTGTGCAATTACCACAAGCGGTGCCGCGAGGCAGGACTTAAGCTGCGCTTATGTGCATAAAACAGCAATTACCAGACGAATGGCAAAGTGCTCACGGCAGCCATTTGCTGATCACAGATCCATGTTGGAAAACCTGCAAGAATGCATGCAATCTCCAGACGTATGGACGCATGGAACAGGGGCTGCTTTCGACTGACTGGCTGTCCAGGTGGTTGTTGTTTTGGCAAAGGAATTGATCTTGGAGCAAAATGAACGTTTTGATTTGTGGTTGATTGAGGAAATTAGGTATTGGGTTCGTCAGCGTTACTACGACGACCAGGTATTCTACACTTGCAAACGCTTGAAAGGATGTCTTTATGTATTGATCGGGAATAGTGATCATTCGTTATGCCTTCACATGATCAGCACTGTCGTCAATTAAATCCAATGGAGCCCTGTAGTTGTCTTCCATTTTGAAATGCATAGCAATTACGAATATCGCTTGAGGGTACACTAAATGTGGATCTAAATATTTATATCTGAATTGGTACTCGTAATTTGTTTTGTTTATAAACCAAGCAGTATAGCTGGTGATCGCATATGGATGTATTTTTCCCAGATACAACCGAATTTACCTGTTGTTACCTAATCTTCAACAGGGAGTTGGGGAATTTTTGCATTCAAAAAAAGTTTTACAGACGCTTGAAAGATTACTTGATTTTCTATTCGCACGCAAGTCCCTTCCATTCCATTACAATGGCCTTGCACATAAGACTTATGTATGTGCATGCATGTGCAGATCTTGGAACCAAAAAATCAACACGAGGCAACATCTGGATGGCACTGGTTTGAGTCAAATTTGTTGTTCGATTAGTCGAACGTTGGCGCTTATCCCATACAAATGAAATACATCGTAACATGATTAAAGCGAATAGACAAGATTATTTCAGCAAAAAAAAACCAATGTTTACCGAATATTTGTAATTTTTGATGATTTAAAGAATAGTAATGATATTGTTTAGTAATTGATGTAAATAAAAAAAATTTTTGTTCATGGGAAATTTTAAAACAGCACGAATGCATATGCTTGGCACATTTCTAGCACATCTAACTTTGCCCTTTGCCACAGCCTTTCAACTGGCATCGACGATATTTTCCTTCCGACTAACGGATGATGAGGTGTTCACCAACCACGTTTGGTAAGTTGCGCGGTTTATGGAACTCCAGGTCATCATCCATTTCTATTCCTTCTTTACCACCGATCAACAGAAGAGATTCAGCGACGGACAGCTTCAATTCTTTCTGGCTAATTGGTTTCTCGGTTTTATATAGGGTGAATCATAGAGAGGTTTGATTTTCAATAGGCCTTTTTGAAAGATCACGCGTGACTCCTTTCTGTTTTTGTCAATTTATCTCCAAATTGTTTAGCTGTATTACGAAAATCAGCGTTCTGTGAGAAATGTTTTTCGTGCGATTCGAGGAACTTACGGTGCGCATAAACGACCTACTGAAACCAATATTGCCAATACCATTCGCAAATTTGAATCCAAGTTTACATTAGTGGATGATACTCGACCGGTTAGAGTACATCCAGCATGTAGTGAAGAGACTATAGCAGCTGTAGCTGAGAGTGTACGCGAAGAACGTGACGAATCGATTCGTCATCGTTCTCAGCAGCTTGGTATGGCGTATTCGACGACTTGGCGTATTTTACATGAGAATATCGGCCTAAAAGCGTACAAAATTCAACCTTTGCAAGAATTGACGCCAGGCGACTTGAATTTGGGTCATATTTTCAGTGAATGGGCTCTGGAAAAATTCAATGAAAATCCGGTGTTTTATCGTCAAATTTTGTTCAGTGATGAAGCCCATTTCTGGCTCAATGGATACGTTAATATATTAAACAAAATTACCGTATTTGGGCTGATGAGCAACCCGAAGAGTACCAAGAGCTCCCATTACATCCTTTAAAACAACTTGATGGTGTGGTTTCAACAAGACGGCACTACGAGCCATACAGTGCGTGAAACAATGGACTTGTTGAAAAATCATTTTGGTGAGCACTTAATTTCACGTTTTGCTATGGTAAATTGGCCGCCTAGATCGTGCGATATCATACCTTTAGAGTATTTTCTCTGGGGATGTGTAAAGTCTCAGGTCTTCAGAAATAAGCCAGCTACGATTGACGCTTTGGAGGCCAACATTACTCGTGTTATCCTCGATATAGTAGTCGCTAGGCTCGAACGAGTCGCCCAAAATTGGACCTTCCGAAGGGACAAGCTCGGGCGTAGTCGTGGCCAATATTTACATAAATATATTTTCAAAAAGTAAATGCCATGAATTGTACCTGTAACTGATAATAAAAATTTTAAGTTCGCTTTCAAATGTATGTATTTTAATTTACATTATAAATCAAGCCTCATGATAAATCACCCTATAGAACAACTATTTTATGTTTGGCTCGAAAACCAGACTGGAGGACTTTTTGCAAGACTTTTGATAGGCAAGTTAATATACTGATGGGCCGAAAGTCTGCAGACAAAGATGGAAGAGGTTTTTGCAAAGAGGAATGACTTAAGCCAGGAAATGATTATGGAGGTAGGAAATGATGATGAAGGTATACAAATATTAATTCCGTACGTAGTTACACGAAGAATGTGGGTTAAATGATTTTGACGGATCAGATAGGAACTCCATCCTCACCAACGGCATCTGTGTGAAAGATTGGATCATATGAAATACATAAACTTCCGATACAGCTCCGATACAGTTATCTACTGAAGCAAAATCTCGGAATTACAATAGAAAATGACAGTGTAGAGAGACGAGATAAGTCAATGTTATTGATGCAGAAAATTAGATAATAGTCAGTGACACCCATAAGAAATTCGTCTCAGAAAAACATTTTTTTCGTAAATATCCTTTAAAAATCGTTTACTTCGACGTAAGAGAGATGTTATTCCTATCGTTGGTATGAACCAACAAATAACTTGTCAAATTGGCCTGAGGAATGATCGTCGTCTAGTGTTTGGCTTGGGTTTGAAAACCAACCAGTTTAAACACTCTCCCCTTAAATGAAAACGTTCCTTTGATCTCCTGAATTATAAATATTTTACAAATTTAACTGCAATCCTTTCCCTGTCCTATGAAAAATGTAATGAATTGGACCACCGTTTATGACTAGACCATCCATATGTAAATTTTTCAAGTCTCTATCAGCACTCGAAAAACGAAGAGAGAGGATTATAATTGGTAAAACGAAACATGTGTGTTCGACTTTGTGATAAAAATCACACTCACTTCATCGTTGAAGAAATAAATCCATCTAATTCCTTTCGATAAGGATCTTGCATTTTAAATTCACCACTTGGTTCGACACAATTCACAAATGGTGCTGAGGGGATGTACCGATCGATGTCCAGATAAGGCTCTTTAAAGGGCTTTCCTAAAAGCGCAACCAGGGTATGGTTTCGAATTAGTTTCAGAGTACCACCGCCAGTTCAGACTTTACATCCTGGACCAAAAAAAACGCGAATATTTCACAATCGGCTTACGATAACAGTTTCATTTAATCTTTTTGTCGTTATTGTCAATCTTCCACTTAGGTGTACCTTTGCGCTCTATCTCTCTTCTTCTTCTTTCACTGTGCCAATTCAGGAAGAAAATATATACATATGTATATATATTTTTTTTATATACTTCTATACACTCGTGCTTTGACCGATTTTTCGGGTTGTAAATCCTGTCACCCTATCGCTTGCCGATATCGGATGTCGCTTAACTGGTTGTGCTTCTGTTTGAGGGTGTCGTGTGTCAAATGTTCTATTTAGGTGGATTTTTTTCTGCATTTAACAGATACTTTTGTATGTTTCTGGAATACAATATTTGATTGCATGTACTCGAAAGTAATGATGATGTAAAAAGTGCTATATTGAATGCGATAAGATCGAAAAGAAACAATCCGTATGGTCTGTGTGAAATGCACTTATGGTAAGTAACTGATTTAAGTGATTAAACTCAACTATTCGCCTCAATTAAAATTAAAAAAAAAAACAAAAAAAAAAAAACAAGCACGGATAACAAACTCTAGTAGATAAAATCGGTAGTTAAGCGTTCGTAGGAATAATTTCGGTTTCGAAATAGGTTCAGAAATTGTGATACGAAACAGTATCAATCCGAAGATCCAATGAAATGCCAGTGACTGATATTCATTCATGAATATCATACTCAATCTCATAAATTATGGCTGGAAGCCCTTATATCATGGAACAATTGATAACTACCCCATATTGCGCACTCCAAGTCGGTAACGATCTCCTTCTACTTGTGCGCGCTACCTATGTTGAGGTCCTCTATTCCATTGTCCCTTTGAGTTAGATTGGAAGATTCTGCGGAGAGGAGCATTAGTTTCCATGCGCTCTACATATCCTAGCCATCTCAGGCGATTGATGAACAGCTTTCTGACTAAGTTGATGACGCTGTACAGTTAATATAGTTTGTCATTTGAAGTTCGTCAACGCAATGGGACTGAATATTGTATGAAGAATTATTCTCTTGACACGACGCTCTTGGCGCTTAAGCGCCATAAAGTAGAATTGGGATAATCAAGGTCTTATATGGAGTCTTCACAGTTATTCAGGACTGGCCCTTACTACACAATTGATTTATTAGCCCAAGAAACAGCTATTGGAGAGAGTATTTCTTTGGTCTATCTGGCTTGAGGTATTGTTGGCAGAATTATTACCTCAAAGTTGTGGCTGTCGACAACGACGTTCTGTCTAATTCGGCGATGTTGTGTGGCCCTTCTTATTAACAGCTTAGTCTTGGTTTTACCCTGATTTAAAATTAAACTCATCTTTTCAGCTTCTGTTTTAATAAAAGCAAACATACTGGTGACAGTTTGCTAGGCTTTGCCGATTATGTCAATGTTAGCGGGGTACACTAGCATTTAGGATTTTGGAAGACTGGGTCCCGGATTCTGAACAATTTTTTCAAATATGTTGTTGAAAAAGTCAAATGACAGCGCATGCATTTAAAAATGGTGGTGGGTATCGATTTCGACTTCTTGAGTTTTTTTTTTCTGGGATCTACCGGAGTGTGAAGATTGTGGGTTTTCCTAGTCTGAAACTGAACTCATGGGGGCCAATCAGGTTATTGACGAAGGGTTTCAGACGTTCACATAATATGACAGATAAGATCTTGTATGCGATGTTGAGGAGACTTCTGATTCTATAGTTGGCGCAGTTGAGGGAGCCACCTCATCAGGCTTACATTCTCTTGATCAGATCTGAGAAATGGATTGATGCATGCTCTCCACAAAGTTACTTCCAGCAGCTTTTAATATGGCCGGTATGCCATCAGGTCCAGTGGCTTTCTTGGATTTTAGCTTAGACACTGCTATTCTTACTACGTTTTGGTCACGTGTTTTGGCTATTTTCGTCTACGTTGTATGGTCTATTCTGGCTGATGGTCTATTCTTCGCCGTTATACAGTCTGCAGAAAAATTTTCCCATATTCTCAGCACCGATTGTAACTCTTCTGCAAGGCTTTCTTCTTCATCTCTACAGGCTTCAGTACGTGCCTTGATACATTCTTTTTACCTATAAAATAAAAGTTCTGTACATTCTTCCTAGAGTACAAACTCTCAATATCTCTGATCCCGCGCTTCTTATGCTCTTTTTTTCTTCTGAAGAACAAGCCTTTGCTCTTCCCGTCTTGTTTGCTCTTAGAACAACTCTTGCCCTTAATTGCAGCGCCGCATTGTATACTTCTTATTTAGTTGCATGTGCTTGCCTGCATTCTGCATCTAAACGAGGGTTTCTTGGTGGTGGTTGTGTAAAATCCAGCATATCAATTGCAGCGTCTCTGATGGCACGTTGGCAGCGTTGCCCCTGGACTCGGGTACTTGATGCTGGCAGCATAGGTGTTTTAAAGAGATTTTGGATTATGGATTCGGCCAAGATTCTGGCAATTTCTTGCGATTGCAACTTTTCTACGTTAAATCTTCTTGCAGTAATTCTTCCTGTGGTGCTTGAGATATCCACATTAGCGCCTTTCCTGCAGGAAGTCAATGTAGTCCAGAATGCTGGTTGCATGTGTTACGTGGATTGCAATGTGATAAATTTTATTAAGCGTTTCATAATCCACCATGTCCTCTTGTTTATATTGAGATGATAAGCCGTGTGCATGCTAGGAAGGAAGAAAACACTTATTTGCTATTCGAGAGAGACTCTGGCAGAAAGCCTTAAGCCATCTGCATATAGATTAACGCCTTATAGTCACCGAATTTGGAAATGTGAGCAAGATTTGCGTTCATGGCCCTATAGAGCACAAGGATGACAGTTCTATGGCCTCCTACACTGAACATATGCTCAGTGCCTCAGGTGTGACACCAAAAATGTAACTTTAGCTAGGTAAAGAAGCCGTCTCTTGGTGGGTCATGGTAAAACAACCCGCACAACTTCAAGTTCGACATTAGGTTCAGGTTATTAGAATTTACAACAGGGCGTAACCTTTTAGTAGCTAGTATGCGGTCCTCATATTGTATTTCAACATCCAGATTTTTCCATTCCCTACTCCTTCAAGATTCTGGATATCCGAGTTGATGAAGGATCTGAGGATCTAACATCAACCTTTCTGCAGCTGTGGTATAAATGGAGTTGTAACACAATGCAGTTAAATAATACCTCCAAAGCTTGACATTGAAAATCGGCATTTGCAATAGAGTCTTTATCTATCGCATTTCCATCAAGCTCTCTCAAAATCTTAAGTCCGAGTCCTTGCGTATGCAAATGATGGGATTCTACGTAAGCTGTTAATTAAGCATGCATGACTATTGAGGCGAAAGTGGCCAAAATGGATCTGACGGTAATCGAGGGTAAAACGAAGTATATCCTGTCTTCAGAAATGGACGCATACCGACGACGGCAATGCCAGAACGTCACCATTGGCAGTTATAACTTCGAGGAAGTCAAAAATTTTATCTACCGCATCTAATATACATAATCGCTGAAATCACATGCAGGATTTCCCTTGCTGATCGCTATATTTTAGGGCTCAAAAAGGAATTGAGTAGTATGGTCGTTTTTTATAAGACAAAATTGCCCGAAAGGCTATCTATGAAGGCCAGCGACAGGATTTTGAAACAATTAAATGCGTCTCGACTCAGGAGATGAAATGCCTTACAAATATAGCACCAGATTCTCACTGCTTAATAGGGAGCTCACTAGAAAGTAGTAAAAAATCTTGGTCTCATACGCCTTTTATCATAATTCCGGGGTCAAAAATTACAAGAAGAGTTTACTGTCTTCAGCAAAGGAATATATTGGATTAGAAATAGCATATAAGATATTATTTATTAAAATTGAAAAGAGACTCGGAGACAGAAAGGAGCCCTGTGGCATACCAGAAGTCGAAAATTTTCCTAACCAGAAATCAAATCTAAAGTTATCGTCCAACAAAAGACATCTGCGCCGCCAGTTTTAAAGCCATCCCAGGGAATCAGACCCAAATTCTGGTCGAAACTGTTCCTAAGTCGGCAGGGAAAGTCGACCTCATATTCAACACGAGCTCTGGCGTCATTGCATCAGATGGTTTATCCATAAGAGTGCGTATTGCATCAAAGATCACTTATTATTAAGCCGAGTATAGCTTTGATAGTACAAGTTATGATATAAAGGTGAATTTGACTCGTCTGTGCTTTAAGAGCCGAACCAGGGTTGTTAGGAAAAGCCCCCAGTTACCTGAGAAATACCTTTGTTTGGAAACTTATAAGAGCAGAAGTGATATATGTTATTTCTGTGAAATTGTACTTATTATAGCCATGTAGGTCCACGATGACAAATCCCATGCCGTGCCTAAAGGTCCTTTGCACTTCCGAGGGTAACGACGTTACATTTTTCGCTCAAAAAAATTTGGTGATGCTTTTAAGCTTTACTCTTCAGAGGATGTGTTTCTAGTATTGAGTTGTTGAAGGTGCCTTTAATGTCGATAAATATACTCAGTGTGTACTCTTTCTTATCAAGCGAGGATTTCATTCTACACACCAGATTTTGAGGTGTATTCTCAAAGGATCTTCCATGCTAGTAGGAAGATTTTGGATCTTGTACAAAGAAAGCATTCGCAAAGCAGTTTTGCCCACTTGAAGCTCTAAAATTCTCTCCATACTCTTTAACATGTAGGAATTCAGACTGATTAAATTGAAGCTCTTGGCCAGCATTTAGTCAGGGATTCGCTACACCATATATGCCAGTGTCAGACTAATGGTTAAGACTTTCGTCAGATTTGCGGTAGCGGTATTACCATTGAACCATTACTGGATATATGCTATCATTATTAGGCGAGTTAAAGCCATCGAAGTGAGAACGACCGTATTTCATGATCTCATTCGTCAGCACAGTCGTTCAATAACTGTGTTTTAGTTACATATCTTAGATCCATTTAAGGCGCGCAAATTTATAGTTGCCAGTGTCTGATAGTGACAAGAAGAGTTGATTTTTATGTTTGTGAAAGTGGGTACATCCATTTTCATGTAGGCATGTCTTACATCAACGTACGAGTGGAGTTGGTACTTTTCACAAAAAGTAAATACTTAATAATCTTAACAGGTCCTTTTATAAGCTCTTGCTCTGTAGAGCCCAAACTTGCTATTGGTCCAATATTAATGTCTCATTTATCTACTGAAGCAATGAAATTGGTAAGTGAGATTTCACTTTATATAGGGTGATTTATCGTAAGATGTGATTTGTAATGTAAAATAAAATACGTCAATTTGAAAGCGAACTTAAAATTTTTATTACTGATTAAAAGAATAATTCATGGCATTTATTTTTTAAAAATAATATGATGTAAATATTGGAAAAAACTACATCTGAGGTAGTCCATTCAGAAGGTACAATTTTAGGCGACTGGTATCTCGCGGATAACACGAGTAATGTTGGCCTCAAAATCGTCAATCGTAGCTGGCTTATTCCTGAAGATCTGAGACTTTACATATCCCCAGAGAAGATAGTCCAAGGGTGTGATATCGCACGATCTAGGTGGCCAATTAACCGTAGCAAAACGTGAAATTAAGTGCTCACCAAATTTATTTCTCAACAAGTCCATTGTTTCACGCGATGTATGGCTCGCAGTGCCGTCTTGTTGAAACCAGAGCCCACCGAGACCATGTCCTTGAATTTCTGATTTGCCCTTATTTTTGAAGAAATATGGACCAATGGTTCCACCAGCCCATAAACCACACCATACCGTTGTTTTTAATGGATGTTATTGTAGCTCTTGGTACTCTTCGGGTTGCTTATCAGCCCAAATACGACAATTTTGTTTATTAACGTATCCATTGAGCCAGAAATGGGCTTCATCACTGAATAAAATTTCACGATAAAACACCGGATTTTCATTGAGAGCCCATTCACTAAAAATAGGACGCAAATTCAAGTCGCCTGTTGCCAATTCTTGCGCATGTTGAATGAGATCCCCACGTAAAATACGTCAAGTTATCGAATACGCCAAGCCAAACTGCTGAGAACGACGCCGAATCGATTCGTCACGGTCTTCGCTTACACACTCAGCTACAGCTGCTTTAGTCTCTTCACTATGTGCTGGATGTGGTTTAACCGGTCGAGTATCATCCACTAATTTGCGAATGGTATTGGCAATAGTGGTTTTAGCAGGTCGATTATGTGCACGGTAAGTTCCTCGAATCTGACGAAAAACATTTCTCACAGAACGCTGATTTTCGTAATACAGCTGAACAAATTGGAGACGCTGTTGTAGTGTAAATCTTTCTATAATAATTTGCCAAAGATTACTAAATAAAAATGACAAAGCAGTTAAATAGAAGTCACATGTGATTTTTCAAAAAAGGTCTATTGAAAATCAAAGCTCACGATGAATCACACTATACAAGAAGAAGTGTCCCTCTTGATGAAATCTTCGGGTTCATCGAGTTTTGTGTGTTAAAGACTTTTGTTTTTGTATAAATTATAGTATACTGCTTGTCAGTCTAGGACATTTAATTTGTTTAGCTTTCTACCATAAATTGTTCGAAGAAAGATGCACTTCTTGCTGCAAGCCTTAGACTTAAAAAATCTATACTTAGAAAATTGTTGACAAAAATGCCAGTAAGCTGGTTCCCTTAGTAGTTTAATTGTCTTCATAAAATTTTCGTGGCTTACGGTCAATGAGCTGTAGTAATAGCAAGGAAATATTTGGTTATATTTCTTCTGACCCTCGTCAGCCGTTACAACCTGTCAGATAACCCAGTGCTGAATCAAATCAAGCGGGCACTGGATTTCATTTCAGGTTTCTTCGGAAAAGCTCTGATTAATTTAATATTATTCTGCGAAGATACCTTATACGGGTAAATATATAACGCAGCCACATCCAGTAAGAAGGTATCTAATGCCTTTGTTGTTAAGAGAACTAAAGCAAACGAATAGTATTCTTAAGAACCTGACCTTAACTGCAGTTGATATGTGCGCATGTGCAACATGTATGTATATATGTAATACTATCTTGAGATAACGTTTAAGAAAACTATTTTCCATGAGATTCGACAACCACTAACTTATCAAGTCAGAGATGTAAGCCTCGAAAACATTGCACTTGTCTTCCTGTATTCAACTGAATCACGTTGGATTTTGAAGCCCTTACTTACCATCTATCAGTTTCTATGACCAGGTTTTAGAATGAATTGATGATGATGAAATTGTGATGTTCTTTAAAAATAATTAAGTAAGTTGTTTGCTAATGCAAGACTCTGTTTTTTATATTTTCCTGGATCCAGTGGAGTGTCGTAAAACAGCAAAATCTCAACACCGGCTCATTGCCTTTAAATACCATTTTAGTTGCAGACTCTAAATTAAAAATCTCATCTTGGATTAATGGAATTCTTCCCGTGGTATGAATATTTTCCGCAACATCCAACACAATTGAATTCCACCGGCTAGAAAAAGCTAGAACCACCCATTGTGCTAATGGCAACAAGTCGGAATGCAGTACATTCACTTACTAATCATCTTTTAATGCCAATCTCCACAGTACCGACACGATTATGATAAATGATCTCCACAAGTTCGCCTCCTACCAACTGATTGTCGAAAAATCAATTTGAACTTCCTCAATTCATCAGGTCCGCAGGTATGGTATTCTCAATCCCAATCTCAGTCAATATGTTAATTTAACGCTTTAATGTATCTGGAGAGCGCGAGAGTATCTGTAAAATCAGTCGCAGCTAGATCATTAACGATTCCCCGAATCTCCTGCAGAATGATTCCTATATCGAGTTCAGACGCAGCCAACTCTCAAATGCAGTAATCGATTGGGCAATCAATCATCATCGCTACCATTTAATGGAGGAGGCATCGCAATTATCAATGCCGAACCTAAATGCTTCCTCACGATGGTCGGTCGATCGGCTGAACGCCCGGCAGTAAATTACTCCAGGCAATGGTACATCACCGTGGAACAGAAGTTCTACATCTCGTCTCGATGGCTGCTGGTCTTGGCCTAGATGATTATCCAGCAGGAGACGACCGAAGCGCATACCTGAAGTGAAGGCCCCTTTGTGGCCTCCGAGGCTTTTGTTGTATTCATGGTGTGCGTTGTCTTTTCGTCGGTGGCCATCAAAGGGATGGGCAATCGATTTTATCTGATGTTAAGATGACGTAGCCGCAGCTACTGTCTATCCATGCGGAGTTTATCATCTTTCAAGTGTCATTTGGAACGGTGATGCTATTTGGGAAGAGAAACCAACTATAATTCCAACTACTGCTCCAGTGGACTATGTACTGAGACCTGATGAAGGTCTCTCGTTGTCATAGATGTACGAGTACTCCGGAACAATTGATCGTTGCGGTAGTGCAACGAGGTAGGTCAAGCATTTTACACGTTACGCGCCCGTTTTAATTAATGATCCAACGCCTTTCCTGGCCGTAATTGGAGCAGAGTTATTGAATGACATTTGTTAGCTCAGTTTGTTGGCGAATTAATTGGATCCACTTTGACTAACCTACCCAACGGACGACTGACAACGGGCTTTGGTTATATTTTAAGCAGCCAGTTCGCCCATTCTAGCCCCGAAGGCGGATTGTTTAATAAATTAACAGCCGCAACTTTTTCAGATGTATCTGCGAACTACGTCTGTAAAAGTTTGTCGGGGAGACGCCTTTGGTAAAGTGATTTTTTCAACGCTTCGTTAGTGTAGAATTTATAGAGCAACCATTAGCATGGCAAGCATCCATGGGCTACAGATAGCCAGCATCCTAAATGACTTTTTAACGCGGTTTTAATTGTAGTGTCAAGGTTTCAGTCGAATTGCGCTCACTTAAAAAAAAAAAAAAAACAACAACAACAACAACAAAAAACAAAAAACACACAAAGGTTCAATTGGCGAACTGGTGAACTCAGGCGAGTTTGCAGATTACCAGGTGAAGGTAAATTAGAAGAGACACACCGCCCGATGACGTGTGCCTACCACGGAGTGGCGTTGAAAGCAAATCTGAATATAATTCGTTACCTGGGGGCTAGGCGAAGACGCTGCCAAATTAAAAGAAATATAACCACAGCATTAGGATGTTTATGCAGTAAGCGACCAGTTTAACGCCAAAATGTTAAATGGCTTTCAGCAGGACGTTTGAAGGTACTGTTGTTGGTAGTTTGTTTCATTGGCGGTAGGTTGTTAACAAATTTGTAATGTAGCGCGCAGGTGATGCTCTTTGACTTGACCGCTGTAGTTGGGGAACTGCAATTTGATGTCATATCCGGCGGGGGTTCCATTTATGATCGGACTAATGTCTGTCAGATATTTAAGTGTTTTAAGTGGAGCACATAACAAAAAGGAAAGAGATATAGTTAAAGAGATGATGAGGATTGTTATGAAGGAGTAATTTCTTCAACGTCCTCTCGTGCAAGTGCCAAGAGCATCTCTGTGTCGGTGCTTTTATTTTTTGAAGTAATTTTCAAGAACTACAAAAAGTTGAATTATGTATCGCTAGGCTAGGTTAAGTTAAACAGATAGATAGATAGACATGTCATCACACACGGGGGCCCATCGCGATCCCTGTAAAACTAGTTAAATTTATCTTCAAATGGCAATAACCTAAACAAACTCCCTGGTGAAACACTCAATTTTTTTGCAAAAGTCAAGAAGGTCATTGAAGTCGCCGTCTGTTTTCTTTAGGTTTTCGAGAAAGTATTTCCCTAAGAATTTTCTTCGAATATGAGATATTGCCTCGCATTCACACAGTATGTGTGTATCTATTTGCGTGTTTCCGCAGGAGGGATTGTTCTGTTCGTATTTCTATTATTGTCCTAAGCTTATATCTGTTTAATTTTATTAACTTCCTAGATTCAGTCAGTCTGACAGTCTTTATGATGTTTTCCTCGATAGTAGCACTTATTATGCAAAGGAGTTGTTTAATGTTGGCACATTAAGCACAGTCTTATCCGGTTCTGACTGCATAGTGCCTTGAGCACTGTGCGACAGCCCCTAACTGTGTCAGAGTTGATGTTGGTTGATTCCATTGCCTTGAGTGCCGCCAAGCTATTGATGTAGATAGCGATATCTCTCTCTGATACCGATCTTATCTGCTTTAGCTCAGCCGCCCTGAAGAAAGTCAGAACCGCTGATTGTAAGACTTTGCTTGCATCTGGAAGTCTTATAGATACTTTTAGTTCTGGGTCTTGTGAGAAGATACCAGAGACTATTACTTCCTCTGTTTTCGAGCCGTCTGTGAATATTACAATTTCATTTGACCTGATTATTGCATTTATTCCCCAGTCCTTCTTGTCCGCATATATCACATTATACGGGAAGTCGACCAAGGAAGGAATACCATCCGTTATTAGCTCAGCTAGGACCGCGCCATGTTTGAAACTACTACTCTTGAAGTAACCCAGATTAGTGAGTCGTATCGCACTGTTGCCAGTAAATTTGTTGATCTGTAAATCAAGTGGTATTAGGTGCAGAAAGGTGTCCAATGCTGCCGTAGGGGTCGCATGGAGCGCAAATGTAATGACTATGTTCTTTTAACCGCCGCTTATGTTCCGTAAACTGTTTTCTTGTTGGTTGCTTTCCACCGCACTAGTGCGCCAAATTTAAGTATGGATTTTACCACCACCGTATACAACCATAGCAGGTTTTAAGCCTCCTAATTTTTTACTACCGTTCTTTGCGGATTGATTTTTTCCGCTACGTTAAGTTTCCGATCGAGTTTTTTGTCTAGAATCGCATCCAGATACTTCGCGCCTTCCGAGAGAGACAATTCCACTCCGTTGAGTTTTGGGAGTCCAGTTTCGCTTTCGAAGGGTTGGCATTGAGACCACAGTTTTTCGCTCAATTGCTGATCATCTTCAGGGCCACCTCCATAATGTCGCTTAAATTATTTAAATATTTTCCCTGCGCTATTATGACTCAATGTACTAAACCTTAGAGGATGTTATTGATATCTAGCACCCACCAGAGTAGCAATATGACTCCCCCTAAGGGGTTCCACTGATTACGGACATTCTAACAGAGCTTTTCTCAATGAAATAATCTATTTTCCTACTTGCAAGCATGTTGCAAATCCAGTTTGTGATGCCCTGTTCAATATTAGCGTCTAATAGAGCATTTTTAATGGCGGTGCACTCCACATTATTGAAGCCTCCTTCAATATCGTGGAAGACCGCCATCGCAAACTCACCGAAGTGAGTTTTAAACTACGTACTTGAATTGTTTCTTACATTCGTAGTACTCATTCCGTGTACTGTCACTTCTGAAAAGCTTGATTGAGTATCCAGTTGTATATGGTATTTACTACTTCTGTATACTTGATCTAATCCGTCTTCTTAGGATTTCTTTAAAAACTACATACCCTGTTCTGAAAGTTCACCTTGAACCGAATCCATCAGCGATCCGACATTGATGCTTTGTCAATTATTCCTTATTTCTAACCTCCATTCCCTTATTTCTTACCATTCTGTATTTGAAGGCGGGCGATATCTATCGAGGTAATCCGATAGCAGATAAAGTAGTTTGCCACACTTCACAGTGGGTTGCTACCGTCAGATCTCCTGAGCTGTGGTTATTCAAAAGTAATGTCCCCATCTGGCTTTTGATTAGGATGCAAGTCCTGATCTTACCTTCCGCCTTATAGAACAACGCGTAATTGTTGAGCCTAGGACCCGGAATCTTGTTGTCTTTATTGATACAAGGTTCTTGTTTGAGTCCGGCTGAATCGTCCTATTTGCTGATGTACTCCACCAGACAGGCCGTCACCGCCTGACTTTGGCGCGGGTTTATCTGCAGCACTTCCATCACGAGGTTCCTCCTCGTCATTTTCCTCTGTCGATGACTTAACCATCCATCTTTCCATGCCGTACCTTGCCAAACCTTTCGATTTTTCGAGGTTAGTAAGCAATCTTTAGTGAGAGAATTATCGACGTAAAGTGAGGTAATAAAAGGCGGAAGAAGTACAAAGCTAAGTGTAAGGAATATTGCAAGGTCACGCCGAGATAATAACATGTAAAATGTTAGCGAAAAGTATCTGCAAATAAATAACTGAGGGGATTATTTCCCAGCGCTGGGTGCTTTCAATGGGACCATTGGGCTTTGGTTTCGACATCATAATCATACTCGTATACCTATGATTCGTCTCCAGTTATTATCCTTTTGAACAAATCAGGATCATCATTAACGTCAATTAAGTGCTTCTGAGCGATAGACATGCGACGGTTCTTCTGGTCAAAATTAAGAAGTTTAGCAACAAACATTGCATGGCATGAGCCAACCGGAATGACAACTTCCTTAGCAACTTCTCTAATGGTAATTCGACGATTTTAAAAATAATTTTCTTCACAGCTTCGACGTTATCATCTTTTGTTGATGTGGTGGGGGGTCCAGAGCGAGGTTTGTCATTGACATCTTCTTAGCCATCTTGGAAGAGTTTGTACTACCTGTAAACATTTTTTTTTTTTTACTTAGAGCAGACTCACCGTATGCCACTGTCGACATTTCAAGTGTCGAAAATTATTTCATGTTGTCCCAAAAAACCTCAGACCTAAAAGTAAATCACCTCTTAGCTTCTCGACTCGAACAGAGTGCAACCACATGAGACCATGCAGGGCTCGGCCGCCACCGGACTAGTCGTTCGGCCGGGAATATCTCGGCTGTGGCTGCCGATGTCGCTAAGAATGAAGAAACACCAATCAGACGACGGGTCACGCAATTGGGTATCACCAGGTGGAGTTTAAAGCGAATTTTAGTGAAAGACTTACACATGCGTCCAGACCTTCAGCCGCGTGTGAATTACTGTAAAGCCATCCTCAACCCCAACAACGAAGAGGACGATTTTGTGTCGAAAATCATCATGAGCGACGAGGCGCATTTTCACTTAAGCGGTTACGTCAATAAGCAAAATCTTCGTTACTGAGGCACTGAAAATGTGCGTGTGATGCATTTGCCATGGCCAGGAAGATCGCCCGATTTAACCATCCGAGACTTCTTTCTTTGGGGCTACTTGAAGGCGTGAGCTTATGCCAACAAGACTCAGACAATCGCAGCCCTTAAGAAAATTTTTCTACAGGAATGGGAACAGTTATCACCGGAAATCTTGCGGAAAGTCATAGAAAATGCGATAAAATGGGCACAAATGTGTATCAACACTGTCGGCAGCCACTTGGAGGATATCATCTTTTCCTTTACCTTTTGTGTTGGCATGGTGCTTTGACGCTTGATGTTATGCTTATGGGCCCAATGTGTTTTGGATAGGTATGGCTTGGGAATGGAGACTATTTTCAACTCCCTCCAGCATTTTGACGCAGATTCATATTTTATACTAAATCCGAAAGGTCTTTTCAGGAAAGGTATCACAATCTGTGTAGTTTTTTGAAGTATGATTGGCTCCGCTCAGGGATTTGTAAACAGAGAATGAATCTATAGCTCAACTAATATTGTTTTATTCTAGTACCTCGTTTGGGATTTCGTATTGGCTAGGGAAATATATGTGAATTCATATTACTAATGCTGGAGTCAGGGTACATCCAGGTAAGTGGGTTTCCAACAAGAGACTCAAAACCCTAGAGCTGGATTTCGTGTAATTACCATAAGATGGTTCTAGACCCCCAGCTACTGAAGTCTGTGGTGCTTTCAATATTGGAGCAAAATGTTATTATTGGTTGTCCTTTAGCACCGTAGATTGTGATTTTGTACTCGTATTTCCTCTGAATGATCTTGAGTTTGTTCCTGTCAGAACAGAGATTGGAGCTTCTGGAATCGTTGAAAAGTTTCCTCTTCTCTTTCCTAATGCATTGCAGTTTTGTACTACACCAATGTGAGGAATCCTTGGATCTCTTGACCTTTGTAGATGTTTTGGTAAAATCCTTTATTCCAATTTCTTTTCCTACGTAGAACGTATTTCGGCAAGGGTTTCCATTTTGAGTCCCTTGAGGGCATAATGATTCTGAACTATCTCTGTTGTAGTTGGTATTTGTGATATTCTCATACTATTGAAGGTGTATGGATGTGTCTTTGACATTGAATTTGATCAATCTGTTATCGTAACTTCTCAGTCGGCAATTTTTCAGTATAAATGTTGTTATGTTTTACTACACATTTGATTAGGGACTAACCTCGAGGGTTGCGTCTATGTAACTCTGCTAAGCTGTAACTACAAAAAATAGCAACGAGTTCGTAAAAAAAACCTCTGTAAGCGAACATTATATCGCCCTGTGCACCAGAATCCTTGCGCTGGAATCGCAAACAGGTGAATACCGAATTTAAAAAAAAAGCTTCTTTTGCAGGCATTATTTCAAGAAAATTCAACGGAAAATCTATACACAAACATTTTCGAGAAAAAGGGAAGAAAAGGGATCAAATACGACTGATTGAAAATAAAGATAATTGATCAGATTTCCTTAAGATAGCATTAACCTATTTTTGACCGCGCTTGTTTTATTAAAAGTTTTTATCTAGAATAATTGGGGCCTAAATTCTAAAAATATTAAATTTTGCCGCCAAAAAACAGCATCTTTCCCATTTATATTATGTTTTTAACAGAAGTGGTTCTGCTTTGCGGATTTTTTTTTATTTACTACGCAATATATGTGGTAAGATTCTATTAGATTGCAGATATGTGTTATTGCGAGTGCTTCCGAATGAGTAATACTCTTTGATTCCAGAATTGCAAAATATCACGTTCGAAGAAAATTACAATGAAGGAGATTGAAGATATTATTGAAAGTTTGGGCGATGAAGAAAATCGCGTTCAATCTGTCAACATACTATACTCCCACCCAAGTAAGATGCACAATCGAATGAAGAATTAATAAACGAGAATTTTATTGCAATTAATTCGGATTCAAGTGGATCCAAGATGGAGGTTGCCGGCTATATGGAATGGAAACATTTATGAGGATATTGGTTATGCAAAGATTGTTGAAACTGAGCCGGAGGCTAGGCTGTTAATTTCGAAATCGTCTGCTTAATCGATTTCTCGACCTCTAAAAAAGCTGGGGACAGCTTCAAACTATTGAGTTCATTTGGAACTCCAAAATGGTCCAGGAACAAAGGTAAGGAGCAGTTACATTAATGGTATATCGCCTAAGGTAACTCCGTTGGCCGATATGCAGAAAGAACTGTGTAAGAAACTGAAAGATCTTTTGCCTATTAAATTATTTTTAAAATTTTATGATGGGAAGGTGTTGGATCACATCATAACTGAGACCAACCGATCAGCCCAGAAGAATACCGGTTTTCATTTGCACGCGGTTTTATTGAAGAGATTCTTGGATATTTTACTGCTATCGGGCTACCACAATTTACCTTCTCTGAAGGATTATTGGTTTTCGAATCATGAATCAATGGGATTCATAATGGTAAAGTAGGCAATATCGAGATTTAAGTTTATTATGATGCAAGTTTTCTAATTTTGTATTTCATTGATTTTAGCATCATCCATTTTTTGACAGTATTGTCTCAATTCAATATTACTTTAAGGTAAGCATTTCAACAAACTTTACATGCTTTGGTGGTTCTTAGATAGGATGTCTGCTACCATTTCATCAGTAGGAATGTATTACATTTATTTTTTTCCTTTCATGTACGTACCGAATAAAGTGCATCTTATTGTCGATTTGCTTGCTAAATTGTCCCCATATAAAAATGTTGGCTTTGTGACCAAGTTGCTGAAACCAATTTCGTCCACGAGATTTCGCAGAAACACAATTTCCTTGGATACTGAACAAAGGGCCATATAATTAGCATCAGGGTTGTTTTTTTTTTTATCCCTATTACACCGGTCCGCCAGATAAAAAGAAAACATGACTCGTAAAGGATAAAGGAACGCCTATCGTCAGAGTTCCCACCCCAATCCGCATCAGTATAACCATGCAAATCTTCTCAAAATCCGCTTTTACACAGATGAGTCGAGGTTAATGGAGGTGTTTTCTCAAATAAGCTAAATCTAAGTCTCTCCCTATGTCTTCCAAATCACTGTAGCGAGTTTCAGGCGAAAATTTAGGCGATCAAAGATGCTCTGTCCTGGATGAAGAAAAACATGATATTTGCAAGGGATATCTGCATCCTTTTGGATAGTACGGCCGGTATCAAGTCCCTGGACTCAGTTTTCTTAAATTCTAGAACCGCACCTGAATGCCAATCATCTCTTAAATAGGTGGGCGAGCAGTTCAACATATGTTGGGTGCCGGGCCACAGATAAATTTCAGGTAATTGTAAGACTGACGAACTTACCAAAATTGGAATCACTCTACCTTTTCTACTAGAAAAGGATAGTATTTATATACGTCCAAAAAAATGTCCTTCTAAATAGGAAACTTCCCATCGTCATCATAGGTTTCAACACTGGACTGGACACTGGACACTTATAGGCAAGAAGTCTTGGCGCCTTTTCAAACGTTTTCTGTAGAAGCTGCATGGACGAGGAAGAGGAAGTGACAATCCTCCTTACAGCATCGTAAAACTTACTACATGTCTATCTTTAGTCTATCCTCAACCTTAAAGGACGACAGTTTTTTTTATTGGTTTATTTGAACAGGAGTTTTGTTTAATTTTTTTCATTTTATTCATACCTCTCACCATTGAAAGATATGCAAACGACCATAAAATTGAATTTTTCTTTACCTGTTTACATGGATACACACATAAGGTCTGCTGCAGATGCCGATTGGTGTTCGCTCTTTTTATTATTGGCAAACTGTTAATCTATTGCACAACAGATGTTATTGTGTAAATGTCTTGAGTACAGTCAACACGAGCAAACATAACTTACCAAAACGCGACAGGCTTCAGAATTCGATAAAACGAAGTCTCGCCGCGAGTACAAAAGCTAATTTTTACGATGAAGATGAATCACATATCCAACTTTTATTTGACAAGCTCAGTTTATAGGGCGAAGAGCTTCATGTTGTGAAAGGCTTTTCTTTAACTGGCCACAACTGGGAAAAGGCATGGACACTTTTGAAAGAACGTTATAACATCCAACGCATCTATATTGACATGTCCTTTAGTGCACTATTCGGTCTGAACAAAGTCAATGGTGAATCATCGACTGTTTTGAAAGGACTGTTAGACGCCATTCAGTAACATGCAATTTTTAAGGTTAATGCCTGTTAAAAACTGGGACGATTGGTTTGTTCATTTGACTATCAGGAAACTCGATACTGAAACCCATAGGCAATGGGAACTATTCTAAGCGCTTGTCTCATTTTTTGAAACCAGATTTCGTTCATTGGATGCAATAAATTCACAACATCGAATAGTAGGTTCCATTTCCAATAACATCAACAATCGAGAAACAAATCAAAGTCCACCTCAGATCAGTACACACGGTAGTTCTTTCTGAGCAACCCAATCAACGGTTATAATCAAAACCAAAACAACAAAACAAATGTATCTACTGTTCTTTAAAGCACAACATATACAGCTGCGGCAAATTTCGAACTCTCAAAATTCCAAGATGGGCTGCAGTCGTTCAAGAGAAAAATCTGTGCAACAGCTAATAACAATCATGAATGCCGCAGTAACAACTCATGTTGTCACACTCTTCTACATCGAGAAGTGACAACAATTTTGCTAGCCCGAGCACAAGCAGTCAGTTTATGCGGACACTAAACACCGATTGCTGTGCGGTATTGCTATCGTTAAGATCATTGATCATTCAGAAAGATACCAACCAGCAGCTATTCTATAACGCATCGCATATTTCTTTCATAATCGAAAGTTTTCTACAAAAACTAAAGCTAAAACGATCTCTGTTTTCAACAAAGAAGGAATAGGCGGCGCTACAGCTGGAAACTCCAAGGGCGAAGTTGATCTCACGTTATCGTAGTCGCACAATTGTGCATAAAATCAGAAATGATCTACCTTCCGCAAAACTTACCAAAATTGACTGGCCACTTCTTACTCGATTGAAGTTAACCGATCCCCATTTTCATACACCAGCGGCTGTCGAGATATGTATTGCTCGGATCGGACGAACTGGGATAATTTCTTTGCATTGGCTTGATCAAGGACCCGATCGGTACTCTCATTGCGCAGCAATTTACACTTGAGTGAGTCCTTTCAGGGAAAATCATCGACATTCAGTCCGCGTGTAGCACTAACACCGCTGTTTGTATATATACAGACAATTCACTTACAGAAGCAGTCTGTTTCATAGATTATGGTAGGTCGAATCTGTTCCTGAAGCGAAACATCTTACCGTCAAGGAACAACTGTGCGACAATTGTTTTTCAGACACTCATTACCGCAAACAGGATGGCCGCTACGTAGTCAAGCTAGCGTTTAAGTCTGACTGCTCTCTGGGTGATTCTCGTCGTATAACCGTTCGTACTCTCTTCCAAATGGAAACGCTTTTCGCCAAAGACGATCAACTCAGGACTCGGTACAAGGATTTCATCTATGATTTCGAATAGTTAAATCATACCAAAAAGGTGAAACAGGTTATTGCACCTGGCAAGCATTATTATATGCCACATAGAGCGATCATCAAAGAGACAAACACAACAACTAAGTTGAGAATTGTATTCCACACTTCGTGACGCGCCACAACTGGCTTTTCCCTGAAAGACACTGAAATCTTTCAATCGTTTCGCCATGAGCTCGACATAGCTAAAATGTATCGCATAGTTCGAATTTACGAAGAATGCGTAAATTTCCAACGAATTGTCTGGCGTGACTTTACCCACAGTAACATTGAGGACTACAGAATTTTAACTGTCGCCTACGCATTTGTCTCTTTTTCTCATTTCGCAGTAAAATGAGCCAAACAAACCGCACTAGACGATGGGCAAGACTACCCGGCAGCAACAGAAGTCTTCCTGCATCATTTCTACATGGACGACCTCTTAACTGGTTCTTTTGAGGAAGCTGATCTGATTGATGATTGAGTCGAGTTGATTGTTGTCTTCGGAAAGGGACAACGAATTATCCGCTCGTCATCAATGCCGTTCCAGAAATGCAACGAGAAATCCTGCAGTCTTTAGATTTTTCTCTCTTCTTTCGGCATTCTAACATTCGCTATTCAAGTCGATGAATAACACACCACGAACCTTATTAAACGTTCATTTCTTTCGGATGCATCAAAGTTGTTTAATCCACTGGACCTGCTCTCTTTAAGTACAATCATTACTAAGATGCTATTCCAACGTCTGTGGAAGCCTAAGGTGGACTGGGATGAAGTTGATATGGACGTTGTTAAACGCCAATGGTTTTATTAAGGATCATATCATAAAGTGCCAAGGTAAGTCCGTATCGAGATCCTTAACATCATAGGTAGATGTACATTGCTTTGCCGACGCATCACAAACTGCATACGCCGCTTCCGTTTATGATATACCCGCACAGTTTCTCCCGACAGCAAAATATCTGTCCACCTTCTATCAAAGTTGTCGCTGACACAGTTGAAGCTATGCCTTATTAGTAGCACTTGCATGCATAAGACAACATCCTGGTAAATAGTTGAAAGGTTTTTTTTTGTTTTATTTATTTATTTATTTTTTTTTTAACTTAACACTCAAGTGTGTATAACTATCTTTAAAGTGCGTGAACACGTGTTAAGTTTTTAGAAAAATGGGACAGAGATTGTGATTATTTCGCTCTATGTGTGGCATCAAACATTTAATAGGGAGACTAAAATGTTTGTGTAATTGGAGTTGTTGTTGTATTCCAGGCAACCATTCATCTCACTATGAATGGCGGCGGATTTAAAAGTCAACACACTACCACTTGAGCCACGGTCACCCACAAAACGTGTGCGTTTGTGGCCAATCGTGTATCACAAATCCAACAAGCATCCCTGCAGAATATTGGTTTTACGTTTCATCTACAGAAAACCCGACTAAGTGTGCCACGCGTGGTTCTCTACCGAATCATTATGTACGCTGGTGGAATGGTCCACATTGGCTTACTCAGCAGGCATTTACATGGCCTTAAAAACAGATTTCAACACCCGACATGCTTTTGAATATGCTAAAAAACAAATCGCTGTTGCTTTCGTACAAGCAAACTTCTACAACTTTCTAAATAAGATGAAGCCCTTATCATGTGGGTGAAGCTTATTCAAGCATCTTCCTTCGTAAATGACGTTCAACATCTTAGCTAACAAGCCTTTGAGTCACTACAGCCAACTTTTAAGGATACATCTATTCTTAGAAGAAAAGGGGTGCTCCAGGTGAGCGGAAGGGTGTGCAATGTTGTTTTACTACTGGAAAAAAGTATCTTATTCAACTACCAGGAACCGAAACGATCCCCATTTTCATCTATGAAGACATTCATTGCATAACACTTCACACAGGCCCACAAACTATGCACTCAATGCTTTTGGATCACTGGCACCCGTCACATATTACGAAAAAATACTTAGATTGTGCGTGAAATACCACCGACACTCCCATATACTCCAACAAGAGCTGATGGGCGATTTTGTAGCTTGCAGACCAATTCAACGCATTTGTGTGGGATTTGCGGGTTCAATACATTTTCGTTTTTCCACAGGTTGCATAGGCAATAGGTGCTTTGCATTTAGAACTCGCCAGCGATCTGTCTTCATCAACGCTTATCGCTGTATTCAAAAGATTCGTATCCCGTTGCGGTCATTTTAAAAAGTTATATAGCGACAATGGCACCAATTTGGATGATTCTGAGCAGGTGTCCAACAACTTGTTATCCCAAGCGATCAAAGACAAAGGGATAGCCAAACATCTCGCAGATGATGGCTTTACCTGACACTTTATTCCTACAGCATCTCCTTTCATGGGTGGCTACTGGGAATCTGTTGTAAAATGTGTCAAATATCATCTGCGTCGCAAATTATGAGACAATATATTGACGATTGAGAAGTATTCAACGCTTTTAGCAGAGATAGAGGCTGGTGTTAATTCGTAAATGACCTCAGAACACTTTTTGATTGAGAAACCGCTGAAAATGAGTCCAGAGCCTGATATAACTGACTTTAGGCGAAACTCAGTAAACAGATGGCGTCTAATTTCCAATTTGAAGCAACATTTTTTTATAGAAGATGGAGCTTAGAATATCTCGTACAGCTTCAACGGCGATCAAAAAGGACCCACTCCATTTCTAACTTCAAGATGGGTGACAAGGATGAGCCCTGTCGTCAAGATATCCCCACTACTAGATGTCTGTATAACTCATCCAAAATCAAACGATTTTTGGAACTAATTATACATTCGTTCTAACGTGGGTTAACTGTTACAATGCAACCATAGATATTTTACTACTACTCCTGCGAAATTGCAGCATCGCAAAATGTACTACATGTCTATCGGTAGTCTATCCTCAATTTTTAACGACGACGTAGTTCTTTTTCTACTTCTTACCTCGCTCAATAAAAGGTTTTTTTATTATTTTAATCGAGTCGGAGCTGAGTTTTGTTTATTTATTTTTTTTTTTCATTTTATTCATATCTCTCGCCATTTCAGCGCGAAAATCCCCCGTTGACCTAATATTCACTCAGATTTTGTCTACATCACCTCCGCCCTTAACTTTTATAAGGACACCACATCAAATATCAAGCCAAGATTAACAGTTCTCAGTTGATCTTCCCTTGGACTGAGAAGGCAATTGAGCTATAAGCCTCTTATCACATCTTTGACGAAGAAACATGGATGCTAGCGAAGACCGGTGAGGATATTTGCGAACGTTCGAAGTGCAAGATTCTTCGAGTGATTCTTGGTCCTGCTTACGATGACAAACTGGGATAAGGGAGATATACTCGTAAATGCAAGTTCTAGTACTGAGACAGCAAAAACATGAAGAACGAAAATATGTGTGTTAACGCTCTCGGACGACCTGGAGGAACAAATTAGTGGTGAGAAGCCTAGTCTTAGGCTGTGGGCACAACTGAAGCCAGTTGGCCGATTGGTTAAAGTGAATAAAAAAATATTTCTAAGTGCTCAACACGTCAAAGAATTTGAAAATATGTCTCTAAAGTTAACGTCAACAGGCATAACATTAAAGTTTGGTAACCAGATTGGCATAAATCCGACAATTAAATTAAATTCAAATTTATGATACCAAATCAACTAAGCCATAATAGCTAGTCTCTTAGTCACCAATTGCATGGTGTTCGCATATAACTAATTGTATCTCTAGAAGAAAGGCAAACCAATCATAAAACATTCGAATGTAAACATTCTTTCCAATTCAATGGATACCTAATGCATCTAGTGCAGTCGAGTTGCTGCATGGTTTACCTGATTCAATAAACAGTCTCTGACAACTCGATCAGTGTAAACCGCAAAATGAATAATAAAACGTAAATCTGTTCGTCAAAGCGTACTAAATGTATTCGTGAAATACAAACAAACAAATGCTTGTGGGGATTTGCAACTTTGTATATCGGATCAACCTATTGTACAAAGAATTTGCTGTACCTATGCAAAAGTAAAACATGACGTGTTGAGCGCTCTTATATTTACAAGTAAGTATCTACCATGAGTATAAGTAAATCATTCTGTTTGTTTCTCTATTTTTTAGTCATACAAAATACAAAAACCATTGCGAACTGTCACAAACAAACAAAAAAAAAATAACTAAATTGTATTTATTTAAGTACACTGAGTTACAAAAAAAGTGGTGCACCTTGAAATTTTGCGATAACCTTAAGTAATTAAAAAAAAAACGCTTTATTATTGTTTTGTTTATTTATATAGAAGTAAGTAATTCATGTACAAAAAAAAAAGAAAAACAAAAATAAGCCATGGATTCGGAAAAATGGACAAAAGCTTCGAAAATATTTTTTTTCTTTGTATTTTTCTATTTAACAAGTCTACGTTGCTTTAATATTTCCTCCGTGAGCATGTACAGTTAAATCTCGATAATTCGTACCCCGGTTAATCGTCAACCCCGCTTATTCGAAATAAACTGCTGGTCCCTTAAAAAAGTCTCGGTTAATAGTAAAAAAACCAGTGCATTTGGGTACCCTCGTTAATTCGTAATGATTTCCGTATGCAAAGTCGTCAAACGTCATATAATTCGTAAGTTTCTGTTGACAACCCCGTTTATTCGTAAAAAATCATCTGCTTTTCTGCCTTTAACTCCCTTTCACGATTATTACAAATATAGGGACTTGACAGCTTTGAATTCAATTTGTGAACGCACTCTTTCACTAATCATCAAACTGTCACTGTCAACTGTCACTCAACATTTTCATCATGGTAAAGTACGCTAACGAGCAACGTCTGCAAATTATAAAAATTTTCTACAGATATTCGGAGCCGGTAAATGCAACTTTAAGAGCGTTAACTCCAGTTTTCCGTCGTAATTCTCGCCCTAGTAGACAGGCAATAACAAGTTTAGTGCAAAAATTTGATTCTACATATTCGTTGCGTAATGTTGCCCTGTCAGTGAGACAACGGGTTGGTCGAAGTGTCGAAAATATCGCTGCCGTTCAGACGTCCGTAGCAAACGATCCAAATCAGTCAATTCCACGGCGTTCTCAAGAATTGGGCATCGCTCAGACCACATTATTGCGTATTTTGCTTAAGGATCTTGGTTTACACCCATACAAGATCAAGCTGACTAAAGAATTGAAGCCGATGGACCATTTGAAGCGACATACTTTCTCCGATTATACAACTCGATGGACACGCTTCTCCGCAACCTTGACAAGAGCGCTCTACTCGAACACGCTCAACCCACCGTCCAATAGGAATTTGTCAAACGAGGAGATCGACAATTACCTAAAACAAATGGACGAGACAATTAAACAAACTATGGACAATACAATACCGCTGTATCGACGTACGACTAACGAAGACCTGTTCCGCAATCCTACTATTGACGCACTGCACCGACAGAAAACTGGACTTCTGTCAAGATTCAAGAACTTGTACAGACTTACCGACAGACAACACCCGGCGATCAGGACATTGAAGTCGTCGATTAAAAATCTGCAAACGTTAATAAAAGAGAATTACAGAATTTCTGTAAGTTTGTATTGGAACAACAAGATTCGGGCTGTAAACACCAGTAACCCGAATATGTTCCCGCAAATAAATAAACTATTTCGAAGAAAAAATCAAAATGACCTTCAGTGTCTTAACATCAGACAACGAACGGTTACTGACAACAGCAGGTATTGATCCAAATGAGGCCGCTGATGATGACGACTTCTTTGTGATCGAGGATCCACAGGAGAAGGTTGAGGCCATAGGGGCGACTTTCCAGGAAGTATACAAGGCCAATGATACCATTGGCCCTAATTATGACCTGGACGATCGCGTCTTGGTGCACGACTTCTACATTCGAAATGAAGTAGAGAACTGGCGAACCGAGGGCTCTGGTTTTACCCGGTTCAGCGACGAAAACATGGCAAATAATGTCATTACCAGAGGGGGTGAACTACCCCCGTTCATTTCGAAGGAAGAACTCCATGAGATCTTCGACACAATCAGGAGTAAGAAATCAGTGGGGATCTTCCTCTAGAAGCGGTGGACATTTACGCCACCCTGTTTAATAATGCAATGAATAATGCACACTATCCAGCGCATTGGAAAACGGCGGTGTTTCAACCTATCCCCAAAAAGGGAAAGGATATATCCAATCCAGCGAATCTCCGATCGATAAGTATCCTTTCGAATATCAGTAAGGTGTTTGAAAAGGTAATCAATAGAGCTCTGTCTAGGTGGGTTGAGGACAAACATATAGTTCCGGATAATCAATTCGGTTTTAAGGCGGGACATGATATCTCACATGCCGCGTCTAAACTGGTGTCCGATATCCAATGGAATAAAGGCAAAAACCAATGTACTGGTGCCTGCCTTGTTGACTTGGAGAAGGCCTTCGACACCGTATGGTTAGAGGGTCTTTTCTATAAGCTGACTAGGCTGGGGATCAGTAAACCACTCTTGTACATTCTTTATAATATGTTAACCAACAGACAGTTCATCGTGAAGACACCATTCTGTGTGTAACTTCTGTTGGAATATTTCAAATTAAAAATGGTCTTCAGCAAAGCGCGGTTAATTCGCCAATCCTGTTCAACATTTATACAAGCGACTTGATAGGTTCACTTCCCCATACTATTGCGTACGCAGACGATTTGATAGCGTACAGAACAGGTCCAAAAATCGTGGTCATCAATACTCTCTTGCAGCGTGACTTCGATAAGATAAGACGATTTTGCGATGACTGGAAGTTAAAAATCAACTTTCAGAAGTCGGAAACCATTCTCTTTAGGACGCCGTTGTCTAGAGCCTCTAGAGATACCAGAAAAAATTGGCGAACGTTCTCGATCATTGGACAACGCGGACAGCCTCTTGCCTGTCGAAAGGTGGTCAGATACCTTGGGATCTGGCTAAATCAGTTTCTGTATTTTGACAAAAACGTAGATGCTGCTCTGGTCAGAGCTAAAGGCGCTTTTGCCCTTACAAAGAGACTGTTTTATAGCAGCCAACTCGATGCGAGGGTAAAGGTAATCTGCTACATGGCCCTTATCAGGCCCATGTTGGTATTTGGGTGTCCCGTGTGGTTCAATGTGCGAGCGAGCTTAATGGAAAAGATTCGGGTGTTTGAGAGGGCTTGCCTTCGCTTGTACAGAACACCAGAGTCGGAGTACAAAAAATTTTATCGTAATGAGGTCCTGTACAACAGAGCGAATCTAATACGAGTGGACAACTTCGTAATTAAGCTGACTCGAAGGCACATTGCAAGAGCAATGGCCTCGACGAATAACCTGATATCTGGGGCTTACTATCCCAATTACCGTTATCACGAGAGTGTGCGCTCTGACGGCTTCGTTCCACCGGAAGCATTCCTCTACTTAGATCAGATAGGGTTGATTCAGGATAGATCAGCGGTTCCGTTAATCTTCCATATCACTCGGACAGCTGGGGACAGGCGACTCAACTACAACAGAGACGTCGCACATAGAAGTGTGGATCGTTTCAGGTTCAGTAGGGCGGTGGGGAATCGCGATAAAAGGGGTGTCGTTCGGCAGCACCAGCATTTCTGGTGGTTGAATGATGGAAAATTTGTTTCGTCGTCGTTTCCGTCAAATACGGACCAGCCTCACTAATGAGGCAGAGCTGACCAATCTATTTGCTCTGTAAATAGCGATGTCCAGCTTGCATAGGTTTAGGTTAGCACTTAAGAAATATACACATATATTAGTATATATAAAGGTATATACCAATATTTTTTTGTCGCTCTTCGAGATATACAGTTCACAAATCTTTCACAAATCACTCACAGATAACTAATTTAGATTGATTAAAATCGAGCTGTACATTCATCGTAGGAAATTAACGGAATTGCCTTTAACCTCAGGGTATAAACAAACGACAGAATTACAACTGTAATAAACAGTAAATCATTAGGCTATAAGGTGTTAAAAAAGTCAAAAGAAAGCGCGGTTGAGTATATCTTGAAGGAAGTAGGAGATGGGTACAAAAAGTTTCTTATTGGTGTTGCCTATAACCCTAACCTATCCTACTTCCCAGAACCCTTATATTCTGCAATCCACGAGTACACTGCAACCTATGAGCATACAATTATTTGTGGCGATTTAAATGCAGATATTTTAAAAAGTGAAAACAATGCTCGCCAGTTACTTGATTTTATGGCTCAGAACCTTCCGTCCTGACTCATTTGCCACCTGCTTTTCACCTAATAACCGTTCTTCTTGACGATACTGTGGTTTCGAATCGATCCAATGTTCTGCTTCTAGACCAATTATCCTTAGCTGGTATGTCCGGCCATGACTTAATCTTCTGCACATACATCGTTGAGTTATATCGTGTCCCTTCCACGACATCATTTGAGTTTCGAGACTACTCCAGCACAGATCATGAAGCGCTGCAATTTGGTGCTGCCCACTTACTATGGCGCAATTGTTAGTACGCGCAAATAAAAATGATAAAGTAAATTTTCTGTAAACATTAATATTTGTCCTCGTCAATAGATATGTCCTCCTGAAAACCGTCGCTATTCTGAATAACAAATGCCCATGGTTCACGCCAGAGATCCACCAAGCTATCAAAATACAAAACAAGCTCTTTTCTAAAGTGAAATCAAGGCCAAGAGAAATATTTTGTCGTCCGCGTAATTTCTCCACTTCAATTGCCAGAAGGGCAAAGAAAGATATTATATGTTATATCAAATTGAAATCTGAACAGAATGGAACAATTTGCGCTCAATTGGCGTTGTAAAAAAAGTTGATGTGTTCCTAATACCACCTTGATCAAAAAGTTCCCGGTGGCGTCACCGTGTGGCGCTCCCATTGTTCCGATTTGAGTTCTGTTTTTGTTAAGTTGATACATCTCTTGTTGATATTCCCTCTAAATTTTAGCATCATAGCTCGATATTTGCAAAAGTTACGTAGCCAAGAGTACATATATCTCTGTGTGTGTTGGCGATTTTTTACAATTTTAGAAATGGATTTAAATTTGCAACAACGAACTTGTATTAAATTTTGCGTAAAAAACGGATTTATTGGTGCGCGAACGTTGGAAATGTTGGAATTCTCTAAAGAAAACGGTCGTTTACCAGTGGCACGAGCGGTTCAAAAGTGGTCGAAAGTTAATCGAAGATGATGAACGCAGTGGCAGACCATCGACATCGAAAGCCGATGAAAACTTTGATGAAGGAAAAGAAATGTAGGTCAACAACCGCAAAATTAACCATCCCAGAGATAGCGTAGGACTTGAACATCGCCTATGGATCCGTCCAAGACATTTGGATAATGATTTGGGTTTCCGTTGTGTATCAGCAAAAGTGGTGCCAAAAGACCTCAATTTCATGCAAAAAAGAGACCGTATTGACGTCGCAAAAGAGGTGATTTGATCCATATTCATCAAAAGGATCATTACTGGAGACGAGACGTGGGTTTATGAGTACGACACAAAATCCAGACATCAGGCAAGTGAATGGCGTTCACCAAATGAGCCGAGACCAAAAAAAAACACGTCGTTTTCAGTCAAAAAAGAAGTCAATGCTCACGGTTTTCATGGATTACAACGGTGTAGTGCATCGCCAAAAGGCCAGATAGTAAACAAAGAGTATTTTTTGGGCGTTATAAGACGCAAGTCGCCGAAAGAGACCAGAATTGTGGGCAGAAAACTCGTGGATTTCGCACCATGATAACGCAACTTCGTACAGCGCCATCATTATTTGTAATTTTTTGACGAAAAATGCAACAAATACCACCGAATTCACCTGATTTGGCTTCATGTGGCTTCTTTCTGTTCAATCGAGTTGAAAAACCACTACGGGGAACGCGTTTCAGCAGCCGAGAGGAAGTAATGGAAAAATCGCAGGAAGCACTAATGGACATACCGAAAACCGGATACAAAAAATGTTTAGAGGATTGCATCAAGCGCTAGCATAGTTTTGCACTCGATGGGGACTACTTTAAAGGAGACAATATAAATTTGGGTGAATAAACTTGTATTTTTAGTTTTCTAAAACATTCCGGGATCAAGGTGGTATGTGTTTATTTCCAATGCTACAATCGAATCACTTTTTACTCCAAATTATGATCTTGTTACCGCCTTAGACTTCAATTTTGATGTTTTGTCAGAGCTTGACGTAGTGCATATTGTAACCTTAGATCGAAGAAGATGGAATATCTATCTGTTTCGTAAAGGTTATTTTATCTTACACTTTAATTTGCTTTACGCACATAAATAACTTTTGCATAATTGCTTCTTGATTATTGGAAGTTGGCCATCGTAATACCCCTTACGAAAAAGCCCCAGCCCTCTTCGTTAACTGACTTTCGATCTTTAAGCGGTTACCATGCTTATCAAAAGTCTTTGAGTAGGCTCTGGCTCCCTAAATTGTAAACTTTATCAAGCAACATAATCTGTTAAATTTTGTAATTAATGGAGCAAGACCGCCACGGAAGCTGTCTGGAGATAGCGTAGGCACTAAACATCAACCATATGACAGTTGATGTTTAGAAGCTCGATGTTTCGGTGCCACATGTATTAACGCAAAGAAATTTAATTGACCAAATAACCATAAGTGAAACGCTTCTGAATTGTAACGAAATGGAACCATTTTTGAAGCAATTCGTTACGGGCGATGAAAAATGGATTAAATACGAGAATATTCAACGTAAGCAATCATGGTCAAAGGCCGTCGACCGATCACACACGACTTCAGAGCCTTGGTTGATTTCAAACAAGGTCATGTTGAGAGTTTGGTACGATTGGAAGGGAATTGTCTATTATGAGGTCCTAGAACGTCGCGAAACGGTTAATTCGATCCTCTACTGTGCACAACTCAACCGTTTGAATGAAGCCTACCAGAATTGGCCAACAGAAAGGGAGTTGTCTTCCATCATGACAATGCTAGGCCGTACACATCTCTGATGACCAGGAACAAATTGACGAAGCTTCGTTGGGAAGTTTTGATGCATCCTCCGTATAGCCCGAACCTTGCACCTTTGGATTACCATTTATTTCGGAGACTTTTTATATGACCCAATATTTTCGACTGAAGAGCCTGATGCTAAACTCTGTCAAAATAGCAAGTGCAACTGCTTTCCTTTCGCCAGATTGATGTACGCTTGGTTCTACGATCATTGAGAAATTTTCGTGTTTTGACATATTCATTGAGCTGACGATTTATCAGTGTTTCTGTGACCTTGGAAAGAGGAGACTTAAATGCAATGGATCTGTATAAGAAGAGAGAAGAAGATTCGCCTTTTTTTGGGACGGGATGGACAAATGCTGTTTTTGCTCTGCTCGGAAAGAGTTCGATGGACAAGCTTACAAAGTGGTTTTTCTACCATGGAAGAACCCCGCTTCAGAAGAAAGAAAGATATACTGGGTGGAGTGAAAAGTAACCTCCTTGACCACAAGAATGGTGCCTTGAAGTCCGTTCATATTTAGGCAGACATGCCAAATTTCAGTGAGATACTGTCTTTAGTTTTGTTATGACAGCTGATTGTTGTTGACGTGTTTGGCATCATGTTGAGTATAGACAAAAACGATTCTCGTCCTCTCATAAAACATTACTTTTTTGAGAGGCAAAACGGCGAAGGAAACAAAAGAAAAGTTGGATAAATGTTATGGGGCTAATGCTCCGTCAGATTACACCGTCAAATATTGGTTTCGAAAGTTTCGTGGTGGCCGCAACTCCATTACCGATCAAGTCCGCAGCGGCAGGCCCTCCGATGCGGTTACAGAGGGCAATATCAAAAAAATACATGAAATTGTATTGTCTGACCGGAAAGTGAAGGTGCGCGACTAGCACATACCACAAAGATTAGTACTGAGCGCACACGCCATATTTTGGGCAATATTCTGGATATGAAAATGTTATCCTGCCGCTGGGTGCCGCACATACTCACTCCTGACCAAAAACACGAATGCGAGAGCACTTCGAAAGAGTATTTGGACTTGCTGATGTGGAATCGGGCGATCTTTTGGCGTCGATTGGTAACTGTTGAACACCAGAAAATAGAATGAGTGACCGGCAATGGACTGAAGCCGACACGAGTGCTCCGAAGCGGCCGAGGGAGGCTCGATGGGTCGGAAAGGTTATGGCGTCGGTTTCCTGGGATTGTCATGACATACTCTTAGTGTATTACCTCGAAATAGGAAAAACCATCAACAGCGGCTATTACTGTGCATTATTGGAGCAATTGAAAGCCGTAATTGCTGCAAAACGGCCTCACATGAAGCAAAAAAAAAAAAAAAAAAAAAAAAAAAAAAAAAAATTGGTTTTGCAAGACAATGCACCGGCGAACAAGAGCATCGTAACCATGGCTAAAATTAATGACTTACGGCTCCAATTGCCGTCGCATCCACAGTATTCGCCCGATTTGGCTCCCTCGGACTATTATCTCTTCCCAAGCCTCAAAAGATGGCTCATCAAAAAAATTCAGCTCACGCGAGGACATCATCGACTCCACGGAGGATTATTTTGCAAACTTTCCTGAAAATTACTTTTCGGACGGGAAGAAGTTAGAAAATCGCTAGAATAAGTGTATCAAACTAAAAGGGGACTATATTGAATAAAATAAAATAAAAAATAAAAAAAAAAGTTTTTTTCATTCCCAAGGAGGTTACTTTTCACCCCATCAGTAAATACGCAAAATATGCTCTAAGATATATATCTATCTACATCTATGTAGTATGTGAACACTTACACATTCCTATAGAAGAAAAATCGGAATCTTTTGTTCTGCAGGAGATTTCTTACCTCCCGCAGTCATGAATGGATCCATTTACATGGTCTTCGACATGCCATGGGATTCAAATCCACAGACCCCTTTCAGAATTTGATTTATTAAATTTCCATCTATTTTGTGTCTTTTGTTATAGATAGATGGATACCTGATGAATACTTGACTTCCATGGTAGCTAATTGTAATTGAAGAGCTAGCAATTGACTTCCAAATAGCCATTGCTTCTTCTGAATGGAATCATTATCTCTCATTCAGTGATCATTAATCTATCAATTGCATGGAGTTCAGCTAATCGAGAGGTGCTTCATTAAATGGATCGAACTGAATTCAAAGGGAAATCAGAGCTATGAAAGCAATGAACATGCAATTACTGATTTTGAAAATCGTAATTTAATTAGTTTCACTGTTTTCATTGACTAACGGTCAATCCAATAGATCGCTGATTGGATAAATACTGTTGAAGCACCTAAGTGGACTAAGAGACCACCCGCAAACTAACCGAGTAGGCAGAAGCAGTGAAAAATGGGATTGGGAATGACGTGGAACTGCCAATCCTAAGCTATTTAATCAACCTTTCGAACTTCCTCAAAATTTTTTATGATCATTGAATAGTCGTGTCGCCAAGGTTCGACATGTGTTTTGTCATTATTTGTGCATAAATTCTGATCGGCTTGGATCGGTCATCTATTTTATTTTACAAGAATTGGAATCCAAACAGCTGCTTTCTACACATCGTTTCGAAAATTTATGCTAATGGGAGCAGTCCAGAGTCAATAAAAATAGATTAGACATAGAATGGTGATCTTACATCAAATCATTAGCTACATGAGAAAGATAGACGAGAGAAAAAGGTATCGAGTATAGATATTGGTTGACTTCAGTTATGTAAATGTCATCTAAGCCTGAACCATCATCATGCAGCTTTTACGACATGTTAACAAGTTAACTTGTGACGTATGGTTCTGAATTACCAATCTAACGTGTTGGCACGTCTAAAAAATAAGAAGAGGTTTTCGTTGGTTAATATTGGGTTATTAGCGTCTAACTGTGAGTTGACTTAATGCTGAGCAAATTAGTCGTTAAAGGCATATGCAGCATATGAGTGATGCTACACGACACTGGTGTGATTTGAATAACTTGAATCACCTAGTTTCCACTTCAGCTATTTCGAAGAGTGTTTATGTTTCATCAATTCGATGCATGCCTTCTGATGTATTGAACCCTATGCATAAGGCATTTTGTTAGGTCTGCCAAGGAATTATGAGTTACAGCAATACGCAGACGGACGGCTACATCAGCGAACCGTAACAGAGACATAAGCCTTGCACGTGAACTGGTCGGCTTAGCACCCTTTTAAGAACTGAACATTTAGCGACAACCTAACTGCTACAGAACAGATATCGCTGAATATTTCAATAAGTGCTACTGGAAGGTCTGGGTAAGAAGCATGGAAAATTTTTACATTTTCTGAGGTAGCTGCTACGGAGGGCGAAGTCGGACCTTGTTTGGATGTGGACTTGTCATCAAGGAAAAGTTCATGCCAAAAGTTTGAGCTTCAGGCATCTGAGCGAATGCCTGGTTAAAATCGCCAACATAAGCCTGATAAGCTCTCATGGCCCCACAGAAAAAAAGGCCGCCTTTATCAATTAATTCTTGATTGCTTCGACAAATTCCTTGACCAAGGCTTTTTTTTTAATTTTGTGACTCGTCAATTGCGAAGTAAGTTTCAACAGTCTCGCCACACTGAAATCATCGGTTCCCACTACTGAACCACTGAAGAGCAGTGGTTGGGCGCTGTAAGTACCTAGATGGGGGACGGGATGCGACGTCAGTACCAGTTTTGAGTCTGAGTGCTACCGTTTCAATTTATATCCAAGTGAAAAATTTCATCCGCATATTATTCGCAACATTTTTTTGTTTTAGGGACTTTGAATTAAAAGATTTTTTGTACCATTTAATCAGAACTGTAGTTAAACTAGTAGGTTGTCTACCTTCCGTATAAAGTTGATAACACTACTAGCAGAGGAATTTATTGATTCGTTGAAGTCAAATTCTTCGCTGAAGAATATCTTTCTTAATCCGTTGAGGGCTGAACATTCACAGTAGATGCGTTCAGTAATTTGGTCTATTTCAAGACAAAGTCGGCACTTCGGATAGTCGACCAGATTTATTTTATTGAGGTGATAACCCGTGAAGCCCTGTGCGGTAACTTACTAAGTTTTTGATATCGTGTCGACTTAGATTTAGATTTCTATATATGACCAAGTTTCGTTTTGTTTTTGTTGGCATATACTTGAATGGAGTGGAATACACTGGGACTTTTGGGTAGCTTTGGTTATATTTAGGTTTGATCCGTGTATTCCAGCTCCCATTTGCGATTCCATTTTACAACCATCCGTATACCACTTTATGCCATTATGGCTGTTTGGTGGGTTATTGATAACTCATGCTTCTTTTCTGGAGATCTCCGTGAAGAGATTTTAAAGGTGGTCTGTTACCGCGCAGATCATATCAAGTTCTGGTATTTCGAAGAGAAGGGTGCTTAGGTCAGGGTGTTCACTAAGACTTAAGACTTTAATTTGTATAAGACTTGCTGTGCTCCGTAATGCCATTTGCTTATATTTAAGTGTAGGGGGTTCGACCTATTTTTGCTTCAATCGCAGCAGTGGTGCAAGTCCGGAAGGCTTCGGTAATATCCAGACATGCAAGACGCTGTACTTTATTGAGCTTTAGAATGCTAGTCTTTTATGTGACCATATACTGTGACTTTCTTTCGAGATCTTTCGAGAGATCTTCCTATCTGCTGCCATATATGTGACGGCAGGCCTATAAACCATTGGTTGCTTTAGTTATTTTGTTGTTTAAGTGAGAGTTCCAGTTATATCTTTTGTCTAGGATTTTCCCCAGATATTTGATCTAGTTGGGGTACTCAACGATTGTGTCGTTATGTGAAATTATGCCTTAGTTAATGTTTCTTCCTTAAGTGAATTCTTGATGACTAGGTCATCGGAATAACCAAGACATAGTTGATTAATTTGTTAAGTAGATAATACAACTCCATGTGGGCAGCCCCTTACGGCTGATGCTGACACTGAAGTCAGCTCTGATGAAGTAGTAATCATCGGGCTTTCTAGCATCGCTTTGACCTAGTTGATGGTAACTTGATCGATGTTTCTATAGAGCAAAGCTTTTGATATGGAGTCATATTCAGTATATTGTCGAAAGCACCTTCTATGTCAAGAAATGTGGATTGTGCAATTACCTTACAGAGGAAGGAGCTTTTAATTTCAGCTCTCAGCTTTATCAGATCACATTTCTCCGATTTGCCGTTCTCATAAGAGTACTGACATGGGTGCAGAGGCAAGTTGTTTTCTAAGATTTCTCTGATATGGACGTCAATATTTCTTTCCATTGTTTTCAAATAAAACGATGTCAAGCTTATAGGTTTATATGGCTTAGGTAGTGTCCTGAGATTCTTGCTTGTTTTGGGGATGTACATCACGTTGACCTCCCTCCAAGTGCGAGGTATGTATTCCAAGTTGGGTATTAGGGTAGGTACAAGGAAGCTCAGTTTTTTTTTTTTAGCAGAGCTGAAGCCGTCTATACCTGGTACCTTGTATGGTTTAAATGAGCTGATAGCTCATTTAACTTTACCACGACTGAAGAGTTTTAAGGATAATTTATTGATTCTGCTGAGTTTTGTTTTAATAGAAATCTCCGTTGACTGTCCATAAGACAGTGGAAAGTGAGCCTGAATCAAGGTATCCAGGGTTTTTTTTTTTACGGTCGCATGGTTCGTGGCTTGAAGCACGAAGTTAAAATCGTCCTTGCTGATTTTAGCGCAAAGTTAAAGCACCGATGGAAAACCCAGCCTACATGACACCTACATGACTTCATAACGGAGCGCCATGTTCTGTATGTCCGAACGTTTCGAGGACTCAACACCTACTAAGGGTACTACTTTGTTGCAGGTCCAAACTGCTAGGCTCGCAACAGACTGTTGGAGCCTTTTCTGATCGAGCCTTGGCGAAATATTTCGAGTTGTTCTATGCTACCGGCATCAATCATAGAAAATCAGGGGTGATATATTTAGCAAGCCATAAGAGATGCCGACCTCTGATTTGACGAAGAGAACCGAAAAACGCGTGCACAAAACTATGTGGCGCTGAAAATAAAAATGATAGCTGCTCACAAAATCTATGATCAAAGTAAGCGCAAGGTACAGCACCTCTCAGAAGAAAACAGAATAATCAAAGTAACGTTGGATCAACCAAAATATGTAAATAACTTTCTAAGAATGCAAATATCGAACAGATGGATACGAATATAGGGGTAATCGAGAAATAATAGAGTCACAGGAGGTGGTAAGTGTATAACGGCTTATACAATCAACATTCTGCAGTCAAGCAGAACGAGTTATTCTATGTAAATTATGATCGACAGCAACTTCGTCCATCTGAATAGAAAAGGTATGGATGGCGAGGCACTGTCTATGACATTATTTTAAACAGCGGGGATTGAGTCTAATGTATACCCGGAAAATGTAATTAAATCATCTTTTGGCCGATCCATAAGGAGAATCAGCTAAACAGCGCCAACTTTATAGAAATCAAACTTTCTAACTTAGATTATAAGATATTTTTCTTATCGTAAGTCCATGAACTTAGAATGGAATAGATACTTACATTATGGCAGATCTTGAAAGAAACCCAAGAACTTCAAATCGATACCCACCAGCTGTTTATGGAATTTAAGACTGTATATGACAGCATTTTAAAAACAAGCTACATACTATACATAGAGCCTTGCAAGGTCCTGGCATCATTGCTATGCTCTTCATTCTATAGAAACGCTCTCTATTCCATAAAAGTCGATAATGACACCACCGAGGCATTTGATCAAAAACAAGCATTACGATAAGGCCACATATATGAAAGGATTGTGCGTTATGTTCTTGCCAAAAGTTTAGGTACTATATTTTAAAAGTTTCCACATACTTGGTGGTCAGGTGCAGCGTTGTAGCCTAAAGTCGTAGAACAATCCCTAAGTGTAACCAATACTAGAATGCTCATTGCAGTGAGTTATTTTACGGCTTATGAATTTCCTTTGATATTACAGACTGCGTATGCTCTGAGCACTCTGTGCACGGGCTCTAATTTTACGTGACGTTCACATTTAAATTAATCGTGGGAATCAAAATTAATCCAACAAAAGTTTCACTATTAGAGACTGATGCATCTTTTAATGCATCAACTTCTAGGAACGCACCTGCACTACCTGCAGCAAAAACTGTCGACATTCGACACTAACTGGCACCAACACTTTGTGTGAAGACAAAATTAACATGCTATCAGATGAGCTATACGTACCATTCGTTATCACAAAACTAACCGTATGTTCCGTGAATATGTCACAAAACTCTACCGGCTACATTAAACTGAGACTTTTGGAGAGCAAAAGGTTCAAACAAGTCCTTAAACAAGGCAACTCTAGGGAACATCCTCTAGATATTGCAACTGCCGAAACCGAAAACAAAGGCACAAAGGCCGAATAAAACTCCATAGGTCAGACTAGGTATTATCCCAGAAGACATCAATCTTAACTCTCTTAATGTTAAGGAAATGACTCAAACATATGAGGGAGCTATCGATGTTTTGATCGAGCTTCGAGACAAAGAGCTTAAGCCGTCTTTTGATAGCTCTACTATCAGTGCTGGTTTGGTCATTTTTATTTGCTCGAATAAAACCACTGCAAATTGGCTGAGTCGTAATATCTCTAAAATAAAGGAAAAATCGGGTCTGAACGTGATATTAATTGAAGACGACTCAATTCCGAAATCAGATATCATAAAGAGGTTTTTTTTTTCAAAGCATCGGCCTAACTAACGAGACAATTCTGGCGCCTTTAGATGTACAAAACTCAGGTTTTAACACCATACCCTGGAGAGTCCTGTAAAGACGGAAAGAGAAACACTTCGCCCACGTAGTCTTTAATTTAAATGGCTAAATGATCGGTCATGTTACGTACCGTTTCGGTAAACTGAGGCTTATAACAAAGCGTTCAGACAAAATTTAAGCTACCTCCAATGCCACCGACACCAGTAGACTGTCAAAGAGACTACTAAACAACACTGTTAATGGGGCTGCAGCTCAGGGTGAAACAACACGTGAGCTCCTCGCAACTCTCCGATTAACACATGAACCAACTTACATCCCAATACTAGACTTTCTGTACCTCTACCGAGGAAAAAGTACCAAAAAACGCATTTCTTCCTGCGAGAGTGGGCCAAAGCGCAACTCCCTTGACCAGGTTCTCATACGGGGAATACATTGCAAGAGTTCGTGTGCGCCTCAACCTATGGTATTTCCCCGGAGATATATATTCGATTCCTCCTTTGATTGACCTAACAATATCGTCTCCTTTTTTTCATATTTTTGTCATGATTGGCATGTATCAGATGAAGCATCCCTATCGAATCGTGCATATGGGATTCAATATGGGATGTATTGGGTATATATTTTAATTTGTGCGGTTTTTTTTTTTTTCAAAATTTGAACGTTTTTTAAGAAAAACATGTACAATAGTATTATTCAAAGTATTGCCCATCTGAGACCATGACTTTTTCCCATCTTTCTGGTAATTTGTGGATCCCATCTTAAAAGAACTGTGCCGGCTTATCAGCCAAGAATGAACCAAGCCAATTTTGGATATTCTGTTTTGATGTGAACCGTATTTCAATGAGGGCATTCTACATCGACCGGAACAAATGGTAGTCAGAAGGGGCAAAGTCTGGGCTATAAGGCGGTGGGGTAAGACTTCCCATCCACTGTTTTCCAAATAGTTCTTAACCGGAATAGCAACGTGGGGCCGAGCGTTGTCATAATGGAAAATTATTGCCTCGTGTCTGGTCGCATATTCCGGACGTTTTTCGGCTACTGCTCTCTTCAAACGGATTAACTGTGTTCAGTAGAGTTGTCCATTGATGGTTAAACCCAGTTTTAGCAGCTCATAATACAGCACACCCATCTGATCCCACCAAATACAGAGCATTACCTTCGCGCCATGGATATTCGGCCTTGCCATTGATTTGGCTGGTTGGCCGGGTTTTACATATGATTTTCTGCGCTCGGGGTTGTCGTAATGGATTCATTTTTCATCACCAGTAACAATCAGTTGCAAAAATGTGGCGTTCCAGCAGCATTTCGGGCTTGCAAACCGCCTTTCGACTTCTCTCGGCTTGAGTTCATATGAAACCCAATTTCCTTGCTTTTGAATATATCCAGCTGCTTTTAAACGTTTTGAAATGGCTGCTTGAGTGATACCCAAAGATTCTGCTATCAAAGCTGAGTCAGTCTACAGCTGTTTCTACAGTCCATTGGGGACGTAAATGAGGCAGCGGATTAACTAAATGAAGCCACTATCTCATCATTTAAATGCAGTCGCAAGTTGAAACGCAGCATAGTTAAAGCGTATGTACCATGGTGAAACCCTCAACATGAACAAATGCGTAAAATGTTGGAAAAAAATTTAACAAATCCAAACACACCGGTAATTGGGACCTACTCAAGTCCGCTTTAACCAACTTTAATATACAATCGAGAAAGTCCAAAAGAGCTGCCTGGAGAAAAAACTCCGAGAACCTGGGAAAACTGTCAGACATCTCACTTCTCCAAAAAGTTCTCTCGAAGGACCTTTCAAATAGCTTGGGTTTATGACAAAAAGAAAATGATACTTTCACATCTAGTCGAGAGGAAACTCTAAAAATGTTATTTAAGCGACTTTTACCAGAACTGAACCTTTTAAACAACACAGCACAATATATCAATTTTAAAGTTATAAGCTTTTCCTACAATAGCAGTAATAACGGGCTATCTGAAAATATGTTCAGTATAGGCCGAAACTTATGGATTATAGACTCATTTAAACCATATAAGGCACCTAGATCAGACGAAATATTTTCAGCACTGAATCAAAAATGTATATCAAGATGTTTCTCACTCTTACCGCTTTACTTAGTTATAGCCTCAACCGGGGATACATGGGATACCTCCCTGGAGGGTGGTAAACGTAGTTTTTATCTCCAAACCAGGTAAATCTAGAGAATTACTTAATTCCTTTTGACCCATAAGCCTGAGATCATTTTTTTCTGAAAACCATGGAAAGACTTATCGATTTACACATCAGAGAGAATAGTAAAGGTGCCTTCGACAATACCAGATATGAGTCCATTTCGGAAGCCATGTCTAAAAACGGTGTTGATCATCCTATTAATCGGTAAATAAGAGCGATATTCGTAAATCGGAAATCTCCACATCTTCTGGTGACACTGAAATGTCTCTCTCATCTGTCAAAAGTTGGCCACAAGGGGGTGTGTTGTTGGTCGTTGATGACCTACTAGTAAAACTTAATAATCGGGGATATTGCAAGGTTAATCTAACTTAAAAGGTAACAGAAGGTCTTAAGAGCCAGGAACCAAGGGAATGATGGAGGAGATCTTGTTTACGACGAGGAGTGTTCACGTTGAAATCAAAAACGGAGAGTTGACCTTTTGGAACATACGGGTGATTGGTTCGTTGGAGCCATAGGATGTGCGGTGGACCGGCAGATAGAAGAGACAACGTAGATTAGTGCTAAAGGAAATAGAGTTGAAAAAGGATCCGCAGTCAATGAATAAAAAGAATTTCAGCAATATTTTAACGTTGTTCTAACGAATACATATTCAGAACTTTGAAGCAGTCCTGATAGGGAGGTAAGATTAAAAGATCATTTCTTGGAGAGCAAATCAGAGGAAACGACTTGAATACCCTCGATGAAACATGAATCGGTAAAAGTGGGACCAAGCTTGACTAGCTGGTTACATACGCGCTGGAAAATAACATGGACCATCGTTTAAGAAAGCCAAGTGATGACTTGAGTATTTGACTTTAAGGATCATCTTATCGATATGTGAACGGAAATTAAGGTCGCAGTCGAATAATATTCCGAGGTCTTGAAAAGACTAAAACAGGGCACTTGGATAACCAAAAGGAAAATAAAGTCGGGGAGGAGACGGATTGAATTTACGTAAGAAGGTTTTAGATTGACATTTGGCAAGCAATTTTTGAGGCACCAGATTTAGAACTGATCAAGGTTTTTTTGAAGAAGAGCAGAGTCACGGGGAGTAGAAATAAAAATAAAATGAAGAAATAAAAAATTAACCAAGGCCTAGCTTCTCTCACTCATTTGTGTCTCTCACTTTGTGAATTTTTACGCTCCTGAGCTCTCCATTGCCCGCCGAAAGTGTGATGACGATTTTGAAAAATTTGCTGTTGTGCCACTACCGGGGAATAGAAAAAGTTTAAAAAGATGGAGGAGTGTTTAATGAGCTCCTCTAGATCGTTATTAGTAGGAATGAAGAGAAGAGCACCAATATGGCTGCCTTGTGGAACCCCAGATAAGGCCAGGAATGGAACAGGAAGTACGGATCTAAGCCGAACGCTATAATAACGGTTTATCAGCTAAGAAGAAATCCATTTTAATAAAACGGTTCAAAGCCGAGAGCAGACAATTTACCAACATTAGGATATGTCGACAACTTAATTATAATAACGAAGCGTAAGCACCCTAAAGACGTTTACTCTAAAACGAGCAAACAGCTGGTGTGTTGGAGAGATTATCTTAATCAACCTTAGTAAAGCTATACTTGCTTTCTTCACTTCTTAAAGAAATCAGAGCCTTGACTTGATATCACTTAACGTTAGAGTGATTGTGTACTCCAACGAGGTATAAAATCTTGGAATGGTTATCGATAAGAAAATAAATTGAAGTTCAAATATTATGAAAGATATACTAAAGCAACTACAGCCAAGTGGGCTTGCCATCGTATGTATTGTGGGACCTGGGATTTCATTCCAAAGGTCACCCGCTGGGTATAAACAATGATGATATGACTCAGCAGTAGTACGGTGGAATAAGCCAAAAGAAAAATCTGCCGTAAAAAAGCTGCAGGCTTGCATGTCTCGGAATTACCGTTGGAATGCACATATATCTCACAGAAGCTATAAGAGCCGTCATTATTTAACGCTACTTAATCTTCTTTATTAAAAAAAGAAATGGCAATCCGCAGCACGGTCAGACTACATGATCTCTTCTATAAGAACAAAGTAAATCTTCGGTGACGCCTGGTCATATAAGGTAGGTAGGTAAGTAAGAGTGGCAGTTGGAAAACACCAACCCAATTAAGCCTCTTGGCCCATTGTGCTGTCGCGTGGATCTGTGATTCTCATACTCATGGAATCAACTTGAAGTACCAACCAACGTCTATATTCCTTAGATCGTTTAAGTCATTGTTGAAGAAACCTCCTAAGTGAAGTTTCCTTCTCTGGGAGAGAGCTGGACATGTACAGAGTAGATAAAGGATTGTCTACGGTTCCTCCACGTCCATGCAGCTTATACAGAAATCGTTTGTAAAGGCGACAATCTTTCTTGCATGATTGCCTATAAGGCAGTGTCCAATAATGACAGCCGTGATGCTGGAGATGTTTCCTATTTAAAGGGACCAGACTCTTAGAGCGATTCATGTCCAGCTTTGGCCAGATCTGTTTGGTCGCTAGACATGTTGGCCCGACAGTTCACTTAAGGTCTGTTCTTTTATTAGCTTCCAGTTTTAATATTGATTTGCATATAGGCATTGGTATACTCTTGCCACCCTTTTCTGGTGGAATAGGTAGAGTGGTTCCAATTTAGAGTTCGTCGGCCCTACAATCTCCTGTAATGTGGCCCGGCACCCAACTAAGGTGAAGGTTGAACTGCTCTGAAATCTCCCTTAGAGAAGATCGGCATTCATCATACAGGCCGCCTGTCTATTCAAAAAGATGCAGATATCACGTTTTCATATAATATATCGGATTATGTCAAGTGAAACAGAATGTCTAAAGTCGCGGAGGGAGTAGAACGTAGAGTTTCGCTTATGCATAGACGTGCTGTTCTTTGGACTCTGCTTAGTCTGTTACAGCTGACTGGTTTGTCTAAGACCGTCGACCAGACAAAAACCCAGTAGGTGAGTATCGGTCTTATGACCGTGGCCAGTGAGTTATGCGAGATTGAAGGGAAAATAAATCTACTGTAGCTATCCAAATATATGTAGCCCAGATATTTTGCTGTTGTGGCTTTCCCCTGCTGACACATCTTTTAGCAGAAGTCCAACGCAGTTTGAAGCTGATTATCCTACTATTTAGCAAAAGACTGACCAAATTTCCAATTGAGTCGTCTACCTACAGTCGTGATTGCAAATTTTTGGACGTTGTTAAAGGCGTCCTCTATATCTAGGAAAGCAACCATTGTGTACTCTCTATATTGTAGGGATAGTTCGATGTGGCTAGTCAGTGAATGCAGAGACGTTTCTACTGATTTTCCTTTACAATAGCCTGGTCGTATAAGTATTGACGGAAATGAAATAGCCGACGAGCTGGCTAGAAACGGTTCTGCTGATTCTTTCACCGGCCCTAAGCTATTCTATAATATCCCGAATCAGCAAAAAAGAGATAGGAGAAAAAATATTTACATATATTGGGAAATATCCTAGTTTTTAGCCAGGCTAAAAGAGACATCAAATTGTTCCACAAAAGATCATAAGAATCCATATAACTCAAAAGAGATGATATCAGAAGTCTGCTTGAGTTTCTAAACGGACACTGCAACTTTCGATCTCACCTACACAAAATAGATTTTATTCAGGAAACTGAATGTCGTTTTTGCACGTAAGGTGACAAAACTGGCCTCCTAAGTGACTTAAGGAGGCCACAATTTCTCAGAGAAATTCATGGAGAAAATCTCAAAAACTCCAGAAAGATTCTCAATTTTATAAAAAGAGTTGAGCCTGTCCTGGCTTCGTAATACTGATCGTTTAGGTCACAGTGCCCTCGTAGTTGACTGATCAGATCCTTAAAAAAAGAAAAATCTTTTTCAAACACACTGAACAACTGAAACATCCTTGTGAAGGGTTTAAATAAAAAAAAAAAAACTGATGTCCTAACTGATAACCAATCTTCCTTTAGTTCTTTGTCTTAACCATAAAAAAGTCTCTCAAAACCATTCTGTTTGTGAAATCTCCATCTGTATCCGTACATCATATCCGCATCAAATCATTTATCAATAATAACCTCGCATGTGCTCTATTAATTAAGAATCATTTCGAATGCCATACCAAACTGTCAAAGTGATAATTCCACCAAAATTAACCGAGATACTCTTGTATTCGTACTCGTACCCTTCACAGGTTCACGCGTGACTGTGTGAGTACGTTGACACATACCTTTCGCTATAAAACTACCGAGAGATGAAAATAATCAATCAATCGACCACGGCCGTCTAAATCTTAAACCATGACAAATGGCCAATTCAAGAAAATGTTTCAATTTCACAGTCGCACTACCATAAGTTGGATGAGACCCGAGACCCCGTCTCAGGACAGTCGCGCGTCTCGTGTCCCGCGTCCAACACTGCGACGGCATACGAGTAGAACGTTTGCTCTTACTCGTATAGTGAATGGTGATGGTGACGAGAATTTACGGGCGCACTGCATGAGCCAAAGATCGAATGTTGGGGAATGTATTGATATAAACAGTGCCGACTGACCATCAATCATATCCAGCGTCCAATGCGCGTTGTTCCAATATACAAGTCAATTAAGGCAAAGGATCGAAATATCTCCCAAATGCCGATAGTGGACAGGACACCACCACGAAGTTGTCGGCAAAAAAAAAAAAAAAAAAAAACTCTGTATATGTGTGTACATGTGCACTGGTGCTTATACCCATATCCAAACCTATATTCGTACCCTTACCCGTAACCAATCCACATCACATATCCGTATAAGGGGCAACGACAATGAACGATGATAATTGAATTGCGGGGCCTACACACTACAAAATGTCAATCGAAATGTCATTTGTCATTTGTTTTACGGATATCGCCGATTGTGGTAATGCGATATTGGCTGCACTTGGTTCTTATGAAAATGCAACGCTCTAGCAATGCATTGCTGGTTGCTGGTGCTCGTACTGGTACCAGTACTGGACACTGGTATCCGTAAATTCGCCCACGCAATCCGACAAAAACAATTTCTTTTATTTTTTTTTCTGTTTGGTTTTGTTTTGTCATTTTATGATCTAAGTAAGGATTTGTAGTTATTTATTAGAGTTGTGCATTTGTGTTTCGATTCAATATGTTACGTGGGTACCTTTGTACGTACCAACAAGGAGTTTTGGGCGGTTCCACCACCTACTCCCACTGTAGAGTCGTCGAATATTATGTGACTGGTCACATATGTACACAGAATTTCTCCGATTCTACAGGTAAGCGATTGGTAATGAGTTGGAATTGAGCCAGACCCAGACAATTGTAATCTGAAGAAAGATAAACAAATAAGGTATTTGTGCGGTGATGTAGTTAATTTCATGGTTCAATTCACAAAAACTAGAAAAGGCCATGGCGGGTCATGTCAAACTTCTGCAAGTCAAAGGTTTCCCATTCTCTTGCCGTTTGTAATCGGCAAGAAAACCATTGCTTGTCCACCATAGCTAACCATAGCTAGGCCTTGGCTCACATTTCTTTGTTTCTCAAAATATAGAAGGATGCTAAGGATGTGACAAGACAAACATTAGTCAGTATTGCTGAAGCTATGTGCGACAATTTGGCTGACTTCTTTTCTCAACTCAGTCTTTAGTTAAAGGCAGTCATGAGTTACGATAGCGACGAGAGTTAGAATTATGATATCAAGACAGTTGGTATTTCTGGTCTATGTTTACGTTCATCCATCCATTTGATCCAATCCAAGTTTGAGTAAAGGTAGCTTCCTCTTTGACTGATAGATGAGGTTCGAATAATGAAGAAAGGGATATAGGCGACCAACGATCAGTGAGAACAAAAGTATTGAGATTGCTGATCATCTAAAATGATTTTAAGATAAGTACAATGGAATCATTGATACTAAGCGACTTATGTGCTTTTTTTGCATAACAAAAATATGGTATATTGTGGCGTGTAATGACTAAGTGTATAGAACGTCTCGTGGGTTTAGCATGAACACCTGTCTAGTAGACTTAATTTCACGGGATGCCTATACATACATAAGAGCAAGAATACGTCTTTCCATCGCTTACCTACATTAATACACCCTGACTGACTCGAACTGCAGCCAACATCAGACTGCTATAATTTCCAATTTTGCTCAAATTTTGACACATGACAGATAATTTTACTATTTACAATCTCTTTAAACGATTTGTGTCTCGTACCATAGCTCGTTACCGTGATACTGGCAGCGTTGCAAAACACCATGGAGATGGTCATAAAAGAACAGAAATGGTTCGGAAATTTAAGGCTTGAATTGAGCGAAATCCGCGTCGAAGTGGAAGAAAAATATCTCGTGAGCTCAACATATCGTTCGAAGGATGCAACACATACTAAAAAATGAGCTTGGGCTCACGCCATTGAAGTTCCAAAAAGCACACGATCTTACATTGCAACAAAAAAAAATTTGAGTCGAAAGAGCGAAGGAGTTACTACGCTTGCACGAAAGTGGTCAGTTGCCGAATTTGGTTTTTTCCGATGAGTCGCCATTTGTTATCGACCAATATGTCAACAAACAAAATGACCGTGCTTCCTTGCCAGAAAGATCCTTCGAACGGACACCAGCAAGCAAAGGGCACCGATTGTGATGGTTTGGGCCGCCATAATCGCCGATGGTCGCTCTCCGCTCGTGTTTTTGGACCGTTTCGTCAAAATTAATGCGATCGTATACCGTGAAACTGTCTTAGAGACAGTATTGAAGCTTTGGACAAACAATCATTTAGGTCGGCGACCGTGGACATTTCAACAAGACTCGGCACAGTCTCACAAAGCACACGTCAACCAAGATTGGTTAAAAAACAATGTTCCATACTTCATTTCTTCGACACAATGGATTGCAGATTCTCCGGATGCAAATCCGTTTGATTTCTCTGTCTGGGGTATTTTAAAGGCGAAGGTTTTCATTAAAAAATACCAAAGTTTGGACCACCTCAAAGAAGCACTTTGCCGGGAATGGGCCAAAATACCGCAGAGCCACTTAAATGCAGCGTGCTTGGCTTTCTTCGGCCGTCTCAAGGCCATTATTAGCGCCAAAGGCGGACATATTAAAAAGTACTGATAGAATTTGAAAATTGATGTATTTTCCAACATTTTTTGCTTTGGCACAATAAAATTTATCAAAACATAAAAAAATTATAGCATTTTAAAAAGTTGCAGTTCGAGTCAGTCATCCTCTAGTATACTAAAACACCAAAGCAGAACTTATGTTGGAGGCACACACCCTTGGTTTGGGTCGAGGCCGATCTAAAACCACCAACAACTGTTGGTGAAGTTGAACCTTTTTCTCAATAAACCACTCTTACAAGCAGATAAGCGTTTACTACGCATAAAAATGCTGCAGCTTCTTTAAGATTTCTTAAAATCGACAGCACAATCAGACCAATTCAGAGCTTTGCAGCTAGAATCCCACAACATATTGAATATCGGTTTTATTCTTTTCCAACATCTCCAATTTTCGTTCCTCAAGTCGAATCAAAGCTTTCCCAATTTCATTACCCTTTCGGGTAATATGCGCTGATGTAAACTGATGGACTTGGGATAGGAAAAAAAAGATTAGTCATCGGGAAACGGAGTATCAAGAATGTCCACTTCACTGTCAACTGACTTCGTAGTCACCTCAATCTTGAAAGAAAACAAGGCTATGATAATATTTCCAACGTAATTTCCAGAAAGTCTGAGACCAATCGTTTCCAGAGCGAGAATGTAGCTTCTTTTGTAGTTCCTTGCGGAACTGCGGAAGGTGTCAGAAGTGTGTTCCAGTGTGTGGCCATTATTCCAGTAGTAGCTTACTAGCTTCCAAATCGGACAGTTTGAGGTTCAATGCCAGCCGCGCCCAAAAGACATTCTTTTTTCGGGCAACTAACATCTCGTAAAATGAGTGGTTGCCTGGAATACAACAACAAGTCCAATTACACTAATAATTTAGTCTCCCTATTAAAAGTTGTATGCCATGGACCCATGGAGCGAAATACCCACAATCTCCGTTCCATTTTTCCAAAAACTTAACATGTACTCACGCCCTTTAAGTGTAGTAATACCCACTTATATGTTAAGTTCTTACAAAAAATGAAAAATTTAGCCCGTACAACATTATCTGAATGTAATGAACCTTACCAGTCGTAACCTTTCATTTTTTTTATTGCAAATATCTTGCCACTGGAGAAATCTTTCAAAAGTCTTTGTTTCACCTTTCGAATGGGAGCAAGTTGCGTAGATAGTAAACGAAACCATAGACGCATTATGGGAAATACTTTTACCTATTTTCATGCCAGTACCTACAGAAGCAATGTTCAAGGAAATTTCCCGGGATCTTTTTTGAGAAATGGGATTTTCCTCTTTGCCTTGGAGTAATTGATGGAAAATATTGGCGTGTGAAACGCCCACCACACTCTGGAACTACGTTTTATAATTACAATTACAATTTTGTCATCGCTTTGCAAGCCGCGGCTGATCCAAACTGTAGGTTTGTCGCTATTGAAGTTGGTGGATATCCAACATATATTTTCAATGATGATCAGGATCTTTTTGATTGCACAAAGGTTCTGCAAAATACTCCTCCGTAGCGTCGATGATTTCCTCGCGTGAGCTGAATTTTTTATTGATTAGCCATCCTTTGAGGTTTGGGAAGAGATAATAGTCCGATGGAGCCAAATCGGGCGAATACGGTGGATGCGACAGCAATTGGAGCCGTATGTCATTGATTTTAGCCATGGTTGCGATGCTTTTGTTCGCCGGTGCATTATCTTGCAAAAACAAATTTTTTTTCGCTTCATGTGAGGCCGTTTTGCAGCGATTTCGGCCTTCAATCGCTCCAAAAATGCACAGTAATACTCGCTGCTGATAATTTTTACTTTTTCGAGGTAGTCCACGAAGAGTATGCCATGACTATGCCAAAAAACCGACGCCACAACCTTTCCGATCCATCGAGCCTCCCTCGGCCGCTTCGGAGCACTTGTGCCGGCTTCAGTCCATTGCCGGGCACTCATTCTGTTCTCTGGTGTTCAACAGTTACCAATCGAAGCCAAAAGTCCGCCCGATTCCGCATCAGCAACACCAAACACTTTTGGTCAGGAGTGGGTATGCGCGGCACCTAGCGGCAGGATAACTTTTTCATATGCAGAATATTGCCCAAAATATGGCGTGTGCCCTCAGTACCAATCTTTGTGGTATCTGCTAGCCCGCGCACCTTCACTTTCCGGTCAGTCAACACCATTTCATGTATTTTTGTGACATTGTCCTCTGTAACCGCATCGGAGGGCCTGTCGTTGCGGACTTGATCGGTAGTGGAGTTGCCCCCACCACGAAACTCTCGAAGCCAATATTTGACGGAGTATTAGCCCCATAATATTTATCCAACTTTTCTTTTGTTTCCTTCGCCGTTTTGCCTCTCAAAAATTATGTTTTATGAGAGAACGAAAATCGTTTTTGTCCATACTTAAGACGATGCCAAACACGTCAACAACAATCAGCTGTCAAAACAAAACTAAAGACAGTATCGCACTGTCTGCCTAAATATGAACGGACTTCAAGGCACCATAACCTTTTTTGCAGTAGCAGCGCATTCTGGCGGTCAAAGAGGTTACTTTTCACTCTATTAAACGTGTGCAACAATTCCACGATCACGTTTAGTGAAAAATCAAAGCGACGAGAGAGCGAGAAATAACCGATGATGGAAGTCATCGCTTTGCTCTCTTCCCGACGCTTTGTCCGACCATCAAACGAGGCTGAACTCTGTGTGCTATCCTTTTACTAAACATGCTCTTTGCTTTTGCTCACTCTCTGCTTCACTCTGTTTTTATAATAATAAATCTTGATTAAAAATTAACGCTATTTGCAGCGTTGGTTAGGCCGATATGATATGTCATAGCATCACCTTAAGCCAAAGATTCACGCAAGTAAGATGAATGAGATTATTTTTAGAAATTTCTAACTAGCGGAAAAATTATTACGTCTAGAAAATGCAGTTAAAATTGTCATAATGCATTAAAATGATGTACGTCTCTGTACAAGACCAGTCAACTGAAAATCATCCTACACTATCAAGCAGCACAACAGATAGTGCAAAAGTTAAACCAATTGAGCTGCTGCCGAACTTTTTACCAATTTCAATTTCATTTCTTTAAATTTTCCTACGTAGTCTTGCATGAGCACAACTTCGATAGCTAAATAGATGCAATACGAAATAAACGTTCGGAATTGTGGACAAACAATTCATGGCTTTTGCATCACGATAATGCATCTTTTGGCCAAAAATAACACGACACTCATGCTTCAGCCTGAAGCCACCTGATTTGGAACCATGCAGCTCCTTCCTGTGCCAAAACTGAAGAGACCTATGAAAGGACGGAGATTTAAGGAGGATTGAAAAAAGCGTTGGCACAAGTGTATGTATTATATCTGAAGGGGATTACTCTGAAGATGACAACATTAATATTGATGAATAAATATTTAAAAAAAAAAAAATATATATATATATATATATATAAAGTTACCTTACTTTTTGAACACACTTCGTAAAGTGCTTCATAATATTAAATCTAATTAGAAATCTTGGAATAGAAGAGTTAAAAAGAGTCAATTAAGGTCAAAAAATATGGTGTACAGTCCCATAGCTACACTTTCAGACTCTTTCTACCCTAACAGTCTAAAAGTAGCACCATGTAGGAGAACTGTAGTGCAAGACTTGAGGTGACATCATACAGCCTAGTGAACCGAGATATCGATCACCCCTTAGCGCATGCACCAAGAAGAGATAGACAATGAAGATGACCGCTTCATTTCTGTCACGGTGCACAAGATCCTTTAGTTCTTTTTTTTTTTTTTTTTTTAACCTGACTTCGTGCAAATGTCATACGAACAATTTTCTAATCCGCATCGATCCTAGAGTGGAAAATTAATTTAGAAATGTGAACAATTTTAAAATAAATAATAAAAAGCGTACATTACAATCGTTTTCCTTTTGCGTAGCGTAATGAATTCCACATATCCTATATATAATTATGTAAGCAAGAAGCTTCTTCTCCTTCAACAAGGCATCAAAATTGTTGCTGCTGCCGAGCAACATCCCCCATGTCTCGACTTCCTACCACTCTACCGAACCGTCACTGAAGTTGAGTGACTGTGGCAGAAGTTTTTTTCCATCTTCTCTGTTCATTCTTACTGCAGTAAGTAAAACCTAGTCATGCAAGGCCAAAATTATCGATGACTTGTGGGCCGAAATTGGATGTTATATTTGAGATTCTGAATTGTCGCTTGATTATAGGCATGCATAGACCTAACTATTCAAATAACCCCACCGGAAGAAGGCTTAAGGTGTCAAATTGCATGCCCTTAGAGGCCAATAAACTTCTCCTTTAACCGAAATAATGCGATCTTCAAATTTCGTATGCAATACAAAACTTGATAGCTTGTGTGAGCCTGTTAAAACCAGAGATCCAATTCATTTAATTTTGGAAGAAAAATAAGCTGGTCAAAATGTTGCAGCAACGTTTTCCATTCACTGGAACTGTCTTTTCAGACTCATCTTCGAAAAAATACGGGCCAATAATGCCGCCAAACCATGATCTGTACCATACAGTGACTTTTTTGGGATGCATGAGCTTGTCGTGAATATCGTATCTGTTTTCCGGTCCCCAGAAACGACAATTTTGTTTATTTACTCGTACGTACCCATCCAACCAAAAATGGGCTTCATCAGAAAGAATTAAATTCTATGACATATTGTCCTGGCGATCCAACATCCAAATAACAAATCAGCCACGTCGTAGATGGTACAAAGGCTTCAATAGTTTTATAATTTGGATTTTTTAGGTGCGCAAATGAAGATCAGCATTTAAAATTCGCCATAAAGTGCCATAAGTGAGGCACAATTTTTGACTTCGACGAAGATTGGGGTGCCTGACTGGTTTTAAACACTTTCGATCATAGTGGTGATATTTTGGCATATACGTACTGACCGATCATACTGATATGAAGTCTTACTCGATACCGAACTAGATTCTTCAAAACGCTTCACCATCACGCGACTTTCTAATGCGAATATGTTGACAGAAAAATCCACGAATTTTATGAAATGTAACTTTTACAGATCGCCCTTTTTCGTAATAAGATTGAACAACAAAAATGCGTCGTTGCTTGGTAAACGACTTCATACTAAGATTACTAAAGATTGTTTGACATCTGTCAAAAAGATCAACCACATTTAATTCAGTAAATAACAGTAATTGACAGCCAAAATCCACACCAGCTATTTTGACGCTGAGCTTGAGCGACAATTGTCGACTAGTCTCGTCCAAAATTTGGAGTATTTTATTATTACAATAACCATGAAGACGAATACGAAGTTTGCGAGCAAAGTTAATTGTTTCGTCCTCGACGGTAACTATTCCTAAGTCTCTGTGGATATCACTGTTTCTGATATACCATAGGGCGTTCACGATTTGTCTTAGAGCTTTGTTTTGATACCTTTGGAGAATACTTCGGTTGCTTGGTTTAGTACAGCCCCAAAGTTGTATACGGTACGTCCAAACAGGTTTAAGCACTTGCTTATAGATGAGCAGTTTGTTTTGTATGCTTAACTTGGAATGTTTTCCTAGTAGCCAGTACATTTGTCTGAATTTATTTTCAAGTTCATCACGTTTCTTCTGAACATGCGGCTTCCATTTCAATTTTACATCTAGTGTCATTTCTAGATACTTTGCTTTATTTGCATATGGTATTTGTACCGAATTAATGAAAATGGGAAGGTTGTTTATTTTCCGGTAGATTTGGTCTCATTGAGAACAATTCGCCATATCTTTGTCCATTCCTAGATTTTATCCAAAGCCGTTTGTAGCTTTCCAGTAGCTAACTCGACTGAAGTATCTGTAGCTAGTATCGCCATGTCGTCCGCGAACATGGCTACTATGGTACCTGATTTATCCGGTATGTTTTAAGTATAGAGTAAAAACAATACCGGTCCAAGTACACTTCCTTGCGGAACTCTAGCAGTTATCTCTTTAAATTCCGAGTATTCGATGCCATGTTTAACACGAAAAAATCTGTTTTCCAGGTACGATTTCAGAATCGTATGCAGCTATATGTATATATTTTAATTCGTGCGGTTTTTTTTTTTCAAAATTTGAACGTTTATTTAAGAAAAACATGGACAATAGTATTATTCAAAGTATTGCCCATCTGAAGCAACTTTTTCCCATCCTTCTGGCAATTTGTGGATCCCATCCCAAAAGAACTGCGCCGGCTTGGCAGTCAAGAATGAATCAAGCCAATTTTTAATATTCTGCTCTGATGTGAACTGTATTTTTGTGAGTGCGTTCTGCATCGACCGGAACAAATGGTAATCAGAAGGGGCAAGGTCTGGGCTATAAGGCGGAAGGGGTAAGACTTTCCATCCACTGTTTTCCAAATAGTTCTTAACCGGAATAGCAACGTGGGGCCGAGCGTTGTCATGATGGAAAATTATTGCCTCGTGTCTTGTCGCATATTCCGGGAGTTTTTCGGCTACTGCTCTCTTCAAACGGATAAATTGTGTTCGGTAGCGTTGTCTATTGATGGTTTCACCCGGTTTTAGCAGCTCATAATACAGCACACCCATCTTATGCCACCAAATTCAAAGCATTACCTTCGCGCGATGGATATTCGGCTTCGCCGTTGATTTGGCTGGTTGGCCGGGTTTCACATATGATTTTTAGCACTTGGGGTTGTCCTAATGGATTCATTTTTCATCACCAGTAACAATCCGATGCAAAAATGACTTCTTTTTGTGATATGGAAAACCGCCTTTCGACGTCTCTCGGCTTGAGTTCATGTGGAACCCAATTTCCTTGCTTTTGAATATATCCAGCTGCCTTTAAACGTTTTGATATGGCTGCTTGTGTGACACCCAAAGATTCTGCGAGCTCTTCTTGTGTTTAGCAACAATTTTCATAGAGTAATGCTTCCAGTTCTTCATCTTTAAACTTTTTTGGCTGCCCAGGACGTTCATCGTCTTCCAAGCCAAAATCACCGCTAGCACATATTTACCATAAGCTTCCACCAAAATACGATGACTTTCGGGAGCAGTTTTCAGTAATGAAGAAGAACTCCTCACAAAAACACTTTTTCAGGCACAAAGTTCGACATATTTGAGTGAAAAGAAAATAATTGTTGTTTACGCTTCAAATGAATGATATATACTGAAATGACGTACAATGACAGTAGCTTTCCAACGCATGTTCCAATGCAATAATAACAATGAAATAATACAAGTTACGCCATCTCTTAGCAAACCGCACGAAATATTGCTTGGTAAAGTTCTCGTAGCGCCACTGTTTTTATTCTAAAATTGTCCGGTGCTAACAATATGATTGAACAAGAACCGTATTCTCAGATTTGACATTTCACTGGCAACGTACATTCTACTAACTATTATTTTTTTTTTTGTTGTGTTGGTACACACGTCCCAAGTGTATGTTCACAGTTTCAAGTATATAGCATATTTAGATGATTTTGACAAATAGAAAGTTTAGACGTGTTTTGGAGTGCTCGGTGATTTTCAATTATTTTAAAAACTTCAGCAAAAAATTTGCATCAAATTTTGTGTAAAAAATGTAATCAAGTGCTTTAAAACACCCATCCCCAAAACATCAGCAAGGTTTTCGAGAAGGTTATTAATACGGTTCTGACTAAGTGGGTCAGCGACTTCACGTCGCGTCTAAACTGATTGATTGACTTGGAGAAAGCCTTCGATACCGTATGGTTAGAGAGGCTCTTCTACAAGCTGAACAGGCTGGGCATTAGCAGACCATTGCTGTATATTCTTTTCAATATGTTCACAGATAGGATGGAAATTTTCATGTTAAAAACGGGCTCCAACAAGGTGCGGTTAGTTCGCCGATTCTTTTCAACATTTACACAAGTGATTTGATAGGTTCACTTCACCATGTCATAGCGTACGCAGACGACTTAATCGCGTACATATCAGGTCCAAAGATTGAGGTCATAAACATACTCTTGTAACGTGATTTCGATAAAATTAAACAATATTGAGACGACTGAAAGTTGAAGATCAACTTTCAGAAGTCGGAAACCATTCTTTTCAGGACGCCTTTATCTGGGGCATCTGCGGATACCAGAAAGAATTGGCGAAAGTTTCAGATCGCCGGACAGTACGGTCAACCACTTGCTTGTCGAAATGTAGTCAGATACCTTGGGATCTAGCTGGATCAACATATAGATGTTGCTCTGGCCAGAGCCAGAGGAGCTTTTTCCCTTACAAAGAGACTGTTTTATAGCAGACAACTCGATGCGAGGGTAAAGGTGATCTGCTACATGGCAGAAGCGTTCCTCTATCTTGATAAAAAAGGCTTGATCCAGGACAGATTAGCGGTGCCGTTAATCTTTCACGTCGCTCGAACAGCTTAGGACAGGCGACTCAACTACGACAGAGATGTCGAACACTGCAGTGCGGAGCGTCTCCGGGTTCAGCAGGGCGGTAGGGAGTCGCGACATGAGAGATGTTGCTCGGCAACACCAACAATTTTGGTGGCTTATTGAAGGAGAGGATGCTTTGTCGACGAATTCTTCAATTACTAGGTAGCTTCCTCGAGTGAAGCAAAGTTGGCCAGCCTATTAAATTTTAGTCATGGCCGACTTACATAATTTTAGATAGGATTAAGTTAGATTTAAGAAAAAAAAATAGAAACAAAAAAATACATATATATATACATATATCTATATATTAAGTATATATATATTATGTGTACATATATATAAAATATATAACTTAATTGTTTATTAGATGTAAGTAGGTTAAGTATATTAAGATTTATTTTAGGTAGTTTGTAAGTTTTAGTTTTAAGTTTTATATTACAACAAAAAAAAGTCCATTTACTAAGTTTTTGCCAAAATTTGTTTTCTTAGTTTTAGGCCTAATTAATGTAAATATCAAAATAAGAATAGACTGTAAGATACGTCGAAAGACATAGATTAAGTGTAAGGCTTATTCTAGAGTCCCCGCATGGGGCCAGTAAATTAGATTAAGATAATTTTAAGTTAATTAAGCTAATTTTTATTGTTTAGCCTATAAGAATTAATATATAAGAAAATAAAAAATGCATTTAAACTGAAAAAAAAGAAAACTTATCTGCCCAAAATTTGAGTATAATGCCAACACCTCATCTAGTGCGCCTTAAACATCTCTTCATTTGTTACATAGGACTCAAAACCGTGCGATAAAACTTATAGGACACATTAATATCACCTAAAAATTGGACACCCTCCGCCACCAGTGGTCCATAGAAATCGCCAGTAGCATTCCGTCCTTTTAAACATTTACCAAGAAACACGTTTTTATATGAATGCTCATATGTTCCTAAGCCACACAACTATCTATTTCTTAGTCGTTGTAACTTGCAAACATTTAAGACCAATTTATCTTGGTACCCATCTTTTATTCCTCCTTAAAATGTGAAAACATTTTATGTGTATAATATTTCTCTGAGTGCATACGAATTATAAAAAAAAAAAAGAGTTTTCGATGTCGATGATCTTAATACTAATTGGTCTCTCATTTGACGCCAAACGTCGGCTATTCCTGGAACTTATTGAACGAGGTGGTATATGGCTTCAAAAACATATTTAAGAATGCAGCCTCAGACTTAGGTCTGTCACGAGTTGCAAATGTAGTGGCATGGCTCTTAAGAATGCCCACAAACATAATAAATACTTCACAAGGTCTATAGAAAATTGGTGACATTCGTAATACTTCCCAGGAGAAAAAACTGCATAATGGTTGGATAGGAACCACGATTTTACTAAACACGTTAATGTGATAGCTATAAGTAGAATTTCAAACATTTAAACATCGATCGTTGGTCTGTGTCCGTCCAGTTTATATTCGCTGTAGGCTTCAGTGAGAAGATGCTGATGTGGCGGGTGCTGATACTAAAAACAATTTGACAATAAATTGACGATTAGTTCGTGTGACATTTATTTCATACAAAAGGTTCAAATGAGGACGGACCATATCAGCAATTTGTGGATCTTTAATCGTAGATCGTTTATCACCTGCTAGCCATCAAATTAATAAAGACATTAAATCAGAGTTAACCAAGAGACGGATTACTACTAAAGGTATCTTCTAGTCGGCATTGCCATATCTTCACCACGACTAAATGGGCTATCTCCCTGGTGACAACCTAGAAAGGGTGGTTTTCTAAGCTGGAAGGCAAAAAACAAAACCTTCTCTGGCGTCCCTCAAGGCAACCACCTCGGCCCTTGTTATTTATTCTGAGTATTTATTTTGTTGATGGTATAAGTTTTTACATATCTGTTTATGCAGATGATATGAAAATCTTTTTATATATATCATCTTCCTCAGACTGTCTACCACTGCAGGATGATTTAGGCAGTTTTCGTACTTCGAGTCAGAAGAATTTTCTTGAGTTTGACGTCAATAAGGGTCAGGCTATAACTTATATCTGTTAGGACCCTCCTACTTCAATTCGTTGATTTCTGATCTTTAATCTGCCTGTTCCCTCAGTGAATGAGTTGCGTGATTTAGGTGTCATCTGTGATTAAAAACTCAATTTCCGTTCTCACATAGATAATATGATAAAAAAAATCCAACTCTGCCCTTGGCTTTATCAAGCGCTGGTCTAAGAAGTTATTCAACCATTATGTTACCAAGTCTCCTTACATAACCTTTGTTAGGCTTTTTCTTGAATATGCAAGCCAACTAAGGTCACCCTACTACAGAAATCACATCCGCCAGAGAGAAGCTCTTCAACGCAGGTTTTTTACGATACCTCACTGGGATGAAAGCCTAAAAATACTGCCATATACTTATCGACTGGAATTTATAAATTCACAACCCCTTTCTATACGCCAAAAAGTTGCCGATATTCTCTTTATTTATCAGATCTTAGTTGGCAATATTGTCCTTCTGAACTTCCACTTATGTCTTTTACCACCAACCCACGCAATCTTAGGTCTGTACCACTTTTCCGGCTCAATCTTTACAAAACGATTTACGGACACCTAGAGGCAGTGCCTAGAGTGCTTCGTGAAATTAACGATATTCTGTCTCTCTTCGACTACCACCTCAACAAACTTTCCCTCAAGAACATTCTCGTTTCCACCTCTACCTCACGTCTTAACTTTCTTTAACCGCTCAGACCTTGTAGTTTTTATCTTTAGTTTGAAGCGAAATTGGTAGTTGTTTTGAAAGATAAATGTGGTTCAATGGGATTCAGATATCCCGACTTTATAAGAAATTGTTCCAAAATGAATTTCAAAAAATAACATCACCACCAGCAACTGCGGAGTTATACGCACCACTTTGGTAGACATACCACACGCATTCGTCATAATTTAATATCAATTCGATACCGTACCGCAACATTACTTGAACATCGTTTTAAATTAGTAATTATCACAATATTTGCTAATTTTTTTGTACTCGCAACATGATCCCATCCTAATGGTTTTGAAAGCCGCCAAAGTTGCATCACAAGATAATGTGCTCAGTTCGCACAGATCGAAACCGAATCCACATGAAGACTAAGGTACATTCTGCTTACCTCCGTTCATGCAACGAATTAAATAAATCGTCATCAACACTGAAGATGAATGATTTTATTTTTATTTTATTAATTGAGCTACCTGTGATCCGAGGGGAGCAGTATCCGACCACAAACAGATCAAAGAAATTCAATTGATTTCCAGTTTATTGCAAATCGAGTACATGCTAGCATTACCAACAGGCTAACGAGATCTGAGAACAACGAAGATGACAATGTGCAATACAAACTCGTATCTAACAAGTTGTTCTTACATAACCATAAAAACCGATGCAATTCGATAAATCGGTATTTAACGCGAAAATCGATTTCACGGGAGCCGACGGAATGATCGAGCGATCATGGTGCAACCAGAGCCGAAATCCCACCCAAGTGTTTTGCACACGTCATTTAATCCGTAAGCAGCACTTCTTACTTCTTGTTGCTTGCTGCTTGGTGCTCGCTTCTTGGTTGAGGCTTTCAACCAAGCTTGGTGTAGCTGAAGATCGTCGTAGAGTTAGCAATCGAGAACCCTGGTAAATATCTGCATACAAAATAATTAGTAAATGTAAAAGCTAATGGAACGAACTAGGTGCAAGTGGATTGATTTACTCTGGAGTAGATATGGTGTTGAGCTCAGGTCTTTCTCCGGGGCTAAATAACTGGATTTATTGGATAAAACTATGACATTAGATCGGGGAGGCTCGAGAAACCGCATTGATGATTGTTTGCATTGCTGCTCTCACCACAAACAGAGTTAAGTTGTGGTAAACAGTTTCAGATTCTGTAAAAGTATCTGCAATAATTTACTCATTCTCTAGTGTTGCATATAGGTGGGGATGTGTATAATTGTCGTTAAACAGAGGTTTGGTTAAATTATCTTAGAACAACAAGAAATTAAAAAAAAAAAAATAATAAAGCAAAAGGAAGGGTATTTGGTTGAGTTCAGGTAAGCAAAACTTGAAATATAACTACCTCAGGTAGTTGCGAGTATATACGAGCCAGAAATGACTGAAACGCCTTTCTTAAGCCTGTAAAATTCCAATACGACCAAAAACTGAGACAAAATCTACTATGATGTCCCAAATATAGTAAACATTGTTGGTCATTCGCCAAAAACATCAGAAACTCTGCCTCATCCTCCACCCCAACGCTCATTTACAATGATACACCAGCTATCAGCTCTTTGGATAAGGCCAATCTGCTTGCTGCACACTTTGGGGCCAGCTCAAAACTTTAAGATCGTGTCTCCGCCTATATTTACTGCGTCGAATATTCAATGGGTCAAATCCACTTTCACACTCGTGTAATAGCAAGAGTACTTAAAGGTTCAAGCGTACACGAATCCGCTGGGCTAAGTGATATATCTCCTCTTCTTCTGAATAGGTGTTCTTCCTCGCTGGCAAAACCACTGCGTAAACTTTTTCCACTTTTCACTGCGTCCAGCCCGACCCTAAAATAAGCAAATATCCTTCTCTCTCCTACTACAGACCCAATGCACTTATATTAGTCCTTTCTTTCCAAGGTCATGAATACGGGTAATGAAATGTCGTAGCAACATGTCCAAAACAAATCACCGAACAGAGAGACAGAGAGTTTAGGATCAGGCTTTTTTGCGGACAACGCGTGCACTTGAGATCGATGACGATGATAGATTAGAAATAATATTTTGGAACGTTAAATTCAAGTTGTCTTAGATGGTTTTAAGTCTGATATTCACATAATAAATGCTGGTGTGCCCTAGGGCTCCGTTCTGTCTCCGACACTCTTTTTAATTTTCTTCAACGATCTCTCATCTGCTACTTCTAGTCCAATATATTTATTTGCTAACGATGGTACTCTCTGCTTTTCATATTCGTTCCCAAACTCAGGTCCCTGCTCTTCGGATGTTAAACGGGAATGGCAGCGTTTGTTAAACTTATTTAATTACTATAGGGAACAGAGTGGAATTAAATGTTTCCTAAACATAATGCTGTCTGCTTTCATTAAAGCAAAATCCAAACAGTCAGCCATTATCCATGAATGGCTCTTGCGTCGTTGAAACTAAAAAACTTTCTATTCTGGGTATGTGTGCCAATGACAACTTACGTTGGAATGATCACATATTCGATGTCGCCAAAAATGCTGTAAAATGTCTAGGTTTCCTCAAGCGATGTAAGAAATACCTTTCCCAGTATGATCTGGCCTCAATGTAATGACGTACAACTGTCAAAATATCTAGTAAGGTTTGCCATTTCATCATGCATCGTCTTACGCTCGCCGAACGTACGGAAATTATCAAAGAAAAAATTTAAGATTGAGTACACACTTTTGGATCTTAAGCCACCAAAAAAACAAAAACAGAAATCGGCGCGAAATGAAGGAAACATGGCCGCCGTAGCGACCAGATATTTCCATTCGCGCCAATTAGCTGAATTGGGCATCGCCAGAGAGTCAACCCGACTTATTTTACGGTTGGATTTGCTTCTACATCCAAATAAAATTGTGCTGATGCAAGAATTGAATCCGGACGACCATATGGAAATGTTGCCCGGAGATCCGAATTTTGGCCAGAAAATCATCTTCTCGGACGAGGCCTATTTTTGTCTCAGTAGCTATGTCAACCAAGGAAATTGCCGTTATTGGAGCGAACACAATCCAGAAGTATTCGGTTGAGACAAAGATTGACTGTTGGGTGCAGTTTATAGCAGAGCGGCATCATTGGTCCATATTTCTTTCGAAATGAGGAAGGAGACACCGTTACCGTCAGTGGTCAGAACTCGACATCATGAGTATATATCCGAGCTGTGGTTCCAATAAGACGGCGCTACATGTTATACAAGCGACGCGACGTTGTGAAGGAGCAATTCGGCTACTGGTTTATCTTACGGCGAGCGTTCATCAATTGGCCGCCGTGATCATGCGATTTGACATCTCTCGATTATTTTCCCTAGGCTACGCCAAGTCCTTATTTCACGCTAACAAGCCAACCAATTTGGTCGAACTCGAATCCAACACTCGACACGCTATCACCGGAATAACGCCGCAAATATTAAACCGAACGCTTGAGGCGGCCATTTGAAAGATGTGCTATTTCACAAGTAATGCACTTAATGGTTTGAACATAGCTCCAAAATAAAGCTAGAATGCCCAAACGTGAAGGGAGAAATCCAAGCAAGCGGCATTTTATTGTGTAAGTTTCATAGCAATAAGGAAAAACAAGAACGAGCTGCAAAAAGTCGAAACATTGAATAGAGCAGCTTCCGAGAAGACAGTATAATTTCTAAGTAGCCCCCCGTCGCGGTACTCTACTTCAGTTTTACGGAAAGAGTGGCTGACGAGTGCAGAGCAGTGGTTTAGTACGTAGCCGTGAGTTTAACGAGAATTATTATCCGCGAACCTTTTTTTTAATTAGTTTCTTAGATAGAAGTCGACAATACATTTTCTTGTTCGAAACTTTGTTTTACCAACGTTTCGTCTTGTTATAGTCAATCTAGAGCTCCATGCTGCTCACCCCCGGAAACCATTGAGATCTGATACAAGTATGCCAAAAAAGTGCCCGGCAGAGTGGTGTCTTCAAACACACAAAATCCAATGAAAGTCATTTAAAAAAAAAAAAAAAAAAAATTGTTAATGAATCAACCGCCAAAATATGACCACATTATAGTAACTCCAGTAAGTTCGTTTGAACCAAAAAAAAAGTGAGAAAAGTTCAAATTATAACGGCAAAGGTTCGTTTTAGTATTTTTTTCCTCCCGAAAACCTACAATTTTATTAAATCCTCTTCCATCTCATGTGATCTAGATTGACGATTTGTCAAAAAAAAAAGACGCACAATAATAATTTCGCGCCAAAAGTCCTCGCCTTCACCAGACTGTGAAATCCTCATACTCGTCTCTCCAGCAAGTCGCCATCATCATCACTGCGGGGCTTCTTCCTTTTTTTATGTCGTTATGTCTTCCCCGTCACCAAGACTCCAATTCTTCATGTCATTGATGAATTTTGTCGCACGTATTGAATTGAAGGCAGAAAAGTGTAACGATGTCATAACATTCCATGGACATTGAGGTATAAACGTTAAAAGTGTATAAAGCGCAAAAGCCATTGTGTCATACGATTACTCCAGGGGGGGGCTAAAGGGTATCCTTTTTGACTTGGTTTTACTGGCATTTTCTCTTGTTGGTTGGCTTATTCCATTTTCCTTTAATTTTTTTTGTTCTTGTTTTTGTTCGTTATGTTATTGTTCGTGTTATTGAAGTCAGAGTCAATGCGGTGTGCATATGCACCAGCAAACAAGTTCTCCGATCATTGACGCTCCGCTCCGGCTTTTTCTGCACAGAGACGAGGATCGAATGTCGCCGCTTCGAGGTGGTCCTGTCACCTTAAGTTAGGCGACGATCTTGCACCGATTGGTAACAAAATAGGCTTGTGGCTTTTCGACAAATTCGCAATCAAACAAGTGGAAAATTCGCAATAAATTGTCGGTTTGATGGGAATTTTTATTATTTTCATTTCATTTTCGTTATTTCATAAATTGGAACGAGCCATTGGGAATTGGTAATTGTTATCCACTTTTAAATAAACAAGAGGCGGGCCTCAGACCATGGGTTTAAGGTACTTGGCATGTTTAAATACATGTGGGTGTTGAGTTTTTGTCAGATTTTATACCTCTTTATGATGAGGAGTCTAAAAGAATGAGCTTTTACCTATGATGCCGGAAATACTTTTAACATCTTAACCTGATTATTTTTATAGATCCAAGGAAACTATTTATATCACGTCGAAACCTCCAAAACACCGTCCGCTTTCCGGAAGTGCAAAGAATGTTTTTTGTCAAGACATGTAGCTGAAGGTGCCGTGGGGGCTGGCGCCTTCTTCTTAGTATTTACGTCTATTTCAGTGAGTTAATACACACACTATCCTACAAGCGGGCATGACATTAATTCTTACAAAAATTCCTTAAGCTTTCAGTGGAGGTTTAATTAGTTCTGGTCTCACACACGAAAGTATCCCAAGGTATGCCTCTCATACCGTAATACTCTATTCTGTACGAAATTAAACCAAAATACTGTTAAAATTGCTTAGTGATTCAAACAACAGAAAAACAAAAAATTATGATGAAATATCCAGAGATGAAATTTGAAACGGGAAGCCTAAAATATTCCGCTCATATACAAACGCCTAAGGTTAGATGAGGTAAGCAGTTTGATGTGGTATAAAGGTACCCTACACATCATCACACTTAAGTTTATTAAGACCTTTTGTGAAGCTCCATAGCAGTAATGGCCTTAATGGAAGGCAGTTAGTCAATGAATACACAATATCCTCTACCGCAAGCCTGGCCGCTTCTACTGCAGCCAGCTATGAAGACGTATAAGCCTGGAAGACACTACTGTACTCTGGAAGGCAAGTCCATAGGTCACTTTTGTCAGCGATTAATTTGCCTAAATTTAATGGATTTTTTCAGGAGTGGTTGTCGTTCAATGACATGTTTATCACCTGCATAATCAACGATGCATCGCTCTTATACGTGCAATGCTTACATTACCTGAAAACCAATCAACGGTGTAAAGCTGAGGTGCTATTGAGGAATGTTTCTGTTGTTAAAGCCAACTTACCGGTTGCCTCAAATATTCTGCAGCAACGCTACGTCCCGACTTATCAAATCCTAACTTTATGACATTATAAAACTCCCAACCATGACTTCTAAATCACCAACGTCAGAGTGGGATGATTACCTCGTTTTTCTCTCATCGAAAGATTCGATCTTACTAGTGTAAAGGACTACGGCATTCTCAAGAATAATATGATACCTGCTTCCGAAGGAGAGCCAGTTAAATACGATGGTCATTGGTCAAGAATTTACGAATTTACTATACACGGAAGCACTAAGGCTACACTCCACTATCTCTGCAGAAGCTTATTCATTGATGTATAAAATGTTTCCGTCAAAAAATTACTACTGCAAATTAATTTATAGGACGCCCTCCCACTTACCGCAGCACGCTGGCTTCACCATTCAAACACTGCGGCGGAGAAGAATGTCGTAGTCATAAGGGATATGTCGCTCTTTTCGTTTGCTTTAGCACATGAGCTATTTATCTCGATCTGGTAAGCGATTGTTCGCTAAGCAAGGTAATACCTCCTATATACACAGTGATTGTGCGACGACTTTCGTCGGCGCCAATACATTTCTCAAAGAAGATGCTGATGCCCATCGAAAGCCGTTAGAAGCGGCTATGCGATCTATTGCATGCCATTGAGTTATGGCACTTTACTCCACCGGGGTCCCAAAACTTTGGAGGAATGTGGAAGGGTGGAATTAAGAGCATAAAGCATCATCTTAAGCATACCGAAGGTGAGACCATATTAACCTTCGATGAGTTTTATACCGCATTAAAACAAATCGAGACCCTACTCAAAATGAGTCCACTTTCAGCTTTGACAGATGGTGTCACGGACCTAGTCGCTCTGATCCCTGGAAATTTTTTGCTGGACGGCCCCATCACTGCAGTTCTTAAGTCCAATTTCTTTGATATAAAGACTGGTCTGCGTAGAGGCGCAGAATTTTTGAAGCGATGGACTTATGAATATAAATGGGGACAAACAAAGGCGAACTTTCAAGTCGACCAACTTGTACGTATGCGCGATGAAAGAGCATCACCCACTCAATGGACATTTGGTTGCGTCCTTGAAGTTGATGCTAGCGACGACGTCCCAGTCGAGCTACGCCTGTTCGTACCCAGGCTTTGATTATAAAAAGGGAAATTTTTAAGCTACTGGCACTTCCAATCGACATCGAACGAGGAGGTCTACCATACACGGTGAACGGCAAGTTGCCGTTGTACCCATTTCGTCGCAGGACCTGTACGAGGTGGTCGGAAATGCTAAGAATAGAGCAACACTACGAGCGTAAGCTACCTTGAAAAAGATGGCAATACTGCCAGCACTATAGTTCTGTCATAGTTTCAAACTCTGCTCTTGTCATCGACGGTCGTTATATACAAAAACGGGCTTTAGAACGGAAGTTGGGTGTTTTACCAGGTGTTTTTTGTGAAAATAAAACATTAATTTTTAATGGGAGAGAAAAAAATATTATATTCAAAGCATTGGCCGTTGCTAGCTACACAATTTTCCCATATTTCAGGTAATTTATGGATTCCACGCCAATAAAACTGTTCGTCTTTTGAAGCAAACCAAAAAAGTCTCCCAATTTTCGACTTCCTCGTAGGATTCGAAGTGCTGCTCAGCTAATGCGTGTCCCATCGATGAACACAAATGGTAAAGGGAAAGAGCCACGTCTGGTGAATACGGCGGTTGGGGTAGCAGCTCCCAGCCAAGTGCTTAGGTTGTATCCTGAAACAGTTTTGCTTTTTGTGCAGGTGCATTGTCAAGAAGCAAAATTACCTTGCCGTGTCTTCTGGACCGTTTTAGTTGTTTTTCGATCAATGCATGGTTCAAATTGATCACTTGTTATCGGTAGTGATCCGTTTTAGGAGCTCGTGGTACACCACACCTTTCTGGCCCCCCAGACACACAACATTGTCTTCTTGCTGAATAGATCTGGTTTTGCAGTCAAAGTTGATGGTTTTTTCGGATTAACCCATGATGTTTACCGTTAAGGGTTCTGAAAATAAATCCATTTTCCATCGCCAGTAACAATTCGATGAAAAACTGATTTTTATCGTGTCTTTGAAGCAAAATTTCACAAGTGGTTTTTCGGTTTTTCATCTGTCTTTCATTCAATTCATGTATCATCCATTTTCTAGACTTTTGGATCTTTAACATAGCTTTCAAACGGTCAGAAATTGTTTGTTGTGCAACATTTAACATTTGTGCCATTTTTTTCTAACTCAAAGTGTCATCTTCATCCAATATTGTTTGCAATTAGGCGTCTTCAAACTTTTTTGGTGGTCTTCTACGTTCTTCATTTTCACATCAAAATCGTTATTTCTGAACTGTTAAAACCATCTCTTGCATGTTGTTTTCAATAGAGCATATTGTTTTCACCATATGCCTCGACAAGCATTCGATGTGACTCTGCAGCACTTTTCTTCGAATGAAAAAAAAATAATGCTTTCCGCAAGTCATTATTTTCTGGAACAAAATTCGACATTTTTAACACGATGAAAAAATATGGTGTTGTTTGCTCAATGACTTGATGTATACTTAATATGTTTGACAGGTGACATAGCAACCAATCAAAAAAAAAAAAAAAAAAAACTAAGGCCCGTTCGCAATAAAAGTTCCCTACCAAGACCTTTGTATCTTGACGCTCACTTCAAACCGGTACACCTGGTATTTATTGCTGCTTTTCCTTCAAGAGTCATCCGATACATCTCTTACGTACATCTTTTTTCTATACATGACGAGGTACAACTCATGATTCGAATGATTCGCTTCGAATTTTGAATACCTCAGATGGAAAATTTAGTAAGGAAGAGTATTCATCAGTTCAAAGTTTTTGTCATATACAAAAGAAATATGCAACTACAACTCATAGATTTACTTTCACCTGAAAGAACAACATCTTACTTCACTTCTAACCAATGTTAGTGTAAACTTGGCGGGCCCATTGTCCATTAAAATATATTACGGAAGAGCCTGTCGGTTGAAAAAAGGTTACGTTTGTCTGTCTCTATGAAGGCTATTCAGCTCTAAGCTTGCTCAAATATTTCCTGACTACGGTACAAATTTCATTGGTGCTTCTAAATGCCTGTTGCAAGACTTACACAAGGCTCTTTTCTAATCAAATGGAACGTCATCCCTCCAGGGGCCCCTCATATGAGTGGTCTATGGGTAGCAAGAGTTAAAAGTTTCAATCACCACTTACGTCAGGTTGATTGTAATATGAAATTTGCATTTGAAAAATTTGCTATACTTCTAGCCTGTATCGAGGCGTGTCTTTCGGGGTTATACGCAGCTGCCAGGACGAAAAAATAGGTTTTTTTTATGATTTTTTTCTGAAAAGTTATTTTATTTTACAAAAAAAAAATATAGGTACACTTAGTGATAATATCTAAGTTTAAAGTCTCACTAATGATTTGTAAAAATATCGATCTGGTATCATGCTGCAGATGATCTCCTGAAGATCCCATAAAAAAAGGTGTTTGGCGGTGATCACGATGTCTCCGGTTTAGTTAATCTGAATTCAAAAAAGCCGAAAGATTCTTTGAATGGATTAATAAAACTAGATATTGATCGAAATAATAATGATTTTTGACAAAATCGATTCGACCAAAATTTCCACGTAAATTTGCTTGTATTCCTTCAATCAATACTAAGAGAATACGTCTGAGAAGGTTGTGTTAAAATTTTAGACCGATCGGTCGAGGCATTTTTGAGAAATCTTGATCACCAACTTTGAAAACATAGTTTTTAGAAAAACGCGTTTAAAGTTTCGGAAGAAGTCTACACGTAGTCTGAGATGTCCTTACAAATATGCGTATTTGAAATTTCCAGAGCATATATACAAAAAATTGACTTTTAGAAAATTCTAACTGCGTATAAGCCCTTAACCCAAGGCCAATTTCCGCAATGTAGGGAAATGTTTTAGATCTAATATCCCTAACTCTTGAACATTTTTCGTAAGGTGGTTCCTCACTCAGTTTACCTGGACCTTCATTTCACAATATGTCCTGAAATTATATTAACTATTGGAAAAAACTCAAAATTCTTCATCATCAGTTTAGTCTAAGATGGAAGGAGAGATATTTAAAAGAGCTACACAAACGCTACAAGAGGAAGTATCCCCAAAGAAATATTCAAGTAGGAGATCTCGTTGTAGTTCGGGAAGAACAACTCCCTCTAAACGAATGGCGATTAGGAAGGGTGGGTAAAATTCACTTCGGTCGTGATAAAAGAGTAAGAGCGGTGGACTTCAAGACACGGAAAGATATTATTAATCGTCACGTTATAAAGCTTTGCGTGCTTCCTTTCTATTGACTCACTTTAGTTCCTTAATTAAAATATCGGCACTAATATGGAAAATATTGAAGGCACGTATTAAACAACAAATCCGTAAATTAAAACTAACATACTGCTGAATTTTTTTATAGTAAATAAGTTTACAAATAGTGTCATAAGAATTCGTCGCTTTATAAAATTTTGATTATAACCCTTAGAGTGAGTAGAGTCCCTCGGTTAACAAAAAGTTCTCCCTTAGATTTAAGGTATTAGTTGTAAGTTATCCTTTGTAAAGAGTCGTTCTAGAAGCCTATACATATATTTCGCGGCAAACGTTACAAGGCGGCCGATTATATTTAGATGAAATACTCTTTGAGCAAGTCATATTGAATTCCGTCCTAAATAGACCTACCAGGGAACAGAGGTCGCTTAACTCATTCTATAATTTTTCTGTAATCTGCCTAGTTCCACTCCTTATTATCTAACTTACACTCATTGGATGACTTCTCCTAGAGGTAAGACCAAAGCTGTTAAAACGATTAATAAGCATTTGTCTGTTTTATAATATAATTTCACTACATAATCTCCCAATTGTGTCCGGAAATTGTGTGGGAAGCAGATAGTACCCGCAAAAGTAATACCCCCCTCAACATTCGCACTGTACAGAATTCGTCATAATGCTTAGCAAATCATGCGAAAGGCAGATTTCTGGCAAATAGGCACAGTCTCGTCCTACTACATGATAATCCAAGACCATATATAGCACAGTTAGCAGAGTTGGGATATGGGTCTTGTCTCATCCACTCACTCATAAGATATTGCCCCTGCTGGCCAAACTTGCCTTAAGTATATGAAATCAATTTCAAGATAGGCAGTTCGTAATTTCATACGCAATGACCTCAAAGGTCATGGGAAATATACAGAAAAACACTCATCATGTAGAGCCATGAAATTAGAAGGGCCAAGAGAGAATCGTGGAGAAACTTTTGTCATACGAGTAAAAGCAGCACACTAATCCTATTGGTGCAATGAAAAAACATGATGACACATACGCCGAAAACGGGCAACAGACGCTTCAGCTCTTAGCCGAAACACACTTCTCAGACTCGACGATTATTCCAGAAGCCCGAGAAAACCCACAACAGACCGCCAAGAGAGGACTGGAATTAATTTTTCATGAACGCAAAATAATTTGGGCAATCAACTCTTTTCAACCCTTCAAAACCCCTGGTGAGGATGGAATATTCTCAGATTTACTAAAAAAGTCCATCCCGCAACTGCTACCTGTACTTATTAACTTATTCAGAGCTAGCGTGGGATTTTTTACCAAAAACGTGGAAGGAAGTTGTTGTCAAATATGTACCTAAGGTAGGATGCAGACCATATGAACTACCAAAGTTATATAGACCAATTCTCCCTTCATAAGTATCAATATGCCTACCAGGAAAATCATACGCTCTACAAAATCTTACCACAAGGATTGAAAAATCTCTCAGAGATAAGAAAGGAGCGGTCAGTTGTTTTCTTGATATAAAAGGAGCATTTGATGACACAGAATTCTTCCAGATATATAAAGGTATTCAAAACATTGAAGTTAACGACACTACATATAAATGGATAAAAGGTATACTAGAGGATAAAACAATGAAAACCTCACTAGGAAGCAATAAGCTCAGTGTGATAGCTAAGAAAGGATGCCCCCAGGAAGGAGTACTCTCACCCCTCCTGGACTATAACATTGTAATCAATGAACTACTGATTATTCTCAGTAATGATGGCTTCTATGTCAAAGGATATGCACACTACATTGCTATCCTAATCAGAGGCAAATTCGAAGACACAATTTCGGATCACCTCCAGAGAGCCTGAACTTAGTTGCTAAATGTGATTGGTTCACTTAAGTTGACGTCAAAATTAATCCCAAAACAAGCACCACTGTTAGATTGACTAAGAAAAGAAGGCGAGAAAGACTCAGAAATGCCACACTCTTTGCGGAAAAAAAAGAGTTCAAAATGACACTGTGTATGTCATCATAACCTATCATCATGCATACAAACTCCTTCTGCGCTTAAAGTTATCCTAAATATCCCTTCATCTGGAACTCACGAAAGAAGAAATGGTAAATGCCTACATGATCATCGCAGAAGATGAGTCCAATTCCAAATTAGTTCACATTGCAATCCTTCATGAATTCAGTAAAAACGAACTTCGAATACTCTTAATAGACAAATGTGTACCACGATATAACTTTCGGCACAACTTTAAGGTTACATTTCCATGCAGTCTTAACTGGGAACAGAAAAACCAACATTTGCAAATGAATCACATGTATGGTACACAGACAGATCCAAAACAAATGAAGAAGTTGGAGGCAGAGTACTATATATGGACCTCGCACTAAAACATCCGTATATGCCAGTATTGAAATAAGCAGCTCCGTATTTCAGGCTGAAATCCATGCAATAGAGCTTTGCATTTGAGAAAATCTAAACAGATACGAGACGTGTTCCAAAAGTAAGGTGACTTTTGAATTTTCGCGGGAAGGTACATTCGAATACCGGTTTTTTTTTTCTTTTTTGTATTGATATGCATGTCCCAAACATTTGTTCACTGTTTCAAGAATGTAGCATATTTGAGTCTGCTTTTGACAGATAGAAAAATTAGATGTGTTTTGGTGTGCTCAGCGGTTTTCTATTATAACATAAAATGGAGCAAAGAATTTGCATCAAATTTTGGGGAAATAAATAGAATCAAGTGCTGTAAATCACATGAAATGCTTACAGGGGCATAGGGTAACTCTGTTCTGAATAAAAAAATGTTTAAAAGTCTTACAAGCCCTTCCAAGATGGTCAAGGGGATGCCAATGAGAATCTCGCTCTGCACTCCCAGCATATCAACAAAATATGGTAACGTCAAAACTGTGAAGAAAACTGTTTTCAAAAATCGTTGAATTACCAGTCGGTTGTGTCGGCTTGTGTCTTGCAATGGTTTCGGATGTTTTGGGTATGAGACGTGTGTCAGCGAATCTGTGTGTGTGTCTTAAATCTGATCAGACGAACCGTCACATGAGCATCGCTTAGGAGCTCTTGAAAAACGTCAAATATGATCCTAACTTGCTCATAAGGATTATAACTGGTGACAAGTCACTGATCCTGTTCCTAAAACTGAAAATACCTATCAAAGGACGTAGATTGTGGTAATAAAAAGACCATCGCTGGAAGAGCTAAGGGTATACCAAAAAGTGCTTACTATGAGAAGTGCTTCGACGATTTAAAAAAAAATTTGGCACAAGCACAGAGGGGGATCACTTTGAAGGGGACAACATTAATATTGATGACTAAATAAATATTTTTTTCACCGACAGCAGATCAGCCCTACTTGCGATTAACGCCTTTGAAATAAATTCAAAACTGGTCTGGGGTTCCCATCAACTCCCACAACTACTAGGTGGAATGAAAAGTAACCTCCTTGGGAATGAAAAAAAAATTTTTTAAATGTTTTTTTATTTTATTCAATATAGTCCCCTTTTAGTTTGATACACTTATTCCAGCGATTTTCCAACTTCTTGAACCCGCCCGAAAAGTAATTTTCCGGAAGGTCATCCGTGGCGTCGCTGATTTCCTAGCGTGAGCTGAATTTTTTATTGATGAGCCATCTTTTGAGATTTAGGAAGAGATAATAGTCCGAGGGAGCCAAATCGGGTGAATACGGTGGATGCGACAGCAATTGGAGCCGTAAGTCATTGATTTTAGCCATGGTGCTATGTTCTTGTGCGCCGGTGCATTGTCTTGCAAAAACAAAATTTTTTTTCGCTTCATGTGTGGCCGTTTTGCAGCGATTTCGGGCTTCAATCGCTCCAATAATGCACTGTTATACTCGCTGTTGATGGTTTTTCCTTTTTCAAAGTAGGCCGCGAAGAGTATGCCATGACAATCCCAAAAAACCGACGCCAAAACCTTTCCGCCCAATCGAGCCTCCCTCGGCCGCTTTGGAGCACTCGTGCCGACTTCAGTCCATTGCCGGGCACTCATTCTGTTCTCTGGTGTGTAATAGTTGATCCAAGTTTCATCAACAGTTACTAATTGACGCCAAAAGTCCGCCCGATTCCGCATCAGCAAGTCCAAACACTCTTTCGAAGTGCTCACGCGTTCGTGTTTTTGGTCAGGAGTGAATATGCGCGGCACCCAGCGGCAGGATAACTTTTTCATATGCAGAATATTACCCAAAATATGGCGTGGAGTTGTGGCCACCACGAAACTCTCGAAACAAGTATTTGACGGTGTAATCTGATGGAGCATTAGTCCCATAATATTAATCCAACTTTTCTTTTGTTTCCTTCGCCGTTTTGCCTCTCAAAAAATAATGTTTTATGAGAGAAAAAAAATCGTTTTTGTCCATACTCAACATGATGCCAAACACGTCAACAACAATCAGCTGTCAAAACAAAACTAAAGACAGTATCGCACTGAAATTTGGTATGTCTGCCTAAATATGAACGGACTTCAAGGCACCATAACCTTTTTTGTAGTAGCAGCGCATTCTGGCTGTCAAGGAGGTTACTTTTCACTTCACCTAGTACTACCAACCGCAAATAAAGTCCATCTAATTTGGGTGGCGAACCAGCCAGAAAAGGACCTGCATCTCAATTCATGATGCCAAGACCATTTTGTAGACTATTAATAAACACCATTAAAGAAAGTATTAAAACCTGGCTAGAGAAGAAGAATTTTCATTTCTGGAGAGAAACCGAAGCAAACATGTAAACCAAAAACTTTATGCCAAGCAGTTGCCACAAAAAAAAAAAAAAAAAAAAAAAAAAAAAAAAAAAAAAAACGAAACAACTGTTACAATTAAGTAAAAGTCAGATTCAATTGATCACAAATTTTCTTACAGGGCACTGCCGTATAAAAAAATACCTGATAACCATAAGCATAGCACATGCTGATTGTGTTACGAGGACGAAGAAACAAGAGAACATATGGTATACTATGTGACTGCAGTGGTTAAATTAAAACACTTCAACGTTTTCTAGGTAAATTCTACCTTGAAACGGGGGACATATGGTAGCTATTGTACAAGCTCACCTAAAGATTTAGTCGCCTTTCTCATAAATTGTGGCATCATAGATAAGCTCTAAATGGAGGACATCACAATAGGCTCATCTGGAACCTAAGTGATCTAGGATTTACTATACCTCTTCCCGCAAAAATCTAAATCTAAATCTAAAATTTAAAATAAATCATATAAGAGTCTTTTCTGTTGATACAACCGTTGAGTTAGTCACGTGAATTCATTCAATGTACGACCTCCTTCTAAGGTCCTATCATTTTTTTCAGAGCATTGTGTTAAACAAGCACAATTTATGTAGCCATAAACATAAACGTCATCGCCAGATTTATGACGCTCAGTACCTAATAAAACTGGGTCTAACGCAGATCCGTTTCAAAGTTACTATGCTCATCCCAGTCTAGTGAACTGAACAGGAGAATGTGGAATATCTGTAAAAGGACACTCCAGCGTTGTTATAAAAAGTACAATACACTTAGCGTTGCTATGACAGTTGTCCTGGGGACTTTGCTGAATTTGATTTCCTCTGACATGATAAGAATGATATTTATCCTAGCCGAAAACTTGGTTCTATATAAAAACTTAAGTACTAAACTACTTATTTGCGATAAAAAGGAGGCTAATGAGTTGAAGACAACTTATAATAAAAAAATCGGAGTACTTTTCGGATAACGCAACCAACAGCAACCTCCAAGTTCATGTCAATAGATAATTTGCAAGACATTCGATATTTCTGCCAACTTTTCCAATATAATATTCCTCATCTAGTCTTAGGTATATCTGCATCTACAAGAACGTAAGTGTCTATTCCAGATTTAATATTATATTGCAACATAGTCAACAAAAGTAGAGTACAACTACAATGTACAAGTACAACCACAAAAACATGCACAAATTAAAAATGCAAAAGAAAATTGAATTGGCTGCAGCTAATAACAATTACCCGTGCAACAGATAACCCTAGTTAGGAACACAATAGCTGCCTGTTCCACATTCAATTTGAAATTAGAAATATGAAGCAAAACTTAAGTACTCACTTGAGCGGTCTTAATTACTTGCAAAGAGACCTCCTTCACACGGCCACCCCAATTAGGAAATTAAATCGCAACCCAACTCAGCTAATAACTCCATAGCCGACCTAATTTCTCATGAATCTCTTTCTACGGTCTTAACAAATTCCTTTCAGTTTACATTCCTCATTCACACTGTATGCCAGCCCAGGCTAGTGTAGTCAGTGTGTTTTAGAGTCATGTCGACAGATCACGAATTTAATCATGCACTTTTCCACGATTTTACCGTTCTTAACAATTCATAAGGAAAACAATAATCAGTGAAATAGGTAGGGGAATCCCCTCCCCTACACTTACAACTTAACAGGCTCATGGTACCGCCCGTCTCGTGTCATTTCTGTAAAAAACGAAGAAGAAAAAATTAATAAAAATAAAAATCGAATCTATGAAGCAGGTCTTAGTTTGCAGAGCTCATCTGAGACGCCTTGGCATTCTGGTTTATGTTAATTATCCGTAAGTGTGCACTAACTAAGATATTATGTGCAGCATCAATATATGTATGGTACTCGTACGGATACTCGTAGTTTTCTCATAACTGCCGTCGTTCTGATCTTGTGAAAGCAGTCGTCAGTGAGGCCTAGAGACAAAGGAGGCTAATTGCCCACTGGGAAAATGTAACGTTTTCCAATTGGTGTGCCGTAACTGGGGCGATGTTTTCATCCTCCCTAGCTAGAATAAATTACTCACAAACGCATGGTATTACCTACCACACATGTTTGCATTGCTAATTCCCGGAAGAATCTTTGACTTAAGTTGTAATTGAGAGATGACACAAATCGCTGATCAGATGGTCTGGTGATCACGACTTTGAGATAGTTTGCTGTCATTTAATGTTATCTACATATAATGATTCAATTTCGCGTGTCATCAATGACAGCAAATCCTGTCTTTGATAAGAATTGAAAGACATAAATGGTTCTCAGAATAGCACTCTACTCCCAGTAGTTTATAGGATCACTGGTTCTTATTTGAAGTAGTACAACCTGTAAAAGAAAACACAGATTCATAACGATGCTTCTTTTGTGATACCACGATCTTACTAGGTAGTGCCCAGGTAGAGCTCCGCGTATATATATGTGTCACGAAAAATCCATATCCTTCTGGCTGCTGAGAGGTTGTTTCTCTATTCAAGACTTTATCAACCCTACGGCCTCTGTTGCGGATTTTGGCGATTCAAAGTGAGCCTGAGCCTCAACCGTGTATAGTATATAATATATAAAACATGATATATAGATTTGTTGACGCCTGACTAGAGACTGTACATGCCATACTGTTTGTGGCTGAACGTTATCCTCCATTCCCAGTCAATACAAACGGGGCCGAAAATCACATGAAGTTTCCTTCTTTCGAAACGGCTAGGTGTTTCTTTACTCGCTTTCAAAAAGTTCCAAGCTATGGAGCAGCACTGAGATGATGTAAATGAGCCCATGTTGAAAGTCATACCGCCAACTACCTAAACTTCGACCTGATAAATACACAGTTGTTGTGCTCTGCGCTCTATGCTCGTCAGACTATTGTGTCATATCTGATAATTTCTCGTACATCACCACACATTTAGAGAAAAGATTCCTTAAAAAACCGTATGGCAATACAAGAAAGCCAACTGAATCGGACTTAACGGCCTCCTTATTAATTTTAATTGGACGTTATGTTTCCTCGATAACTGCTTCTGATATGATCACAAACACTTTTCTCTTTGGAATGAGATCCTTTATCCCTAATCGGATTACTTTTCATCCAAATAATCCAACCAAAAGAAAAGGCGTGGTATAACTAGAGATGTAAAGAGGCTGTCAGGGTTAGAAAAATGTTTTTTTTTTCCGTCCTCCAAGACCAACCCGACAGAGGAAAATTGAAAAAAGTTTAAATGAGCCAGGAATGACTACAACGCCTTTCTTAAGCGAGTGATTTTTCAATACGACGAAAAACTAAGGCAAACAATATTACAATATCCCAAAGGTAGAAAAATTTTTGGTCGTTCGTCAAAAATATTAGAAATTCTGCCTCATTCCTCCATCCCAACGCTCATTTACCATGACAGCTGTCAACTCTTCAAACAAGGCCAATCTGCTTGCTGGACACTTTGCAGCTAGATCAATACTTCCAGATTGTGCCTTGTCTCCGCCTGCACTTGAGTGCGTCGAATCTTCAATGGGACAAATATACTTTCTCACTCGTGTAGTAGCAAGAATACTTAAAGGTCTTAGCATTCACAAATCCGCTGGTCCAGATGGTATATCTTCACTTGTTCTGAAGAGGTGTTCTTCGTCGCTTGCAAAACCACTGCGTAAGCTTTTTAATCAATCCTACTCTTTAGGACTCTTTTCGAGCAAATGGAAAATAGCATTTGCTTAGACCGGCCATAAGACACATTGCATTTACGTCCCTTCATGGTTACGGAGACGCTGATAAACCGTCAGCTCATGAAATATCTCGAAACGCGAAAACTTCTCAATGACCGGTAGTACGGTTTTCGTAGCAACACATTCAATGGTGATTTGATACCATGTCTCACCGAAAAGTGGAACCAAAGCGTACATCAATCTAGCAAAAGCAAGATAGTTCCACTTGATATTTCTTAGATATTTGACAGAGTTTGGCATCAGGCTCTTTTTTCGAAAAGGCGTGTTGTCGATGACTCTCTTAGGATTAGATATTAGCTCTTGAAACGTTCAATTCTAGTGGTCTTAGATGGTTTCAAGTCTGATATTCACAAAATAAATGCTGGTGTGCCCCAAGGCTCCGTTCTGTTTACGACACTCTTTTTAATTTCCATCAAAGATCTTTCACTTCTACTGTCTATTTTTCATATTCGTTCCCTAACTCACGTTCCTACTCTTTGGCTGTAGAATGGGAACGCCTACGTATGTTAAGCTCATTCAATTCTGATAAAAATAGCACCAGCAGTTGGAGAGCAAGAGAATAAAAATTAATGCATCCAAAAAAAAATGCCGTCTGCTGTCGTGAAAATGAAATCCATAAACCCACCCGTTATCCATTAATGGCACTTGCATTGTCGAAACCAAAAAACTTTACATTCTTGGTATGTTCAACTTACGTTAAAAGGATCACATATTCGATGTCGCCAAAAATTCTACGAAATGTCTAGTTTTCATCAAGCGATGTAAGAAATATTTCACCCAATCTGATCAGGCCACAATATATAAGGCATTCATCTGCAAAATTAGAGCACAAGGCCCACATCAGATCAGGCGCTCCCAAACCCTTTCTGAACCTGCTAGATAGGATTTAAAACCGTTCAATACAACTCGTAGGTGAAGCTCATATCACAACACCCTCAAACGCCGACGTTAGGTCTCCTGTCTCACTTTGTTTTATCGCTATTCCGTTGAAATCGCAGTAGTATTCCGCCGCTTCAAACCTTCAACCGTAACACCCATCACGCTATGAATGCTCATCAGTACATCCTCAAGCCCACTTTCGGACGTACTCTAAAATATCCCGATTCGTTACAAAGCCGTAAAACACTGATTTGTCAGTAGTGTGCGTCTTTTCTTGATCCATATTTTGGCCGCGTCCGTGTGCTTTCCAAATCACATCAATTTCATCCGCGTGTGCAGATAATTGTGCGCAGTCAAAGAAATAGATTGTCCCCCATTTGTAAGCCAACGGGATTTTCCGGATCCTTCTTGTTATTGAAGGTCTCGGTTAAATCATTACGGACCTTAATGAAACAGCAAAATTTCACAACAGTCAATCCTCATAACCTCAGAAATTGGCAAAACAAAACATGGCGTTGTATAGTTGTTTATCCCTATGCACGGTGTCATACTCAGCGTTGAAGTCGTCAACCAGATAATGAGCGTCGATCTGAAATTTCTGGGTCTTTTCCAAGGTGTGCGCTGGTATAAAACTAAAACTGCACTGTTTCAGAAGGGTTTTAGATGCCAACATAAAACGGCTAGAAAGATTTTATTGGCGATGTTTGGGAAATTTATTCTCTTTTCTGGTGAATTGGACAAATAATGCTGAAATTCCATACCTCGAGCATGGTTTCTTTTGATTTTATCTTATCATTTCGACCTTAACTTTGTCATCTTTCACATTAACATCGATTTTGTTATCATAGCTTCGTCTAGGTTGTCACCTTGACAACGAGTTCTCTGTTTATTTTGTCCAGGATGTATGATTCATTCTGTCTGAGAGTGATTTTTAGACCACCACTCGCTGATAACTCTTTAGGATGTTATATAAACATTTCTTCGATTGGATGCTTCTTCTACTCAGCTTTATCCTTAATTTCTGCTCGCAAAATTCACGATCAGTTCTCGTATTTCAATGCAGCATAATCACATTCATTGTCAAACCAAATGTATCTCTCTGACAGCAATTTCACAACATTTCCTTTCTATTCTACGATACGTGTTGAAGGGTAAGATTTTGAGAGAGCTTGAGAGCGACGCGATTGAGGTTTGTGCATGTACAGAGCTGAAATTCATTGTCTGGGGCAGTAAACATTATATCCATCCGTGTCCGAGGTTGTTGGATGTCACCGAACTCTTTTCGTTTTTTCAAGGTTTCAATCTTAATACCCCCAACATGGAGGGTCAGATCCCAGATAAAACCATTGGACAAGAGTCCAATGCCAGTTACTTTGCTGATGCTATTAGATCCGCCATTAGCCTTTCCAGCTTTATTGCGCAGAAATATTACTCCAAGCTCTCTTTAGACCTTGGCTTCTAATACGCGGAAGAAGCTCTGAAAGATGGTGTGCGACAAGTAGCTTAAACTGAATAAAGCCGTTGCCCCAGGTGTTGGTTTGTATATAAGTTGGTGAAACTTTTTACGTAGTTTTTGAAGAAGTTCCAACTGACAACGATTACTGAAGTTCTTATAATTATTCAGGGGTGTAGCTGTCCCCGCTTAGATAAAGAGTCCGATTTTTCGTTTTTGAGTTATCCTCCCTGGACTGTTAAATGAGTACAATAAAGAATAACTGAATTCTTCCTTGCTACTTCCTTGCGTGACTGTTTCTGTGAGAAGTTTAGATTTAATGGCTGAACTGCTTAGCGCCTTTAAGATAGCCAGACTATCTGAGAAAGCATAAATTGTTGGATGTCTAGATAGATGTGTAGCAATTTGGTAGGAAGCATTACGTAAAGGGCATCAAGAGTAGCCGTTGGCATATTCTCCAGACAACGATTCATAAAGTTTGAAACAAGTCCTTCAATCTGCTCCGTTCTCTTTTACTGTGATAGAATCATTTTTCTTGGGGCACCAAAGTACATAAGCTTAGCTTGGGTTCTATTTATTTCAAGTTTGCCTATATCAATAGCAATTTTCACGATAAGGATACTCGTACCATCAATGAAGTAGTTGGATCACCTTCGTTTATAGTCACCATCGACTGCTGCTTGAATGTCCCTATTATTCAGGCAAACTTGGGGCCATACAATTGGTGAAATGTATTAACTTGAGCGCATCCAAATATTGTAAAAGCCGAGATTTTTATAGAACCCGGTTACTGAACTCAAAAGATGTGTAGTAGAAGGCTCCTTTTCTGCAATTTTCAATGCAATTTTCATTCCAGGCTTAAAGTTCTCAGATGGAGGCCAATCATATAGACAATTGACACTCAGCAGATTTGATGGCACATACACTGAGATGAGTGCAGAGACTCGTTTCCCAAGTGAGAACCAGCTCACAACCAGTTCCTATAATCGAGGCTGTACGTAAACTGTGAGTGAATAACACAAGACCCGTTTATAGTAACTGTCATTGGCTGATGGATGTGGTTTGACACCAATGGCACATATCCATTTATGCTACAAAAGGGTAGAGAACATTTGCCGGCAACTTTGAATACATGTAGATGCATGCAGATAAGATAAGGAATTTTGGATTTTTATTTGTTTTAGGGGTCCTAAGGGCATCGGATGTGATACGGCACAAAGGTTAGATTGTTGGCATAATCATCAGATTTCACTTGTGCGACGACTTATGATTCAATTTGGCATTTTATACCGTATTTTTGAAAGCAGGCGCAGGCAAAAAGGCTATGAAAAATACAGTTCCAAAGCATACCATGGCTACTCATATGATCATGAAACACAACATCTCGCAAAGGCCACTCAACTTTCTGTCGAGGGCACTTTTTATGCCCTCTCTAAGAGGAAGCACATTATCGGCTATTGTGTAATCGCATCAACCCAGTTTACCCAATAAAAAGTCCACAAACTGATATGCATATCCTTTTGCATTATGAAGCAAACAAATAAAAGTAAAAAGGAAAGGCCCAAGACGATCAACATCGTCACGATCACTTAGTCGGATCGAATTACAATTTCTTAGTTGGCTGCAGGGTGGTCCTGTCACATCATATCACAGTGGACAATGACGACGACGACGACGATGATGATGATGATGATGACGACGACCGCTGGCGAAGTGACCATAAGTCGATTAGTTACAAAACACGTCAGAGGTTTAGCGAAATAACCAATGCTCAGTTAGGGATACGCGGCACTGGAGTGTGTGTGCAAAGCAGCGTGTAGTCCCATTAAAGGTCCAATTTGAACGGATATCTTGCAGCAGCTTAAACGTTTCACAAGTGTGACGATCTCAGACACTGTGAGAGTGAAAATTTCGCTGATGAGCATGAAATCATGGTCCTAATCCGATTGGTACTTCAGGTCGAATTGGATTCACTTACGAATATGAACTGGTCGATTGTGTCACATGCTTGACCATAAGGAATTTCGAGGATTGTTGTTTCCATCGAAAGTTGTCTAGACTATGTGCCCGACTATGGACTATCCTTTCGCAGGTTCTCTTACTTTTCCCCCAATCACTCAATCAATTCAAGATATTAAATTTGATAAAACCTTTTGAATGTCATGTCATTTGGCGGACTGAGGGAGCGACTAGAATTTGTTTTGACATCCAGAGGAAGTGAAGTGTAAAGTTATAAATGATTTTATAAATGTTGAAGCAATCCTGTTGACACTATAGAGAAGGGAGGGATAGAAAAAGTTAACTTTGTTTGTGGTATAACTTATGATTGCTTTTTACGATGAAAGCCATCAGTCGTCCAAGAAGTACATATATCATGCTCTTGGTGGCGGTCAGTATTAATCATAATTTAAATCTTCAAGATGTTAACTTCTTTATACCCCCAAGTCAAAGGACGGCATGGAATTTGTACAATTTTCAATCTATGGTTAGATGATTTCTCAGCTGTTGTTACTTTTTACACAGGGAAGCTGCCTTAAGTAATGGATAAATAAATAAATAAATAATTAAATGCTTTGGCGCGACAGCCCGGACGTGGGCCAAGGCCTAGCTTCTCGCACTCATTTGTGTTTCTCACTTTACAAATTTTTTTACACTCCTGCTAGGTTGGCGTGACAGCCAGTGAGCCAACCACCAGGCCATCGCCATCACCAATGGATAACATAGATTATAAGTTATATTTGTAAATAGGAAGAAGTCGACATCCACCATAATTTCTTTAAAATAACTCACATCCTCCACATCGTGGGAAAATTTTCACTTTCCCATTTCAGGAATTCAACTGGTATACTCGTATTACAAAGTCCCACTTTGTGATCTTTTGGCTTACTCGCAGCTTTAACTCTACATACATTGGAATAATCTTCGCTTGCTTAGCAAATGTCATTCACGTTCAATAAATGTTGAACGCAGCATTGCCCTTCGCTTGAGGTACCATTGTTAGAACTAGTTACAACAAATTTATCTTTACCCTGAGAAAGATTTCCAAGAATGATGTGACCTGTATTTATGATGAGAAAAGTATTAAGGATAAGAAAAAAATATCAAGCCGCGGTTGACACGTTTACACTAGGACATGAAAGAAGCCGAATGTGAAAAATTAGCAGAATAGGCCCTACAAAGAGTCACTCCATCTCCACTGTACGGAGAGAGATAATGGGTGAGCAAGATCCATGGCAATTATGAATGGAAAACAACATCGTTCATGTGACCACCACGTCTTCTGTTACCAAAGCGATCATTCGAAGCTCAAAATTATCGATGGCTTTTTAAGAATAAGTGTTTGGATGTTATGTTTGAGATCCTCTTCAAATAACCCCTCAGGAAGAAGTCTAAAAGTGTCAAATCGCATGAACTTGCAAGCCAATCAATATTCAACATGTTGCGGTAACGTTCTCCATTCACGGTAACTGCCTTTTCAGTCTCATCTTCGAAAAAATACGGACCAATGATGCCGCCAACCCATTATCTGCACCATACAGTGACTTTTTTGGGATGCATTGGTTTTTCATGAATCTCATATAAGTTTTCCGGTCCCCAAATATATGTTTCATCGGAAAAAATCAAATTCGATGACAAATTGTCCAGCTAACTAATCGGGGACCTCGTAGATGGTCCAAGGGATTCAATTGTCGTGTAATTTGGATTTTATAGGCACGCAAATGAAGGTCAACTTTTAAAATTCGCCGAAAAGTGGCATAAGTGAGTCCCAATTTTTGACTTCGACGACGTATTGAGATGACTGGTTGCTTTTGAACACTTTCATTCACAGTGGTGATGTTTTGGGGCGTACGTGCTGGCCGAACATGCTGATATGGAGTTTCATCAATACCAAACCAGATTCTTCAAAACGCTTTACCATTGCATTAATTCCGGGCTCGCTAGGGCGACTATGTTCACAGAAAAATTCACAAATTTTATTAAAAGTTACTTTTCAGATCGTCCACTTTCGTAATAAGATTGAACAACAAGAATGCTTTGTTGCGTAGTAAACGACTCAATGACTTAAATTGTCAAAGATTGTATGAAATCTGTGAAAAAGTTCAATCACATTGAATGCAGCAGATGACAGTAATTGACATCCAACATCCACATCATATGTTGAATCTCCCTTAAGGAAGTCTCAAAAATTGTGGCACAGATTATTGTGGGGCATGATTCATATAGCATTTGTAAGTGCCTTTGTTGTGCGTAGATTTGTAATTGAAATAATGTATTTGATAAGCCAATTGGACGAGGAATGGAAAGCTTGGCCAGAATCTTAAATTCTTCTCGATATGTATGCCACTGTATTTAAATAGAGTTTGGAACATCATTATTTCTTTCAATCTTTAGATGCCTTTAACCTTGGAAAATGATTTTTAGAAGAATAAGGAAAAGATAAGATGCAAGATACCCAAATCAATCAAAAATGCTAGCTGTATCTCGGAGTATTTGTCGTTTTGTATCACGATTACAAGGAGTAAAGTTCAAGGGAAAATTAATAAATTAGTACAAGACTACAGGACCTTAACCCAAGGATCAAACACCCCCGTTCTACATTCGAACACAAGTCTGCAGAAGTACACTTAATGTTAGCCCTCCTTTTCGGTTGCGAAGAGTTTACTGCAATTGAATTAAGCGAATCAAAATAAGGTATACACTAAGGTATAGTGCCGAGTATTGCAAGTCTGCATCGTGGTTTACTTTGGCAACGCGACGATGTATGACCGCTGCGTAGGCAGTTAAAGCATAGCTTGTTTGTCTTGATGAAAACCCTTTCGTTATGAATGCCCGTGGATAAGAAGTGTGTACACTGGGACAAGAAATGTGAGTTTCTACATTTGTGACAATTTTGCTGCAATTTGTTTTGACCTGGTTGATTTATGGGAATGCCCCTTGCAGCTTTCCAAGGCTTCACACCTGTTTTCCAAAAATTTAAGAAATTTATCAATGGTTGGGCAGTCTTCGCCAATAGTTTCCTCTGACCATGAATGACTCGTATCCGGCTTAACCCTATTTAACAGAAGATAAATTAACAAGGGGTCCCTGCTACAAGAATCGATGGATGTGAGTCCCCTAACAACTTCATCTGCTCCATCGGATATTTTACGCAATGAATTTGTGTTTGGAACATGAATAAAAGGTAAATCAGAAAAGGTTTAATGGAGTAATTTATATTATAACGCTTTCTCCGTTGATCTCATGCCTAAATATATTTGGCATCAGATATGGAAATATGATTGCGTAAATTCAAAGGCTCATCGCTTAGAGAAAATTTTAAAAGTTGAAATTTTTGTATGGGCCTTAACGAAGAACGATTATGTACCTACTAACCCCTCAAACATATCTCGAAATGTCGGCCGATGGCGAAAGCTTCCTGCGAGGAAGAGAGGCTCAATTCTAATGGGTGGTAAAGGTGTATCACGCTGCTGGGGAGGTGATGTCGTGGTGGACTCGTTAACACGATCTACCAAAAGAGCCTGATCTTGAGCTAATCAATTTATTGCATCATTAGGACACTCAAAAGATTTCCTGAAAGCTAATTTTGCCTTTGTACTCATAAAAAAAAAACAATTTTTCAACATGAAAGAAAATTTTAGAGTTCATAGCCACGTATTATGTTTTCCATACACCGTTTTATCTAAATTCTTGGATTTTCTTAAAGTAAAACTTCCGCGCGAAGGAGAAACTGGGCTGAAAAATTAACAACCACTATACGAAATATGCACACAGTCACCACGAATACCAAACTCCAAACAGATATCCAAATGGTCTACAGTAATGTCCTATGAATAATAATTAATCCAAATTTTGTGAAGATCCGGCTCGAAGGACCAATTATTGAATAATACTTTTTCGATGAAATCGAAACGAGAATCTCTAAGTTCTTACAATTTTATTACCTTCTTCTATTGTGATCCAGATCCAAATGGACGAGAAAAACAATTTTACATATGATCAAGAATATTATACGAAAAAAAGTGCAAAAGGAAATACAAAACATAGAATTCAAGTTACGCTACAGTGATAAGAGAAAGCACAAATTTCAGTTCAATGGGATAGGGTATCTTGTTTGTATAAATGCCGAAAACGTATAACATTTCCAAACAGGAACTGATAGCTCCTCAACTTTTTTTTGATGTGCAGGATTAAAAAGTTTTTGGGTGCCAAAACAGGCCGGATGACGCATCAATTCGATGTTTGTTTGAGTCGACCAGTGAGAGTTTGCATTTTCTCTATTGAGGATGAACCATAATGATTGCGGTTGCTTTTCCTTATTTCTCTTAAGACTTCTGGCAAACAAATGGCAGTCTATTATTCCGTATTGACCGTTCTACATTACTCTAATGGTAGGGTGGCAAGGTGTTCGGTTTTTTCCGAAAAAACAATCTACCATTTGATTAAAATTATTTCGTGGGCACAATTTTGTTAAATTTGGCCCGTCCCATACAGTCGATTGCTCTTTAGTTTCAGACCCATATGAATAGATCCATGATTCTTTGCCTATTGCGGTCTCAAAAATGTATTTTAAAGCAACATGATCGATTTTTTTCAATATTTCTTTGCACCAATGAACACGAGACTCTTCCTTGAGCAATTTTCATATTATGCGGGATCCAAAACGAAAAGATCTTTTTGATGACCAAGTGCTCATGCAATATTAAATGTACAATATATGACTAGAACTAATGCCCAATCATGCCTCAATTTAACGATAAGTCACATGATGATGATTTTTGACGACCTTCGAAATAAGTCCTGATGTGAACGACGACCAAGATTGAATTCGATAAACAAACAAAACACGGTGGGCCAGGATGGTGTTTTATCACTAAAAATTTAAGCGAGTTGATCCGCACAATGTCGTTTAGTAAGTTCATGTCAAATATCATACAAAATTATCGCCCGAAAATATTTACGGTTTAATTCCAATTTTTGGCTGAGAAGAAGTTTTCACATCTCTGTAAACAACGCAAATACATAAAACACGTTTTGAGCACGTGTACCATCCCAAAAGTCAAAGTTTACAATGCTGATGTCGTTTCTACACCAATGTTGCTATAACTCAAAACTTAAGTAGCAACCTACGCTGGTGAAGGCTCTTGGATAAATTGAAAGAAATGAAAACCTCAAGAATTATTTTTTTATTTTTTGTTGATAGAAGTTAGAATAAGTTAATTTATAATTACCAGTTTCCCTAGCTGCCTTTTGCTTTCGTTTGTCTTATATAAATTTCTTTCCGAGCTTTCCGATTGCAAAACCTTAAATTTGATATAAAAACCAAACTTTATCTTGCAGTCCAGCTTCTCGTTAATGTTGAGCAAAAGAACATATAATACTAAGTGGTGATTATTTAAGCGTCACAAAAGTGAATATAATTTTTTATTTAAAAGATGATAAATCAATTCTTGTCATTTACTTTATAAAGTTTATTTGATGTAAGTTTTAAGTAGTCCATACGGAGAGTCCAATTTTGAATCACTTTTTCGAGCATATTGGCGCAAAATAGTCTAAAGGCGTTTAGTCGCACTATCTAGTTGGCCAATCCACCGAACTTATTTCTTAATTGGTCCATAAATTCGCATTCTGTGCTGCATGGAGCTCCATCTTGCTTTAACCACATATCAACCTGGTTCAGCTCGTGTATTTTGCACAAAAAAAAGTTCGAAATCATTGAACGATACCGGCTGCCATTGACTTTAACGTTGTTCTCACGGCCGGACCATAAACCGCAACAAACAGCTCATTTTTCCGGATGCATTAGTAGCTCTTGTTTTGCCTTTGGTTGCTCATGGGACGAAATAGGTATTGCAATTTTGTTTATTAGCTTACCATTCAACAAAAAAGAGCTTTGTCGCTGAAAACAATTTTTCGATAAAAAAAGCTTTCTTTCTCCAGCATTTCTAAGGCCCACTCACCGAAAATTCGACGATGTGACAGTCGTTCGGCTTTAGTTCTTGCACAAACAATATTTTGTAAGGCTTTAGACGAGGATCCTTCCGTAAAATCTTCCACATAGTCGAACAACACGTTCCCAATTGCTGCGAGCGGCGACGAATGGACAAATTACAGTCTTCATTTTCCTCTATACGCACTCTACGCGTACGAGTAGGTGGCTTGATGTTCAACAGAATGAAATTGGTGCGAACTTTAGTCACTATGGCTTGAATTCATTGCTCAACAGGTCGATTATGACGACCGAAAATGGTCTAAGTGCGCGAACAAAATTTTTCGCAGAGCACGCATTTTGATCATAAATTTCAGTAATGCTGTTCGGGTGTAAGTATTTCCATGACAAAATAGCAATGCTAATTAAGCAGGTGACACATGTCACAAATCACGCGTCAGCTGCCAAAAATAGAAAACTGAAAAACCAAACAGCAAATAAATCACCCTTTATTATAATGTATTTCACCATTAATTACGGCCCAACCGGTTATGGAGGTGTTAAGGTTCTGTCCGTACGTCACTTTGGAATTTGCAAGGATGGTCACAAACTTAAGACTTTCCCAGATGTCCATATTTTTGGTGATAAACGAGTTATGAAAATCTCTTCAAGCCATGCATTTGATTACCTCCGACAATTTCCACACAGTCGAAACTGGCCACTAAGCCATCAGAAAACCCTAACATTGTTGTAGATTTCCAAGCACCGACTTGTCGTTAGATGAGTTCTCATCAACCAGAATAGCATAGCGATGGCCCTTAAATATCTTGGTGTAGGTTTGCGCTTCTACATTTCGCTTTGATTTTCCTGCCTGTAGAGACCTTGATGAACATTCATAGCCAGACATGTGTTTCGGTTGAAAATTTGAAGCACAATGCTTCTCCGAATTTCGTTATAGCACTGGTGGTGAAGATAGCTGGCAGCTGTATCAATTGTGAATCTTATCGCACATTCATAAAATCCCAAGCGGCAAGTGTAGAGAGATCTTATAAGCACCTGAATAGATGTTGATTCCAATGTTGATTGATGTTGTACTCCAAATTTTGGCGGATAAATGCCTTATATATTGAGGCTAGATTAGATACCGGGTGAAATATTACTTGCATCGCTTGAAGAAACCTTGATTTTTGACAACATTGAAATTTCGGACATTTCACCGCATGTTGTCATTGATACATATAAGTTTTTCGAAAGTGCATGGATAATCCGCTTCAACAATATTATTCAGCATTGTGTTTTGAAAGTGTTAAATTCCACAATAGTAGTTGTTCCTCCAGTTAATATCGGAATTTAATGAGCTAAACATACACTGCCACTTCCATGGCAGTGTTTTCAGCAAACAGTTAGAAGAGGCAGACAAGGGATCATAAATAAAAATCAAAAAGATTGTAGGAGACTGAACCGAGCCCTGTGGCACACCACCAAATCCGGCTTTCTTCAGATTGGTATAGATTTTGGTTCTGCTTTTCGGTAAGACATGTCAGTAAATTAGTAGTGGACTCGTTGGAACGATAACCATACTTTCGTATGGCATTCGTGCCTAGAGATTTTTTATGGCATATCGAATTATCAGCGTTTCCATGGTCTTCGAACAAAGGTATGTAAGCAATGGGACTGTAGAAGGAGAGGGAAGACGATTCAGCTAGGATTGATGAAATACCTTACAAATTGGTTTTGTAGGGTGAAAGAACTTCTCTTCAGGAGAAGGGGAGATATACCTTTTTGACCAGATAATTTATGTACATACATATGTATACTGAGATCTTTGAGTACTCTGGCATCAACACTAGAGAGAAGGGCTATGTGTCTCATAGAGTGTTTGATGCGTTTTGGAGAAATTGGAGACATGATGCAATTTGGAAGAGCTGAGGTGCTTGCGAAGTGCGTAGTAAGCAGATTTGTTGTTCAAAGAGCTAATACCTAGAATGTCGCAATGAACGATCGATGGAATGAAGGAAGAAGTAGAATTGTTCATGCCTTTGAGACATTGAAGTATTCTTTTGTTTAATTATTGACTTGATTAGATTTTTACAAGCTTAAGAAAGGCGTTCCAGTCATTTCTGTCTCTGTTGAACTTTTCTCGGTTTTCCTCTTACGGGTTGATCTTGTAAGACTGAAGACATAGTTCTTTAGTCGTAGCACGCCTTTTCTTCTGGCTTGAAACTTTTCATAGGATTTATCGAACAAACACAACAACTAGTCAACATTCCCAAGGAAACTATAAAATCCGCTCTAATTAGCTTTCTAATTTCATTTATTATAGGAACGATTTGTTTAACTATGTAATCAGTGCAGAGATTAGCTTATATGACACAGTAGCTCGATGAGCCTAGAGGGAAGAACACGTCAATGGTGTACTTATCAGAGTTAGATTTCAAAAATATCCCAAGTTGTTGGCGATATGGTTATCAACTCAACTCAGGCGGGGCTAAGTTGTTTTCCATAGTAAACATTTCATGGCACCGGAATATGTACAAATGAGTAGGGAATAATTTACTTGTAGGGATAGATTTTTAACCACAAGAACTTGAGTTCTGGATTGAAACGGACATCACATCCTAGTGGTATTTAATGAGATATTTCTCTACGCACGTAAATGTCTGTAGTGAAAAAAGGATAATGATACTAGCTGGTATCCAGGAAGCTGCAAATCTGAATGATCTGAGAAGTGTGAACGGGGATCTACGTGCGCTTCTCTGAGATCTTAGGCACATGGCCTGCCTTAATAGACGTGGACGTACGCTGTGAAGTGATGGATTCTTAAATAATTATTTCCAGTGAAAAATTAATTTCGCTCTGCGATTATGTACCAGGGTCCCTACAACTTTTCTGTTGTTTTCATTACCTAGATTCAAAATTTGCTGTCCCACGAGTATGTAAAAGAAAAGTCATCAGGAATAACATAATGAACAAAGGCAACTGAAAAACCAAACGGATAAAACCGTTGTCTAAAATAGAAATTCTACTATTTAACTAACTAGTTACACAGCTCCCTCCGCGATTACGTATACCTCCTCACCCTGGCGTTAAAATGAAATTTTAGGGCTTATCTGCACCACTTTCTTAATAGATCACACGCATCACTTTATTTAGATATTAGACAGAGAATCTGACTAGTTACTTTCCGAGGCGCCCATTAGGAGGACTAAAAAATAGGATCAGCACCCGCCAGTGTATTCTATGGATTCAACAAATATACTTTCATAAACTTCGTGTGGGTTTCAACTCAAATAGGTATTCATGTTCATCTCTCTTTTCTGCCGAATGAAACTCCCTCTTTCCTCAGTTTCATTTATTTAGTTTTTTTTTCCTTTTTGCGTTTTAATAATCCTTGAGAAGATAATACCAGGCCTTGGTAAAAAGAGTACCTCCCTTATTATGAGAGTTTAATTGACTCAGCCTACGTGCAATTATTATTATTTTTTTTTTTTTACGAGTATTATCCTTTTGAAGGGCCAGAATAGAGAAATAAAAATACATTAACGTACTCGCAACACTTAATTTTCACGCAGTTTTCTATGAAGAAGTCCATTAATATCAAATGACTTTGACAGTTTTGACAGCTGCAAGAGAGATGATGATGAAAAACTGTCAACTCATCTGACATTCATTACTTACATGGCATCAACTTGATGTACAGAAGAGCAATTATTAATCTTTAAACGGTATAAACGTCATAATCAATTAAGCCCTCTGAAATTGTGTCACAGCGATAGATGGGTGGGCAATTGCAATTTTAAATATTCATTATGGTTCGTGGTTCGCTTTTTATTTTTTGGGAAAATAATAATTCAGCTCGTAGCTGGGAGACTGTGAGAAAAAATTTCCAAAAATTGTTTTTGGATGCACTTATCTGCAAATGTACGAACATATCCTTTCAATTCTGCTACGTTACCATCATACTATGAGTGAATTCTTTTGTATCAAAAGGAATATGATCAACTGTCAGAAGTCTAAGAAAATGCATCATCTTTAGTTCATGAGACTACCTTTGAAATGAACCTCGGACATTCATACATGTAGCTAAGAACGCTCTTCATTGACTTCCTCCTTTCTTAAATCTATCATTTATCCGGCACTTATATAGGGTTTTCCAATAGAGACTTGACAACTTTAAATTTAATTTGTGAACGCACTCTTTCACTAATCTTCAAACTGTCACAGTCAATTTATTCAGTGAGCTCAACATTTTCATCATGGTAAAGTACACTAACGAGCAACGGTGACTGCAACTTTAAGAGCGTTAACTCCAATTTTCGGTCATAATTCTCATCCTAGTAGACAGACAATAACAAGTTTAGTGCAAAAATTTGATTCTACATATTCGTTGTGTGATGTTGCCGTGTCAGTGAGACAACGGGTTGGGCGAAGTGTCGAAAATATCGCTGCCGTTCAGACGTCCATAGCAAACGATCCAAATCAGTCAATTCCACGGCATTCTCAAGAATTGGGCATCGCTCAGACCACATTATGGCATATTTTGAGTAAGAATCTTGGCTTACACCCGTACAAGATCAAGCTGACTCAAGAATTGAAGCCGATGGACCATTTGAAGCGACGTACGTTCTCCGAATGTGTTCTAGAGAAGATGCGCCAAGATGATGAATTTCATCGCAAAATCATCTTCGGTGACTAAGCACACTTTTGGCTCAATGGGTTCGTCAATAAGCAAAATATGCGTTATTGGTCGGGTGAAAACCCACATGTGGGTTTCCACATCCACAAAAAAATAATTGTTTGGTGCGGTTTGCATGCCGGCGGCGTTATTGGGCCATATTTTTTCGTCGACGATAACGATCGCCACGTTACTGTGAATGGTCAGCGCTATCGCGCCATGTTCACCGATTATTTTTGGCCCGAATTGGAAGATATGGTCTTGGACGACATGAAGTTTCAACAGAATGGTGCCACAAGCCACACAGCACACGCTACAATCGATTTATTGAAGAGTAAGTATGGTGAGCGTGTTATCTCAAGACATGGGCCAGTCGATTGGCCGCTTCGTTCGTGCGATTTAACGCCGCTTGACTATTTTCTGTAGGGCTACGTTAAGTCATTGGTTTGTGCCAACTCGCCGATGACGTTGGAAGAGCTCAGAGCCAACATTGAACGCGAAATAGCGGCCGTTTCGGCCGAAATGCGTGGCCGAGTCGTTGAAAATTGGGCCCAATGAATCGACCGCTGCAAACGTGCCCGCGGTGGTCATATGAACGAAGTAGAGTTCCATTCATAAATGTTTTGATTGTACTTCAAGCCAATAACAAAATTTTTGAAATATCTTAAATAGTTTATGGTGGAAAAATGGTTACAAATGAATCATTCAACGTATTGTCCATCGCTGCTACACCTTGTTCCCATATTTCTGGCAGAGATCGTTTATCTTTCTTTTGAGGCTATCCACGAATTAAGATATTTTTTGATGTCTTCACATGAGCGGAACTGCTGATCACCCAGACCATATGCCATCGAACGGAACAATATTGAATATGGCAGGTGAGTTTGGCAACGTACGTAAGGCCGAGCGTTGTCATTCTGTAGAATCACCTTTTCGTGCCTCTGCTCGTATTGTGGCTATTTCTCGCGCAGCGCTTAGCTCAAGCATCAATTGAAATTGATATCGTCCCCAGTGATGGTTTCGTTGGGTTTCAATAATTAATAATAAATAACAACGACCTGGTCCCACTTAATATACAGCATAACCTTCACAACGGGAATATTTGGCCGAGCCGATTACGTAGAAGCATGACCGGGCAGTTCCCATGACTTTCTCGTCTTGGTGTAATTAATCCATTTTTCATCACCCGTCACGATGCGATGAAGAAAACCCTTTTTTTGCCGCTGGAGCAGTTTTTCATAGGCAAAAAAACGACGCTCAACGTCCCTTGGCTTCAAATCATAAAGAATCCAAGTTTTTTGTTTTTAAACCATATATTGCCGGATAACTCCTAATGCTGAAACAAGCTCTTCTTGCATTTGCTACGGATTCTCATCTAGCAATGCCTCTTATTCAGCGTCCTCGAAGGATTTTGGCATTCCTTCGCGCGGAAGGTCGTCAACATCGAAATCACCGTCTTTAGAGCAGGAGAACCAATCACGGCACGTTGTTTCACTTAGAGCAGCATCTCCGTAAACTCTTTGGAGCTTTTGATACGCTTCAGCGGCCGTTTTCGTTGAATGAAAGAAGAAAATCAATACTTTCCGCAAATGACAAATTTTTGGCACAAAATCAGGCATTTTCACACAACCAAAAGTATATGACGTTAAACAAAACCATAAATGTGTCAAAACGGTTTGTTTACCATATGTCTAAACTTAGTTCAAGCGGCATTTTCTGAGATTTTGCCTCCGTTTCGAGTATGGCTCCAGCCTTCATTTCGAGTTTGCTACCGTTTTTAGCCATAGCAAAGTCTGTGATGCATTGTTTTGCCGATGAATGCCTTGGCTCTGTCGTCGTGTATCTCAATCGCGCTTTGATCGATTCGATGGCATCTCTAATAGGTTGATGGATAGAACCCCTCATACCATCCTTCAATATTTCAACAAGTGTTTTTATCTGTTCTCTCAGTTTGTGGAAGACAGATGACTTTGTTGCGTCGGTGATTGCTGTTGCGCATCCGCACTTTCTGGTGGTGTTTGGTTTACCTCAGTACTTCTCTGGGGAGTTTGTATTTGTCCTCCAGGTGACCTCTGCACCCTCGAACTCCTCTAAAAGGGATTTACATTTACTTGTTTTGTTTTTATTAAATTATTATTATTCGTGTTAATTGGCTCCCAAGTTTATCTATGCAAGCAGTGAGACCATATAGTACAAGGGTTGACATAGGCCCTTATGGGGAGCCTAATCAGGTTCTAATCAGGAATATTTTATTTGGGCCTATACTACCAAATTAATGGCGACGAGAAATCGAGCGTACTTTGAAAACTGCTAGGGAGCAAACTCCGGTTTGCTCAGGTAATCGTATACTACAAACATCAGCCTTGATATCTTAAGTTTTGAATCGCTATTTCCAGTATACCATAATTACGAGATTACTGGGATCGATCATAATGCCTAGGCGGAGGTGGTTTTCTTTTGTTCTATATTCAATCTGGTGATGAACTCATGAGTTGAATTCGTGAGTTGAACTCTTTTGTTTTCCGACACTTGCCCTGATTTGAGGCGCAAGAAACACGCCATATGTCCCCTTCACGCCACAATCTCCGGAGAGATTCTCAGATGGTGTCACGAGGAGGCACGAAGTAGGTCTTATTAGCAGAGCTGCAAAGTTTTCGGCTGCAAGAGCTTTAGCGAACCAGGATCCGCCGAAAGATGCTAGTTCTACGAAGCCTAATACTAATCGTTTTCATCATATGTACATCATCATATATACAGGGTGACTGGCTCGAACTGCAACTTTTTAAAATGCTATATTTTTTTTATTTTTTGATAAATTTTATTGTGTCAAACAAAAAATGTTGGAAAATACATCAATTTTCAAATTGCATCAGTAGTTTTCAATATGTCCACCTTTGGCGCGAATAATGGCCTTGAGACGGCCGAAGAAAGCATCGCACGCTGCACGCAAGTGCAAAATACTTTGGTATTTTTTAGTGCCAACCTTCGCCTTCAAAATACCCCAGACAGAGAAATTCAACGGATTTGCATTCGGAGAGTTTGCAATCCATTGTGTCAAAGAAATGAAGTGTGGAACATTGTTTTTTAACGAATCTTGATTGACGAATCTTGATCTCCGACCGAAATGTTTGTTTCCCTAAGGCTTCAATGTTGCCTCTAAGACAGTCTTACAGTATATGATCGCATTAATTTTGACGCCACGGTTCAAAAATACGAGCGGAGAGCGACCATCGGCGGTTATGGCAGCCCAAACTATCACCATCGGTTCTGCCTGCTCTCTGGTGGCCGTCCGAATGTGTAAATTTACGAAGGACCTCTCTGGTAAGTAAACTCGGTCATTTTGTTTGTTGACATATTGGTCGATAAAAAATGGCGACTCATCGGAAAAAACCAAATTCGGCAATTCACCACTTTCGTGCAAGCGTAGTAACTTCTTCGATCTTTCGACTCTAACTTTGTTCTGTTGCGGTGTAAGATCGTGTGGTGTTTGGAACTTCAATGGCTTGAGCCCAAGCTCATTTTTCAGTACGTGTTGCATCCGTTTCAACGATATGTTGAGCTCACAAGCCATTTTTCTTCCACTTCGATCGCTCAATTCAAGCCTTCACTTTCCGAACCATTTCTGCCGATGTTGCTGTTTTTCTATGACCACCTCCATGGCGTTTTACAACGCTGCCAGTATCACGGTAACGAGCTATGGTTCGAGACATAAATAGTTTATTCACTTTGAGGTGGTGGAATTCTCTAACAATGGTGGTTTTCCAGCCAAATATAAAGCAATCACTGTCATGAACGGTTTGGAAATTATAGCAATCTGAAGTTGGTTGCAGTTCGAGTCAGTCAGAGTGTATATATATATACATATTCGTGTGTGTCAATTTTTTGGCCCACGATACCTCGCGAATCGATTTGCATTTTTGTCAGATGATGTGTCTTCATGCCGAATTATCGAATATAATTAATTTTTTCTTGAAAATAAAGCACTCTTTCGAAATTTTTGCATTTCTGGTCAAAATCTATTAGAAAATCATGCATTTTTCGAAAGATTCAAAGAAATCGCGCCTGAATTATCTGAGTTATTTAAGGAATAGCGATAATTTTAGAACCGTCAATGCAGTAGTAATTACGATTTCGTTAATACAGGGAGTCCTACATCTGACCAGTTGAACCTGTCGCTATGCTCGAATGAGTCGCCCAAAATAGAATCTTCCGAATGGACCATCTCAGACATAGTCGTAATCAACATTTACATGCCATTGTTTCTAAAAGATAAATGTCATGAATTGTTCATTTAATCGCTAATATAAATTTTAAGTTCACTTTTAAATTTATGTGCTTTATTTAACATTATAAATCAAACCTTACGATGAATCACTCTTTAGAATATGAAATATCAAAAACCATTGGAGAATACTACAAGTTGTCTTAATCAGGAAATTCTTGGCGTGACTCATCCATTCCCAGATTATTTTTAAGGTTATCCCAAAAGCGTTGATTGCAAATAGGACCGCTTTGCTGTCAGAAATTTAAGTTCTCCCTAATGCAGAGCTTTATGGCATGTATCTCAGCTTAAAATTCAGAGATGCTACTGTTCATACTGGCGTACAATGACGTATTGGTACTTGTTCCATATATGCCTGCTCCAAATCCTTCATCTATTTTGAATCCGTCGGTTTACCACACCAGTGAATCTTTTTTAAACAGGAGCTTTTTCTGTTCCTAGTTCTCTCGATCAAGAAATGTAACGTTGAAGTTATGGCTAAAATTTTATGTATGTACTAGTAGACCTTTTTCAAAGCTTCTTACTGTATGTGATGATGAAGAGGAAGGTAGTTTAACGGAACCTCTAATGGGTGCTATTCTCAGTGGACCAGCAGTACGTAGACAAGCAAGTCACTGAGGTATGTTTAGTGCAGTATTTTGTTTAGTTTTATGCCACCATATTGAAGATTCATACAAACGAGCAAGTGACTATATCTCTAGCAATTTCTGTCATTTTTGGGTTAAAGCCCCAGTTTTTATCTAGTAGACTTTTGCTGGTCCATACTGAGATCCTGGCTTTAACTATTGGGTCTATAACTTAATTCGTGCGGTTTGCTAAGAGATGGCGTAACTTGTATTATTCCATTGGAACATTCGTTTGAAAGCTACTGTCATTGTACGTCATTTCAGTATGTCATTCATTTAAAGTGTAAACAACAATCATTTTTTTTCCACTCAAATATGTCGAACTTTGTGCCTGAAAAAGTGTTTTTGCGGGGAGTTCTTCTTCGTTACTTTAAAATGAAGAAAACTGCTAGCGAAAGTCATCGTATTTTGGTGGAAGTTTATGGTGAACATGCGCTAGCTGAGCGAACGTGCCAAAAATAGTGATTTTGGCTTGGAAGACAATGAACGTTCTGGCCAACCAAAAAAGTTTGAAGATGAAGAACTGTAAGCATTACTCTATGAAAATTGTTGCCAAATACAAGAAGAGCTTGCAGAATCTTTGGGTGTCACTCAAGCAACCGTTTGAAAGCGGCTGGATATATTGAAAAGCAAGGAAATTGAGTTCCACATGAACTCAAGCCGAGAGACGTCGAAAGGCGAAAGCAAAACCTGCTTGTCCGAAATGCTGCTGAAACGCCACAAAAGGAAGTCATTTTTGCATCGCAATGTTACTGGTGATGAAAAATGGATCCATTACGACAACCCCAAGTGCAAAGAATCATATGTGAAACCAGGCCAACCAGCCAAATCAACGGCAAAGCCGAATATCCATGGCGCGAAGGTAATGCTCTGTATTTGGTGTGATCAGATGGGTGTGCTGTATTATGAGCTGCTAAAACCAGGTGAAACCATCAATAGACAACGTTACCGAACACAATTAATCCGTTTGAAGAGAGCAGTAGCCGCAAAAACGTCCGGAATATGCGACCAGACACGATGCAATAATTTTCCATCATGACAACGCTCGGCCCCACGTTGCTATTCCGGTTAAGAACTATTTGGAAAACAGTGGATAGGAAGTCTTACCTCACCCGCCTTATAGCCCAGACCTTGACCCTTCTGACTACCATTTGTTCCGGTCGATGCAGAACGCCCTCACTGAAATACGGTTCACATCAGAGCAAAATATCAAAAATTGGCTTGATTCATTGTTGGCTGCCAAGCCGGTGCAGTTTTTTTGGGATGGGATCCAAAAATTGCTAGAAAGATAGGAAAAAGTCATAGCTTCAGATGGGCAATACTTTGAATAATACTATTGTACATGTTTTTTTTTTAAATAAACGTTCAAATTTAAAAAAAAACCGCACGAATTAAATTACATACCCAATATAATTTTTTTTTGGTATGGGTGTTCTAAATGAGTTTTTGATCCAGGGTAACCTGGATAACAAGGTTGAGTATGGTTTGAAGGAGTTTCGAGTTCTTCGAATTTGCCTCTGAAAAGGATCGGATCTGAAAAGAAAACGGTCGTTTACCAGTGGCACGAGCGGTTCAAAAGTGGTCGTGATTCAATCGAAGATGATGAACGCAGTAACGGACCATCGACATCGAAAACCGAAGAAAACATAAATGAAGTTGGTCAATAACCGCAAATTAATAATCAGCGAGATAACAGAGGGCTTGAACATTGCCTATGGATCCGTCCAAGACATTTTGATTAATGATTTGGGTTTTCGTCGTGTACCAGCAAAGTTGGTGCCAAAACACCTCAATTTCATGTAAAAAACAGACCGTGTTGACGTCGCAAAAGAGATAATTTGCGAGGCTGAATCCGATCCCACAATCATCAAAAGGATCATTACTGGAGAGACATCCGGCAAATGAGCCGAGACCAAAAAAACCAGGTCGTTTTCAGTCAAAAAAGAAGGAAATGCTCACGGTTTTCATAGATTACGACGGTGTAGTGCATCATGAATTTTTGCTAGAAGGCCAGACAGTAAACAAAGAGTATTATTTGGGAGTTATGAGACGTTTGCGTGAGAAAACTCGCAAATGATCGCGCAGTACAATCATTATTCGTAATTTTATGACAAAAAATGGAACAAATACCATCCAACAGCCACCGATTCACCTCCCTGTGACTTCTTTCTGTTCAATCGAATTAAAAAACCACTACGGAGAACGCGTTTCAGCAGCCGAGAGGAAGTAATGGAAAAATCTCAGGAAGCACTGATGGACATACCGAAAACCGAATATAAAAAATATTTCGAGGATTGGATCAAGCGCTGGCATAAGTGTGTTGCAGTTGATGGGGATTAATTTGAAGGGGATAATATAGATTTAGATGAATAAACTTGTATTTTTAATTTTCTGAAGAAACTCCAGGAGCTCGACATGTAAGGCCATGTCTCGAGATATTAAACCGCCTGAAAGAGTAAATAATAAAAAACGAGGTGTGTTCCAAACGTAAATTGACTTTTGAAATTTCGCATGTTGACACACATGTCCCGAATATATGCTCACAGTTTCAAGTACTAGCATACATATTTTGTTTTTGACAGGTGGACATGCCAGACGTGTTTTGGTGTGCTCGGTGGTTTTCAATTATTATACAAAGTGAAGCAAAGAATTTTCATTAAATTTTGTGTAAAAAATCGAATCAAGTGTTCTAGAACACTTAAAATATTGACAGTGGCATACGGTGAGTCTGTTCTAAGCAAAACAAAATATTAGCAAGTGGTACAAGCTCTTCCTGAGAAGAGAAGATGCCAATAACGAACCTCGCTCTTGATAACGTTGAAGCTGTGAAGAAAATTGTTTTGGAAAATCGTCGAATTACCAAAAGAGAAGTTGCTGAGGATGTTGGCATATCGGTCACATCGTGTCTTGCAATCTTTTCTGATGTTTTGGGTATGAGACATGTGTCAGCGAAGTTTGCTCCGAAACATCTTAATTTTTATCCGAAGAACCGTTGAACATCTGATTAAAAATTTACTTGCGATGATCAGAAAATTAATTCTGATGTACACAGTGTCTATAACGTATATAAGAAAAGAATATATTCTTTGCAAACTGAGTGGTTGGAATTGGAATTCCTCATATCGGCATAAATTTGGAATGATATAAACGCCATTATAGAAATTACCAAAATAGTAAAGCAATAGCGAAAGGGCACATCAAAAAGTTGACAGTAAATATACACACTGGTACCGACAATTTAGCTGGCGGATACAGAATGTAGACAGACGCATATATAGCATCAAAATGCTAAGCAGGCGGTGCTGTTAATAGAGCCTCAAATGTAAACTCTTAAATTACTTCCGCATAAGGATCTTAATGTAAGGCCAGAGCAAAGCCTCACCAATAATCTCGAAACTTAGATTCTGACAGTATTTCTCTTTGCTCTATTTATTGTAGTATTTAAACATTAAACATTGCTGCAGAATATGCTTATCAACCAGGTTTGCCGGAGGTATTAGGTGGAGTGAAAAGTAACGTCCTTGATCGCCAGAATGCGCTGCTACTGCAAAAAACTTTATGGTGACTTGAAGTCCGATTTTCGTTCTCTTATAAAACATTATTTTTTGAGAGGCAAAACGGCGAAGGAAACAAAGTTGGATAAATATTATAGGGCTAATGCTCCTTCAGATTACAACGTCAAATATTGGTTTCGAGAGTTTCGTGGTGGCCGCAACTCCACTACCGATCAAGTCCGCAGCGGCAGGCCCTCCTATGCGGTTACAGAGGACAATTTCAAAAAAATATATGTAATGGTGTTGGCTGACCGGAAAGTGAAGATGTGCGAGCTAGCTAGATACCAAAACGATTGGTACTGAGCGCACACGCCATATTTTGGGCAATATTCTGCATATGAAAAAGTTCTCCTGCCGCTGGGTGCTGGGTGGATAGGTTTATATTAATTGACGAGTTGCATGGAACATATAAGTACGCAGCCCTGTGTGGTTTTCTAGATATCGTTGACAATTCAATCATAACTGCTAAAGAATCAAATTTACGGGCTCCCAAAAACATATAAGAGTACCTGGATTGGAAGATATGTGGCACTACTGAGCCAAAATGAGAGTTCTATCATTTAGTATAGCTCGCCTGTCAAAATTTAGTAACAATTCAACGCTTAGTTTTATTTTGACACCCATTTGACAGATGTAATGAAATTACATCGTGTTATTGCGTTTCGCGACCATGGAAAAGGAGCAGTATCGCTCCTTTGTTTTTGAGTAGCAAAATCCAGCCCAGTCTTGATAGAGTGAAAATTCGCGTGTTGGCTGAGATAGCAGGCACGATAATGCTGTACGCGCAATGAGTGCCGCGTTTGCTCACACCGGAGAACAAGCGCAATCGTGAGACCACTTCAAAGACGTGCTTGGCCCGTTTATTCGAAATCTGGAGGAGTTTCTGCGTAATTTCGTGACCGTCGATGAGATATGAATTCATTGATACACATCAGAGACCAAAGAATAATCGCAACAATAGGTTTTACACGGTAAACGTGCACAAAAGAAGGCGAAGACCGTGCATTCGGCCGGATATGTGATGGCCACCGTTTTTCTGGAAACGCGAGGAAGCATACCACGTCGATTTATTGGGCTCCAATTTTGATAAAAAACGACCACCACGTGCTTTTCCAGCACGATAACGCATCGCCTCACACCTTCGTGGTCGCCACAGTCAAGTTGGTCGAATTACACATCGAATTGCTCCCTCAACTTCCCTATTCTCCGTATTTGGCTTAATACGACTTCTTTTTGTTTGCAAACCTTAAAAGATTGCTCGCCAAAAAAAAGTACGGATCAAACGAGGAAGTCATCGCCGCCATGAAGGAGTATTTTGCAACCCAACAAATGTTGTGCTATTGTCAAAACCTAAAAAAGTTGAGTTGTCATTTCAAATCCGGGTGTTCATCAAACAGCCCTCGTATCCCGTAGAAACTACTAAAGGTCGTCTCGCAAGAGGACGATATCACTCGATGGCAATCAGAATATGGTTTCTACAAACAAACGAAATATCCTGGGGTAAGTAAGTAAGACCTTAAACTAAATTCAATGGAATATCTAAACACAGCGACTAAAACTTTAAGACCTGTTCAGACTTCTCTAAAAGTTTGGAGTTAAAACTCACTCCAATAATAACTAATGTATTGTTTGTATGGCGGAAAAAGGTTGATCAAGTTAACAATCGTCTGCTTTTCAAAGCTGCTCCCATTGCTACCAATGGCATGAATTGAGAGTGCTCATTAATTGTACTGGAACTGGAATTAGTCCTTTACCCCCTCCGCATATGCGGTTGTAAGTCAAATTAAAACTTGTACCTTCTTCGCAACAACAAAACAAAAAAAAAAAACTTCAAACTAGTTGCAAACATGAAAATCCATAAAATAAAAACCGTTGCTGCTGAGTATGTTTAGTAGTTCATTTACTACGATGGACCATAGCAGCGGGAGAGAAGACCATCCTGGGGCAATCTTTCACAGCTGATTCTGTCATTGTCTAATATAGCATTGTTATTCTTATAGTTAAGTATCTGCTTTATCCATTTACATGTAGTACATATTACCTACTCCTGTGTTTAAAATGCGCCTGAATATCTAGGCATGTTTCGTGCTATCGATAGCTCTTTCGATGACAGGGAAGCAGCCCACCGCAATTTGTTTGTCACTGAGAGGTTTCTCAATCTTAGTGGTGAGTTCCTGAAGAGCATGCGTCTATTTTTTGGTTGATCATCAGGTATTTTTTCCATTGTTTTTTGAAAATAATGTGAGGTGAGATGGGGTGAGGCTTATGGTTTGTATGATTTGAGTAGATCAGTTGGTCTTCTACTTGTTATGGGTATAAACCTAACCATAACCTCTTTATGACTTTTCGGTATCTAACTCCAGCCATAACTGACTCTAAATATACTCATTAGAAACGGGGTTATTTGTGTAATACCTTTTTGAAGAAGTGCTGGGAGATTTCATCTTCACAAGGGCTTTGAATGGATCATTTTATTTTGCCTTCATAAAGAATTTCCTTTGAGCTCTTCCATTACTGTTTAGTTGGTCTATTGGTCTTCCTCTGAAGAGCTGTAGCATCTGTGAACCGCTTTCCACAAAGGGGCCATTCAGTTTTTTCTTTAGTCGAATTCGATATGTGTGCTGTTTGGATAGAATTCTGTAGTACGAGTACTGCTTCGAATGCCAGAGTGATCTTGACACTCTGTGGATCTAGGTTGTCTGTAAAATATGGAAATTTTGATGCCTAACAGGATGTCGAAACAGATTTGTCGATGAGCAGACATCGATATTTCTCTTGAAACATTCAAGTTACTAATAATTTTTTTTTTGTATAAGTAAAAAACTTCTTCTCTAATTCTGTTTATAAGGATATGCCTATTTCCGGAGTTGGGAGTTTCAATAGTATTTTTGAAAATAAATTGTAGAAGAGACTCACCTCTTTTGTTGATATTAGAGCTACCCCAGTTTGTTAAGTAGACTTTCGTATCGCATTCAACTATCAGCTGCAGTCTCCTTCTGGTACAATTATCTATTCGTCTTTGCAGTGGCATAAAGTAAAGGTATATGGAGTCACCCGCCAGGTAGATTGAACATATTACTGCATCTGTCTTACTGCCTTCAGTCTGTTCTGGATTTGGATTAGCTGTTATATTCTGATTTAACATAATATAAGCTGTAGGTCTTCCTTTTACGAAATCGTAGGGTAACTCATCTGAGAGGGTCCTCATCCTGTCCGTTACTAAGTATGATCCTATGATAACGTAGATTTGGATTTTGCATGCTTTGCATCTCATAATCAAGACTATTTCGGGTATATATTGGCAGAACTTTCAGCATTTTAGCATCTCCTTCTGAGGTTTTAGACTTTGAGGATATATCTTCTGAACTCTTTGCTAGTTCCAGATATGATGGGTTCAGCTGTCTGACGGTTCTGTTTGGCCTTATCAGTTTCAAGTGTACTCCCTTTTCTCTCGTCAAACAGTCTTAGTTGAGAGCTAAACTTTGAATGATTTGACACCCTGTCTGCAATTTTGACTTCAGGTTCTTTGTTCTCGATGATCCTTTTATTTTAATCAGGATCCGCGAAAACTTGCAAAGTTTGCATCCATTGCTTAGAATAAAATTGTTGGAAACCTCAGCCGCTGCGAATGTGATGATGTTATCCCCCCTCTCATCTTCTTAGTAATTCTGAGCGCTCGCCAGCTTTTTGTTGGCGATCCAAGTTAGGAAAACGTCCTTGATCTGATTCTGAAACGAAAATAACGCAGGTGAATAGCTTTGGAACATGGTGTTTAATTTAAGGCCCGGTTCATCCCCGGACAGATTTGTTAAAGCTTATTGTAAGCATATGTCCCTGAGCTATATGCAGACTTGAGCCAATTTTTGGTCACTGTGTTATGGAAGGTGATCGACAACCATTCTTCTCTAGCTGAAGTGGGTTCAAATCTTAAAATGCGACAGTTTTTTTTGGATTTGTCAATCTTTTGCTGTAGGCTCCTTTTCACTAGTGTGATCTCTTGGTCCGTAAGAATCTGTTCTGGGTGTATGGAGTGCATGATAGCAGCTGTAAATTGGACCATAGTATCTCTGTAGGTTAGCCCTGATGTGCTACATCACTCCTGTGCAGTCTCTGCCCCGCTGGACCTTTTTTTGAAGTTACCTTTTATTTTGCTTCTATTTGAGCTCTTGACCACTATCTGATTTTTCCCAGCCGTTTAACCTCCTCAGGTTCAGTTTCGTCACTAAAAAGGGGAGCGAGTCGATGCTATTGAGTCCCAATGAAGTGTTCGTGAAGTTTTGACGCTTGCTTACGTGTGTGCATCTCGATGCATGGTTAATTTCACTCCTGAGTATCTGTCTTTGTCCGAAATTTCAGATGACCAGTGTGCATCATTAATTTGAGATGGGATGAGAATCGTTTCTTGTTTGTCCGTCTCAGAAATTGGTGAAGAAAGAAAGAGATTTTTCTTCTGAATCCTTTTAATGAAAAGCATCCGGTATGTCATCATAAGAGCATTACGTTTATGATGCACATTTTTAACTTCCCTGCATCATTCAGGCCTCGACACGTATTCCAAAGCACCTTGACTTGGGTAATTTGACTCTTGGTTCGCGGACAATCTCTACAATATTTCGCTGCCTGCCTGAGAAGCTCGCATTTTATGACGGATTGAACCGGGGTCCTTTAAAATATTTCGTACCCAGATAGTCTAGAACCTGTTTTGATGCAAATGAATCCGGGGTATATTGTCATGGCCAGTATGTTTCTTCCATTGTTAGAGGTTTCTTAGTCTAAGAGCCTAACCAGCGAGTTTATTGCTGGCGATGGAAGTTGATTGACGCTTAAATACGATGCATGGTCCTAAACAAATTAACAAGCAGTCATAACTCGGGTTAAGGTCCTAAGGTCCGCCTAACGTTCTTGAATGCAGTGAGGCCTTAATCTCAGCTTAACTGTCGAATTCATATTTTCGGAGCAATTGAATCTGAGTAAAAAGGCAATCGGCACTTAAAGTACTCGTAGATAGGCGTGAAATCATGACAAATAGGAATTCCTTGCAGTCTGGTGAAAGCTGCAAAGCTTGTCGTGTAGACTCACAACATCCTTCTTGGTGACTAGCTCCATATCTTGCAAAAAATCGCATTAACTGCATATGACACTTAAATACTCAGCTTTGTTGAAAAAAGGAAATGTGATGACTCTTAGCACTAGATGGGTCGAACTTCTTGTTTTCTCGCTAAGAGAACAATCACAGTTTTTCGAAAGTCTGCCTGGAGTTTAGAGCAAACAATCCTTTGAAATATTCCAACAGACAGTACAGTACTCAGCCATTTAAATATGGCTGAGTGAAGGCATTAGAAGTGAGAAAGCAAAAAACACATGTCGAATAACATGCATTATAGCAGTGCAGAAGAGACGCCATTCCGCTATTATTATTAACCACAGTCAGCATCGACAGTTCTGCTCACTAGGCGTACTTTAATCCGCAGCAAAACTAGTGATTCGTCTATCGTATTACCTGTCCGAGTTTTGAAACATAAAAGTGGCTTCGTCGTACGTGCCCTTAAGAACGATTTTCCTATCTTCTTGTCGAGATCAATCCGACTCAGTCTCATAAGATCCTGCATATGCATACTAGCAACTTAGCAGAGAAAGCATTTGTGAAGCATTTCTACGCATATGAAGGTCAACCGATACTCCTTAGGTGGAAGAGAGTTAGATTGAAAGGTCAGTATATGGGTTAGTGTCAATCTAGCAGTGAAGATTATATTCAGAGTTTGCAGTATCTACAGCAATATAATTGGAAAAAGCCATCGATGCCAGGCGAGTTAAAGCGACCAAAGGGCCAAGCGGCATATTTGATACCTAATCCGCCACATCGTGTTTTTGCTCAGCTCACTTGAAGCTTCGGTGATAAGAGCTGGTTTTGGGCCAGTCCTGATCTTGTTATCTGTGAAGTGAAACTCCAGCATCAGACTGATAGTTGATTAAGTGTACTTGCCATGAGATTTTCCGAGAATTTTAAGCTGGGCGCTGACATATTTTATTTTTTAGAACAGGGTCTGCTTTTTTCTCCGAATATTCCGGTCGCAAAAACCTTTTTAGGAGACAATCTTCGAAATTCAAATTAGCTCTTTATATTAATAGTTTTCGCTGCGATCTGTTGAGAGTTAATTCTAGGTGTCCAATTTACATAGATATTTTTTGGTTCCTAGTTAATTGCTGAATATCTACGTTCTAAGGAAAGAGAGTAGAAGTCCTTCCTGCAAGCTCACATCACAATGTTCAGCTCTAAATACCTTCCTCTACCTACTGTCATGTTCTGAGTATAGGGAGAGGTTTAAGGATTATTGAAAATTTATCCTAAAAGCGTTTTTAATGGTTTTTTCGATTCGTTCTCTTCAAAAAGATCAAAAACTTGCAACCGATTCGATTCATTCGATGTAACTATGATATAACATGGAAGCCTTCGATTGTACTTTCTAATTACAATAACAATAAGAGTGGTTATCGGTTGGACATATTGCGGAAATAAAACTAGAATACCTTAGACATATGTTAGCTCTATCAAAACACTTTTACAGCGAAAGTCACAAATGAAATGAAATTTCGGTTCGGATGACAAGACAACAAGTAACTTACAGCATCCTATATACATTGAAAAACTGTGGGCTCACATAATAAGCTCTGACATATCAGAAGAAGAGCCGGTTTCCAACTTTAGCAACTTTATATTTAGATGATTGATTTACCTCCACACACTTTCGCTGTTAACCTCGACGAAACGAAGATGAAATTCAAGTATCTCAATAGAATTTCTCATTCATTAAGTGGAATTTATTAAGTTTATTTGTGCATCTTGTTTAACGATGTTTCACGCAAATATCTCAACCCACTTCAACAACCGAAGGTTAACTCCAATCAAGGCAGGTACATCCATCAACGTTTTCAAGAAAAAAAAAAAAAAAAAACTTTTTCTTTCTTTTTTTCCACATTTCGCCTTCGTTTTCAATTTTGGCGGCGGAAGCCCCAACGGCAACCGCAAATAGTGTGAATTGACCAGTAATGGTGCTTGGCACTTTGAGAAATGGACACTTGAAAGCGCTTGCACCTTTCGTCAATTGGAAATCGGCATTTGATTAATTACCAGGCAATCGATATCGGCAGCTACGTTACTCGATTAAATGGTTAAACATTTTTTCCTGCCGCTCAAATTCTTCCTCTTTTTTTTTGGATTTTTAATTATCGAAAGCAGGTGCTAGTTTGCACCTCAAATTGGAATCGTTAAACATTAAGTGATGTGTCATTTGAATCGAGTTTGAAATCGAGACTCATAAACGACTCTGTTGATCAAACCAGTTTCAGATTTTTAAGAAATGCAAAAGACTTTGTTTAATCAGTCAATCTATCATAAAATTGCGCAACTCTTTCATTTCAGTTTACCTTTAAAAATTGCAACTTGAAAGGCTCATTTAGTACTAAGTTTAATTGAATGCATTTCTATTCGCGGGTGCTCCTCATTCTGCGATAGGTTTTAAGAGTGTTGAGGACGGATTTTGTACTCGTAAAACCACATACAATAGAATAACTTATCAGTCTCTATTTATTTAATACCACCTTGATCAAAAATTTATTCAGAAAATTAGAAATACAAATTTATTCATCTAAATCTATATTGTTCCATTTAAAGTATTTCCCATCGACCGCAACACACTTATGCCATCACACATCCTCGAAACATTTTTTATATTCTGTTTACGGTATGTCCATCAGTGCTTCCTGCGATTTTTTCTTTACTTCCTCTCGGCTGCTAAAACGCGTTCCCCGTAGTGGTTTTTTAACTCGTTTGAACAGAAAGAAAGCACAGGGAGAGAAATCAGGTGAATTCGGTGGCTGTTGGATGGTATTTGTTGCATTTTTCGTCAAAAAAGTACGAATAATGATGGCACTGTGCGACGGTGCGTTATCATGGTGCAAAATCCACGAGTTTTCTGCCCACAATTCTGGTCACTTTCGGCGACTTGCTTCATTGTCTGGCCATCTGGCAAAAATTCGTGATGCACTACATCGTTGAAAATCCATGAAAAACGTGAGCGTTCTTTTTTGATTGAAAACGACCTGGTTTTTTTGGTCTCGGCTCATTTGCCGGATGTCTCTCCAGTAATGATCCTTTTCATGAATGTGGGATCAGATTCAGCCTCGCAAATGATCTATTTTGCGACGTCAACACGGTCTCTTTTTTTGCATGAAATTGAGGTCTTTTGGAACCAACTTTGCTGCTACACTACGGAAACCCAAATCATTAACCAAAATATCTTGGACGGATCCATAGGCATGGTTCAAGTTCTCCGCTATCTCTCTGATGGTTAATTTGTTGTTATTGACCAACATTTCTTTTACTTCATCAATGTTTTCGTCGGTTTTCGATGTCGATGGGCTGCCATTGCGTTCATCATCTTCGATTGAGTCACGATCACTTTTGAACCACTCGTGCTACTGGTAAACGATCGCTTTCTTTAGAGAATCATTGCCGAAACACTTTTCCAAGATTTGCAACGTTCGCGCACCATTAAATCCAATTTTTACGCAAAATTTAATACAAGTTCGTTGTTGCAAATTTAAATCCATTTCTAAAATTATAAAAAATCGCCAACACACACAGAGATAGATGTACTCTTGGCTACGTAACTTTTGCAAATGTCAAGCTATGACGCTAGGATTTATAGAGAATGTCAACAACAGATGCACCAACTTAACAAAAAAAAAAAACAGAACTCAAATCGGAACAATGGGAGCGCCGCACTGTGGATCAAGATGGTAAGTTTCGCACTCCAAGTAGGTTCAGGTCCGTTTCTACTAGTGCGAGACACTTGAGGTAATGTCATCCTTTATTGCGTTGTCCCTCCGTGTTAGATTCAAAGACTCTACATGCCGGAACGTTGGTGTCCATTGGCTCTTAGTGTTCAGCCACCCCATGCGACTGATGCACAGTTTCCTAACAAGGTCGATGTTGCTGTTCATCTCGTATAGTCTGTGGTTGAATCTCCTTTTTTAAATTCGTCAACGTAAATGGAACCGAATATGACTGAGGATATAGTCATCCATGACGACCACCTCCTGAGTTGATGCACATTAGTGCTCGCTTTACGGCATTTTGAATTGTTGCTCGCAAGGCATCTGGCTCAAAATTGGTGATTTCTTCCTCAATGTTAGCTTTCAAGATTCGCAAGGTACGTGGTTTATTGTGGTGAATGCGAGATTTCAAAAAGCCCTAAAAGTAGAAGCTGGCGTCACCTGGCAGGCCAGCTCAAATCGCCGAAACTGCTGCTTTAACCAACAATGCTCGAGATCCAGTTCAGCAGGTTGCGTGAAAAAAACTCGTTTCACAACTGCCTGTTGTGCTCGTCAATCATTTTTTCATTACAAATACTGCACCAAACAGTGACTTTAAAGGGATGTTCTTCTTGCACCAGGATTAACACACTTGACGGTAAGCAGGCAGCACTTTATAAGGGAACATCTTCAAGAGTTTTACCAAAATTCGACAACGAACGCCTGCTGATGACGAATTGTGTGCACCGTTGTCTCGTCGGTATTTGTAGACTCTTTCAACTTCGTCTTCGGCCACAACAGTGATATTCTCGATTGAACGAGCAATACGAGGAAGACCACTTGATACCATTCGCAAAAATGATGGAGCATTCATATTATGACGTTGCTTTTGCTCCACCTTGTACTAATCAATTGAATTCTTAGCCCAAAAAAACAGCGATTGCAAAGAGTAAATCATCGTCTTATTCCTACTGAAGTGGTTTAGGCAGAATTGGTAGCAGAGCCGATGTAGACCTCAATTACCCTTATTACCTCAAAGTTATTGCTGCCGACCATGAGGTGCTGTCCAATTCGTCGATGTTATGTGTCCCTTCTTGTTGACAGGGTGTATTTGGTTTTGTCTTAATTTTTTGCTAAACCCATTTTAGCAGCTTCTGATTCAATACTAGCGAACGCACCCGTGACAGTCCTCTGTGTTCTATCAATTATGTTAATATCATCAGTATACAAGGGCTGTTTTGATGAGTACCCGGATTGAAAGATAGGTACCGCAACTGAGCCAAAATGAGTGTACCATCATCTGTGGTGGCAATTCGACGCTTATTTTCGTTTTGACACCCATTTCAATACATCGTGTCAATGTATTTCCTATCGTTCCGTAATCCGATTCTTGATTGTGAGTGGCAAACCCTTCACCTACCAGTACAACTGCTTACCATTGGTTCGCAGAGTTCCGATGGGTGGTGCGTTTGCTCACACCGGAGAACAAGCGCAATCGTGAGACCACTGTAAAGACGTGCTTGGCCCTGTTTAATCGAAATCCGAAAGAGTTTCTGCGTCGTTTCCTGACCGTCGATGGGACATGGATTTATTGGTACACACCAGAGACCAAAGAACAATCGACACAATGGGTTTTATCCAGTAAACGTGTTGCAAAGAAGGCGAAGACCGTATCGTTTCTTTAGGACGCGTGAAGTGCGATCCATGTTAACTATTTTAAGAAGAGAAAAACAATCACAAAAGCATACTACGTCGATTTATTGGGCCGATTCAATGCCGATTTGAAGAAAAAACGACCACATTTGGCGAAGAAAAAAAGGCTCTTCTACCAGGATAACGCACGATAATTGGTGGAATTGCACTATGAATTGCCCCCCATCCATGATATTCTCCGAATTAGGCTCCCTGCCACTTGTTTGTGCTACCTTATCTTAAAAAATCACTCGCCGGAAAGAAGTACGCGTCCAACGAGGAAGTCATCGCCGCCGCAGAGGTATTTTTCAGGCCAACAAAAGTCGTACTATACTGAGGGGTTAAAAAAGTTGTAGCGCAGTTTGAAAAAGTGTTTCGAGTTGAAATGGGATTATATTGAAAAATAAATTGTCAAAATCTAGAAAATTAACGTTGTCATTTCTAATCCGGGTACACATCAAACAGCCCTCGTACGATAGTGGTTGCACAGACTTTTGAAAGATTGCTTCTCCAGAGTTCACTTGTGAGTTACGCACACGTTTTCCAAGTATGATGTTAAAGATATGACACATGATAGCACGTAAACTCGGCTAAGTCGTAACCGACTGTGACAGAGTAATGAGCGTTCTCAATCGTCGTTCAAAACAAGACTTGGCTCTATATACTATAGCTCGTCTTTATAAATGCTGTCATATGCGGCCATCAAATCGATGAAAAGATGCTGGATATTTGGACTTCTTAAACTTGTTGCAGAATCTGCCGGAGTGTGAAGATTTAGTCGATAGTGGACTTTCCAGGTCTGAAACCCCACTCAGGTTGTCGACGAAGGGTATCAGACGCTCACAACAAATATAGCAGATATAGATATAGAAATAGATATAGCAGCTTTTAAGGAAACTTATGCCAGGCGCAGTTGAGGGGGTATCCTCGTTTGTGGATCGAACAAGGGATCAGGCATTCAATCTTCTGACCAGATCTGAGAAGTGAGTTAGAGTATACTCTCCTTAGAGTCATTTTAAGCTGTTTTGAAGACTTCGATCGATAACTCGTCAGGTCTAGCGGCTTTCTTGAATTTCAGTTTAGATATTGCTTTCATTACTTCATTCTGGTCAGATAGACGGAAATCTTGGCTATCATCATCCAAGGTGATGATGTCGGCGTGATGTTGGGCTATTGTTTGGCTATTTGTAACTTCGGTGATCACCATATCCCCGTGTGTATATTGAGATGAAGAAACTGTGTGCTTTCTGTAGTGGCGTTTAGTCCCACCGTTAAATCAATATTTGGGGGTGGCCGTGGTGTAATGGTATATGCATAGACTCCGCAAGCAGAGGGTCGCGGGTTCGAATCCCGTGCAAGGCAATTCTCTGAAAAAGTCTTTTCATAGAATCTGTATGTAGTTATATAAAAATCCCGTCAGCGTCAACTCTGACATGAAGGCATAACTCTAATGTTGGAGTGGTTGCTGGGTGGGCTTAATGTAACTAACTAACAACTAGCACGTACTAAGACCCAATGCTTGAGGATGTACTGGCTCGTCCTGTCCAGTTTGACAACCACCTCTGGGAAAAATATCGAAAACAAACACACCTGAGTTTCAAACTACTACACCACCCGCCCGCGCCCTGGAGCCAGTAAAAGGGTATTCATATCCCCTTGGTGCGCGCGCGGTATTACCTAAGTCCGCTTACAGACTTGGTGTCGTCTCCTAGTAGGATTTTAACGTAAAATTTACAATAAGGCTCATATGTCTCGTCGACGAGCTCGTAGTAAAATTCTTTGGTATCGTGTATCACAGGTTTTCATTTTCCTTAAATGTGATTTTGCAGTTGTAAGTCAGATTTTGGTGGCGAACGCTGGTGTTTTTTATAATTCATCAAAGAAAATGTTTGTTTACTGAGACGAAAAACCTATCCAGCCCATCTCATCGCACTTCCACTTCTGATATCTACAGATCCGAAGGTAATATTCCTTTAAGCTCTTGCAATATAGTCTACTTCTGGCCGAACATATCCTTGCCTGCATGAGTAAGGGTGCATTGGGTGCGATTTGGAGCTCAAGATTTTTTTTCAAGATCTACGGTAGTGTGAATTCTTGGTTGATACTGGACTTTGCTGGCCTGAAGCCCCACTGATATCGAACAATCAGATTGCTGATGAAGAACTTCAGGCGTTCGCGGCAGATATGATCTTGTAGGCGATGTTAAGAAGACTGATGCCTCTGTAGTTGGCGCAGTTCAGAGGGTTTCCTTTCTTGAGGATTGGACAAAGAATGCTGAGGTTCCCTCCATTAGCCTTACTTTCGTTCAATCATATTTTACAGATGAGTTGAGTTGGAGCATTTCAGAGTTTCAAATGCTATATTTATGTCGTTGTGTGACTTCTTCTACTGCTAGCTCATCAGACTTCTCATTAGCTCCCACTTTTGTTTGTTCAGGTAGGAGATATCTACTCGGTGAATTTCGCATATTTAGTGGTGGTTTCACTTGCCAAAGCTTTTATGGCAGGTTGACTATCCACAAAGATAAAGCTCTCTGAAGGATCAATATCTATCGTCCGAAATCTTGAAGGAGTCCTAGATCTCTTGCATTTTACAATAGACTTCAGCGCCAGTACCTCTCTCACTAACCAGTCATGCCTGCTAGGAAATGATGTGGCCACGACGTAGACACTGCACTTAGTACATTTTGATGGTTAGCACTCCTGTATCATATATTCTTGTCCTAATTTGCGGAGCGTCCAGAGGCCTGATTTTTTTAGCCTGATCGAGCTTTTGGACGCTGCGTATTTACGAAATTCGTCTAAAAGACGAAGGTTGAACATTATCTCTGGTGAAGCTTGAGGAGTAGACCTTAACTCTTCTGTTACTGCGACACGCGCTGGCCTTTCAACTTGTGTTAGTGTCTAGGGTTAACTAGTCTTTTCCACGGCTTTCCACTATTTAACGCACCATAGGTAAGAATGGGTCTAACTTTGACCATGTGAATCCGGTGTACTATGTATTTATATTCTCCAGCGTTTACCAAAAGTTCTTGGGCATGTGTAGAATGTGCCTAGTGTCGTTTTGGTTCTTTCTTCTATGTTACGCTTTCAACACAGCTTACTGTTTAGGATGATTCTTAGATATTTAGCTTCGGTTGAAAGTTGTTTCTTAACTCCGTTGATAATATTTTTTTAGCTTTCTTTTTCTTGTAAGCAACACTATTTGTGTTTGGATTTATCCCTAAACCATCTTATGCTGTTCATTTTGCAAGTTTGTTCAAGGCCGAATTCATTAATTGCCTAACCGTTGGAAGACGTTTTCCTCCTACTAGATTGACAATTGATGCTGCAAAAAATGCAGATTGAGTTCCTCGTGCAACCGTTCCCTGACTGTATTTGAAATCTAGGTAAGGAGGTCATTTTTGGTAAAACCGTTGGAAAGCACAGCCTCCACGATAGCATATCCGGAAATGGACACAGGCTTATTGATTTTTCCAGCACACGGTTTCCACACCTTGATATGCAAGAGGGATCTGGCTGACTCCTTAACCAAAGTAATGATATTTTGAATGTCCCAACACTCTTAGCAGCTAACATCGACTTGAACCACTACCTTATTTCAGCCAAAGTACGAATGCGGATGGACGTAACAGCTCAAAGTCATTAGACCATTGCAATAGACCACCAGGGCCTTTTCCTCTCCAGAAATCCGATGCATCGAACGTGGAACTGGATTTTAACCCGCCTTAACAAAAAAAATGACAGTTTCGATGATGAATGCAGGCAGACAAACCTGGAAAAACACATAGAAAGCGGTCCTGTGGCTCACGAGCTATAGGCTCCTCAAAGCAAAACAAGAAAGAGCACGAGAAGCACTCGATCAAGACCTTAGAGAAGTGCTACCGGAAATATTAAGTTTGGAAGTTTTACAAAAAAATAAAGTAAACATGACAAAACTATAAAGCCCGGACAAAAACCTCATAGTAGAACCACAGTCGGTGCTTCGATTCTGGAAAGAGTATTTCTGCAATTTGCGGACTTTTATACTACGATGACGAAAAATATCCCACGGTCATGCTGAAAGAACCATTCAACCTGAACGAAGGACAAGTCAGCCAGGACAAGCTTAACTGACAAGTGGTTTGAAGTAGCGTGTGATGATTGGATACGGAGCATACATCAACTCATCTCTAAAATTTAAGTCGACGAAAGTACGACTCTGTTTCTCCGATCGTAAAAATGGAAATATCTTGAACTGCGCAAACTATATGGAAATAAATCTTCTGAGCATTGTATATGGTAGAATCCTGTCTATATAGCATATACCAAAGTATATGCTGTCAACATAGAGCCACCCGCAACATCGACGCTCAGGATAAAACGTCACTATAGGCAGCCAAAACTTTGTGGTAGTAAGGGGCTTCATATTACCTCGGGTCCGTATCAATTACGACAGTGACACCAACGCGAAAAGCATGCGAAGAATCACCGTTGCTAATCGCTGCTTCTTTGTGTTTAGAAGGCAATTGCGTAGTAAATCCCCCTTTCGAGCAACCAAAAGGAAATTCTACCAGGCACAGATCATCTCAGTCATAGTTTATGGAGCAGGAGCTTGGGTACTTTAATAGCCACGGCTGCGGCTTACCCCGGACTTTAGCCCCATATAAGTAAGTAAGAAAGTCTGTATTATTTCTTCACAGAGTTGCTTTGCGTGCCTTCTGTTCCACTACATGCTATTTTTAACAATTTTCATTTGACTGTATCTTTTGGTATTTTGACCTGCATACTTAAACCTAAGACGTGTCGTGTAATACTTCTGTTACTAGCAACTTAGGACTTTTGAAAACACTTTGAGATGTTTTTTCAAGTCTGATGTTCGAAAAATAAATGCTGGTGTGCCTCAGGGCTCCATTCTGTCTCCGACACTCTTTGTTATTTTCATCAACGATCTCTTATCTGCTATTTATAACCCAATATATAACCTTTGCTGTCGACAGTACTCTCTGCTTTTCATATTCGTTCCTGGACTCACGTCCCTGATCTTCGGCTGTAGAACGGCATCATGTTAAGCTCATAAAGTTCTGATATTAACAGCATAACTTGTTGGGAAACCACTAACAGAGAAGAATATAATGCTTCCAAAATGCAATGCTATCTTCTGCCGTTAAAGCGAAATTTAAACACCCAGCCATCGTCGAAACCGAAAAACTTTCCATTCTCGGTATGTGTGTCAATGACAACTTATGTCGGAATGAAGACACATTTGATGTCATCAAAAATTCTACGAATTGTCTAGGATTTTTCAAGCGATGTAAGAAACACTTAAGCCCCTCTAATGTCTCGTGTCATACTCTGTTTTATCGCTTTTTCCACCACCAGTGCTCCATTGAAATCGCCAGTAGTATTCCGCCCCTTCCAACTTCTAACCGTAACACCCGTCTCGCTATGAATACTCAACAGTATACCATCAAGCCTATTTTCGGATGTACTCTAAAATATCGTGATTTATTCCTAAGCCGTACAACTCGCTTATGGAATGCCCTGTCAAGCTCTTTATTTCCTAGTCATTATAACCTTCAAACATTTAAAACCAATTTTCATCGACACCTCTCTTTTCATCTTCCTTGATTTTCCTTCTCCGCGCTGTATGAAAGCAGGGTATTCCAATCCCTGGAGAGCATGCAAATTATAAAAAAAAAGAGATTCGAAGGAAAAATTTTGGATGTCCATATTCATACTCCTACCGCTGCGAATCAACACTTTCATCCTGAAACGTTCGAACAGACAATACATTCGTTTTGCAGTTTTAATGGTGATATCGTACACATTATGCTTTCTAACTGTGCTGCCATATACACCCCCTCTCCCATTTCCACTTTTTGTATATACTTGGAGCAATCCTGGTATTATTGGACAAAACTTTGATGCAATCCCTTTCTTTCAGTCATGGATGGATTTTAGACTGATTTTGGCAAATTTAGCTATGATGAGGATTTTGCTCACGCACTTAAGACGCCTTATTTCAGGTTTTCTCTGGTGACAGTTTAAATTGTCTTCAGTACCGAAATATCCGCAGATTCTCATTCTCCGCAGTCTCAATGTCAGACTAGTGCTCAGCTCATATTAAATAGACGCCTGCCCAATTTCTGATAACGTCGTTGAGTTGATATCAGGAATCACTCGGATGAAATGTTCGCAATGTGCCTTATAAACCGAACTAATAATACCGAGCTGTTCGTATTGTAAATACACTGAAGTACTTTTATATTCTACGTTTTCTCGTCCCTCTAAAACAATCGTATCCTGTCAACCTCCTCAAAAGTAAACGTGTCGAGTGATGACGAATATATTAACTAAATGAAGATAATAGAACTGCTGCCCTACTAAACTATGAACAATAACAAAGTGAGACAAGGAGCCTTTCCAGTCATCCAAATCGAGAATATCTACAAGTTGACATTGATATTTTCAAGAAGCATTCCCAGTGAAGAGAAGAATTTCGAGCAGTTTCCATTGCAATAGGTCATCTGAAATTTATTTTAAGAAAAAAAAAAAAAAAAAAAACTAAGCATTGTGCCAAAAGGTTTTCCACCACAGTTGTCGTTAATGGAAATAGTCTCCTTGCTGCACACTGATAGAAGCTTCTCAGAACATTACATTTACTCCCAGGTGACTCAAAATACTAACTTTAGAGTCCTACCGATAATACCTTTCACTTGAGTTGTTCCTATTTCGGCTTTTCCCTTTCAACGTTCTTTCTCTCTACCTTCTTCTTACCATCATACCCCATTAACGACTGGGATATGTACTCGTAAATATGCAAATATTAACCCGAGCATCCTTATGTCTTTCCATAACGTTCAGACATTCGATCGAAGATAAAGTCTTCTCTTGGATGAAACCCAAATGAAGACATCAACTACTACAGCATGCTGACATTTGGTTTTGTCAATATTAAATTAGACTTACTCCAACTACCACAATCCGATTAAGATATGAACGTAATACACGTAAAATTAAAATCAATCGGATCTTCTTTTCCGGTCTTTGTTGCCCAATTTGTAGCGCATCAAACAGACTACAAAAGAACTAGCGCCAGAGGAAGCAGTCTATACGTATGGTATTTACCTGTCTCCTTTTTAGGAAAACTGAAAAATTCCATTTGCTGGGAGATACTCGTATCTATATCTTTTATTGGACATCGCCTACGAGGAAATATCGTCTTTTTAATTCGGTTCAATTATTACCCAAAGACCAATTTTTATTACTTGAGCAGGGTATCTTTTCCATTTACAGATACTAATACCGAATGATGATGGCGGTGATTGCGTTCGTAGAACTTTAATTCCTTAAGAATTGAATGGCTTTTCTTAACAGTTTTTTCGTTGGCGGGCGATTACTAGGAAGTCTTATTATGTAATGCCAATGGCATGTCAGTTCAGAAAATTTTGGTTCGGTTTACTATGTACATATGTATCTACATTACGCGTATTAAGGCTGTGCTTCGTTTTAAGGTCATTTAGAGTCTTAAAAACAAAAAATTTTCTTTTTTTAAATCGTTGAAATACGTACGCGTTTAATTACTAGGTGGAGTGAAAAGTAACCTCCTTGACCGCAAAAAAGCGTGCTACTGCCAAATTTCAGTGCAATACTGTCTTTAGTTTTGTTTTGACAGCTGATTGTTGTTGACGTGTTTGGCATCATGTTGAGTATAGACAAAAACGATTCTCGTCCTCTCATAAAACATTATTTTTTGAGAGGCCAAACAGCGAAGGAAACAAAAGAAAAGCTGGATAAATGTTGTGGGGCTAATGCTCCGTCAGATTACACCGTCAAATTTTGGTTTCGAGAGTTTCGTGGTGGCCGCAACTCCACTAACGATCAAGACCGCAGCGGCAGGCCCTGCGATGCGGTTACAGAGGACAATGTCAAAAAAATACATGAAATGGTGTTGGCTGCCGGAAGGTGCGCGAGCTAGCAGATACCACAAAGATTAGTACTGAGCGAACACGCCATATTTTGGGCAATATTCTGTATATGAAAAAGTTGTCCTGCCTCTGGGTGCCGCGCATACTCACTCCTGACCAAAAACACGAACGCGAGAGCACTTCGAAAGAGTGTTTGGGCTTGCTGATGCGGAATCGGGCGGACTTTTGGCATCGATTGGTATCAGTTGAACACCAGAGAACGTAATGAGTGAACGGCAATGGACTGAAGCCGGCACAAGTGCTTCGGATCGTCCGAAGGAGGCTCGATGGCGTCGGTTTTCTGGGATTGTATTGACATACTCTTCGTGGACTACCTCGAAAAAGGAAAAACCGTCAACAGCGAGTATTACTGTGCATTATTGGAGCACTTGAAGACCGAAATCGCTGCAAAACAGCCTCGCATGAAGCGAAAAAAATTTTGTTTTAGCAAGACAATGCACCGGCGCACAAGGGCATCGCAACCATGACTAAAATCAATGACTTACGGCTCCAATTGCTGTCACATCCACTGTATTCGCCCGATTTAGCCCCCTCGGACTATTATCTCTTCCCAAACCCCAAAAGATGGCTCATCAATAAAAAATTCAGCTCATACGAGGAAATCATTGACGCCACGGAGGAGTATTTTGCAGATCTTCCGGAAAATAACTTTCCGAACGGGATCAAGAAGTTGGAAAATCGTTAGAATAAGTGTATCAAACTAAAAGGAGATTATATTGAATAAAATAAAAAAACATTAAAAAAAATTTTTCTTTTTCATTCCTAAGGAGGTTACTTTTCACCCCACCTAGTAAATTTATAGGTACATATTCCTTTCAATTATATACATTGCTACTACGCCGTTTAGGGTTGGCTAAATTTACGGACCAAAGGACCATTCTACAGGCCACTACTTATTGGATGACCTCGTAAGTGAGACCAAGAATTTACAGATGTTTTCGCATTTGGATGATCCATTAAATTTTTTTTCAGGCTCTTCTTTGAACATGAGCTGGAATGTGAGACTCTATTGCTTTTTAGACCATATTTTTCGACGACCTTCGTTTAACATGACAAAGCCAGTTGATTTACTCAGCCTGATATCGGTTTCTTTATTTTTCCTTTATATTGTAAATTTCTCAGCGTATATTACAGCATATAACGAATCCTGAAGTTTAAGCGGCATTTCTATCGAAAAATGCAAGGGAGCTTTCGGGCCATTTAACCCATAAGACACTGACTCTACGACATCATCATTGCAATTATCTTAATGGTTACCGGAAAAGCCTAAGGATTACAATTTATCTCGCTTTGCTATGACTACGCCTTCTAAACAAATGTCAGGAGTTCGAATGTTAGTATGACTGATTCGTAGCACGATATCTTTAAGTGCCTTTATCCAGTTATTAACAGTCGAATGAAGGGCTGCTATATAATAGTTCAATCATCAGCGAAGAAAAAAGAAGTCGTTCCTGACTCGTTTATGTACTGTTTCAATTGAAAACATTGCTCTTCTTCTTCTTTGTCCTAGCATTAGTCCTATTTAGGTTTGGATGTTCTTGTACGATATCGCCACGCTCTTCCGTCCTGAGTTATATGGCCATCCACGTTCCCCTCACGCATTTAGGTGGTCTATCCGGTCCTCTTCTTATCTCTGGCAAGTCCATCGCTTGTCTTACTGCATGGTTTTCCGATCTTCGCATGATATGCCTTGCCTATACCATCGGAAGCGGTTTTCTTGGAGTTTCTCACAGATCGTTGTGACTATACTGCTGCCTCTGAAATGCTTGGTCAAGGAATGTTACTCCACTGGCACGCCCAGGTTCTTAGGTGCTGCCCAGCACTCAGAGGGATACATAATGGCAGACCTAATAACTGTCTTATATATTCTGCCTTTTAAGTGCTGTGGGATCTCATTATCGCATAGTACACCAGATGGGGCCCGCCAACTTTGCCAATCACACTAAGTTCTATGAATAACTTCATGTGAACAAAGGTATTTAAAATGTCTGATTGTTGGATGAGTTGGTAACCTACTCGTATTTTGAGCTGTGTGGAGCTGCCATCATCTTCTCTAAAACAGAATTTAACCATTTCAGGTCTTATGGGGCTAATCCTCAAACCTCAAAAGCATTAACACATACAGATAGGCTTTCATGCTGGGTCGTTTTGTCATCTAGTAGGAGCGCAATGTCATCAGCTTTAAATAGCTTCCACGGTAAACCTCTTATGATTTCGCAGGTCAGAAGCTTCATCACAAGATTGAATAACAGTGGGCTTAGAGCTGAACCTTGTTGAACACTTCATATTTTTCTATAGTTTGTAGTTACCTTATAAAAGGTGTCACGCACTTATGAGGTGCTCAGGACCTAACTGATTGCCATACTAGCTCCTTCGGTACTCACTCAAAGGCTACACAAATCTTTCTTATTCAGGCGATATTCCTCAATGACAGCTCGCAAAATATGCATGACATCAATTGTCGACTTAATGCTGACGAAGCCAAATTGCTTTTCGCTTACTAAGGTAACCTGCCTGATGCGAGCATCTAGGACTCTCTCTCAGAGTTTAAGACAATGCGACGTGAGTTTAATCTCTTTGTTCTTATAAGGGTATCAAAAAGTTGTTTGCCTATGCCATGGCGTTTCCTTCAGACATGATTTTATTAAAAAGTGAGGTTAACCAGGTGGTGCCTTCGTCCCTTAAGGACTTAATCTACCTAGGTTTCGCTATCGAATCAGACAACGACACCAGCGGTGAGATCAAATGAAGAATAACTCTTTTAAATCGCTTCATCTTTGGGCTATGAAGGCAATTGACTAGTTAAGTCCTCTCTCTAACAATAAAAGTGACCTTTATATGTGTAAGACCTTAAAAATAGCAGTCCTGCTCTATGAAAATTCTTTGGTTGATTTCGGTCCCTTCTGCATAGATGATGAGTAGATGAGGAGATAGTAACAACAACTTACTGTACGGGCTATACAGCAACATCGACGTAGCCAGAACAGTGAAGGCCCAACGACAGATATGTCATATATTGTAGAGCAAATAGATACCTTTGATCCGGTACAAAAAGTCTTCGAATCCGCCCCCGAGGAAAAACACAGTAGAGAAAGGACACACGAAAGTTGAAGTGGACTTAAACTAATTGAGCTGGTTAGACCCTTGCTGGTTGAGGTCCAGGTCCATCCAAGACTGTAGCGCCAACTTAAGTAAGTAAGTAATTTCGATGATAACAATGTGATTTGACGCCGCTGGACTAATTTCTGAGGCGGTATTTGTAGTCCTTTGCCTATGTGGACAAGCCATTCAGCCAAGTGTTCGAAAAATAAGTCGAATGATCGAAATTTGGAGTTCCATGATAGATTTCCTAAGATTTTTCTATGGTGGCCATATAAAAAACCTTGCCTTTTTGCTCAACTTATGGGTGTTTTATTCCAATTTTAAATGTAGCAACTCTTAAAAAAAAAGTCCCTTTTATCCCTTTACGGAGTTTTTTAATATTTATAGAAGTCGATTTGAAGATAAAGTGTAACCAGGAGCCGTACTTCTCCAACTTCTCGTTCATCGTCCAAAAACTGGGGAAGTGGAACTTTTCCCTGACAAGAAACTGCGCCGTTTAAGCCAACCCACGTTAACCTTATGTGCGATATCATATTACGAATTTCTTGGCGGCTTACGACGGAGCATATTTATTCGAATTGTTCCCCTTTGGCACAGTGACTCCTTCTAAATAGATGTCAGGTTGGAAGCTTGTCAAAGTCGCGCCAAGATATTTTTTTTTGCGATTGCTCAGTGCCTGGTTACGCTTAAAATATTCACGTTTCGTGTTCCATTACCAGTTGTATGACTTAATATTCATCAACGTGGTGTTAATTTTTGATATCTTCACATCCTTATCTAGAAGTTAAGCTGTCAAGGCGATAACAACTTCGTTTTTTGGTTTATTCCCTTCCGCAATAGTACATCGTTTTGCTTTCTCTTCGCAGGTCTTTTGAAATACATTCCACATCATATCAGCAGACATTTAACACTAGTCTATGTTTGAGATAGAGTTTCATTGAACATTTATTAAAGCTACCCCCTTAGTTCTGTTTAGCAAGTGCCACTTAATTGTTGATTTTGAGTTCGTTCTTCTGATTACTTTTTTCCAGTCCACTTTCATATCTACTAAAAGAATCCTGTACGGTGAGGTTAGTTCTTCTTCGAGAGCGACTCTGTAGTCCTTGAAGTGTTTAATTTTGTCACGGTCGCAGGGAAGGTAGTCAATTTGGGTTGATTCACCAGCTGACCTTGTCATATTAAACGACTGTGAGCTTAATTTCCATTAGCATATCGATGAGGTGATCTTGAAAAACAACTCATCACTTGGCTTTGTTGAACGGTGGTCCAAGGAATTTTCCAACCCATTTGTGACCAGATCTCTCTATGTTACCTTTGCTCTCCACCTGCTTAAGTATGCCAGTCAAGCTTGGTGCCCCTTTCGCTGTGTTTATGTTTGCTCTCTTCTAATTCTAATTCTACCTCCATATTAAGACCGCCTCAAACGTCTCAATATGAATTTGTTAAAAGAACGTAGGAATATTGCTGCTTTCTGGTCAACTCAATCAACCCAACTCAAGTAATCTACCTTGTCCTCGGTTACCGCACCTCTTATGGTTCCAACGATCCAATCACCCATATGATCCGAAAGGTCAACTCAAACCTCTCTGTTTTTGATTTCAGCCGGAGCACTCTTCGTCTTCAACAAGATTTCCTCCATCAATCCCTTGGTTCCAGCTTTTTAGTCCTTCTGTTAGCTTTTAAGTTAGATTAAGCTTGTGTTGAGCCAAATAAATAGAGGTCTCAGCCCCTTAAGAAAATTGCTTAGCAAAAAAGCTGTTGAAAATGGCTAAACCAAAAGCCTGAGCAAATTCTAGAAGTGCTCTACCTTGAATATCTCTGGTACTGCATCCATAGCCGCGATGAATTATTTCAAAGCGTTCACTTTTTCATCCAATGTGACTATTTAGACCTTCACAAATGAGTTTATCTAACTTAGAGAGATGCTTAAAAGTTAATCTTCGAGAAACTCCCAGAATGCAAGTTTTGTTAAGTTCTCACAACCTTCTTGCAGGGCGAATGCAGATATGATGTTGAGACATGGACCAAACATCGGTCTATCCACTACATTTTGCTTTCATGTAATTTTATAGAATAGTTTATATCCCAAACCTATTTCTTTTGCCTTATTTCCTTTACATTTGGTTTTCTTCGTCTTGTAAGCGTGCCAATATTTCAGGTTGCAATACCTAGCTTACTTTTGTATTTTATTTATTTTGCTTTCGTTTTGGAATCGCATATATTGCCGCCGCTTGAGGCAGACGCTCTACAACTTTTCTCCTTTCTTTTGTTTTTGTTTTTCATAATCATACAAAAAGAGTTTTCATTCTGGCTTATGGTTTCACACAACGCTGATAGCCACCTGACGGATATCGGATTAATCGTCTTAGTCTGACCACAGATATTATTAATTCAACATCGAACAAGCAACTTCATACCGTTATTATCTATCGTAGTCCCCGAAAGATGAACAGAAGAAACACAACATTGATCTGTGCCAAACTGGTTGGATGCGAAAACTAACTTCCTTTAAAAATCTCTATTTTACCTCACCCACAGTAAGAGGGACAGAAGCCAAGCTCCTAAAGTAGTGGAACATGGATCTCCAACAACTGAATTTGTGCCAAACTGTCTAGATTAGAACTTGACTGGTAAACCCAAAAAGTATCCTTAAGGATCTGCAAATAAGGTCCGATGCCGTTTCTGTGAAAATATCACCAAAACTAGTGAATCGTCGGGACTTTGGATTTTTTTCCATAATATCTCGAATTCTAAGTGTTCTTAAGCACACGGATGCACACCTGAGCTGACTCCAAAAAAATAACCCTTGGAACGTCTCATTTCGCTGGTTGTACTTTAGTAACCCATCTCAAAACCTACTTCGGAGGTTTCGGAGACATGATCTGCGTGAATAGGCTTAAATGGGCAATTTAAATCTTTGAGTCTTGAAAGACATAAGAACCAGAATATATCTTTCTTCCATAGCAACAGTCAGGCACATCCTGTTAGGCTTTCTAAGAGCCTGTATTGCTCTCGTTACTATAACCGGTGCCTAGTCTTAGGTAGCTTATAAACCCAGAGCTGCCAAAACATCCCATATGATCCCGAAAGAACTCAGGGACTTATTGATTCACTTCATTCTCAAATTAAAGCTTAGATAACTGCTCTCCAAGAAAGAAGTTATACATATATGGGAGCAACGGTGTGGTCCCACTTCTCCTATAAAACTTAGGTCTTAAGGGCTGCTCAGCAGACGCTGTTACCTTAGACATACTCCTCTTTTATACATCTAGCTATAGCTGTCTCTTTTCAAGGAAAATCAAGATAAATACATACATCAACCGACACAAATTGAGTCTCTCGAACAGTGTATCTAACCCTTTTGATGCCTACAACACAAAGTCATGAGACAAATTCCCCCTTATTCATAACTTGGTGGGGGCTTACACTGGAAAAATGAACTAACATCAACCTGTAAGTAGAAACAAAGCAATGAAGTTCTTGCATAAGCATCACACGTTTCATCGGCAGCTTTCCTATCTTTTATTCGCTTGCTACCTATAGATTTGATCGCTAATTTCTTTTATATCTGAACTCAGGGTGAGCGGCATTTAGCAATGAAAAAAGCTAAAAGTAGGACATGCCACTCTACACACTCTGACTTCCGGTAAGCTCCAATTAACCGAAGTTTTCAACGTGAATTCAAAGTAGACTTTAGTCACTTGATACCAGAAGGGAACGAATGGAGGCAATTCAAGGTCTTTTCCAGTAAATCTATTTCCATCTTCACAGACGGCTCCAAGGTAGTTAAATGCTCTCTACATACACAAATCCTTCAGTCTACCCACATTCTATACTATCTTCCAGGTTGAAAATTTCGCGATTCATAGTTTAACTCAACCTGAATCCAATACCCGCGTCAGATATTGTTAAATATTTTGCACAGGCGGTACTTAGAGTCTACTGCGTATCTTAAGTAGTAAAAACCTGACCGCATCAACTGCACAGACTCGGATCCCTAGGAAAAAATAGTTGACAGGCTGTCAACGTTGAGATACCAATGTCCTGCGTTCAAGGAAAGTGAATCTATGGCGCAATTCCTCTGAACTGCCTGCCTAGACACTCGTCGAAAAGATTGTTCAAAAAGGTTGCAGCGGATCGGTAAGAAAAGTGCATTAGCAAACTCCTGGCCTCCCTTATGACGTGACTCGAAACAGAGCACCCATTAGAATGGTGTCAGTATTCAGAAATATGACCAACCCTAAAGGTGGTGCATTAGCAATGCAAATATAGAGGAAAAAAGTGAGACATTATATGTAGTTGTTAATAAAAGAAGGAGATTTACACTAACCTAGAAGACTTAGTCATATTTGCTTACACTGAGGTGACGGAATACAAGACGTAGCCTCTTGACTCTACAAACCAGATGAATCTTTAAACTCCTCACACTCTTTAGTATAACATACAGACCCTTCCTTAGAAGCACCCGACTAATTTATGATGTGTGAGTTACAATAATATCTTTAATCTACAAACATGTCCACGCTGATATGATCTAATTTGAATTAACAGGCGAAAGTCACAGCTCACAAATCATAACCAGCTTCACTTCGTCGCTTCCAGTTAGTTTTCGCCGAGAACAAATCACATCCGATATCTTTTCCGACGTCGAGGCATCAGTATTCGTACATCATCATAAATTACGAAATCTAAATACACACACATGTAGTACATACTCGTATGATTGTGTGTTTTTCATATGAGTGTTGGTATGCGTGTGCAAATAAATACAATTTCATGTTTAAATTATTATGCCTAACACTTCGGTATGCAAACAAGGTGGAAGTTCCATTTAAATGGAAAACACTCCCCTAACAGTAATTTGCTACAAGGACTGCAGCAGTAGTCCTTGAAAACCTCAATCATGTCGTCAGCAACCATAGAAAAGCTTCCAATTGAGGGATACGCTGCCAAACCCCCATCCAGCAAGTAAGTCAATCAAAGCACCACCATCGAAAACACCTCTCACACAGGGGTGGGACAGTGTTAAATCCTTATACTGGTATGCCAGCCTGTAAGTGAAAAGCCTCCAGAGTAGAACACATTGAACTTCAACAAGAACTATGCACCAATGGCCTCCCCTATCCCCCTCACACACACACTTATATACATGAATGTAAAGCCAGATCTACTCGATTCAACTGACCGCAAACCAACCACTATAGTAGCACGGTACCATCGTACCACATCACCACAAATGCCGCCCGACCACATTATCCTTGTTTGACAGGAAGCCCATCGTGTACGAGTAACTGTAAGCGTACTTAATTCCCCAAATTTTCACCTCAATGAAGAACGATTGTCACTTCATTGCTTGTCAGGGTGGATATGCTTCCGATCAGGAGTCACCACCAACACCACCATTACCAGCGACAACGACAACGCTCAACGGTAGACCATTTCATCAGGCAGCAGGACTGACGGAAGTTACCAATAACGGTGAAAAGCAATTGATAGATTGTGTGCAAGGTTTCCAATTCCACCGACACTACATCACCATCACCACCCCCAAATTGAAATGTCATTTAAATATAAATTACTTTTTGGGTTTGTGTGTTTTCCGAGGACTGGGAAACTGTCGTATGGTTGACGAATTTGTTTTTGAAGAAAGGGGCTGATGAGCCTTTTTCAGAGCTGCTACATAGATAATAGCTAATCATTGAACAAAATGGGCGCAACATAAATGTATTTCCGCATCCCGTCACAGAAACTTTTTAGAAATTTCATTTTTTTTTTTTTCTTACCAACATGTGTGTTTGTTCGCTGAAAACTCTATAACAATTACTTCATTCTTGAAGATGTCCTCAACATTCATGAGTTCTAAGTATAGGTTAGAATTTGAGGTACAATATGCTGAAGAAATATTCTAGAGATCGTACGGTCTTGAGAAATCTTGAGTTGTTAAAAATTATTTTATGTCTTTTATAGTGGGAGAGCGCAAGTAGGTTAACCTGGAACCAAACGGACTTTCTAATAAATTTGTAAAGATCGATGATCCTCACAGAGCATAGATCACTTAGATACGGTACGGGCAGTGACTGAGCGTATGTAACAACTAATGGATAGCGGGTTGTGTGTGAAGATTTTGTTGGTGCACTGTTTCATATTGTTGTAAAAGCATAACACCTACAGCAATTTGATTCGGTAAGCCATGGTCAGAATTTTCACTTCGCAGACTTGCTTAGTATCGTCGGTGTTTGTGTTTACTGTGTTTGTTTTTAATTCTGACTAGGGAATTCAGGGTGGACGTAGCCAATATACGCGGGCTAAAAAGTAATCACTTTTCAGCGTACGTCCACGTCTGTAAGTACCGACTAGCTGTTTTGGCACTTAGTGAAAGACAGGTAGATCCCCGCCCACACCTCTCAGATAACTCTGATCTGAAGCTACCAGGCTACGAACTAGTGCCACTATTGTTTTCCCATCGCGGTCTCGCTATTTATGTGCGTAGTGATGTAGCTTACCAAATTCCACCACAATGTAGTCAATGTTCCAACCCGGAATTCAATTTCATGAGGTTAAAATTCCATCTCCGTAAGCAAATTATCCACTTCTGCTTTATTTACAGAAGCCCCAAACTGGACAGCAACTCGACCTTTCATGAGTTTGATGCGCTTTCTGACTCCATTCAAAGAATTGTATCCCTGTATCCTCATACTGAAATTACGGGCGATTTCAATATACACAATTCCTGAATGGCTTCGACATTCTCGCCAGACCACACCCGAAGGACGGTGTGTTGAGATCTTCGCTGCGGAAAATAACTTAACCCAGCTTGTAAATGAGCCCACACGCATACTAGACGTTGATTGTCATACCACCAACACCCTGGACTTGTTTTTAACTTTTCACCCTGACAAGTACTGCGTTGATGTGCTCTCCCCTCTAGGCTCGTCGGACCATTGTGTCATATCAGCTAAATTCTCGTACACCCTAAGATACCTAAAAGAACCATATGGCAATACGAGAAAGCCAATTGGAGCTTCTTTAGGAATTTTAACTGGTCGTTATGTTCTCTCGACAACGACGTGGATGCCGCTGCTGACATGATCACAGAAACTATTCTCTTTGGAATGAGATGCTTTATCCCTCATCAGATATAAAGAGTATCAAACCAAAAGAAAAAGCATGGTACGACTCGAAGTGTAAAGAGACTGTCAGGGTTAAGGAATTGTTTTTTTCGGTCCTACAAGACCAACGACAGAGGAAAACCGAAAAAAGTTTAAACGAGACAGAAATAACTGCAACGTCTTTCTTAAGCGTCTGAAATTCCAATACGACCAAAACCTGAGGCAAAAAATACTGCAATGTCCCAAAGGCAGTAAAATTTGTTGGTCATTCGTCAAAAACATTAGAAATTCTGCCTCATCCTCCATCCCAACGCTCATTTACAATGATATTCCAGCTGTCAGCTCTTTAGACAAGGCCAATCTGCTTGCTGCACACTTTACGGCTAGCTCCACATTCCCAGATTGTGCTTTGTCCCAGCCTACACTTGAGTGCGTCGAATGTACAATGGGACGAATCCACTTTCGCACTCGTGTAGTAGCAAGAGTACTTAAAGATCTCAACATGCATAAATCCGGTGATCCAGATGTTATATCTCCTCTTCTTCTTCCACGCTGGCAAAACCACTGCGTAAGCTTTTTCATCAATCCTACTCTTTAGGACTCTTTCCAAGCAGATGGAAAACAGCATTTGTCCAGCCCGTCCCTAAAAAAGGCGAATCTTCTTCTCTATCCTCCTACAGACCCATTGCACTTACGTCTCTTCTTTCCAAGGTCATGGAAACGCTGATAAACCGTCAGCTCATGAAATATCTCGAAACACGAAAACTTCTCAATATGATTTTCGTAGCAACATGTCCACTGGTGATTTGATGGCATGTTTCACAGAAAAGTACATCAATCTGGCGAAAGCAAGATAGTTGCACTTGATATTTCTAAGACATTTGACATAGTTTGGCATCAGGCTCTCTTGTCGAAAATGCGTGCTCTTGGGATCGATAACCCTCTTCTTCAATGGATTAGAAATTACCTTTCGGAACGTTCAATTCAAGTTGTCTTAAACGGTTTCAAATCTGATATTCACAAAATAAATGCTGGTGTGCCCCAGGGCTCCGTTCTGTCTCCGACATTCTTTTTAATTTTCATTAATGATCTCTTGTCTGCTACTTCTAATCCAATTTATTCCTTTGCTGATGATAGCACTCTTTGCTTCCCATATTCGTTCCCTGACTCACGCCCCTGCTCTTCGGCTGTAGAACGGGAACGACAGCATTTGCTAAGCTCATTAAATTCCCATATTAACAGCATAACCAATTGGGGAACTATCAACTAAGTGGTTCGATAGTTATCCATGAATGGCACTTGCATCGTCGAAACCGATTAACTTTCAATTCTCGGTATGTGTATCAGTAACAACTTACCTTGGAATGACCACATATTCGATGTCGCCAAAAATGCTGCGAAATGTCTAGGTTTCCTCAAACGATGTAAGAATTATTTTACCCCCTCTGATCTGGCTACAATATATAAGGCATTTATCCGCCCAAAACTGAAGTACAATGCCCACATCTGGTCTGGTGCTACTAAAACAGCTCTGCAACTCCTAGATAGGATTCAAAACCGTGCGATAAAACTAATTAGTGATATTAATATCAGTCAATCAATTGACACCCTCGAACACCGACGTAATGTCTCCTGTCTCACTTTGTTTTATCGCTATTTCCACCACCAGTGCTCCATTGAAATCACCAGTAGCATTCCGCTCTCAAGCCCATCTTCTTTCCTAAGCCGTACAACTCGCTTATAGAATGCCCTGCCGAGATCTGTGTTTCCTGGTCGTTATAGCTTGCAAACAATTAAAAAACAATGTACATGGGTACCTGTCTTTTCTTCCTCCCTAAATTTCCTTCGTCCGCGCTGTGTACGAACATTTTAAGGGTACAAAAACGCGAGCGCCGATTATAAAAAAAAAAAAAAAATTAGAAGTAGGAAGTGCCTAGGGATTACATTCTAATGAATGCGCCACAACTCTCCATCTTAGTGTAGAAATCGGTGTGAGGAACACTCAATCAATGCGCTTGTCTTCTAATGTCTCACAGTTGTCTTGATAAGTGCATCTATGAACTCGCCTCAGAGAATGCCTGAAAGTGTGTCATTTGATGAAACTGGCACATCCCACATTAAGCACTTTGTATTGCTGAGTATCTCTCAGTCTAAGGGCAGAAAGCAGGTAATTCTTTGCATTTTTCTTAACAGGAAGATGTAAGTCCATCTTTTCAAAGGGCTTTACCATAAATGAGAATCACCATAACAGTCAACATTGTTTTTACACCTCAGTATGCTGTTAAGGATGAGGCTTACTGCTCTAGGAAATCAAAAGAATAACCTTTTATAAAGACCAGCTCCGTTTTTGCGGAATTTTAAGAAGAGAATGTTAAAGAGTTTCTTTGTCTGTAATGTTTTGAAAAGCATTCTGTAGCTGTGCAGGGAGGTTACAATAGAGTTCTGGTGCCAGCAAGCTGTGTGAAGTGGAGCATTGCCTTTTGCCATAGGGACAGCGCAAATCCGTAAACCATTCACACTCCTTCTAAAGAAAAAAAAAGAAAGAATTGAAGTTACAGCAGCTCTTAAATGAAGGTAACGAATAAAAGTTCTTTTTCAGGGATGCACCTAACATCTGGTTCAACATTCTTGTGAACTTCAAATCAACCATCATCCTATGGAGCTTAAGACGGTAAAAGATGGTGAGGCTCGACTTGAAATTCGTTAGATTTCTTTCCACATATATCGATTTGCGTGTTGTAGGAACTTCTATGCGAAACTCGTAATAATAATAAAATTCTTCGTCCCGTTGTATTCAAGATAGGAAAAGTCGTCATATTTGCATCTTGCTCCTTATATGCTGAAAATTTGCAGTTCAAACACCCTGGCTCTTTTATTTTAAATTTTTGACTTTAGATCCAATACCTTAGATCCATTTATTTCTTCACTGGGAAGGAAGGATTCTTGATTGGACTGAGCTGGGCTCTCTGTTATCTTTGCTGCCTGCTTAGTGTTTTCCTGTACCTTCCTGCATTAATTTCCTTAATGCGAAGAACCTGCTTCGTTTATAGGACAGACAAGTGTTGTTTCGTTCACATAGGTAGAAGCCCTTTGATTTCTATTAAGGATCTCCTTGTGGACATAGCTCTCTGGTTTAGCATTGAAAACATGCTCGGCGTGGTATTTAAACCATTCGGAATTACTCAGATGATTTACAGATCCGTAGTCTAGGAAATCTAGTGGTACTTGGTCGTCATCCTTTCACATATTACTATTAAGGCTATCAACCCTTTTTTACACTGATAGAGCCTTCAGCCCATAAAAATTTTAAAATATAGCTACGGTACAGGTTAAATTTGATTGAACTCTAGTTTGCTCCTGTGACTTCAAACATAGAATTCACTTCCTTTTGTAACTATAATAAATTTTCACGTTTTTGCATATCTGAGGGAAGTCCACGTATTTCCTGATTTTTTTTTTTTTTTTCATTCTATCAGAGCAGGACACTCAGACATAACATTGATCTAGTCCACTACACTCCTTGCAAGATCATATTAATGAAACCTTTCAGTCTTTCGAAGACAGATGAATAAGCGTGTCACAGCAAGCGTCGCAGGATGTTGTATCACTTATTCGCAGCATAAATTATAACTGCTTAGCAAAATTGTAGTGCCCGTCACGACGCTAGTAAGCAACCTGCAATCTGTTCGGCTGAGGAACAGCAGGAAGGCCGCTGACCGCTTAGAAACGTCGGAAAGCATTTCTTTGGTCTGTCAGTCTGGAGAGTCATGCATTCTTCAGTTGAACTCATATGAAACCCAACTGTCAATGGAAGCCTTAATAGTAAATGCAAGCACACCCAACGTAAGTAATAGTTATGAGCAACTCTCCTTTATGTCTTGCCTGGCAAGTTGATTTCCGATTTCATTTCCCGTGACCTGGGACCGAGACAAAACTCAGTGAATTCAGTCTTCTGCCTACATTATGTCTTGCATTCTTGAAATAAGAGGGTTCAATAAGCTTAGCTGCACTACAGATACAAATGATTCGCCCCTTCACTGATTCTTCAGAATATAGTTCATCTGTGAGCCATCAGGATTGAGTACTCATATATCCCCGCTTTGAAAGAGATGCAAGTTTTTCTAACAAATGAGCGAAATCTAAGGTTTTTGTCTTCTAGAAATACACCAACGGAGAATCCAATGTTGCTTCTAAGGTAATCCGTGAAGACCCGACTACATTCCTTTCCTGGCTTCTATTCCGGTCAAAACCAGTCTTGGGCATAGCGAAAGTCGATTTCATATTTTTTCAGCGGGAGAAATGCTGGTGGCATTACATCAGACCAGAGTGGTAAGGCAGACGGCGCGTATTGTAAGATTACAAAAGACCACTTCTTTCTAAACGGACAATGGCTTTGAGAGTGCAGCCCATGGTATAAATACCAAGAGGAGGAAGATTCATCAATGCGTATAAAGCAAAGCCAGACGTGCAAGCTCCTTTGCACTACCAGAAGTCCGACAGCGCATAAGAGGCTTTCAACGCAGCATATTTAGTTCACAGGAGTTTGTTACAAAGAAAGACACCAAAATATATTATTTCTTCGGAGAATTGCATACTGATGCCATTAAGCACTAGATGAGTCTGGTAGCTGATTTGTAGCTTCCTCCTTCTCGTAAAGAGAACAACCTCAGTTTTGAGAAGATTAAATGAAAGCCCATTTCTACACAGTCAGTATCCGCAACCAACGTTCTATTCATCAGCATTTATCCACAAAACTAGAGATTCTTCTACGACGCGTTTCCTGTCCGAGTTACACAAGTCGTTAAAAGTTGCATTGTCAAAAGCACCCTCAACATCGATGAAAATGCCCAGTGCATTTTGCGAGTGTGCCTTTAATTCTGCCTACTGGATTTTTAAGCGCACTCTCATAAGGTTTTCCTCGTTGGTAGGCGTGTTACATTGCAGATAGAGGTCGCATTCCAAAGGCAATTTTGCACACATGGGCCTCGACCATTCTTTCCATGCACTTCAACATGAAGGAAGTCAGACTTATCGGTCTTAAGCTCTTGGAGTGTTTTCCGTATGTATGCAGTATGCATGTTTCGTATGTATGCCAGTGCTAGGCCTACCTTGTTGTAACATAACTGGGAATATGCCGTCGGTACCAGGCGACTTGAAGCCATCAAAAGAAGCAAGAGCATGTTTAATGGCCTCATCCGTCACCACAACCGATAAAATATGACAGCTACGGCAAGTTGTGTTATTCCGCTCGTAAACAGCTTCGTTAGTAGGAAATGGTTGTGATCTAGTTTGATTAGGTAACCTGGGAAGTGAGCCTCAACTATGAGATGGAGAGTTTCTACTTTCGATGCAAGCCGCTTTTGAGGACTTGGACCAGCTTACTGCTTTCATCGACAGTTTCGATCTTTTCGAAAAAGCCTTTATTAGAGGCGCTCTTCGAAATCTGAATAAGCTTCTTACATTCTTCTTGATTCGCCCTGTAAACAGACTAGTCTTCCTCGAAATTATTCCTAAGTGACCTGTTTAGAAGCTTACGAAAACACTGCATATTTGCGTTCCACTCAGGAACGAGCGATCTGCAGGATTGCTTTCTGTCATGTCATTTCAAAACATTTAGTAAGAGTACCGTTCAGCTTCAGCTTCCTCTGGCGTTTGTTTTGTCGAGCTCTTCCTGAAAGCGTATCCAGTTGGTTTCTGCGGATTCCTCCTCTTGAACAAGGTCGAAATACCCAAGATCTGACATTAAGTTCCTCGGTAACATTTTCCAGCAAGTAATCTCCTTAGCTCTCTTCCTGAGTTGCGCGAAGATAAATTCAAGTTTTGGGTAACAAATTTCTTGTAAGCTTCACATTTGCTGGTAAGTTGGTAGTGGCTGAACTAATATCCACCTTAAGGATAAGCTAGCAGTTATTCCTTATTCGCAGTGCTAATTAAAGGCTTCACACTGTCTGGACACTGAGAACTGGACTTGCCATCTTATGAGCTATATTCTATCTGACAGACCAGATAGACTATACTGGCATTAGCGTATGATTTGAAAGTTGTCCTCGAAGAAACGGAAAGCCAACGTCGGAATGGATTATGAATACTATGTTTGCCCAAGTCCAGCAGCCGGTACGATCACGGTTAGACTTTTACACCTCGTAGTGAATCACCAATTTAGGAATAAGTAATCGGCAAATCTGAGTACAAAACTGTGGAAAATAATCAGCTTAGATGATGGAGAATAATGAACACCATACTTCAAAATTTTGAAAGTTTCGAAATATAAAAGTCCCATCGATTGTCATTGAGATTGACGTTAAGAAGAACGAGGCGGTTGACATTGAAGAGTTGTAGAGCTATTCGAATTCCAGATGTATTCTTCCAGATTCAGCCAAATGAAAGTAAGATTGTTCTCGATGTTTACCATATGAACAACTATCGACTCAATACAGAGCAATGCTTCGGACTGAGATCTCGGCCTTTCCTGCCTTTTTTTGGTTTCGGGAGAGCTTCGACATCGTGAGTTCGTATGGACAGGCTTGGGTATAAAAAGCAATCCTGATGACATGTACTCGTAAAGATGAAAAATGTTATGCAAGCTGTCATATGCTTTTAAAATCCAAAGCAGTATCGATGGTTCTATTTAATCACTATTTCCTTACTTCGTGATAATATTTGATTCGCTCTACCTTTCGCTATCAGCAGGAAGCTGTGGAATACAATAGACAATGGCGTTTGCTTGCCTTGGGGAGCATCTATTGTGAAGATTAGTTAGATGATATAATCGACGAAATTAGAGTAGGGATAAAGATATGTACAAAACTAAAGGCATTTGGATATGAAATTTGTTTAGAGGACTTGACATTGCTGCACAGGATGCTGGGATAGTTGGATATTTTACCTAACTGAGCAGCATCATTTCGAATGAAATATCTGCAAAAGTATTTTCATCACTTATATATGATTGAATCTCATTCAGGCAAAACAAAGGAGAGAACATGCGAATCAGTATTTAATTTGGTCTTGCCGAGTCTGCGGAACTTGACGTAAAAGTACCTGATTTTGACTTGGATTCAGAAGCCTGGAAATCAAAAAATCGTTGGCTTGCAGGTAAAGATATTTTTGCTCAGATTTGATTGTGTACACAAGTGGTTGTTCTATAGCATAATTTGTCCTAAAGGACTTGATATCCCTTGCTGGCGGATATCTGACAGCAATCTTTATTCTTCCCTCATCTCGACTCTTTGAGAATGGTCCCTAAAACGTGCCTATATCTGCCATCAGCAGGAGCAATTGAAACAGCTACCTATTTATTTACCTATTTGGGTGGAAAATAATTTAATCTTTCCGCAACATTCTAGATCATTCCATCTGAAACTACCAAATGATTCGTTGAATGAGCCGACATTTTCGGAGTTCATGCTCAGAGCTAAGTTTATTAAATTTTTCCTCTACTCTGTGTATCGAATTGTAGAGGCTGAGTAAACTTAATGAATTTCGAGAAGTTCTTCAGATGAGTCCTGAAACCAAAGGATGCTCATCCCCTTTCTGCACCCTTTTCCCATGAGGTAGATCAAGTATAGTACGGCCGAGGATCAGTATGACTGAGGTCCCAAGTATCTCGAAAAATAGTTAGTCGTGAACAAAGTATCCAGATACCTGGCGACCACCGGATTAGCTAAACTTATCTGTATTAAGCGGACCTCTGCACAGAAGAACCTTCTTTTTTCCGCTATTCATGGGATACCTAATGGAAAAATCTCATCTCTAAAATAGTAAATCCCGAGACCGGTACGCCTTTAATACCGGGCTGTAAAACGGTGTAAAACCGACAAGGCTCCTGCAATGTCGAGAAAAGGTAAAACTGTAGCGGGCCATGGTGCAACATGGTCCACGGTTTTTCTACTGCTTCAAAAACTCCTTACTAAAAAGATAATTTAAAGGCTTACCCGCATCAGCAAGTTTAAAGCACTCTTCTCCAGACGACGAAATGCTGTGCATAATCAAAATCCTCGAATCGATTTCGGAGGTTGAAGAGCAAAATAGAGTTGCCCAATAACATCCTCAAAGACGGATAACACACTGCTCGCAAACGTTTAAAAACTCCTCCAAATATCAGAGCTCGTTAAAGGAAACCATGCCGGTTTCCAAAAGGCCCACAATTACAAACGTCAAAAGCTCCCTGAGCCTTCCAATGCGATATCTCTGAGTTCTTTTAGCGAAGTCCTAAAAACGCTATAATGATCGCGGTGAATGAACTGAACGGTGGCAGTTGGTCCAGCTAAGGCTTTCAGTCCACTTCTTGGACATCATGCGGGAAAACATGGACCACCTTCTGTCACAAGCGATGCTGGCTGATACCAAGGCCACGTCAAGCTTATCGCTTGTACCAACAAAAGGTCTCTCGATCGTTAAACAAAAGCCATAGGTGGATTACGAGAGATCTGGCCGAGTGCAAAGTTCGAGGTCTTGGCTAAAGAGGATATCCCTAGCAGACCTTGAACGCGTAATTGGATCCCAGCCGAACCCTTCTCCTCAGAAAAAAATCCTCATTTAACTGAAATTATAAATTGAGCCCAGATCCTGGAGCATCAATATCCTTTTTGTGATATGGATAGCAGCGAATTCGACCTATTCGCGGTGATAACTAAGTCAACGGCTTATACCTCTGACACCTTACTGTTAATGGAAACCGATGACGAATTAAATAGGATCTTTTACGATCAGATAATGAAGAGGAGCTTTTGGCCTCATGTTCAGCTCGAATAACCCCGTGGTTGAAGCCTCACTGGTAGATTGTAGAAGAACCGTCCTGGCTGAAGAAATGCATGATATCTGCAAAGGATATTACAATCTTTTTGGATAGTTGGGGTGCTATCAAATTTCTGAAATCAGTCGCATGAAATTCGAAGACAGCCCCTGCCGATCATCTCTCAGGATAATGATATAGCAGTTCAACTTTCACCTATGTTGGGTGCCGATGCATTCCAGGAAATTGTAGGGCCGTCGAACTTACTAAAATTGGAACCACTCTACCTATTAGACCTGAAAAGATAAGAACAAACCTTAGGTGGAGTGTTGAATCTACATGTCTTGCGACCAAACAAATCTGACCAAAGTTGAATCTGAATCGCTCTAGGAGTTTGATTTTTCAAAATATCATAGGAAACATCAAAGCTCTATTAAAGGTGTCATCACTAAACACTAACTTATAGGCAAGCATACAAGAAGTCTTGGTGTTTTTACAAATGGTTTCGGCAGAAGCTACGTGGACGACGATTTACGACTCTGTAAATGTCCAATTCTCTCCCAAAGAAAGAAACTCCACCTAAGAGGTTTCTTCTACAATGACTTAAGCGATGTAGGCAATATAGGCTTCAACAGTCTACTAAGCTTCATCATAAGCTCAAATTGGTTCCAAGAGTAGAAGCATTACAGATCCACGTGGTATCACAATGGGCCAATAGGCATAGGTGGTTTGGTCAGCCACTCTCATCTAACCTAATTGAATCTGTATCCACCGCTTGAACTCCGAACTGAGACGAAATTGTTGAATGGGCTTGCAAACATGTAAGGCATTCCAAGAACTTTTAGTTTATAATTTTAAAGGTGTCTACTAATTTACGTTACGGGCTCCCTATCCAGATAAAGTCTCTCCCTGAGACACGGTACCATTCCACTCTCTTCGTTCCCAGGCAAACTGTTTTCATTTGGTATCTTCGTTAGCTTGATCTCTATCTTCTTGAACTCGAATCTTTATTATCCATTCGCCCAATATCAATCAATCAACATCGTGGTAAAGCTCATAGAGCATTCGGTTTATATCTTCCCTTGCAAATGCCCTCCTCTCATGATAGAGCAACTATCCAACGAACAACTTTTCCCTCAGAAGTGTTCGATGTTGGCCCTACATTTTTGCGAAACCTTCAGCACTGGTGTACAATTAGAGGAACTGTGTGTTTTCCAGTAGTAGAGCTCAACACAAAGATGGTAAGTCTCAAGTTGACAAACAGTCAGGGCGAATGTACCTTACCAAATCATCGCCTTCATGTTTGGAAAACTCTTTTCATAGAACACTCGATACCCTTCTTTCCTTCATTTCCTTCACGCTTTTTTGTGCGTCTAGGAGTCAATTATAACAAGATGTACCCACTATTGTCCTTCCAATTGTTTGTGTAAAAAGTTAAAATTCATATACTTAACCTATGGCCCCGCATTTGACTCAAAATGAAAACCTAACTGACTCGCAATGTCACACTAAACGAGAACCAAAAAAAACAACCAGTCGGCCTTTCCTCGCCTACGGTCTCTGTTTCGCGCTTTTATACGATGCGAACTTTGAAGTTTATTTAATAGCGTAACATGCGTAACAAATTTTCTCACTGCACTCAGACAGCTTTTGAAATTAAGTCATATCCTCAGATACTCATACATACTCTCATACCCACATGCATTTTCTGCCGACCAACTATATATTATTGGACCGTAATAACTGACTACGACCAAAGCCAAGCGAATTTCTACGAATTGACAAACCACAAATCGCTATTTGTCAATTCCCTACAATTGGCCACCGCCTATAACTTAGACTAAGCTAACCACCGGGCATAGAACCGACTAGCTAGCAAGTAGTTCGGCCGTGGAAACACATACTTTCCCCGGTGGAGGTAGAAGTTAGACAAACTATTAGGAACGCAATAGGAATCCATAGAAGTACGAGTATCTCAAAAACATCGTATTTGTATCTAAGAGCACAGAACTCTTACACTGTCATAGGTGGTTTAGGTTCGAGCTCGATTTCATATTCCCCCATGTGTCCAGTGTCCAGAGATAAATTGTTGGATACAAGTCACCAAGTAAATATGGGCACAAAAGTAATTAGTGAGAATGATGATGATCCAATAACTAGAAATTTTCCACTTGACATCACGGAAGCCTGAGTATGCAGAAGAACCCCACACAAAAACAGAAAAAAAAAAAAGAAACTAAAACAACGAACAAACGAATTTTCCAGTCGCACTGTTCCCTTAATCGTTGTGGCAAATTGCCGTCCAAGTAAGAGTCATATTCGTCGACTTTGTCGTCTTCCCTCTGAGAAGGGTTTGTTTTTCCAAGTAACTCGAAACCGTTTTTGCGGTCAACAGAATTTATTCTTCAGCCGAAAAGTTCAATTCACCCTGTAGATACACAAGAACGGTGTAGTGGACTTCAAGCTGCAATCCAATGAACGTTACAATCTTCCCCCTGGGTTTTGGGTTACGAATACCCAGGAATTTGGTGTTATTTTTGAGGATTTTTTCTTTTCACTAAGAGGGAACACTTAAAGTAATTGTCAAGTCGTAAAGTGGTGACAAAAAGTGGAGTACAAGTATCCATAGATAACTGGTTTGGGCTTTCTGAGCCGAAGATTTAAGGTAGGTATGTAGGTTCACACGCCCGATAGTTGGGCGCTAATAACTGTTATTGTTTTTTTTTTTTTTTTTTTTTTTTTTTGATTGTTGGTAACGCCATGACCACGGTTATTAGGTGGTAGTAGCATGTAGGTTGGCAGAAAAACTCTGGAAGGAAATTGCTTATGATTTCGATTAAGCAGCTGCGCTGAGATGCATTGCATGCTTAGATACGAGTACAAGTTTTAGTGTAATTAAGTCGATGAATGTCTAATTAAGTCATCTGCAAGTATCTTATGGGGAAATCCTCAACAAAGTGGTTTAATTGGCTTTTGTTCTCAGATACCGGAGTTGTAATGCGTTGGCGCATCACAGTTCGTGTACATACATATACTGTAAGCGTGTATCAAGGTGACCCAAATGCAGTTTTACTCAGCAAAAACATGTGAAACTTTGTCAATCATTGGTGTAATGGAAAGAAAAAATACACGCTTTTAGGTTATAATAATCAGAGAAGGATTTGTGGACAATCTAGTTGAATGCCTTTTTTTTTTTGAATGGAACCAATGTCATACAGAAATAGAGCAGGATTTAGTGTTAACTCGGCTCCAATAAAATTATTGGCGTTATCATATTATATAGCGGAACAGCAATCTCGTCGTGGAATGAACCTTTTAAACGCAATTAGAAAGGCCTCTATCGTTAAATTGCACACAACTTCTAGGTGTCATGCCTTTGTTGCAAAGCATATAAATATTCTTTCTTGGAAGCTCGCATGAATTTACAATGGGCACGTAAAATCGACACCAGTGGGGAAAAATGCCCGAGCTGATTTTACTCGTTTGCTTGGATGGTCTCCCATCAATTGATGTATCTGTTGTGGCTTTGATCAGAAACATCTTCATGTGCACTAATTCTTTAGATGTTCTCTTTACGTTCATGATCCAATATATATATATATATATGGCACGATTTTATGAGATCACGTGCATATGCTGTTTATGTACGTATTCCAGAATTAGTCGTGATACTTGACTCCACTTTGAAAGTAAAAAATTGGATGTCTTCTATTTGTTCCTAGCTTAGAGTGTAGGAGCTGTCCTAAGACACATAATAGCCAGTGGTCTTCGCTTGTGTTCCTTATTAACGGAGACAAGTTATGTGCTTCGTAATATGGCTAATAGAACGTCTCTCAGTTCCTCATCAGTTGGTGTCTCCATATGTCTTAGTTTATGCAAGCAGAAGATGAATATTCTCTCGAGTCTTAGTATGGACCTTGGTGTATGAATTGAAGTCGCTAACTCATTTATAGGAACGTTCTTTCATGTGCTTGCAAGTGCGGACTAAATAGCTCTTAACTCAGGTATTTCTTCCAACTCGCAGACATGACATGTAGGCCATGAGTCTTCTGACTGCTCAAGAAATTAAGGTTCCTTAAACCAAATTCATGCGTCCAACAGCTTGGCGGCATGCAATCTGTGCGATATTAAAGCAGCCGGGACGTCCTTTCTCGCTATATGATTCTATTTTTCTCGATTAGATAAGACTTGGATGGGAGCAACACTATTAGCGGCGAAGAACTAAAACACTGTTGTACTGTCTCTGTCGATTGTTCTGCATAAAACTCTCATGACTCGATCTACCAGCTCTGCCATTAGTACTGCGGTGTACAGCCCCAAGCTTGCCAGTCTCGTCGTCTTTAATGATGCTACTCTGGATTTGGTACACAACAATGATGTCTGGATGTTACCGAGATCGTCAATTGACCTCATATAACAACATGCTCCGAATGCTGCCATGCTGTTATAAAATGTATGTAGTTGTATGACAGCTGCCCGTGAAAAGAGTGCGCATCTGAGAACATGAACTTTACTTAATGCGTACAACTGTACCTTGTATGCTTTGTATTTGTCACGTTGTTCCGATGGTAATAGTTGATCCCATGCTGCGTTGGATCTCAAGAGTTCTTGTATGAATAATTTTCCCAAAATCATAACCCGGCCCATGATGCCCAGTGGATCAAACAATCTTGATATTTCAGCGTAAGCAGTTCGTTTCATAATGGACTTCAAACCGCTGAAGTTATCTGGGCAGAACCAGCCTCCCGCTGGTTCCCAAATCAGTCCCAAAGTTTTGACAACATCTAGTTGGTTAATATACAGTGCCTTCTCTGGATGTTCCTCTGGAATACTTGCAAGTATTGCACAAAAGTTAAATAATTCGAATTTTCCTTGTGCAAACATCCTTATCAGTTGATTATGTAACGTTATTCCCTCCTCTTTAGTATCTACATCAGTTAAGTTGTCATGGACATACGTTTCTTCAATGATGACCTAAGCTGCTCTTTTAATTTTGGTGGTATTCTCTTCAGCAAGCTGTTTCAGACATCTTGTGGCCAGATATGATAATGCGGCCGTTCCATATGCGACCGTTGTCAACGTACATGACCGTATCGGTTCAGCCGTAGTAGCTGTCCAGAAAATCATTTAATACTTGTGGTGTGATTCACCTGAAAGTAATTGCCGGTACCATCTGTTCTCTGATGGTGATCGCACCATATGGACTGTCCTATCTTCCGAACACCACTCGGAGTTTGGTTTTTAAGCTGTCTTGAACCAACACTCCGTGATAAGGTATGAAATGACTATTTGGCAAAACATTACATCTTCTGCTGCTTGTCATGTGGCCCTCTTCTTCATATTGCTTCATGAACTGTTTATACTGCTCCTGCAGCTTGGGTTGTTTTAGCAATCCCCTCTCTAAGGCAAGAAACCTCTTCATTGCTTTAGTTTCGGAATGTTCTACTACCTCTATGTAGATCCCATTGGATAGAGAATCGATCACCACTTTTCCTTTTAACTGTGTCTTGGAAGTAGGTTTCACAAATTAAATTCCTCTTCCGATGTCGGTGTATTCTCTGGTTTGTAGTATTCTAATACCCAGAATTTCTCGATTTGCTTCTCCAAAAATCTGGTTGGACCTACAATCTACTATCCACCGTAAGCGCGTATTTTGCAGAGTGGGTAATGAACGGTCAATCTCTGTTTGTTCCGAAAGTTAAGGTATAACTCCGCCCGCAGCAACAAATTTATACGTTAGGGTCGGTGGAACACAGGATCTGCTATTGGTGTATGCAGTGCTATGTTGCACATATCGGTTTCCAAATACGCCATCACCTGCCTCTCGCTTATTTTTGGAAGGGTAACAGCTTCAATGGTAATTTGGAAGCAAGTGGAAAGAGACTTTATTCTTACAGTCGTGCTATATTAAGCTAATGTCACCATACCAGCGCTGGGAGTTCGTGACCGTGGTAGTGCATTTAAGTCCCCAATCCAAGATGGTACGACATGGCATTGAGGTTCCATGGACATTGACTACGTCTACCACCACCAACAGGTTTTTATGCTCTCCTTTTTGGCGGAACGTTTGCTTTAAGCGCACTGCTGCTTGACATCTTTGCTACTGCTTCTAGCTTTGGCCGTGCAGTTGTTGTGTCCCCTTCGAAGACAGTTAAAACATAATTCCAGTCCTTTCACTATCTGGCATCGTGCGTTATACTTGTTCTGGGCGAACTGCCTACAGTTGAAATTAATATGGCCATAAGAGATGGATGGGAGGTTGAGTCCCTTGCTAGACTGAAACACCAACAGATCCTAGTTGCTGACCTCGATCCCTAGGTTCAATATATGTTAGCTACTATGCATTCCCTTGTTGTGTATAACACCCTCAATATTAGTTACTTAAAATACAATTATTCTGTAGGCACCGCAGCAGGGTGATGAAGCGATTTTGACACATTTTGAAGGGCGGGCAGCCTTAGACTTTATCGAATACTTGTGGCCTAGATGTTAGAAAAAATTTGTTGTATCAACCAAGTGAAAATATACGTACTCCTGATTGAAATATACTTCGGTGTAGAAAGCGAAGTATCTGCGTTTGTATCGCTTTCCAAGCTACGCTTAACACCTTACTGAACCTTCTCAGCACTTTCAAGTTGATTCGAGAACCCAAGACTTACCTGAATCTAGTCGAAAGGTTAAATTCGCTGAATTTGGTTTGAGTTCCAAGTCACAATGAGATGACGAGAAATGAAATCGCCGATGGACTTCCTGGGTAGAGAGTTTTAGAGGATAAATAGGACCAGATAGATAGTCTCAGTTAGGACATTCTTTGTTCTTGGATAGGGCTTTCGACGACTATTGGGTTTCATATAAGTGAAACCGCAGAAGGCTCCAAAGTGCCCACGTCTCTTAGAGACATTCCTGTTGTCCCTCTGTAAAATGGACTGCAGGCTACTTACTGACATCGTAACAAGGCATTAGGCTTTTATTGAACACCTTAATGTGCTGAGCATAAGAGACACAACATCCCGTGGTGCTTGTCCCGCCTAAACTTGTATTAGGCTGCAAATAATTATCGCTGATGTGGTGGGTGCTGGTATCATAGGCATTTAACTATTGAACAGCTTGCCCATCTTTCTATGTAAGACCGGTACACCTTGTATGTATCTACAGAGTTGAGAATTGCACAAACACCAGATATCCGATTCAAAAGCAGCACCTACATAGCTGTCCATTGTACTCCTTGTATTGAAAATAAAACACTAATTTTTAATGGGAGAGTAAGAAACAAAAAAGTATTGGCCATTGCTAGCTACACAATTTTCCCATCTTTCAGGCAATTTATGGATTCCACGCCAATAAAACTGTTCGTCTTTTAAGGCAAACCAAAAAGTCACCCAATTTTCGACTTCCTCATAGGATTCGAAGTGCTGGTTAGCTAATATGTGCCCCATCGATGAACACAAATGGTAAAGAAAAGGAGCCACGTCTGGTGAATACGGCGGTTGGGGTAGCAGCTCCTAGCCAAGCGCTTTGGTTGTATCCTGAACCATTGTCAAGGAGCAAAATTACCTTACCGTGTCTTCTGGCCCGTTCTAGTTGTTTTTCGATCAATGCATGGTTCAAATTGATCACTTGTTGTCGGTAGCGATCTGTATTAACGGTTTCACCAGGTTTTAGAAGCTCGAGGTACACCACACCTTTCTGGTCCCACCAAACACACAACATTATCTTCTTGCCGAATCGATCTGGTTATGCAGTCGAAGTTGATGGTTGTACCGGATTAACCCATGATTTTTTCCGTTTGGAGTTCTGAAAATAAATCCATTTTTCATCGCCAGTAACAATTCGATGCAAAACTGATTTTTTGTGTCTTTGAAGCAAATGGTTTTTCGGTTTTCCATCTGTCTTTCATTCAATTCATGTGGCACCCATTTTCCAGACTTCTGGATCTTTCCCATAGCTTTTAAACGATTAGAAACTGTTTGTTGTGCAACATTTGACATTTCTGCCCATTTTTTCTAACTCAAAGTTAGAACTAACTAACTAACGGCGTCTTCAAACTTTTTTGGTGGTCTTCCGCGTTCTCCATTTCTCACATCAAAATCGTTATCTCTGAACCGTTGAAACCATCTTTTGCACTTTGCTTCTGAGAGAGCATGATCACCATTTGCCTCGACAAGCATTCGATGCGACTCTGTAGCACTTTTCTTCAAATGAAAACAAAAAATTAATGCTTTCCGCAAGTCATCATTTTCTGGTAAAAAATTCGACATTTTTAACACGATAAAAAAATATGCTTTTGTTTGCTCAATGACTTGATGTATAACTACTAAATATGTTTGACAGGTTTCATAGCAACCAAAAAAAAAAATTAAGGCCCTTCACAATAAATGTTCCCTATCAAGACAGTTGTATCTTGACGCTCACTTCATACCGGTACACCTGATATTGTCTTTTACTCGTATATCCGAATATGTGGACCTATGAGTCCACGAAGCAAAATCTTTTAGTGTATCTTGATAACGATTCCACGCATTGCAGAGGCAAAAAGCTCCCGTCGCACCACCTTGTGGCGCTCCCATTTTTTCTTGACATTTAACCACCAGAGAAAGAGCGGAGGACTTGAACATTGCCTATGAATCCGTCCAAGACATTTTGGTTAATTATTTGGGTTTCCGTCGTGAAGCAGCAAAGTTGGTGCCAAAAGACCTCAATTTTAAGCAAAAAAGAGACCGTGTTGACGACGCAAAAGAGATGATTTGCGAGGCTGAATCCTATCCCACAGTCACCAAAAGGATCATTACTGGAGATGAGACGTGAGTTTATGAGTACGACACGCAATCCAGACATCAGGCAAGTGAATGGCGTTCACCAAATGAGGCGAAAGTGGATTTTGCACCATGATAACGCACCGTCGTACACTGATATCATTATTCGTAATTTTTTGACGAAAAATGCAACAAATACCATCCAACAGCCACCGAATTCACCTATTTTATCTCCCTGTGACTTCTTTCTGTTCAATCGAGTTAAAAAACAACTACATGGAAGGCGTTTCAGCAGCTGAGAGGAAGCACTGATGGACACACAGAAAACCGATTATAAAGAATGTTTTGAGGATTGGTTCCAGCGCTGGCATAAGTATGTTTCAGTCGATGGGGATTACTTTGAAGGGGACAATATATGTAGATTTAGATGAATAAACTTGTATTTTTAATTTTCTGCATAAATTCCTTTTTGATCAAGGTAGTATTGATGACATTCTTTTCATTCATCGACTGCTCTTAGGTTCCATCGAGTGCGTATCCCTTTTCTACTCTATTTCCTTAAACACCAATCCACGTAATCTACGTTGCCCTCGTCTCCTCTATATACCGGTCCATCGCACATCTTATGGCTTCAACGAACCAATCTCTCGTCTGCTCCGTTCCAGATTCTAACCTGACCAGATTCTAAATATGACCCCCGCAGACGTTTAGTTTAGAAGATACAGCCATTTTAGTGTTTTGAAATTTTAACCGGCTACAATTCAAATTTTTTATTTTTGGTGCAAAATATGACCCCCGCAGACGCTTAGTTTAGAAGATACAGCCATTTTAGTGTTTTGAAATTTTAACCAGCTATAATTCTACTCCTCGTCTCAAACAAGATCTCCTACATCATTCCTATCTCTTGGGCTAGCTCATGTACATATGCTCATTTTTAAATTCTTTTAAGTTCAGAAATAATTCTAAAAACTACTTCCATCATCAAGATAAGGTTCGAATGAGATTTTTACGTGCATTGTCACAGTGCAAATATTTCACACTGAAAGACCAAATAAGAAACAAACTCGTACTCAGCCTCAGTCACTGTCACTGATCACCATATCTGCAGAGCATAGTGAAACACTAAATGATGAAAACCCTGAAACCGAGAAACACAGTGTTTATGAAATGTTAATTCGTGTTCCGGGGCAGTTGTCGGTTTTTCGGAGGAAAAACACGCAATTAAAATGAAAAAAAGGAAGAAAAATTACCACTATCACATTTCCTGTCTTTTGAACAGTGTGTTGGAACATTCACGCTTTGCTAGACGCGCACTGTACAACGTTAAAACTAATTTAGCCAACATATTAGCATATTTTGTCACGAAATTTCGACTAAGCCTAAATCGGGGTTTCCAGGGCCGCAGCTAGTCGTATGTCATGAAACAATTGAGGAATTTTTATTAATATATGAATACGAGCACGCTGCGTGCGTAAGAGGGTTATGGGGCTATCGGGGAGGGTTCGAAGAGAAACAAAATACGTTAAATGAACAGCGGTAGCGCCAACATTAAGTCAACATTTGGATGTATGGTTCAAAAATAGTGCGGCTCGGCGGGGCTAATCTCATGAAATGGTAATTAGTGTAAACTCGCCATTGAACAACTCATCGAGTGGTCCTGCTTTGTACGGGTATAGTGTGGCAATAGTAGCTGGTATCTGCAACTAAAACTGGCTAGAACTATAGATGGAGCTTAGGTTGCTGGCAAATGCTGGCAAATGGTAGCGTTTCTATGCGTCTAGTTGTTGACGTCGGAAAGTGATATAATTTCCTTTTGTTGTGCGGAATTTGAATACCGGATTTATGGTACGCATGGCACATAATGAGATTCAGCAGTGTTGTGTTTTGTTGTTTTGTTTTTTTTTCTCTATATTTTTATTATATTAATTTATTTATTTATTTTTGCTACTAGAGATCACCCGATGGTCGCCGGTGGGCTATATAGGTTGTATGGAGTATAAATGCTTATGAATAATTCTCAGTTTCAATTGCTAGAGGGTAATGGTGGCATTACCTTTGTTCTTCGAGATACAATCAGAGGGAACAAAATGTCGTTTATTTTATTAATAAAGTCATGTAAAGGTGCGACCGCTACAAGCTTTCTTTACGATAGCCAAATTAAAAGAACGAGATTATTCTTTGGCCATGGTGTGCGGTATTTATGACAATCGAATATGCATGGGCCAATAAAAAACGAGAGAAATTTGCCACATTGTAAATATGCTTGGTGGCTATACTTATGTAAGCTGAATACAATTTTGGTCAGACTTGAAAAAAAGGAAGCAATGTCAATCTCGCAACTGTACAAATCACTTACGCGAGCGAGGCCATTAGTAAATCAGCGTCTTTATGCCTTCCAATTTTTCTACGCCAAGAATAATAGCCGAACTCAATGAATTCTGTGATAACGTGAAGATAAGACTACATGCTACACTGTGAATGCTCAAAATAGTTTTTGGAGCAGTAGCAAATGCAACAAACTTCGCCATAGTTACCAAGCCCCGGTTGAGGAAGAAGGGGGGTCTCGCAGAATTAACATCACTTTATAGTATGCTGAATCTAATCTTGAAAATGTAACCGAACACTTAGATCTGCGAAAGCACAGAATAAGTACAACCAAGACAAAGCACAAAACGGACGTTTTGGCAGGGAATTCCAAATATGGAGTCAATGGGGACATCAGACTCAGATCCAGTAATAGCCTCATTGAAGCCACTTTAACTTCATTCATTTTAACGACTCAAGTCTTTTGAGGATTTATCCTCAGCGTAAGAGTTTCCAACGCAAAAACTGTAACGCTCATACCCCCGTAATGGGATATGCCATTATCCTTGAAAAGATTTGGCCCTCCAGGTTGAGGGTGGTGCCGTTCAGTAAACCGCCCGACCACGTTCTATTGTGAAGCGACAAGCTTTCTCGGCTATAAATGATACTATTGTTGACAATGAAAAACAAACAAAGACTATTCACGCGGTATGATTGGACGCTTTACAGAACAACAAGTATAGACCTTGGATGGCTATAACGCTGATATTACTTCCATCGATGAGGTGTGGTAGGGCGGACCGAACCAAGGAAGTAGGAAGAACTGTGACATCTAATATGGTGATTGTTATAGAGGGGAGAATCTCCGCCAATTTGGGTACGTATTTTCAACGGTGGAAAACTTAGTCAAAAAGTTAAGGCTAAATTCGAAAGCATGAAACTGATATAAGCTTGCTTACGTCTCCATATCCGGGAAACATTGTTTCTACTATCTTCTGGACCAAACTTTTGAGCAGTATCCTAAGCGTGACGATAAAATCGTCCTTTGAAATTTCAAGACCAATCTAGGAAAAAGGAGCATCTACGGCCACACAGTGGGAAAACATTGCCTGTCTGACACCACCTTAGAAAATGAAGTTAGACGGAATAGGTTTGACGTCGAACGAACGCAATCGCAAAAAACTGCTTTTCTAATTTACTCTCTCAAAACCTCTCGAGAAGTCCTATACTGTCAGCATCAAGTGTAGAAAACCAGTGGCACCATTGTCCACAATCAAAGACGACGTACCATATGTAATTTGTCAGGTTTCAACCGACCACAAGAACATTTTCCTGATTGGGAGAAATCTGCGAGCTATCTCTGTTGCGTTTGCAGCTATTGAAACATGAAACTGCTTCCCTTGCGCGAAGAATGAAGAAAGCACTGTTTAAGCTCCTCAGATCTACTATATGGCGCGGATGCATAGACGTTATCAAAAGCGGATGGGAATGCCTTTGGTTGCTTCTAGTGAAAATTTCTTAGAGTGATTCATGGTCTCATTTGCATAAACAAAATTTGAAAAAAAAAGTACAGTTCTCACGCACTGTGGAGCAACATTAATCTTGTCAGAAGGTTCCAAATTTATCAGCTGAGATAGCTTGGTCATTTTGAGCAAGTGAACACAAACGTTCCGACCCGAGGAGACTTCGAATCTATCCCTAAATTAACAACGTATTAAAATGAGATCCCGCCTTAGGTGGCGCGCACAACAAATCTACCCGATACCTTTAAAGAAAAGATAAAGAAGATATTAATGCAACATTAGGCAATCGTGTACTGTAATTCATTCCACCGTTTTACCTGGTTGCCAGCAATTATATCCCCCACCCAACATTTTTCACGCAGGTCAGCAATGCAAGAAACTGATTTGACGCTATTCAACAGGCACGCTAAGGCGATTGCCGGCTGAAAAGTACTGTCGGAGGCTTTCATATCAAACCATTTCCTTCTGAGTAGTCTGTACTATTGTACTATAAGAAGGTAATTCGGATTTCGAAATCTTATGGCGCTTTATTTAAGACTCACTTCGCAGGTAACCTGATCAGAACCTGTAAGCCGGTTCGTCTTTGTATCTCTTTCGTTCAGGAATAATGTTGAAGAAATCGCATAACAACATATCGCTCTTCTTCACCGTGCATTCTCGATCGTCATCCTACACAAACGGACGGATTTGACATTGATGCCAAAAGTAGACATTGTCATCTGTATAGCTCACGTCAAAAACGACGTATCGATTTGATCCAAGACAAATCGATTTGATTTGACTCCAAGATCCATAGTAGTGTTTAAAGTAATGTAAAGCCACACTGATACGGACTAATCAGATTGTTGACGAACGGCTTCAGGCGTTCACACAATACGGCAGATAGGATTTTGTAGGCGATGTTAAGAAAACTGATGTCCTTGTAGTTGGCGTAGTTTAAATGGTGTCTTTTCTTGAGGATCAGACAAACAAAGTTGCATTCAATGGGCATCATTTCATTTCGTCCAACCATATATTACAGATGAGTTAGTGTATGCTCTTTACCAAGTCATCGCCTTCCGCTTTGAAGAGCTCGGCAGCAATTTTATTTGACTAAAGCTTAGGTTAAGCTATATTTATATCATCCAGGTCTTTTAGACGGAATTTTTGGTCCACATCGTCCAAATTGTACGGTTCAATCTGCCTGACAGCGGTATTTAGTTCGTCATCGCCGATATACAGTCTACAGAAATGCTCTTTCAAAATCCTTAGCATTGACTGCGACTCTTCTACGATATTCCCTTGTTCGTCTCTACAGGCTTTGGTTCAATCGGAGTGAAACCCACCACATCAGAGGCGGCATCTCTGATGGCTTCTCTCAAATTTTTCCACTGGTTTTCGATACTTGATGCTAACGGCATAGGACCTACTAGGAACACTCGATCAGAAAAGTATTTGGCGACATCTTGCGATTGTAGCCGTCCGACGTAAAACTTTTTCACAGTATTAGCTTGTCCTTGCGATGTTTGAGGTACCCGCAACCGTATCTAGGCTTCAACAAGGTAATGATCCATGTCGACTTTGGCACCTTGGATCGGAAATCGGGAAATAGGAATTCCCGTATCCAGCATGCCAAAACTCAAGTTACACTTAAACCTTATACTGCAGCGGTACTCAAGGGGACGAATTTGTGCTTCATCTGCACCAAGCAACATGCAATTTTAGACTGTCCAAAGTTCTTAACCTTCAAGAATCAAGAAGCCGTGCTATGTGAACACAAAATCTGCAATTATTGCCTCAATTACTTTAGAATATGCAACACATCACGGATACCACATTACGGAAATGCATCCTCAGTCAAACTCCTTCATGACTGACCATTTATCAACAAGCAGTACTTACCTATGCCAGAATGAGCCTGATGTTGCCTACTGCTATTGCAAAGCTCCTAGTTAACCTCAGTTAAGAGTAGCCAAGCTATCTACATACCCGAAGATTTGGTTCAGAAGTTGCGGTTGACTAGAAAACGAATGCTTGCCAAAGCCATCGGAGTAGGAGGAGAGGTTGGAACGGTTCGCTTTATTGTCCACATTAAACTTACGCTTAACCAACCACATTCAATAATTGATCAAATAATGCTGTCACAGGAAAATTGGATGAAAATTTGGACTTTCATAAGAAACGTACAAAACGAGCTGCTAAGGATGGCTTTTTTTGTCGAAAATGTGTGCATTCACTAGATGTGCAACTAAGTTCTGGTTCCAGCAGTAAGTGCTGGATTTCCTTCTTTCATTCAAAGAAAGCTGAAGCGTATCGAAAGCACCAAAAAGTTTACGGAGATGCTGCTCTAAGTGAAACAACGTGCCGTTATTGGTTCCGTTGCTCTAAAGACGGTGATTTCGATATTTACGACCGTCCGCGTAAAAGAAGGTCAAAATTATTCGAAGACGCTGAATTGGAGGTATTGGCTAAATGAGGATCCATGCCAACGCAAAAAAAAATTGCTTCAGTATTAGGAGTTACCCGTAAAGCAATTTCCAAGTGATTGCATGCGTTGGGAAAGTTTTCAAAGTTTTCAAAAACAAGAAAGTTGGGTTCCTTATGATTTGAAGCCAAGGGACGTTGAGCGTCGTTTTTTTGGCTGTGAAAAACTGCTCCAGCGGCAAAAAAGGAAGGAGTTTCTTCATTGTATCGTGACGGGTGATGAAAAATGGATTCATTACAGTAACTTAAGAAAAGGAAGTCATGGGGACTGCTCGGTCATGCTTCATCGTCGCTAGTTTCCCTGAATACCATAATTACACTGCAAAGGTTATTCTGTGTATTTGGTGGGACCAGGTCGGTTCTATTCATTACGAACTATCACTAAATAACATTATCGACTTCAATTGATACGATTGAGCTGATTGAGCCAAGCACTGGTGTTTGCTGTCGTTAGAGCGAAATTTAAACACCCAGCCATTGTCCATGAATAGCACTTGCATCGTCGAAATTGAAGAACTTTTCATTCTCCGTATGTGTGTCAATGACAATGACCACAAATTCGATGTCGCCAAAAATACTGTAAAATGTCTAGCTTTCCTTATACGATATAAAAAATGCTGTTAAATAGGACTCAAAACCGTGTAATAAAACTCATTGGAGATACTAACATTACTCAGACAGCAGACACCCTGGAACACCGACATAATGTCTCGTATCTCTCTCTGTTCTATCGCTATTTCCACCACAAGGTCTTTATAGAAATCGCCAAAAGCATTCCGCCTCTTCAAACTTTCATTCGTAACACCCGTCTCGCTACGAATGATCATCAGTACACCCTCAAACCCACTTTTGGACTCTAAAATATCGTGATTCGTTCCCAAACCGAACAACTTGCTTATGAAATGCGCTGCCGAGCTCTCTATTTCCTAGTCGTTATAACTTGCTAACATTTAAGACTAATGTACATTGGTACCTCTCTTATCTTTTTCCCTAAATTCCCTTCCCTTACACTATGTGCAAATATTTTAAAGGCATAGTAACCCCTTGAACGCATTCTACTTATAAAAAAAAAAACCTAGATACTTACATGATATTTTTCTGGAAATGAAGTCTTTTAGTAACTCTTATGCCACATGCTAAACACTGGGTCATATTTTCAAATTCAAAGGACTACCTAATCAGCTGGACTTAACCAACATCTTTCCGTCAACCAAGAATGATCTTGGACTTACCCTCTTCAGTTGCGCACACCAAGTTCGTTGAAGTACCTTTTTCATTTAGTTTAGCTTAGCTTAGCTTTTTGATCTCGGAATCTGAGGAACTATAGATGACACCATACAACTTTTTGAGGAGTTTGGAAGACTCAACCGCTCTTGAGATTGCAATCATTTGATGTTAAGCGCATCTTTGTCTCTAAAGATTGATTCTATTAAGGATGCATAAATTGCATGTACATTTCCTACTTCCAGTGAATGAGGTCCAAGCCAATTTATATCCAAGATTGCTTGTTTCATGTAACATTTTACGTAATCCGATGGCATAACTTCCTAATAGAACGACCGTACCACGGCAGTATGAGCACTGCTGTTGATTCACATGGACTCCTTGGTTAACATATTTAGTTCGAGGAACTAAAATCAAATTAAATTTATTGGTCCTTGCACGTTTTCACTTACATTTATCCGATTATTCTTGGAATACTGCAACAAGCGGAAGGTGATGCTAAACTTGTCGCTGACGCAAAAACTTCATCAATGGGAAAAAAAACCTATTGTCGTATGTATGTCCAAACTATCAACTTCCACAGTTGGAATGCCACTCTTTAACATTAGAGTGGTCCCTTATTATCAAATTAATTCAAATGCCTGATATTAACTTGATTGTTCTGCAAACAAATTTCAACAACACTCTCCGTGATAACCACTTTACATTCGTCTCGAGTACTAAACTCTTCGAAGCGTACGCTTACACTTAGCCTTTTTCTACAATTAATCTAAAATTAACTATTTTCTCGAATACTGTTACATACCATACTTCGGATGTTCGACAATGACCTATAAATTCAATTGCAACTAAGGAACACCTTGCCCAAATGGTACTCAACATCAACATTTATCCATATATCCGTCAGCCGAATAGTTCTCCCCTCACAATAACTGAAAACGTATAAAACGAGATACTCGTATGTTGGTGGAAAAATTCAATTAAAATAGAAGGAAAGTAGAAGAAAAAACTGTTTACCTCACAATTCACATCATTAAGGCTCCATTAATCCCCTTGTACAGTATCAGCAGCAGAAAATAGATGAATAAAATTTGGAAGCGAAGAAGTTGTTACGGCTACGGATACAGCAACGGCAACAGCTACTGGCACTTGGGCTGGACAGATTGATTTTTGGCAAGTCATTCACAAATGGTTGTTTAGCATATTCCCACTCGAAATCGATTCGATTCATGGTGAGCTGTTCCCTGAATGGAGTTTGACTCTATTGTTGAACTTTCGCAACAGCAACGCTCAGAGCAGTGCGGAGACTATGGTATGTATGTCAGAGCGGCATCGATGCGGCGTCAGCAGCCACAGCCGCAATAGCAATTGAATCCATCACCGATCAAAAGTGACAGTTGGTGAGGAAGAACGCGCGCACACTTACGACTTCGTAGAAGCATGAACGACTACCTCCAGCTAAGCGGTCTCTAATGGATGCTGTGCGTAGCAGGAAGGCAGTTGATCAGACTTATTCGCCGGCGGATCTCAGCATGGCAGCGTACCATCAGCATTAGTATGATAGTAGAGTATGGTAGCAGCAGTAGTGCCGATGAAGTATCTGAAAAATAATTTGGGCGTCATCATGATTGAAGTGCCGGTTGCTCATTTTAACCCAACACAAGTAGCAAGTAATTACAATCCGGGAGCATGATTGAGGTGCTATTCACAGGTCTTAAATGAAATTGAACATTGTGGGCTCTGAAGGGCCCTCGAGCATCTTCGATATCGATTGTCATCTTAAATGAGGCTGTCGAACCGCTTTGGCGGCATCGTATTCATTCATTACCTTGTGATTAGTGATGAGTTTTTGCTGCTGTTGTTGTTCTGTTCAATTCAGGAGAAATTAATATTAAACAAATTTAAAAGGAAAAAAAAACAAAAAAAAAACAAATAGTAATAATAAATAAATTGACCAGAATTTTTTGGATGAACTTTTGACAACAGTTGGCTTGACTACAGTGACGATTACGACAACGATGATGACGAACTACTGGCAGGCGCACCTGTCCCAGTTTTGTATATAAGTACAAGGCGCAGTAAATTGAGCGTAACCATTGTCCAGTGGCGTCACAGGAGGTACAACTACAAACTGTGCGTGTGTAAATTTTTGCGAAAGCATTTTCCGACAAGGGGTGAGACGATATTCATCCCGGGGCTATAATTATCGTGTCAATTTGCACGCAAATCGCAAACATTATTTTACGAATTATGTGCAATTTGTGGTGTGGCTAGTAAACGTTTTTAAATACTTTCGCATGCAGGCCAGTTACTTTGACCATTTTCACTGTAATTGCTTACGTGAAGGGGAAGTTTTGTCGTAATATCATTACGGGATATACGGGGGTTTCTAAGTGGTATACGGGTACATGGGCAATGCGGAAAGTTAATTATGCCAAAAAAAAAAAAAAATAATAAAAAATAAATGGAACCACATCTGCGGAAAAAATGACTGTTTTCTCAAGAGGTTTTTCCATTTTATGAATGTGGACTCCTAACATTGCAATAATTTTTGAATTAAATTTGAATAAGTTTCCAACCAACTGTCAAATGTCTCTGTTAAAAGACTTCCGATGGTCATGCAGCTTTTACACATATTAACTTTTATGTCTTCTACTATTTGTGACATACTTTGTACAGTAAAGGGCTTACAAAACCCTTCAAAACGTCTGCGTTATAAAATTGGCACCGAGACAAATTTAATCCAATCCGATTTTACGACTACGGCATTAATATCAGGGCCTATGTGAATCACTAAATTCTAAGTTGACGATTCGAAAATCACAGTTTCACAGTGGAGAAAATGACATTCCCGCCAATGAACGAGCTGCACACCATTTGTCCGTGCGAAAAGATTAACTCATTTGTATCTTTGAGTCGCTTAAAACAAAGGTCGTCGAGATAAGACGGTATTTTCAGGGTAAGACACATACCTTTGGTACAGTCTGCTACGCTATTTGACAATGCTCAGTATGTACTCAAATACTCTATTCTAAAGGCGAGCAACTATTTATGATGCGTCAAAGCTGATATCCGATATACAATGGAATAAAGGCAACAACCAGTGTACGGTTGAATTGAGAAGGCCTTTGAAACTATTTGGTTAGAATCGAAGACTCTTTGTGCTGGAACTGAGGTATCCATTCACTCAACATGACCTAGCCATCTTACACGTTCGATGTGTAGACGCCTGTCTAGACTACGCTCACAATATTCGTGGTGGAATCTCCTTCTCGACACTTCGTAAATACAAACGGGCTTAAAATTCTCGTAGACCATATTTTGCTCTTGAAACTGCCAAATGCTGCACCTGAACTTTCTAATGCATTATTCAATTTACCCCTTTGAGTAGGGAGTCAGAATATACCCTAACTAGGCATGCCTGTAATATAAAATAAAATTACTTCCCCCGTCCCTAATTAACGTGGTTGGAATTTCAGATTATATACGTCCATAATTCTGACGTTTCCCGAACAGTGTCCCAAAAATTAAATACCGAAAAGATCCAATGGTACACCTGGGAAAACAAGATAGAAAGGCCATTGTATCAAGAATGATAAATTTCAAGATAAAGTTTTTACAATCACGAAGGAAAAGTAGCAGACGAAACAAATCACAAGAAACACTAAATCAATCCAACAGTTTAAGCATTGTTAAAGTTTCAGGCATACACAGACTTACTGTCAAAAGGAACTGTGATGCGTAAAATGCGCAAATAAACATCTTTCGGAAAAGTGCAACTTAGATAAACAGGCTCCAGCGACTTGTATAAATTTTAAAGGGAAGCACCCAGCAAACTATAGAGGCAGTGAAGTAACCAAGAGATCCAAAAAAAGCGCGATGCAATCAATGCTTACGCCCGAAAAGTTACAGGAAAAATTCAAAGTTTCTACGGGAAAGCAGTGACAGAAAGAAAACCTGTCAAGCAAAAGACGAAAGTTGTACCAGTTCAAAAAGAAAAGCTGTCATCTTCTGGCGGCCAAACGTAATCCCAGATTTATTTCCTACTTGAAAATTTGAGCAATCTTAAGCATAAAACCCGCAAAACAGGAACTCAAGTTTTGTTCTTCTTTCATTATGACGAGATTATGATTCAAAGTAGAAGGATCACAACCTTCTTATTTTACTGCATCTCTACTGGTACGCTTGTGAGGCTTGACTGTTTACTATAATGCTTTTCCTGTCATACGGAGCATATTCATCTTAGCTGAAGTTAATTTCTCCTCATACTATTTTTACATTATCTAGCGCTGTAAACCGTATGTGAGAGCCGGACATACAACTGCGGTATAGAGCCTTCCTTTCAGGTTAGAGAGTTTTCCCGCCACTTCATCCATCTTACGATTGATGTCATCATCACAAGTTGCTTCGCTATTGATCATGGATCCCAGATAATTGAACTTTTCGCATTGGGAAGCACTTTTCCATTCGAGTAAATGTCTGAAAATTGAAGGTGTGGATCAGAGATACTCTGTTTGTTTTGAATTAATACGTTACCGGATTCTCTCCAAAAAGTCCACCCATACATCAAGTGCTCGTTGCAGGGACGTTTGATCTTCACATATGATGGCTTCATCGTCAGCAAAGAATAACTGACAGACGTTGGATTCCGTCACTTTTCCTTCAAGCAGATAATAAAGGACTGCAATAAGTAGCAAAGAACTGAGGACGCTTCACTGGTGTCCACCGACTTTGATTGTGAACTCTTCTGTAACTTCTGCGGATTTTACTTTTGTCTTTGGTTTCACTTTTGATCATGTGCACGTAGGTTTCTAGAACTCCTCGTTGTCTTAGCGCCAACCATAAGAGATCTCTTGGTTGTCTATTATAGGCTTTTTCAAAATCAATCAACACCATATGCAAGTTCTTTAATTATGAATTACGATGGTTTTCTATTATTATCTTTAGATTTTGGATCGCATCTGTTGTTGATTTACCTGAGACGAAATCACACTCGTCATCAGATAGCAATATTATTTGCCGTCAAATACCCGTTCAATTATCTTCAGAATGGTAATATCGCAATTTCGCGTATCGTCCTATCCTTTGTACAAAAGATTAGTACACTGTTTAGGCATTGGATGACCACTCATAAGTTTGGAGATAAGAATCATGAGCCATCTGGACCTCTTGTCTCTCACCTTTTTCAGAACACATTTTCTGGCTCAACCGGTTTTGTTTTTTTGAGTATCTTACCGCATTTCAAACTTCTTCAACAGTACATCGTCGTGGTTAGGAGCGGCTCTTGGAAAGCATACCCGGAGAAACGATTCACTCAGAAGTTTTTTCAGAATTCTGTGGAGAATTTGGTCACCTTCCACAAGCTTCTTGTGAGCCTTAAGCATTGTAAATAAACTTTTCGGAACGAGTCTCCTCAGAAACAATTCAAGCTGTTTTATCGAAGCTCCTGGACAGCCTTGTTCCTACCAAACGCCGAAGACAATATTTTCTCCAACTCCAGATAGAGGCTTTCATAATTTTTGCTTGAAATTGTGCGCACTTCTTCTTCGCAAGACCTTGGCAACATATATTGTATATATCACTTCAAGGCGACCTTTTTCAGAAGAGAAGAGCACTTTGACCAAGTTTTGTTTGCGGTTTCTTTTTTTTCGTATCGCTACTTTATTTTCATTCCACTAGCATGTTTTGTTGGCATGTTAGAAGAAGCCATTCGACGTTTAAAATGATTTGGTTCTCTCCAAGCAAGGAGAGAATCTCACATGTCCTGTGCTCTGCATTTTTCATCACCGACCACATCTATGATTGTAAAGAGGTAATTTGTTATGCTGGTAATAAAAGCTTCGCCTTTTTCTTTGTCCACATTGAACCAATTGATTTTTTCGGCCACCTTTGTTTGCTTATTTGTTTTCTTCCACGTCTCCATAAAAATTTCAAAACAAGATACATATATGAATATGAAATAGTTCCTCAAAATATTCACAATTAACAAAATATTGGAAAAGAAAGACGAACTTGAAGGGACCTTGCGAAACGCAAGAATCTAGTGTTGAAGTAAAAAGATACTGCGACTGTAATGCCAAAAGGCATTCTAAAAATACAATTATTGGAACAGATGCAAGTAAATACAGAAATATGCATATCTTTTCGACCCACTTTGACCGAATTTTATTGTCGGTGGTGATTTCAACTCGAAACACATCTTTTGGAGTTCAAAATTCGATTACACTAATCGCAGACAGAAAAACCGACAATTTGGCCCATCGACATAGGAAAAACTCCAGACCTCGTAGAGTTTTTCATTGCAAGAGTTGTAGCTATAGACTTTTTACACATCGAGGAGAGTTTTGATCTCCCCTCAGATCATTCACCAGTAATTTTGACAATAAGCGAGCGTCTAACGAGCGACTAACTATCAACCAATCTAACTAAGACGGTTTATGGCAATATTGTCGCTTAAAAACAACATATGAAATGGAAATTAAAGTCAGCAAAGGTATCGAAGTCAAACAGAACACCGCTTGAAACAACACTCCCGTTAGAAGGAAAGAAATCGTAGAAGCGAAGACAAATAAAGGAACTGATACGTCAAAAGAGAAAGGCGTGCAAAAAATATCAACAATCTCGAGCTATCCAGCATAAATCTCTTGTTAACCATCCATGTAATGAGCTCAAGAAAGCAATCAAAAATTTAAAAAATCCGAAGATCTCTACGTATCTTGAAAGCTTGACTGGCGAAAAAAGTTACAATCTGCGTAAAATCTGCACCATACAGTAAATTTTCCTGAATGCAATGGCATTTCTTGAACTTCTTTAGAATTGCCCTCGCTCCACATATGGCAATTTACTTGTGTAATCAGAAATGAGCCTCATCGCTCATAACTCAGTTGAGTTAAAGCAGAATCACTGAACACCCGACGCAATAAATAGTTACCCGTCTTTAGCCCTAGCACCAATTGCACCTTGTAAGTATTGAGAACAGGATCTTTACTCAGAATTTTCCAGATATTGACGAATCAATAAGTTGGAGTCCTCTTCAACACAAACTTTCACAGACGCAATATTTTCTGTATAAATATCCAGTAGCGTGATGATCATGTCTACCGTAAATTCCGCGAAGCGCTCTGAAAATTTCGCTAAGAGAGCTTCAATTTCAACAATTTGAAATCGTTGTTTCGGCGTCAATCTTTATATTGAAAATAAATGAAGCTGGCGGCTCAATATGACAACTGATTTGATATTTAATCCCTTTATTCGATTGTACAGGATAACGATGTAGAATGCACTCTGCTCAGTAAATGGCATGCGTTGGTATTGGGTATATATTTTAATTCGTGCGGTTTTTTTTTTCAAAATTTGAACATTTATTTAAGAAAAACATGTACAATAGTATTATTCAAAGTATTGCCCATCTGAGGCTATGACTTTTTCACATCTTTCTGGCAATTTTTGGATCCCATCCTAAAAGAACTGCGCCGGCTTGGCAGCCAAGAATGAATCAAGCCAATTTTTGATATTCTGCTCTGATGTGAACCGTATTTCAGTGAGGGCGTTCTGCATCGACCGGAACAATATGTAGTCAGAAGGGGCAAGGTCTGGGCTATAAGGCGGGTGGGGTAAGACTTCCCATCCACTGTTTTCCAAATAGTTCTTAACAGGAATAGCAATGTGGGGCCAAGTGTTGTCATGATGGAAAATTATTGCCTCGCTTTTGGTAGCATATTCCGGGCGTTTTGCGGCTACTGCTTCCTTCAAACGGATTAATTGTGTTCGGTAGCACACCCATCTGATATCACCAAACACAGAGCATTACCTTCGCGCCATGGATATTCGGCTTTACCGTTGATTTGGCTGGTTGGCTGGGTTTCACATATGATTTTTTGCACTTGGGATTGTCATAATAGATTCATTTTTCATCACCAGTAACAATCCGATGCAAGAATGACTTCCTTTTCTGGCGTCCCAGCAGCATTTCGGACATGCAAAATCACCTTTCGACGTCTCTAGGCTTGAGTTCATGTGGAACTCAATTTCCTTGCTTTTAAATATATCCAGCTGCTTTTAAACGTTTTAAAATGGCTGCTTGAGTGACACCCAAAAATTCTGCGAGCTCATCTTGTGTTTGGCAACAATCTTCATAGAGTAATGTTTCCAGTTCTTCATCTTCAAACTTTTTTGGCTGCCCAGGACGTTCATCGCCTTCCAAGCCAAAATCACCACTTTTAAATCGTGCAAACCACTTTTAGCACGTTCGCTCAGCTACCTCATGTTCACCATAAACTTCCACCAAAATACGATGACTTTCGACAGCAGTTTTCTTCATATTAAAGAAATGAAGAAGAACTTCCCGCAAAAATTACGTTTTTTTTTTTTTTACTGAAACGCAATCTATTTGTCCCAACTCCATTTCATTCTGTACCTACTCAGGCAGGGAAAAGCTAAATTTTAATGCCAATCCAAAGAAAATCCAACAGCCAGTCCAAAGCCAGTCTAAGACAGTCAAACTTAATAGCAAGGAAATGATTGTACCAATCGGAGCATGTCACCACATCCAGACTTTGCGTTGGAGTAGATTTTCTCTCTCATAGACCAGCTAAGTCAACAAAAATGAGAAAAAAAAAAAAAAAATAAATAGCGGCCAAGTGCCTACTATGCAACCTAAGCCCATGCACTTCTGTTGTTTCAGTCATCATCGAATTACACATTGAATTACTTATACCCTCACCTCATCTGAAGCTAGAGATCATTTAGTGAACTCCATTTGTACGCCATGAAGTCTTTTAGTATGAAATTTACGCTCGAATTGGCCACAAATATGCGGCCAAGAGTCAATTGCAGTTTGCTGCAGACATGCATTCTGATGGCAGTAAAAGAGCATAATTAGAGCCTCCGGTAAGATGCAAGGTGGTGCAAACTTTAATTTGCAAATCGATACTACTGACATCGATGTGGACATGGACATGGACATGGCCAGTGATCATTAATGCGTGTCTTGCCAAGAGAATGTCATTTGTTTTTTCCAACTGATGTCTGTACGTGTATAGTGATAGCAGATTTACGAGTAAAACTACCTGCATTTCAGACGCAAGTTCGTAGGAGTCATTGGAATTTCTCAAGATCATATTGGATTACTATGAAAATTATATCACTTAAGAGATTGATTACTTTAAGCATTTCACCCGAACTGATGACGTTTAGGCGAGTTAATATCAGGGAATGAAGTAAGAGTGTCATTCTCGGGTCGACAACTAAACTAGATAGGATAGCATGCATTAAAATAGCCAAAATTATTTCTATGTAGATAAGCTCAAAGAATATATTAGGTAAACTAAAGTCATTTTAACCAATTTGATAAGTAATAGCTTTCTGTCAATCAAAATTTCGCTTGAATTTCATTCATTTAGCTATCCGAAAGTTCTTTAAAGCGTTAAACATGTTGTAACTTAGTCTTTTGCTCCAATCTGGTCCTTCAGCAATGATTTTCTGAGAAGTATAGCGAACTTTTATGCATGGGAATAGAATAGAAGTTTGAATGGAATGTGAAGCACCATGTCCATGAATCAAACTCCAAAAAAAAAGTGATGCAAACTTAGTTATAGAGCCACAAACCGTTCTGGTATTCTTAGGAAAATCAATTTGGAGATCGAGACCGAGAAGAAAATTAAGACTGAATGCCACTCAATCTCTTCATGGACTTTGTGAACTCTTATTTTACTTTTTCAGTTCAATCAATCCAATAACCCAATCTTTCACCCAAAATTTTGTTGTTGACCTATTTGTCACTACAGTGCGTTTCTCCGCAATTATTTTTGTGTTGCTTTTTCTTTTCGTCGTTTTCGTCGTGCCATCTTATAGATTGACCAACTGCTGTATTCACGACAACAATGTTAACTTTGTTGCCTGTAAGGGGATCTGCAGCGAAATATTCCATGCTATTTGTGTCGGCCTAAATAAAAGAAACATAATTTTCATCATAGAGTTTTCGAAAAAGCTGCTGTTCTTTTGGGATAAATATATTAATATTTATCTAATATGTGCTCCTTGCAATTAAGTGCCTCAGTGACTTGAATGTATCCAATCATAACTCACTCCTCAGACTAAAAACGGACAAACTATCAATCTTCAAGCAAAGTGTAAGGTGAATTCCAACAAGAAAGCATGTAATTTTATCAACTCTCTTCGGGAAGACAAAGATATTCATCTCCAGTCGTCCACATCTAATCCCTATCTTCAATCTGCAACATACAATCATCGATTCTCAAAGAAGGACGAATCCATTCTTAACGTTTTATTTAATAAAATATATGAGCTTAGTAAAGTATGTACTCACTTCGAATAGAACAGTTTTGAATGATTTGGAAAAACTCATTGAAACAGTATGTCACAAAATCGATGTTCTTTCAGCCCATCCAAATCTCTGAATTTTCCAAAAATAGGTACGGTATCACCATCAGCCATTGCGCACTATTCTCAATATCTCACCACAAATATATATGAATTTCCAAGAATATCGGATAGATTATTCAACATCAATCTTAACTTTGAAAGGATTACCTAACTGACCCTAACTGGAGCCTTAAAGCCTAAATATTTCCCAATTTTCCCCTTGCAGTATATATACCATAGCAACCTCCTCCACGTCTCCCCAGATATGCACCAATTACCTCTCTTAAGTTAATTTAACCCAACTCCTACTTCTTCTTTCCCAATTTCGATCTTATAACTGAAGCCAAATATTCAAACATTTTTAGATCGCATATCTTAAATTCTGCTTCTAACTCTCCTTCTTCCTCGGTTTCACGGTTCTCTGCCCTTATTTTTGATTCCTTTTGACCACTTGGTCAAATTGAACCAACAGAATATAGATACCATGAATTGCCCTTATACGTACTTCACGATAAATTCGGCTCTGTTTGCAAACAAAGCAAGTTTCATGGTCGTCATAAAACAGGAAGGCCTTCCTACTGATATAACTAGGCTCAGGAATTTTCAACAAATCTCCCTAAAAGATTGCGGATGATCTCATTGCTTTCCGCAGCTATGTACACTCTAAAAGAAGCTCTTACCTTCAGTGTAGCCGAGCTGACCATGATAAATTTGTTCGCTCCTAACTTGCCTTCTTTGCTCGTCTACAATCTCCTACTCCTCCACGCAACAAAATCCGTCTTACATTGTACTATCAAAAAGTTCAAGGTTTGCGCTCTAAGACTCGTGCTTTCTTGTCTAAATCGCATGGACTCTCTTACGACGTTCATGCTCTGATCATTGACGTAAAAAGATAAGAGCTATTCCCATCTTCTTATCATGTTTTCCGAGATCACTCTCTCCCTATCTGCACTACCTATAGTTGATTCTCCATACCGAGGTAATCTACTTACCATTCACAATAGCCTTAACTTATCTCTCATCATTATCGCTTTTTTTATTGAACTTGACATCGTTTCAATTAAAATGACATGCCTCAATTGGTCCCTGAAGGTAATGTGTTGCTACATTCTCCAGGCTTAACCTATCGAATCCCCCGTCCTTGCTATCAAAGCGATTGACCAATTTAATGACCTTGGTGATTTCATCGACGATATCCTTATATAGGGTTTTCCAATAGGGGCTTGACAAATTTGAATTTAATTTGTGAACGCACTCTTTCACTAATCATCAAACTGTCACTGTCAATTTATTCAGTAAATTCAACATTTTCATCATGGTAAAGTACACTAACGAGCAACGTCTGCAAACGTTCTCCGATTGGGTTCTGGAGAAGATGCGCCAAAATGATGAATTTCATCGCGAAATCATCTTCAGTGACGAAGCTCATTTTTGGCTCAATGGGTTCGTCAATAAGCAAAATATGCGTTACTGGTCGGGTGAAAACCTACATGTGCTTCTTAAATCATCACTTCATCCACAAAAAAAACTGTAAATGGCCAGCGTTGTCGCGCCATGATCACCGACATGTGACGACATGTGGGTTCAACAGGATGGTGCCACAAGCCACACAGCACACGCACAATCGATTTATTGAAGAGTAAGTATCGTGTTATCTCAAGACATGGCCGCCGATTGGCCGCCTCGTTCGTGCGATTTAACGCCGCTTGACTATTTTCTATGGGGCTACGTTAAGTCATTGGTTTATGCTTACACACCGACGACGTTGGAAGAGCTCAAAGCCAACATTGAACGCGAAATAGCGGCCGTTTCGGAAGAAAAGTGTGGCCGAGTCGTTGAAAATTGGGTCCAACGAATCGACAACTGCAAACGTGCCCGCGGTGGACATATGAACGAAGTCGAGTTCCATTCATAAATGTTTTGATTGTACTTCAAGTCAATAATAAAGTTTTTGAAATATCTCAAATGGTTTGCCTTTTATTTAAAAAAAAAGTTGTCAAGTCGTTATTAGAAAACTCTATATTTAGTGAATTTAATCTGCCATTGCTGAAGTGGATTCAATCGAAGGATCAATTATTTTATACCGAGTCAAACGCTAGTTCAACCAAGAAACGTTTATCGCATAACAGACCCAAGCCTATGCAAAACAGATCAGAATCCAATTAGACCACTTCAGTGCACTTCCTTGAAGCTTATTTTCGAAAAATAAATATCTACCTCAGCAAATCTTCTTTTGATTTTGCCAACCTATTTTTAACTTATGCTGTCTCCATTTTTTTACAGTGAAATATTTAATTCCATTTCTCTTTACGTACCCTTTTCCTGGCATAAAACATCATCTACTTCCTCTCCCTCATATATTGTACCATAAGACTTCGCTTTTTAACTAACAAAAAAAACCAATTATGACGGTTTTTCTTTGCATCAATTCTGCAGACTGGCTACCATCACACCGACTTTCCTCCTTATTTTATCTGTGTCACACGCAAGGAGAACTCCCTTGGAAGACCTCTTTGATAACCCCGGTCCACAAAAGGGAAAAAGGAATGATGTAACTAATTACCGTCTCATTGTCAAGCTCGCTCATACCAAAAATGTTTGAAAGTTTTTTATAAGCTTTCAGTGGAAGTCGATTACATTACCCAGTCAGCACGGATTTCTGAAAGGTAGATCAACTACTACAAACTTAGTTGAATTTGTATTCTTTGCGCTTTCAGCCCTAGCAAACGGTACCGAAATCGAAAAGGCCTTCGAAAAAATATCTCATCAACTGATCCTTTTCAAATTGTCTTTCCTCGGTTTTGCCCATACTCTTCAAATGGATATCTTCTTATCTGAAAAACGTTCGCTTTAGATCAGGCTCAACCCCGGCTTTAGCTACTTCCAGTGTCCCACAATGCAGCCATCTAGGTCCGTATCATTTTTTATTTTAGCTATAAACGATTTTGAAAGCATAATTCCCGTCTACGACACTAAGTTTTTCAAAACTATTTCTTCACCCCAAGACTCTATTCTCGTTTAAGGAGACCTAAATAGGTTGCTTCAAGTTAAATGGAACCAAATGTCAATTTATTGCTTTATCGCGTTAGAACAATCAATCTCCTTTTCGACTTTATTTTCTGCATGGCCAACCTATACCTTTAAATATTATACGATAGAGAGTTAAATTTTTCTTCGCATATTGATGAGATAATATCTTAGGCCAAAACTATTCCACTAGGTTTGTAAAACGATAGTCCAAAGAATTCACTAACCCATACGTGGCCATTTCCCCATATATTACCTTTGTTCGGCCGCCCAGTCAAGTATGGCCTCCATATCATCGTGTTAATACCTCGAGAATCCAAGGCATCCTGCACCAGTTTTTTTGATTTGCTCTTCGAGGTATACCCTTCAACGATTCTTTTATTCTGCCCCCCCCCCCCTTCCTATCAAAACCGTCACAAACTTATTAACTTATACATGAGGAACGCAGAGGTGCAGCCGACTTTCTCTTCATTCATCGACGCCTTTCAAGTCACAACTTTATTTTCCTCAACATTAACCCTCGTAATCTACTATATGTACCCCTCGTCATTTCTTTCTACCAACCCACCGAACCTTCTATGGCGCGTAAGAAATAATCTTCCGTATGCTACGAAAAATCCGTTTAAACCTTACTCTCTTTGACTTTAACCAAAGTTTGAGCAATGCGGGAAATTGTTAGATGTTACATGAGCTCGGAATCCTGAAACCCCACTGAGAACAAATATTTTGTAAGCCCATTTGTGCCATTTCTTTGGACTGTACCTTTTCAAGTTACTTCTTGCCAAAGTGGAACAAATCTGTTCATCCACACAAAGATTTTGTTTCAGTTTTCAGTGAGTACCAAACTTCAAAAGATACGTATATAAACTTGACAGCTGTCGGACGATTAGCTATCGAGATATAGCGTTGTGAGTGAAGCAACTTTTGTTATTGTGAAAAAAAAAAAAAAAATGGATTCAAAGCAATTTCGTATGTTGATTTATCATTGCTTTTTGATGGGAAAAAATGCAGCCAAGGCAAGGAAATGGCTTGATAAGTGTTACTGCACCAGCCGAACGAACCATTCGCAAGTGGATTGAAAAATTTAAAAGTGGTCATACAAGCACCGAAGATGATGCACGCAGTGGACGTCCAAAAGCTCTTTCAGATGAAAACATCAAAAAAGTTCACAAAATGATTAAGAATGACCGTAAAGTGAAGTTGATCGAGATAGCTGAGGCTCTGAAGATATCAAAAGAGAGTGTTGGATATATCATACACGAATATTTGGACATGCGAAAGCTCTGTTCAAAGTCGACCAAAAACAACAATGTGTTGCTGATTCAGAGGAGTGTTTAGGAGTGTCGGCAGTCAGCTGCGTGGTGAGCAGGCGACGAACCTCGTCCAAAACGACCAAAAATCCAACAGTCGGCTGGCAAAGTTATGGCATCCGTATTTTGGGATACACATGGAATAATTTTCATCGACTTTATCTAAAAGGAGCAGACTATCAACAGCGACTATTACATTATGCTGTTGGAGCGTTTGAAGGACGAAAGAAAACGGGCGCATTTGAAGAAAAAGAAAGTGCTGTTTCATCAAGACAATGCACCAGAAGATTAATGCATCAAAAGAATGCTCGCCGGAAAGAGATTTAAGACCGATGAAGAATTAATCGCCGAAACAGAGGCCTGTTTTGAGGCTAAACCGAAATCCTACTACAAAACTGGTATCGAAAGATTGAAAAATCGTTTCAATCAGTGTATCGCCGTCGAAGGCAACTATATTGATAAATAAAGTTGAATTTTGCAAAAATTTTGTGTTTTACAATAAACAGCCCATGTGTTAGTGTTTCTACAGGGTGAGTTTTTTAACTTGAGACATCCAAATTACTCGAAAAATACGCGATATCGCGAAAAATGTTTTAGACAAAAGTCACAAGGTTGTGAAGGGGACATAAGATGGTGACCACGAGTTTGAATTTGAGACCCATTTTCAAGGTCAAACGAGGCTCACTTTTGATTTTTCAAATGATAATTCCTGATTTTCATTGCTCAGTCGTATTCCTCAATGGGGCACACGACCCTGTCTCAAAGGTCTTGTTCATTCAGTGCTAGATACCACTGCACTGGCACGTCTTAATCATTAATCGGTTTCCAACGTTGTTAGGGTGTTAGAAGGTCGATATTTGTTTTGAGGAAGTCATTATTGCCTCGAGTGAAGTTCAAACTCAAAGAAATTTCAGATAGAGACAAATTGTCCTAAACTTATTGTATCTGAGAGTTTAGAAGTTCGATATTTGTTTTAAGGAACTGATTATCATTAGTAACGCTTTCCAGATTAAAAATCCAGGCTATTTCAATTCAAGAGAAAATTGAAATGATATTGATTTATGGAGAAAGTGGAAGGAACATCGATGGTGCTGTTGCTCTTTACGTTCAACGTTTCCCAGACCAGATACGATCGCGCGCTTCCTTTTATCGGGTCATCCAATAATTCACTGGTGAAGAAAGTGTGCAACCAAAGAAAAGGAATCGGTCAGATAGGGTGGCTGTTGAGGACAATGAAATAGCAGTGTAAGCTGCCGTTGCACACGATCCTCACATTAGCTTTCGCCAAATAAGTCGTGAATCAGGAATTTCTCAAACGACTGTCTGTAAGATATTACATCGGCATAAATACCATCCTTATCATGTTTTAATGCATCAAGAACTTTCTAGTGAGGATTTTCGCAACCGGGTTTCCTTTTGTTAATGGGCACTTCATCAAATTGAAAGAGACCCCCTTTTCTTCGCCAAGGTGTTATTCTCTGATGAGTCGAATTTCACTAATCACGGTACGGTCAATCGACATAATATGCATTACCGGGCTACTGAAAACCCTTTTTGGTTGCGACAGGTTGAACGCCAGCACCCTTGGAATGTTAATGTTTGGGCGGGAATTATTGGGGTTAAATTAATAGGTCCATATTTTATTGAAGACAACTTGAATGTATGCAAACTTCTTGCGGACCGTCTTCCAGTATTACTAGAAAAACTGCCATTGGAGTTGCCCCAAACAATGTGCTAGATCACCTGATCTTACGTTACTTGATTTCTTCTTGTGGGGCTACTTAAAAGGTGAGGTTTACAGAAAAAAGCCAACAACACGTGAGGACCTGAAAAGACGAATCACTGAAGCTTGCCAGAAGATTACGCCAGAAATACTTCTCAGTTCTGTTGGTTCATTTAGAGCGCGGATAGACAAGTGTATTGTAGTGAATGGTCACATTTTCGAGCATTTGTTGAAATAGTCTCGGGACATAAACGTCGAAATAGGAAGAATTCAATGATTCAACAGTGGGAGGCAAGGGGACCCACTCTATTTAATCACCCCAAAGGAAACAAAATACTGCTACGTCCACGTTTCTAGGTTATGCTAAATGCAGTATGTAAAAACAAATGCAAGCCTACGAACAATACGACTGAGCAATGAAAATCAGGAATTATCATTTGAAAAATCAAAAGTGGCCAAACTCGTTGTCACCATCTTATGTCCCCTTCAGAGCCTTGTGACTTTTGTCTGAAACATTTTTCGCGATATCGCGTAGTTTTCGAGTAATTTGGGTGTCTCAAATTAAAAAACTCACCCTGTATACTGTTTAATTTTTTCGAACTTTTGTTTCGGATGTTGCTGGATGTCGGTATCAGTAACGTTAAAAGATTAGTTAGAATTTTTTTGAGTTATACAGAGATTTGTTTGCTCAGTAAATTAACTTATAAGTTTTTTGGGGAAAACATAAAACAAAAAAATTAATGTGTGTGTCAATGTCGAGTAAATTCGGTGGTAAAGTAATATTTCCCATAAACCATGTTTGTTGGCCACTTAGAATACCACCTTGATCAGAAATTCATTCAGAAAGTTAAAAATACAAGTTTATTCATCTAAATCAATATTGTCCCCTTCAAAGTAATCCCCATCGACTACAACACACTTATGCCAGCGTTTGATCCAATCCTCGAAACATTTTTTATATTCGGTTTTCGGTATGTCCATCAGTGCTTCCTGCGATTTTTCCGTTACTTCCTCTCGGCTGCTGAAACGCGTTCTCCGTAGTGGTTTTTTAACTCGATTGAACAGAAAGAAGTCACAGGGAGCCAAATCAGGTGAATTCGGTAGCTGTTGGATGGTATTTGTTGCATTTTTCGTCAAAAAATTACGAATAATGATGGCACTGTACGACGGTGCGTTATCATGGTGCAAAATCCACGAGTTTTCTGCCCACAATTCTGGTCTCTTTCGGCGAATTGCTTCACGAAAACGTCTCATAACGCCCAAATAATACTCTTTGTTTACTGTCTGGCCTTCTGGCAAAAATTCATGATGCATTACCATTACACCGTTGTAATCCATGAAAACCGTGAGCATTGCCTTCTTTTTTGATTGTGAACGTCATTTACTTGCCTGATGTCTGTCTTGCGTGTCATACTCATAAGCCCACATCTCATTTCCAGTAATGATCCTTTTGATGAATGTGGGATCGGATTCAGCCTCACAACTCATCTCTTTTGCGACGTCAACATTGTCCCTTTTTTGCATGAAATTGAGGTCTTTTGGCACCCAAATCATTAACCAAAATGTTTTGAACGGATTCATAGGCAATGTTCAAGTCCTCCGCTATCTCTTTGATGATTAATTTGCGGTTATTGACCAAGATTTTTTTTACTTTATCAATTTTTTCGTCGGTTTTCGATGTCGATGGTCTGCCACTGCGTTCATCATCTTCGATTGAGTCACGACCACTTTTGAACTGGTGCTACTGGTAAACGACCGTTTTCTTTAGAGAATCGTTGCCGGAAAACTTTTCCAACTTTCGCGCACCATTAAATCCGTTTTTTACACAAAATTTAATGCAAATTCGTTGTTGCAAATTTAAATCCATTTCAAAAATTGTAAAAAAATCGCCAACATACGGCGAGATAGATGTACTCTTGGCTATGTACTTGTGAACTTTTTGATCAAGGTGGTAAGGTTCTTTTTTTTTCATTTCATTTGCCTCTTTTGTTGTTTTTGATTAGTCGAACCTAACTGCCTAATTTACTGAGTAGGTTCTAGTAGGTTCTAGAGGCCAGCGATAGGCTCACAGCGTTCAGATTCTTCAATGATCGAATCTATATTATACCAACGGCGTTATTTTCTTCGCAGTCAGAAAAAAAATCTAAATCTTCCAATGATGGTTGATATTTGGGATCAATAACGCTATCATCGTCATATAATCCATCTTCACTGTCATATTGGCAAAGTACGTCTTGTATCTCAGTCTCCTGAAGTGGTCGCGACGCAATTCTGAAATAAAATGTAACAACTTATCATCCGTACGTATATATGTATATTATTCGCAACTAATACCATCGTTGTTACTCAATGTAACAGGATTGTCACAAACCTAAAAATATAAAAAACGTAAAAATATGCCTTGCTGACACTAAATTTTTCTATGTATAGATTTCCACGAAAATGACACAATTTTGTTTAATTTTTAAAATTTAATTAAAATTCAAAATCTGCACAAATAATGCTATAATCTGACACTTTCACTAAACAGCAATATTCAAATTGAAATAAGTCAAAAGGTATCGCTTCCTATGTCACTTTATGTCACAAATCTCTTAGATATATTTTTGTGATCCTGAGAAGAAACTTTCGGTTGATGCAATTTTTATAGCAATTGTTTGAAGTGCTTTCCTTCCATTTGAATACATTTTTTTGCGCGTTTAACCATTTTGGATAGCAGGTTAACGGACAGCAAAATTCTTCTCATCTCTTTTGAAGCGGCACTAATGGAGCTCTATCAGACTCGACATCTCTCTAAAATAAACCTTTTCTTTCATAGCACTCCAGAAGAAAAAATAATGTCTGTGTTGGGTCAGAAGATCTGGGTGGCCAAGTGTTGGGGCCGAATCGACTAATCCACCATTCGTTAAAAGTATGGTTGAGAAACGAAGTTACCTCGCTGCTACTGTGACAAGATACTTCATCTTGTTTGAAGAACAGCGCCCTTTTCTGAACAAGAGAAACATCTTCAAGGAGCTCCGGCAATCGTTCTTCTAAGAAATTCCAGGTAGTTATGGGAATTAACTGTTTGTGGCAGAACCTGCGGGCCTACTAAAGTGTTTCCTATCAATCCAGTCCAAATATTTAGAGTGAATGCTTCTCATAAAAAAACAACACATTTTGAAGAAGTTGCTTACAATAATCAAATTCTTATCTTTGAAAGGATGGTGTCTGACCAATGGTGCAAATTATGGTGGTTTGTAACCCCATCTCTTGTGAACTGCCCTTCATCAGTCCACAGAATATTCTTGAGTATATAGCCATTGGCAAAATTTCACTCTTCTTTGCGCATCACCTGGTAGTAAATCCTGTACCGGTGTCAAATGGAAAGCATGTAATCTATTACTCTGTAGAGTCTTGTGAATTCTGGTTCTGGGAAGTCACCGTCCTTCTCACTTTTTGATGAAGTTGACCCAGCGAAAAGCCGGATACATGGGCTGAAAAGTCCGCGCCGTTTTATAGTAAAACACAAAGGGCGATACACTGAATGAAACGATTTTTCAATCTTTCGATACCAGTTTTGTAGTAGGATTTCGGTTTAGCCTCAAAGAAGGCCTCTGTTTCGGCGATTACTTCTTCATCGGTCTTAAATCTCTTTCCGGCGAGCATTCTTTTGAGGTCTGCGAACAAGAAATAGTCGCTGAGGGCCTAATCTGGAGAATACGGTGGGTGGGGAAGCAATTCGTAGCCGAATTCATTCAATTTTGCCATCGTTTTCATCGACTTGGTGCATTGTCTTGATGAAACAGCACTTTCTTTTTCTTCAAATGCGCCCGTTTTCTTTCGTCCTTCAAACACTCCAACAATGCAATGTAATAGTCGCTGTTGTTAGTCTGCCCCTTTTGGAGATAGTCGATGAAAATTATTCCATGTATATCCCAAAATACGGATGCCATAACCTTGCCAGCCGACTGTTGAGTTTTTGGTCGTTTTGGACGAGGTTCGTCGCCTGCTCACCACTCAGCTGACTGCCGACACTCCTAAACACTCCTCTGAATCATCAACACATTGTTGTTTTTAGTCGACTGTGAGCAAACACGGCACCCACTTTGAATAGAGCTTTCGCATGTCCAAATATTCGTGTATGATATATCCAACGCGCTCTTTTGATATCTTCAGAGCCTCAGCTATCTCGATCAACTTCACTTTACGGTCATTCGTAATCATTTTGTGGACTTTTTTGATGTTTTCATCTGAAACAGCCTCTTTTGGACGTCCACTGTGTGCATCATCTTCGGTGTTTGTATTTTAAATTTTTCAATCCACTTGCGAATGGTTCGTTCGGCTGGTGCAGAGTCCGGGTAACACTTATCAAGCCATTTCTTTGCATCGGTTGCATTTTTTTCCATCAAAAAGCAATGACAAATCAACATACGAAATTGCTTTGAATCCATTTTTTTTTTTTTTTTCACAATAACAAAAGTTGCTTCACACACAACGCTATATCTCGAGAACTAATCATCCGACAGCTGTCAAATTTATACGCGTATTTTTTGAAGGTTGGTACTAACTGGTACTGGTATGGATTTAGTTCAAGTGGTGCCCTCTCTTACAAACGGCACGGTTCACTTACTGAGCAAAATGTCGATTGTAGATCAGTTGAAAAAAAAATGTACCGCAATGTCAAAAAGAAAAAAAAGAGTAACAAAGAATTATTTAGAAGTCAAAGCGTTTAAAATTTCTACACCATTCCAGATTAAAAGTAATCCAGTAGATTTCTTTTTGGCCATTTTTTCTGAAAAAATGGCTTTTACTACGAAATCTGTTGATCGTACGTAAAAAAGTTTCAAAACAGAATTTTTAGATAATTTTGCAAAGATAAAAATTTCATGAAATTTCCGAAAATTTATTAAGAAAAATACATTTTAAGTAAAAAATGGAACCGCAAATTTTCATAATTTTTAGTTTAACTAGCCACAACTTTTTTGTTGTTCCTTAGATGTACCCAAACCATTCAAGATTTGTAAGCACTACTAAATTATCTTTTCGAAATGTCTAAAACTATTTTTGTACATGTACTAGTTTGGAAGTTATAGCGTTTAAAGTGGTTACACCTTCAAATTAGAGGTCACCCACATTGATGGGCTGTAACTTGAAATGGAGCAAGAATAGACCCCCCTGCCTTACAATTTTTTGTTCGGTGGAACTTCAGAAATATGACCTTAAAGAATTATACTGCTTAACTGGGACACTCTGTGTAGTAATTTTAACCAATTCTTTAGGAAAAATTACCCTAAAATTTCATCAAACAGCATAAGACGAGGGTAAAAAACACTATACTTCAACCATAGGGTCATCCAACAAGAGGTATTATTTTAAATTAACAGGCCAATGCAAAATTTTTATGAGAAGTGGTAATACTTTTATTTTTATCTAAAGTTCGAACTCTGAGGTTAGCAATTTCATACAAATACAAGCAAAAAATTAGAAAAGGTTGCGAAAATAAAATTAAAAATGAAAATAAATCGGAAGAACAAAATACCAACAATTAAGTATCCCCCTCTACTTCTGAAAACAAACAAAGAACCAAAATGAATTAATAACGCGGCACGTAAAGCGTTTAAATGAAACCAAGCGACGGATATTATTTCTAATTCCTGTTCTTTCCAGAAGCTAGTGCCTGAGTGAGACTATTTAATGCTGAGTGGTGCTCCTTTTTGAGTGGTAATAATGCTTCAACTACCGATTTTTAGACAGATGCATCGGAAGTTCGTTCCAGTTTGCGAACTTTTTCACCCTGCTTAGCGATTTTCTCTTCAAATTTTGTTGTTTTAGTTTCTTCACCTTGGGAAGGTGAAGAGGAATTTGCAGGAGCTGTGAAGTTTAGAGCAATGGGAGTAGATTATGCACTGGTCAGTTTCTTTTTAAAATCCGAGAGAATATTGACTTTTGAATATTGAATATTGACGTCTGCTTTGCTTTGCTTAGCGCTCGAACCTTATCACCCTCGTTTTTTTTTTATTGCTTTTGCAGTTAATAGAGCAGCAGACGTTGTCGAGGTAGAGTTAGAATTCGAATGCGTATTGGAATTGGAGCTGGAGTTGACAACTTGAGGTCTGGCGTATTTCTTTATGAGTTCGCCGATGCAGACCTGCTTTATCTTAGTAAATAGAGGTGCATGTTTGCCAATTTTGTGACTACTTGGAAGGAAAATATAGTACTGGCAAATAGTAACTCTGAATTAATGTCCGCCTGTTTCGGATTAAGCTGATCAAATAGAACCCTTGCTGTGCTTGGCATGTATGGGAACAACAGGCTAGCTAAAAAGCCAATTCTTCTCACCGAACATCAATGCGCGATTGACAAAGTTACGAAAGTTGTTGAGTAGCTCTGAATTGTACCTCGCACCTAACTCCGCCAAATCGTCAAACATCAGCAGAAATACCAGTGTCCCGTGCCTCATTGCCAAATATACCGATATCGCGACATTTGCAGAAATTTCCATCTCCGTAGTTTAAATATTTAGTTATCATGATATGTGACATCAGAATATGTCCCATATTGGTGGTAAGGTGGTGGTTAAAATTTTTAAAATCCTCCTTGCTATAGCATACGTAGAAGACTTTCGATTCGAATCCTTTCAGTGACACAGGGATGCCTCATTTTAAATCCACAGTGATGCACAGCGGTCAACAGCAAGCCATTCACTGAAACGGTAGCACCAGCATCACTCTCGATGGTCCAGTGACACCACCAGCCCAAAAACCGTACCAAATTATCACTCGATGTGGATAGAGAGGTTGTTCGACTATTTCCCTTGGGTTTTCGGAGCTCCAGGTGCGACAGTATTGTTTGTTTACGTACCCAGGCAATTGGGAATGACCCTCATCACTCAGAATAATTTTGTGTAAAACATCATGATCTTGTTTGATTATTTCAAGCACACAATCAGCGTAAGTACGGCATTGTGTGTTATCGTCTCGAAACGTACTCACCTGCCTCTACTCTTGTAGTAAAGTCACAGTTGGTGCTGAGAATATTGAAAAACCGGATGGCTTACCCGTCGAGGTATTCAAAGCTGCTGCAAATGACTTTGTGAGAAGAATGCACCAACACATTTCTCAAGCCCGTCAGAAAAGTGTATGCCTATTGAATGGAATCTAAGCCCGATCCATTAAAAAGAAGACACACTTAACTGTCCCAACTATAGAGGCATAGTCTCCACAACAAATGTTTATCTGCAAACGACTTGATTAGAGATTGGTTTCTATCAGTGCGGTTTCAAATCAGGAAGGTCCACAATCGATCAAATCTTCACACCCCGGCGGATCCTGGTAAAAACTCAACAACTCCAAATCGATACCCACCATCGTTTCATCGATTTTAAGACCGCAACTGACAGGATTTATAGAGACGAGTTATGTAGAAGCAGGTCTAGTTTTGCTGTCCCTATCAAACTTGCTGCTTTGGTTTAAGACAATGTGGCGCGCTGTCATGTACCTTCTTCAATATCATACTTGAATGAATTGTTCGGAACACACAATCGAATATATGAGGCATCATCTTTTAAAAATCTAGCATACGCATATGAAATTGACTGCGGGTAGTCACATGTGTGTTCGCTAGTATTGAGGCGAAGATTGTCAAAATAGATTTTGCGACAAATGGCACATAGCACCACATCGACGAATTGGACAAACCGTCACAGTCGACCGCTTTAACTTTGAGATATATAGGCTTTGCTATACCAACAGCTGCCAACAACACCTCATTAAACGGCAATTGAAAAGTAAGGCCCTATCCCAGAAAACTAAGAAGACTCCATATAAGACCTTGATCATCCCAGCTTTACTTCATGGCGCTGAAGCACGGACTCTATTGAAAGCAGATGAAGATACCCTCAGTCGTTTCGAGAGAAAAATCTTCAAAAAATATTTAGTCCTTTTTGCTTGACGGGCTTTCGAGGAAAAAATTAAACGACGAACTATACGAGCTGTACAGCATCATCGAACTTGTAATAAAACTGCGCAGCAGGTGCGCTCAGATGTTCCGGTCAGCGGGATTTCGAAAGCGAAAACCTCAAATATTAGGTGCGCAACTAGATGGCTACGGCAGTAAGTGCCCGTCGATTTTGACATATCCAAAACGTCTTGAACTAAGCCTAGACGTATGGTAAAGAAACCGCATTGACACATAACTAATTTTGTTTTGATGTCATACACTTTTGGTTGCGTGAAAATATCTGATTTTGTGCCAAATAATCGTTATTTGCAGAAAGTATTGATTTTTTTTCTTCCATTAGGAGAAAACGGCAGCTGAAGCGCATCGATAGCTCTAAAAAGTTTACGGAGATCCTCTAAGTGAAAAAACGCGCCATGATTGGTTTCGTCACTTCAAAGGCGGTGATTTCGATGTTGACAACCTTCTGCGTAAAGGAATTCCAAAATCTTTCGAAGACGCTGAATTTGAGGCTTTGCTCGATGAGAAACCTTACCAAATGCAGGAAGAGCTTGCTTCAGCATTAGAAGTTACCCGCCAAGCCATTTCCAAGAGATTGCATACGTTGAGAATAATTCAAAAACAAGGAACTTGGGTTCGTTATGATTTAAATCCAAGGGACGATGAGCGTCGACAGTGCACAACTGCTCCCACGGCAAAAAGGGATGGATTTTCTTCATCGCATAGTGACGGGTGGTGCAAAATGGATTCACTACAGCAACCTATAGAGAAGAAAGTTATGGGGACTGCCGGTTTCTACGGCCGAAAATTCACACTGCGAAGGTTATGCTGTGTGCTAAGGGGGACCAGATCTGTGTTATTTATTATGAACAGTTGAAAACAACGAAACCATCACTGGGGAACGGTATCAACTTCAATTGATACGATTGATCCGAGCACTGCATGAAAAATGGCCAAAATACGAGCAGAGGCACAAAAAAGTGATTCTACAGCATGAAAACGCGTTAAAACCTACCTGGAAACGCTCAAATGAGAAATCCTACCCCTCTCGCCATTTTTTGCAGATATTACGCCGTCCAATTATTACTTGTTTTGTTAAATGGCACATGGTCTGGTTGATCAGCAGTTCCGTTCATATGAAAACATCAAAAGATGACTTGAATCGTGGATAGCCTCAAAAGATAAACATTTTTACCGTAACGGTATGATTAATTTGTAACCATTTTTTTGCAATAAAGTTGCATTTTCATCAAAAAGAAAAAACAGCGATAACTTAGTTGCGCACCTAATTGAAGAGACTACAACCAACTTGGAGTGCGCAACTGAACTCAGTTATCTAGGGACCGAACAAACTGAAGAGGCTTGTTTATTAAGATCCACGCTCACCCCGAACTGTAGCGCCATTTAAGGAAGCAGGTATAATCGTCGTTTAATTACGTGAATAAATTTGAGTCGACCTTTCCAGAAACAGCGGAATGTCAGAAGAGTGAAGATAATATTTTGCTCAAGAACTATGCATCAATTGAACAGCTCTGTGTCGTATTTTGTGAAAAGACTTGGCTTTACGTCCATATAGGTTCGTACCAAATGATCATCCGAAGCATATTTGGATTTTCACTGAAAATCACGAAAAAAAAAAGGCGAAAAAATTCAGGAAGATCAAATCGATACTCACTAACTTTTCATCGATTTGAAGACCGCTTACGATAGGATTTTCACTGACAATTGTACCGTGTGGTTTAAATGTAGAGTTGTCATTGTGCCGTACTTCTTCAGTTATATAGCTTCATGTTAAGCTATTTTTCCAGGGTCAATCGGTTCTGGAAGACTTGGTAGATTTGTGATGCCGCCACTTGTCAACCAGGGTGTGAGCGTATCGGCAGAAATAGCCTAGTCAATTTGCCCCAATAAAATTCTTAATCTGATTGTGATAACTTCGTGGGTAGCTAAAGGATGTCTAATTCTCTCAATATTAACATTTGTTGGGTGGTCACTAAAACTAAGAAGTTGATCTATTTGCCAAAATTGCGATTGAGATGCTATTCGTTACTTACGAATCCATCTCATACTCCATATGGTCATGCAGTAAAGCTACAAATTTCCGAGACAAATCTGAATCCATCTGTGAACTTTGGAAATTTATATGACAAGATAAAGTAAGTATACTCGCGTCAGTCAACTGCATTCTCTAGAACACCTACTATATTCAAGCATACTTTTTCTACATAGAATCCATGCCCCGGTTAGTTTCTTCTTTTTTTTTCCTATAACTATCCCAAAAATATCGACAGCCAAGAAAAGCAGGTAGATTTTTATTTTTTAAATTTATAATTTATTTTATTTATCATATTTTATATTTTTCTTCTTAATAACTTCTTAGCTACATAAAAAATATTACACTAGAACGCTTAAAAACAAATGACAAAAATTCTCCTCTCTCTATTCATTCATCATATTATCTTTTCTTTATTTAAGAATAAATTCACCGGAATCTTTTGTATTGAATATCAAAGATCCTCTCTCCGAACAGTATAACAAATAATAAATAAAAAATATACACGTATTCGATTTATTTTTTTAATTTTAAATTTTACTGTACAATTGAAAATTAAATTTAAAAAGGAAAAGATAAATACAGATTGGAAAATAAAAGTTGTCATTACAAAAAACAATCACTTTAGATTTTATTTATTTTAGTTTTTTTTTTTAGTAATAATCTCCATAACTAGATTAGTTTTGTATATATCTTCATATCTGAGGAAGTTTATAGATAATAGTACTTAAAGCCAAAATACATTTACAACTTTTTATGTATATCCGCGGCGCTTATTCGTGAAAAATACTCAATATGTCTATCGGTTACTTTATCTGTTTTTGTATCTTTCTAACTTAGTTTTTGTTTTATCTACTCTTTCTTACACATAACTAATTTGTTAAATTTTGTACAAAAATTTACATTAAATTGTTGGCAACCGGTTTTTTATTTTTAAATTTTTATTTTTTCTTTTTATATATATATTTTTTTTTTTTCATTTTCTATAGTACCTACTCTTTTTAATGTTAAAAACAAAATATGAAAAGTTTCTTTTTTATATTTTTACAGAGAAATATAGTTTTTTTTTTTGTAAAATTCTTGTCTTGTGTGCAGAGAAACTGAAACTAAAATTGTATACAAGTAAAAAAGGAGAAAAATATTGAATTGTTTGTGCCATTTTGTTGTTATTGTTTTGTTTATTAAAAAAAAATAAAAAATAAATAAACTACTTAACTGTACAAATAGTTTTTATATAAATACGACAATTTGTTGATTTGTTTTCCTTGTATTTTATAAAAAAGAACCTCAAACTTGAATTGTATCTTCATCGTCACTGGGCGGTCGACTACTTTCCGAACGTCCTGGAGGACTTCCGGGATTTAAAGTAGGACTAGGCGATCGTCGCGCACTACTGCTATTATTAATACTGATGTTATTATTATTGCTACTACTGTTATTATTGTTGTTATTGGTCTGATAGTAACTACTTAATGTTGAGAGAGAACTAGATGCGGACAAATGTGGAAAAGGAGCTGCAGCAGGACCTGGTAGACCTCCTAAGCTGCCAAGGGCAGCCGGAACACCGGGGTATAAACGATATGGCAGAGGTTTTTGTAACGCAGCTGCTGCCGCCTGACGATAATAGAGATCAGCAGCAGATGGCGGTGTTCCATGTGGTGACTGGGCAGGATATGGCCATGCGCCTAGGTAGGGTGGACCGCCATATAATCTCTGGAATGCAGCATAATTACCAGCTTCAGCAAGGAGTTCCAAACCGACGGCAGTTTGTCGCTTCCATTTTGTTCTGAAATTAGAAGAACAATTGTAAATGGTTAAATACTTGTGAAGTTTTGAAAGAAATTGTGATTTATTGTAATATTGAAAAATTTGTGCAATTTTACATACATTTTACCTACGAAGCTCAGAGAGACTTTGGTGTCGGCTAAAATATTGTAGTTATTTGGTATACACTGCAAATGCCGCTGCAGAAAAAAACTATAGGGCCAATAATTGGTGCAGCAAATTCGAAAGTACAGACAGAAAAAAAAATCACTTTAAAGTTGAGGTATATAACGACAGATTGATAAAAGATATGCGATACTTACGTGATCATAAGTATTACAGATACGACTCCAAAGGACATATGAAGATACAATATTTCACAATATTTCTTTCAGTAAAAAGGTATTATCTAGGTGAATGGCATCTATATCACGGTCTCAAGAGGAGAAGCACAACCATATAGATCCAAGCACGGGTTTTAAAAAGCGGGCCCTTCCTTAGATGGTTAAAATAATATGGATCCATAGAGTATGTGAAACTTTAGATAAATCTTTGGTTCGGTAATTTGCCGAAATCGTACGACGTGCCATCATAGAAAGCATTTTTCAGAACCTTCTGAGCGTAGATACAAACGAGAAGTAATTTATCATACCAAAGAGTTAGAAATAGGCGAGAATTAGGGAGAATTTTAAAGTAAAGTCGGTGGAAACGACTCCGCATTCAAACTCTAGCCACATCGAGCGATTCTTACAATACGAGTATAGAGAGTACATAATGGTTGCTTTCCTGAACATAGAGAGCGCCTTTAATAAACACATCCGCAATAACGACAGCGCTGTCAAATCTGAAAGTAGATGTCTCACTTGGGGAGTTGATCTGGGTGGACCTTCTGCAAGGCAGTGTTCTTTCTCCCCTTCTCTAAAACTCAGAGGTTAATGAACCTGCCTGGAAGCGGGACATAGCAGGGTGATTGCCTATGCGGATTACGTTGCTATAGCCGTCCCAAGTAAGCATCTTAAAGAACTCCTTCAGCTAAATTCTAATAGATTTACACTTTGAGCGGATCGCTGTGGATTGTGCGTAAGCCCTTATAAAACTTATCTTCTCCCCTTTTCCAGGAAAAATAAAATTGCAATTAAAGACCCTTCCTCAATAAACGGTACTAGTTTAGTATTTTCCGATACAGAATACAATTTGGCCTTAAACATCGCAAAACCCACTGGCTATACACTTCGGTTATAAGACCGATACTCACCTACGGAGTTGTTGTCTGGTGGACGGCTTTAGACGATGCAGTCAACTGCAACAAATAAAGCTATGTCCAAAGAACAGCATAAGCGGAGCTCACCGTACAACTCCCTTCGCGGCTTAAGACATTCTGTTCCACTTGACGCCCTCTCGACATTTTCAGCAGTCAAGTAGAAGATACTGCAGCTATTCGCCTTAAAACGACAACACAGTGGACAAATAATTTACTAACATTCATAGTACACCAGGAATCCTCACAGAGAACATCGATTACACTATACCTAAACTTTGGTTTGACAAAGACTTTCATGTTAGTTGCGCCTCTAGATCCTCCTCGAAGGAAAATGCTTTCATAGAGGACAAGTCAATCTATTTTTACACAGATGGATCTAAGACCGATAGCGAAGTTGGTGACGGTGTTTTCGCAGCTAAGCTAAATTTAAGCATCTCCTTCCGTCTTCCAAATCAGTGTATCGTGTTCCAGGCGGAAATTTTGTTGATTAAAGAAACTGTCCTGAATAGTTTGTCCACTATCAAATCCCTGGACTTCCAAAACCGCCCTTAAATGTTGATCAACTCTGAGGAAAGAGACATTCCAGGGAATTGCAGGGCCGACGAACTCGACAAAATTGGCCAATAGGCCTAAGTGTGGTGGTCTTTTACAACCGCCACTATTACCTACCGACCTGCCTAGGGTGGATTGGATGAAAGAAATTAGATTTAGTTGTAAATTCCCGATGACATCTTTCCTGGTGACTTTATAGATAATATTGAAGTATGCAGCAACATGCAGATAATTTGAATCCATTTGGACACAATGCAGGGCTTGAACGCTAGTAGTTCCCTGAGGGACAGCAGGAAAGCCGCTGACCACTTAGAGATGTCGGGAAGCATTCGTTTGCTCTGCCATCATCTTGGAAAGTCTTCCATCTGCAATTATTCTCATATGAGACCTTACCAGCACTGATGAACAATTGGTACAATCTCTATCTTTTTCTACTCTGCAATCGCTGGAAACACCGTACAACCTTATATCGTAGAAGTCGTTGAACATCGGATATTGATTGGATCACCAAAATATTGGACAGTATTACGGCGATCTCTGGACCGAATATGAAAAGCACAACTCAGATAGGTCCCACCTACAATGCAACTTTTAACAGTGGCATAGTTATCGCATTGGGATATTTTAGACAGGAAGCAATGAAACGTTTAAACATGTAATAGTGGAAGACTACTGTGGGAATTGCTCATAGTTTATCGATATTCACAGTGTTAACTCCCTATTAATCTAAAAAGCAACATTTGAGCGCCATGGCTGACAATGTCATACTTTTTATTTCCTCAAAACAAAAAAAAAAACACTCAAGGTCTTTGTTGTTTCAATGTTAGGACCGATGTTACATTGCCATTAGACCACTATGCACAGTATGCACAGCATATTTCAGAAAGTTCATAGAAAATGCATTCAAAAGAGTCTGTAGGTAAAGGAAGCGTTTAGCATTCATGACATCTACATGAAGGATTTTTCAGTAAGTCTTTGTGTTACATGTTGCCTTAAACCTGAATTCTTACCCGAATGATTCATCATCGCTTAGTCACTCTGCCAACACCAAAATACAACTCCAAGTCAGTTGTGTTGATTACAAAAAAATTATCAAAATCTCCAACCATCCCTCCATTTAAACGATCCATCAATAGTCACTAGCACAGCAAAAATCCTGTTTTGTTCTAACCCAAAACCGCCAATCATTTTCCACTGCTCTTGACCACCAATTATGAGTACTTTTCAAATAACATACATCAGCCATCAACCCAGTGAACTATGAGTTTCCTTTAATCCCTCTCAAAAGGTCCGACGGTTGGCAAGCCATTTCGTAAATTCCCAATTAGTGGTGAAAAACATCCAACAAACGATTCGAAATGCGAAAAAATCGATTCAATCCGCCCGAAAACAAAGACCACCAAAACCCTCCCACTTAACATACTGTGCATACTCTTTATGCTTCTACTCGTACACTCGAATAACTGTGCAAGCAGCCCTCTGTGATCAAAGTCGTTATCGAAAATTTTCAACTATTAGCATGTTCCTGCCTCCTCCATGATCCAAAGTCCTTCACATTCAGTCAGAAACCTGCCAATTAACCATACAGCAAAAGTAGCGAATAATGGCGGCCGAGTTCCGAAGCTCTACCTCTAATGATCCACTTCTGTGGTAGCTCTGTAGTAGCCCTGTACCAGTTGAGGTAGACTTCTGCACGAGAAATTCAAATCATGCTCTAAAGAGGCAATTTTCTTTCTTACTGCATCCCACACTTGCACTGATGGTGGGAGGGGGGATATACCATTTTACCCCAACAATATCTTTCATCCTCTGTAGCTCCACTCTGCGACTAGCTTCACAATCATCATCGTGCAGGCATTAACCAACAAACCGACAACAATCCAGCAAGCCAAGGTGCAGCTGCATTAAATGCATCGTTTTGGAGTTGTTGCTTTTTATACCCACAAATCACGCCAGGCATCTGAGTAACTTGTATCTAAAGTCGCACCCGATTTTACTGATTCTACTGATTCCAACGATTCCAACAATTCTATGGGGATACGAATTGTAGCAGCGATGTTGAATTGGCCCCAGTTACGGGCCTCAGGGTGAAAATTGCTACCAAACGAAATGTATCTACACCTCTAATCCCTCCCAAGGACAATTATGTACTAGTCGTTCGTCCATGGAGCAGCAACAATTTTCCTATTCAAATGCGGTCAAGCCACTATCCGGATACTTTCGTCAATGGGTGGGTGTGAACGGCCATGTAGTGGTTTTAAATTCAAGGAATAGAGCGTCATAAAAATCTTTCACGACGATGGGATGCTGGTTTGATGATGACGACTCCGACGACTCTGACGACTCTGACGACTCTGACGACTCTGACGACTCTGACGACTCTGACGACTGACGACTTTGAATGACTTGACCGAAATGATTGCGCAGTAGTTATGGATGGGTAGATTCGTGCATTCCAAATAAAAGACTACCTAAATGCTCCTCAAGGAAACGCTCAATAAAAATAATTTATTGGACTGCAGGGAGCGCAAATGAATTTTGAGAAAAAAAAAAAAAAAAAAACGTTTTCATACAGATGCACAGGGGTGATTTCCGAAAACTCGTTTCATTTAGTGAGGCTGGCTTCCATCATGAATGCTTAATGTTGGAGTTGCACTCTTGAATTTGAAATTTGTTTGAGGTCAATAAAAAAGGAACTTGATTGCGAATTTTATAGTAGACCGAGCTCATGATTCTTAATGACTTAGACGTTGGCTCATTGTGGTATTGCATCTCCACATTGAAATCGGCCGATTGGAGCAACCTTGATTTGATGATTGAGTGAAGTCAATTAAAATTGCAAATGGATTTGTAGCTGTAGGGAATTGTAGAGGAGCATTGGATGTATAAAGGACAACCTTATCTACAAGATTCAAAAAATCGAATAAAGAGGCCTTAATGAATGAATTTGTTTCCAAACGAAGGAGCTCTTGTTAAACTGACTAGTTCAGAAAAAAATGGTACCTACTCGAGATATAAAACGTATCTTCCTAATCCCTGATCGGCCCAAATACGGTAATTCACACCCGTTGAAAGAATTAATGCAAGAATTTGACGTCCGATTTGTTGTCAGCAAGAGATTAGATCATGATGACGGCGTGGTGCAGTGTTTGAGCTGATCGACTTTTACATAAATGAGCCTGGGTTCAAGATTTTTCAAACATCGAATAACAAAAAAAAAAAAAAAAAATTTTTTCTGACGAGCAATTCGAAGCTTACCTACGAAAAAGATAGGTCCCCTTCCTGTTCACAAAATGACAAGAAGACTTACACAATAAGACGAGATACTAGGAATTGGTCTGCCCTCATCATGTATTTTTGTATGAACCTACGTCCCTATCTCAACTCTCTTACTGCATTGGCATCTATGTCAATTATATACAGGTAATACCAACGCTGTTATATAGAAATCGTAACTATTAGGCGACCCTTACATAAAGATCCTAGCCCATCTTACGCCCAGAATCGTTAGCCCGACTATGGAAAAATTCATATAACCGATCTCTTGAACGCGGAAATAAGAATAATCGACTTCGTTGCATTTAAATGCAACAAGTTCATAACAAGTCCAACAGAATAAAATCACCCTATTATCTTCTGATCAAAGAACCCTTATCATATATTCATAGATGTTATGCGTCCCTTCAGTTACATTCCTATTAACGAAGCTTCTACTGAACTGAACAATACGAAACACCGTACCTGGTATATCTCATCGGTTGTGGAGGTGATGAAGCCGATGGCATATACCCAGCTATGTTACAAAAAGGTAAAGATCAATAGTAGGTAACTTTAAAGAGAAACCGCACTTATACCGATTATCAGAAAAGACTCGATAAGAGCTTCAAGCCAATAAGTCTCAATTCCTTAATGTTGAAGACCATAAAAAGAATGTTAGAGACCCGTGTCCGCAAAACTGCTTTGCGAGAATTGATCACGGAAACATTCAACGGAGCTCTGGATAGATTTATCGAGCGACTTGGGAAACTTATTGAAATTGGGCCGGATAATGGTTCCATTTTCATTTTCATAACAAGAAACCGACAGGAAGTGCTAGATTCTAATATATTCTTATCCCCGACATCACCGCTCAAATGCTAGCGAAATGGAGGTACCGTGTGAACACTCATTTTCAGACCACAGATACATCTAATTCAGTCTGAAAGATGCTCCTCCCAGCTAATCAGCATTACAGAATTATTGGAAAACTGATTGGCAACAGTTAAAAACACAATCCTCACAACTCTTATGTCCCCTTGCGTAACACCAAAAACCTTACCTGAAAGTCAAAGATTTCACCCTGGCTCTCAATCAGGCTATGGGTGCTTCCTGCCCTCTAATTCAACCTAGAAGCAGAAAAACCCACACTGGTGGACATCAGCATTGAGACCGCTTAGAAACGTTTGCAGAAAAATTTTCAACCTAGTACAAGACTCAAGAAAAGTGACTGACAGGGATTCATAGAAATTCCTCAAAAAATATACAAAAAAGAACTCCGGAAGGCATAACAGAAACCTCTGAGAAAAATTCTCTCTCCAAATCATATGATGCCTAGCTGTTTGAAAAAAAAAAAAAAAACCAACAGCTCTGGGACAACCTTAACTGATGAATCATCCCATCTGCTACTGTACACCCAGTTTGCAGGTAGCTCTGTATTCGTGGTCAAAAGCAACCGCAACAGGACTACTCCAACCGTGACTAAAATTCATGTTCTGATGACAAGAGACAAGCTGCTTTGATGGCTGCATAGTTTTAAACCTTACAAGTCTACTGGTCCGGACGTTATAATACCTGTCAAGCTATAAAGATCCTCAGATATTACCCTGCATACGCTTTGGGAATATCATGAGAAGCTATGTGTCATCGAGAGAAATTATTATAATTTTCACACCCAAGGCCGGAAAATACTCTCATGTTATTCCAAAGGACTCCAGACCTATAAGTCTATCATCTTTCTTTCTGAAAACTCTGGAACTACTGATGGATATCCATGTACGGTCTTAAATTAATACACGACTTCTCTAAATAGCTCAACATGCCTGCTGTAAAGGAATGTTGTGGAAATGGCACCACATTCACTGACAAGTCATCGAACGACCCCTACAATGTAGAGAGCAATTGTCGCTTTCCTGGACATAAAGGGGCCTCAAACCTCACATAACCCACTGGCTATACGTCTCGGTTATAAGACCCATACTCACCTAGAGGGTGGTTGTCTGGTGGGCGGCCATAGACAATGCAGTCAAATGCAGCAAACTAAGCTGACTCCAAAGAACAGCATGTCTGTGTATAAGCAGAGCCATACGCACTATTCCCTCCACGGCACTGGATATCCTGTTTCACCTCACATTCTTCGATATCTTCAACAGGCAAGTAGCTGCGACCACACTAATATTCTTAAAACACTAGAAGCCCTTCCAGAGAACATTGATTACACTATAACCCATCGTTGGTTTAAAAAGGACATTATGTAAATATGCCCTCTAGATCATTCTGGGTGAAAGCTGCTTTCAATGACGAGTCAATTCATTTCTAAACAGATGCATCTGAGACTGATAGCGGGGTTGATGGTAGTGTTTTCTCAGATAAGCTTAATCTAAGCCTCTCCTTCCGACTTCCAAATCACTGTAGCGTGTTCCAAGCAAAAATGTTGGCGATTACAAAAGTCTTATCCTGGCTATTGAAAAAATTTCGGATAGTCAAGCCACTTTTAAGTCCCTGGACTCAGTCTCACTAAATTCTAGAACCGGCTTTGAATGCCGATCATCTCTTATTGATATGGCAGAGCAGTTCAACCTTCAATGAGACATTCCAGAGAATTGTAGGGCCGACGAACTCGCCTAAATTGGAACTAATCTACCTATTCTACCGGAAAATTATGACATCAGATCTGGCTAGAACTGGATCTGATTCGCTCTAAAAGTTTGAGCTCTTAGTTTAAATAGTAAGCATCTCAGCACCTTCATAGGTGTCTGCCTTAGAAGCAAGCATGCAAGAAGGCTTTTCGTCTTTAAAAAATGATTTCTGCAGAAGGTACATGGGAGAGTAGGAAAAAGATACGATCCTCGACCTAATCTGCACATGTCCAGCTCTCTCCCAATGACTTAAGCGAACTAGAAAAAAAAGACCTTAACAGTCTCCTACGTTTCAACAAAAGCTCAAATTGATTCCAAGAGTAGGAAAATTACAGATTCACTTAGCATCATAGTAAGCCAATAGGCTTAAGTGTGTTGGTCTGTCCAACAACCACTCTTACCTAACCTAGCATATGGTACCAATATTCATTGTGCACAGCGTAGGTTGACTCAAATACGACATCTTTTCCATTTTCAGAGCTTCAGCAATTGCGTAAGCCATCATTTAACATTTGAAGGTATATCTTGGCAATTTATTCCACCTGCCTTCCCACATTTTGGCGTTTATGGGAGGCAGATGTGAAATCTATCAAAACTCATCCACGGTGAGTTATTGGTGACCATTAAGTTTATACACTTTTTACTCGTATAGAAGCACTTCTCTACTCTCGTCCACTCTGCGATAGCTTTTATAGGCTTTAAAAGGTGAATTTGGGATCACTCTCAAGCTGATCCCGATACACCGCATGACGATAGAAAAGATAGATGGGGTATAAGTTGAGTTGAGAACAGCTCAGAACCATTTCCAGTTACAACCTATTTACAGATGGATGTACACAGCGAAATGTTTACCTTATATCCAATCAAGCGCCCTCTTTATGAGTATTTTAGAAATAGAACTTCAATCTCTAAATTTTTGTTGATACTATCAAGAAGACCTATTCCAGGTAACTGAAGACATCGTGGTCAGAATCGAAGTGAAAGAAAAGCTGATAGTTCAAAATTTCAGTTTTTAGCTTTTCTGTCATATTTTGCTTCAGCTCATCCAATTACATGTCATCAAAGCATGAAGTTCTTGAATCATTAACCTATCCTTTACAGCATTTTGAGCATTTCTAAGACTAGACTCATGTGGCTTTAGAGCTTATTTTCTGTATGAATTTCTCAAGACTGGCTGTACATTCAAGTCGTCGTACTAGATGTGTTACATAGTCAAATTCAGAAAACTATGCTCCGTTTATTACACTTCAAAAGAAGTTAACCTTGACTATGTAGATATGCTTACTTTATATTTCAGCACCTTTGCGTTCCTATCCTTCACTTTGCAACTCAAATGTGACAAAACATTTCCAATGGACCGGTAGCATTTTACTTACCTTAGCTAACCGCCTTAGCTCTCATGAACTTCCACTCTAATCAAGACGTTAATAAACTTTAGCCAGAGCGCCAGTGCCACTCAACAGTTCACTTCACCCACCTTTCACCAACCGGCCAGTTGATACCGTATTACTTAAAAATAAATAAATTTCTTACGTAAATCAATGCTTCACTCAGTCCTATGCAAATCGTAAGAAGTTGTTATGGCCCGTTTGATTTATGAATGCTTTTAGCAGACCCCAGCTATCAAGCATATCCCCCAAACACATAAGTACGTATCTACATATGTATGTGCACATGTGCTTGTACCTACGTACGTACCACTCATGCAGCCACACGCATTCAGATACAAAAAATCTCAAATCAAGTTCTATAGATACAAGCATCGCATTCTCGACGACGCTAACTTCATTCCAAGACACTGTGCGCAACAAGCCAGAATAAGAATTTAAAAAAAAAAAATGATAGTAAGGCAGTTTCACCTGTTCACCTGTTGTTAAAACCTAATCCGCCAATTAAGTAATTTGTATCCTATTAGTCATAAACTCATTCATTAAGAGCACCAATTAAGCGCGATCTTTGATGAGTGCATCCACAGGTCTATAACATTCCTTAAACCTCACCAAGTGACAGGTAGTACGAGTACATCCATTTCAAGTTCACCTTTTAACATTGATTGAAGGCGTATCCCAAATCACGTGAAAAGATACATATCTGTATAACCCAATCGCCAAGCAAAACAGGTCTCTCTCAAAGCTTCCACATTTAGGAAAAACCAAAAAATCAGAAGGAAAAAAGCATTTAATCAATCTCAGTACCTACTGTGAGAGATGATGCATCTAAAGTCTGTACCACAGTCTATCCCTAAGCCTACCTCAGAACAATTAAATATCTTTTCCGCTCATCATGTTCGTTCGTCAAATTTACGCCCTGCATTTGAACTGAGCTGCTGGCGCCAGTGTGCCTTCCAAAAAGTTCATATCGGCGCCGACACTGCCGCCGACAATGCCGACGACTACTTTAACGTCAAAGTGTGTTCAGATTCAACTTCAGTTTCAGTGTTTCAATTTCAGGTTCAGGCTGAGGTGCAGGTTACTTTCAGTCATTTAGTCTCACCCTCTCCGGCGTGTTTGCTTCTGTTGCTACAAGTTGATCATTAATTTTATGTATAGGTACGAGTAGAGTACGACTGAGGTGGATTTTTTTTCTTTCGTTTTCCTGCAAAAGTCCCGGACATAAAAGGTTGCCCTGCCGCTGTTTAACTAATTCCATCAATTAAATAATTTCTTTTACTTTTTTCTAACAGTTTTGTAAGAAGAATGAGAAGATTCTCCAAAAGAGATCAATTACAGATACCTGATTCATAAGCCATCCATGTCAAGGTGACAGTATAAAACAATGGAAACCGAAGGAAACAAGGGAGAAGTCCCTAATGCCAACCGGGATTACTGAAGGAAAGGTGTGCAATTATGGGCGGATTTTGACAATTAGATAAATGGATACGAGCACTTTTCGTATGCAAACGTCCATAGACGAATTTGAAAAGGATTTGCCAAGTGGTGACGCCAGGCATTCGAGGTAGTCTTTGTGTTCTTTTTTGGTAATCCCATTACAATTTCATCACCCTTGGGTAGATATCATTGCAAAACCGGAACGAATCACTGTAAACATTTTGAAAATTTTATTACAGTCAAACTATGATACAAAAACCAAAACGAATTTGCACTCGTGTGTGGCGGTTACAATGCAGGGGATGCCAAATCAGTACATAGCAAGGGGAATATTTGACAACTTCACTGTAGGTCATAAATTTCAGTTGAATAACTCTGATGAGACCATTCCTTAAACGAGTTTTACTCAAAGGCATTCTCATTCTTTGTGAGAATTCGTAAAATAACAAGCATCAGCAATGGAGGGAAGATTGGAATAAATGGAATATTTTTAAAGTCCTACCAAAGAGGGTAAACATATCCGAGATATTAATAATATGATGTCAGAAGCACGCGTGTATTCTCGTTGGAATAGTCGGCAAGCAAAGCTCTACAACATGTCGGCATGCAAAAATCTTGAAATTGGTGCAATCCATGAGCGAAAACAGAAGCACACAGTTTCTACGACTATGAGTTTAAAAAACACGAACCTGCAGATGCTCGGATTGACTACCACTTATTTAGAAGACGAGACCTTAGATCTCTCTCATTGTAGATGCTCGACCAACGTCAGGGTTGAACCATCCATTGAGAATCAAACTGACCAAGAAAGTAACTTTTCAACATGTAATGACTCAAGAAGACTAGAAAGCACTTTAAGCCACATCCACTAACTCTAGAAATATTTCTGCTCAGTGTCATTTGGCCAGATGACTGATGGTTCACATCATCAAACTAAGGGAAATCGTGTCAGTCAGTGAAACTCATCAATTTCTCATTTTACACATATTTTCTGTATTTAGTCAAATTCCGACCGAAGCCATTCCTGGGCACATAGTAAGCCAACTTCGTATTTATGTTAGCAACAGAAGTTCTGGTGTCACCGCGTCAGACGACATATCCATAAGACCAGAGTCAAAAGACAGTCTGTGTGCAACGTTATCAAAACTCCAGTTCATGTTGTACTACCATTTCTTTTTAAACGGAAGATGCCTTTAAGAGTGAACCCCATGATATAGATATGAAAGTAAGGTAGAGACTTAAGTACGCTCGTGCTAAGGAAGGCCCCCATGCAACCGAAACAGACTATTCTTTGGAGCCTGACTAAATAAGCATAAAATATAATCAGTCTTTTTATAGCTACGTATACCCAAAGAATGCTTCTCAGTGATAAATCTCATGCCTTGTCAAAGGCTCCTTTACACCAGAAACCCGACAGCTCCTTAGAGGGTTTCCTTTCGACGAGTTTAGTCAAAAAACGCTTGTAATCAACGATGACACCCAAATACTTAGCTTCGTTGGAAAAACGGATGGTGTTGCCTTTAACCACTAAAAAGTTTGACCAAGCTTTATCTCTCTCATAAAATAAACAACCTAAGCTTCGAGTGCACTAGCGCACTAATTATTGATCACGTCAAAGACTGCTTGAGCCTAAGGGCGGACATATGAATGACTGTAGACGGCAGAGCTCTCGTCAGAGCTAACAAGTGGGTCGACCAAGATGCACCATAGCAATGGAGACTGGACTGGCCGCAAACATCACCCACATTTTTCTTTTCCATAAAACTAGTAATCCGTCTAAAAGTTGTGCCGCCGAAGACACTCTCAATGTCGATGAATATACCAGAATGCAATCCTTGATGCGAGGGCGCGTTCAAATTTGTCCAGTAGATTTTGAAGCGCAGTCTTACAGGACTTTCCGCCTTCGTAAGGTTGTTGCATCTCGAACGGAGCATGCATTCGCAAAGCAGTGTTATACACATGAAGCTTGACCATTCTTCCCTCGGCCTTTAATATAATGGAAGTCAGACTGATAGGTTTGAGGCTCATATATTCTTATTGTTTACTAGGGGTTCTTATTGCTTAATGACCTTATCCATCACCAGAACAAATCACAGATACGGGGTGTTGTACGAGTATTACTCAGCTTACGTGCAGCTTCGATGATAGGAGCTCGTTGTGATTTGATTCTGATTGGGTTAACTGGGAAGTAAGTCACAAGTATTGTATAAAACAGAGTGACTCGACTTTCGACTAAATGTATGTTAGTTAGTCTGAAAGTAAGGATTTCCTTTCTTCCACACGACCGAAACTACACTTTCGTGTGCAATGCTGCTTAATTTCTGTAATTAAGTGGAATCTCATGTTTTTAGCATCGAATCTTACATTAGCTAATAAGATCTTAAACTGAGTTTGGAAACGGTTCTGATGAAACAAAAGACTACAAATCTTTTCTTAAAGATGTTGTCAAATTCCTCAAAACGTACTGTGCTCTAGGTATTAAGAGCAGAATAGCAGAGAACAACATTGATATCAGAGGCGACATATCTTAAACAACTGGTTTTATGAAGATTTCAAATTTAAGGAAAACAAAATTGCTGGAGCAGAAGCTATTTAAAGCAGTGGCAAGGGGCGAACGGCACTCATTCTCAATAAATGATCACATAAAACGATGTCTGATTCTTTAGAGGGTAGACCCCCCGAATCGCCCCAACTGCATATGCATCAATTTTCGGAACAACCATACAGAAAACCCTATCGTCTGGGTTTTGTAACTAGCAAAAACACTTCGTTACTTGATTTGGGTTCATAACAGGTGGTGCGTGGCATTATATTTGGGTTAAGCTCTCTACAGTTTCCTCTTCAACTGACATATTTAAAAAACATCCTATCCGCTCACCTGCCTCGCTAGTCGAGTGAGTTCTGTTAACACAACGGAATTGTCTTTATCCAGCAAGGTATGACCTACTGTCACCTTCGCATATGGGTTCTCGACGATCTTGATAGAGCTGGCAAGTATTCAGTAAGCTCGAAAACGTGATACTTTCTTGGCCATTAAATAAATTTTGAAGACTATTCCTTAAAATCGTAATCGATTCATAGACAAATATAGTTGATATCTATTTTATGGCCGGGCGCGGCTATACTTCATAAATCCCCCGAACAGCTTAAGTAGCAGGGAACTAAAAGCTCTTGGTCCATCAGGAGATACAATTAATGGTAAGACGCTACCATTCCATTTTACCTCGTAATATGCAGCAACTAACCAAGTTCAAACATCGTCAATGATATCTTCTTTTGTATAAACCTGTCAAAGCGAATCACCTGCAAGTCTACGTATAAAATTATCTATCATCGCAATGATCAAAAAGTGTTGACGATTTACATATAAAAATATGAATGTGCAACATAGTCTCATAAGGATACTTATAACTAGAGTTCATGAGACTTAAACTGGATTACATGATTTTGATATGCAACGCAACGACTTTGTCCATGGACACCCACACATCAGGTCAATCATTCGTGTTCATCCCTTGAAGACAATTGTAACAAATACCCTCTAATCTTTCGCTCTAATCCCTTCGGATACCTATACTTTACATTCAAATTAGTAATACCGTCACTCCACTGATGTATCTGTGAATCATCAGAATGTATTATACAATAAATTTTTGATTCTTCTCTTTTCGTTAGCATCGTCTCCTCATTGTCTCCCAAGAGGCCAGAATTGGGAAAATGAGAATCACTAACTTCACCCTTTCGCTCGTTCATAATCTCATAAACAAATTTCTCAACCGTAAACCGATTTAAACGCTCCATTCAGTGTGCCATTCCAATCTGAATTGCTTCTTACCCCCACCATGGCTGCTCAAATCACACAAACAGTTTCTTAATTTCGTATCTTTTGTTGGGAGTATTTATTTATTCATCTTAATTTTCACTTCCTCCAGAAGTTATTTTAACAGTTCTTTCTTTCTCCAAGTGTAAATTGGAAACACTCACCTCCTGATCGTTTCCGATCGTTAGATACAGTGACGAGTTGAAAAATCGTCTTCAAAAGGCCGTATTTGTTTTTGCGTCTTGTCAGTTCGTAAAACGCGTAGTTCGGTCAATTCAGAAGAAACTTATACATATATAGTATAAGTATATACGGTACATATGTATGTATATGAATTTGAAGATTTTGATTCGATTTAAACCCTCCCCCCTTTGGACGTTTTTAGACGAAAATGATCTCTAATCTCTAATAGACCATTATTGGGAATTTTGCCGATGATCTATAATTACAGTGTGGATACATTTTGTATCGAAAGTGTCGATCGTTTGGTTCGTAATGAATGTTAAGTGATTCGTCGTCATCTTTGTCTTGATATGAAGTGCTCTAGACAGAGTTTTCGATCATGTCGTCCATGTCGAACAATAATCGATCAATGATCGCTTCGAGTCAGCAGTAGCTGAGTGTAACTTCGATGGATGCACTTAACACTTACTATTTCCAATTCCTACTACTGAATTTGTGTATCTATTCTGTGTAGCCATGATGAATTTTAAAAGCCTACCACCACTTTCGGCGTCATTGTGACCGTCGATCGTCTCGATTATGATAATTTTCATTCAAACTTTTTCCACTCTTCGGATCGCTATAATAGCATGATGGCTTAAGGCATTTGAGCTACTGAATTGATTTGAGAGATGGAAAAAACTATAATTTATCTTTTTTTTTTTTTTCTATTTCGGTGGAAATAATATAGAAACGTGTAGACGAGCCTGGAGGCAATCAGATTTCCGTATATACGGTAATTAAGCACACTTTAGAAAAACGTTCTCCTTTAAGAGACGTTCACCTAATTCAGGAAGCTAACCTCCGAGGCGGTATTCTAAAGTGAGTAGATTTTCTTGATGAAGTACAAAGGTTTGTTGAGTTTTGTTAAGTTATTTAACCTGGAAACTAGCGACTTTTTATTTTCTTGATGAATTGGGATTTTTTTTGAAAGTCTATAGAAGCTGATAATTGATTTGGTGGCTCATTAAAGATGGTTTAAGGGAATTTAAAATTTGGTCAACATTTGTTGGGAAACATTTAACAAATTCACTATGAGAAGAAAGGTATTTTAGCTGAATGTAATTAGGACAAAGTCTATTTCGTAAATTCGTCAATAGAAAGTGATAGATGTTCTTAAAAATGCTTATTTTGAAATATTTTTAAAATTTACTTATACAGAGTGGCTCCATGTATCCTTACTGGAAGATCTATTGATCTTTGTGGGGGTTGAAATCTCCATTTATTTGGCTTAATACAAGCTTAATCTAACTTAAAAATTAGGACTAACTAATAGCTAGGAACCAAGGGAATGATGTAGGAGATTTAGAACGGAGCATACGAGAGATTAGTTCGTTGAAGCGTTGAAGTTGTGCGGTGGACTGGTAGATAGAATAGAAATAGAGTAGAAAAGGATACGCAGTCGATGAATGAAAAAAATGTCAGAAATATTCCTACGTTCTTCTAACGAATTCATATTGAAAAGTTTGAAGCGGTACTGTTAGGAAGGTAAGATTAAAAGGTCGTTCCAGGCCACGGAAAAGAGAATTGGAGGATTGTATACCCTCGATTCGGAAAATATGATATGTCAAGCAGCAGCGGACCAACAAAGGTTGGAAACTTCCTTGGATCACCGTTCAAAGAGCATCTTGTCGATATGCGAACAGAAAAAAAACTCACAGTAGGATAATATGCCGAGGTCTTGAAAAGACTGAACCAGGGGAATTGATTGACCATGGAGAAGGTTATAGATTGGCATTTGGCGTCGTCAGCGTAATGGGTTAGGTAAGAGTGTTTAATGATTATTTCAAGATCGTTGATAGCAAGAATGAAAAAAAGAGTACCAAAATGGCTGAAACACAATAAAGAACAAGTGTGCACATCTAGGCAATATGTTTAAAGACTGGCGTTGAACGAGTGTTTTATCAACCAGAAGTGATTAGGTATCAACAAGTTTAAAATAAGGCCACAATCAACAGCTACAGCTTTAGGGTTGGTTGAGCTCTTGGAATGGTAGTTCAGGCATACTCATTCTAAGCTCTTGAACACTGATGTACTGTGATGTAACTATAACTCTTGTTAATGTATGTAAGCATAGAAATTAATCATTATAAAAACAAATGGTTAACTGTATAAATTATTAGGTTAGGACAACTGAGTCCTCAATTTTGACATGCTGGTAAATTTTGACATATCCAAAACTTCATGAACCATTCTTAGGCACTTGGTAAACAAACTTTTTTGACACATTAGTGACACTTTTGGTTGTGTGAAAATGTTTGATTTTGTGCCAAATAATCGTTATTTGCGGGAAATATTAATTTTCTTCTTTCATTTGAAGGAAACGACAGCTGAAGTGCATTGAGAACTACAAAAAGTTTACAGAGATGCTGCTCTAAATGGAATAATGTGCCGTGTTGGTTCCGTCACTTCAAAAACGCTAATTTCGATGTTGACAACCTTCCGTGTGAAGGAAGGCCACAAGCCTTACTTCTGCATTAGGAGTTACCCGCCAAGCGATTTCCAAGCGATTGCATGATTTGGGAATGATTCAAAAACAAGGGACTTGGGTTCCTTATGAATTGAAGCCAAGGGACGGTGAGTGTCGTTTTTTTGCCTGTGAACAACTGATCTAGCGGCAAAAAAGGAAGGTTAATAAAAATGGATTTATTACAGCAACTCTTAGAGAAAAAAGTCGTCGTGGGGTCTGCCCGGTCATGTTTCTAACATACGTCGGCTTGGCCGAATATTCACGCTTCGAAAGTAGTTATGATGTATGTTTGGTGGGACCAGATCGGTGTTATTTTTTATGAACTGTTGAAACCTAACGAAACAATTACTGAGGAACGGTAAAAACTTAAATTGATGCGATTGAGCCGAGCACTGCGCGAAAAACGGCCACAATACGAGGTGAGGTACGAACAAGAGATTCTACAACTTGACAACGCTCGGACTTATATTGCTTAGCCCTATCGCACCCGCCATATTCCTCAGATATTACGCCGCCCCATTATTACTTTTTCCGTTCGATGGCACATAGTCTGGCTGATCAGAAACTAAGCTCATATGAAGACATCGAAAAATGGCTTTAATCGTGAAAAGCCTCAAAAGATAAACACTTTTACCGTAACGGCACTCGAGCTCTGCCAGAAAGGTGGAAAAGAGTTGTAGCTAGCGATGGGAAATACTTGTACTTTGAATGATTCATTTGTAACCATTTTTTTCACAATAAGATCGCATTTTCATAACTCAGTTGCGCACCTAATTCACAACTTAGTACCGATGTAATTATTACTTGAATTTTTCTGGATGAATAAATCTCGGTTTTTCGAATCTAAGAGCGGTCTTCTTGGTTAAGAATAATATAAAACAAAATAACATTGTTCGACCAATAACTAGATAGGCCTTATCCCTATGCAATATCTGACAAAAAAATTCTATCTAAAACTGAAGCATAACCTTTATACGTATGGATAACACAAGGTCGTATATGTTATTATAAAATTCTTATAATGGCCTAAACTAATTACAGATCCTTTTTTGAAGCGCTTGTAATGCTTAAACTGCAAAAACAATAAAAATGTTATCTTGGCACTATCTGCTAGTTCTGACCAACTTAAATGAAAAACAAAAATTTTTTTTTTTTTTTTAAATGCAACACTCAGAAAAATTCTAATCAAAGCTATTTAATGAGGTGATCATTAAACGCTCACTATCCGCCTTTTATTTGCGGAATGATGTGGAAGCGGCGGCGATGGCGGCGCTAACAATTGCTCGTACACGAACTTATACTCTGATCTATATCTCGAAATATGTGAGGTACTAATGTAACTGCAACACCAACACCTACCAATTCAACTTATAACCATGCAACAGAGAGCCAACAAACTATAATTACGTAAAATCAGGAAACAGTTTCTTGTTAATGCATTCTGCCTTTAAATTAATTTGATTTTATACATCAACTGCCTTTTTTGTGTTTCTGCTATTACTATTGTTGTTGTTGCAGTTGGTGTTATTGTTTTTGTTCATTCATGAAACGGCAAACAACAAATTACCCGCTCTTACTCGTGTAATTAACTTAACTCGATGCGGTGATGTGATGTGATGTTCACACAACACGACCTGGATACGAATAACAAATACTCGTATATCGGAGTTTTATTTGAGCATTTTTTTTTTTTTTTTTTTTTTTTTTAATTTAAAACTTGTATCGAACCGAAACCACACAATTTACATCCATGAGATATAGAACAAAAGGTTCCCCACGCAAAAATATTTGAAAAAATAAAAGAGTGAACCACAATTTAACCGCATTTTAATGTGCTTGATAATTTTTATTAATGTGATTTAAATGGCCCCAAAAAAGATACACAAGTATATTTATGTACATACGAGAGCTGATGTAAACTAGACCAGACCAGACCAGGTACAGATACTCATATTCATTCGACGTACTCATACTCTTACCCTACTCTCAGATTCCATCATCATCGGGTAGAGAAATTACTGTGTTACCTCATTTGGAAAACGAGAATTATTACTGCGTTTATTGTTTGATTAATTTGATGATAAATAGACGTATTAATTCAAAATTCGAAATTGGAAAAAATTGTACAAGCACCCGTTAATTGTTGTAGTCGGGTCGGTCGGAATCAGGATGGTCTGGCGATCTAATTGTCGGTTATTTAAGAGCTATGAGTAGATCCGTTCCGTTCAACCTTTGTTGTAGTTATTCTTCGGTTTGCGATCGTTCAAATCCATTGTTTGTGGGTTTGCGTTTTGTCCGGCATACACATCTAAACAAAATGCCGCATACATAACCCATAATTACCAGATTCTAACGAATGCGCGGACAGGAAGTAAGCGGATTCTCCACGATTGAGATTCAGTATCTAAATTGAACCCACCAACGAATCACTATTCCACTACCATAGATATAATAAAATGCACATAATTAATCATTAACAAATTACAACTTACGAATTGTCAATTATGTGATACACAGGGTACGAATATGAGTACGAAATTCAGATGTACTGTTCTAGGGATTCCCCATTAGAAAACTTTAAACTTTTCCAGTTGGTTAAATCGTACCAGAGATGAACTGCAAATACAATTTGAATCTTTATGGCTAATTTATGCTAATTGTAGTACGAGAAGATGCGTTTTAGAATTGTACAAATGCGTTGTGGTGGAAATATTTAAATTCTTTTCCAAAAGATACATTTGTAGATACACGGACTGAGTATTTTATAGCTACACATCGTTAATCATTTTCTAAGTGGTGTTGAGAAGTGAGAATAAAATAAATTTCCCTCAAATGGTTAGCTGACACTGTGTGTGGAGGAACTTCAAATTTTGGAAATTCTTCTCTAAATTATTATAAAGTTTTGAGTTGAAATTCGTTAATCGTGCGATATACAATTATTTTTGTTAACAATTTTGAATAAATTAGAGCAATTTTATATAAATAAATTATAGATGAAAGGATTTAATTGATGCAGATGTTTCACTGGTCTACAATTAGCGCAGAAAAATTTTGAATCCAGATGAGTCTAGAGATTTCTTTTTTCAAATTGGAACCCCATCATCATTTGAGATGAGTTGAAAGGAATATTTTTTAAAATTTTTCTCTTGATTTCTCAACAATTTTTTTTACTTTTCCGCTAAAGCAGTAGGCTTTTGTCATCTTCGAATTCTCTCAGTTAGTCAGACAGAATGTTCTACCCTTGGCAATTTAAGCAGAGATCTAGTCCTTGTGAACAACAAGGACTAGAACAATTGATGCTTTCCTTCTCAAATGATTAAAACTTTAAAATAACAAACTCTATGTCGGAAGGAACGACAGATGGTCAATAAAAATAAATATAAGATGACAGGTCATGAATTGACAGCGATGTTCAGTTCAAAAACATGGATGTCCAATACACCCCTACGAAGATATGATTCTGAAACTGTGGTAACTCTCAACCTTGATAAGCAATGACAATATTTCGACCCAGGTAAAGCCTTAGTTAGAATGTCGGCAGGTTTTCAAATTTTATGTCTCCTTTGCATAGGACATGCTGAATAAAGAGGTGACGAATGCTTTGCGAGATTATCGTAGCCTCTGAAATACCTAAGTATTCGAAGAAAAAATACACAGACTTTTACTTTTAAAACGTTCAGCTAATGGTCGCATTTGTAAAAGTGACACCTATCCAGTATACGATCTTCGATCAATTACGAATTGACGAATCCAACAATATCATCCTAATTTGAAGTGTATCACTAACCAGTCGATTGTTTTTCGAAGATAACAAAACACACGTTTCACAACAGCCCAGTGAATATCAGTGAAGCAATTGTTGAATTGAGTAAGAGCACTTTTTACATGAGATAGAGTAGATTAGATTAGATAACAAAATCACTTTAGCATAGCTTAGTCGTCTGCCAGATTGACAATAATACTATAAAACTGTATTGTAGATAAATATTAAAAATTTCGAATGTTCCCTGTTAATATGTTATCTCAGCAATTTTTAAATAATTTGTTTACCGACATTTAGTTGAGTGGAGATATCATTTTGCATAGGAAATACAGAGTATCTTCTCTTTCTTCCAAACTACACACTCTGTAAATTACAGGAAGGTCTTCTCTATGGGGACCGAATTGATTATTAGAAGCTCTCCATGGAGTTTAAACATCACTGAGATCTCCTCCAGATTGTGATTAAGCCGAGTGTACGCCGTGCGTTGTAGCTATCCTAATGCTATCCTAATCCTATTCTAAGAACTTTGTTCTGGCCAATTCGTTGACTTGTCCTAACAACCGGTAATATACGTTTTTCTAGTTCCTTTCTTCAAGATCCAATTTAAATTTAACGCCACACCATTCACTCTTGAACCATGCAGTTTTATTTCGCATTGCTAGAAATGTACCATGATAACAAAAAGTATGATGAAATCTTTAAACGCACCCATTGTATTATTTTTGGTATTTCTTATGTAAACCATCTTTGTATTGAACTCTGTTATCTCAATAATTGTTTTTTTTTTCTTGTTCTCCTGTACATAAGTCAACAGATTATAAGCCTGTAAACCAAGTCCACATTTTAAAATGTAAAATCTAAAGAAATCGGCAAAATCTTGATTTCGCTACAATAGTGGTTTGCAATTTAAGTTTTATTTTTGAACAAGTTTTTGATTTGCTGCCAGTCAAAGTGGTAGAAAGACATGTATGGAGAATTTTTAAAAATGGCCAAGTTTTTTTTTATTTATTTATTTTTTTTTTTTTTTTGTTTTTTGTTTTGTTCAATGAGTTTTTGTACCCTTAAAATTTTCGTACACAGCACGGGCGAAGGAAATTTAGGGAGGAAGAAAAGACAGGTACCGATGTACATTGTTTTTAAATGTTTGCAAATTATAACGACAAGGAAACACGGAGGTCGGCAGGGCATTCCATAAGCGAGTTGTACGGTTTAGGAAAGAATCACGATATTTTAGAGTACGTCCGAAAATGGGCTTGAGGGTATACTGATGAGCATTCATAGCGAGACGAATGCTACTGCTACTGGCGATTTCAATGGAGCACTTCTGGTAAAAATAGCGATAAAACAAAGTGAGATAGGAGACATTACGTCGATGTTCGAGGGTGTCAATTGAATGACTGATATTAGTATCACCAATGAGTTTTATCGCACGGTTTTGAATTCTATCTAGCAGGTGCAGAGATGTTTTATTGTAGTAGCACCTGACCAGATGTGGGTATTGTACTTCAATTTTGGGCGAATGAATTCCTTATATATTATGGCCAGATCAGAGGGGGTAAAATAATTCTTACATCGCCTGAGGAAACCTAGACATTTCGCAGCATTTTTGGCGACATCGAATATGCGGTTATTCCAACGTAAGTTGTCACTTACACACATACCGAGAGTGGAAAGTTTATCGGTTTCGACGATGCAAGTGCCATTCATGGATAATGGCGGGGTATTTAAATTTCACTTTAATGACAGCAGACAGCATTGAGCTTTGGAAGCATTAAATTCCACTCGGTTGATAGTTCCCCAATTAGTTACGCTGTTAATATCGGAATTTAAAGAGCTTAACATACGCTGCCGTTCCCGTTCTACAACCGAAGAGTAAGGGCGTGAGTCCGGGAAAGAATATGAAAAGCAGAGGGAACTGTCATCAGCAAAGGAATATATTGGATTAGAAGTAGCAGACAAGAGATCATTAATGAAAATTAAAAAGAGTGCCGGAGACAGAACGGCACCCTGGGGCACACCAGCATTTATTTTATGAATATCAGACTTGAAACCGTCCAAGACAACTTGAATTGAACATTCTGAAAGGGTATTTCTAATCCATTGAAGAAGAGAGTCATCGATCCCAAAAGCACACATTTTCGACAAAAGAGCCTGATGCCAAACTCTGTCAAATGCCTTAGAAATATCAAGTGCAACTATCTTGATTTCTTCTGATTGATGTATGCTTTGCTTCCACTTTTCGGTGAGACATGCCATCAAATCACCAGTGGACCTGTTGCTACGAAAACTATATTGCCGGTCGGTCATTGAGAAGTTTTTGTGTTTCGAGATATTTCATAAGCTGACAGTTTATCAGAGTTTTCATGAACTTGGAAAGAAGGGACGTAAGTGCAATGAGTCTGTAGTAGGAGGAGGGAGAATAAGATTCGAATTTTTTAGAGACGGGCTGGACCAAATTCTGTTTTCCATCTGCTCAGAAAGAGTCCTAAAGAGTAGGATTGATGAAAAAGCTTACGCAGTGATGTTAAAATTCCTAAAGAAGTTATTGAGTCCGCTCGAATTGGCTTTCTCGTATTGCTATACGGTACTTTTAGGAAACTTTTCTCTAACTGTGTGGTGGGTGTACGAGAATTTAGTAGATATGACACAATGGTCCGACGATCCTGAGGGGAGAGCACATCAACACAGTACTTGTCAAGGTGAGAAGTTAAAAACAAGTTATGTTACTGTGGCCAATGGAGAATGCAGTGGTGAAGGAAAGGGGAAATCCACCCCAGATTTCGCAGTAAGTTTACAAACGTGGCAGCAAGTCCCTCTGCACAGATAACCATAGTCACATCAATTGGAGTAAAGTCCTTTTCGAATATTCAGATGTTGCAACAAAAATTGTACTCGTATAGTCTTTCTAAAGAACAGAATATGCCCTACCTATATATCAAAAGTCGAAACCCTGGCGCATCAGCTGAGGGAGGCTGCAGAAAACATGTCTCAGGCAATGGTCATAACAAAAATTCTGATGACCTTTCCACCAACGTTTTCACACTTTTTAAGTGCATGGGAATGCACAGCTCCGGAATCACAATCGCGGTTGGTGATTGAAGAAGCTCGTATAATGGAATGATCATTACTGTCCTCATCACCATCTTCATCACCATCAAATATTAAAGAAACTGCCCTAGTCGCACAGAACGGCATGGAACTGCTCACTGGAAATCAGATTGTCCTATGCTGAGAGATGAACATTTTAAGACTCGTGCAATGGATTATTCGAAAAGCCAGGTGATAGAGAATCTAATGCAAGTAATGCTTTTATTGCAAATGATACAAAAATAAAATCTGATGATTGGGTGCTAGATTCCGGGGCAAGTGACCACATGACCTTTCATCGGGAGTGGTTAGTAAATTTCAAGGAATTAGATGAACCGATACCTGTACCAATCGGTGATTTTAATAAAATATTAGGTCATACAAAAAGTCTCCGCGGTTTCTTGTCACTAGATGGTGTTAGTGTCCATTTATCTAATTATGTCAGGCACATTTTTTGTGAAGACAGCTGTGTAATTCGTTGCTCGTGTTAAAAGTTATACTGAGTAAAATGTCTGAAGAAATATACTATGTGATGCTTTTTTACTAAAAAGAAAACGCTGAGAATGCTGTAAGTGAACGCCGGACCCAGGAGTGGTTTGTTGTTTTCCTTTCCGGAAATTTCGATGTAAAAGATGCACCTCGCACTGGTCGGCCTGTCACTGAAAAGGTCGATGAAATTTTTCAACTGATGGAGCAAAACCGGCACGGAAGCTGCCTGGAGATAGCGGAGGCACTAAACATCAACCGTATGACAGCACGATGTTTGGATGCCACATGCATCAACGCAAAAAAAATTTATTGACTGAATAACCATTAGCGAAACGCTCATACAACGTAACGAAATGGAACCATTTTTTAAGCGATTCATTACGGGCGATGAAAAATAGATTACATACGAGAATATCCAACGCAAGCAATCATGGTCAAAGGCCGGTGACCGATCACAAAGCCTGGATTGACGGCAAATAAGTTTATGTCGAGTGTTTGGTGGGATTGGAAGGGAATTGTCTATTATGAGCTGCTGGAACGTAGCGAAACGGTCAATTCGATCCTCTACTGTGCACAACTCGACCGTTTGAATGAAGCTTTCAGGAAAGAGCGACCAGAATTGGCCAACAGAAAGGGAGTTGTTTTCCATCAAACAATGCTAGGCCACACACATCTTTGATGACTTAGAATAAATTGACGGAGCTTGGTTGGGAAGTTTTGATGCATCCATCGTATAGCCCGGTCTTTGCAAAACTCTCTTGATGGTAAAAAAAATTGGCCGATCGGAGAGCCGCTGAAAATCACTCGGCCAAGTTTTTCGCTGGTAAACCACAGAATTTCTAGATCGATGGAATTATGAAGCTACCCGAGAAATGGCAAAAGGTCATAGTTAATAATGGCCAATATGTGCTTGATTGAAATTGATTTTGAATAAAGAAATTTTTTTCAAAAATGTACTTTGAGACTTTTTATATGACCAATATATGCGTATGGAAAAAACGACGTAAATATCTTAGCTTGCGACAATGTCCGTTGGATGCCAAAGATTTTGGAAAACGTATATTTTTTGCCTGACCTTAAAACTAATTTGTTTTTCTCCGGGTGCACTTTGGATAAGAACTATGACCTTTTCTCAAATAATGAAAGGTGTGGAATTGTGAAAGGAGATCGTATAGTGGCAGTGGGAGTTCGTGATACAAGGCCTTACAAGATGCTATTTCGTGTTGTGCTGCCTACTCAAAATAGTCTTATGGCAGTTAGTCAAATGAGAAGAGTTTTGAAAAATATAAGAGCAGATTTCATAGACAATCAATTCTTTTTCTGTGACTCATGTATTTTCAAAAAGAAACACAGGATCACGTTTGAAAACAGCTCCGAGAGAGCTAGAAGTATATGTGAGGTTATCCATGAGGATGGGTGCCGTCCTATGCAGGAGAGGTGTTTAGGAGGAGCTAGATATTTTGCAATTTTTAAAGATGACTATTTGAACTATAGGCATGCTTATTTTCTAAAAAAGAAAGAAAAGATCTCAAGTACAATACTATTGAAAAGTACATCACTGATGTGAGAGAGGAAATAAGGACGATTAGGTCTGATAATGGGCGAGAGTATGTAAATCAATACGTTGAGCAAATTCTCAGAAAAAATGAAACCGGTTTGAGTCAAGTCCTGAGAAAAACAAAACTCCATTTCGAATATGGCTTAACGAAGGTCCTAGCGTTAAAGACTTGAAGCCTTTTAGTTGTGAAATTTTTATCCATATACCGAAGAAAAAGGCGAGAAAGTTTAATGTGAAAGCTAAACAAGGGTACTTTGTTGGTTATGCCGTGAATCAAAAAGGTTTTCGTATCTGGATTCCAACATCCAATAAAGTCGAAGTATGCCGGGGTGTGATTTTCATTGATGCTCCGCAAACTACTGTTATAAATATAGACGCTGTGGGGGATTCTAGTAATGTACCTACTCCTAAGCCAAAGATTGCTGAAGAAGTCAATATTCCAAGCGCAAGCAGTGTGGCTGATGATGAACGAAGTTTTTCGGATGACCAGAATAGAATAGCTCGGTAGAATACAACATGCAATCGGAAAGCATTAAACCGACAACGTCGATTCGACATCGTATATGGAGCCATAGAAAGGAAAGGAATAATAAATCCGTCGCAACGATTCAATCAATATTGGTGAACTATGTGGACTGGCTATTAAAGGCCCAATGGAAGGAAGCGATGGACGAAGAAATTAAAGCGTTGCGGAAGAATAACACTTGGGAACTTGTTCCTTTGCCACCTGGAAGGAAGGTAATTGATAACAAGTGGGTCTATAAAACTAAATTATCTTCTACCAATACAGTTGAGAGGTTCAAAGCTCGTCTTGTCGTCAGATGTTTTTCGCAGCAAAATGGTATTGATAATGTCGAAACATTTAGTCCTGTTGCTAAGTTTTGTTCTATTGCTGCCTATGAGAATTTAGTTTTGAAGCAGTTTGATGTAAAAACTGCGTTCCTAAATGTGGATCTCTCTGAGGTAATTTATGTTTGACAACCGCATGGCCATGATAATGGTGCTGGACGTGTTTGTCCTTTAGTGTAAAAAACCTTTATGGCTTAAAGTAAGCTTCAAGCAGCTGGAATTCGAAACTGAACAAGTTGTTGGGTGATTTTAACTTCGAGTCTAGCACAGCTGATCTATGTATTTTTTGTGCTGAATCGAGAGAATCGAAAAATTATAATGGCACTATATATAGATGATGGACTCATTGCTGCTACGAAGATTCCGGATCCAATGGAAGTAATTTCCTATCTGCAGTAATACTTGGAGGTTAAATTAACTGAATTAAGCTTTAACATTTTCCTTAACATTCATTGCAACAAGGATGGTTCAATCCATGTAAATCAGCAGGGTTATGCAGAAAGGGTTCTGGAAAGATTCAATATAAAGGACTACTGGGAAGTTAATACACCAGAAGAGCCAAATCGTAGTGGGAGCAATTGAAAATTTACATCGACGGACTTGGGTTCCTCGTTTCCTTTTAGAGAGGCTGTAAGAAGTCTCATATATTTCACCATAGCTACGAGACCACACATTGCTCATGCGGTTGGCGTTGTTTCTCGTCGTTTAGATAACCTATCTATTGATGCACGTACTGGCAGTAAAAAGCATTTTTAAGTATGTATGTTCAGGCTACAAAAGAATTTGGCATCAAGTTTGGTTACGATAATAATTTAACATTTAGTGACACTGAAATCCCAATATCATGGTCATTTCAAAGGCAAAAATGCATCAGCCTTTAACAACAGAAGCAGAATATGTTGTAACGTCGGAAGCAGTGAAAGAACTTACTTGACTGAGCGTATTACTTAGAGATCTTTGTCCTGGCATAGATATCCGGCCATTATTTCACCTAGACAATCCAGGAGCTATTATACTCATCCAAAACCCTGAGTTGGATGCACATTGATGTTCAACTCCATTTTATAGGGTAAAAATACAACGAAAATCGCAGACATATTTACAAAGGCGCTGGCAGGGACCAAGTTTTAACGATTTAGACAGGTAGCAGCTTTTTGACCCCTTTATATGGCCTATACACCCAGACTTGCGCTGCGTAGAATATAACTGCTTCGACTGCGGCTTCAAATACCATGAATTTACTACTGTGTGCAATATTTAAGTTGTTGAAGCAATTCTTCCAAGCTACATTTATAACATAGATAAGGTTATTTGCCAAAAAAAATTCTAAGATACTTATATTTCTCCACTATTTCCATTCGCCGGGAAGAAAGTCCACTGTATCGTCGATATAGAGGCAAATAAGGCTGAACTCAGAGAACACCTCTATATAACTCTTGTCTCCGCTTCAAACCATTCCGATAACGCCTCATCATTTCACACAACTGATTTGGTATCTTCCAAATTTCGAGGAGATTCCCATTCCATACAATTTATAGAATAAAGCGGTTATACGCAGTTAGAATTTTCAAAAAATTGATTTTTTTTTATATTTCTGACTGTATTCCTTGATTTTCAAAACGATCTCATAAGTACTTTTCGAGATATACGCATATTTGTGAGGATGTCTCGGACTATGCGTAAACTTCTTCTGACATTTTAAACGCGTTTTTCTCTAAACTATTATCGGTCTGAAATTTTAGCACAACCTTCTCAGATATATTCCTCAAGTAGTGCCTATTTAGCACGGTCCATTGAATGTAATGGCTTTTCCGCCTTTATTTTCAAAAAAGTACGGCCCTATGACAAAATCATTGTCAGCATACATGTTTTCTTAGACCCAATCTGAGAACGTACGGCGCTGCTCGTGGTCGGCCTCTTCAGTTCTTGCGTTAATTGCACCTTGTATGCATGAAGAGCCTTTGGATCTTTGGTGTGTGTGGCTGTTGATATTTCAAGCTCCTAAGAACGGTAACGAATGAAGATGTTTGGGTCGTTTGCCGCACTTTCCTTTACTGCGGCGATATTTTCCATTGAAAATTCCAACCGAATACGTTTCGGCGTCTTCATATCTTGAAGTGAACCCGTCTGTTCGATTTTTTCATTACGTTGCCCGCACACGTCTCGAAAGGCACACGAAAACGTGCAAAATAGGCACAAGTTTTGGAATCGTTACCACGATTAAACGTGAAATTTAGTAATAAAATTCAGCGATTTAGATTTTTTCTGCCACTGTGTAGCGTTCCATAGTACAATACCCAAATTTATAGATGACATATGTCACCAGCTGTAAAATATGATAAAAGGCCTTTAAAATCCTAGACCTCTTGTTGAAACAACCTGTGACTCTTAACCATAACCTCTTTCGTGTGTGCGAGTAAAGGGATATGTTTTTTTTTTTTTTCTACGCCAGTATGATGCATAGGAATAAAATCTTTTCAGACTGGTGAACTGCATTTATGTTGACCTTGTTGTGGCCCTATGCCACCCACAGATACAGCTTATATAGTGATGTTACTACCTTTTCTAGATCTATATCTAGATCTATTGCCTTGTTTTGGCAAATAATCTGCTTTAAATGAATTTTTCTTCTACAACAGCTAACTACCAGGCTTACTTAAGGTAACTTCTCTAACTTCCTTTCGCCTGCGCTATGTGGAAACATCTTAAGGGCACATAATATTCCTGGTTCGCGCACCAAATATAAAAAAAAAAATTCATTAAGACTGCTTATGAATACCCCTATAACGATCCATAATATTGATGATGTGCGACTATCCAAGCATTTGAACGGCTTTAAGGATACAACTTTTCCATTTTCAGCTTCTCCCACCATTTGTCACGTCGATTGCGGACTTTCTTCACATAAGGAGATACCAATACCAAATCGACATGGTTCCGTCTAGATGCATTTATGTACTCGTATGTATCAGCTATAGCTATTGGAAAACTACTTTGTTATCACAAGGATTGTTCACTTAAACGAAGGCAAGGTCCCAGAGAAATACAATTTTAATTCCATTCCTCCAGAATCCTCCTCCTGGACTCATGCAATTACCCGCAACCTCCTAAGCACTACACCCTATTTGTAACTACTTCATACGCATTTGTATGAATGTGTGAGAGTTTAATAATGCAAATCCAAAAAAAAAAAAAAAAAAAAAAATAGAAATAAAAAATCATAAGATATTCGCAACTACAACTCCATTTAATGCATTTCCTATGAAATTTTTATCATTCCTTGAAATGTGTAACGAACTTAAAAAACACATCGTGCATGGGTATTATTAATCACAAAACGTTGCACACTACGAATGCATATAAGGAGTACTCGTATATGAACAGCACATCGTCAGCCTATTGCAGTATTTAATTGCTACTTGCAGTCGACTGCATTTGCTGTGAAGTACAAATAAAAAATAAAATTAAAAAATTAAAAGGAAAAAAACTACATAATACTAGTGAAAGAGACTTTAATTAAATCAATTATTTGCCTGAGATACGAGTATGCCTTATGTGAGTAAACCTGGAGTGAATTGGGAACATATGTACATTGCGCGCATTGTTACAAGCAAATATCTCTATCACTAAGTACGAATAGATATTTTTTTTATTTTTCTATTCCACCTCCTATTTGCAGTTCGGATTTATTTATTTTTTTATTTTTTTTTTTTTTTAATTTTGCTTTAAGCGATAATTACATTATTTGGGGTGATCACGTGGGAACATTCAATTGTGCTCATAATAGTACAACCTAAGCTCGTAAAATGAATTGTAATTTGAGCGAAAATTACAAAGATACTCATATCTAAGTAGCGAAATTGTGTTTGTTATGGCTCATTAGCATTATAATTTTCTAAATATTGACTACTCCATAGAAGGTTAAATTTAACCACAGAAACGACAAGAGATTCGGACCTATTTAAAGAGCACTAGTCTGACAACCAATAAGCCACGCATTTTATATCAGCTTTGCATATAGTAAAGAACACACGATTCCATTTAACTTGACTTCTAGAATTTTTATACTTACTGGGTTCATAAACAATCTTCTTGTTTTCGATGGTTTATCACTCATATATGTGCGATTTTATATTATCTTGAATGGTTTGCTGCTGTCCATACAGTCTCATTTTTTGACATAGCCTCACAAAAAAACAATATAATGCTTCTTTGACTGGCACCATTTGGAACAAAGAAAATCACATAGATATCATCGAAAGTCATCGGCCGTCACTGACTGCCACTGCAACACTGATACTGAAAAAAGCATGAGAATATCTCTTTTCCAGAACTCAGTAGATGCCCTAGCGTATTCAATGATTTAGCTACTGATCATACCACTCAGTAACAAATTATCTTCGTCACTAAATAAGAATTTTTTTGACAAAGCCGACGACAGTTAAAAAGTTTGATTTCCTAGGCCAATGAATTATATAAGGAAGAAGACCCAACATTTACACCATTGATGACTGAGGCCTTTTCATTTGACTTTTAGTTATCAAGTCCTCTAGCTGAGCATCGAACTTGTCGAGTTGTAGTAGCTGTACAAGATCAATGAATCTCGAGAAGTTCTCCAGATGGGTTCCGAAACTAAAGGATGTTCGCTCCCTCCCCTTTCCCCTTCTCCATCATCCCGTCCACACCTTTTTCCCCTGGGCTGGATCAAGGTGTCAAACAACCCGTGCGAAGGATCTGTCTGGCTGAGGTAAAGCAGCTCCAAAAATATTCAAGTCGTGAATGGAGTATTCGGATACTTGTCAATTTCCAGATTAGCTAGACTTAGCTGTACAGTGAATCTCTGTACGAATGGACCATCCTTTTTCCGCTACTCGTGGGATTTACTAATGAATACTGTCTTAAAGAAAATAAAACCTGAGATCGGTAGTCTTTTAATTCCGGGAGGTAAAAGGTTGACTGCTCCGACTACCGGCAAGTCTTCTGTATCATCGAGCGGAGGTATTTGTAACAGTTCATAGTGCACCAACCTCTAAAATCAAACGTAACGAGCCAAAAATCAAACTTCCAAGGAAAAGTAAGACTGTGGCAAGCTATGGTCGCTGCGTCAGCATTCTATATCCAAGACACTCTATATCATACTCCGAAATGCTTTACGCATTATGAAAACCTTCGGATCAATTGCGGAGAGTGATAGAAGTGCAAAGAAGAGCGAAATTGAGTAGACTAACAACATTTTAAAAGACGGATTACCCACTGATCACAAAATTTTAAAGGACACCTATTAAAGCCAGAACCGTGCCGGTTCCCAAGAAGTCAAAAACCAATAAAATCAAAACCCCTTGGGCCTTCTCCAAGCACATCTCTGAGGCCTTCTAGCAAAGTCCTAAAAAATGTAATAATGATCGCGGTAATCGAGAAAAATTACACAAACATGACATCCAAGGCAACAAATAAGCCGTCGGTCTACTCCTCTAGAACTTTGTCGGAAAACCGACGACGAATTAAAAATAAATCCTTTACGATCAAAAGATGAAGATGAGTTTTTGGGTTCATGTTCAGAATCGGAGATTTCGAACAGCACCGTGGTGAACGCTATTCTGGTAGATTGTGGCAATGATACGATTTCTCCAGATTAATCTGGATTAATTATGGATTATGGAGCAGTTCCGACATCAACGATTGAGGTGAGTCACTTTTTGATTATATTTTAAGCATTAACCGCATTGTTTACAACATTGGTAATGAGTCCACTTTCATAACAAGAAACCGACAGGAAGTGCTGGATATTACTCTTGTTTCCGACATCATCACTCATATGCTAACGAACGTGAGGGTATCGTCTGAACACTCATTTTCAGACCAAAGATACATATAATTCAGCCTGAATGATGCTCTTCCCAGCCAACTAGCATTCCAGAATCATTGGAAAATTGATTGATCAAAATAATTTTAAAAATACTCTCCTCTGAATTCTTAAGTAACACCAACGAGTTTGACATAAAACTCAAGGATTTCACCCTGGCTCTCGACCAACTATGGCTGCTTCCTACCCTATTATTCAACATAGAGCCAAGAAAAAGACAAACTGATGGACATCAGCACTGGGACAGCTTAGAAACATCTACAGGAAACTTTGGAACTCATACAAAGAATATACAAAATATGTATACAAAAAAGAACTCCAGAAGGCAAATCGACAATCTCGGAAGTCACTCTGTAACAAGATAACAGAAACCTCCGACGCATCACGGCTGAGAAAAATCTTCTCTACGAATCCTATGATGCTTAGCTCTTTGAAGAAGCCATATGACTTTGGACAACATCAAGTGACGATTTACTCAACCAAATTTTCAGGGAAAGTAAGGCCCTATCTCATAAAACTAAGGAAGACTCTTTATAAGACCTTGATTGTGCCAGTCTTATGATATTTTAATGGCGCTGAGGCATGGACTTTATTCAATGTGAATGGAGATATCCTTAACCATTTCGAGAGAAAAATTCTTCAAAAAATAATCGGTCCCATTTGCGTTAACGGGCTTTGGAGAAGGAGATTCAAAGACGAACTATAGGAGCTGTACAGTGACATCGACCTCGTCAAAAAACTACGCATCAGTCACCTAAGATGGCGGCACAGGACATGTGTGCTGCGGCATGCAGATTCATCGAATCCAACCCGAAGAAGCAATGCATAAGAGGAAGACCTCACCCTAAGTGGTGCGCACAAGTAGAAGGGAACCTCATTCGACCTCAACAAGCAACTATCTAAACACTGGGCTAACTGTTGAAGATAATTAGTTAAGGTCCATGTTCACCCAGAACTGTAAAGTCATATATGGTATGTAAGGCTAGACCCTTGACTAGTTTGTGATGGTTTACTATGACAATTGGACTAACGAGTGAAAAACTATTGTAGGCATGCACATACTTGTCCAAGACAAAATATCACAAAATCATTTCCCCGGCCCATATCATATTGACAAAGAAGGAAACGGATGCAAAATATTGTATAATATAAATTCCTTTATACTTTGAACGAGATACATTACGAAAATCTAAAAAATCTCGAAAATGGTCAAATCTATCAAACCATCTGCACCATCAGGGCTTCCAGTCTTCAATCATAATTTCCTCAATCAATTAAAAATAAATTCTTCCCAAACCCATCGATCTTCGCATCCATGAATACGAAGATAATTTCTACACTTTACTTCTGTTTATGAATTCTTATGTGAACTTCTTGGATTCCAATAAAGTCATTGTTCATTTAAACGAGCATACGAGTACATCCCCCACATACCGAAGCTTTCAACAAACCCATCATCCGTGGAAGCACTTCAGATGCAATAATAATGATTGACTATTGAATGGCCAATGCTCTCTGGACACCACAACATCCCACATACGGATATGTACAAACAAAGAATTGTGTCTGCTGGCATCATAGTCACAAAGAATTCTTATTATTTCGCCCCGTCCAACTTCCTCTGCTATTCAATCTAAACAAAGTGGAGACCATTAAATGTTTAACATGAAATGAGATTGGCAATTTATTAGAGTTGTGTACGAATATAAGTTTTTATTTTTGCTTTTATCAACAATTGATTGGGTACCTTCATAATGTTGACAGGAATTGTTGGTATGTTATGTATGTATCTAGTATAACTCACCTTCGATTTTGGTACCAAGTCTTCACTTGGGTATCACTAAGTCCTAATTTATTGGCTAACTCCATGCGATCCTGTACACTGAGATACTTTTGTCTTTCGAAGGATTTCTCTAACGTTTGTAGTTGATGATCGGTGAATGCGGTTCTCGCTTTGCGTTGCTTTTTACTTAGACCAGAGGATCCACCAAATCCCATCCCACTCTTTATACTGTTTCCGTCTTCATCTTTGGCACCTGAAATGAAGAAATTTAAAACTCTTAATGAGGTCTTTACGATCAAACAGAAGAGGTGAGATACAACAGCAAGATATACATTTCATCTACCAGAGTGTGTAGGTGGAAAGATACATTCAGAGTCAAACTGTAGTGGTTAAATGTTTATGACATTGGTAATGGATTTTGTGGAGGAGAAAGATTAAATGTGTGGCCTACCAGGATGTAGGTTCTTATTGAAGGTACTAAATACTTCTTAGAATCTGAAAGGTCTAGTTAAATTGTTGTTATGCCTTGCAAAGAGAAAGGGAAATTTTGCTGAAAGTAGCAGAGAACCTAAAAGTGGAGATTTTGTTAAGTTGCAGGTCAAATGTCCTTAGATATATTGAGCTGATGTCTTGCTCTATTATGAGGTTTTTAACATTTGTGGCTACATCAGCATAAATTCTTAACCGATTGTGATTCCAGTCTTTCAATGTTCACCTTTTACATGATAATTCCCGTGCACTGATTGTCTATCGATTCTTCCTTTGTCCTCATAGAACGCTTAGGTTCCATATGAAGGCGACACTTGAAGGAAAACACTTATCAATTCATTGGAGCAACAATATTTTTACGGAATCATCGACTATTTACGAATCTCTAAAACCAGAGACGCAGCAACGATTTAACCTAAATCCCTTGTTAACTTCACGCTGCAAGTTCAGTAAACGACGTTGATCAAAATGTGAATCATCCTAAATGAACATGCCTATTAACCAGCGACTAAGTATCTAATTCATGACATTTAGCCATTCCATGTTTGAGTACACACTAAGCAATGCGTTCAGATTATACGATTCGCTACCTAATTACGAGTCCAACTCGCTAAAAGGCAACCAAAGTAATTACACATCTATTACGAGCACAATTCTCATGTTCTGCCGTAACTGTGTGCGTGAGTTGTATGTAAAGTTAAATACATCATCTGGAAGTCCGATTGTTGTAGATAGACAAATGCATAAACGGAAATCCAGGGGAGGCCTATTAAAGAGAGCAGCCTGCAGATGATTTGTTGTAGTTGCGCTTGCGGCTGGCAATTCTACAATATAACAGAGGCTCGTAGATATACCATTTCACGGATTGATAACTTTTCAAGTGAAAGTCATTGCGCTGCCAGGAGTTAGAATATGAAAAGAAAAATAGTTTCAAGTGGTTTGTGTACACAGCAGCAACAATCGAAGGCATCGAGACGAAAAGGCTTTTAACGTGCCATTGAAGTTTGATGTATAGGTACGTGGGGCTTAATTAAGTGGCAAAGTAATTTTTTTTTAAAGAATGTGTACATTAAGAGCCTTGTGGTCGCTCTCAAGGAAATGAATTATATACAAGTATCCCATTGATATTTTGGGAAGAGAAAATGGATATGGAATTGCAGATACTTTTATTTGCTTCCAAGAGTATCTACCAGTTAAGTGTCTATTTTGTTAATTTTTCTGCTTCTACAGAAGCATTCTGCAGCTGAATAGAAGAAGAATATTACAAATGATTAGACGGATCGCTAATCTAATCCGTCTCGGGTTACTAATGACTGCCGTAATAATAAACAAACTAAACCACGAAACGTGTCTAATTTTCCTACTGCCGTAAGGGTCTTTCGTCTTTGAGAGAAGGCATCATTAAAAAAGGCATTGTAAGTGCTGACCCAATTGGTAAGAAACTTTATTTAAGTACGCAGATTTGAATGGCAACATTATGTGTTCTTAGTCGACCTAAATCTAAATATAATTGATTGATAGGAATTGTTTGTCCTTTCTCCCTTTCTCTGAAACTTAGTGGTTAATGAGCTGCTGATATAATTGAAAGCGGGAGGAAACAGGCTGATTATCTTTGCGGATGACATTGCTATAGTCGTCTCAAGTAAGCATCTTAATACCATCAAAGAGATCCTTCACATAAATCTTAACAGATCAACCCGTTGGACAGATGGCTGTGGATTGGGAGTAAGCCCCCATAAAACTTATCTTGTCCTCTTTTCCAGGAAATATAAAATTCGAACTATAAACCCTCCCTCAATAAACGGTACCAGTTTAGTGTTTTCCGAAACAGGAAAATACCTGGGTCTCATTTTTGACAGGAAACTAAACTGAAAACCTAACATTCAAGAAAGAGTCAAGAAAGCTATAGAAGCTTTATTCTCTTACTAGAAAGCCATTAGAAACAAATGGGACCTTCAACCTCGTTTAACCCACTGGCTATACACTTCGGTTATAAGACCTATACTCACCTATGGTGTGGTTGTCTGGTAGATGGCCTTAAACATTGCAGCCAACTGCAACAAACCAAGCAGAGTCCAAAGAACAGCAAGTCCATGCATAAGTGGAGCTTTACGCTCCACTCCTTCTGGGGCTTTAGACATTCTTTTTCACTTAACACCTCTCGACATCTTCAGCAGGCCCCACCTTAAAGCGACTACACAGTTGACAAATAATTTATTTGGCCACGCTAATATTCTTAGGAGTCCCCGTAGAGAACATCAATTACACCATACCTAAACTTCGACTTTTATGCGATCTTCCCTTCTAGATCCTTCTGGGAGAAAGATGCTTTCACGGAGGACAAGTCCATCCACTATCGGATCTAAAACCGATAGCAGGATTGCTGGTGATATTTTCTCAGACCAGCTAAATCTAGGCCTCTCCTTCCGTCTTTCAAATCAAAGTAGCGTGTTCCAGGCGGAAATGTTGGCAATTAAGGAAGCTCTGTCCTGAAAAAGTGATATCTGCAAAGGGTGTCCGCATCTTTTCGGATAGTCGGGCCGCTATCAAGTCCTTGGACTCTGTCTCACTAAACTCTAAGTCCGCCCTTGAATGCCGTTCATCTCTGACGGAGATGGCAGAGGAGTTCAACCTTCACCTTTGTTGGGTGCTGGACCACAGAAATATTCCAGGAAATTGTAGAGCCGAAGAACTTCCCAAAATTGGAACCACTCAACCCATTCTACCGGAAAAGGGTAGCATAGGTATACCAATTGGTTGGCCAACATGTCTAGCGACTAAACAGATCTGGCCAAAGTTGGATCTGAATCGCTCTAAGATTTTTATGCTTCTAAATGGGAAACATCTCAGCGCCATTATAGATGTCATCACTGGACACTGCCTTATAGGCAAACATGCAAGAAGGCTTGGCGCTTTTACAAACGATTTCTGTAGAAGCAGTATGGACGAGAAGGAAGAGAAAAAAATCGTCCACCTTCTCTGTACATGTCCAGCTCTCTCCCAAAGAAAAAAACTCCACATAGGAGCTTTCTTCTTCAATGACTTAAGCAATCTAACGAATATAGACGATAACAGTCTCCTGCGCTTTACTAGGTGGCGCCAGAATGCGCTGCTACTTACAAAAAGGTTATGGTGTCTTGAAGTGCGTTCATATTTAGACAGACATGCCAAATTTCAGTGCGATACTGTCTTTAGTTTTGTTTTGACAGCTGATTGTTGTTGATGTGTTTGGCATCATGTTGAGTATAGACAAAAACGATTTTCGTTCTCTCATAAAACATTATTTTTTGAGAGGCAAAACGGCGAAGGAAACAAAAGAAAAGTTGGATAAATATTATGGGGCTAATGCTCCATCAGATTACACCGTCAAATATTGGTTTCGAGAGTTTTGTGATGGCCGCAACTCCACTACCCATCAATTCCGCAGCGGCAGGCCCTCTGATGCGGTTACAGAGGACAATGTCAAAAACAAAGTTGCTGAGGTGGAATCGGGCGGACTTTTGGTCGATTGGTGATTGTTGATGAAACTTAGACCCACTATTACACACCAGAGAGCAGAGGGAGGCTCGATGGAAAGGTTATGGCGTCGGTTTTCTGGAATTGTCATGGCATACTCTTCGTGGACTAACTCAAAAAAGGAAAAACCATCAAAACACCTCACATGAAGCGAAAAAAAAATTTTGTTTTTGAAAATCAATGCGCCGGCGCACAAGAGCACCGCAACCACGGCTAAAATCAATGACTTACGACTCCAATCGCTATCGCATCCACCGTATTCGCCCGATTTGGCTACCTCAGACTATTATCTCTTCCCAAACCTCAAAAGATGGCTCATCAGTAAAAAATTCAGCTCACGCTGCCTAATTACCGATTCTGGCTTCTCAGTAGCACCCATAAATTATAAATTAGTTGCATCATACGGATCCAATTGTCCTTGCCTTCTTTTGTTTTGAAGTCGATGCAACTTGTTTGATTACAAACTCAGATTCGCTGTCAGTTTCGGGTACTATAATGCAGTCGCTGTTGTTTAGTGCGGTCTTAAATTCCACATCAGAGCCTGCTACTTTTAGAGTCTCAATTTTAGATCCATCTCCAGGAATACAGTTGACAATTACAAATTCGTCCAGAAAAATTTTAGTTACCCATCTCTGAAGAAAATTGAAATGAAATAAATAAAGTGGAGTCAAAAACACAACTCTTATTGCATATGGCTCCACGAAGAACTTAAAAACTTAAGAACTTCAATTGTAACGACAAACTAATACTATTTTTGCACACAAAATTGCTTTATAATATCTTATACAATGTATCTTTTCTCAAAATAATTTTTGTTGTTAATTATACTTAGGGAATATTTTTAATACCTAATTAGCACTTAAAATCGAAACTATTTTTTTTACTTCCGTTTTTAATGTCTGCTCGTGTTGGAATCACCTATATAAATTAATATCATTTGCTATAGTTATCAGGCAGAAAGAAAAAGTACCGTTTTTTATGTTAAAAGATGCACACTAATGGAAAAAAATAATTTCAGGTCATTTCAAATTGTGTGGAAAAATATGCATCATAAAGTGAAATTCGAGTTTCGTTAAATCTTTCGTTGCAGTTGTTCCTACACACCTGGCATGCTTATTTCTTCTTCTTGATTTATGATATTTTCGAACTGTTGTCGCAATTTTAGCGTCCAGAACTAGCCTCTTTCACTCTATAAATTGTGCCTGCCTTCTTTACAAAAAATTCTAGTCTGTGCTGACTAGTTAGTGGCTCTATAGATGTATGAATAGTGCCTTCAACAACAGTGACTTTGTAGGAAGCCAGAAGAGTTTTAGTTAGGTCGTCTAAGACAACGTACTAAAAGGGCAGGTAGAAAAAAAATCCACTGGCATCTGCAAACAGTGTAAATTCTAGATTGTCTACTTGTCACGAGTGTACAACATTTGAGTTCTACTCTCTCTATAAGCAAATCAATTAGAACACCTACTCCTGGCTTTTTCGACTATCGGACAGATGAGTAAAGGTATTCTAATGACAAATCTAAAACACTGCGTCAGCTGACAAAAATGTTCTTGCCACAAATGTATGCGCTGTCAAGCTTCGTTTCTTTGGTTTGTAGCTCATGCGTAAAAATGAGGTTCGTTTTACAAAATTTAAAACTAGCCACCACCAACTCAGAGGGGTATGTAAAAATTTGCCATACTTCCATAAAATTCATAATCTTCGTTAATGATCTTTATAATTAGATGCTACAGTTTAAAAACTAAATTGTCGCTTTGAAAAGTTTATAAGCGAAAAACGTCCAATTAACTAGTTAAGCCTATCTAGATATCTGGATCACACTGTGCCGTCCTACAAAGCAGACTTACGGATAAGAGACAAGAGAGGGAGAAAAATAAAAAATTACAAAAAAAAAAAAAATCATTTTGTTAAACGTTGCACAAATTGTTTAACGAAATTATGCAACTAAATGCACTCAGTTCCCCATGACAGCTTCATGAAATGAAGAAATGACATGAAAACCTTAAAAACTCTTAAGTAAACATGCGATCAAGTCATTTCTGTTCTGTTTATATCATCAATCTTCGTCATCTATATTTTGCCCTTAGTAAACTGTTGGAATTTTATTCGAAAAAAAAAAAAAACTGATAACTGCCCTAGGCATCGCCATCGTTAACAGAAAAGGCAAGCAAAATAGAGGTCAACACATGCCTCAAAGATTGCGGAAAATGCCTTCCAACTCCATCAAGACTTGTATCTCTAGAATGCGTTAGCATTTTCTTTAATTTTGTCGTTAAAAAAAAGTATTTCATCAGCATCAATCCGATGATATGATAGATAGTATTTGTAAAACTATCCACTTTGATCATAAACGAATCTTTTGGATTTTTTTTCCTCTTCCTCACACTATCGACAAGGTTGAGATCAAGAATTACACATTCCAATCGTCCACATAAATAAGACCTCTTAATAGCTTAATTAATTACTAAATAAAAATAGAACCCAAACCGAACGAATGGAACACCATAAAACCTTAAAAAAACAGATAGACAGGCCAAGAGATCGGGATAACAGTGTAATTATTTGAACATAACCTTTTAAATGCTTTGGGAACCTAAGATCTTTTCTGGACTAATGTGATTGAGGTGTGTACGAATACGAATACGAATACGAATACGAGTATCTGTTTCTGTTTCTAGGTTTTTTTCATTTATTTGTTTTGTTTTGTTTTTTTTTTTTTTTTTCGAAACGATCAAGAGCCTGGTGTGGTGCAGGTTTACATTGAAATTTTATTCCATTTTGGCGGGACTTTTAAACCAAATTGATGACATAGATAAAAGTTTAGCGTGGGTTCGTTATCTTGATTTCAACTTACAAATGTTTAAGTATACGGATACATGGCGTAGATACAAATAGTAGTGATAGTACACTTTGCTTGAGTGATTTCTAGACAGAGTGAGAAGTACAGATACAGGGTATCTGTAAAGTCATTTTTATTGAAACTAAAATAAGTGATTTTAATGAATTCCCGAGTTGAGGTGTTAAACTGACATCTATAGATACTCGTACATTTATGTTGGTGTTCTCTTGTGTTCTCTATGTGAATTTCACTTTAATTTGAATTTAATTTCGGCTTACCCTTGAGGTTGACTGTGGTGTAACTTATTTGAAGGAGACAAGACAATTTCATTGTTTTACTTTTAAGCAGTTTCCTGTGCTAGACCTATACAATTGGAAGTAAAAACGTCTTATGAAAGGTACAAAAAAAAAAAAAATAAATAAATAAATACGAATACGAATTCATGTACTATGTAGGTACTACTGTCCGCATGACATTTTATCACACTTCAGCGCGTTCAGTTTGGGTTCTAGTGTCGGGGGAGAGATTAGTATCTTTCGTAACTGGTGAGCTATTTTTAGAGCAATTTTCGCTCTAAACCCTCAGTCTATGGTTAGGAGTATTTGGCCAGCCATTTCCCAGTTATGTTTATGAAAAGGAAGTTACAAGAGGGGAGCATAAAAATATTGTAATTTTAATTGCTACCTACCGGTCTGATGCATTGCGACAGGAACAAATTATTTTCATTTTCAAGGGCTACAGGAGGCATAAACGTTTTAACATTTTTATTTTTTTACTATTTTTACGTCAAATACTGCACTTTTTTGCTGTCAAAAATTGAAATGAAGTGCAATCAATTATGCAATATACGTACAGACGGACAGACGTCATGGTTGAGATGACTGTTAATTGCCTAAGCGAACGTTTTACTGAAATGTCGTTATCGTTTTTTTTTTTTTTTCGTTTTAAGTATTTTCGCGGAGTAGTTAAGTTCAGATTCATTTCGTTCCCATGTAAATATGTCATAGTATTGTACAACCTTAAGTTATATCATAGAATCTCCCTTGAGACTGATTGGAACCAAACGGTATTTGATCAATTTAAACAAGTAAAATGTTATTAAAATGCAGACAAAGTTAAGAAAGTAATGGTTTTTCGTAAACTCATATAGGACTCACCTAAAACTGTAGCAAGCAATTGCCAAATGTCAGCTGAGCTGCTACAGAATTTGATTTTGCTTAAATATTTGAATAAAAAGCGATAACCACTTGGACTTAGCCGAGCTTCTCAGTATGCGTTTTATATTGCGTCGATAGGTGGAACCTTAGATTTATCATATGACGTAAAATAATTTAGCAAAATTATGCCAATTGATCTAAAAGCTCCTCTGGGCCCGAAGAGGCTTACTTCTGACTAAGGTTTGGGAAGATGTATTTGAGGTATTTTTATTTATGAAACCGTTTTTATAGAATATTGCCACAGTTCGTTCCCCTGCTCACCGTAAAACGTGCCTTACCGGGGTAAAAATCATACTTAGGCACTTAAGCACCTAGGATGAGGCGCACTAGCATTTAATGCGACTACGTGACCCAACAAAGGAGCACAACGACTATGTATTCCTTAAAGATGGAAAAAGTGAGATTTATTTTTGTATTCAATTATTTAAATTTATTTATACTTATTCCTTTATGGGGAAGCGATGAAATCACTTAATATAGTCTCTATAACTGATACAACTAATTGATGCACAACTATCTTACACAGCACTTTAGTCTTAGCTGCATAAGAATCATTGCACCGAATGGATCGAATAAAAATTATGAATCCTATCTATGCCATATGTGATGGAATGTTTTTTTTATTGCATGTCTTTTCCTTCGAAAAACCAACGCGAAATTTATGGGATTAGACTTCTAACTACAAGTCAATCAAGCACTCTGTACAACCTAGAATATAGCAGAGGTCATTACCACTGATTTCAGTAAAGTTTTCGACAAAATTTCGTGTAAGGTAATCTACCTCTTTCTTTCAATCTATTTTTATTATGTGGATTACTACTTACTTGAAGACCTCTTTTGAAGCATAAATGTCCTCTCCGGTGTACCTAGTGAAAGGCTAATACCCAGTAAATACCTGGTTATTTATTAAAACAGCGAAAATGTTTCACATATCTTAATTCATTGGGGATTTTATTGTTATTTTAGAAGGTGCAATTGTGCATATCACAATTGTGTGATATGCACGTCAACTTCAAAGACCTTTCGTAAGACGGTTACGTGTCTTGTTGTGTCTGTTGCCGCAGTAATTACAGTAGCCGGCAAAATAAGTGTTGCGAAGTTGCTTAAACTTTTACTAACATAATGTCCACCAAACTAGAAGTTTCATTAAAGAAGCTCTTATCCACAAATCAATTTAAACCACCTCCCCCCCCCCCCCCCGGCAATGTCTTCTTTCATCTCAACATCCATATGTACATACCTACATACTTACATAATCCGATACTCTTTTACCCTAAGGTGTGGAGGTTTCTCCTATTTACTTACTTCCTTTCCCTAATGAACATTTTCCATGTAGCTCTATCTGAGGCTTTTCATTATCATTTTCGCACGCTCAAAGGATTTAAGTACCCTTAAAACGCTTCCACAGAGCGAGCGCAGAAAAATCAGGGAGAATAGAAAGAGAGGTGCCGATGAACTTTGGTTTTAAATGTTTGAAGGTTATAATGACTAGGAAATAAAGAGCTGCGCAGAGCATTCCGTAAACGAGTTGTACGATATTTTAGAGTACTTCCGAAAGTGGGCTTTAAAATATACTGAAGAGCATTCTCAGAGAGAGGGGTATTACGGTAAAAAGTTTGAAAGGGCGGAAATAGCGATAAAACTGAGTAAGACACCAAACATTACATTTGTGTTCGAGGTTCTTCATTGTCTGAGTGATATTAGTGTCACCTATGAATGCCTTATATTATATTAATGCCAGATCAGAGAGTATAGACTACCATATTTCTTACATCGCTTAAGAAATCCTAGACATTTCGCAGCATTTTTGACGGCATATCGAGTCACATAGGGCATTGACACACATACCAAGAATAGACAGTTTTTCGGTTTCGACGATGCAAGTGCCATTCATGGACAATGGTTGGGTGTTTAAATTTTGCTTTAACGACAGAAGACAGCATTGTATTTTGGAAGCATTAAATTTTGCTTCGTCAGTGGTTCCTCAATTAGTAATGCTGTTAATATCAGAATTTAATGAGCTTAACATACGCTGGCCTTCCCGTTCTACAGCCGAAAAGCAGGGACATGTGTTCGGAAACGAATATGAAAAGCAGAGAGTGCCGACATCAGCAAAGAAATATATTGGATTAGTAGTAGCAGGCAAAAGAACGTTGATGAAAATTAGAAAGACTGTCGAAGACAGAACAAAGCCCTAGGGCACACCAGCATTTATTTTGTGAATATCAGACTTGAAGCTATCCAAAACAACTTGAATTGAACGTTCCGAAAGCTAATTTCTGATCCATTGAAGAAGTGAGTCGTCAATCCCAAAAGCACGCATTTTCGACAAAAGGGCCTAGTAAAAAGGTCTGTCAAGCTGCAATTATATTGCTTTCGCTAGATTGATGTACGCTTTGGTTCCACTTTTCTGTGAGATATGCCATCAAAGCACCAGTGGACCTGTTGTTGTGAAAACCGTACTGCGGTTCATTGAGAAGTTTCCATGTTTGGAGATATTTCATGAGCTGACGGCTTTCCATGACCTTTGAAAGAAGGGACGTAAGTTGATATGGGTCTGTAGGAAGTGAAAGAAGAAGATTCGCCTTTCTTAGGAACGGGCTGGACAAATGCTGTTTTCCATCTGCTTGGAAAGAGTCCTAAAAAGTAAGATTGATGAAAAAGTTTATACAATGGAAACCATTGTAGCCAGCAAAGGAGAACACCTCTTCAGATAAAGGGAAGAGATAAGTACTCTTGCTACTACACGAGGTCGAAAGTGGATTCGTCAGATTGAACATTCGACGCACTTGAGTGTAAGAGGGGGCAAAGCACAATATTGTTTTAAGTGTTGAACTAACCGCAAAATGTGCAGCAAACAGATTGGGCTGATAGCTGGAATGTCTTTGAAAATGGGTGTTGAAATGAATAATGGGGCAGAATGTCTAATGTTTTTGAAGAAGAACCAACAATTTTTACTACCATTGGTACATTATAGTATTTTGTGCCTCAGTTTTTGGTCGTACTGGAATTTCACACACATTTCTGAAATTTCAAGGCGTTGCAATTGTTTCTGGCTCGTTTGAACTATTTTCAGTTTTCCTCAGTGGGGTTGATCTTGTAGGACCGGAAACACATTTCTCTAACCCTCTCCTCTTTCCAGCTCGAGTAGTACCACGCCTTTTCTTTTGGTTTGATATTCTTCATCCGATGTCTGTTATCATATCAGCAGCGGCATCCACGTCGTTATCGAGGAAACATAACAACATGTTAAAATTTCTAAAAACGCCACTATAATTGGCTTTCTCGTATTGCAATACGGTTCGTATAAGAATCTTTTCTTTAACTGTGTGGTGGGTGTACAAGAAATTAGCTGATATGGTACAATGGCCAGCACATCAATGAGGGTGATAAATTAAAAACTCCAGAATGTTGGCGGTATGATTATCAACGTTTGGTATTCGCGTGGGCTCACTTACAAGCTGCGTAAAGTTATTTTCCGCAGCGAAAATCTCAACACACCATCCTTCAGCTGTACACCCAGAATTGTGTACATTAAGTCAGACAGCACATCAAACTCGTTGAAGGTCGAAATGCTACCCTGTTTTGAGCTTCTGTAAATAAGGCAATACTGGATAATTTGCTTACCTGTTGTTTTCTGTTCCATGTTGTTGGATCTATTCTCCTGTTTGTTCCTGATGTTTCCGCCTGCCAAATTCGTTTAACTTGTCTGTCTGGGGTCTAACCTATCTTGACGTTTTGTTTTCCATTATTACTTTGATTGATTCTACATTTAATTCAATTCGGATATCTTCGTTTCTGGTTTTGTTGATCTTTTGACGCCTAATACTCTCCTTAGGTATTTCATTTACATTGCTTGGATGTTTTAGTATGTCTATCGGTTAGTGTCCAGTTTTTCGCTCCACGTAATATGACAGGAAGATACATTGTTTTGTAGATCGAGATTTTTGTGTTTCTACTGATCTACCTGTAATGGATAAATTAATTCTTCAGCACCGTAAAAATTCTGTTTGCCAATTCGGATCTTGTTCTTAGTTCCATTACTACATTGTCATTGATACTGAATATGCTGCCCAAATATTCGTAGCTTGAAACTTCTTCCAGTCTTACCTCTGGGTTTTTTTTCTGCCGATTACCATTACTTTTTTTCTGTGTTCTCCAAGTTTTTCTCTGGGTTAGCGAAGAGATGATACTATCGGCGAAGGCGCATGCATATAATTGTATTGTTTGAAGTTGCTTATAACCCCCAGGAAACTCTTTATATTATTTATACCCTGTCTCATTGTTTCACCCATTGCACATATGAAAAGCAAAGTTCTTAATACGCTACCCTGTCTCACTCCTTACTCTGATGTGATGCCTAGGGCCTATTTTAATAATCGAGTTTCCTTGCTCTTGATCATTTCTTTTGCGGTGATTTATGGTTCCCTCTGCTTCCACACTAGTATACGAGGTGTTATCAAGAAGTAAGGTTACTTTTAAAACTTCGTGGGTAACGCATATTCGGTTATCGGTGCTGGTACATATGTCCCAAACATATGTTCAAAACTTCAGATATATAGCATACCTAGTTTGTTTTTGAGAGATAGAAAGGTTAGACGTGTTTTGGTGTGCTCGGCGATTTTGAATTATTATAAAAAACATGTTCATCAAATTTTGTGTAAAAAATGGAATCAAGTGCTCTAAAACACTTGAAATATTGACAGTAGCATACGGTGAGTCTGCTCTAAGTAAAACATGTTTACCTGCGGTACAAGCTCTTCCAAGATGAGCGAAAAGATGCCAACGATGAACCCGGCTCTGAATGCCCCAGCACATCAACAAAAGATTATAACATCAAAACTGTGAAGAAAATTGTTTTGGAGAATCGTGGAATTACCATAAGAGAATTTGCTGAGCATGTTGGCATATCGGTCGGCTCGTGTCATTCAATATTTTCGAATGTCTTGAGCATGAGACGTTTGTCAGCGAAGTTTGTTCTGAAACTTCTTAATTTTGATCAGAAGAACCGTCGCATGAGCATTGCTTAAGAGCTCTTGAATGACGTCAATGATGATCCTTACTTGCTCAAAAGGGTCATTGGTAGTGACCTCAAGAGACTGAACTGAAGAGACCTATAAAAGGACGGAAATTTGCAACGATTGAGGAAATAAAAATGGCATCGAGCTCAAGACTATACCAAAAAGAGCTTACGAGAAGTGCTTCGAGAATTGGAAAAAGCGTTGACCCAAGTGTCTTGAAGGATTACTTTCAAGAAGACGATATTAATATTGCTGAATGAATAAATATTCATTTATTCGTTCAGCACTTATTCAAAATAATCTGTACATCTTTTCGCTATCTATTTTTCTCCTGTTAGTATTTGTTCATCTTTTGCTTTTATGTTTTGCAGTCTGAAGTCTTTTTTATTTCAAATTATATTTACTGCTATTTTAAATGGTTTTCCCAAACTCTTCTCTTGATTTTGTTTCTCTGAGCACTTTGTGTTTAACTACACCTCTTTGCTTTCTGTATTCCTAGTACTTTATGTTACTCTCATTCTGTATGTAGTCTTTCCATAATTTTTTCTTGATCCAGATACATTATAGATAAATTCCAATGCTTAAAATCACTTATTTGACATCCTTGATTTGATGGGTCAAAAAGAGCTATACAGAGAGATATATTGGTGACTCTGCAAACTGAATTCTTTCTTTTAATTTTTCGATAAGTTATTGTTTGTCCAACTTATCTTAAAGCCTTATTTGTTGGGTTTCCAACAAATTTCTCATTGAACTCTGCAACCCTTTGAAGACAAGTGCACTTTGTGAATTAAGCATTTATGGGATTCAAATTTTGTTATCTACCCAACTATTGGCAACTATTCTGACAATATCTCTGCAAAAACAGTCTTCATTCAGGGAGGAAGGCTCATGGAAGGTCAATGTTTGTAAGCTGACTTTGTTAGTAATTAGGCCCTCAAGGCTAAATATGTATCATAGCATAGAGTTTCACTCGGAAGTTTCAACGATACCCATACAGTAGCGCCTTTTAACTTGTTAAAATTTATTAAGATAAGCACTCAGGATCTGGCTCCATCTTACTGTTTTGATAGCATCGGTTGCCTTTCCAATAAGGTACCTATTTTACAGGTCTACATTTGATGATGTCACCACAAGACAAATGGAATGTGTATGTTATGCATCCTAGTGAAATAATATGGACATCTTTCCTTCTAAGCAAACGAGAAGTTTTTTGTTTATTTGCAACATTATCTCCGATAAAAACGAAAAAAATTTCCGAATGGTATTTTTCCAGAATCAATTGCATTTGTTCTTAAAAGTTGTGTGCCTTTTATCTTTCGTTATCGAGAAGTCCACAAAAACCGAATCAGGTTTTGAACTTAAGAAATTGATAATACCTTCATTGCTAGAGATATAAATGTTGGACACAGTTTAGTTGTTCCGCAGTACTGGACTTTGCCGCTTGATGCTCGTCCTCTAAGTAGTTTGTTGCTCACTGCTTTCTTAATGGGAATTTGCATGATGGTTGCAAATGCTCTAAAAATGTAATCCATACAGAATGTTCCACTAAGGATTACTAAGAACACTAACATACTAACTTAGTTATCTTTGAAAATGCAACTTTATTGTGAAAAAATGGTTACAAATGATTCATTCAAAGTACAAGTAAGACCATGTGCTATCGAACGGAACAAGTATTAATCGGAAGGTGAAATTTCTGAGCGTTTCCAGGTACGTTTTAACGGATTTGGCAAGGTGAGGCCGAGCTTTGTCGTGCTGTAGAATCACTTTTTCGTTCCTCTACTCGTATTGCCGATGTCACATTTGTTTTGATACTTTGAACTGTGTCGCTAGCACCGGTGTTGTAACATGAAAATTCAGCATTGGTTACATTTTCACTTGCAGTGCATTTTGCCACAAATTATTCAATTTTTACACAGTTTTTTTAAAATCAGGCGGACATTTATTTCAATCAAGCACATACGAGGTGGCCGTGGTGTAGTGGTATATGCATAGACTCCTCAAGAAGAGGGTCGCGGGTTTGAGTCCCGTGCGAGGCAATTCTCTGAAAAAGTGTTTTCGTAGAACTTGCATGTAGTTATATGAAAATCCCGTCGGCGTCAACTCTGACATGAAGGCATAACACTGATGTTAGCACGTACTTAAGACTCACTTATTGAGGATGTACTAGCTCGTCCCGTCCAGTTTCACAACCACCTCTGGAAAAAATATCGAAACCTAATACACCACCCGCCCGCGCCCTGGAGAAAAAGCCAGTAAAAGGGTATTCATATCCCCTTAGTGCGCGCGCGGTATTGTATAAAAAAAAATAATACTAGCCATTATTATCTATGACCTTTTGCCAATTCCCGGGTAGCTTCATAATTCCATCGGTCTAGAACTTCTGTGGTTTATAAGCGAAAAAATTGGCGATGTGATTTTCAGCGGCTCTTCGGTCGGCCAATTTTTTACCATCAAGAGAGTTTTGCAATGGCCCAAAGAAAAGGTAGTTAGAGGGTGCAGGGTCTGAGCTATATGGTGGATGCATCAAAACTTCCCAACCAAGCTCCGTCAATTTGTTCCGGGTCATCAAAGATGTGTACGACTTAGCGTTGTCATGATGGACGACAACTTCTTTTCTATTGGCCAATTCTGGTCGCACTTTCTTAAAAGCTCCATTCAAATGGTTGAGTTGTGCACAGTAGAGGATCAAGTTGACCGTTTTGCCAAGTTCTAGCAGCTCATAATAGACAATTCCCTTCCAATCCCACCATACACTCAACATAATCTTGTTTGCCGTCAACCGAGGCTCTGAAATCATTTGTAGTCGGTCACCGGCCTTTGACCATGATCGCTTGCATTGGATATTTTCGTATTTCATACATTTTTCATCGCCAGTAATGAATCGCTTCAAAAATATTGTAGTTCCAAATCATTTCACTGTTAATTCATGTGGCATCCAAACATCGAGCTTCTTTGAGTAGCCTACCCGTTTTTGATGATTCCAAACTGTCATACGGTTGATGTTTAGTGCCTTCGCTATATTCAGACAGCTTCCGTGTCGGTGTTGTTCCATTTTTTTTTTTTTTTTTTTTTTTATAAACCCGCGCGCGCACCAAGGGGATATGAATACCCTTTTACTTGCATTTTCTCCAGGGCACGTCCGGGTGGTGTAATAGTTTGAAACTCAGGTGTATTAGGTTTCGATATTTTTCCCAGAGGTGGATGTCAAACTGGATCCAGGGCATCCTCAACCAGTGGGTCTTAGTACGTGCCAGTTGTTAGTTCGTAACATTTAACCCAGCCAGCAACTAACATTAGTGTTATGCCTTCATGTCACAGTTTACGCTGATGGGATTTTCGTATAACTACATAGAAATTATATGAAAAGACTTTTTGAATTGCCTCGCACGGAATTCGAACCTGCGACCCTCTGCTTGAGGAGTCTATGCATATACCACTACACCACGGCCACCCCCGTGGTGGTGTGCATCTTACGAGGTGCATCTTTTACATCGAAATTTCCGGAACGGAATCGAACAAACCACTACTGGGTCTGGCGTTTTTCCCTTTTTTTGTAGTAAAAAAGTATCACCTTTCAAACACGTGTTAGTTTGACACAATCAGATTAGTGTTTCTAGATAAATGGACACTAACACCATCTAGTGAAAAAAAACCGCGAAGACTTTTTATATGACCCAATATTATTGGTCTATGCCATAATTTTGGGGGTACTAGTAGGCAAGGTACTACAATGTGTAGAATCGCAACTCAACTTTGGGTATTTCGGTATACACCTGGTAAATAACCGGATTTACCCTCACGAAAAAACTTCCCAGGTAAGTAAAAATCAAAATGTGTCCATCACTAGGCGTACCACAAGGACGCAATCTCGGTCCGCTGTTACTCATCGTGACAAATGATTTTGTCAGTTTGTTTACATGACAAAAAAAATTTCCGAATGTTCTACCTGACAAGTTTCCCTTTTGATTTCGTTTCGTCAACTAAATCTCTTTATCTGTACATATAACATTTATTTGGGTTCTTTCCAACAACGTCAGTTGAACTAAATGAAACCATACCATTTCGATCGTCTGAATCTGATAGGGGGATAACCCAGAGATATTGACATTCTCCTTGTCCATCAGCTTTTAACTGGTAACATTGATTCTTCTGCTGTACTGCAACTAACATATGTCATTGAACCTTAATTCACAAAATCTTAGAACCTTAACCTTCTTTTCTGCATTAATCCACAGCCAACGAGTTATGGATACAATGAACTCATGTCCAGAATGTTATGTGTAGTCAACTCTATTCAATCTATCTTTGACTATCACCTAAGCAAACTCTCTCTCAACACTTCCCTTTATGAAGTTTAGGTGTGCCTCTCGATATACTCTCATCCTCTGGTATCTATTGTACTTTGCAAAATTGTTAGTTCTTCAATTTACTGGATAAGTTTTTGCTTGCAAGGCTGTTCCGGGTTGACCAGGGCCTCAATTCAATTTACATAATTCAAATTCCTCACAAATCTCTCCTACTTTCAGAGGCACCTTTATAGCAGCAAGATACTCGTCCACGAGTTCAAACTGTGCCATAAGTTTAACATATAGAGTAAATCGCAAAATCGATACAAATATAACCGAAGTCAAATTTGTTTGCCCATTAGAGATAGGAGCTAAAGATAGAAAATACAATCCCCATGCCGTTTTCATAAGCTCAAATGAGTTAATTGAAATTTGTTATCCGAAATTGTTGAATCACTATTGTAACTCTCTTTTTCCGAGATCTCTCAACCAGAATTAGTTATTACAAATTATTTTGACCCCACTTAATATGCATAGATTGTCGCTTATATCCTCCTTTTTCAGTTGGATTACTGGATTTTTCATTTCCTTTGATTTAATTCCAACCAAATGGTAGCCATTTTCTGCATGATCGTTTCTATTTTCCTGTTTTCACACTTAAAAATAAAACTGAAATTAAAAGGAACGAGAAAAGAAGTATCTCAAAGGCAATACTCCACCACCACTCACACAACGATTTAACCCAATCAGCCGCCAAGAAACGAAATGATTTCCCCCACTTTACGCTTCATTTACTCAACTCAGAAAAGAGAAATGTAAGGAAAAAGAAACTTGTATCTAATAGATACAAGTGAACGCCATTGCGCATACGTTATTCGTGCTTGTTTTTCTCTTTTTTTCTTGTTTATTTCCTTGTACGTTTTTCTTCTTTCACTTCCTTTGTTTGGTTTGTTTTTTGGCAGTTATCCAAGAGATACACTATATTGTATTCAATTTGAAAGAACTTAGAGGCGTGGTTACGGACCGTGATTCGTATAGGTTACACAAAAAATTATGGTCCATAAACGCTGAGAGGGAAAGTAAATAACTCGAAAGGAACGCACACATATCCGATATTCGAGTTGTGCGGTGTATCTTGCAGCACTTGGGTTGACTACATGCGCAACATCCGGTCTAGACGAGTTTTGTTTCTCTTCTTTTTATTATATTTTCGACTCGTCTCTTTTCAATAGATCTTTTATTCAGGGATTCCTCATTCATTATCTTTTATTCGGTGAAGCTAGCAATGGCAACGCTGCGACATCGTGGTGAATTCAAGATATTCGCCTCAACAAAAGTATCTTATCCATGCACACACACGATGACTGGATCTGAAGTTTTACTGTGAAAATGTAAACGCCCACTTTTCTGTGGAGATAAGTTCACGTTGATGCAGATACAGATACTCTTATGGGGAGCTTCTAAGTTAAATGTGTTTTTTTTGTAGAATTAAACAGATATTCGTACACCGACACAGTTGCAAAGTTACAAAACTTTTTTCTTCAGTTTTGAAGCTTTTTATAGAAGCATGAGATTGTTTTTTGTTTTTGTTTTGTTGTTCACTTTATTGCGAATTGATGGTAAGTTTCGTTTTCTACACGGTTTAGCACAAAACATAAATCGCCAGACAAAGGGATTTCGTAAACAGAATGCTTCAAGCGCGGGTAGTGGAATATCTACCCCAACTATGCCATTTCAGAAATGAAAGAAAGAAAAATAACTGAAACAATTTTATCGGTTATTAGATTGAGATGTCTGTTTTTATGTATGTCAATGTCCGATATACACGTACATATCTATTGATTTTCTAAATGTCGCGTTTATCGATTTCAGCTTTGTTAGGTGGATTTTAAGACGAGCCAACAAAAATGGAATTTTTTTCCCAAAGTTTAAGTTGAAGTTTTGGATGAAATATGAGGGGAATAAGAGAATGGCGATTACTGAGGGTACTTTGAGATATAAACCACTAGACGTTCTAATATCCAGTAGTTTAGGAGTGGAATTTTCCAAATAATTCGAAGGCAAGTATATTGTAAAGATATCAAGCGTTTCAAACTAAAGCAAAGGAAGTGCGTTCACTCGCGTTTATAAATAGTCTTCTGAGAATTTTGCTAAAAAAAAAAAAATAAAAATAAAAAATATTTGTGTACCATATACTCGAGCACAAGTGCGAGTAGGTATACAAGAATTAGTACCTGGACTAGCATTGTAGTCCAAACACTAAACGTGTCAATAATGGCGTCACTGATTGACATTTTTGTCATGGCTCTTGAGCTACGATAGAACCCGTGAATGATCTTGAGACAGGCGTTCGCTGAAGTTTCTGAAGCGTATCGATCAATCTATAGAACGAATCCGGGTTCGCACTTTCAAGTAGCAAAAGTAGTAAAAGATCTTTATAAACACAAACCCGCTGGCCCTGATGGTATACAACCTACTCGATCCATCGAGCGATGAGGGAAGCTATCGAAAATATCAGAGCTGTATACGAGCTCTCGGAGATTCAGCTGCAAGACGAGAAAGCAAAGAATGTGATTCGTCCGAACAATTCCTTACAACCTTCGCCATGAGCTAAAGGTAACATAGCCCAAGAGAAGACAGGTTGCAGAAGATTAAACCCCAGAGCCCAAACGCTAGATGCAATACCAATCAAATGGAGTTGCAGAAAAAGACTACCGGAACCAAAACGGTTACAAGATAATGCTGCAAACAATGTTGCAAACAAAAGGCACCCGGAGCAGAAACGTAAACAAAAATACTTATCTATGCTAGACTCCGGTGGCCAGGGATAAGCAAAAAAATGGAGGCATCAATAAGGCGACGGGAGAACAAGAATGGCGAAATACCAAACATATACCTGATGCTATCATCATCAAAGCGAAGGAAATCCTCTCATAAGTGGAGATACTAGGAAAGAAAAAGGCAAATCCTAAACTGGAAACAGTGGGAAAGACAGCATCAAAAATTAGGAGGACACAAAAGGGAGACCTCCTGATACAACTCAAGGAGACGGGTATCAAGCCACCGAGTTCAAAGAAATCATTAGTGAGGCGTAAGCGGATCAAGCGACAGTGAGATTACTCGCAACACACTATCCTTGAGGTTAAAGACATCGATGAGGTCAATGCTGTAGACGACATAATCAATACCATCAAAGCCCAATTTGCAGTGACAGTTTCACTAGCAGACATCTTAGTTTTAAAAGATGTCGCATGCGCGAACGGACCCTTCTAGAAAAATGTTTCAAATGCTTAGAGTTTGGTCACCTAGTTTGGCAATGCAAAATCGAAGAAGACCGTTCCAAACTATGTTGGATATGTGGACGATAAGGAACTATCCTGTATGTTCTGCAAGAAAGACCATCCAGATGACGTAAAGCATGTAACTGGCACTAAAAAATGCGCAGTTTTTCGAAGTTTTCTTACTAGCAAAGTCCCATGAAGTTATAACAAATAAATCTAAATGACTGTAGACTAGCACAAAAGTTCGAGAACGAAAGGGCGGACGTTATCATGATAAGTGAACGCCATAAATGTCTCGACGAGAACACTAATTGGATCTGGGGTAAGATAAAACAAGCGGCAATATGGATATATGGAGGCTATGCCTTCCAAGACACAAGCGACCAAGCAAAAGAATTCGTGCGGGCGAAAATAAATGCCATTCATTTCTACAGCTGCTTTGCCCGACTCAGCTTGACGTTAAAAAAATACGAACAAATGCTGGGCCACAGAATGGGGCAGAAGACTCATTAACACCAGATAAGTACAGGGTGACTGACTCGAACTGCAACTTTTTAAAATGCTATAATTTTTTTATTTTTTGATAAATTTTTCGTGCCAAAGCAAAAAATGTTGGAAAATACATCAATTTTCAAATTGTATCAGTAGTTTTCAATATGTCCGCCTTTGGCCTTAAGACGGCCGAAAAAAGCATTGCACGCTGCACGCAAGTGGCTCTGCGGTATTTTGGCCCATTCCGGGCGAAGTGCTTGTTTGAGATGGTAAAAAACTTTGGTATTTTTTAGTGCCAACCTTTGCCTTCAAAATACCCCAGACAGAGAAATCCAACGAATTTGTATCCGGAGAATTTGCAATCCATTGTGTCGAAGAAATGAAGTGTGAAACATTGATTTTTAACCAATCTTAGTTGACGCAGGCTTTGTGAGACGATGCCGAGTCTTGTTGAAATGTCCACGGTCTCCGATCAAAATGATTGTTTGCCCAAGGCTTCAATACTGTGTCTAAGACAGTTTCACGGTATACGATCGCATTAATTTTGACACCACGGTCCAAAAATACGAGCGGAGAGCCACCATCGGAGGTCATGGCGGCCCAAACCATCACCATCGGTGCTGCCTGCTTTCTGGTGGCCGTCCGAAGGTGTAAATTTTCCAAGGACCTCTCTGGCAAGTAAACTCGGGCATTTTGTTTGTTGACATATTGCTCTATAACAAATGGCGACTCATCGGAAAAAACCAACGTAGGCAACGTGGAGGCTCAGTGAAGAATACTCACATAGTGACCACCAAATGATAGTATTGCAAATAAAAGGAAAGAAACCCGTCCTGTTCCAAAAAATTACGAGTCAAAAATGGAACGAAAGAACCTTCGATAAGGAAAAATTTGAAAAGATCTTGAACGATGATCTAACCCTAAGTGGAACAGCGGAGACGCTCGTTTATCACCACTGCGTGCGTGCATCCATGCCTAGAAGAACAAACACCACGAAGGCACCACTGTGTTACTGGTGGAACAAGGAAATAGAGACACTTCGGACAAGAGACCTAACGCAAGGTTCAGCGTTGAAGAAGGAGAACAGACTTCCAACAATGCCTGGACACTTTTAAACTGACAAGGCGCAATTTAAATAGAGCCATCAAGGAGGTTAAAACCGCGTGCTTGAAGTGAAGTACATTCATAAGAAGATCACTCGCTAGGGTGGATACATTATATTACTTGCTGCGTCTAGTAGCGAGCTATTTCAACAACAGGAAATTGAGATATAATACAGATAAAAGTTAATAATACCACAACCTCACTGTCAGAGTTCCACAGGGATCAGTCTTAGGTCGCTTATTGTGGAACATCATGTAGGACGGAGTCCTACGATGATATTGCCGTCGTGACAGGGGGTAAACAGATTTATATAGTTGAATCTGCTACAAACGAAGCAATTGTCCGGATAAAGGATCGGCTGGCAGAACCTCAGAACCAGCCGAAAAATCGTTCGTCAATTTCCAGGTTGCTAGCCAAATAACCAGGTCCAAATATCTTGAAGTAATGCTGGACACCAGATTACGGTTTAAAACACATGTGAACTATTTAACTAGAATGCCTCGTAAATACAGGGAGCTCTCTCGCGCAAACTGCTTAAAATTGGGGGACCTGGATACGCAAAAATTATCCCACTCTCTAGAGTTGTCACATCAGTTCTGTTGTATGCCGTCCCAGTCTGGGCGCAGGCACTGAGGACGATAGAGACCAAAGGCAGACTATCGTCAACATACAGACTCTGTGCGCTACGGGCAAACAGCATCTTTCGAACCATATTAGATGAGGCCGCCTTTGTTATATCTGGAATGGTTCCCATCGACATTCTTGCAGATGAGATGTTGAGGATATATAGCAGAAGAGCTTTAAGCCACCATGATGTAATTGGAATCAAGAGGATCACAATTGTAGAAAAGGCAGCGTCAATAGCTATATGGCAAGCTCACTGGGATAACACAATAAAAAGCAGATGAACATACAAACTTATACCGACAATCCTGACTGGGTAGAACGTAAACATAGAGACTGCGACTTCTGGCCAGTCTGGCAACGGTGAGTATCGCAAATATTTCCATCGTCTTACCATACCCACAACAGCTTACCATCTTGCCCCGAATACCCAAATGAGAAATATTCTGCACAGTACCTCGATCACATATTGCAGTCGGAGGAGAATTGAGAGGATATATATATTTTAATATATACATATTTACAGAAGCTGTAAAAACATTAGAAGCAGGTGATACAATGTGGATAACTTGATTTAGTTATCAGTCCGAAGTATTACTAAACGTCAGTCCCACGGGGAGATTGGTCGAGGTGTGTGGTGTGTGGTTTAGTAAAGTAGGCATATTCCTGCAATTGAACAATCGGACTAGAGAATCAAGGTGGTATATGACCTCTTTTTTTCTAGACGTGTTGTTTCACACCAGCGTCAAAGTTAGGAACCTATCCGAAAACAGTTTTTCTCTCTTCTCCTATAAATCTAATTCTTTTCCCCAAAGTCATGGAAACGCTGATTAACCGTCAGATCATGAAGTATTTTGGAACGCGACAATTTCTCAAACCGACCGGCGGTACAATTTTCGTAGTAAAAGATCCACTGGTGATATGATACAACGTCTCATCGAAAAGTGGAGCTTTAGTCTTTACCAATCTGGTGAAGCCAAGGAGTTGCACTTGATATTTCAAAGGCATTTGATAGAAGAAGAAGAAGAAGACTAAATTATTAATGCAATTGGACTCGTTGTCTAGAATAAAATCATCTTACGCGATTTTAGAGCGACTTTCGGGCGCGGCTGGTATTGAACCCCGAACCGTACGATTTGGAACCCAATACACTACCACTTAAGACAACAATACTCGCAAATTATCTTTCGCAGCATTTAAGTTGTTTTGGACGGTTTCGAATCTGATATCCACAAAATAGGTGCTAGTTTGCCCCAGGGCTTCAATCTGTCTGCAACACTTTTTTTTAATTTTCATAAACTAAACCTGTTTGATATTTTTAATCGAGTATACTGATATGTTAGCGATAGTATTCTCTTCATTTTACATCAGCTCCCGGACTTACGTTCCTGCATTTCATATTAAACTCATTAGTTTCGATGTTAACAGTGTAACTAACTGGGGAGCCACCAGAGTGCAATTTAATGATTTCAGAATACAATGCTGTCTGCTGGCATTAAAGCAAAATTGAATCACCCAGCCGTTATCCATGGAGGGTCCTTCCGTTGAAATTCCATTCATGGTATATGTGTGAATGATAACCTAAGTTGAAATATCTGCATACTCAATGAACCCAAGAATAGTTCTAGATTTCAAGGGATATAAGAAATACTTTTCTTTAAAATGCTCTACCGAGTCATTATAACCTGCAAACATTCAAAATCAACGTGTCTCCGTTTCTTTCTTCGCTAATTTTCCTTGGCTTGCGTTGTGCGAAGTACGCCAAACTGCGTTGAACGCGCGGTAGTTACATAAAAAACTAAACACCAACAAAAAGCAAGGTCCCGATAAGTTCGAACAAGGCCAAGGTAACAAGATAAAGAATATTTCAGATACTCTGAAATATGGTTTGCAATATCTTCCAAACAAGTAGTGTAGTGAACAGGTAGAGAGGGTAAAGTTTGTTTGCCCGTGGCTACGCCCCATATCATATGTTTCAGAGCAGAAGGGGTAATTTCTAGCTTCTTGTTAGCCGAATTTACATAACATTTGTTAGCTGACATATCTTGTTGACTTATCCTCTCCATTTTGACGTCAGTTTTTTTTTTTCGATTGGACAATGCTGGCTCTTCCATCTATATCAGTACATTGGTAGCCGTGTCGTGACTTTCCTGACGAACAAAACTACTTTTTGCTACTCATTGTTCTAATTGATGAATCAACTTATGTGTTTAATAGACAATTTAAGATCAACGGCAACGAATCTATCTCTAAGTTTCTTAATTCGGGAACTCGTCTTTTTGCATTAATTTTGTTTGATTATCAGCGACCGAGGGAATTGGACATTGGACACTCTTCGATGTGACTCTGATTTGTACAAAGTGGTTTATCCACACAAAACTATTTTAAACCTGTACCACATTTAACATAGACAAGACAAGTTTTTCCTGAAGCTATTGTACTTTAGACAATAATGACAAAAATTGAGTTTGAATCACAAATTTTCAAATTTTCTTGAAATTTGTGGAAGTTTATTCTGTCGACCCAAATTTATGCCCCTCTTTCGAGCATTTTGGACTCGATCTAAATAACAACGCGCTAAATTTAGCCTTCCAAAACCTGAAAAAGGCAGATTTTTAACATACACCGACGATTTTACATAGCACTACACGAAGTAGAAGTAGTAGGAGTCAAATAGCATGACCATTGTGGACAATTCACCGGTCCATTTCCCGGTATAATGTTGTCATTTAATCGAGTCCTCAGTTAGGACCGATAATGCCATCTGCATGAAGATAGAACAGTTCTATTTTGTGGGTGTAATTTAATTTCATGAATCTCTTCTAGATTTGCCTCACCACAGAAACGCGATTGTGCGTGTTCACGAGCTCATTGATTCAAAGTGAACCCCCTAACTAAACACAATTTTACGACAGAAATACTGAAATACGTTACTGAGCCGAAATGAGTGTGCCATCATTTAGTATATAATCTCTTTTAGTCCGACTGTCAAAATTTGGTGACAATCATTTTGTGTTTTTTGCGACTTTGGAAAAAGAGCAGTATCGCTCCGTGATCCGATTTTTGTTTTAGAGTAGCAAAACCTGCGAGAGTGGTGTGTATGGGACCCATTCACCTTCCCGTACAACCGTTTACCATTGGTTCGCAGAGTTTCGCCGTGGCCGCACGTCGGTTTTCGATAAACCGCGGCAAGGTAGCCCAAAAACGGTTACTACGGTTACTACTATCGTCGACAAAATCCATGATCTCGTATTGGCGGACCGTAGAGTGAAAATTCGAGAGTTGGCTTAGATAGCAGGCACCTCAACTGAATACGTAATCCATATCCTGCATGAGATTTTGAAAATGAGAAAGCGAAGGGTTCCGTGTTCAAAAACGTGGTTGGCCCAGCTTAATCGAAATCCGGAAGAGTTTCTACGTCGTTTCGTGACTGTCGATGAGACTTGTATTCACTGGTACACGCCAGAGACCAATGAACAATCGAAACAATGGGTTTTACCCGGTAAACGTGCTCCAACTAAGGCGAAGACCGTGCCTTCGACCGGAAAGGTGATGGCCACCGTTTTTTGGGACGCGCGGGGTGAGATTCCGCTGACTATTTTGAGAGGGGAAAAACAATCACAGGAGCCTATTAAGTCGACTTATTGAGATGATTCAACGGCGAATTGAAGAGAAAACGACCACATTTGGCTTACACCTCTAGAGTCGTCACAGCCAAATTGGTCGAATTGCACTACGAACTGGTCCGACATCCTCCGCATTCTCCGAATTTGGCTCTCTGTGACTTCTTTTTGTTCCCGAACCTTAAAGATCGCTAGCGGGAAAGAAGTACGGGTCGCCCTCGTTTGATTCCAAAAAATAGACTTTAAGATTCCCATTACCTACGATGCAACGAGTATCAGTAGCTAGAAATCTGGCGAAAAGATCAGCTAATTATCTGCACTTGCCAGCCAATAATCTGTAGCTGCCCTTCCATGCCCAATCTACGTGATACTAAAAAGACGTGTATGATTGTGCAGGAGTTATTATCACGTAACTCTCCAAAAAAGTTCTAGTCTTTCCATACTTTCCATACGACCACCCTGAATCATGGTGGAGATGGGTCATTGTGCTGTAGATGATTTTGATTTGAGCGATCGAAGTCAACACGAACGGCTTGAGTACTTGTTCACTTTTCATTCCAGAACTATTCTAAGCGTACTATTTTTTGAAAAAATTCCAACAAAAAATTGAATAAATACATGAATTAACCGACAAGCAACGGAAGTTGTAAAAAAAGTAAACACGGCGCCCATTAAATCAACAATTGTGTTCTAAAGTTAATTGAAATAAAACCATGTAGATTCTTCATAGGTTCTTGCCCCGTACAGGAGTATATTTATGCATACATACGTCGGAATTAACTAATAACCTAATCAGTGAAAATAGTTTACACTCTATAATTCTTTACCGCACGCACTTTCCGTGCATTGTTGCGTTCAGACAAATTGTGCGCTGCTCTTTATAAAATCAAATACATTATTCAAAGATGTAACATAGATGTGTGGGTCTTCATAAAGATCTAAATTTATCACTCTCTTCTTCATCTGTATTCACTTGTAGGTAGGTGCACTTATAAGTTACTAATTCATATAATCACTTCAACATTTAGTCTGAATGCAACAATGTAAGAACACTCATATCTCTAATTAAATATTCACTATCCCAGTGGTAATACTTCTATTCAGCATTCAAAACCGTAAAACCTCAACTATTAACTGGTAGATACGCATTTTAAATTAAATGTCTCTCCTCTACATTAAACCCTCTAACTGGTACTTATACGAGTACATGTCTCTTATTTCGGCCAATACAATGTAAGGTGTGAATAACTTAAACGTATCTAAATTGCCAAGCCAAAGATATATTAGCCCATGAATCTACAGCAAATCAAGAGAATACTTAGAATCAAAACAAAAAAGGCAATACAAGTACAAGGCAACGAAGAAAATGGAAGAAATACAAATTTAAACAACAAAATAGGGAGAAAAGAACTCAATTTTCCGCAATGTTGGAGAGCAGATCCGTCAGTTTACCACTGAAGAGTTCGTTGGTTTTTTTTTTTTTTTTTCGTGTACCTTCTGTATAGCAGATACATTGCTCTATTTAAATCGCTATCTCCTCCAACAGCAGGCCCTCTCTGGTTCGGAAAGTTTGGGTTGTATCGCGTTTATCTGCACATCTGGCGGTTAAATGAAATGCGCATGTTTAATGAGCTTTAAATCGTATTTTAGATTTCCTTCAGTGCAGCACAAACAATTTACACCGCCTCGGCTGCCACCATCACGTCACTCTACAGATGATCAAATTATTCAGAGTTGTTGTTTTAGTTCTTATTGTTGTTGGCTGGTGGTGGTGGTGCTTATAGTACCACCAAACACTCGAATAGGAAATAATTACTTACGAGAGTATGTCTTGCATTTAGCAGACCGCATACGGTGATCTAGGAAGTAATTTAGTGCGCTTTGTTGTGTGTTTTGGGGCAATTTACGGTAGAATTGTACTCCAAGTCGTACGGATATGTATGTATCGGGCCTATGTTCGCGTGTAAACTTCGTAAATACCCCGTACGAGTACTCGTATCTTTTTCTCGTCTTTAGCAGCACATCGCACATTAAATTGACGTATGCACTTGCTTTCATAGATTAATCTGTTATTAGCTGCACAACTTCCATGGCAGATACATTTACACTTATACAGATCAGCGAACATTGTGAAACAAATTGTCTCAGATTATTTTGTGGTGAGGTAATTCGATCTTACAAATTTTTATTTTATTCAACTTAAATTGCAGGTTGAGATAAACAGACTTTTGAGATCGCAGCTGAAGATTATTACGATTCCCAAGACTGGCATTTTATACTCCTTTGGAACGTCCATTCGGTATATAGAATGTGATCTTTTTAGGATTGTTTGTGATGTTAGATATATTTGAAGAGCGAAGCAAATAGCAGTTACTTCGGCCTCTAAACAGCCCAATTACTCACCAAGCTTCCGAATTCTCCATGGTCTTCTCAATACCGCCAAGGCTTGAAGTCTAGACAAACATTTCTGTGGGCAGTTGGTTGGTGAACTTGTGGAGATAAGGCTGCATCCTAAGTACCATATGTTGATATGACCATTTTTTTGATCCCTCCATTTTTGAGTGCTGGAAGTATATAGGTTTGTTTTCTAAAGTGACTTATCCTAATGTAGAGAACGAGAAGAAGAACATTTTTTATATCCATAGTTGTTAGCAATACGTTGCAAAGTATGTGCTGCCGATTTGCATCCAAAGGCAAGAGAGAAGGACATCTCTCACTTTTTATGTAATAAATTCAATAGACGGATCTCAGAATTGAATATCAAAGATCGTTTTATGCCAATTTTGTATGAAGCAAAATACTTTCCATATAACTACCATGGTTCCGATTACATGCCAGCATCCGAAGCTCAAAATTTCAGTTTCATTGGTCAGTCAAATCAGATAAGCGAAATAATGCGATCTCTTCGATTGACTCTCCTTGTCGAGGTGTCTTACTGACTCGGCTTTGTGTCAGTTAAAATAAGACGTACGCATAGATCCTTGTACGTTATATATTATATATGCTACATCCTTCCGGTCCAATATATCAAATCCTACCAACTTGCTATTGTGCAATTGACAATTTCACTGTCTTATTGGATGATGTCATTATCATCGGCGATTTTAGTCTACCTTCATGCATCGCTTCTAATCCAATTTCTACTAAGGAAAGTCTCTTCTCAGATCGGTTAACAAACTAATTTTTGTCAAATTAGTGTCGTTTCCAACAATATGGAAAGGAAACTCAGAACTGATCCTTCTTCACTTTTATCCTCCTTTTCTTCTCTAATTTTTCTACAACTCTCCCCTCCAGTCACCTTCTTTCACAATTCTCACTTTTTACAATTTTTACAAAGCTTATAAGCAAGAATTGAAGGAAGAATGTACCAATCTATCTCTAGTCTATGCCCTCTGCGTTTTTCACAGAGAAATATTCAAATCCATTTCCCTTTATGTGCCACATTCCCCCCATAAAACATCTTCTATATCCCCTCCTTGATATAAGATTAAACTTTGCTTTCTACGATTATGGGCTGTATTCCTTCGCACCTACTGTTGTATAAAGCCTACCTTACAAATTAAATTCCTGAACCAGTTTGTATATTGCATTTATTGTACCTACCTATGCAAATTAGTATAAGTATATCTTGGTACACATCTTCATTCCATACAATTCTACAACTCTCCTCATCAGCACACTCATCAATTGATCTCTTCAAATTGTCTGATTGTCTTTGAACCTCTTTTATTAAAATGGATTTGTTCTTGCCTAAGCCGATATAATAGTGTGCGGTTTAGATCCGTGTTTTCATTTCTTTTTCTGGTCTCCTCTGGGGTTCCACAAGGCAGCCATATTGGTTCCCTTTTCTTCATTCCTACTATTAACTATCTTGAGAAGATCATTAAACACTCCTCCTCGTTTTATGCTGATGATACAAAATTTCTACTCCCCTTCTTCAAGAAGACCTTGATCGGTTTTCATTCTGGTACCTCAAAAACTGCTTAGAACTTATTCTACTATGATAAATGCAACCACAAGACAACAAATACAAAGCACTATCCACCAGCTACTATGAAGGCTTCTGTAGCTCCTTTCAAGGATTAAGCTTCCAAAGCGCATCACTGCATCTTCGAGGACTATTACTCCCACCTAACTTTTGTTCTATGATCTATAAAAACGAGAGCATAGGATTGGGATTATCGGTAATTCCGAGTTGTTTAAATACCAAGAACCAAACAGAAAAACTCATACGCAATACAAGTAGCGCATCCGGGGTCATACCTACTCATTCTTTTAATCATAAGCTTTTGATATTTTGAGTACGTTGGATGTGATTCTTTCTCCTGAATTTTTTTGCGTTTGCTGGCTAAGCGAATATAACCTTAGATGTTGGAATCCAATCAAACTCTTGGGAAGCTTATAGATTTGTTAGAAAAATCATAATAGAAGTTCGAAAGCCTGCTTGTTTGCATTATTTTTACAAAATAAAATGTATCGCGTCGTTTTTTTTTTAGCTTATAATTGGAGGCTTTAGGCTTTTAATATTGAACGTTCTAAACAATATCGCTCTATAAGATTTGCTCTGATATTTGATATAAAGTTATTACAAGGATGATGGCTACATATTAATCCATCCGAATGGTAGCAGCTCTTTAGGCAAGTTTAATCTGCTGCTTGCGCTCTTTGTACCTAAATCAATGCTTCCCAATCCCTACACTTGAGCAAAAATTCTGTAGGACGAATACACTTTCCAACTTCGCTCGTTTTCTCTTCTTCTGAATAAGTTTTCTTCCACGCTGGCAAAATCACTGCCGCAAATATCCAATCATTTCTTGCGAGTAGATGGCACATTTCATGGAAAAATGAAAACCATAGTCTACACCAATCTCACAAAACCAATATAGTTGAACTTGACATTTCAAGCGCATTTGACAGGGTTTGTCATCAAGTTCTTTTGTCGAAAATGTGTGCTTATGGAACGCTTTCAAACGTTAAATTCAAGTTGTTTCATGTAATACAAAATAAGTTCTGATGTGCCACAGGATTCCATTCTATCTCCCGCCATCTTTTTTGAATATTAATTGGCAATCTCATGTCTGCCACTTTTAAACGATTTAAGTATATTCCTTTGCTGACGGCCGTATACTCTGCTGTTCATATTCAATCCCGAAATCCAGTGAATACACTTCGGCTGTAGAATGGGAACAATAGCGCATGTTAAGCTTTCTAAATTCTGATATGAACCACCAAACGAATGATATGTATTGCTTCCAAAACAGTATGCTATCAATTAAGTGAAATTAAAGGTAATGGCGCCTCTGAATGCGTTTTGAAGGCAAAGAGTTTGTAGCACATCTTTGATCAAGTGTCACAAGATAGCAGAATGGCTAAGATGAACCAATTTTTCGATACTTAATGCTAGTTTTTTCAAGAAGTTTTCAAGTCAGGGTTAAGTGACTTACATGTGCCCTCTTTGACAGAAAATTGTAAGTACTACTCTATACGGTCTCCTTAAAAAGAACAGTCTGAATCTAGGATGTGATTATAGAAAAAGAAGTGCAAACGGAAGTTGTCGTATTGTAGAGACTACGATGTTAATTTTCTCTCTAAATGTGTTAAGCCGATGTCAGTAAGACGGACTCAGTGCTTTCCCTTATTGGATAGCATCATTCTATACCAATATGTTTGTGTGAAACTGTCAGTAAAATCGATCACCTGATAAAATCAAATTGAAGGAAATCTGTATCGTAAAATGTATTCCTTCACTCACCAAAGATTGTCATTACAAAAAAAAAAAAAATTCCCTCTTCCAACAAACCGCCACCCTATGCAATTAATTTTCAACAAAAAATAAAAATGAAAAATTTCGAAAAACTCTAAAAATTACCTCAAAGCAACCGGAGAAGATATAAACGTCAGATACAATTAAACAATAGTTGCTGCCGTTTTATAGCGCGCAAGCAACCGACAACCGAGCGCTTCTTACAGATAATTCCCAGCCAAACTAGTCTCAATAAAAGGTGGCCTGGCCAGAGAATCCTTATGAATTCATTATTTCTTCCCATTCATGTCGACTTCGAAGAAGAAGAATAACAAAAAAATAAAAAATAAACAAGGAAAACTGAGAAGAGAAAAGGTAGAAAAAAAGAAGAAAACAAGAACAATCGTTAAAATGCTCTTTCACGGTTCGTTAACGAAGCACGAACAAAACAAACCCAGAAAAGCGCGCGCAGTTAACTTACTCGTAAGTAACAAGAGTACGTTATTTAGCAGTTGCTACATAGTGGTTAATTACTTATGAAGTCACATCAAGACTTCATCATCATCACCAGCAGCCGTAGATACATTGTACTAGGCCATTTCCACATTACTCGTGCTAGCTAGCTATAATGAGGTTGTGCAGAAAATGTTGGTTCTTCACTCTGCCTAGTAACCCTTCTTAGAGCCCCCGAGATTTCTAAGCTTGAACACAGGTATGTACCTAGTATCCACCGCAAAACACCACTCGGCAAAATATAAACACGAGTAAATGTACGAGTATCTCCGGATTATTGTACCGTATCATGACAGCTTAGTTAATTCAATTTTTGACTTCCTTGTATTTGCATTCGAATTTAAACAGCAAGAAGACCGAATTATTCGAATTTGAATACGGATACACAACAGACAAACACCTGACGCTAGTTGATTAATCGTGAAAGGTGTGCGAGTATTTCTATAATACACACAGATACTCCAACTCAGACTCACACTTTGGTAACAAAAAAATAAAAAAATAAATAAATTATTAACAATCTGCCGATGACGTAAAGTGTTTAATGCGCGCTATTATGGAGTTGAGCATGCGGAAAAATTGCATTTTAATTATTTTATTCGCAATGTTACTATAGTCAATGTTTTTATTTTTTTCATAATTTTTCTTTTTGATGAAGACTCAGATACATACTTGTAGTTTGCTTGGATGGTTTCCGTCCGATTAAGCTATAAAATTTTGATTAGCTAATGAAATGCATGCAACTGCAAGTATTAATCTATTCCTGTTAAATTAAGCTAGCTAAAGTGCAGAAGGTGCATTTTCACTTTAATAATTTCATTTCATGAGCAACTGTAATTCATTTTGTACAGTATAGATACTCGTTATTTGTGCAACGAGTTAATGAAACATTTCCGCTAAAGAAAAGGGAATTCTGGTTGAGGTTTTGACTTTGATCAAGTATAGAGAACGACTATCAGCGAATTTTAAAAATCATTGGTTATTATGATGAGAAATTTAATAGACTCTGAGCTTGCTGCTCATTCATATTATTGACACAACGAGTTCATCACCATCATCATCATCAAATGTTAGGAGATAAATCTGTTGGACTTAGCTAATCCAAAATTAACGCCCAACATGCTTTATTCTTACAACGAATAGGCTAGCTCATTTGAATACCTACGCGGCAATTCATCGAGAAACTGCTGATTGTCCGATAATTTGAATTGGGCCAGCAGCACAAGAATAAAATTCCTAGCGTAGTGCTTGCCTTACAGTGGTATACACTGGTAACTGTTTTAGTAAGCGTTACTAGGACATGTTCGGCCAGTAGCATAACACTTTAAGGGCTCACAACCCTATACGGAAGAGATTAAAAATATGTAACAAACCAACTAATGGCCACGGATAACAGTATATTTACTGTTGAATGACTATTTCAAACGTTTAAAGGGCAACGACCCCCAGATCTGCACGTGGATTCTTCAGAGCCTTGGGAAAAGTATCAGCGCCTATTCGGATGAGGATTTGTCATATCAGCAGACTAGAGCAAGTATCCTGGAGCGAACGCCTTAACATAAACATAAGTCTAATATGTACCCATGCCCCTACGGAAGACAAGGACAATGCCACCAACGAATCTTTCTATGGGCTCCTCGAAAAGACATATAAGCAAAGTTCGAAGTATAACGCCAGGATAGGAAAGGAGGAGATCATTAGTAGGACAGTTAGTAAGCTTGTTGACTTTGCAGCGAGGCTAAATATCACTATAGCAAGCACTTAGTTTCCTCATCTCATTATACACAAGGTGGCAAGGAAATTTACGGATCATGAAACCCCAACATAAGTCACAACATATGAAATTAGTCACATTGCGATCGATATAAGACATGTCTCCAGTATTCTGGACGATGGAATGTACCGGACAGCCAACATTGACTCGAATCGCCACTTTGTAGCAGCTAAAGTGGGTATGCGGGCTTTCCAAGGGCCACAACAAAGAAGAACTACTGTGAGAAGTTCTAACGTAAAAAAGCTCTAATCGCAAAAGACCACCAGAACGTGTTCTCCGAAATCTATCAACAACTCCTATACCGCAAACCTCAACTACCAAAGACCAGTGGTAGCCATCTGAGGCGACAAAATTGATGTGCTGAAGTTCAACCGATCACCTCCATGGAATACTTGATTTGATGGGGATTACCGGCAGGTAAATAAGAAGCATACAAAGCGGCGCTGCAACGAAGAACGAGTTCTACTTCTAAGCTCTACAGACAGAATAGACGGGAAGAACGTCAGCTTGTCTAAAAGAAGAGAGAACGATAAGTGCGCTATCAAAAATATAGAGAGGTTGTACTCCAAGAATAATGAACGGACGTTTTACCAACCGGTAAAAAAGAACTTGTCGAGGCGAGACTATCCGTATAGAAGCCTGTAGATCCAAAGTCGATGCTAAGAATATGGAAAAACTTTTTCTGCTGACTGTAGAACGATGACGAGGCACAACATCTCGCCATCAGGCAGAATAGATCATTCAACTTAGACGATGATAGTCAAAACTTCTGTTCACTTGAACAAAACGAAATAAGGATAGCTGAAATCCAACAATTCAACTGAACCTTGACTCCCGAACTATTGAAAGCCGTTGAAAAGGACTTTGTAGAGAGCATACACCATCTCATTTCTTAGATCTGGTCAGAATAGTGTGTGCCTGATGAATGAAATTTCAGCACCGTTTGTCCGATCCAGAAGAAAGTAGACTCCCTCAACTGCACCAAATATCTTGTAAATGTGTGAAATGCTTCGTCAGCATTATGATTGGCTCCTTTCGGTACAGTGTTAGACTGTGAAAGTACATGGTCAACTAAATCTTCACATTTCTGCAGAGCTTGAAGGCAACTCAAGAAGTCAAAATGGATACCCCTCATATGACAGCATTTATTTATATATTGAGATACAACCTATATAGAGACAATTATTTTCCAGAATGAAGATAGAGAACGCTCGTTACTCCGTTAAGGTCGGAAAAGTCTTAAAAGAGACCTTTGATGTCAAAAAAGGTTCGACGGAATTTGGCGGAACTTACAAGTGAACAATGGAGGTACAATTTCAAAAGTCTGTACAACTACTACTGGAAGAACACAGCGGCCTGTCCTCGCAAAATTGGTCTAATGGTAAATGAAGGCAAAACTAGGTGCATTTTGTCAACAAGAATTGACAAGCAACTTCGACAAATTGGATAGAACGTTAAAGTCGACAGTTATAATATGGTGGTAGTAAGGGACTAAGGGATTGTCTATCTGGCGCTGCTATAATTCCGTCAACAACACCTCAGCAGAAATAAAACGAAAACTCACTTTTGCCAATCGCTATTTCTTTTGGCTAAGAAGGCAACTGAGCAGTAAGACCGTATCACAAAACGCTAAAAAGGCTATACATAAGACCTTGATAATCCCAGTCCTATGGAAAGCAGATGAAGATGTATATCCTTAGTCGTTTCGAGAGAAAAATCCTTCGAAAAATATTTGACCCCGTTTACGTTGACGAGCTTTGGAGAAAAAGATTCAACGTAATTAGAAAACTGCATATCAGTCGCCTGATAGGAAATAAAGAGCGAATGGACTTCAGTGCTCACGCTCGCAGTGTCTTCGAGTCTAAAGAGACGACGCAGTAGAAGAACAATGTGAATTATGAAGAAACTTTCAGGTAGTGGGCCGAAATCCATTAATCTATGTAGAATGACCATTGCACCACACGCTTCCAAGTAAACTGAATTCAACACATATTTCTCATGCGCAAGTTTCTACAACCTTTCTTTATTGAGGAACATCTTAAAAAACTGTGGGAGATGTACAAAGCAAATGAATGGTTTCAAGGTGGAAAGGCAACACTTAAACGCCTAAATAGAATATCTAGACTGCAAAAGGCAAAACACCAACCCCCTACATACTGGTGGGTTCCCGAGGTCGCCCAACTAAGATCGGTATGCCAATGAATGAAAAGAAAGTAAGTGCAATACACACGTAATGCATATTGAGACTGAAAGAAGCGATTAAGTTTAGCAAACGCTTTTCTCAGCAATTTAAATGGCAGAGTATCTACCGGAATAACAATTCTGTTTTCGTTAGTCACTGTCAACGATACTCGCAAACAATGCGCTAATAACTAGAGCTCGGGAGGCTATATAGATCAGGCGCTGAGAAGGAGCCACTTAGAAATTCTGTGCTATTACTTCCTCTGATGTGATAAACGCGTTTAATTTGGGGAATTGGGGAAGGATTGTGAAACATCCTTGTCAGTTGATACGCAGCACTATCTCCGTAAAATCATAATGAGCTATTTCTGGAATATAATTCTTCTCCACGATTCTGACGATAAAGTTAAAGCGTATTAAAGTAACTGGCTTTATGCCACAAGGTTCGGTCTGAGGCTCTCTACTGTTTTTACACCTACAAATTCCATGCAATATATCGATTATTGGATTTGCTGAAGTCATTGCCCGTGGTTATTGTAGCAAAAACGTTGGAAGAAGTTCAACTATAAAGCAACAAAACTATTGCAACTGTACGTCGCTAGTTAACTAGCACTGATCTGCTACTCGTTGATCATAAAACTAAAGCTGTGCTTATTACGACTAGAAAAATTGGCAAACGACCACTTCCTTAACGCACAAACAATCGCCAGAGGCTATACTCGTCAAGTTTTAAAGTTATCTGTCGGCATACTTTCTGAAGAAATGTTAAGACTCAAAAACGAGCGAGTCAAAAACAGCGCTGTAAAGGAAGAAAAAGAAAATACGAAAGAAACCGTAGTATTGCAACCTGGCAACAACAAGGCAGTTTATTTTTAAAAGAAAGATGGACACATAATCTTACCATATACCAGTGCTCGATGCACTTAGCGAAATTACGGAAAAAAATATCTTTTACCTAACTCAGTTTATGTAGGGACAACGCTGTTTCCTAGAGTATCTGTTCAAACGCAAACGGAAAAACATCTTAAGCTGCCCATATTTTAAAACTGTCCAGGAAAACACGGAACACTTGTTTTTTAATTGTCAACGATACCAAACAAAACCCATTTGCCTATTCGTACCTACTTCATGGAAGGAACACAAGTTTTAGACAGCTAAGACGTGTAATTGGTATTTGGAGAAAGTAAACAACCAGTGATACCAAGTTGCAAGGGCATAGATTATCGACATTTCCGATTGTGAATGGGAGGTCTGGACCTTATGTCATGCGAAACAAACAATGCTGGGCGCTTTTAGAAGCAATATTGTGCAGATGGCCTATAGAATTTGGGCATGAGGGACTTTAAAAGCTGTACATCGGTTACGCTGTCGTAAAAAGGCCAAAAGCGCAATGTCATTATATATCTGGAGAGCACAACTTAAATTATTAAAAGGAAGTTTGAAGGGAACTCACAAATTATTAATTTTTATTTGACGCCTTCTCCAGGAGAATGCGAATGATTGGCTGCCGATAGTGACAATGTTTGTTCAGGTTCTAAGAAGTCCTTACCTGAGAACTAAGTAGATTCATCGACAGTCGCATTTTCTATTGTACTCCGGAGCCCATATAATACTGAATAATCAAACTTTCAAATATGTTCAGATTAAGGCCGTTATCATGAACGCAGAAACCGAACTCCTTTTTCTTGTTCTATTTAGTATAGCTTATGGCTATCAAAATTCTATTTTACTTTGCCTGTGCAACAAAAATCTCTATTTCAAGAAGTGTGAAAACCCGATTGTTGTTTTTCATAAAGATGTCAACCCTATTTCCTTTCTCAAGCAGTTCATTTAAATACCTTTCCCGACTCCAACTTTGGACAAAGTCCTTTGTAATTTTATATATTCACAGGAATCCAAGTTTTATGTTATTGGGTCAGCCGTCATATCGACTTCATGAAACTAAAGTTCAAAGATACGCCACACTACCTATTAAAAATCAAGTGTCAGTTAAACCCAGGTTTTTAAACGGAAAATGGCCTTCCCAAGTAATGAATTTCTTGTCAAAAGTGTAGGGCCCTTATTCTATTAACTATGGTTGCCTTATGTATGTCCAGCTTCAATCTGAGAACACCACACAAACCTGGAGGGAGGTGGAAGTGGTTCTTATCCACAAACTAGGTAAAAAAAAAGCTGTATCTTATGGTCCTAATAGATGTTCATAACTTAGATAACTTTTAACTTTTAACTTTTAACTTCCTACAGGAAAGAACGATCTACAGAACACACCTACCGATGAAAAGAGATCTCTTTATGTATCTTCCTAGATACTGAAAATGTTTTCGACTATTCTGTATATAGTTCGATGCTTATTGCATAGAACTCAGAGGTATAGATCACCTTACCCGCAAACGGAAGCCGTAAATAAACGATAATTTCTGTTTCATCAGCCAAATGCTGTTCACAAGATGATCTTTTAGCCCTTTTATGGTCACTTGTTGTCAATAATTAGAAAATTTAAGCTACAAAGCGATTGGCTATCAAAATAACTTGGTTGTCATTGTGAAGAGTAAACAATTCAACGGAACAGACTCCAAAATGTCCAAAAATTAGTACGTGGGAATAATCGTTTAAGTCTCTACTAGTCATTTCAGTCGTAGATGTAAGCTGAATCTTGATCAGGTCTCTCTGAACGGCACAATTATGGAGCTATCCAATGAAGTCAAAACTGAATTGGAACTCATATATTAACAATAGGTCATATGGCCTGGTAGATTCAATTTTCGTCACACCTTGAGGATATCCTCATGACTATCGCCTACTTGTCAGTAAGAAAAAATAAAAAAACACCATATCAAAGCTGCAACGTCTTCCGAGAATAGCATGTATAGGCATCTCCGGTACGAACTTGTCCCACAAGAGAGAATTTTAGAGATTCAGGAATCAAGTTCAACGAGTATGGGACTCCCAAAACCCAGTATCAAACTTTAACAGTAGCAAGCGGACCATTATAGGAATTTTAACAATCAACTCTCATTGTGATAACTTTTAAAAAGTAAAAACTAGGAGATTATTAAATATTGTTAACTCGGTACACACTCGCACGACGTGCTGAAACAAAAAAGATGAAAATATCACAAAAACATTTCGTAAAGTTCGTACTGCTTTTGATCATCATCAAACGCCTTCTCGCACAGTTATAGTGAATTTAATGAATAAATTTGAACGTCTCGGACAGGTTAGTGATGTGAAGACACCAACTCGTGTTCGTCCTGCCTTAGCTGAGAGTGTGACTGGAAACCGAAGTGTGTCTATTTTGAGTTTGACTTAGGAATTGGACGTATCCGAAACCACTTTGCATGGCATTTTACATAAAGATCTTGGCCTACATGCATATGAAGTCCACTTCCCCTGTGCCCAATGCTAGTTTCGGCCAGAATCTGAGCTAGGAAAGGAATGTAGTTGGCTATTCACGATGCCGACATTGAGTGCGGCGCTAATGTCTTTCTAGAGGATGACAACGTTAGATTTCACTCGTCTTTAGGAAAACTTTCGTCTGTCTTCCCAGCCGAAATATACGCAATTCTGATGGCAACAAACCATATTGTGAGAAATAAGTGGAGGTGTCGAAGCATTTTCATCTGCAGAGAAAGCCAGGCTGAACTTAGAGCCTTGCTGAAACCTCTTAGGACTGCCAAGCTAGTAAGATAATGCAAGCCATCAATGAACGCAGTCGGAAGATTGAATTCACTGAGTCTTGCCTAGATTCCGGATAACAATATGATTATGAGAAATTAAATCGACTATGAACTTGTCGGGGAAGCTTCAAAGGAGAATTTTTCAGGGTACGAATCTACCTTGGGTGTGTCCGCGTCCTCGGTTTGAGGATATAAATCCCAAGGTTGTAGGCAGAATAAACGAATGTTTTTTGACATCTCTAAGAGGTCAGCGGCTTTCCTGCTGTCTCTCAGACGGAAAGAATTCAGGTGCGTCGTGACGGGACAATACACTTCTTAGCACTTAAAAATGATATAAATGTGATGATGATACCACGGAGCACTACTTGTCTGATAATGCGTCTTACACTCGCATCAGGTTGGGTGCTGAGAGGTTTGCGGTACTGTAGGCACTTTATCGCTGAAGCGCTTACTTATCTTTCATCGAAAGACAAAATAATTTCATTAAAAGGAACTTACAATGTACAGTGGACTAGTTTTTTGCCTAAGTGCTCTGTACAATCCTGTACTTTCGCTGATTGGGTGCTGAAAACGAATAAAGAAGATCTTTTTTTTTTCATATTTTACACAAAATATTGAGAAATGAAATTCATTTCCATTTACGAGTATTTGGGTACGTAAACAAACAAAAATGCCACATCTCGGACCACGAAAACCCAAGAGAGATAGTGGAACAACCTCTCCACCCACACAGAGTAACAGTGTGGTGCGGTTTTTAGGCTGGCCGTGTCATTGACCCATATTCTTGGAAAATTATGCTATTACGACCGTTTCAGTGAACGGGTTGCGTTACTGAACGATGTTGACTGACTTTTTTTGGCCTGAAGTGGATGTGGATGGCGCTTATTTTCAGCTGGAAGACGCCATATGCCACACAACTGGTGAAACAGTAGCTCTGTAGCGTGATAAATTTCCTGGACGTGTGATATCTTGAATTGGGGACTTCAATTGGCCGCTGGGATCATGAGACTCAAAACTATTAGAATTTTTCCCTTGGAGTTATGCTAAATAAAAGTCTACGCAATGATCCACCAACGATTCCTACATAAAAAGAAAATATCAGAAAAATTTCATCAAAAGAATAATTATTTGTAGGCACAGTCGAAGCAGATATCTGGAATTTGAACAGCATATACAATTTTCTTGGTAAGTATCGACTGATAAAAATAATTGTGTGTAAGAGCTAGACTAAACTTGCGGCAATAAGTGTCCTAAAAATATAATATTAGATTCCAAGAGTCTTGTTAGATATCTCCTGTAAACTACGGTTTAGGTGACAGCACCTTTAGTAACTTGAGCCACTGTAATGTTGACACAAAACGTTAGTTAGTTTGTAGTGTCACTTTTAGGCAAGTGAAAAGATGCACATCAGTTGGACCAGTTCTTCTGGTCCAGCAGTTGGCTTTCTAAAGAGTATTATGGCATGCTAAAGGACGCTCTATTGACGTAACGACTTTTATTTCCTGCATACCAAACTTCCTCCAGGAGATGCTCACAGATATTGGCTACAACAAGATAACTGTTGATACTGGTGAAGACATAAACAACTATCAATTGTGCTGACGTAAACAAAGATATATGTATGTATGTCCTGATTTAGTAGGCAAAAGAATACCACATATTACAGAGTGCACGAGGTATCTATTCTAAATTCTCTTCAAAAATAACAAGCCGTTTACATTGGTCTACAAATTGACCCCAATAAACATGCATATTTGCTGTCATAACAGTCGCATAACTAAAACTCACTGACAAGACAAGAAAATCGCAATTACATGAGTTTTATGATTATATCGACACCTCTGATTGCCAATAATTAGCCATCGTCAGTTCGAAAAGCTTAAATAAATAAAAAAAAAAAAAAAAAACAGTACTTACTGGTCATCATGCTGCCATAAAACTTAGTTAAAGTATGAGCTTAATGTATCTGCAATACACACATACACGTGTGTGTAGACTTTTAAATGCATTATTCGGTATGCAAATTGCTCCTAAACAGCATTAAGCAGTGTTAAATGCGATAATGGTAGCAATTATAAGGCAACTCAGTGTACTACGAGTACGGATATACTCATACGTATCTAATAGATACTACGTGTCTGTATGTAATTTGTTATTGGCAATTTGGCGTCGCGTTGTCGACTTGGTATGTTCGTTACATTTGACATTCGGCGTCCCAGCCAATATCTGTGTCAACTAAATGGATTATGTTGAGTTTTATCGCCAGTTAGTTGGTGTAATTAAGTGGTATCTACGACAAGTATCTATTCTATTTTGTTGGCTTTAAAAATATTTTGTAAGAAAAAAAAAAAAAAAAAAAAAACACAAACACACACATACAAAAAAACCAACCTCCTACAAAGACTCAGTGTGGAAAGCACTCATATCACCATGTCAAGAACAGAAACATACTCGTATACAAGGCATACGAAGTACCATGGCAGAGATTTCTTATTGAGGTGACCAAATCCGAATCAGCTTCCATCATCTTCACACATCCATCGGATGTTGTTTGTCGGTTGTTATGTTATGCGAAAACTCGTTTTATTCGTCTGTACATCGCTTGGCCAATATTCGTTCATTTATTAATTGCCTGTTTACGTTCGCTTTTATCGGCTCTCTCTCTGTGCTTTCGGTATACTACCCGACCCGACCCGGTACTGAACCAGACCGGACCAGCCGGCCTCTAAGCTAAGCCAAGTGTTGATCTGAACCGACGGTTGTGGTCTCGTGGCAAAGGTGCTGCAAAGCGATAAAGACCAGACTGGCACATGGCACATGGCACAAAAGGCGAACAAAATTCATCTAGACACGAGCTGCTCTGCAGCTTAATTGAGATCAAGTCTTTCCGTGGTCCTCTATCCGTTCGTTTGTCCCTCAATCCGTGTTTGGTTTGCCATTTATCCGTCGGAGCTGTGGATATTTTGTAAAACAAATACCAAACTTTGGTATTCAACATTCCACGATACTCGTAGTGTCGTATATGTATGTGTAAATAGAAGTACGAGTAGGTACTATAAATTCTTACTGAGAGTAGGAGGAGCAGTATCTCGTCTTTTGCGATATAAATTTCTCTCGAACATGGATTTTACATTTGGCAATTATTATCACCTTCTTGGATTGTCTTCTACCTTCTGTCTTTGTCTCCACCTTTTCGTATCTATTGAAGTTTTATTGTTCCAAGATATCCAGTGCGACACATTAATTACTATTGGAACACTGTAGACTGTACAATTTGGACTTACGTAAATAAATAACAAAAGATACACTTCAAATGCAAAGTTAAACGCATTACTGCCACCGATCGTCAGCGTTTAATCGATCGATCTTAAGCCTTGGTGTGCATTTCTTCACTTCTTTTTAAAAAGCAGTGCACGACACTTTGTTGCAAAGCTAAGCAACATCGACAATTTTGTGCAACAAATTATCGATCGTGAGAGATTAAATAGATATCAGACGTCAGTATATTTTTTCTCGATCTTTATTTCTATTTTTTTTTTTTTTTTCTTTCTTTCCTTTTGTTGGTTGGGATCGCTAAGCTGTTATGGTTTTTTTTATGACTTTAACAGCGGCAACGACGACGATGGTACCAATGTATTGAGAATTCTAAGGCTCTCCTTGCTACTTTGCCACGTTACGATCAATTCGGTGATATGCCTAAGACATTAATCTCGTAATCAGATTATGAGAGCAGTTTTTCTTGGCATTTTCTCGTTTTTATTTGTCGTCTTTTGAGATTCAATTCGAACTTGATTTTTAGTTTTGAATTTATTTTTGTTTGTTGCATTGGATTGAAGATTGTATTTTTTTTTTTTTTTTTTTTTTTTTTTTTTTTGCTTTGGATTTTTGATATTTGATTTTCCTATTCCTTGGTCAGCAGTACTATGTTGATGGTGACGTTTCCGTTGCATGAGACAAATGTCAACGACATTTTACTGCAGAGAGTTTGTAGTTTTAATTTTGTAATCTATCTGATGAAAGATTGACATGTTCCTGTTAGACGATTTGTGTTCGACATGTGAATGGGGTCTTTAGTTTTCTTTTTAATTAAATTCGAAGCATTATTCAGTTGATTGATAATTAAGTATTTGTTCAGTGATTCCAATGGGAACGACAGTTTTGGTTGTGCGATCTACCAATCGATCATTATAAAGAAATCATTCAGTGATAATCGTATACAGATTTTCTGATATTTCGTGACTTCTGCGTAAAAGTCACGATGTTAGTACAATATTATGTTATAGACTTCGAAGTTTAAAAGCTCTACTGTACTAGGTTGACACAGAGTGTAAGCCGCCACTCAAAATTTCAACAAAAGTTCTTCGAAAAGCCAAAACAATAAAGTACCGTATTCTGACTTGAATTTCGGTACACTGACCATCCATGATCAGTTTAGCAGTGCTAATAGAAATCCTTGCATTTAAGATCTTAGGAGTCTAAAATTTTGACCAGAATCTGCATAAGTCTTACGACTTGTCTTTTAAAAAAACTTGTTATTGTAGATTAAATTCCCATGCATTACGGTCGTCACAATAAATACTGCTCCTTTGATGGAGTTTGGTCGAAGTTCCTGGTACCGCTTACTTCATAGATGGACAGCATTTCATTTTAGCTGTCCAGCCTATTTGCAGTAGAGGTTTGTGAGTACTCAAGGTTTTTTATTTTTTTTTAATTTAATTTGGGCACAACAAATGCCCAATAAATGCCTAGCGAATGCCAAACGAATACCCAAAGATGCCCTAACGATTTCCCAGCGAATGCCCAACGAATTCCCAGCGTGTGCCCAGCGAATATCCAGAGAAAGCCCAGAGAATGCCCAGCGAATGCCTAGCGAATGCCTAGCGAATGCCTAGCGAATGCCTAGCGAATGCCTAGCGAATGCCTAGCGAATGCCCAGCGAATGCCCAGCGAATGCCCAGCGAATGCCCAGCGAATGCCCAGCGAATGTCCAGCGAATTCCCAGTGGACGCCCAGCGAATTCCCAGGGAATAACAAGCGAATATTCATCGAATGCCCGGCGAATGCCCAGCGAATTCCCAGTGGACGCCCAGGGAATGCCCAGCGAATATTCAGCGAACTCTCAGCACATGCCTAGTGATAATAAAATAACGAATTGTTGAGCTTAGAACATATTGTGTTATCGATATTAATGTAACATTCTCTAGACTCATCGATTTGTGGTTAGTAATGACAAAGTGATTAAAATTCACTTCTAAAAGCAAGTGCCTAGTCTGCCCTTGGACTGATCCATCCGTATATACATACGAATATATCTCCAAAACATGTCTATTCCGATTATTGTTCAATTCATTATAAAAACTGTCATAACACAGTTCGTCTAAGTTCCAATGCACACAAGCTATTCTAATGGTCACTTCAAACCACATCTATCGATGCATGAAATTACGGCTATCCTTAGATTAGGCGTCCGTCGGTCGTCCCATTAATGTTAAGATAACCGCGTCGAAAGAATTTTTATTTTTATGTTCACACTTGAGAAACTCAATTTTCAAAAATGTATCCCGATCTCATGCATTGCTCCGTTTTGAATAAATTTCCCATAAAAATACCCAAAAAAAAAAAAAAAAAAAACGAAAACACCTGCGTATCTACGAATACTACTCGTATTCCTATCTGGAAATTTAAATTTTAACCATTTAATTTGGCTAAAGTTTCTTTAAGATATATTATTACACAACAAGTCTATATGTAATTTGGATGGTAATAAATCTCTGCGATTATACGTATAAAAAGAGGTGTTAAAACATACAGTGGATGTGTTGACTCGCATAACTCATCTGGAGGCTCTCCTAATTTGGAAGACAAATTTGAATAATTTCCATTCCGGTGGGGTAATGCAAATATGAAACTCATAGATGCAGCATTGTGGAATCTATTTTCCTTTGAAAGTTACTCCAAACGTTTACATATGTGGTAAATGAACTAATTAAGTGCGTACACCTGGGGACTGCATATCTACAGTATAACAAATCCGCAGAGGTATCCGTAACCCAAGTATCTGCATTGTGCATTGTGTTACAGTCTTGAACTCTTTTTGTGGCCAGAACACAATGCCTATGAAGACCGCAATAAAATACGACGATGTATGTTCTTGTACAACGTACCATCAAAGTATAAAGGGTCAAAATGAATAAAAGTGCATTACGTGGTCCTACACATCTGTATACGAGTAAGCAGAGAAGCAAAATGCTGTTTAGAAAAGAATCTGCAAAGCGGCATCTCTACCGACAAAAGACGTAAAACGATCGATCTAAATGTCTGCTTTAGATGATATAACTATTTGAGGTATTTCTTGTTGTCCCAGGTGTGAGTCAGTGTATGAAGAGAACTCTTAATGGTAGTGGCAGTGGTAATGAGTGGTAATATGTAGTACCAGCAATGTAGCTCCTGTGGTCAATTGCATGACAATAAAATTCTATAAGCGAAGAGAATTGCCAAAGAGTTGTTTCTAGATACTTTGCGGCGCTAGCTTGTGGAGTGCCTTTGAAGGGATATCAGCTTATGTTAAGGTAATGAGGCATATAGAGGTGACAAATATGGCTGCGTTATTATGTGCATAAACTATATTGTGTTACACAATTTGAAATTTACATACCTAGTAGTTCTTTGAAGTTGAAAAGGAGTGCAGATGATCAGGTTATGTTTTCATTTAAAGAGAAGCAACATCTTCGACTTTGAAGTGGCATTGAATTAAGATTTTCCTCATCCCTTCTGTAACAGAAATTCGATATCTTAAAATTCTCAAGGGCTTCTATACACCGGACTGTAGATAACTTAGAATTCATCCGCGAAACTGGCGTCTACGTAACAACAGATCTATGAGAAAGTCGAAGGATTGGCTTTAAGATCGTTTGGCAAATAGAAATGTTAGATAGAATGCCAACTTGTTCACAAGAAATAGAAGGGGAAGTGCGGGATGAATGATACAATATATTAAGGGGCCTTTTATCAAAAATGATATTCATTTACCACAGATACGCAGGTCGAAAAGAAGATTGTCAAGATAACTTAGCGATCTTGGTAAGATACTCACGATACTGAGAATTTGCATGACTAACATTATCATACCTCACACAGAGCCGGAATCAAGACCAGGTGGTGCAAAGAGGCTGTTAATCGCTTAGAATAACTCCAGGTGTTCGTCAATGGCGAACCTTCTTTAAGGTTGGTAAATTCTATGAACTTTATTCCGGATTCCATTTACGAAGATGGTAACGATCTTCGTGGATCGGAGTTATAAGTTTGCTTATGAGAACAATCAGAAACTCCAGACATGATAATGAAACGCTATAAGGAAAAAGGAGAAACCTTGAAGTTCAACTAGATTGTCAAGAAGGAAATCTGCCAGATAAGGAGCAAAGGAACTCAGGTATTTGAGTCACAATGCCAGGTTACGCCCAACCCAACTATTTTATAATTTCCGTTGTTAAGTTGAATGGCGGTGCAGCTAATAGAAACGGAATCTGCTTCATCCATAGATCAATTGGTTTTCTTTACATCGAAGAATTCGAGGACGATAAAAGCTGCTCAAGATTACTTACATTCTTACGACTATGTACCAGTTTTGGTAATCTATGAAAAACATTGATTTTCATCGCGAAGTCAACAAATTCATGCTGAATGAAGGTAACCACCTTGGTCTAATATCGAGTGGCGACTACAAGCTGGCCTTGAAAACCTAGAAAATTCTGCCGATGGCACGCTGTCGCATGTATATTCCCTCTAATATGTTGAATGTTGAAGTGGAAAATCATTGGTACTCGATTCTATTGCATCTGCATCAATTCTGTTTTAAAATTGGTAAGCGTTCGCTTCATTATTAGATGTGTTCTCCAATAGCAATGCTGATGTCATCAGCGCAAGACAGTACGCGTTTTCTGACCTAATAAAAACCTCTGAGGTGTTAAAGGAAGCGCGTGCTCTTATGGATCCTTTGCCAAATTTTGAGAAACATTTGGCTCAGATTTACTTGTTTAACAATAGAGCTATGACAGATAGTCATCCAGATGGTAGGCCCATATTGTTTGAGCAAAAGACTTACAACAAGAAGAAGATTCACAATGTTACCAACATTTTGAAAGGTTTTAAAAGTCTTACAAAAATCACTGAAGTTTTTCATTGCCAAGTAAGCGAAGGTTTTTTTTCCAATATGAGCAAGATCTTTCAGCTCTTCAAGAAGGCATTCTGAAACATACTGAAACCCGCACATCGAAGAGATAAACCATGAGCCTAAGGAATATCTAGTGCAACAGGAAAAGCATATCGGTTGCCGAAAGCAAATACAACAGCTGGAAGATGAGTTGGAGGAGGATGCGGGAAAGTCATTCATTGAGATTAAAGAAAAATAGTATTCTTATATTCAAGCAGCAACTTGTGACAGAAAAACTACTTCAGCCTCTGTGATACACTTCTTGGACAATATCAAGTGTCGAAGAGTGCTTATCACAATTAAGGCGACTACTTACTTAAGGATAAGGAAAACTGGCATGGCGGAGAACGAAGACACCAAAGATTCGACACAAGAAACACTAGTTTTTTTTTTTTCAAAAACTCTTCGGGAGTTTTCAAGTTACCTGGAATGTCATATTCCATTATCAAAAGAGCTTAGAGATTATCAAAGAAAGTCGAAGCAATCGCTTTTATGAGGAAAATCACATCAAAAGTTAAAAGCTCTTGTGCATTAATTTTGTTCCTAAATGTGTTTGTCATAAGTTTATAAACATAAATGTAAGCTTCAAGCTGTGAAGTGGAATATGCACAAATTTACTGTTGATGACCCCAGCAAACGACTTTTGTGAGTGAAATGCTCGAACCCTTATCAGCCTATAAGCAGCTGAACAATTTAGGGAAGCCCTGAACCACTACGAAGAGAATAGCTACGGAATCCTTGAAGTGCAATAGGATAAAGCGGCTAAAGGAAAAATTAAAAAGCCTTACATTTACTTTGATGCTTTCTGCAGAGAGCACCTATTTGCATGTGGATTTATCAACTAGACAAGAAGTTTTCAGCTTAAGGCTTCCAAGTGAATGGCTGCCAACAATCTGTATCAGGACCAATTTCATCAAGATACGCCTAGTATGCACTCACATTCCTACGAGGAAACGGACGATTTTGACAAATGTTGTGTTTGCAAGCTTCTTAACTAAGCATATGAGCAGTTCCCTAAGCATGACGGTAAGATCGTTTTTGGCGAGGAGAAATAAAGCATTTTTAGTGGCACAGTTGAAATATGGACCTCAGGACACCAGCTTGGAAATGAACTCTGACTAATCGATTTTGAAGTTAGGCGAAATGTCAGGCTTCTTAGAAGGCAAAAAGCAAGCAACACTCTATCAAGATCATGGACAGGTTGTTCGAAAGTTCTAGCAAAATGTGAATAGATCTTACTAAGTACACAAATATCGAACAGAAGGATAATGCACAGAAGTAAGGATAAAAACTTCGAAAGTGCGCTTCGGAATCTGGTAAGCAGAATTGAAGGCGCACTGAAAAAGAAGGAATACACCTTGGCATTTTCATCGACGTTGAGGGCCCTTTCGACAACGCAACTTTTAACGGCATGTGTAAATCGGGCAAAGAACACTGCACAGATGAATCAATAGTATTGTGGATAAAAGCGAATAGGACATTTATTGAGAATACTGGCTGGGGCCAATATATGGCTGTGGGGATAAACAGGTAGTGCTCTGTTTCCATCGCTATGGTGCATGTTGGTCGACTCATTTCTTAACGCGCTCAATATATCTAACTTCTATGCACAAAGCATACGCGGATGATGTACATTAGCTGTACTGTCTGTTGGATCGTGTCCAGCGACTGCCTGCTTAAAAGCATAGGCAACCCTAGACGTGATCGACGACTTGTGCACTAGTAATGTGTTTTCAGTCAATCCTCGCAAAACTGAGGTTGTTCTATTTGCGAGAAGGATGACGATGCTTTCAAATTTCTCTGGACCAAAAATGTTACGTTGAAAGAATGTCTGTTTGTCTTGAGTCTTGGCCAGGAATGGTCCCTTGAATATACAGTGCTATGATAAGGCCAATTGTATTCTATGCATCGGATGTCTGGTGTACGTGATTGCTGCTCTTACCAGATTCCAAGGAACGATTTGTTTCGGATGCTTGAAGGATTTCCCCACCACTCCTAGCTCCAATCTTGACGCATTGATGAATATACCTCTCCTTGATATGTGTAAAATGGGCTGTGGTCTTAAAGCGATCTTCCGTTTAAAATGAAGTAATAATCAGTACAATACGCACTAGAACTTAAATAACCTTTCACGTCAGCTATCTTATGGTTTGTTTTTGACCGAAAAAAATATGAAATCGACTTTTCCTGTGCCTAAGACAGGTTTCGGCCAGAAAAGATGGACGGCTCCAAAACCAATATAGGATGCAGCATTGATGTCTTTCTGGAAGACGAGACGTTAGAAAAGCTTGCATCTGTCTTAAAAGCGGAGATTTACACAATCGTGATGGCAGCGAATTATATTACGGAGAGCCGGTGGAGGTGGCAAAGCATTTGCATCTGTAGCGATATCCTTGCTACATAGATAGATCCTTGGTGAACCCTCTTACGACTCCCAAGCTGGTTTAAGTATGCAAGAGATTACTGAACGCAGTCGAAAAGCTTAATCCCCTTGTCTGGGTTCCAGGTCATAATGGAATCACGGGAAATGAAATCGCCCACTAACTTCCCAGGTAACGTCAACAGGAGAGCTTTTTAGGACAAGAAAAAGCCTATTGAGACTGCAGGAACAGCATAATAGGCAATTTTTCAAAAGTCTGTACTTCTATTGGCATACGTCGACGACCTACGGACACGAAGAACTTCAAATTATAAAAAAACAATAACTTTGAGGTGGTGAAAGACTTTGTCTTACTAATCACTGTTTCTTTTGGCTAAAAAGGGAGAAATAAACTTCAGGAATTTGCCAAAGGTGAGATGTTCTTCGTAGCTTCGGTTGCTTCTTGTCTACATAAGAGAGAATTTCGGGAGGAGGATATAACAGCGGATTCTATAGCCATTACAGCGACACTGAATTTATCAGAATGGCTAGAACTTACAAGCTTTTAGGTTAAGACATCTGGAACAAAAGAATAGCGTCCATCTATCCAGGAGAACCTTTGAATCTTTTTCCAAAGGAAAATGCAATAAAGGGAAACCTCGCCTTTGGTGGAAAGGGACCTCAGATAGAGACGATAAACCCAAAAAGAAGTCAAATACAGAGAGAGTAATTGATTGAGGCCCTGCTCTACTCCACTAACTAGAGCCACTTGAAGAAAAAAGAACGTTTTACTGGCAATCAGAATGAACCCTGAGAACGTAATCGTAAATAAGGACAAAATAAATAGCCTACCACAAATTTATTTAGCCTCAGTAGGTACCTCAACAAAAGCTACCTCATCAATGCAAAATTGAGCAGTAAAACTCCATGGAGGGCAGACAAGGTGAATTTGCGGCTCAGAAGCACGGAGCATGGAAGTACTATTAGCGGTTTTTACAGAAGTACTTTACGAGCTATCTATGTACGTAGTCACTGGAGAAGAAGATTCATTGAATATAGTTACACCTCATACCTACTAAACATCTAATTCATCATTCATTGCGATAATCTATATCGTCTGCTAAGGACTCAAAATACACTCAAAACTATTTTCACAAAGAAGTGGTTAGATCATCAGCTAACTACCCAAGAAATCTGTGCACGACACAACAAAATTATGGGTGGCGAACTTTCTGACCACAAGTCATTTCTATAGAAATTGAACATTCTTAACACTCTATGTTTCAAACATGGATTTTCAGAATGGAATGCCTTCAGGTTTTGTATTCGGACTCTTTCTTTTTTCAGTCACAATACATTCTGGACGCATTCTAGGCCACAATCTGTTATGCAAATTTTTAACTCAAAACGTCGTTTCCTTTGACAAGAATGAAAATGAATCAGTAGCGTGTAAACTGTTATAAGCCTGCACATCTTACAGTCGGTTGATTATCACAATTTTCCAAATGATCTCCGTAAATTGAATGTTTGTCCAGGTCAACTTTAACTGTGTGTGGAGTAGCTAATGCGGCTTTTCCGGAATTACACATCAATTTTCAACAAATTTACTGGCCAAACATTTGACTTTTTTTAAAAAAAAAAAAAAGACGCACAAAATACTCGTAGTCCGACCGCATCTGTATACGCTCGTAGATACAAAAGTTCTACGGGTAGTTTTGAAAATTGGCAAATCATTTTGGATGATGAAACTGGAAATTGTCTGTTGCTGTCGCATTTATGGTCACACAATATCATTTTCACGCATTTTAAAGGCATTAATTACGCATGGAAAAAGTACCTAAACAAGTGGATACAACAAAGCATGAGGCATACCCTATAGGCTTAGCTGTATTTCATAGATACTGATGATATTTACAACAAATCACATTACCGTCACAATTGCTCTTGTTATAGGTTAGATGACATAATATATGTCATATGACAGCTATAGATATAGAAGACTATCTATAGATACGAGAGCTAACAAAACTTGTTGCGATATGTTTTCGTGCCTAACGTCTTCATAACCATTGATCGTGTTATACAAAGAGAAATTATCTTTTTCTTTTATCCTATTTGTCTATTGTACGATCAATTTGGAATCCCTTTTACCTATTCGTAATAGATGTATGTTGTTGCAAGTAATTTTTTGTTACCGATCGGAGATCTTTTCTGGCAGACATTGTGGTGGCAGTGATCAGCGAATTAGTTTTGGACGCATTTAATGCGATTTCGTCAATTATAGGCATTGTTGTCGATTTAGAAACGGTTAACCATACTTACGATGTAACGATGTAACGAAGGCGTTTTGAGCCTTCTCTCAATGAAACTGGTTATTTGGTATTGAGAGATCTTGTCCGTCTTGTGGTTACCTTTTCCCTATCAATAACCGTCCCCCTCACAGTATTCTTTTTTAGTTGAAATTGTTAAAGAAATTGTTAACAATTTGGACGGTGATTACACCTGATTGTGTTTGACAAGAGTTTGGGTGGACAGAAACGTGATCAGGGTGGCGATAGTTTCATTAAAAAAAAAAAATCAAAAAATAACTAGTGAAGGTGACAAGTACCGCTGACAAGCAGTAGGAAGTGTACACGTAAGATCTTCGAATTCAAATACAAATATGTGGTAAGGTACTGCATAATATATTTAATGCAAATATTTTGAAAGTAAACAGGTCTATCTAAGTGAATTGTTAGCGTCTTAACTTTTGTCCATTCGTCCAAAAACAAAGCGAATGAATTTATAGGTCATAAGAAATTTAACAGTCCGTAGTTTGACATAGAAAGTCTGAATTTTCTATCAATAGTTACATATAAACAATTAGTCCCAAATTAAGTCGGATAGGGCGGGCTACAGACAAAAAAAAATAAAAATAAATAAGAAGCAAGCATTCAAGGAAATAGTGAGGTGCTTCTCCTGAAACATTGACCAAAGTGTCAAACCCGCAAGACTGCAGCAGAACCCTCTATAAATAAGAAAAAAAAATTTATAATCAAAATCGCACTCGTTGCTGCAGATGTGAAAGAAACGAAGGGGACGATGGATGTTGGATGTAGGTACTACCTACTGAGCTATATGAGACATCGGCAGCTGACTTCCTGCATTAGATCGGAGGAAAGTATGCCTGAAGAATGGAACTTCAGCATAGTTCTTCGACCCACAACTAAAAAAAAAGACTGCTGCGCCATTTATAGAGATAAACAGCGTATTTTATGAGCGCTTCAACGCATTTATTAACTATTAGGTGCAATCAGTACAGCTTTAGTTTGGGTAAGTCCACAATTTTCCAAATATTCACATTACAGCAGATCCTAGAGAGAACCGTATAAGTTCAAATCGACATTCACCATTTTTTATGGGTTTCGAGGCCTTATTTGTAAGCATCTATACAAACGAGCTGTCAGCCTGTACAAAATCCGAAATGCTCCCTGTTCAGTAAAAGTCGGAAGCAATCCCTCAGAAACTTTTGATATCAAAGAAGAACATAGACAAAGCTATGCGCTTTCAATTGACTTCTAACGCAACACCATCAGAAGTAGCAGAATTGAGTTGAGCACAACATCGCTGAATCGGACAGAGGCCTAAAACTTTGTGGTAGTCAGTGACTCTGTCTACTTCGGTTCCCTTAATAAATCTGATAATAACATCTCATCAGAAATCTAACTGAGAGCTACACTAAGAGCTTTTACTACATAGAGCCTCTAAGAGCCCTAATCCTCCTAGTCCTACCTTAGGCATGGACGTTAACGAAGGCTGATGCAGATATTCTTTGTCACTCTTCGATGGATTGACCTGGCTAAATGTGCATCATTTGCAAGAACGAATGTTTATTAAGGCGAAAGAGTGTTCAATTTAGACGAAGACCTCGCTTAAGTTGGCACGCATATGTGGAAGGCCATTTTGACCATATCGGAGTGTACAACTGAAGTCAATTGGCCAAAGGTTACGCTAGCAGGAAAGCCTATTGATAGAAGTCTAAATTCACCCGCACTTTGGCTATGTACCTCTAAGTGAGTAAGTGACCTAGGAGCTGGCTTTCTTAATAAAGCAAGAAAGGAACAGGAGTGACTTGGATAGAATAGGACCTACATCTACAATATAACAATCTTGTGCAATAGTAGAGGGCAAAATCAGTCAGTCTCCATCTAGGTGTATGGCTCAACGTTAGCGAGTAATGGATTATGAAGTTAAATGGAAAAATTCGATAAGATAAATCAACCATCGAATGGCGGACGTTTGCTCTTGCTCTAGGATTTTGTTTGGATTTGTTTAGCTAAAAAGGAGCTGAATAGTTACCCTGTTTCAAGGCGCGTTGACGGTTTCTTTTAGAGAAGGTGCAAGAGGGATCTACTAGCTAACAAATAAACGAGGATTGCCCCTTTTTTTAGAATGTATGCAATTCTTTGACTGTTAAATGATGAAGGCATAACTAAATTACTTCTACTTCACAGAGAGGCTTAAACTATATGTAACAGTTGATACTGTATACCCTTGCTTCTGCTATAGGTGATCTTTCGGTGATCGATTCCTAAGCCGACTAGGTCGCCGAATGCAACTCCAATGAACTTATTTGGAAGGGTGAAGATGCTAGTGAATTGTACGTAAATGCGGACCAAGTAAGTAAAAGCACTGCCACAAGTGAGTACGATGCATTAAATAAGGAATCGAATGCATAATTTGTCGGGTGTTTAGAGTGCGAGTTTCGAATAGTTCGAGTATCTAAAAGCCTTTGAAACCTTTGAAAGGTTGTTGAGGCATTTTTAAGAAAATCCCTTTTAAGCCAGAAAAAAGCAGAAACATAACTACGTGATAGGTACTTCGATATTATAAAAATTTAGCAAAGCAATTCTACAGGTCTACGGATCCCCCGATGCCTTCACTCTGAATCATTTCTTTGAGTACTTGTTGATCATTTAGTATACACAAGTGGCATCCATTCGAGTGAATATATTGCCAGTGGATATATATATATATTTTTTAATTGGATCTGGCCTATGATTTTCTTTCAGCTATACCAACAGCGGCAGAAAAATATTTACATTGCTTGCTTTGTTGTTAAAATTATGTAGTTTAGAAGATTTTATAATTCAAATATCGGCTCGGGTATACGAACGTTTTTACTCTAGCATTTTTAAATACAAGTAAACACTGTTGTAGATCGTGATTTATTCCTCTAGATGTTGTCACTTTCATCTAAACCAAACTTCTAAACTTGAATCCATGAAATTAGAATAATAGATTTCAAAGACTTTCTCCAAGATGGAGAAACGACAGGATGGAGTACAGGCTTGGGTATATCTGCAGCATGTAGCAGCATTTATCCAGCGGCCCAATGCCTCACAACTTAGTTGGCTACAACCCGTAAATTTTGGCAACCACTTTAGAGCGTGGGGCTCGCCCTAGGAGGTTGTATGATCGAATTAAATTATTCCCTTTTAGATAACTCATTCCCACGTATGGTACACACTTTTCTTGAAATTGAAGATTATGTTGAAGGGAAGAAGGAGCGCACCTTAAGGCATATCTAATACACATTTAGCCATAGGTATCTACCAATGTTCATTCTCAGATAACACGTGTACGCTCATATCATATAACATTTCTTGGTTTTTCTGCATAGGACAGTGTGTTTAAGAGCAACTCTACTTTGTTGTTGTCCGATCATGGCTCAAAACATGACGCGTTTCAGCTCGTCAATTTATATTTCTACAATTCTATTTGGACCTTGTTTATTTGACGAATTTGTTACGGTCAAAATGCGGCGACGTAGAAAGTAAGCATCCTATATTGGAGCCACACATAGTTGTGTTGTTTTTTTTTCTTTATTGCAAAACCTTTTTTTTTATTCAGAACCGTGAATGAATGTGAAGATATACATACGACCTCCATCATGTGGCTCAAAAAGTTACAACACGTCGAATACGATGGCTCGGATACATCGAACGAATGGATGTGGCAAAGGAATTTTCAAGTCACAACCCTAGATTCGATGTGACAAGAAAGACTGAGGTTCAGTCACGAAAGCCAGTACTCGAGATCGAAAATGTTGTACATCTTTGAAATAAATTTGCTAGAAGTGCAGGTTCATGTGTCCGTTTGATATTTCATCCCAGATTGTCATTTCTACTTCTATGTTATATTCAAGATCTATTGGAAAAGTCGTTACGAAGTATCTGCTGTGTAAGACTAAGAAAATGGCGTAAAAAAATAGGTAATGTGATGGGAAAAGATTCAAAATCTGCTGAGTGTTATAAATGGATAAACCCGGTTTCTGATTCGAAAAATAAAAAATATTTCTGAAGGAGGTAAATTGTGTTTGAATGCAGCATCTATTTGTGACATACAGAAAAAAAAAACATCAACAACTGGTTGTTTACTTAGTCAAGGAGACTTACAAGCACTGTTTGCGACTTCTAGGATATTTAATACAACCCTAATTTGCTACTTTGAGAGCACAATACTCCAGTTATATTGTTTCGAACTATAAAACTAGAAAAAGCTGGCAGGTAGTATAGAAAGTGCAACATCAAGTCAGGGTTTCTTGTCGAGTTTAAACAGAGTTAAACCAAGATCTAATGAATCGTGAAGATGAAGGAAGAACTTTGTGTTCTTTGGATTACTGCAGAAACTATACGAATAAATTATACTGAAGACATGATTGTGGAAACGTTTTTTACTGGCCACATTCGTTTAGTGAGAAACAAAAACATATAACATAACTCTTTCTTATAATTCACTGTGGACCAATCTGCGCTAAGATTGTAATATCTTTAAGTTGTTTTGGAATATAAAAAGGCACTTGAACTAAGTAAAAAGATGGCTGTGGATGTTGGCTGTTAATTACTGTCATTCACTGAATGTTTGTTCTTTTTGACAGATGTCATACAACCTTTGGCAATTTTAGTCAAGAAATCGTTTACAAAGCATTTTTGTCAACATAGTCGCCCTGGTGAGTCCAGAAATCATGCAATGCTGAAGCGTTTTGAAGAAACTGGTTGGATATCACCACTGTGAGTGAAAGTGTTCAAAACCAGCCAGGCACCTCAATTCGTCGTCGAAGTCAAAAATTGGGTTTCACTTATTTGATCTTCATTTGCACGCCTATAAAATCCAAATTACTCAACAATTAAAGCCTTTAGACTATCTACGATGTCGCCGATTTGTTAAAATTTGTCATCGAATTTGGTCTTTTTCGATGAAGCACATTTTTCGATAGATGTCCACGTAAATAAACAAAATTGTCGTTTCTGGCGAACAGAAAATCCATACGGAATTTACAAAAAACCAATGCATTCCAAAAAAGTCACTGCATGGTGCGGATTATAGGTTGGCGGCATCATTAGCTCGTACTTTTTCGAAGATGAGGCTGGAGAGACAGTTGCAGTGAATAGAGAACGTTACCGCAACATGTTGAGCGGCTGTTTTTTCTTTTCCAAAACCGAATGAATTATTTCTGGAAGATCTATGGTTGCAAAAACATGGTGCTACCTTTCACACAAACTATTAGTTAATCAATTTTTTGCGTACGAAATTTTAAGATTGCATTATTTCGGTTAGAAGAGAAGTTGAATGGCCTCTAAGGTCATGCGATTTGACACCTTTAAACGTCTTGCTGTGGAGTTATTTGAAGAGTAAAGTCTATGCCCACAATCCAGCGAAAATTTAGGATCTCAAACATTATATCCACACTGAAACTTATTATTCAAAAAGTCATTGATAATTTTGACCTTGGGATGATCGCTTGCAACAGAAGCGATGGTAGTCACATGAACAATGTTGTATTTTATTCATAATTGTCATAGATTAAGATTTATTAATCAGTAAAATTCTGCATTGATTTTATAATAAATGTGTATTTAATTTAATGAAAACTTCCACGCTAGCTGTTGGCTCACCCTTTCTAATATTTCGACAGGGTGTATTACGCAATAATTTCAATAAAGTAAATCACCCATACTCGGCCTGTATATAGGAACAATCGAAACCCAGTGAGCTGGTCTTACATGACGCGGGTCTCAGAGATTCATATCTGTGATTGACTTTAAATGGCCTGCACTCTCGAGAACTATTCATTTCGATATGCCAGGCAAAATCTGAAATCAACTTCTATTAGGATGAGAAAGCTGTAGTAATAACTTAAGGTCTCGGTTGAGATATAAAACAGTGTCAGATATTTAGATACCTGAAATAATCGAAGTAGCGCGAAATTTGGAATTTAAGAACTCATTAGAAATCGTTCGACATTCAAACTATGAAAAAGTCTATGTAAAGTCTGAAAATCCAAATGCTCTCGAGTTTTTAAGAACAATGTGTACTGAGAGCATCATACTTAGCATCGGCGTCGGAATTATAGTTGTGCAGTTCCAACGTCGCTTCATGAGAATGACGATGAACGACGATAGGATACATTAAAAACTCAACTTTCACAGGTCATTTGAGAATTTTTGTAGTCTTCATTGATTTGATTCACTTGAACCCGAAACCTCCTTTTTAAGGCAAACCTTGCATATTGTCCTCTCAAAATACACAAATTCCGTCGGCCGTATTTGGCTGTTTTTCTAATTTTCGAATTGAATTTCTTATCCTACTAATCGACTTTCTTACAGAGAAAGAGCAAATCTGCCGGGCTTTTTATAAGCTTTCGGTGCTACCGACGGATCTCGAAGAAACTAATCGAAGGCAGATGCTTAGGTATATGAAACATGTAAAGTTGAGCATCTCGACATATACTTCTTACTGACGAAGGCTTAAAATTGTCTATGAAATTGAAACACAGTTTCTAGAGGTTAACATCGAAGACTTTTCATTTTTGCCGGCGGAATTTCGGAATCATCAGAGATTGTAGAGTGTATACATACTTCTGAAGGTCGCCGTCATATCAAAAATTTAATTTTAAAAATCAACTTTAAGGATTACCAATTTAAATTGCCATCAAATTAATTGCCACCTTTCGTCTACGGTTAGACCTAATCAAATCAAATTAGCAATTGTAAGTGGTTACTCATAACACAATACTTTCAAGCTAATCCGTAGCCCCTTAAACAACCCCACTATCTCCGTACTTCGTATCTCCTTCTATGACTTAACTACTTGTAACGAGTGAAAAATTAAATGAAAAGAAGATGAAGCGAAAGGAAAAAAAATTAATCAAATCACGTAACTTCCGCTGTACTCGTATTCGTAGTCGTATCTCTGTGATTGACCCCTTAATCTGTTGAACAATAATACGCCAGTGCTAACCCCGCAGGTAAAAAATACTTTTCTTGTCTTTCGTTCGTTATTAAACACATCTACTATATGAATGGACAGATCTTTATCCTTCTCAACTCAAGTACGATCAAATCGAATTGAGAATTAAATTTGTAACTCAGTGGACCAAGCACTCGACTGTAATCGGTTGCCACTTGACATGTGAATCACAATAAAACATCGTCACATTGACAACAAGGTGTCATCTTACAGTCTGGAGCATTTAAACTCTGACTCTCCCCCAACAAAATCCACACAAATACAACAAGACAAAGATGGATTAGATTCAATTGACTGTTGACCGTTGACAGTTGGTCGATGACAGATTTGGGATTGAATAGAGAGAGAGAGAGAGAGAAAAAAAAAATAATAATAATAAAAAATATTTATCCTTGTAGTGGAATCAAATTAACACTCACCATTGCTACAAATGCTGTGACTGTCCAGATTCCCGCTGGAGTCACTGTCACTGTCATCGTGGGTACTAGCTCGTCCGCCGCTGCTTCCCCCGCCCGGCGGTACACTTAGATCACGTGGTCCTTGTGGCGATGGGGAACGACCTCCTCGATCATGGTCATCATCTAGATCGCGATGCGCTGAATTGTAGGCGGCCGCCGCTGCGGCTGCCGCTGCTGCTGCTGCCGCCGCATGATGCTGCAGATGATGAGGATGAGCATAGTGGGAGTGAAGACCGTTTGTGGGACCATTGCTGTTGACAATTCCAACACCGCCGCCACCACCACCGACATGAATTGAATGCGCAAGCGGATGCTGTAGATGCGGATGATGCGTATTTAGATGATGATGATGATGTGACGACAAATGATGGTCATTGGAATTATCACCGCCATTGATGGCAGCATTAGCTGCTGCCGCTGCTGATGCTGCTGCTGCAGCAGCTGCAGCACTACCTGCTAAGATATCCGTAATCATGAAGCGCGACCGTGGCGGTTGCAGAACCGCCATCGATCCACGTTGAACGGGCACAGTCATTGCCGCCGCCGTTGTGTTCGTCGTCCCTTCACTGTCACTGTCGCCGTGGGCGTCGTTCGTTATTCGTCCGGTGGCCGTAATTGTGGATGCGTTATAGCGTCGTTTTCACAACTCAACTTTTTTTTTCTTTGTTTTGTTTTGAACTCTCCAATTTCAACTTAATTTTAATTTGAAGGTAACATTTACAAGGAGCGCGAACTGTTTAAACGGAGATTAGTGACAATTAGACGTAACAAGCATTTGATTTTCGATTTCCGTTTTGACACTTGACACTTTAAATATTTTTTCCTTCTATCTCTTTTTGACATACACAATCACTCTCCGTTTGACACTTGGTTTCAATCAATCATATTATTATTATTATTATTATTTTTTTTTTTTGTTATTTATTTATTTTGTTGTTACACTCGCTCAGTGACAGGGATGTTTTAAGGTTAATATCCGATTAAAAATTTTCCGTTAGATATAATTTGTCGTATCGGGGGTTAAGCGTATCTAAATTGATCAGTCATCAGAGTCCACTGAACTAAAACAAAAAATCAAAATTCCTTTCAGTCAACAAAAAGCTCGATATCCAACATCATCTGACAACTGACAACCGAACGGGCACGATGTCGAATCGACACTAACAAACATGGTGAATAAACAGGCCCCGATCGTTTTTCCACATTTTCCTTCACACCACTCGTCATTTCACTGTCAAACGACCAAGTGGAATATATCTTTCCTTTTTGTTCGTGTTGAAGGAATTCACCGCCCAACTGGTGGACACATCCCATTTGAGCCAATGAATACATTCGACCGGAAAAAATTAAAAGAAAACAACCACCGACGTTTATGGAAAACAAAAACTCCCTGTTAAGCAACTTACAAAACTCAGTCAACAGGGGGCACTGGTTTGCTGCATCTCCTTCTGTCAGGCGCATATGTTAAATGTTCTCTCTCTGACACACAGTCTAATTGAAAGTAAATTCATTGATGGATGTGAGGCCGAACCGGAATATGTCAAATTACCTGTCACTGCAGCCAATCGAGTCAGAGTTGGCTTTTATGGCACAACTTCTCCAGCACGTCTGGTGATTTCCCATAATATCTGATTGTCAATAAAAATCTAGTACAAAAATCGTAGGAGAAGAGTAGCGCATGGATTTGATTTGAAAGAAGGCGGGTCTTATTGAAATAAGCTGGTTTTTGTTGTTGCTCTCTCGCTCTAAATGACAGTTGGGTAAATTTATTGCTACTCTATTACACAGTAAGCGGTTAATCTGCACCTCGCGCGCTCTGCATAATGGATCGTTGTTGTACTGAACGGGCCAGGAGTGCATTTTAATGGCAATTAAAACAATAGTCGTTATTCTGGTTTTGCGATTGTGATATTCCAGGGATGGTAATTGGTAATGGTAATAGTAATGGATGTAGAAGTTGAAGTGGAAGTGGAAGTGGAAGTGGAAGTAGATTGTCTCTAGTGGCTTATGTCGTCCCAGGAACACCCTGCGCGCATCTCGTTTGACATTTTCTGTTAGGGTGTGTGGTTGAGAATGATATTGGGCAGGGTGTAAATACCGTCCTTCTTCTTCTTCTTCTACTTATACTTGTTCTTTACTCCCTCCCCCAACAGACGTTTTTGGAAAGGAAATTTGTGCTAATTCACCTTTTGTTCGGTTTTTAGAGCTTTTTGACATTTTATTTTCCTTAAGTGCGTGGGAGAGTTTTCATAAAGACTTCACAGTGCTTACATTTTGAAGTGGTGGTGTGTTTTGAGTGTTGGCAACTGTGAATGGGCTCGAGCATGTATTTGTGAACTGATGAGTGCTCAGGGCGAATTTGTAATTGGAGCACTCTAATTAGTTAGCTCGTTAGTAACTGTTAATAGGGTGGTATTGTTGTTGTTTCCTTAGGTATTGACTATCGTACCTAACCTCATTCGTATGCCTTCCTATTTCTTTCTTTTAGTTATGTTCACCTTTCCTGAATTGAAGATGAAGACGAAGAAGAAAAAGAAGACTAAGCCGAAGACGAAGACGAAGACGATGATGAAGTTCACGAAGAAGAAGGTGGGGGCAACAGAAAAAGCAATGTTTTCTTCTTTTCCATTGTTCATTAGTGGAAAATGGAAACGGTAACGGAAACTAATTAAATGAAATTGTAATTGGAGAGGAAAAAATTGTAGAAAAATTCAAGAAAAACAAAAGAAGGTAGGCAACCGAAAAGAGTCTTATTATTAAAAAGTTTATGTGTGGGAGAGTCTTGGCAATTGTCGAGGAGGCATAAATGCATTTAGGTAACGCGCTTAAATTGTTTTCGCAGATCGTGAAATTAGAACAAAAGGTGATAACTAAAAATTGAAATAGAAACCTTTCAAAACGAACCAATAGACCAAATGGATACAGGTGTTGTGGAAGAGAAGCTTAGGGAAATCGTTTCTCAGGAAACCCTTTAGGTTTTGGTAATGTTCAGACAAGTGTATGATATTTGCGTAATTAATTTGACAACTGGCGGATAAGATAGGAATTCATAATAGTGGGAATGCAGATACGACATTTTGAATGTGACAGAATGCTTGTCGGTAGATTCCGGAGTGTAGGGTTTAATATGAGTGTTGGCTGCAATCTTGCACATTCGTACATTCGTAGCTTTTGTCAATCAAAAACTAATAATACCATAGGCGCCGCTCAGATGTCTTAAAAAGTGTCAGGAATGGGCTACAAAACTCAAAAGTACTAATCCATCGCGCATACAGATATGGTAGATGTGGTATCAGCGGTACTCAGTTTAGGAAATGAGCAAAATCGAGAAACCACAAAATTTTTCGCTTAACTGTAATCAGAGGAGCAACATTGACAAATTTCTAGAATGTTCAATACTATACCGAAATTATTGAACTCTGACATCTGAAATGCATTGTTCATTTGCATTACACTTCTCTATTCTCGAGGAATTGAAGATTGCCCAAAGAACTTTTCTCCTGAAACGCCGAAGAGCATTTTTATCTGGTTTCGATAGTGCCTAAGCTTCTGGGCATTAATACAGGACTAGGATGATCAGTGTCTTGTATAACTTTTTGACCTAGGTGTCGATATTGATGTTGACAGCATAACTCTGTCTTTCCTTCGTTTACAGCTAAACAAATCTTTGCTGCTTCTACCTCAATAGTCACGAATGCTCCACTGACAGCTCGCTGATCAGACTTTTGACAGATGGTGCCCCCGGAGTCGACTCTCGGGGATTTCGCATATGGTAATTCTCTAAGGAACGATGTTGAAAGAAAGATGTTGCCTGTCCGCATTCGTCGTCGACTATGGGACTTATTTGTTTGGGCGGGTTGAAGGCTACTTCTTCATAATGGTTCGCTGGGCTCGGGTTGCTACGGAATCCGCACCAGTGTCTTGGCTACAAGAAGGTAATGCTCCGAGTACAATCCAAAACACTGCAGGAGTGCCTCGCGTCTATCGCCATATGATCAATTTAGTTGACAGTTTTTTGATCAGGAGACAGCTAGGTTCCTTTATGGATATTAAGATGTGGAAACCGTGTGTAGGCTATAGTATCGATACGTCCTGTGCAAAATCAATAAGCCTGTGTCCATTCCCGGGGGTGATGATGTGGTAGGTTTGTTGAGAAGCTGGTAGAAACCGTTTTTGTTAAGGTAGCTCTTCTCCTCTGTTGCGGCGCGGACGTTTGCGGGGTTAACGTTGGCGAATATAGCCAACAGACGTTTAATTATATACCTGAAGCTCAAAACTAGGTCCCTAAGTCTTCCTTTTCCGGTTGCGACTGATGCGTTTGTAGCTCAGGCTATCTGTTTCATTCACCACAGTACATATTACAATTGTTCATCCGCTTTTTGTTCAGTCCATCCCAATGCATTTCTGGGAGGCCAGTTAGGTCTGCTTTGTAGCAGTCGAAGATCTCCGCTAGTCGTTAATCTACACGCGGTGTGTTAAGACTTAAAACATTCCGCGTGCAAATCCAAAGATCATTGTCCTTCAATCGTTTACCAGAATCGCCAACAGCGAATCCATCACTATCCGACGGTATAAGCTGGTTCGTTACCTATTTTGTATCTCCTCTGTATTGGATTGTGAGCCCCATTACGGTGTAGGCCAGTATGTTGCCGTGAACTACCACTAGAAGGTATGGCATGCACTTCGTTATGATCTTGATCGCTGCACTGCTGACTCAGTCCAAGTTATAGGACAGTCAGCAGTCGCCGCGTAGATCCCCGGGCTGGTGGAACCATTGGTGCATATTGTTTTCAAAAATAATGGCGTCGAGAACACAACAGTTAATGGAAGGCGCTTGAGATTCAAGATAACTGACTTCTTCATTACCTAATTAGATAACAAGACCAATGGGAAAGAGTTGTGATTTCAAAATTATGGCGCAAAATGCTGCTGTGATCCCGAAAATTAATTTATTGAAGGAAACATTCAATTACAACATTAATTCGCCTTGTAGATGGTATGCTCTGACATCTTTGCACTTTCTGTTGTGGGAATTCTGTAGTCCTCGCCGTAAAACCAAAGATGATGAACGAGTCGGAAGCCAAAACTCATTGCGTTATAGCCGATATACAACCTTAGTTGTACAAAAATTGGACTTTCAGATTGTGGGTTATCCAAGGCAGATTAGATGCATTTTCCAATAAAGCCAATACCACGGTAATTATGTATTTTATGCATGTTATCATTAGTCAGTAGCTCTAAGAAAATTGCTAGGCACACCGATCGTCAAAAGAAGCATCGAAACTTATTCCGATCATCCAGCGGGGCCAATATCCTGCGCTTGAGATGTTTTGGTGGAAGAATATGAAGAAACAAAAGCAAATGTTTATTTAAAAGAATTACAATAGTTAGTTTATTTATTTATTTTTATAAAACGAGTAGAACTGTGTAAGTATTCACGTGTAATGAACCTCAAACTTCGTCGCCGTTGAGCATGCTTATCGCTTTCTCCAATCCGAGTGCACGTACTCCAAAATGGAATTTCTTCGTAATGAGGTATACTGCTAGAATATCGTATATGGTACATCCTTATTCTCTTACTGGTTACACATATACATATATACATTAGACAGTGGTGCTCGCAACATCGGTTCATTTGCAGGCTAATAAACTTTTGCTATGTCGCAATTGTAGCCTGCAAGCGAGCCTATTTAGTATGATCTGTGCATGGGACACCTTTATAAATTTTACATAAAGTGTAAATTTTGAAAGAACTATAGGACGTCGTTTTCAACAAAAACAACAATTCTGAGTTCAAAAATTACTTTTTAGTTACTTGCGGTGTGGATGTTCTTTCTAGTAAATACGACTTAATCTATTTTAAGTCTGTTACTGATTTAACGGATATTTTTAAGATGGTGAGTACCTCATCCTGTATTATTCATTCGATTGGTAGCAAACTGATAGCTATTCTGTTTTTGAAAGTTTGGTACGGAATAGTATTCAGCACCGCTGTCATTTCGAATATCTGATTGCGGTGTTGATAATGACGGTTCTTATAGACAAGAACCTAATCCCTCTATCTTAGACGGTGCGCAGGTTTCCGATATGTGTTTTTGCTGCGTCTCCCCAACCCAGTACATCATATCTTAGTATTGGTTCTTTTAGGTATTAGAACATGGTACACGGGCTACTGTACATTAAGCGAACTGTATTGCAGACAGAACACAAACAGAGATTCACTCAGCAAATCATTTTCGTGTTTACGCATATGAAGTGCCTATCAACAGTGATGCCTAAATATCTGTACGTAGCAACAAGCTCAATTTAATTTTTATCAGATATGTTGGCACGTCCAAAAGCCTTTCGTACAATTGATTTGGATGTCGGATATGTATGCGTTTTGTTTTTGACGCGTTAATTACTACGCCATTCTCATGGCACCGTTTGAAGACTTCATAAAACTTATCTTTCATTAACCTTACGGCTGTTTATGGCAGTTAACGATCGCTATATCGTCTGCATAGCGCCACTGCAGTTCGTTCACCTTGTGCAACCCCATATTGCACCTAGTGCTCATTGCTACAGAAATCCTTGATTATTTCTTCTCTCTTATCAATTAATTAGCAGCTTATTCCGACTTTCTGGATAGCATCGATTATTCTGTTATGGTCCAGTCCATCAGAAGCTTTGTAGAAATTAATGAGCAAAGTTAAAACATGATGTCGATGGTCGGCTCTTGTACCTTTTTGAAAACTATATTGCCTCAGTTCTGTTCGGAGCTTTGATCGTGAAAGTTATTCCGTTCTTAAGTTCTCTTTCATAACTAAGCCCACAAAATACTCAAACGCAATCGTACATCCAATGTTGAAGAACACAGGTCTTCAAACGTAAAAATATTTGAAATGATTTCTAGAGAAAAAAATCTTTTTTTTATTCCATCCGTATGAAACAACAAAGTAAAAATGTTCTCGGTGTCTGTTATGCAAAAAACCCTGATTAAAACATGAAGTACTTCCTATTACAAGTCTCAAATCAATTGAAGCCATTGGTATTGCAGTTCCCTTTGTAGGGCAAACGAATTGATCTTTTCAGTGACTTATTAATACTTCCGATTTATTCATAACAGGTGGTGGTTTTAACTACAGGCATAGGCGTGAGACTGTATAAACGTCAATGCTTGGGTAACATTCTTTCCGAACTAAGCTTAAGACATCCTCTTGAAATTCTTTTCCCGCTAAACTCTTCTTACATTCCATCTAGTAGAAATGGGAATCCTTCTACATTAGATCTATTTCTAAGAAACATGCCTAACCTTCTTACCTCGCCCAAAGCCTCTAGTAAACTTCTGATCATTAACCTGTTAAGTGGAGTATATTTACTTCTCCAATGCTATTTTCGAATCAAGGCTATGACTTTAAAAATGCGAACTGGAACTTATTTAGAAGCCTGACACGAGTAAAACAAAAAAAAAAAAAAAAAAACACCAAATTAATAAAAATGTCAATAAAAAAGTTAGCCCATAAAAAAGCGGTCGCAAGATGTGCATGCCTCGTTCTTCCGCATTTCATTTTCCAGATGATAAAATTAAGAAACTCTTGCAGTTCTAGATGGAGATGTACAAGGAATGACTTCTAACTCGATGATTACAGCAAAATGGAGCTTTTAGTTAAATATGCAATTGCAAATTTTAGAAACCAATCGTGGAACGAAAGACTACAGGGCTTATATAAAGGTAGCAAACCATTTTGCAATACCATTGAGGTAGAAAAGAAAAAAAAACACACACATATCCTTTTTTAAGATTGGCAGCTCTGTATTGATTTCCTGCTCCGAGAAAGTTAGCGCTCTAGCAATAATTTTTTTTTTTTAATTTTACCTCAACCACACACATTGAATCTTCTGTCGAATTCACACAATTGAAGGATTTTGTAACTAATTTGAAAACTAGGAAATCGCCTGGCTTTGATGGGTTAAAGAATCGGTGTCTTAAGAATCTCCCAGATTTTGCTCTTATGAAATTGACGGATCTATTCAGCAACTGCCTCAGATTGAGATATTTCCCTAATCAATGGAAAGCTGCTACGATAGTCCCAATTTTGAAATCTGACAAAGCTCCTAATTTGGCTTGTTGTTACAGGCCAATTAATTTGCTAAGCTTTCTAAGTAAGTGCCACGAAAAAATCAAAAAGAAAATAATTACATCTTTTTTCGACAACAATGTTGGATTGAGGTGCTTTGATAACACTACTCATTAAGTGCATCGAATCACAAAAGATATCAAAAGATTGGCATGGAAATTCAGTCATTTCTGTCTTCCCGACGTTTTCTTGTATTCATCGATCAAGGCCTCTCAGACAATCAGTGGATTAATGCAGGAGTTCCACAAAGATCTGTTCTTGGTCCAGACTTCGCTAATATATATACCTCGGATTTTCTCAAATTAATAAACTCTAACATTGCCCTATTTGCTGTTGATATTTGTATTTACTCGTCAGATATAATTGGCTTTAAAGTAGAAACTAATCTGCAATCTGGTTTAAATGCTGTCGAAGAGTATTGCTGAAATTGGTAGATTAACATTAATGGTTCTAAGACCCAAGCTATATTTTTTACTCGTAAAAAAGCTTGTTTACTTCCAAGCAATAATCTTCTTATCAGCGATAGCCAAGTTGAGTAGAAATCGAATGCATATACTTGGCATATACTTGGATAACCGCTTAACATTTAATCTTCATATTAAAGAAATTATCTAAAATGTTAATGTCACAATAAGTGTTCTATACTCTATGCAGGAATTCAAAGTTGAACGACTCCAACAAGTTACAAAATTTTAAATCTATTTTCCAATAAAATATATGTCCCGTCTGTGATATGTGTGCAAAAAATCATCTGCGGAAACATCAAATAATGCAAAACAAATTGTTAAAAATGATGTTTAATCTACCCTGGTTTGAACTGAGGAACTATAGGGGTTTCCAATAGGGACTTGACAACTTTGAATTTAATATGTGAACGCACTCTTTCACTAATCAATTCACTGTCAATTTATTAAGAAAAGTCAACATTTTCATCATAGTAAAGTACACTAACGAGCAACATCTGCAAATTATAAAATTTTCTACAGATATTCGGAGTCGGTGACTGCAACTTTAAGAGCGTTAACTCCAATTCTCGGTCGCAATTCTCATCCTAGTAGACAGGCAATAACAAGTTTAGTGCAAAAATTTGAGTCTACATATTCGTTGTGTGATGTTGCCGTGTCAGTGAGACAACGGGTTGGTCGAAGTGCTGAAAATATCGCTGCTGTTCACACGTCCGTAGCGAACGATCCAAATCAGTCAATTCCACGGCGTTCTCAAGAATTGGGCATCACTCAGACCAGACTTGGTTTATGAATTGAAGCCGATGGACCATTTGAAGAGACGTACGTTCTCCGAATGGGTTCTGGAGAAGATGCGCCAAGATGATGAATTTCATCGCAAAATCATCTTCAGTGACGAAGCTCATGGGTTCGTCAATAAGCAAAATATGCGTTATTGGTCGGGTGAAAGCCCAAATGTACTTCATGAATCACCACTTCATCCACAAAAAATAACTGTTTGGTGCGGTTTGCATGCCGGCGGCCTTATTGGGCCGTATTTTTTCGTCGACGATAACGATCGTCACGTTACTGTGAATGGTCAGCGTTATCGCGCCATGATTACCAATTAATTTTGGCCCGAATTGGAAGATATGGACTTGGACGACATGTGGTTTCAACAAGATGGTGCCACAAGCCACACAGCACACGCTACAATCGATTTATTGAAGAGTAAGTATGGTGAGCGTGTTATCTCAAGACATGGGCCAGTCGATTGGCCGCCTCGGTTGTGCGATTTAACGCCGCTTGACTATTTTCTGTGGGGCTACGTTAAGTCATTGGTTTATGCCAACACGCTGACGACATTGGAAGAGCCCAGAGCTAACATTAAACGCGAAATAGCGGCCGTTTCGGCCGAAATGTGTGGCCGTATCGTTGCAAATTGGGTCCAACCATCGACCGCTGCAAACGTGCCCGCGGTGGCCATGTGAACGACGTCGAGTTCCATTCATAAATGTTTTGATTGTACTTCAAGCCAATAATAAAGTTTTTGAAATATCAGTGATCTATTGGGACCCGATGCTTTCAGTGTCGCGAGGCCGTTGACTGTTTTTTTATTTTATTCAATATAGTCCCCTTTTAGTTTGATACACTTATTCCAACGATTTTCCAACTTCTTGATCCCGTCCGAAAAGTAATTTTCTAGAAGGTCTGCAAAATACTCCTCCGTGGCGTCGATGATTTCCTCGCGTGAGCTGAATTTTTTACTGATGAGCCATCTTTTAAGGTTTGGGAAGATATAATAGTCCGAGGGAGCCAAATCGGGCGAATACGGTGGATGCGACAGCGATTGGAGCCGTAAGTCATTGATTTTAGCCGTGGTTGCGATGCTCTTGTGCGCTGGTGCATTTTCTTGCAAAAACAAATTTTTTTTCGCTTCATTTGAGGCCGTTTTGCAGCGATTTCGGCCTTCAATCGTTCCAATAAGGCAGAGTAATACTCTCTGTTGATGGAAAACCGACGCCATAACCTTTCCGAACCATCGAGCACCGGAGCACTCGTGCCGGTTTCAGCCCATTGCCGGGCACTCATTCTGTTTTCTGGTATTCAACAGTTACCGAAGTGTTCTCGCGTTCGTGTTTTTGGTCAGGAGTGAGTATGCGCGGCACCCAGCCGCAGGATAACTTTTTCATATGCAGAATATTGCCCAAAATATGGCGTGTGCGCTCAGTACTAATCTTTGTGGTATCTGCTAGCTCGCGCACCTTCACTTTCTCGTCAGCCAACACCATTGCCGTGGTCAGTGGAGTTGCAACCACCATGAAACTCTCGAAATCTATATTTGACGGTGTAATCTGACGGAGAATTAGCCCCATGATATTTATCCAACTTTTCTTTTGTTTCCTTCGGCGTTTTGCCTCTTAAAAAAATAATGTTTTATGAGAGAACGAAAATCGTTTTTTTCTATACTCAACATGATGCCAAAGACGTCAACAACAATCAGCTGTCAAAACAAAACTAAAGACAGTATCTCACTGAAATTTGTCACGTCTGCCTAAATATGAACGGACTTCAAGGCACCATGACCTTTTTTGCAGTAGCAGCGCATTCTGGCGGTCAAAGAGGTTACTTTTCACTCCACCTAGTAAAACCAAATTTTTTGCCTACTACGTCATGCTTTCGGAAGAGATCTCTAATTCCTTCAGCATCGTTTGCCTCCATGACTTTTTCGATAGCAATACATAGGACCATAATTCATCTACTACTTACGTTTACTTTATTTGAATAATGGTCGTACCAATAAATTCTTAAGTTTTTTGTGTGCCGCTGCCTCGTCGAAGCTCAGATTTATCAACCTTGTTATTCATATTTGACTTCAGATATATCGATCTGATACCATCTGCACCAGGAGCCTTCTGGATATTTAAATCTCATAATATTCTCTTTATTTCCAAACATTGAACATTGAGTCTCTCAGTACTGAATTTCGATGTTCGTTTTTTCGTTCCGCAGGTTTTTGTACTGGGTCTGTACGTCTCGTTCTTTGCATAGTGCAACGATGATACTTCTGATCCATATATTACTTTCCCTTTGCTTTGTTTCATTATATCCAATTTTAGTCTTTCAAAGTGTACCTTGTTCCGTTTCTTTAAGTGACGACGCGCAATGCCTTATCATTATCGACTGGGTGCTGCTGTTGATAGTAAGCTCCAAACAAAGCAATTTAACGGATGGATATGTTATTTTCTAACGATTCTGTGTCGGGTAAGTTAACCAAAATGTGATCGACTAGTGTGCAGCTACCTTTATTTAAATCGACACTAGTAGCCCCTTTACCTTATACGATTCATGTAAATCGAGCATTTTGTGATACTTGAATTGAATGATCCGAATCATGGTCATCGGTATTTTGAAAAAAATGTTTGTTGAACATGGTCCAGGAACGATCGCAGCTGATTGTACACCTTTTAATGGGTGTTGTCCAGTGGCGTATACCTGAATGTAAAAGGTGATTCATCGTAAGGTTTGATTTATAATGGAAAATAAAACACATAAATTTGAAAGCGAACTTAAAACTTTTATCATCAGTTAAAGAAACAATTTATGGCATTTGCTTTTTAAGAATAATATCATGTAAATGTTGGCCACAACTACGTCTGAGGGGGTCCATTTGCAAGGTACAATTTCGAGCGACTCGTTCGAGCATAGCGATTGGTATCTCGCGGATAATACGAGTAATGTTGGCTTCCAAAGTTTTAATCGTAGCTGGCTTATTCCTAAAGACCTGAGACTTTACATATTCCCAGAGAAAATAGTCCAAAGGTGTGATATCGCAGGATCTAGGCGGCCAATTTACAGTAGCAAAACGTGAAATTAAGTGCTCACCAAAATGATCTCTCAACAAGTCCATTGTTTCACACGCTGTATGGCTCGTAGCGCTGTCTTGTTGAAACCAGAACTCACCGAGACCATGTGCTTGAATTTCAGGAACCACATATGGTAGTCCGTTAAAAAGGGTGGCCGTGGTGTAGTGGTATATGCATACACTCCTCAAGCAGAGGGTCGCGGGTTCGAATCTCGTGCGGGGCAATTCTCTGAAAGAGTGTTTTCGTAGAATTTGCATGTAGTTATATGAGAATCCCGTTGGCCCGTCAACCCTGACATGAAGGCATTACACTGATGTTGCAGTGGTTGCTGGCTGGGCCAAACGTAACGAACTAACAACTAGCACGTACTGAGACCCACTGGTTGTGGATGCACTTGCTCGAAAAATATCGAAACCTAATACACCTGAGTTTCAAACTACCACACCACCCGCCCGCGCCGTGGAGAAAAACCAGTAAAAGGGTATTCATATCCCATTGGTGTGCGCGCGGGATTACGAAAAAAAACATGGACCAATGATTCCACCAGACCATAAAACACACCATACAGTTGTTTTTAATGGATGCAATGGTAGCTCTTGGTACTCTTCGAATTGCTCATCAGCCCGAATATGGCAATTTTGTTTATAAACGTATCCATTGAGCCAGAAATGGGGTTCATGGCTTTTTCCAGATCCCATTCTCTAAAAATTGTACGCTTTGGCCGAGATTCTCACGTAAAATATGCCAAGAGAACGACGACGGATCGTTTCGTCACGGTCTTCGCGTACACTCTCAACTACAGTTGCTATAGTCTCTTCACTACGTGCTGGATGAGGTCTAACCGGTCGAGTATCATCTACTATTGTAAACTGAGACTCAAATTTGCAAATGGTATTGGCAATAGTGGTTTCAGTAGGTCGATTATGCGCACCGTAAACATTTCTCACAGAACGCTGATTTTCGTAATACAGATGAACGATATTGAATAAAATGACAAAGCAGTGTGATAAGAGTCACGCGTAATCTGTTAAAGAAACCCTACTGAAAATCAAACCTCACGATGAATCACCCCTTATGTATGCACTTCACGGTAGTTGAGCCAGATTAGGAGTGTGTTACTCTTCATCAAAAATTTACTGAATTTGGAAGTTATATAGCGTGACTCCTTTGGAGGTTTCTTTCTCGTTCAAAATGTTATGTGGACAATCCATAAACGATTCAAGCCATTCGTCAGATAGAGCCTGAAATAGGCAATAAGTTCTTAGAAAATTGGTTGATGGGATGCGCTACTACGAAGCTAGCCGAGGCATCCACTTGGGAATTTTTGCTCTTTCTAATATCGTAAAATACCAAATATAATTGATTTGTATTCATTTTATTTTATTTATAAAAATAAACCGGTATTTTGGTCACCCTGTACATCAAAGATTCACACCTAAAAAAAAAAAAAAAAAAAACAGTATCTGGATGTACTTGAATTAACCTAGTTCTACCATAAATGCGGTCACAAATATAAAACGCGATAAAAAAAATCGAGCAAATATAAGGCCGTCCAACAAGAGATGTTATTTTAAATTAACACAAAAACACAACAGTTTATTCTGATATTTTAACTTTAATCTTTAGAACAAGCTCCAAGGTTAGTAATGGAATACAATATCTGTCAAACGCCTACCTTGGCTCTGCCTACATAAGATCATTCTTTTGATTGATTTGATTTTCGCATAATTGCGGCGGCTATATTTCACGAATATCAGCTCTGATATATATATTTTTTTATGTACGAGGGTTGTAGTTGAATATCCGGATTAGAAATAACAACGCAACTTTTTTAGGTTTTCACAATCCATTTTTCAATATAATTCCGTTTTAGCTCGAAACAATTTTCCCAGCGGTGGTGCAACTTTTTTAACGACTCTGTATAGTACGACTTTTGTTGGCCTGTAAAGTACTCCCCCGCGACGGCGATGACTTCTTCGTTCGACCAGTACTTCTTTCTGGCGAGCAATCTTTTAAGGTTTAGGAAATGGAAAAAAGTCGCATGGAGCCAAATCTGGAGAATACGGGGGATGAGGGACCAATTTGTAGTTCAATTCGACCAATTTGGCTGTGGTGACTGCGAGAGTGTGAGCCGGTGCGTTATCGTGGTGGAATAGCACTTTTTTCTTCTCCATATGTGGTCGTTTTTTCTTCAAATCAGCGTTGAATCGGCCCAATAAAACAACGTATAATTCTCGTGTGATTGTCTTTTCCTTCTCCAAACAGCCAACGTGGATCACACCACGCGCGTCCCAAAAAACGGTGGCTATAATTTTTCCGGCCGAAGGCCTGGTCTTTGCCTTCTTTGGAGCACGTTCACCGGGTAAAATCCATTGTTTTGACTGTTCTTTGGCCCCTGGTGTGTACCAATGGATCCATGTCTCATCGACGGTCACGAAACGACGCAGAAACTCTTCCGGATTTTGATTAAACAGGGCCAAACACGTCTTTAAAATGATCTTGCGATTGCGCTTTGTCTCCGGTGTGAGCAAATGCGGCACCCATTATACGAACAGCTTCCTCATGACAAAAATCTCGCGCAGGATATGGCTTATGCGTTCAGTTAAGATGCCTGCTATCTCAGCAAACTCTAAAATTTTCACACGGCGGTCCGCCAATACGGGATCATAGATCTTGTTCATGGTTTTCTCTGTGGTAACCGTTTCTAGCCAGGACCAATGACAGCCAGTCCAAAAACCGCACCAAACTATCACTCGGTGTGAATGGAAAGGTTGTTAAACTGTTTCTCTTGGGTTTTCGGAGCCCCAGATGCGACAATTTTTTTTTGTTTACGTATCCAGAAAAATGGAAATGAGCCTCATCCCTCATGAGTTGAAGTCAAAGATTTCATTCTGGCTCGTAATCGGGCAATGGCTGCTCTCTGCCCTCTTCCTTAACTTAGGTGCAAGATAAAGTCGCACTGGTGGATATCTGCATTGGGATCGCTAAGAAACGTTTGCAGTAAACTTTTCAATAGCAAAAAGCAAAGAAAAGTGACCGACTAAAAAAAAAAAAAAACTGACGGAAGCAAAGTAACAATTATGGAGGTCATTCTGTGACAAAATAACTAAAACCTCTGAGGCTTCGCGGCTTAGAAAACTCCTCTATACAAATCCTTTGGTGCCTAGTTTATATAAACTACTCTTTTCCAGGAAATAAAAAATTCCTATCGTAGACCCGTCGCCAAAAAATGTAAGAAGCTAAGTCTTTTCCAATAAAGCGAAGTATCGGGATGTTATTATTGACAGAAAACTAAACTAGAAACCTAATTTTCAAGAAAGAGTTACGGAACAAGAGAAATTACAGCAGTCTCTTGCAAAACAGCCATTGGGAATAAATGGAGACTTCCTTAAATAATGTAGTCAACTGCAGCTAACTAAGAAGAGTCCAAACAGTATATCTCTGCATAAGCGGAACCCGACGCACTGTTCCCTTCGCGGGACTGGATATTCTGTTTCACTTGACATATCTCGATATCTTTAGCAGATAAGTAGCTGCAACCGCAACTAATCACCTTAAAGCGACTACACAGTCGACAAATAAATTATTTGTTCGAGTTAAAATTGCTAATACACCAGGAATTTTCCCAGAGAATTCTCCCCAACATTGGTTTGACAAAGATTTTGCTTCTAGGATGAGGACTCTGGGAAGAAGATGCTTTCATATGACAAGTCAGTCCACTTCTATACAGATGGATCTAAGACTGATAGCGTGGTGGTTTTTTCTCAGATAAGCTTAATGTAAGCCTTTCCTTCCTTTCAAATCACGGTCGTGTTTCAGGCGGAAATTTTGGCGATTAAAAAGTCCTGTCCTGGCGGAAGAAAAACATCATACCTGCAAGGGATACCTGCATCTTTTCACATAGTCAGGCCTCTATCAGATCCTTGGAATCTGTCTCACAAAATTCTAAAACAGCCCTTGACACCTTGAATGCCGATCATCTCGCAGAGAGATAGCAGAGCAGTTCAACATTCACCTTTGTTGGGTGCCGGAGCACAGAGACATTACAGGTAATTGTACTGCTCACAAACTCGAAAAAAATTGGAACCACTCTACCTATGTTAAATGAAAAGGGTAGCATCGGTATACTAATCGCTACGCATAAACTAATAATACAGCTGGATGCTAATAGAAGAACAAATTTCAGGTGAACTGTTGGGTTCAAAGCTGAATCTGAAACACTCTTTGAGTTTGATCTTTCAAAATAGGAAACATCTCAGTGCCATCATAGGTGTCATCACTTGACACTGTTTTATAGGCAAGCATGCAAAAAGGCTTTACAAATGAAAGACGAGACAATCCTCCACCTCCGCCTTTGCCCCAAAGCAGGAAACTCCACTTAAGAGCTTTCTTCTACAATGACTTAAGCGATCTAGAAAACATAGTTGTTAACAGTCTCCTACACTTCATCACAAGCTCAAATTGGTTCCAAGAGTATGAGTGTCGCAAATCCACGTGGCTTTACAATAGGCCAATAGGCCTAACGTGGTTGGTTTGTCCACCAGCCACTCTTACTTAACCTAACCTACATCTTCCCACAGGAGAAATGAGCATTGTCGACGATCACTTGACGAAAGCATTTATATTAAGGATGCAATCGATATTTCCTGCTGGATATTTTCATCTACATTGAGGGTTCACAACACAACTTTTGACGGAATGTGCAACTCTGCCAGACAACACGATGAAGAAAAATCACTTGTTTTGTATATAGAAGCAATGCGGTAGAAAAGGACACTGAATGCGGATGCTGACTTCGGTAAAGATGTGATAGCGGTTGACTCACTATTTAACGTTCTTAATATTTCGGACGTCCTGGCTCAGCAACATGAAGAGGATGTAGCTGTACTGTCGGTTGGATCATGCGCAGCGACTATCTACTTTAAAGCCCAGGCAGCATTAGACGTAATATACGATTAGTGCACTGGATATGGGCTATCAGTCAATCCTCTCAAAATAAAGATTGTTCTCTTTGCTTAAAGAAGGAAGCTAACTAGCGCTTAAAGAGGCATCACCATCAAATTCTCTAAGGAAGCTATGTATTTGGGTATCATTCTGAATAATATACTTTTCAGGACTAAATATATTATGTTGAAAGTATAAAGTAGTAATCGACGGAGGACTTTGGATCTGGATCTCTAACTGGCTCTGGATCTGTAACTGGATCTGGAAATGGAGCTGAGGGAGTCTTTTGAATCAACACAGCATTGATAAGGCCAATTATATCCTATATCTCGGTTGTCTGGTGGAACAAATTCTCTCTAAATCATCTTTCGTTTAAAGAGAAATGGTCTTTAGTACAACACGCATTGGAGTTTTGATGGCACTGCACTCCTACTGTCTTTTGACTCTGGTCTTATAAACATGATATCGGATGCAGTCGGAGTTTGTTTTTCATTTAGGATAGCCCTTTGTATCTTTCTGAAGGATTTGAAAATGAAGATGTCATCGATCCTGATGGCAGCAAAAAATATTGTGAAGATTCGAGGGAAGGATGAAGCATGTGACAGCCACGCTGCTCTTAAAGTCTTGCCGAATCGTCTTTTGATATCTGGGCCCATTCGAGAATGGAAAACTTCACTGAACGCAGTCAGAAGGCTGAATTCACAGAGTCTTTTCTAAGTATTAGGTTATGAAATGAAATCATCTATGGCAACATTAGGCAAGTCTCAGAGAAGAGTTATTTAGGACGGGGCACTGCGATTTTGTTAAGTACGTAAGTATGCTGGGTATAAGTGATACATCATCTTGCGATATTTGCTGTGAAAGTGAGCACTTCCTTTGTGAATGCCTGGCCTACGCTCGCACTAGGCTGCAGATGCTCGGCGCTTACGTGGTGGGTGTTCTTACCGTAGATATTTTATCACTCAAACGGTTACACATTTTTCTTCGAATGACTGAGAAATTTCAGTAAAATTTACATACAAGGAGTCCAATGGATTAGTTTTTTCCGACAGAAAAAAAAACAAAAAAAAAAAAAAAAAAAAAAAAAAAAAAAAAAAAATTGGAGGACAATTCCGCTTGCTCCACAGCCCAGGCCACAATCGACTTATTGAAGACGAAGTTCAGTGGTCTTTACCAGAAATAACCTCGTCAGTTGTCCGCCCCGCTCATGCGTGCGTAGTGATGTTACAAATTGGCTGAAAAGTCAGTGCCGTTATATAGTAAAACACGAAATTTTTGTAAAATTCAACTTTATTTATCAATATAGTTGCCTTCGAGGGCGATACATCGATTGAAACGATTTTTCAATCTTTCGATACCAGTTTTGTAGTACGATTTCGGTTTAGCCTCAAAATAGGCCTCTGTTTCGGCGATTACTTCTTCAACGGTCTTATTATATCTCTCTCCGGGGATCATTCTTTTGAGGTCTGCGAACAGTAAATAGTCGCTGGGGGCCAAATCTGGAGAATACGGTGGGTTGGAAAGCAATTTGTAACCGAATTCATTCAATTTTGCCATCGTTTTCATCGACTTGTGACACGGTGCATTGTCTTGATGAAACAGCACTTTCTTTTTCTTCAAATGTGGCCGTTTTTCTGGGATTTCGTCCTTCAAACGCTACAACAACGCAGATAGTCGATGAAAATTATTCCATGTGTATCCCAAAATACGGATGCCATAACCTTGCCAGCCGAACGTTGAGTTTTTGGTCGTTTTGGACGAAGTTCGTCGCCTGCTCGTCACTCAGCTGACTGCTGACTTGACTCTGGTGTGAAGTGATATAGCCAAGTTTCATCCATTGTCACATACCGACGCAAAAATTCGGCGTTATTGCGGTTGAACAGCTTTAAACACTCCTCTGAATCGTCAACACCTTGTTGTTTTTGGTCGACTATGAGCAAACGCCGCACCCACTTTGAACAGAACTTTCGCATGTCCAAATATTCGTGTATGATATATCCAACACGCTCTTTTGATATCTTCAGAGCCTCAACTATCTCGATCGACTTCACTTTACGGTCATTCGTAATCATTTTGTGGACTTTTTTGATGTTTTCATCTGAAACAGCCTCTTTTGGACGTCCACTGGGTGCATCATCTTCGGTGCTTGTATGACCACTTTTAAATTTTTCAATCCTCTTGCGAAAAGTTCGTTCGGCTGGTGCAGAGTCCGGGTAACACTTATCAAGCCATTTCTTTGCATCGGCTGCTGTTTTTCCCATCAAAAAGCAATGATAAATCAACACACGAAATTGCTTTGAATCCATTTTTTTCACAATAACAAAAGTTGCTTTTCTCACAACGCTATATCTCGAGAACTAATCATCCGACAGCTGTCAAATTTATACATATATCTTTTAAAGGTTGGTACTAACCTTTAATAGTATGAATTTAATTCAAGTGGTGCCCTGTCTTAGAAACGGCATGGACTTTTTAGCCCATGTGTTAGCTTACCAAATTCCACCACAGTGTAATCCAGGTTCCAATCCGTAATTCAATTTCTTGTGGTTGAAATTCCATTTCCGTGATCTCCTAACTCCAAACTTGAGTGCAATTCGACTCTTCAACGAATTCGATGTGCTTTCTGACTCTATTCAATGAATTGTATCCTTATTTCCTTCAACTGAAATCGTTATTACGGCTGATTTTAATATAGGTACATAATTCTGGGAGGTTTCGACAATCTGGACAGACAACACCCGAAGGAAGGTGTGTCAAGATCTTCGCTGTGGAAAACAAATTAATCCAGCTTGTAAATGAGCCCACGCAAATATCAGACGTTGATAGTCATACCGATAATACTTTGGACACGTTTTAAACTTCTCATCCTTATAAGAATACCGTTGATGCGCACTTCCCTATAGGCTCTTCGGACCATTGTGTCAAATCAGATTAATTTTTCGTTCACCCACTACACAGGTAGAGAAAGCCAATTTGAGCGGTCTTAACAGTTTCTTTAGAAATTTTCACTGGTCGTTATGTTTCCTCAATAACAACTTGCGCTGCTAATACGATCCCAGACGCTATTCTCTTTGGAATGAGATCCTTTATTCCTCATCGAATGAACAGAATCAAACTCCAAGAAGAGGCCAGGTACGACTCGAGCTGTAAAGAGGCTGTCAGGGTTAGAGAAATGTTTTTCAGTCCTACAATACCAACCCCACAAAGGAAACTGAAAAAAGTTCAAACGAGCCAGGATGACTGCAACTTCTTTTTTAAACGTTTGAAATTTCAATACAGCCAAAAGCTGAGGCAAAAGACACTAACTGGGGATCAGAGAGCAATAATAGTTTTTTTAAATTGCTATATTTCAGCAGCTGTCATCCAGCTGTCAAAATATTTAGTAAGATTTGTTTTATGCTTGCCGAACGTGCGGAAATAACTAAAAAATTTTATCGAAACTCCGGCTCACTTGTAAATACGTAACTTGAATTTCATCGTGAGGTAGCTCGTCATCATGGCTTAAGTGTGCAGGCAATTCGGCGCACTGTAGGGAAGTTTGAGCGTAAGTACACTCTTTTGGGTCTTAAGTCACAAACCAGATAGAAACCAACCAGTGCGAAATAAAGAAGAAGAAGAAGATTGTGCTGACGCAAAAATTGCAGCCAGACGACCATAGACAACGCCGTGAGTTCGCTAATTAAAAAAAAATATATATATAAATAAATAAATAAGTGGCGTGACAGCCCGCTGTTGTCCAAGGTCTAGCTTCTTGCACTCATTTGTGTTTTTCACTTTGTAAATTTTTACACTATCTATTGCCGGTTCCGAACGGCTCTCCTGAGAAGCTTTTTCTTAGGCAGAAACTGACTTTCGGAGGTTTGCCATTGCCCGCCGAAAGGGTGATGATACGAACCCAGGTAGGTGGCGTGACAGCCAGTGAGTCAATTATCACGCCACCACGAGTTCGCTAATTCGGATTTTGGCGAAAAAATCTTCTTTTCGGATAAGGTCCAATTTTTGGGTCAGCGCTTTATCCACAACCAAAATTGCCATTATTGGAGCGAACACAAGCCACAAGTGTTCGGCCAACCATCAATACATCTACAAAGATTGACTGCTGTTTATAGTATGGCAACTTCATTGGACATTATTTCTTTCGAAATGAGGAAGAAGACACCGTTACCGTCAATGGTCTCAGGTATAAAACGATGTTAACCGACTTTTTATGCTATACAAGCGATGCAACGTTTGATGTTATGGAGGAGAAATTTGGCGATTGGGTCACCTCACGACTAGCGTTCATCAATTGGCCGTCACGAACAGGGCTACGTCAAATCTTTAGTTTACGCTGATAAGCCAACTACTTTGAACGAGCTAGAGACCAACATTCGACCGGCTATTATCTGAATAACGCCGCACATTTTGAGTTGAGTTTTCAAAAATTGGACCGACCGCTTGAAGCTTGAAGCAAAGCCAGAATCAATTTTATATCTCATACTGTTGTGGTTTTGTTTAATTTTTTTCCCAATCTTTCTTATCTGGTCACCGTTTACAATGTTACAAATGTAGTAAAAATTGTTAGTCGTTTGTCAAAAATGTTAGAAATTCTGCCGCATATTTTGTGGCCAGTTCAACACTTCAACAACAGATTGTGCTTTGTCTTTGCTTACACTTTAGTGAGTCGAATCTTCAATGGGATGAATCGTTCGTGTAATAGCAAAGTGTACTTAAAGATCTTAACATCCACATGTCCGCTGGTCCAAATGGTATATCTCTCCTTCTTTTGAAAAGGTGTTATTTTCCGCTGACTACTGAAATATCTGCCGAATTATGCGAAAGAGTTATGAAAAATTGTGTCCAGGTTGCGTGGAAGGCATTTGAAAGATTTCGCATTTCATGACTGCGAGTACTTGTATCGATTATATTTCAGTCCAAACTACAAACAAATTTCACTGATACCTTTAATACACATCCTTTTATAACACAAACAAATTGGTGCGCATTCAATAGAAACCCCTATAAATACAAATTTAGATAGACTTAATTAATGGAAGTAACCTACGTAGATACAATAGTTTGATTAGGGCCTTCAGATCAACCCCAAAAATAATACAAAAATCTTCACACACTCTAGACCACCAATTCTTCGTAAGATCTTATTTCTTACATGCGTGACCTCCGGTTTGGTAAGGCCGGGTTTGTGAGACCACAAAATATTTGTTTTTATGGTTAGATTTACTTAAGGATCTGTACTGTCATCACCAAAGTTTCTATGTTTTTTTCTATTTTGAAACCAATCCCCATTACCGTCGCTTCTATCTTCATCGTCGTGATTTCATTTGTCTGGCATTTAAGTCGCACATTTATGAATAAAAAAGTTTCAAATCTTCTAAATAAGAAACTATCTATTGTTTTCGAAAATATTACTCGCCCTTAATATTAGATGCTTCATAATGTGGCAACCAAGAAACAGTTTTCACTTTCAAAGCTCTCCTCGCTATCGCCATTTCTACTAATTAGTCTCTGAATTTGTTCAAATCTTTTCCCTTTTGTTGCTATAATTTCAAAAATTAGCCACTTAGTTAAAGTTGATGCCCTGACAATTTACTGAGGAAACCAAAAGACTTGAAAACAAATGAACGAAAAAAAAAAAAAAAAAAAAAATGTGAAACGCACTGTTGCGTTAATGAAGTAATTTTCCCAACCCAAAACGATCAAAGATTACAAAAACGATTTTTTGAATATTATTTCCCAAATGTCTAAAGCGAAATCACTCTTTTTTTCGAGTGTCAAATGGGCAGTATCAATGGAGTAAAAAATTATCGTATGACGATCCAAGGTGACATTCGTTAAAATAATGAAGACGTGAACTGATGTGAACACTGATCTCCTCGACGAGTGGTTGGAATAAATTTTTTCTACTCATACTCGTAGATACAACGCAAATGTATTATATTGTAGATGTGGGTGTGCAATTAATATATACAATTATTAAACTTTTTCAAGTGACTATGATTCTGCCTGTAGATACGGCTTAAACCAACGAATTCGCAAGCGATATATGTATTTATGTCGTGAAAACTGTAAGCAAATTCTAGACCACATAGAACATACATATGTATGTGTATGTATGTGTGTGGGCATGTTTAGATAAATAAAGAAAAATTCTCAACAATAAAAAAATAAACAATTCAGCAGACTATAAGTGATTGTGGAATTTTTGTTGAGTCGATTACCAAAACATTTTAAACTGGTACTGATCACTGATGACAGATGACCGTCGGCATTTCAAAATGAAGCAACTTTTATGTCGCCATTAAATGCCATGAGTGAGATACATTGCATGGCAAATATGAGTGATAGAAAGATTGAATCGATGTGTTGCTTTCCATCATACAAAATATAATACGTGCGTTACAATGCAATCCAATTCATCTACTTTATTTGATTACTCTCGTATTTGCTCAGGATCAAAATTAGTTTGGGGCTTAGCTGACTCACTATAAGTCGTTTGATTTCCCCTTCTACTTGTGCGCTCCACGTTGGGTTTGATTCGAAGACTCTGCGCACCGGAACATTGGTGTCTGTTCGCTCTGACTGATGCGCGTTGATGTCATTGCACAGCTCGGGACCGAATATTTTTTGAAGGATTTGCTTCTCGAAACGACGGAGGTTATCTTCGTCTGTTTAAGTTTCATTATTTGCTCAGTGTAAAAAAAAAAAAACATAAATAAACTTACTCTAAGGAGACATTTTATCGCTCATAGCAGATAGCGAAGTTTTCCCCCACTTCATCTTCGAATTTGCAGCACAGATACTCTGCCTGTCTTGAACTAATACGGTCCCTACTTCTCTCCACAATATCATCCATCCATACATTAAGGTTTGATTTTTACAAAGAATAACTAATGCACTTTGGATTCCGTCCCTTTTTCTTCAAGCAGATACTCAAGGACCGCAATCAATACCAAATGACTCAGGACTCTGGTGTACACCGACTTTGATTGAGAACTCTTCGATGACTTATACGTGAGATCTTACTTTTGCCTTTGCTTCCTCCATGATCATGCGCACGTAGGTTTCTGTAACTCCTCGTTGTCTTAGAGCCACTCATAAAAGATCTCTTGGAATTCCTTTAAGGAACTACAAGGTTTTCTATTATGATTCCAACACTATGGATTGCATCTGTTGCTGATTTACCCGAGACGAACCTGCACTGGTGTTAAGATAGCTGATTATTTGCCGCAATCGGCTGCGTAATACCCGCTTCATTATGTGTGACATCAGCTTGAGAGAACGGTAGTTATTGCAATTTCGCGTATCGCACTTTCCCTTGTGCAAAGGAAAAGATAATTTTCCCTCCGTTGATTTAGTAATGGATCACCGCTCATAAGTTTGGCAATGCGAATCATGAGGCATTTGGACCCGATGACTTCCATCTTTTCTCAGAACTCAGAGGATGTTGCGTCTGGCCCAAATGCTTTTCTGTTTTTGGAGTATTTGACCGCATTCCTGAATTCTTCCACAGTAATTTCGGATACTTCGTCATGGTTGAGAGCGGTTCTTGGAAAGTATACCCGAGAAACTGTTCATTCAGAAGTCTTTCACTATACTATCGCCATCTGTGGAGAATTTTGTCGTCTTCCACAAGAAGCTGGCCTTCAGCATTGTTAATGAACTTTGGCGATGGAATCTCCAGAGCATTTCTTCTTTTCTGGGCCGCTTTTTTGAAGATAGTTGTTCTCTTATTCAAGTTGTTTTGTCGAATCTAATGGATAGATAGAGGCCTTCCATACTTTTTGGTTCAAAATTGGCGCATCGAGAAAAATCATATATACTCAAAGTCTATGCCACCACCGCTTGGGTAGAAGAAAAATTGCGCCTACATTTATACGTTTTATGCATGGCAGCGCCTCGCAGATGAAAGGAGAAAAACCTTCTCAATGATAGCATATCACACCGAAAAGTAGAACCAAAGCGTACCTCAATCTAGCCAAAGCAAGATAATTGCACGTGATATTTCTAAGGCATTTTGTCGAAAATGCGTGTTTTTGGGATCGACGACTCTCTTCTTCAATGGAATAGAAATTACCTTTGGGAACGTTCAACTAAATTGGTCTTGGATGAGTTCAAGTCAGATATTCACAAATAAATGGTGGTGTGCCTCAGGGGTCCGTTCTGTGTCCGACACTCTTTTTAATTTTCATTAATGGCCTCTTAATGCTACTTCTAATACAATATATTCCTTTGCTGATGACAATGCTCTCTGCTCTTCATATTCATTACCGGACTCACGTCCCTGCTCTTCGGCTGTTGGATGGCAACGGCAGCGTATATTAAGTTTAGTGAACTTAGTATTAACAGCATAAACAATTGGGGAACTAACAATAGAGTGGAATTTAATTCTTCCAAAACTCAATGCTGTCTGCTGTCGTCAAAATAAAATTTGAACACCCAACCATTGTTCATAAATGGCACTTTCGTCGCCGAAACCGAAAAACTTTTCATTCTCGGTATGTGTATCAGTGACAACTTTCTTTGAAATGACCACATATTCGATTTACTCAAAAATGCTGCAAAATGTCTAGGTTTTCTCAAGCGATGTAAGAAATATTTTACCCCCTCTGATCTGGTCTAAATCTATTAGTCGTTCGTCAGTCAAAAATTGGAGTACAATGTCCATATCTGCTCGGGCATATAAAACATATTGATATTCAAAATCTTGCGATAAATCTCTTAGGTGAAACTAATATCACAATGGACACCCTCGAACATCAACGTAATGTCTCCTGTCTTACTTTGTTTTATCGCTACTTCCACCACCAGTACTCCATAGAAATCGCCAGTAACATTCCGCCCCTTCAAACCTTCAACGGAAAGACCCGTCTCGCTTTGAGTACTCATCAGCATACCCTCATGCCCACTTTCGGACGTACTCTAAAATATCTTGATTCGTTCCAAAACTGTACAATTCGCTTATGAAATGTTCCGCCGAGCTCTCTATTTCCTAGTCATTATAACTTGCAAACATTTAAGAACAAGTAAATGAATACACTGGCCCTCAGCGCACTTCTTCTACACAGCGGAGCAGCTAACCAGGGTTGCGAAGAAATATTCTTATCAGAGCTCGACGTCTTCTGTGGGCGAGCAATATGAAGTTTTCAAGAAATAGATTTCGTATCGCAAGCTGGAAAATTGCTACAACGACGGAGTAGAGTTTCGAACTAGAAAATGTATTCCGTCAACGTAGGTTCGATGTACATATTATAAGGATCGGAGACTTAAAGGCGAAATCTCGAAAACTGGGCACACTAGCTCAATGTGCAAATAAAAGCGTTGACGCTATAATATTACGGAACAAAGATGCCATCATCCTGACCGTTAGCTTATCATATATCAGCGGCCGACAAAGTGATAAGAATACAACTGATAATAAATGTGGTAAGCGCCACAGACCATATGTAGTCTGTAAAAAGGAAATATTTTGGTGCAATACCAATGCTCTCTTTAATACAACATCAGCGAAGAAAATTGGCGCAGATTTAAACGGATACTTCGTGAAATCGAACGCGGGAGAAGATATGTTTACTAAACGCATGCAAATCACACTGTTTTCCTTTACTATACCACGTTATTTATTAAGAAAGAGCGACACATCATTACATATTGAAGTGTAAGAAGCTAAACCTAGATACTGGAATATCGTGAAACTGCTAGTAAAATACTTTAAAATGATCTTGGTTAGCATTGAATTTTTCAGGCAGAATAATGGAAAATAGGGAAAAACCAACGAGAACAGGCATCAGTTGAGAAAATAAACTGGCAGAACTAAAACAAAGAAGGGGACTAATTTTGGAAGCTAGAATTCCAACAACGACTGGAATGCAATAAGTACGGGACAAGTAGTAGAAGAGCAGTGTTGAAGCACATAAAAGAAGATATTAGATAAGACGAATAAAAAAAATCACAGGAGACTCAGTCTTAAAAATGCCAGGTAGTCGCCAGACACTTGCTATACGGGAACAACGAAATTTGCAAGAGATGGACAAAATGAAGGAAGAATACGGAAAGAACTTTCCCTTGGCTGTTAAACACGAAGAGGAAGCGGCATATTTTGCTTAATCCAGGGACAGAATCCATATCGGAGACAATCTTGAATTTATATGGCTCACAACAGTGTTCAATGAAATGACGAGAGGTGATCGAATGCCTGGCCAGTGAATGGAGATCTTTCTTGTTACACTGTATAAAGGCAAGGGCAACACGAGAAATTGAAACAACTGCCGATAGCTGAAACCAATATCGCATACTATGAAAATATTATATATGAGAGAGAGTTCCAAATAGTTGAGGACGCAACACTATTAAACTCCATAGCAGTCAATGCGGCTTCGTTGATCTATGACGTGATCCAAGGTTTAATTTTTTTCTTCTAAAAAACTTGACACTCAAGTAAGTATGACTTCACCTAAATTGCCTGATCACGTATTAAGTTTTTAGGAAAATGGGACAGAGAAAGAAAGTTTTTTGAGCTTAGTGGTTATTTCACTCCATGGGGAGAGTAAATTGTTATTAGTGCAACTGGACTTGTTTTTAACTCTAGGCAACCACACATCTTACGTGGTTTAAGTTGCCTGAAAAAAAAAAAAAATGTCTTTCAGGCGCGGCTGGTATTGAACCCCGAACCGCCCGATGTGAAAGCCAATACTTGAGCCACGGCCACCCACAAATGATGGTAAAATATGGAAAAATCTGCATATCGTCTTCATCAATTCGAAAAAGTTTTTTGGTTGACTTTCCAGAAATTCTTAATAATTGGCGCTACGATTTGAAAATGCAACGGAGATACATATATTGTAAGGATATTAGTCAACGACGGAGGCATCCATGATGCAGGAGTAGACGGCAGTGGCTAAAGCGATTACTCGGCTTTAGTTTGTCGGAATGGGTTGGTTCTTGCCAATAAATTTATTGGGCCGATATTTATTTCTGCGAACGGTCTATTGCCATATCGTGCACTTACTACAGATTCTAATGTAGTATTCTCTTTAATGCACATTTATATTTTTTTATTTTCCTGTATTCTTACTGACACTGTCATTTCATTTCCGGAAATATGCATCCTCGCTTCATTGTATTCCACTATACGTTGATAGTGAGTCTTCCGTTGAAGAGGATCGGGGTACGTCCAAGCTATCAGTGCCGTTGGGTCACGCTGCAGGATATTTACTGGCTTTGCCGAGTTTCGCTTAGGTCGTAACATTCCCGCCCCGCTGACATGCAGGGAAAATAATTTTCCCTTGACCACAATTAAAGCAAGTAACCGTATGGAATGCGGAAGCACAGGCCAATGGATTCGTCAAAGTTATTCTTGCTGGCTCAGTTTTGTGAACGTTCGTCTTTTCTGCCTTAGTTGCTCGGTCAGATTTGGTGTAGTTGTTGAACCTACGTATCCGATGGTTTTGTATAGCCGCTACCTCGGAGTCGTCGTTGTCAGAGAATTCTGAGTGGTGTTCGTGATCAGTTGCTCTGCTGTGTGAATGTAGTTCATCGATTACCGTCACGTGGCGTTTGTATCATTGGTCTCTGATAGACAAATACTTTTCCGCTCTTCTGTATTCATTATGGAGTTTGGGGATACTTCGTAGGCAGCAATCGAAGATGAGTGCAGCGACTCGGTCATTAATGTTATATGTCGCAGTGTGTCTACCAGGTCTAATTTGTGAGGTTGTTTGGTCATGTGTATGCCTGCATTGAAGTCGTTGAAAGTCTCATGGGGAAGCTGTTTCCTATCAAATACGGACCTTCAAAACTCATGACTCCGTCATCCGTCTCTAAATTGTTTGTTCAGCTTCAGCTTTAAGATCAAGATAGCTAAGCTTTTCATCTCTCCCAATCTCTTCTCACTGAACCATTTTTCGGTAGGGCATGCAACTAAGTGATGACACTCAAATGTGATTATGCTGTTTCCTTTCAACTTTTTTCATTGTTATCATTGCTACCATCTTACTGTTATCGTTCTCTCCTCCTTTCTTTTAAGTCACTCAGTTTAGTCAATGTAAAGTAAAGTAGCTTTCTATATATATATATTATCTTTGGTTTTCTTTCTTTTTTGTGATAATTTTTGTCAGATAAATTGAGTTGAGATGCACGGGGTAATGGCAAGAACCAACCGATTTCGACGAGTTAGAGCTGAGCAACAGCGAGCGTGTCACTACCGTCTACTCCTTCAACATGAATGAATATACTCGTTTACGATTACAATAAAATAATAGTTAAATCCACACCCGGACTAACCAGAGAATCAGAAATTTATCCAACCCCAACTGGAGTCGTATATCGACAATAACGCGGCGAATTTTGGCTTCTAAGTTCTTCATCATCTTTGGTTCAGCAGCATAGACTAGTGACTTCACATACTCCAACTGAAAATGCAAGATCCAAAGCCGTAAAATAACACGGTCTTGACCAATTCACAGGTCCTTTATGCGAACTTATGAACTCATCGAATATTTTCTTGAATAATTGATTGTGGGGCTCGTCGTTTTGCTGAAACTACAGCGCTTCTACATTAATGCTACTCATGCGGGAAATGAGAAAGTCAGTAGTTATGGGCTTATATAACTCCCAATTGATTGTAATTTCCGGGTGGCATTAATTTTGAAAAAAAGGAGCCAAATAATAAAACGTTTTCGAACAACTCCAAATGGCTCAACCGTCCAAATTAAAATCACCGTAACAAATTCCCTAATTAAAACATTATCTCCCTATGACCATGTGTTAGTTTACGCGCACTGTTGTTGATATACCATATTCATTGTTAATGCTTTGGGAAATGATTACGGTTCCGCTCATGAATTAAAGGTTACTTAGTGTTGTATTGTTTTCTAGCAATCACATCCAGTCCACGATATTCCTGAGAGGGACATACCAAAAGCAAAAAAAAAAAAAAACATCATTCAAACAATTGCTAACTAAACACGTAATGGTCACCTTTTATATAAATAAACCTCAACTGACACACTGCTCCCAGGTAATTTGGTCCCTGTAAGTCTGGTGACATACTCGTATCGCATCAGATATTTATTTTCTGTTAATTAAGAGCGAACGAAAATGAATTAATCATCATCATTCACATCACGCTCCAGAAATTTAAACCATTGAACGAAGTCTTATCCGTTGGGTGCGTACTATGTCTTGTGGACATAGCTTTTCGACCTGGTCAGTGTATAGTACAAGTACACTAGGAATCAATTAACACATTCATGTCCGTTATTATTCCCAAATTAGGCTTTTCGGTGGCGCAATTACTCGTTGATGGTAACGAGCAGTAGATCTCTATTTCTGTTTCTGATTCAGTTGAAGTATCTAGGCACCAGAGTCAGTGCTCCATGTCGTCCTCCGCTCACCTCTCGAATTAATTACCCGAGATTTCCGCGTAATAAAGCATTTGGGATTTCATTTGAACTGTGACAGCGGTTTCAAAGGTAAGGTTTCACAAGTGAAATGTCCTAAAATACTGTCAACTGTCCAACGAAGCGTACAACGACAGACCATTTCAGATATGAAATGGGTATGCTCATAACTATAGATAGATACGAGTATGCCCTGAAGGGTAAATCATTAAAATGTGTTCAGTTTTTTTTCCCAATTTTTTTCCTTTGGTTAATCTTCTCGTTTTCATCTACACGGTGTTGTCTTTTATTCTAATTTTAATTAACAGTGCGTAATGATTGAATGGGACTGCGGTAAGTGACATTATTGTGGCGTTAAGAGTTGAAAACTGATTTTTGAAAGCGATACGGTTGTGGTTGTAATTCATTCGTAGATTGGTGACTATTTGTCCATGGTCTGAAAATATGTTGACTTTTGGTGAAAAAACTCACCTAATCAGAAGCACTATAGTAGCCTATGCTGTGCCTTATGCTGCTGTCGTTGTTCTCGTGGTCTCAAATAAAAGCCATACATGCCTTTAACTTTAGAAAATGTGTAGGAGAATTTTTCGGAGCGATAAGGAAAAATCTCAATGTAAGTGGATGTGGTAAAGCAGAAAAAGATCTTTGTAAAATCTCTAATCCAATATTGTGATAGAATCGCAATAAGAATTAACTCAAAGGAAGCTTAACAAGGACTTCACAATAAAAATGCTTCAACTATAGTACGCAAGCTACGAAGGACCTTCCGACCATAGATAATTTTCTTGTAGTACATGTGATCTTAGACCTTTCAAAGGTAGACCTTCAATACAATAACTTCATGTATTTGTCTAACTCGATGGGAAGGAAAACATTTCCATCTATCAAATGTTTAATTCATCTATGGCGGCGATCCATACATGGACTTTATTTTCTTTCCAAATTACGTTGGCGTGTAATGTTTTTATTTTTTTATTTGTGTAAATCTAGTTTTTGACATAAGGAGCGTACTCGCTAACAAATACCAACAAATACGCTCCAAAGCATCTTCAAAATCGTGTACTTCAATAGATTTTGGAGTATTTGTTTCTGGAACTGCTGGCAACATTTCTTTGCAAATTCTTCCTCTTCGAAAGGAATATTTTGTGGCGATTATGTCAATATGAGTTTTCAATCCAGGGTAAGCTTATTATGAAACTACAATCGTCTACAGTTAAGAGTCTGTCCATCAAATTTTGCTCTAACTTCCACGTGGTGAAGCCTGGGAACCTAGGACCTTTGATCGAACCTAGGGTACACAAGCCCGGTGGAACGTCATTGATTGCTGTAAACGAGAGAGAGAACACTTTTTCTGGTTAGGTACGGTGGTGGCGGAATCTTATATAGGGATAAGAACCAACATCCGCGACTCAAATCAGTTAGAGTTACTTGGTGCACACTTCTTTTAAACCTACTTTGACGTACTCAGAGCCCAGGTCGAAAGGGAGCTTGTGGGTTGTGTCAGAATTTTGTATAGACCAACGTCAAAGCGCTCTCATAACCTCAGCATGGCTACTGACACCAGACTTTTTAGTCGTACCCTTTGCCTACGGCTTTTAATAAGAACTAGACTTTCCAAGTTGCGAGCATAGGGAAACTAATCATCGTGGAAAACAAAAAAAAATTCAGGGGCAGTTAATAACCTCAGTTGACAACTCAAGCAAACATTTTAGAGATAACAAATTTTGGTTGTGCACATGTTAGCAGCCTATGTGTTGCTGAAAAACTTGCGGAGGCTTTAAGAGGGGCCGGTTGATATAAAACATAAAGGGTGATTCATCGTAAGGTTTGATTTATAATATACCTTAATTCAAGAAGTGCGATGGGTTTGTATGAGCCAAGCAAAAATCGAATGAAAAACTGTAATGCCTTTTACGGCGATAGCTACACAGACCGATTACGACGCTTAGAGGCAGACTTAGACTAAAGGGTTAACGCCTTTGGCATTAGCCGAATGCCTTTTAACAATCACCATCAAGCCAAATTCGGAAATATAAGTCTGATTTGCCTTTAGGCTCACACATAGGATTAGGATGACCATATCAAAGACGACTTCCAAGGTCTGCTAGAACAAATATACGCTCAGTGTTCAACATCCATAAGAGAATTTAGCTTAGTCAAGCAAATTGATTTCATTGCAAATCGGACATTTCTCCAGCATTCTGAATGTCCGAACTTTCAGAGCAGCCAACATCGACTTGAATCATTATCTTGTTGCAGGATACGAATGCGGATATCACTTGCACAGCACAGTCAAGTAAGACTGACAAAATTCAATTTTAAAAAGCCGCAATTGTCAGACGCCGCTAGAATCTTTGTCGACTGCACTCTCAAAATACTTGCCCCCTCGTATACAGACCGCAGAACATCAATTTAAATTTTGGCAACGAGTCATCAGAGAAGCTGGTCTTAATGTGATTGGTTTCAAGCACTACCACAAAGAAATTGCTGGTTAAGCAATGAATGTTGGCAGTTAGATGTACCCAAAGAAGAAGCATATACAGCTATGCTGCATTGAACAGCGAAAGCTGCTCGTGAATTCTACGAGCAGAAAAGAAAAGAAGGGTGTCGTCGAAGAATCTACTGCAGGAAATGCGTTTGAAAGTCTTATCAAAAAATTAATCGAACATGCCATGGCTACATAGTCAACATTGATCATGCAAATTTATGCAAAGATGACCATGGAAAATTAATAGTAGAGTCGCAGTCAGAGCTAAGAATATGGAAAGACTACTTTTTCGGACTGTATAATGCAGTGATTGTCAAAATGCAGCTGAGTGCCAGAAAGAACCTATTCCTCCAACTTAGACAAAGTACAAATAGCAATATCGAAGCCAAAGTCCAATAAAGCTACTGGCACATACGGATAGTCGCAGACTAGACTTGGAACTGGCATCAGCTCATCTATCAAATATGTTCGGAGGAAAGCACATACATGACACACGTCTTCGAAATATCGCCTATAACATCTTTTCTGCCGTATAAAGTGACCGTCTGATACTAGCCATGAGGCATCTATTTGATTCATATTAGCGCGATTCGAAGCCAGAAAATGCGGCATCCGTTAAATATACGGCGAACGAATGTTGAAAAGAATTCAGGATTTTCAAATCGACACGCACCATCTTTGTTGTACAATATTTGTCGATTCTAAGGCCACGTGCTATAGCGTGCAGAGAGAAGAGCTATATAACGCCATATATACCATATTTTATACCTCCCTGTTAAACTCGTCGTGTTGTGCAGAATGACTTTTGAGAATTCAGTGATTTCAATTGATTTCAATCCCAATTATAATAGCTCTGTGGTCATCTTTTTTTGGAGAGAGTTTTCGTCCTTGACCTATGCAATGCCTGCTACCTAAACATTATTATTGCCCTTAAGTCACTTTGACTGCTGCTAAAGCCCTGACAGGTCTTAGGGTTATTTTCTGAATGGGATTCCCTCTCGTTAATCGTCTCCAGTTGTATTTAAGCACCCGAATAATTTATTTTGTTATATTGGCGTAGTGAAAGCCTGAGAAGAGAAGTCATGATTTGTAAAGCAAACGAGCAAAAACATTATTATTTGAAATAGTAAACGGGTAAAGAGGAGGAAGTAAAGGAATAAATATGTAATGCATAGATGGGAAATTACATTTAATGATGGCAAGCAAGAAGAGGCAAGGAGGTTATTAGATTAAGATCTGCATTAAATCCTCTAAGCTCGATCTGGATAGAAAGAAGATTCTTAATTTCTTTATAAATCTGGATTTGGGTTGAATATAACTTAATATATCAAGGGGCAGTTTGTTATAAGTAAAGGGAGCTATATTTATAGCAAAGCGTCTGCAGTCTTCCTTACTTACTTGCGAAACTACTACCGTGGACGTTCATCTCAATGAATAGGCTATATTTCTACTTTGTTTAGTAAAACCGCTTCACAAGTAGATTATGTAAAGCTATATATCAAAAATTTTCCGGAATGTATTCAGAAAATTAAAAATACAAGTTTATTCATCGAAATCTATATTGTCCCCTTCAAAGTAATTACCATCGACTGCAACACACTTATGCCAGCGTTTGATCCAATCCTCGAAACATTTTTTATATTCAGTATTCGGTATGTCCATCAGTGCTTCCTGTGATTTTTCCATTACTTCCTCTAGGCTGCTGAAACGCATTCCCCGTAGTGGTTTTTAACTCGACTGAACAGAATTAACAGGGAGCCAAAATATTACGAATAATGATAGCACTGTGCGACTGTGTGTTATCATGGTGCAAAATCCACGAGTTTTCTGCCCACAATTCCAGTCTATTTCGGCGAATTGCTTCACGAAAGCGTCTCTTAACGCCCAAATAATACTCTTTGTTTACTGTTTGGCCTTCTGGTCAGATGTAAGAAATATTTCACTCCTTTTGATCTGGCCTCAATATATAAGGCATTTATCTGTCCAAAAATATGGACACTTTAGTCAGGTGCTCCTAAAACATCTCTGCACCTGCTAGATAGGATTCAAAACCGTGCGATAAAACTCATTGATGATACTAATATCTCACGACGTAGTATCTCACCACTAGTGCTCCATAGGAATCGCCAGAAGCATTCTGCCCCTTCAAACGTTCCACCGTAACACTTGTCTTGCTATCAATGCGTGATTCGAAATAATTTGTTTCGTTCCTAAGCCGTACAACTCGCTTATGGTATGCCCCGCCGGGCTCTCTATTTCCTAGTCGTTATAGCTTGCAAACATTTAAGACCATCGGTACCTCTATTTTCTGCTTCCTTAATTTACCTTCGCTCGAGCTATGTATAAGCATTTTAAGGGTATACAAATCCCTTGAGCGCACGGTAATTTAAAAAAATAAAAATAAAAATAAAAATCTAGCTTGTCATATCGCCACTGATACCACTCTTTTTTCTAATCTTTTTTTCACTATATTGGCCCGTATACTGGTTCAGAGCTCGTTTAAGGTACACATTTCGCTTAGTCACAAGGATTGTGCCAGCGGCCACTAATAAAACTGATTGTGCAGAGCTCTAACATAAGCTTTCTACTTAACTCTTTCGCCGCTAGTGGACTTGTACATATTGGAGCTTCTTTCTGGCGTGGACCTGGCCTGCAGAATGGATCATCTGTGATCCATTTTTGTGAGTCAATATCTGAAAGAGTTGAGTAAGGAATAAGTTAAACTCGCTATGTTTTCTGTTTATGTACTCGTTGATGTTCGCTTCAGATTCATGTCCTCTCTATATTTGACCCATTACCCTATCGCGTAACAAAAATGCACAATCTATTGCTTCTTGAGCTAAACCTGAACCGCTATATCTACCCAATCACTGCTGCTGCTCTATTTGGCCAATTTCTCTGATGGCTTTCATCTGCATTTTCATCGTTATACGAGTATATTGGTGCTCACATTTTGACTTGCAAGTCAAAGGGTATTTGCCCAATTAACGTGCTGATTAAATCCTATGAGAGTGTTTTGTATGCTTGTACAGTTTATCCTTCAAATTTAAGCCTCTATATTTGTTTCTTGTGCCCATATAGAAACTGCTCACATAAAGATTGATTTGCTGACCAATGCAGGTAGATTTCTTATCGGTTGTCAGGTTCTTGGTTGCTAAATACTTTATGGGATCGCCAGCAAATACTTTAATATCATAGCACATTTTAACCTACAGAACTTTTATGACCATGTTCATGCTAAAGCACAGTACTGTTTTTTCCTCCCTTCCAAACTGGTTCCAGATATAGCTTCGTTCACAATATCAGAAACTGCTTCTATGCCATGAAGAGTGCTTTATATCTTCCTTAAGCCGTAGAATTTCTGATTCGATAATCTTTTCTAGCACTTTTCTATTGTTTTTAGAGTTCATAAAGATCAATAGGACGATCTTGTCACCTTTTAGGACTACAACAAGTCCCTGTCCTTATCATTTTTGATCACATTTTTCTACTGCTATGCATCTTATCCTTTTCGAACGTCTTTGCTTTCGTTAGCATATCATTGTTTAGCACTTAGCTAACAATTCGTTACGGTTCGAATGCCTTGTGTATTTTAATTAAAGTCGCAGCTGCCGGCATTTTTGCTCTCGGTGCGGATGGTATAATTTTCGCACTTCCTATTATTTCGTATTCACGAATGATTGACAGAAGTGCCTGCAATTGAACACCTCCATGATAGGTGCTAGCAAAAACAGCAGGTTACTCCAAGAAACGTTGCATTTTATGACATGAATTCCGCGTTCCTCTGGAGTCTCATAAATAACATATATCACGTTTAGAACTCTATTACAACATTGAAAGTCACTACAAGAAGACGTTTTCCAGGAAGACTTCAATCCGCAGTTATGTAAATCAATAATCAATAAAAAAACACCTGCAACAATCTCGAGTGACAATTAAAAGTTGCTGTCCTTTCTTGAAAAGACTAAGGAATGCGCCTGGAGAGATTGGTGACATTGGCCACTTCTTTGTTAGGTGTAGTGTAAGATCCATTGCCCGTTCTAATTCTGTTTCCTTGTTATCATATTTTCCCAGTTTTGGAAAATTTAATTTCCAATAAAACGACCTCTAGATTCTTTCAACAGGGATCACACGAACTTGTTTACTTTAGTTCGATTATACAAATATAGTGACAGATTAGCATGGGAGATCTGTTGCGAATCTTTAAGTATTTGAATCTTTTGATACGAAATCAGTTCCGCATACCTCTTGTTGTTGCCACCAACGTCTATATAAAAAAAATCCCATAAAGGCAACTGTTTCAACTCCTATTATACAATACAATGTTCAAACCTTCATTTTACTATAACGAACGAAGGCACTTCAAAGCCTGAGCTTGCCCATATTGACAAAGTCGTCAGAGGCATGCTCATACCATGGCCATTTACAAAACAGTCATTCTCCAAATTGCCATTCAAAGCCTTCAGGGTCCCTAGGTCCCCAGGCCCGCGCAAAGTGTTCGTACGTCAAATATTTGCCAAAGAGTTGCATTTCACCGATTTTGAGGTAGCCATCGCTACTCACCAGTTCTGGTAATTTACCATAATTAGTCGGCAATTAAATATAAAAACACATCCAGGCACTGGCCTGGTCAGTGGATGTAACTGGTGATTGCAACGCGCAAATCAATACCACGTCCAGTCGTCATGTCACGCCATATTGCACTCTGAATGTTGATTTTACAATTTTTTTTATTTTTTTTTCCAATTTTTTCATCCCCTCTTTGGATGTTTTTTTGTTTGCATATTTCAATTAATTTACCTTAATGCTTTGATAATTTGCTTGTTGCAGCGTTTTGCGCTCTAAAGTGCGGCGCTAAAGCTACTCTAGAAGTACATATCTATTTATAATATTTACAAACAAATTCTCATACATAAAACGCGTTCCATGCCAACTGTTTTCTGCGCCATTTTACTGATAATATCCGCATTCAAGTGGCGATGTTCGTTTGAACAAGTAAACCCATTAGGCGCAATTAAATTGACGACGGGGGGTTGAAAGCGTTCTAACTTCAACTCACCCACTTCCCTCGAAATGGAATCGGCGTAACTCAACGGTCGGGTGCAGTTGGTCAGAAAATTGATCCGCCGTGATGTCGTAATATATCTATCGCATTAAATAAATATACTCGTACATAAACGTACACAGAAACGATACGTGGATACTCGTACACGAATACTTGAATAACGTGGATACGTTAAAATGCGCTTTTTTCCTAATGACTGGCTGCTGCCAGTTACGGTGGAATTCAGTTTTGCTTGATAGATTTCCAACCGAGATTGCCGACGATCCATGTAGTGATTAATTTTTATTATATTTATTAATTTGTTTGCGGCTATTATTTACTAGAAATAGCACAAGCGCGAAAAAACAATAGAAATTGGCAAGAACGAACAGATATGTTAAAACCCAATAGGTTGTTAGTTTTTATAGATTTCCATAAAAAATGATTTGATCTGCCGGGAGGTTCACTAAATGTGGTGAAGCAAGGCCGATTTCTATGAATCTTGGTTTTAGCTCGTTCTTATTAGATATATGCAGTGGTCGGACGCTCGTGATAGCTTGGTGTATAAGAGGAATATGTTGTCTTCTTGGTGTATTTGTGGACTAGAATTCGAATATCTTCTCATCTACATAATTATTATCAACTCGTCCGAGGTTGTCAATTGAATCTATAACAGTCAAAGTAAATATCATCGCTGTCACATAAAACCAGAGGCAATGCTGTATGTAAGGGATGGCATACAAGGTTTTCCATTAAAGGGTTTCATTTTGAATATTTGCAAAATAATGTGCTGTAATTTGTTGACAGACGACAAGGCATGCTTCAACGGTTTTGAGAATATTTTCAAAGTTCGTTCGTTCTCGGGCAAAAGAAAATTCAGATATTTTTTCATATCAGCTCCACATGGATGAAAGAAGAACAGTACGAAACTGCGGCATCATTCAAGTGAACGTATATGAATACAAAACCTCGTCGGTGATTTCTTCTACACGGCGGAGGAGCGATCCGCGTAAGAGTAGAAACATGCGTATCAGGCTTGACGTTTCCCGGATGCGAGCAACATTTTTTTTTTCATATCATTTGCGCGCGCTCAAGGAATTAAATTACCCTTAAAATGCTTGCACACAACGAGGGCGACGAAAAATCAGGAAGTAAAGAAAGAGAGGTACCTATAAACGTTGGTTTTAAATGTTTGAAGGTTATAATAACTAGGAAATAAAGAGCTAGTCAGGGCATTCCATAAGCTACTTGTGCATCTTAAGAACGAATCATTATATTTTAGAGTAAGTTCGAATGTGAGTTTCAGGGTATACTGGTGAGCATTCACAACATGAACAGTGTTACGGTTGAAAGTTTGAAGGGCCAGAATGCTACTGGCGATTTGTATCGAGCACTGGTGGTGGAAATAGAGATAGAAGAGAGTGAGACACAAGATACTACGTCGATGTTCAAGACTGTTTTGAGTTTTATCGCACAGTTTTGGATCCAATCTAGCAGGTGCTGAGATGTAAAGGGGAGAATCTTTCTTACATCGTTTGAGGAATCCTAGACATTTCGCATCATTTTTGACGACATCAAATATGTGGTCATTCCAACGTAAGTTGACATTGACACACAAACCGAGAATGGAAAGTGCTATTCGCTTTCGATTATGCAGTACCATTCATGGACAATGGGTGGGTGTTTAAATTTCGCTTTAACGACAACAGACAGCTTTCTGTTTTGGAAGCATTAAATTGTACTCTGTAAGTGGTTCCCCCACTAGATATGCTGTAGCATACATACCCTGTCGTTCCCGTTCTACAGCCGAAGAGCATGGACGTGAGTCAGGGATTATACTGGATTAAAAGTAGCAGACAGTTGATAAAAATTAAAAAGAGCGTCGGAGACAAAACGGAGCCCTGGGGCACACCAGCATTTATGTTGTGGATATCAGACTTGAAACCATTTAATAAAACTTGAATTAAACGTTCCGAAAGGTAGTTTACAATCCATCAGATTATTCGGCGGATTCGTTGAACTTGACGTAGCCTCAGAGAAAATAGTCGAGTAATGTCAAATTGCATGATCGCGGTGTCCAGTTGATGAACACTCCCCGTTATATAACCCAAGCGCCAAATTTATTTTTCACACTTTCGAGCGTTGTGTCACTTGTTGAAATCATAGCTCGGATATATCGATGTTGTCGAGCTTTGATCACAGAAAGTTGGTTAATATCGCCTTATCCCTAAGACCACTGACAGTGAATCTTTGTGGATGCATTGGCTTAGGCGACCACTTGTGGATGTTATTAGCTCTAATAATAGCAATTTTGCTTGTTGACACAGCCGCTGTGCCAAAAACGGTTCCAGATCTCAGGCTAACATTTTCAGCGTCCAATTAGCAAACTCACGGTGTTGTCTATGGCGATTCAGCGCTAATTCGACATTTCTGAGTCTTCTTCTATACCGGTCGTTACGGCGGCTATGTTTTCTTTTTATCGCACTAATCTCAGTCTGGTTCTTGGCTTAAGATTCAAAAGAGTATACTCACGATCAAACTTTTCCATGGTAGACGAATTGCCTACACACTGAAACCATGATGAAGACCGATCTCAAGACGAGATTCACGTTGCGTATTTACAACTGTACCGGAATTTCGATATTTTTTAATAATTTGCGCACGTTCAACAAGCGTAAAACGAGGCACGATTAAATGGCAAACCTTGCTGAATATTTTGACAACTGGATGTCATTGGTAATTTTGACAGCTGCTGACACATAAGAATTAAAAAACTATCATTGCTACCTAGTCACCAATTAATTTCGTTTTTTTTTTATGAAAATTCGATTTACTTATTTTCTTATTCTTATTTTTGAATTATACAGGGTGTCCCGTTATTCGTAAAGGATAATTTGAAAAAGGATTTTTGGGTATATTCTAAGATAAAAATCGTTGAACAGTTACGGTATATCTCCAATGTTGAGACCATTAATCAAGGATTTAAGAAAAGGCTTACATTGGCTTACCCTGTCCCATCTTAACAGAAATTACTCTGTTAACACTAATGGTAGAAACTTCGTTTGAGATCCTGTTTTTGGAAGAAATGCGAGCCTTTGTAAGTGCATTTAAATAAAGTTAATATCTTGTTTGAGTCTTCAGATATCCAATTTCTTAACCTGTTCTATATTTCTTACCCATGCTAGATCTACCAGTTGCTCAAAATGTCCTCTTTGGTTTCAAGGCTGATTAACTTATTTCCAATTACACCTGCCCTCAAATTGACGCTGAATTTGTGTTGAAATGAATTATGTCTCCTTCAGTAAATATACAATAAGTAGGTTAATTATTTTTTCTTATTATAAGTTAGTTTTAAAACAGCCCCTAAATTACAAATTGTAAATCTAAGTCCCTACAAATTTGTAAAATGCTTTGTGGCGGCAAGTCCTTTGGTGAGTACATCAGCAGTCATGTGCTGAGTATCAATGTACTGTAGAATTACGTCTCCTGTTTGTACAGCCTCGCGAACAAAAAGATGTCTGATATCTATGTGTTTAATTCGAGAATGTTGAACTGGATTATGGGCGATTCATTGAGCGATTTTGCTTTCGTTCTAACTTGAGGGAACTTTCGAGTCAGCAATCGCCCTGTACTCTGCTTCAGCGTTCTATAACGCGACTGTCCTCTGTTTCCTTGATTCCCAATAAATAGCTGCTCCAGCAAATATAAGCACATATATATGATCTTGTGTCATCCGAGCTCGCACCCCAGTCTGCATCCGTGTAACCGATAAAATCATTTTCAGTCTCTCAGTACAATAGCCCATAGCCTTTCGTCCCCTTTAAATATCTAAGCACCCTTTTCATTGCCACCCAACGTTTCGGTAATCCTGGTTAAACTGGCTTAGAAAGCTGACAGCATACTAGATATCAGGCTTAGCCTTTACTGATAAATAAAGTAAAGCACCGATAGGTTTGTGATAAGGTAACTTACTTTGTGTGTTTGTATCTAAAGGCATTAAAGGCATCTAAAGCATTCCAATTTTTAAAAGTGGTTCGTTGAGTTTAATGTACCCGATTGCCTAAGTTCATAGAAAGCCTTTTGAATTTTACATACTGTACTTCCTTCAACACATTCACTGTTTATCGAGTTTCCATGACTTTCCACACAATTTCCGGGCTTTTCTGCATTCCTATCGAATATTCTCTTTAAGGGCTGCGATTGTTTGAGGCTTATTGGCATAAACCCACGACTTCAAGTAGCCCTAAACAAAGAAGTCTGGTATGGTTAAATCAGGCGGTCTTGCTAGTCATGCAAAATCGTGAAAACGGGAGATTAAGCGACCAGGAAATGCTTCCTTCACAATATCCATTGCGGATCGTGCTGTGTGTGCGCTTGCCCTGTCTTGTTGAAACCACATGCTCATCAAGCCCCACTCATCAAATTCCGGCAGTAAAAAATCGTTCATTATGGTCCTGTAGGGTTCGCCAGTAACAGTGACAGTATTGCTGATGGCCCAAGTACTCCTCCGCGTGAACGCCGCATCACACTTTGACTTTGAGTGGATGTAATGGCTCTTCGTGCATCACACGCGGATTTTCAGTACCACAGAAGCAAATGAAGATTTTGCTTATTGATGTAACCGCTTAAGTGGAAATGCAACTTGCCGCTCATGATGATTTTCGAAACAAAATCGTTCTCTTCGTTGTTGAGATTGAGGATGGCTTTATTGTAATTCATACGCGACTGACGGTCAGAAAGCATTAACTGATGCACTTTGTACGAGAACACGTGTAAGTCTTTCACGAAAATTCGCTGTAGGGTCCGTCTGGTGATGCCTAATTGCGTGGCCCGTCGCCTGGTTGTTATTTCTTCGTTCTCAGCGAGATCGGTAGCTACAGCTGTGATATTCTCGGCCAAACGACCAGTCCGTTGGCGGCCACGCCCTGCATGGTCTCTTGTGATTCCACTCTTTTTGATTCGAGTAGCTAAGCGACGGAATGTTTGCCCAGTTGGCGCAACACGATTATGAAATCTACGCCGAAATTCACGCTGCGCTAACACCATCGACTGATTATTGGTCAAAACCATCGACAAAATTATTCCACGCTCTTGCGAAGTATAGCGCTCCATTGCTTGTCTGTTTGTATACTGCAGTTGTCTAGTTCACAAAAGTTTAATATTATTGACGTACGTTATTTTGCGCCACCTTGTATGTAGAATCTCTCCTTAGCATTACATTTACTTTTTCTTTGGTTGTTATTAATTAGACAATAAGCTTTATTTCCAAATACCTGGATGTGGCTCACTGTGGGCTGGCTTCCTGTCCATAACCTGTAGGGTACTTGTCCATTGATGTTAGTTGAAGCGCATTTTTTTCTGATGTACTTTGCACATGCTACTGCTTCTGCCCAAAATGATAAAGAAAGGTTTGCTTAAAGTACAGTAACATGCAACGACTCATTTCTACCAGCTTCCTGTTCATCCTTTCAGCTACGTCCTTTTGTTGTGGGTTATAAGGACGGTCAGCTGATGTTTAATTCCATAACCATAACCATGTTGAGACAAAAAACGTTTAAACTTCTCATTGCAGTACTCTCTTCCGTTATCCGATCTGATAGATTTAATTTTTCTTCCTAAAAAAAATTCAGAATGTGATTTATCTTTGAAAGGACACAAATTACACCGTCCGATTTTGGATTCTGCACTATCTCTGGCTTCTTTTTCCATTGGCAAACCCAAAATTCGGCTAATGGTTGATGGAGTTCTCGTTGTAAAGTTGGGTTTTCTAATCGCCTTGACATCTGTGGTCTAATCAGATCTAGGGCTAAGTTGTACGTTTCGCAAATATTTCTTTGTCAGTTGCAGCACTCCCTCTCAATTTCATATCCTGTAATGTTTAACAAGATATATAGTAAAATAAACAGAGGGGTTAATGGCGAGTTTTCCGACCACGAGAATACGAATGATACAGCTGGTTTAACGTGTTAACACCTCCTTTCGTAGAGTTATAAAACACAATAATCTCCGGGAGCTCTACTGAATTGGTTTCATCCCCCTTTTCATGCATAGTTGACAGCATTAGAATATTTTTTTTCTTTTGTTTGGGAGGCAGTGCGACGATAATAGGGTAAGTAGTCCACTAAATCAAAACATTGAGTTTCCGTGATGTTGAGGAATGATGGAGGAATCTTCTTTTTTTTTTTTTTTTTTTTAAAGTACCAACTACTGTAATTGTATTCTCTAACAGGCTACATGCTGTCATTAGGGACGTTAACCCATTGTTCATAGTAACATTTCTATTGGTTTCATGAAAAGAGGAGGTGAGTTTTTCACAAAAATAATGAGCAATCGGCATATTTTGTGGGGTGGATCTCTTACCTATGTACACTTCTGCATCGAGCACATAAGATGTCTTTGCATCACAACACATCAGTGCCTTGATCCCGTACCTGTCTGGTTTGGGCGGGATAAACATTTTAAAGGGACATCAGCCTCTGAACCCAACCAATTGTTCATCTATGTATAGTGGTGTATTCTGAAGGTACGTAAAGTTGTTTCATTTTGCTTAGTGAGCGCTCAAAAACTTTCCGAAAAGGAGCCAATTCGTCACTCAATTTTACTTTGAGCTCGAGTGTCTCTGTCATCAAATCTGAGACAGTTTATTAAAAATCTAAAACGTGCCTCGGTCATAATTGCTCGGAATATTCCTAGTAGTTCTTTAGTAAAAACACCAACAATTTTCATTACTCCAGTGTAGTACAGCAAGCTTGAAGTTCAATAGAATCAATTTTTCGAGTGTATGAAGGTTTATTGTCTTGTGATGCTAACTCACTATAACTATCTTCCATATTTCTGTGGTACTTTGATCTCTGAACTACAATCTCCTTGTTAGTGTATTCTGTAATCAAATCCAAATTTTTTGTTGTAAAGCATAATTGCCAAGTTTCAAGTCCGCAGTTTATTTGTCTTCCTTCATTTTTGTTCCCTGGTAAGTCTACGATAAGATTTCTTTTAGGAATGCGATGCAGAATTGCTCCTTCGCCACTCAACTCGAATTTATTTTTCCCATACAGTTTCTTTGGAGCCTTTACGATTTTTACCTTTGATGGGTTAGAACTTTGCATTTGTGGTGGAGTGTCATCTTCGGAATCAGAAACTGGCCCAACTGGATTTTTAATTTGAGCCACATGAGCAGTTGATCCGTCTTCTTCACATTCAAATTATACTTGGAGTTTAAAATCTGGAATGACACAATCTTCTTCATCGTCTTCAGAACCGGGACCATCGGAATCTGAACTGTGGAGCATGCGATGTATTTCGATAATATCCATGTCTTTGTTAAGATCGAAGATCTTAGAAAATCGAAGAAAAAGTTCCCGGAATGTATTCAGAAAATTAAAAATACAAGTTTATTCATCTAAATCTGTATTGCCCCCTTCAAAGTAATCCCCATCGACTGCAACACACTTATGCCAGCGCTTGATCCAATCCTCGAAACATTTTTTATATTCAGTTTTCGGTATGTCCATCAGTGCTTCCTGTGATTTTTTCATTATTTCCTCTCGGCTGCTGAAACGCGCTCCCCGTAGTGGTTTTTTAACTTGATTGAACAGAAGGAAGTCACAGGGAGCGAAATCAGGTGAATTCGGTGGCTATTGGATGGTATTTGTTGCATTTTTCGTCAAAAAATTACGAATAATGATAGCACTGTGCGACGGTGCGTTATCATGGTGCAAAATCCACTAGTTTTCTGCCCACAATTCTGGTCTCTTTCGGCGAATTGCTTCACGCAAACGTCTCATAACGCCCAAATATTACTCCTTGTTTACTATCTGGCCTTCTGGAAAAAAATCATGATGCATAGCCTTCTTTTTTGACTGAAAATGACGTGGTTATTTTGGTCTCGGCTCATTGGGTGAACGCCATATACTTGCCTGATGTCTGGATTGCGTGTCGTACTCATAAACAATTCCTTTTGATGAATGTGGGATCGGATTTAGGATCGCAAATTATCTCTATTGCGACGTCAACATTGTTTCTTTTTTTGCATTAAATTGAGGTCTTTTGGTACCAACTTTTCTTCTTCTTTGGCAAAACGGAAACCAAAATCATTAACCAAAATGTCTTGGACGGATCCATAGGCAAAATTGTAAAAAAATCGCCAACACACACAGAGATAGATGCACTTTTGGCTACGTAACTTTTGCAAATGTCAAGCTACGACGCTACTTACCCAAATAAACAAGATTAGTTGTTGAAAATTCTACACCGATTATGCTATACTGGGTACACTTATACCCCAAAGGTTAAATAACTTGAAAAAAAAAAAACAATATAAACCCTTTGAATGCCACAGCCACACTGTCTTGTCGAGACGTGAAACTACTGTGAATCACAGAGCCACAGTGCTATCTGCCGACCTTAAGGAACAGAGGTGGTTGTCAAACTGGACGGGACGAGCAAGTGCATCCTCAACCAGTGGGCCTCAGTACGTGCTAGTTGTTAGTTTGTTACATTTAGCCCAGCCAGCAAACACTCCAACATCAGTGTTATGCCTTTATGTCAGAGTTGACGCCGACGGGATTTTCATATAACTACATGCAAGTTCTACGAAAACACTTTTTCAGAGAATTGCCTCGCACGGGATTCGAACCCACGACCTTCTACTTGAGGAGTGTATGCATATACCACAATTTCACACCGAAATTCAGAATTTTCATCAAAAAAGGTTTCAGTAAAATCTTTTTCCGTCACTCTAGGTATCGATATTAAATTTGTCCTCAGATCAGGCACATAAAGTGTGCTCTCAAAATTTTCATAATTCCCGTATAGTAGTACACCGCGACCTTTAGTATCAGCTGTGAACTTGTTTTTGTCAATGCACATGTGGGAGGTTGCCCTACTATCCAAACACCATACACTATTTTTCGAATTGGTTTCACTTGCGCTATGGAGAATGATTCTTCAGTGACTGTTGACTTGTCTGTTACTCTAAATCTGGCTTAACACGCTGCTGCTTTATGACAAATGCGACCGCACCGATAACATTTGAAATGAACAGGGACATTTTTCTTAACTTACTTTTCTCTAAATTTACGTCTGTCTTCATGGGAGTATCCTTCATTGGGTTTTGCTGACAAATTTCCTTTTAGCTTATATCTTCGATATCTTGTTCTTGCGAATAGAGCACCGTTTTGATCACCGTTTCGTACTCTTCTATGATTTTACATTTTAAAATTTCAAGTCTCGACAAATTCTATATACTTTGTACGGCTATTCTCATTTTCGTTCGAATATCAATTTTTTTAATTTTGGTGGGGCTGAGGACTCCCCATTCATTGGCTTAATATAAGCTTAATCTCACTTAAAAATTAACAGAGACTTAAGCGCTAGGGATCAAGGAAGTGATAGAGGAGATCTTGTTTGAGACGAGGAGTGCTCAGGGAGAGGTTTGAGTTAACCCTTCGGAGCATTCGGGAGATTGGTTCGTTCGAGCCATAAGAGGTGCGGCGGACCGGTAGATAGAAGAGAAGAGGACAACGAAGATTGCGGGGGTTGGTTTTGAAGGAAATGGAGTTCAAAATGGATGCACAATCGATGGAACCTGAGAGAAGTCGATGAATGAAAAGAAAGTCAACAGTTTTCCTACGTCCTTCTAACGAAATCATAATATTTGGGCTGAAAAGTTTCAAAGAGAGGGCAGCACTTGAATTAAATCCATACCATTTTCAGTTAGTACCAACCTTCGAAAGATACGTGTATAAATTTGACAGCTGTCGGAAGATTAGTTCTCGAGATATAGCGTTGTGAGTGAAGCAACTTTTGTTATTGTGAAAAAAATGGATTCAAAGCAATTTCGTTTGTTGATTTTTCATTACTTTTTGATGGGAAAAAATGCAGCCGATGCAAAGAAATGGCTTGATAAGTGTTACCCGGACGAACCATTCGCGGGTAGATGGGAAAATTTAAAAGTGGTCATACAAGCACCGAAGATGATGCACGCAGTGGACGTCCAAAAGAGACTGTTTCAGATGAAAACATCAAAAAGGTCTACAAAAAGATTACGAATGACCGTAAAGTGAAGTTGATTGAGATAGCTGAGGCTCTGAAAATATCAAAAGACCGTGTTGGATATATCATACACGAATATTTGGACATGCGAAACCCTGTTCAAAGTGGTAGCCGCGTTTGCTCACAGTCGACCAAAAACAACAACGTATTGATGATTCAGAGGAGTGCTTAAAGTTATTCAACCGCAATAAAGCCAAATTTTTGCGTCGGTATGTGACAATGGATGAAACTTGGCTCCATCACTTTACACCAGAGTCAAGTCGGCAGTTAGCATCGACTATATCCAAAAGGGGCAGACTATTAACAGCGACTATTACATTGCGTTGTTGGAGCGTTTGAAGGACGAAATCGCAGAAAAACAGCCGCATTTGAAGAAAAAAAAAGTGCTGTTTCATCAAGACAATACACCGTGTCACAAGTCGATGAAAACGATGGCAAAATTGAATGAATTCGGCTACAAATTGCTTTCCAACCCACCGTATTCTGCAGATTTGGCCCCCAGCGACTATTTCCTGTTCGCAGACCTCAAAAGAATGCTCCCCGGAAAGAGATTTAAGACCGATGAAGAAGTAATCGCCGAAACAGAGGCCTATTTTGAGGCTAAGCCGAAAGCGTACTACAAAACTGCTATCGAAAGATTGAAAAATCGTTTCAATCAGTGTATCGCCCTCGAAGGCAACTATATTGATAAATAAAGTTGAATTTTGCAAAAATTTCATGTTTTACTATAAAACGGCACTGACTTTTCAGCGCGTGTGTTATTTAAAAGTTTGAGGTGGTCCTGATAGGAAGGTAAGATGAAAGGGTCGTTCCATGGCAGACCACTGAGAGCAAATCGCAGAAAAGGACGTTAAATACCCTCAATTCGGGAACATGAACCCAGTGAAAGGGGGACCAAGCTTGACTTGCATACTCAAGCAGGGGGCGAACAAAGGTAATATAGAGAGATCTGGTTACATATGGGTTGGAAAATTTCTTGGACCACCGTTTAATAAAGCCAAGTGATGAGTTGGCTTTGAGGATCATCTTATCGATATGCGAACGCCAATGCCAATGTCTTGAAAAGACTGAACCAGGGGAATTGGTTGACCATGGAGAAAATAAAGTCGAGGAGGAGACAGGTTGCATTTACGTGAGAAGGTTATAGATTGGCATTTGCCTATATTAAGTTCTACTCAGTTTTTGAAGCTCCAGATTGAAAACCGATCAAGACATTCTTTAAGATGGGCAGAGTCATAGGGACACGAAATAGTTTTAAGAAATTTTGTGTCGTCAGCGTAAGGGAGAGAGAGGAGTGTTTAATGACCCTCTTAACATCGTTGGTAGTAAGAATGAAGAGAATAGGGCTAAGATGACTGACTTGTGGAACTCCTGATGAGTCCAGGAATGGAACGGAATGGGCGGATCTAAGCCGAACATTATAATATCGGTTTGCCAGGTAGGAAGATATCATTTTTAATAAGAGAGACTCAAAGCCGAGATCAGACAATTTGAAGAGGATTAATTGATGAGATATCTTATCAAACGCTTTAGTGAAACCAGAGAGCAAAAGACACGAATTTAACTAGATTTGTGGTAGTTGATCTACCTTTTAGAGAACCATGTTGTCGGGGTGAAATAAAAGCTTGCATTTGAAGCGTAAGGCTTTGTGACGATAATTGGTAACTTCATGCGGAATTATAAAAGAAGTCTTCCAAATCTGGGAAAATTCTCCCTCTGTAAGGGATAGACGAAAAAAGTAGAAGAGGGGTAGAGACAGTTTGGAAGAGAATTTTTTAAAAAAAACACGACGGGGACTCCGTCTGGTACGAAGAAGTTGTTGGCAAATGATTATTTGAAAACTGTAGCAAAAAATTTGGCGATGGTAGGAGGATCAGATTTGGTTTCGAATGCGAGGGAGGAAGGATAACCATCAGTTTTAATTTTGCAATTGAAAAATTGAAAAAAGGACTTGGGGTCATTTATGAGATTGGTTTGCGCACTATTCAGGTAGAGTTGATAGAGAGAGTTATAGAGTTCAATGAAATGAAGATATGCATATACCTAAATAATTTGAATAATCGGAAGAAGAGTGGGTGCGAAGGAATACCGCCCATAATTTGTTTCTTTTGTTAGGAGACAACACGATACTGAGGTATTGATGGGATCAGTTGTGAAGATAAGGTCTAATTTTCTTTCCATATAGTTGGAAACGCCACTGACTAGGCATAGACTAGAGTCTGTTAGCTGATCTACGAAGAGGCATTCCTTAGTAGAAATGGGATTGGAAGATGAAAAAAGATAGGTCTTCAGATGGAGTCCACTTCAGCTGAGGCGGATTAAAATCGCCAAAGATAATAATATCATCAAGGTGCCAGCAGAACACCTCGATAAGGAGATTCAATCAAGGAGGGTGTGCGATTATCATCCCGAAAAACATTAAAAGAAAGAGGGAATAACTCCTGTTTTTTTTTGTTGGGAATAAGATTAGCTTCAGTCAGAGTGTAGATATCACATGGTAGAGCATGAGAAGAAGGCAGTCCTCTTACGTTTTTACATGAATTTCTAGGGTCGAACAAATTTTTCGTGGTCAAGTCAACTGCCTTGGAGACTATGTGCTTGAACTTCAGGAAGCTTATAGTCCCTTAACATGGCGCCATAACGGTTACCATTAACGGTAACATTCTGATTTGCCTCATTTTTGAAGAAATATGGACCAATAATTCCATAAGCCCATAAGCCGTAGATTTTAATGGATGTAATGGTAGCTCTTGGTATTCTTCGGGTTGCTCATCAGCCTAAATACGGCAATTCTGTATATTAACGTATCCATTGAGCCAGAAATAGGCTTCATCACTGAACAAAATTTCACGATAAAACACCGGATTTTCATTGAGTTTTTCCAGAGCCCATTCATTGAAAATATGACGCAAATTCAAGTCTCCTGGCTTCAATTCGTGCACAAGTTGAATTTTGTAGGCTTTTAGGCCGAGATCCTCACATAAAGTACGCCAAGTTGTCGAATACGCCAAGCCAAGCTGTTGAGAATGACGACTTCTTGACACACAGCACACGGTACAATCGATTTATTGAAGGGTAAGTATGGTGAGCTTGTTAACTCAAGACATGGGCTAGTCGATTGGCCGCCTCGTTCGTGCGATTTAACGCCGCTTGACTATTTTCTGTGTAGCTTCGTTAAGTATTTGGTTTATGCCAACACGCTGACGACGGTGGAAGAGCTCAGAGCCAACATTGAACGCGAAATAGCGGCCGTTTCGGCCGAAATGTGTGGCGAAGTCGTTGAAAATTTGGTCCAACGAATCGACCGCTGCAAACGTGCCCGCGGTGGCCATTAGAACGAAGTCGAGTTCCATTCATAAATGTTTTGATTGTACTTCAAGCCAATAATAAAGTTTTTGAAATATCTCAAATGGTTTGCCTTTTATTTAAAAAAAAAGTTGTCAAGTCGTTATTAGAAAACCCTATATTTATATACAAACGAATCCTTATTTAATCTGTAGGTTTAGTTAAACCTGTTAGGATTAAATAAAAAGTTGTACTTGCTTTATGTAACCATTGAACAATGTAAGGGTTCAAATGGTCCTTTAACATTCTGCGATACCTACGCGTAAAAAGGAGAATATTTTGCTTTTCTATTGCCTTTTCCTCATCGAACAATATAATCCCTTAGAGATCCGTATTCTAAAAAAATAAAATAAATGCAGCGTTTTTTAAGCTCTTGGAGGCACATCTATAGTAATAATCAATTTCTTGGTTACTTACATAGTAAAACTAGGAAATTAGTTATTGCACTCAATCACAAAATATTTTCAATTTTGCTTTGGAAGCGTCTGCCTATAGAAACAACTGATTTCGAAATCGCTTTGTTGATATTAAGTTGGTAGTACTGTAATGTGAATCCGATCGTAAATCAGAACACTCTTTTCCATTCCGTACGGATTCAATAACGGTTTTCGTTTTAAAATTCAGTCGGAAATAAGAACAGCCATGTTAGACCCAATAGCGATCCGGAAATTCTCGACTGATTCCGGTATGCTGTAGCCGACAAGTGGACGTGAATGAACAGAATGGTATTTCTTGCCAGTTCTCGTGATTGATATTCTTTATGCTATCTCATCCATATATCATGCGAAGTAACAAATCCTTTTATGCTGATGAACTAATTGACAATATTAAGTCTGATCTCGCCTTTTGGTCCTCTTTTTCCCAAGTTGCTGCATCGATCAAATGCCTTGCCTCGGTTTCAGTGGGTCTTGTCTTCAGCCCACACACATAATCCCATGTCTCGCTTCTTACCAGCAAGGCAATGTGAAACATGCAGCTTCCAAGTATCGAAATTGTCTCTAGATAATGGTTCAATTTTTATTAATTGGTGATTCTCTGAATTACAAAATTTAAAATTTTTTACTGACTAATGTAATTTTTGAGGATTTTACTTTTCTTTTGAGCCCATAATCCTGTTAAAAAAAAAAACGCAGTCCTTCACAGTAAGTATATACAATGTAAGCCAGAATGATAAGTATGTAAGAGGTGATTCATCGTGAGGTTTGATTTTTTTTTGACAGATTACGCGTGACTCCTATCAAACTGCTTTGTCATTTTTGTTTAGTATTGTTTGACAAGTCATCATGGAAAGACTCAAAACACATCAGCGTCTCCAAATTGTTCAGCTGTATTATGAAAATCAGCGTTCTGTGAGAAATGTTTTTCGTGGGATTCGGGCAACTTACGGTGAGCATAATCGACCTACTAAAACCACTATTGCTAATACCATTCGCAAATTTTAGTCCTAGTTTACATTAGTGGATGATACTCGATCGGTTAGACCACATTAAGCACGTAGTGAAGAGACTATAACAGTTGCAGCTGAGAGTGTACGCGAAGACCGTACACTTGGCTTGGCGTATTCGACAACTTGGCTTTTTTTACGTAAGGATCTCGGCCTTAAAACGTACAACATTCAACTTGTGCAAGAATTGACGCTAGGTGACTTGAATTTGCGTCATATTTTCAATAAATGGGCTCTGGAAAAACTCAATGAAAATCCGGTATTTTATCGTGAAGTTTAGTGATGAGGCGCATTTCTGGTTCAATGGATACGTTAATAAAAAATATTGCCATATTTGGGCTGATGAGCAACCACAAGAGTACCATAAGCACCAAGCTACCATAACATCCATTAAAAACAACGGTATGGTGTGGTTTATGGGTTGGTGGAATCATTGGTCCATATTTCTTCAAAAATTAGGCAAATCAGGATGTTACCGTCAATGGTAACCGTTGTCGCGCAATGTTAACGGACTATGTGCCTCCTGAAATTCAAGCAAATGGTCTCGATGAGATCTGGTTTCAACAAGACGGAGCTACGAGCTATACAGCGCGTGAAACAATGGACTTGTCGAGAAATCCATTTGATGAGCACTTAATTTCACGTTTTGCTACGGTAAATTGGCCGACTAGATCGTGCTATATCACACCTTTGGACTATTTTCTCTGGGGATATGTAAAGTCTCAGGTTTTCAGTAATAAGCCAGCTATGATTGATGCTTTAGAAGCCAACATTACACGTGTTGTTCGCGAGATACCAGTCGCTATGCTCGAACGAGTGGCCCAAAATCGGACCTTCAGAATGGACCACCTTAAACGTAGTTTTATACAACATAAAACCATTCTTAAAAAGTAGATGCCATGAATTGTTCTTTTAAACGGTAATAAATATTTTAAGTTCACTTTCAAATTTATGTATTTTATTTAACATTATAAATCAAACTTTACGATGAATCACACTTTATGTGAAGTTTATTTAATAGAATTATGTGACATAGGAAGTAATGTAACAGAAAAATTAATTCGTGTAAGTGGTATACGTTCAGTGGAATAAAAAATGAATAGTAGTTAACTCAATAAATATACAATAAGTAGCAAAGATACATATATATATATATTAGATATTGCAGTTCTAACAATATGTGGATTGTCCGCAGCCCATGTATGAAGAATATTAAAATTTGTGATCCCATATCTTGTAAAAAAATCCATGTCATGTCTCCAGCAAGCAGTTATGAAACCAAGTCATCGGGAAGCAGTTTTTGCTCAGGTTTATGGTGGTATGAATAAAGATTTTCTTCGTGCAGTACATTAGAAATTGTATGCTTGAAAACATTGAATTGCAAAGCTAAATGTCTGATTCTGATTGATGGATCAGTTGTAATAGCTTCCAGTACCCCTTAATCAGCCGCGTTAGGTCGTGCATTTGAAACTGATCGAGTTTCTCGAAGGCTACGATACGTATTTCCGAATACTCCTTCACTGGGAAGTCGCTGGTTAGGATAAATTTTATGGTATCTTTGTCGAGCTTTAGTTGAACTTCCATTGCACAGCCCATAAATGTAAAAAATGTCTGCGTATTCTTTGTTTCCAAATGCAGCGTTTCTAAGCAACTGTAACCTGGCTAGAAAATAAAATTGATGAATTAATTTTTTTTTCTAATCTTCTTAACCACTTTTGTTTGGTAAATTGTCCAGTAGGCCTTTATACCCCCAACTTTTTTGAGAACTTATAAGGCACAGGATAAGGAAATGAGGTTTTTGACAGGTAGTCAAATAAACGAGCACGCTCTAAGCACTTTTAATAGCTCTGCAACTTTAAGAATTTATTATTATTTCAATTTCTTGGAAAAGCACCCTTATTGTCAACTGTAGTTAAAAAATCATGAATTAGTTTGTTTTACCTGCTACAGGTTTTCTCTGATCTGCAAACTTTTTCATTATTTTTCATTTTTTATTGCATTCATAGAGACAAAATAGTAAAACGTTATGTTTAGTACGCACTTTCTTGAGAAAAGCGACCTCGTAGTCAAAAACTAGAATGGCCATTAAAAGTGGAAGAGGAGTAGAAATTGAATACCTAAAAATTCAAACAGGATATAAACTTTATTTAATAATTTCCGTAAACATGTATTGTATCAGGGTACATCAAATTATTCCTCCATAAATGATTTTATTTTTAAACTTAACACTTAAGTGGGTATGAATGCATTTAAAAGGCTTGATCACGGGTTAAGTTTTTTTGAGCTCAGTGGTTATTTCGCACGGACTTAATTTGCATTTAATTTTTTTAATTATGCTTGATTGGAAATGTGTTTAATAAATAAAATTAAATTCATTTCCATGACTTCAGAGGGTGGTATTTTGTGTTGTCGGATTGGCAGATGTCATAATTCGCTTATATTTGCATCAGAAGGTATCAACATGGTATGGAGCACATAAGTATTTGTTGCTATTTGGGACACCTTTTTTGAAAACGCGCTTCGAAAAATTTTGTAATCTTTTTAAAGGGCTTCTAAGATATCTTCCGAGAGCTGTCCGATAGGGATTGGAAAACTTTCAATGATTTCAGCACCGTGCAACAGAATTTTGTGGGCACTTACAGGGATTTTGTACGAAATATATTTGGAATATTGTGTTCAAACAATAAGTAGGGAATTTATTGGTATCAATTTTCAAACTTGAAGTTAATGTCTTTAAAGCAATTGAAAAACGTTCTACCAATTTCGGGTCTAAGGCTATTATTTCAGCAGTTTTTGCTGGATCATTGGTATTTCCTCCACCTTGTTTTGGAAAATCTACTAAGATTCCCAATTCAGATCTAAGTTCATTTTGTAATATTTCTTTTCTATTTTTAACTGCTAGTTTCTTTTCAGATCCTATGGCCTGCCAGCTTTCCTTTTCAATCTTGTAAGATACATGCAGCAGTGCTTACATAAATCTATTGTGTGCATGAAAATTTTGTAAGCTGTAAGAATAGGCAGTGGTGTGAGAAGGTTTTAATAAACAAAGTGTAATATTGTTCATGGCTTTAGGAGATGCCTTGCATATATAGCAAAATGAGCTAGTCCTGTTCTCCATAACAGCATTACATTTTTTGCCATTTACCATTGTTTTAAACAAAGTATGTTTAACTAAAACAGTTTTGTAGATAAAGGTTACCCCTGTGGCTTCTACGGTTGAACTCTCTTGTTATTGTCTCAATATTTTCAATTGCAAATTCAGAACGTACTGGACGGCAAGATGTTCTTGAATTTATAAAGATATTTTCAGTCTATGGATTTAGCCGCAATATCAGTATCACTTGCATCAGGATTTACCAAAAAGTTTTGCTTATAATGTGAGTGCCCTTCACTACCATCAGAGCCCCATTTTCACGAACATACCACCTTGATCAAAAAGTTCCCGGTGGCGTCACCGTGTTAGTTCTGTGACTTTTGATGAAAAAGAGCACCCATCAAACTACCTTTCTACCTAACTTTTTACCTATGTAGCTTAGTTAGCATTTGAACTTTAAGTCTTTTAGTTCTAAGAAAGTCAATTACTCTCCATCCAGTTAAAGGTAAAAAGTTAACCGATCAAGAGGAGATATACGAGTACACCTAGGAGTAGAAAATAAAAGCCATTTTTTTGTATATTTTTAAGGCAAACTATTTCGGATTGGGAGTTTATCTATATAAAACCATACACATTTAGAAATATTTTTATTTTTTTTTATTTAAAAACATCAAACATAGGTATGTAATGTATGTAATTTAATTCGTGCGGTTTTTTTTTCAAAATTTGAACGTTTATTTAAGAAAAACATGTACAATAGTAATATTTAAATTATTGCCCATCTGAAGCAATGACTTTTTCCCATCTTTCTGGCAATTTGTGGATCCCATCAAAAAAGAACTGCGCCGGCTTGGCAGCCAAGAATGAATCAAGCCAATTTTTGATATTCTGCTCTGATATGAACCGTATTTCAGTGAGGGCGCTCTGCATCGACCGGAACAAATAGTAGTCAGAAGGGGCAAGGTCTGGGCTATAAGGCGGGTGGGGTAAGACTTCCCATCCACTGTTTTCCAAATAGCTCTTAACCGGAATAGCATTGTGAGGCCAAGCGTTGCCATCATGGAAAATTATTGCCTCGTGTCTGGTCGCATATTCCGGGCGTTTTTCGGCTACTGCTCTCTTCAAACGGATTAATTGTGTTCGATAGTGTTGTGCATTGATGGTTTTACCCGGTTTTAGCAGCTCGTAATACAGCACACCCATCTGATCCCATCAAATACAGAGCAATATCTTCGCGCCATGGATATACGGCTTTGCCGTTGATTTGGCTGGTTGGCCGGGTTTCACATATGATTTTTTGCGCTTGGGGTTGTCGTAATGGATCCATTTTTCATCACCAGTAACAATCCGATGCAAAAATGACTTCCTTTTGTGGCGTTCCAGCAGCATTTCGGACATGCAAAACCGCCTTTCGGCGTCTCTCGGCTTGAGTTCATGTGGAACCCAATTTCCTTGCTTTTGATTATATCGAGCTGCTTTTAAACCTTTTGAAATGATTGCTTGAGTGACTCCCAAAGATTCTGCGAGATTTTCTGGTGTTTGGTAACCATCTTCATGGAGTTATGCTTCCAGTTCTTCATCTTCAAACTTTTTTGGCTGCCCAGGACGTTCATTGTCTTCCAAGCCAAAATCACCACTTTTAAGTCGTGCAAACGACTTTTGGCACATTCGCTCAGCTAGCGCATATTCACCATCAACTTTCACCAAAGTACGATGACTTTCGACAGCAGTTTTCTTCATGAAGAAGAACTCCCCGCAAAAAAACTTTTTCAGGCACAAAGTTCGACATATTTGAGTGAAAAAAAAATTATTTCTGTTTACGCTTCAAATGAATGAAATATATTGAAATGACGTACATTGACAATAGCTTTCCAACGCATGTTCCAGTGGAATAATAACAAAAGAATAATACAAGGTACGCCATCTCGTATTAAGTTATAGACCCAATAGACCCAATACAAACACATTGTATGATCCTTGGAGCGTCTACGTAAAAAGATCTACGTAAACGGTACCCACTTGGCGTTTATTCAAAAATGGTCTGAAAAAAAAAACCAAAAGTTAATGGTATTAAATAAAATACTAGTTAAAGATCCTATGACAAGTACTAGATAATGGTGTTTAGAATAACAATCAGTTCATTGGTTTTCGAGAAATTTTGGTTACCGATTTGAAAAACGTGGTTTTTGAGAAAAACGCGTTTAAAAATTTGGGAATGAGTAAAGTCTTCTACGTTCGATGGATTGTTCGTAGCTTCTAAATTTTGTTGTTGGCGCCGTATTCGACCTTCTTAGATCTTTTTTTGCGATTGCAGCTCGGCTTTCGTCATGCGAGTTACGTTTCTAACACGTTAATGACTTCGAATATTGGTTTAGTGACATCTAACACCATTTTTGGTAATATTGAATAATCGTGACGGAAATTTTTCAATTTTCTTTTAGCTTGCACTCGGTCTTCCGGACAGGAATGATGTTAAGGGTTGCTTTCTGTTGAGCTGTAATGGTAAAATGTTGCCCATACCGCTTTTTTCATGTCATCCTTGGAGTTACAGTGTCTGCGAATATCTAAGTTTGGGTATCTATAAATTTTGTAGTCGATTTGTTTTTACCGCCGATTACAGGATTTCTTTTCTTGCAGACGGGTTCCTATTGGCTTTGAACGTGTCCCACACAATCTTTTTTACAATTTCAACTTTATCACTATACCGTTTCGCATTCACTAATCTGTATACCTCTTATTCCCACTATTCCCGACGTAATTAGTATACAAAACTCCATGCTTTTCGATAGATTTTGAAAATGATTTTCTCATGGCGTCTACATCCATTTTGCCTGCTGATCCGTCATAATTGATCTGGCAATTTTTAACATGATTAAATTTCTAGTCCTCATATTGCTCGGTATTTTTGTGTTTATTCCAATAGTTACATTCAGCACCACTTTTTTGTTAACTGACTAATGAGAACTGCAACTATATACAATAAGATTGAACCACGTTTTCGCCACGTACCATCTCCTGAAATGGTCACTTTTGTTATATCAGCACTCGAATTTTTATTTTTTTTTTATTTCCTGTTGTTCTTCTTTTACAGATTGTTTTCACACCAATTGAACAATATTTGAAGCAGCAGGAATGAATGTTATTAATTATTATATCATACATGTCGTTTGAGTCCACAAAGTTTCATCGCTCATTACAGAAACGAATCGTGTATTTATTTCTTACAGTCAGTTGATGATAGAGTACGATTACTATCTCTTCAAGAGCAGATTAGATTTCTTTTTGATAAAAACGTTGCTATGAAGTCTAAGGTTGTTCGTAGACAATCGCCACCTTAGTTAAGCAGTAGTATCATACAACTGATGCAAGAACGAGATAGATCTCTTAATCTTTGGAGGCGACACAAACTTGAAATATTGCATCGTGAATCTACTACCAAAATACATGGAAAACCTTACAAGAGCTAAAAATTGAAAAAAGAATCCTAAAGTGCCTGACGAAATTGATTGCGACCTTCCTAATCAAAAATTTGTCACATGGCCTACATACAATGCCTACCTTTAAGCCATCAGAAATTGATGCCCATAATGAATCTTTTGGCTTCATATGGGTAAGTGACGCAGACGTTGTTGAGGCTGTATCATCAATAAAGTCAAATACAACAGGTATCGACGGAATTGATCCCAGGTTCATAAAACTTCTGCTTCCATATATTCTGCCGTCCGTTACTCATATATTTAATCATATCATTACCGCCTCTGAATATCCGCGTGAATGAAAAAAAGCAAAAATTACTTCAATCCCCAAAAAAGGAAGTAGTAAGTCCAGACCCATTGCAGGTTTGCCTTTTTTGAGTAAGGTTTTCGAAAAAGTAATTTTAAAATAAATTCAAACGTATTTGACGTTGAAAAAACTTCTTAGGAGTTGTCAGTCTTGATTTCGTCCTAAACAAACTGCCTTGTTGCCCGTACTTAACGGTATAAGGAAGTCGCTGGTTAAAAAATTTTCTAGCGTTTTTGATACTTTTAGACTTTTCCAAAGCTTCCGATACGGTGAATCATGTTCTGCTATGTAAAAAACTTCAGAGCATGTACAAATACTTAAAATAGTCCGTCTAGCTAATGTACTCTTACTTAGCAAAGAGATCGCAATGTGTTTGGTTAACGCAAATCTTCCAGTTTCCTTAAAGTTTCGTGCGGCGTTGCACAAGGATCAATACTTGGGCTAATTTTGTTTTCAATGTACATCAATGATTTGTCTCTTATTTCTCGACGTTCCCGGGTCCATATGTATGCCGATGATGTCCAATTGTCTTTGAGTAGTCCTGCTGATATTTTGCACGAAGTCGTTGCACTTATTAACGAAGAGTTGAATGATGTCTTGCTCTGGGCCCAAAGTAACTTCCTAAGCTTAAAACCCACAAAATTGAAAGTCCTAGCCATTAATAGGAAGGCACTAGACGTTTCACCCTTGCCGCCGATCAAACTTGGTCAAGAAATCGTTCCATATGTCACCCTTACCTGGTATGACCATATTAATGCTGTTATCGAAAAGTTTTTGGGAGGTCTTCGATTGCTCTGGTCATTAAAATTGTATACACAACCAACAATAAGGAACATGCTGACAAAAACGCTCTTACTGCCAATTTTATTATAGGGATGTGAGGTTTGCCGAGCTGACCATGATAAACAAACTACCTCTTAGATTTGATTACCAAAACGTAAGAGGCTTGCGCTCTAAAACTCGCATTGTATTGTCTTAATCACACAGTCTCTCTTTCGACGTCTATGCTCTTACAGAAACCAATCTGATCCCCGACATAAAGAGCCAGGAGCTATTCCCATCTTCGTTTAATGTCTTCCGAGATGACGATCACTCTCTCCCTATGGTTAATGATCCTGCCATTCTTAAAGTTGATTCCCATGTAGAGGTGTCCTACTTGCAGGTTGCAGCTCAACCTATCGAATCCTACGTCCTTGCTATTAAAGCAATTGACCAACTAATTGACCTAAGTGATTTCGTCGACGATATCCTTATTTTTGGAGACTTCAATCTACCCCTGCTGAAGTGGATTCCATCGGATGATCACTTATTTTTTACCGTTCATCCAAGGAATGTCTTTTCATTGATAGCATAACTGACTCAAGCCTGTGCCAAGTAAGTGGCATCCCTAACTCTATCGGTAGACAGTTAGACCTTATTTTCATTAGTGATCTTATAAACTCCACAGTAACGTTTTGTCCTTTTATCCTATCAACTGTCGACAACTTTCACCCCCCTCTTCTTCTCTTATGTTTCCATAACTCTCCATCCCAGCCCACTTCTTCAACTACCATCTCTTCTTACAACTTCCATAAAGCTAATTTTCCCAAAATCTATACCTATCTTAGCAAATGTTCTTTTAATTTTACTAACTTTCTACACTCTTCTACAGCGAAATATTTTATTCTATTTCTCTATACTTCCCCTTTTCACGGCATAAAACATCATTTATTTCCCCTCCATGGTACAACAGAAGACTTTGCTCTTTACGTAATAAAAGAAACAAATTATGGGCAGCTTTTCTTCGCACCAATTCTTTTTATGACTACTCTAACTATCTTGGAACTTACCTGCAATTCACCCAGCTCTATAACTTCCTCTTTCAGCGCTTTCTCGACACAGCGCAGACCAATCTTATCAATGATCCTAAGACATTTTATCAATTTGTCAAATACAAAAGAAAATCAGACGGATATCCCCCCTCTCCCTCTCGTTCGATAACATAACATCGACCGACCCACAACTATTTTGCAAACTTTTTTAAGCAGTCATTTGCTGACAACCCCTTTGTACCCGACCCTATGTATTTCAAGTACCTTCCCAATTTCTCCATTGGCCCCTCTCTCTCTCAACCTTTTGATTACAACCTTTATCGAAGAAAAGTTACAAAATCTCAATGATGAATTTTTATCTGGTCCAGATGGGCTCCCAGCAATATTTCTCAAAAAGTGTGCCTCCAATCTTTCGCACCCACTTTCCTCCCTATTTCATATGTCCCCCACACAAGGGGAATTCCCCCAAGTTTGGAGACCTCTTTCATAACCCCGGTTCACAAAAAGGGACCAAAGAATGAAGTAACCAACTACCGTCACATTGCTAAGCTTTCTCACATACCTAAAATGTTCGAAAGTTTTTTATATGATGTTCTAAGCTTTCAGTGCAAGTCACTTATATCACCCAGTCAGCACGGATTTCTAAAAGGTAGATAAACTACTATAAACTTAGTTTCAGCCCTAGAAAATGGCAACGAAATTAATGTTATTGCTACAGATTTCGCTAAGGGCTTCCTTAAAATATCACATCAACTGATCCTTTCAAATTGTCTTCTCTCGGTTTTGACCCCATTTTGTTGAAATGGATATCTTTGTATCTGGAGAACCGTAACTATAACGTTCGCTTTAGGTCAGCCTTCTCAACCCCTTTTTTAGCCACTTCTGGTATCCCACAAGGCAGCCATCTTCGTCCCCTCCTTTTCATTCTAACCATAAACGATCTTGAGAGAATATCAAACACTGCTCCGTATCCATTGACGCTGATGACACTAAGTTCTCCAAAACTACTTCTTCACCCCAAGACTCTACTCTCATTCAAGAAGACGTCGATAGGTTTTCCACCTGGTGTCTAAAACGACTTAACGTCTCCAAATGCCAATCTATGACTTTGTCTCGTAAGTCCTATCAATCCCCCCAGGTGCAATCCATTCGCAACCTCGATACGATACGATAGAGAGTTAAACTTCCGTTCGCATATTGATGAGATAATCCTTAAAGCCAACTCATCGCTCGGTTCTATCAAACTTTGGTCTAAAGAATTTACCAACCCTTATGTGACAAGGTCACTTTATATTTCGCTTGTCCGCCCCTTTCTTGAATATGCCAGCCAAGTGTGGTCTCCCTTTCAGCGAACTCATATATCCCGAATCGAGAACATTCAACGTCGTTTTCTTAGTTTTGCTCTTCGTGGACTACCCTGGAGTGACCCATTTATCTCACCTCCCTAACGCGACCGCCTCAAACTTCTTAACCTGAGTACCCTCGAAAAACGCAGAGACGCAGCTGACATTCTCTTCATTCATCGACATCTCTCGCATGTTCCGTAAGGTCAACTCAAATCTTTCCCTTTTTGATTTTAACCTGAGCATTTCTCGCCTTAAACTTGATCTCCTCCACCACTACCTTACTCGCTAACTCTTAAGTTAGTCCTAGTTTTTAAGTTAGCTTTTCAAGTCCTAGTTTTTTAAGTTAGTTTAAGCTTGCATTAAGCGAAATAAATAAGGGCATTAGCCCCCACCAAATTCAAATTTACTATATGGTAAGCTTGATTGTGGAAGTAAAAGAAGGCTTAATGTTACCTACAACAATATCATTCGCTATATGTATGGACTTCGAAGATTTGATCACGTATCAGCTTATTCAAAAGGTCTCGTCGGCTGCTCATTTGACATCCTCTTAGTTTTCCGCTCTCTATCTTGTTTGCATGATATAATACAGACACATCACCCTGAGTACCTATATTGTAGATTTTTTTTTTTGCGGTCGCAAAGGACTTTCGCTTTGATTCCAACAACATACTCATGCCTAACCTTGGAACGCCAGTTCTTTGTTCATGCTGTCCGCATGTGGAACTCCTTGCCTATTGAAGTGAGAGGAGTAAGAAACACGAAAAACTCTCTAATTTTGAGGCACTAAGTCAGTTTGTATAACTAGTAACCCTTTATCGTAATTTTTATTTTTTTTCTCTTTTCTTATTGTAAAATCTCTCTTTTTTTCCTTTTTACCTACTTATTTGCTTCCTTTTTTGTCCTTAGATTTTTTTTTCTATAATTTTTTCATAAATTTGCTAACTTAATATTAAGGCTTTTGCTAATTTATAAGATTTATCTTAAACAACTTTTTTTTTAAATAAAAGGCAAACCATTTGAGATATTTCAAAAACTTTATTATTGGCTCGAAGTACAATCAAAACATTTATGAATGGAACTCGACTTCGTTCATATGGCCACCGCGGGCACGTTTGCAGCGGTCGATTCGCTGGACCAAATTTTCAACGACTTCGCCACACATTTCGGCCGAAACGGCCGCTATTTCGCGTTCAATGTTGGCTCTGAGCTCTTCCAACGTCGTCGGCGTGTTGGCATAAACCAGTGACTTAACGTAGCCACACAGAAAATAGTCAAGCGGCGTTAAATCGCACGAACGAGGCGGCCAATCGACTGGCCCATGTCTTGAGATAACACGCTCACCATACTTACTCTTCAATAAATCGATTGTAGCGTGTGCTGTGTGGCTTGTGGCACCATCCTGTTGAAACCACGTGTCGTCCAAGTCCATATCTTTCAATTCGAGTTAAAAATAATCGGTGATCATGGCGTGATAACGCAGTCGACGAAAAAATATGGCCCAATAACGCCGCCGGCATGCAAACCGCACCGAACAGTTATTTTTTGTGGATGAAGTGGTGATTCATGAAGCACATGTGGGTTTTCAACCGTCCAATAACGCATATTTTGCTTATTGACGAACCCATTGAGACAAAAATGAGCTTCGTCACTGAAGATGATTTTGCGATCGGAGAACGTACGTCGCTTCAAATGGTCCATCGGCTTCAATTCTTGAGTCAGATTGATCTTGTATGGGTGCAAACCAAGATCTTTACGCAAAATATGCCATAATGTGGTCTGAGCGATGCCCAATTCTTGAGAACGCCGTGGAATTGACTGATTTGGATCGTTTGCTACGGACGTCTGAACGGAAGCACTAAACTTGTTATTGCCTGTCTACTAGGGCGAGAATTGCGACCGAAATCTCCGACTCCGAATATCTGTAGAAAATTTTTATAATTTGCAGACGTTGCTCGTTAGTGTACTTTATCATGATGGATATGTTGAGTTTACTTAATAAATTGACAGTGACAGTTTGATGATGTGAAAGAGTGCGTTCACAAATTATATTCAAAGTTGTCAAGTCCCTATTGGAAAACCATAAATAAAAAAATAAATAAATATGAAAAGTATGAAACATGTGTTGATGTACGGGCACGAGGGAATGAAAGTCGTTTGGCACGATGAACACGAAACTGCAATTTTAAAACCGATTCCTCGAGTCCTCTTCCACTGAGAATCGAACATCACTATCACACTTTTTACGTTTTACACATTCCGATAAGACAGAAAATACAGTCAGAAAATTCAAAATTCGATATCCGATATTTGGATCTTCTGGTGCGGATGTCTCATGATCAGCCTTCAATTTTTTGGCACTGAAACAAATATTCTCGTCGGAAAGTTTTTCCGCGGAATGTCGATTTTTGGGCGGTATTTTCTTTTTGCTGCCATCTTTGCGAAAAGATCCGGATCAATGAGCTTCTCGAGATCCTTTATTTCCGTTATAGCTGAAGAAACATAAATAGGGTCTAGGGACGCTTGCCGCTACCTGCCTTTCGGTTCAACGCCGCAAAACTCGTTTCTATCTCTCGGCTGTAACTGGCTCATTTATCGAAATATTGACTCGGCCTTTTCACCAGATATTCTTGAGCCCTCAAGTTTCACCATGCTAACTGTATATCTCCCATTAAGGACCTTGAACCACATTTTGTATGGTTATGACAGCATGCTCTGGCAGAAAACAACAGATGTAGCAATAGGTTGTACAGGCATTTCAAGGTATTTCCTTAAGAATAACTTCCACAGAGCTATGTTCTTTCTTTGGCGTTCTATTTATAGGAGAAGTTCAAATTTTACAATAAATGCAAACGAGACACGAATAACTGTAAAAACATATGATCGGAGAAGATAATGCCGGATGAGATTAAAGAGTGCTACATCGAAGTTTGGATTTTTAAACTCACGATGGCCATCACAATCTAATCTTGCAACAACATCTCATAATAGACTTGACAACTTCCCAATCGAATACAAAAGTAATCTCAAACTCTAGAGTATCAGTATCTATAACCAACCATTTATAATTTATCCGTATACAGTAGCTATCACTTAACGAATTAATTGACAAACGAAATGAAACCCTTTCCTAAGAAGGTTAACCTTTCCGAGAATCCGACGAATACACCCAAACGCTATCATTTTGATGGATATGAATGAATATTGAAATCCAAACGCTTCGTGTTGTAGCTTTTCGTGAATTGATAAATTCTCCAGAAGTTTCCTGTTGAAAACGCCTTGAGTGATAGATTCCAAAAATGGACAAATTACAAATAAATAATGTTCCCCTCTGGGAAAGGTCTGCTACAAAATTTGTTTGGTGATTGCCTACCTGTTTCCACAAACTGTGATCTCTTCAAACGACATCACACTCATTAAGGACACTTTCTGTGTGTTTGTGAAGAAACACATGCAACAAAACTCTCTCACAAATCACCTCTGTGATGATACCGAACAATTATGTATATTTTCAAATATCTGGGTTTGTCGGTGGCAAAGAGTGTAGAAGAATACCGGGCTGCCGCCGTCGCCGACATCCGACATCGTCGTCATCTCAGTCTGGAGGGGGTGGTCACTACAGTCGCCGAACTTATGGTCCAAACACAAAACGTCGCAGGTCAACACGCAATGTTGTTTAGTTTGTTGGTTTGCCTGCTTTGCTCTGGATAGATGTATGGTACTCGTATCTGTAGTCCGGATTCGGGTGGATTCTTTAAATGTCGACCGAAAACAAATTATAATTAGATTATGAGGCATGATGATCCTTTAATGATCAGCGTTTAACTTCATTCATAAGTTTTGTGGGATAATAACCTTGCGATAGAAATTACAGTGGTAGAGTGGAGTGGAAGAGAGCGTTTTCTTAGTTTCCGGTCTTGCATAATTAAAGCGGATACTTCAGATGGTTAAAAGATCATTTTTTCTATTTAGGGCGATCTACAGAAGAGATAGAGGAAGAATCGAAATTGGTATAAAATAGGTAACTTGATCTGAGTTGATTATTTTTAATAGTGTTTAAATTGAACGGTTTTTCCGTATCTTTGGGGTGTTGCTAGTATTTCGATTTGAGATAGATATTTGAACGGAAACATTTGGATAATTATGAATAAAAATACAAAGCGCTCTGGCAAGAACAATCGAAGGTAGTGACATCGAGTAAGGCAATTTGAAAGATTTGTTAGTTCAACAGGTACAGCTATAAGGTATGATTATTAGCACGCATTTAAAAGTTTCCGATTAGTTCAACTCTTAAAAGTAATGAGTATAAGTTCAACATGCCAAGCCGCTAGAGCGTAGAGTTCACAGTTGTACATATCACACTCTTCTTGTTGAGTACACTGATTACCGTAGGTTAAGATGTAGGTCATCTTTTGGTTGTACCAAAAGATTTTTAATTTCAGTTTCTTTACTTACTTAGGTGGCGCTACAATCCGGGGTGGACCTGGGTCTCAATCAACAAGTGTCTCCAGCTAGTTCGATGTTTGGCTAGCTGCTTCCTGTTTCACATTCTAAGTCCTGCTAAGAGGTTTCCTTCCACTTGCGGGCGATACCTGAGTCGCGGTCTTCCTCTATTGCGCTGTATGCGCTTTTTGAACCAGACCATTGATGTTCATCTTTTCTACATGACCCAGGCATATCAATGGATTTCACTGTACAGTGCGTACGGTTCGTTGTTGTATCATTTTCCTTAACATTCCGTTTATGCAGACGGGGCTGAAAATCACCGATCATGCCTCTGTGCCATAGAGTAATACTGGGATTATTAAGGTCTTGTATAGGGTCTGGTGTTGTTGTCTTAATTGATAGCGGAGTCTAGGTATATAAAGTCCCTAACTACCTCAAAGTTACATCTGTCGAAGGTGATATCCTGTCCGAGATGTCGGTGTTGGGTGTCCTTCCTAGTAAGCAGCATTGACTCGGTCTTGCCCTTGTTGACCATTAAGCCCATCTTCGCCTCTTCCGTCTCAATACTCGCCAAAGCGCCACTGACATAACGTGCTTTTTTCCGAAAATGTCAATATCGTCGACGTATGTGAATAATTGAAGGCATGCCGCAATTCTGATATGTGCCGGCAGGCGGCATGGTATCTTCGTGCAAAACTAAACGGGGTAAATTTCTATAGTTCTTGCGCACGGCCAAGTTGGGAAAAAAGTAAATTCCAAGCAATATTCTACAAGAAATACTCGCAACCTTGGGTGTAGCATTGCAAACGATGGTCGAGCAAATACTTTTAGAAAAGCGGAAATGGGATCAATCATAGATATTACTTTTATGAGTAATTCATTACTACGCAACACATAATGGTGGGTCAGTGAAAAATATACCTACAGTGACTATCATGGGATAATAACTAGTATTGAAGAGTCAAAGGACATTCCCTAAACTAGTGCCAAGTGCGCCCAAAATGGAAATATAAACTCTTGGACAAAGGATATGTTCGGCAAAATGATGAATATTAGCGAGCTGCGAAACAGCAGGAAATTTGTTGCATCACCTCATTCGCACTGTAACTACAACATGTGACACAACACAACACATTGCCCAGACGAATACCCAGTAAAAGAGGTACACTGTGCCAGGAAAAAAGGGATGACACTCAGATCAAACTGCTTACAAGTCCGGTGGGGAGTGAAGCATTCTTGAAGAAGAGCCTACCTAGACCTAGACACATTCCGATTGGCAAGAAAGAAGCTAAAAAAGGCTGTAAAAGAAAGTAACGCAAGATTCTTCAAGAGCCAGTGTGACGAAGTAGACACAAATCCTTAGGACACGGTGTAAAAAATGATAATGACTACACTGAAGGGCTGTAGGTCTCCACATTTATCAAGTCCGTCAGTACTCTCGACTCTTTACAATATAACCATAGAACTCAGCACAGAGACAGTTCAACGCTTGCAAGAAGTAAGCCATCAACAAAGCGCTTGAACTCGAAGGAGTCCCAAATAAGACAGTGAAAGTCGCAGTTCAAAAGAGACCAGATATGTTTATAACAACGATGTAAAATTATCTGATAGAGAAGGTTTTCTCAGAGCAGTGGGAACTGCAACTTTTGGTATTCTTAACAAAGGGAAATAAACCACCTGGAGAACCAGCATCATATCGCCCAATATGTCCACTGGGCACGTAAACGATTTCATAAAAAAAAACAATTTTTCCACTAAAAGTTGATCTTTGGTAATTGAAGTTGAATATTCTTATTCACATTTCTTAGTAGACAAAAACTGACAATTAGTAATAGATAGATAATTGAATCGGAAATCATTGACATGTCAGTAATACTTTTAAATTTATCTAGTTTTTTTCACTTTTTTTAAGTACAAATCGTGTAAAAATTCCAGGTCTAATTTAACATCTTTTATGGTTATGTTTGATTGAATTATTGGGGGCAAAACTTGGAAGGTTCTTATTTCCTGATCTGTGTACTCGATGTTGTTAATAGATATGGTCTCGTTGTTAAACTGTGTTAAGAAAGTTTCGTTTAGTATCTTGGTTTCTTCAAGATGTCGGAGGGTTCCATTGAAGTTTGTTAGAAGAACAGTGTTTCCAGTTAGGAGTTCAGTAACAGGTTTTCTATAGATTTGATTGTCGCAGTTCGCGTTTTTTCCTCTCATTACTCGACTAATACAGTGATCTGAGGAGAGTCCCCGAAGCTGGTTTTCGTTACAGATTATACAACTCTTAATTTTTGAGCACAACCCCTTAACTCCAAATATTTCATCATGTGAGACAAATAGTTCGTTGACATCTAGGTGTATTGCCTTGTTGTTTCTGACAGTTGATCGGATCAGCACATGATTAAATTCCCTTGGTCCAACTTTGGGTAAAGACACGACGTATGGTAAGAGTGATAGCCTCTATTTCATTGTCATACGGGAGAGTTTCCATCTGCGAAAGCACGTCCAGAATTTGCCCTTTATTTAGAAGGTTGGTGTTAATGATATCTTTTTTGGCCAAGTGCATTGCCGAGACAATTTCACTGAGTTCTTCTCTTATTAAGCCGAGCTTGCTAAAAAGCATCTGCTCGTATTTATCAACGATGAAAGTGCCTATTCTTTTAACAATCCTGTTATAACCTTCCAAAATCTCTTTAGTAATTGATGTTAAGCGTTCATTAACCTTGAACTGGTTGTAGTTGTTGCCTATTTGGCTTTTTAATAATCCATCCCAATCTGTCGCATCCGTAGCCGGAACGGCTATCCATTTCCAGGCCGACCCAATCCAATTAATGGATCTTCGGTTTCTTGTGTTCTTATAACGTAGCCTGACTAACAATTGGTCAATGTATTCGAGCTGATGTATCAGTTGTAGACGTAAAATACTGGTCTTATCTATTTGATTCGTTATCATGGGAGTAAGGTTGCTGACTATATCTTCGTATGTTGTCAGATTAATGATGTGCACCATTCTAAATGTTCACCTGGTTATGTTGCTATTTCCCAACTTTAATGTCACTATAGGTGTGTTGTATTCGTATATGCTGTTGATTATATTAGGATTGAGCTTCTCTTTGAGATTCCTTGTCAATTTTTCTTTCGTGATATTCTGAAGCCGAATGTAGTGTCTACGGAAAGTCGGATGCGTTTCTTCATGAGCAAATAACTCTCGTCCTTGAGAGATGACTAACTGGTTCCTAAAAACATTTAACGGCACATCGCGGTGAGGAATCAAATCTGTTCTGTCTTCTTCAGCACTGTTAGAGTGTTGGCTTCTGTTTTTATTCGAGATAGGGCATCCGCGACTACATTGGTTTTTCCCGGCCTATAGATGAGTTCATAGTTATACTCTTCAATCCTGGCCTTCCATCGTTTTAATTTAGCGTTGTTATTGCGGTTGCTTAGGGAGAAAATGAGCGGTTGATGATCCGTCAGAATTTTTATTTTGCTCGCACCGTACAAGTAGTTCCTTAAATTATAGAGTGCCCATACTATCGCTAACATTTCTCTCTCATTAGTGGCGTAGTTCTCTTCTCACGATCTTACTAAGTAATCGTGAAATGTATGTTATCGGTCTATCTTTATCAATCTCTCCTTGAGAGAGTACGGCTCCAATGGCCATATTGGATGCATCCGTGGTAAGGACGAAGGGCTTTTTAAAGTCTGGAAATGCTAAGACTACTGATGACATCAAGAGGTTTTTAAGGTTATTAAATGCTTCTAATTCTGCTGATTCCAATCTTATTTTAATTTTTCTTGATTGGTTGGCTTTTACTTGTTCTCTCTCCCCTCTCGTGAGATTTGTTAAAGGCTTTGCAATTCTAGCAAAGTCTTTTATAAATCTTCTATAATATGAGGTGAGGCCTAGGAACCCCTTAAGTTCCTTTAGGTTTTCAGGTGGCTTTATGTTCCGAATCGCCTCTACCTTTGTTGGGTCTGGTCTTATACCCTTTGTTGTAACGAGATACCCTAAAAATTCCGTTTCTTGTTTCAAAAACTGTGTCTTGTTGAGATTCACCTTAAGATTCGCTCTCTCTTATGCGGTTAAAATAGTTTCTATGTTTTTTAGATGTTCCTTTTCGCTGCTACCGAATATGATGATATCATCAATATATACATAGCATATTTTCCTATATATGCCTTTAATACATCATCTATTGTCCTCTGAAAAATAGACGGGACGTTCTTCAGCCCGAAGGGAAGCCTTGTACATTCGAATTTTCTGTTCATTGTCAAGAACGCGGTTTTGGGAATATCTGTCTCCTTCATTTTAATTTGATGGAATCCTGAAGTAAGATCCAAGGTTGTAAAGAATTGAGATTTTCCTAGGCTGGCTATTGTACTGTTGATATCGGGTATGGGATATGTGTCAGAAATAGTCACGGCGTTATGCCTTTTGAAGTTTATTACGAGTCGGTATTTCTTTTCTCCTGTGCCATCCGATTATTTTCGGCACTATCCACAGTGGGAAATTATATGGGCTATTCGAGGTTCGTATAATTCCGTCCTCTTAAAGCTTATGTACCTGGGTGTCGACTTCCTGTCTTAGATGTACCGGGTATTGATACGATTTAGTATATACGGGTTCTTCCGTTGTGGTTCTTATCTCTGCTTTAATGTTGGTGTCGATTATTTGGTCATCGCTTATTGGTTCGAAGACTCCCTGGTGTCTATTAATAATATCTTGAAGATGTTGCTTTGTTTCAATGGCAAGTTGATTATGTTTTAACCCCATATTTTTTACCTGGGCTGACTTTTTTTCCTCCAGCGGTATCTTTATTCATGGTTTTATTATTAGGAAGTTGTTCTTTCTACCTATGATAGCTTGCATCTGCTTGAGGGTGTCATCACCAATGGTACCGTCGAATGTACTAAGTCCTGGAAGAACGAAAAAGTCTATAACAGTTTTGTTTCCGACACTTTCAAAAAACTACCTTCTAATTTTTTTATCAATACGAATTTCACCTCCGGCTGATTGAATGGTAAAGGGTGTTTGATCCAAACGTGCATTGGTTGCTAGTTCTGGTTTCACAAAGTTTTAGTTTGCGCCCGTATCTAACAGAAACTTTAGGGTACGGCCCGCTTTGGTGACAGGCGTCTATCATAAATCTTCGTGGGAGTCCCAAGCATCGGTACTAGGACCCCTACTCTATAATATTATGTAACATTGTCACCAGGAGTAAAAATAATCGGATTTGCTTACGGCATTCCATAGTAACCATTGCAAAGGATATTTGTGAGATAGAGTCAGCTACGAACTATTCAATCACTTTCATCAAAGATTGACATATATCCACCGCCCTAGAACTAATAGATCACAAAAAGGAAGCTCTTAATAACCAGCCGGAAAAATATGGAATAGGAGCAATACTTGAAATAGTCACACTGACTATTCGGGTAAAAAGGCATCAGAGCTCCAGGCAGAACTTCCTGGAATACTGTCAAACATCGGAGTACCCGGATATTCTAGAAGAATTTCAATATCCAAGCTAGTAACCTCAGTCCTGTTAAACCCTGCCCCAAATTTCTAGGAACAAAGAAAGCAAGGAGGAAGTTATAGCCGGGATGATTCCCATCGATATTCTTGCAGACGAGATGCTGAGAATCTATAATAGAAGAATTTCTAGTACTCAAGAGGCGGTAGTGTCGACTTCAAATGACCAGGTGGCAAGGTACCTGATCTACGAAAAGCAAATGGACTTACAGAATGATTCCATCCATAGACGTTTGGAAAAACCGAAGACATGTAAACTGTAACTACTATCTTACGAAGTTGCTATCTGGTCACTCACCTTTTTACGCAGATTATCCAAATCAGGACCAAGACACAAGGCATTCAATATTCCATTGCACCGCAGTCAATAATTGACTAAATGTCACGATCAGAAACAAATTGGATGGAGATTTGCACATTTATAACAAACGTGCAAAACAAGCTGCGAAGGATCGAAAAAATTAGATGCAGGAAACATAAGAGGTATAGCATAGATTGCCTACCAGCTCCGCGAGGTAATACCTAACGGCAGTCACGCGGGGAGAGTGGTTGAAGTGGGTTAGTGGGTGGCTTAGCGATTGTACAAAGGCATATTCCTGAAATCGAACCATCAGGCTAGTGAATCGTGCATACATGGTAGCCCGGGCTACTGGTATCTATGAAGGATGGGTAGTCATCCTTTAGTGCAACCAAACCAAATTTTCAATTTTAGATTTTCCAAGATATGAAAATTGATAATAATTAATAAGTTCCTATGAATTGTTTAAAATCTTTTTTAATTTAAAACAATGTCAGATACGATCCCTGCCACTATACAATTCAAGTTAACTATCTCAGCAGCCGCTGATTAGCGAACCAGTGTACGCAGCCGTGTTCTTGACAGGAGAACACGTTATTCTACCCCGACCAGATTTGGTGGTTAACGTGGGGTTAACGCCCCAACCATATAAAAAACCCATTGTGACGAGAGACCAAACTGCCTCGGAAGAAAACGGACCGACGACACGGCGTGAAAAAGGACAATAATTTTAGAGTATGCTTCTGGAATGTCAGAACATTATACGCTCTAGGAGCTACCCAAAAACTGGATAATATGCTCGGGCAGTATGAAGTGGAACATTACTGCGGTACAGGAAGTGCCCTGGAAAGGATCAAGAATGATGAAAAGAAAGGGGTGCAATATATATTGAAGCTGCCACAAAAGCCTGCATATATTAGGTTTCGGATTCATCGTAGGCAAGTGACTGAGATCAAATGTCCTTAATTTCAAATCAATTAGCGACCGTCTGGCTGTAATCCGCATTTAAGGGAAATTCTATTACAACATCAGCCTCATATGTGCACACGCCCCTACCAATGAAGCTGAAGACCCTATCAAAGAGAACTTCTACGACTTCTTAGACAGAGCCTACGGTGCCTCGGGGACTTCAATATCAATAACAGGCAACATATTACGGACTCCAAATCACTGACCTTGAGTACGTAATGATAAGTAGCACAAGATTCATTAATAAGAGAACCCACTCAGAAACCTGCTTAACACCGGACGGTAGAACTACCAACCAAATTGACCACGTGATGATCAATCCAAGACACTCGACGAACATCCTAAATGTGCAAACATTTAGAGGGGCAAATGTCGACTCTGATCACTATTTAGTAGCAGCCCTCGACTATCCAATGAAAAAAGCTGCATCAAAGACAAAAAGGGGGTACAACATTGGATCTCTGAGCACACCCAAGATATTCAGAGACTACAGAGAGCAACTGCACGAAAGACACTGCAATATGCCATTGCCTACCACAAACGCCAATTAAAATACTGCACTACTATTCAGGAAGTAGTCGAAGTAACTCTAAGCTACTAGCCATCCCGACAAGGAATACAGGAGAAAAAGTTGTTGCGAAAAAGGAAAGGGACTTAGCTGCCTCCCAGCTAAAGAATATCGAAGACTGTAGGAGTAATAACAAGCTGCGAAACTTTTTTAACAAGCTAAAAGTCTGGCTACAGGCTACAGACCAGAAACTCAGGCCCTTCGAAACACTAAGGGTAAACTTTTTACCGACCCGTAGGGAATTGAGGATGTATTAAAGTAGCATTTCCAACAGCTTCTTGATTTGCATGCCCAGGGGAGTGTAATGGAGTATGAAGAAAACTCAACTCCAGTCGATGAAGTAGTTTTCCCACCCAGCCTAGACGAAATTGTTACAGCCAGTAAAAAGCTAAGGCACAGCTAATAAAGCTGGTAACGATGTTATGGTAAGGAGCATACACCAAATCATCTGCAAATTATGGGGAGACGAAAGCATTCCCAACGGCTGGACTATCTGCGTCATCTTTAAGAAAGGCAAGCCTATGTCTTGTAAGAATTGCCAAAGTATATCCCTGCTTTACGTAGCCCACAAGATCCTATCCACAAGAACCTATATGCGCTACACCCATCGGCACCCATCAGTGTAGCTTCCAGACCGGCAAATCGACAATAAACCAAAACTTCACAATGCGCCAAAACCTCGAAAAGACCAACGTGTTCCAAGTCGATGCTCAACGTCTCTTCATCGACTTCAAAGTCGCATACGACAACATTCATCTCACTGAATTTATAACGCGCTGGCCGAATTCAGGGTCCCAAGAAAACTGAGCCGGTTGTGTCAAGCCACGCTAGGAAGCTCGCAATGCAACATGCAACTTGAAAACAAAACCTCCAAATTATTCCAAATATTCACCGGATTCCGGCAATGACACGCGTTGTCGCGTAATTTCTTTAATCTTGTGCTGGAGTAGATTGTGTGAAAGGCCGGCATAAAAACAGAAGGCACTAGATTTAACAAATCCATCCAGCTGCTGCAGTATGCAAACGATATCGACATCCTCATCCGTTACCAGCGTGCCATTATTGAGGCTTTTACCGCTATAGACTAACAAGCCAAACGAGTTGGTTTCATAATGTATGAGGATAAAGCAAAGTACTTGCTGTCGACCAAAAATCGACTCGTCGAACACCGTTCAGGACCAAACTTAACAATCGACAGCTCTTATTTTGAGGTAGTGATGGAGTTTATCTACCTCGGGGAAAATATAAACTCCGCAAATGACACCCTAGAGGAGACGAAAAATAACCTTAGGCAACCGCTGCTACTATGGTTTGTTCAAACAACTAGGGTCCAAGCTTTCTGACTCGAAGGTCCAAAATCATGCTCTTCAAAACCTTGATCTTGTCAGTCTTTCGTGATTGAGCTGAATGTTGGACAATAATCAAGATAGCAGAGCAGATCTTGGGATCCTTCAAAAGAAAAATTCTACGTCCAATATTTGGCTCTATCTGCGAGGACGGCGAATGGAGGATATAACTGCGAATTCTACGTCCTGTATAAGGATGTGTATTTAGTCCGGAAGGCATAAATGTGCCGACTGCACTGGCCCGACCACATTGAGCGAATGAACGAGAGAATCTTCGAATCTCAACCACCTGGTTCACGAAGAAAAGGAAGACCGAACCTCTGGTTTAAAGATCAAGTAATCGCGGACACCAGAAGTCTCTTAGTCTAGTAAACTGGAAGAAACGTACCCGGAACATAAAGGATGGAAAGCGGCATTACCTCAGACTCACACCCTCCAAGGAACGCTAGCCAGATACATAAGTAAATATGTTAAACAATCAAAATAAATACTGAAAATCAAACCAAAGTCTTAAATAGCTTAAGTTGGATCCACCTATGTAACATAGAGTTTGTACATCTCATATTCGATGCTTATTTAAGTTTATTTAAGTTTTAATAATAATAAATAAAAAAATAAAATAGTATTTCTCTGTAATCGTATTTATTTGTCAGCACATTTAAATATTTATTAAGACAATTCCAGAAAAGCATAATCGCCATTACTTGAGCTTTACCCAGTAATGGATGTGCAAATTTCTCTCCATTAAGAGATGAAAAATTTATCCAACTATAGTGCTGCCTAGCTCACTCATTGTCATACGTCAACACCAACACCATCACCAACAAAACGAATCCCAAATAAAATGAGTGAATTTTTGAACTGCCAGCACATCCCAATGCCAAAGTGCATCATCGTTCCACATGTCACCCCCCTTAGACCATGGAATCAGGAGCAGTGGCATCGTGAATTTCCTGAAATGCTCATATAATGGAACATTTCACCATTATCCGGCGTAAAATCGATCAGAGCATCCATGGAAATGTGAAGCGTAAAAAAGTTTAATTTTATCATCCATTTGACATTTAATCGCAACACTCCGAGCCCACAAAAACACCCCCCAGAACTCGACCTCGTGAATTTTTGTCCACTGGGAAAAACTATCTCATCAACTGGAACATTATTCTCATTTCGAATTCATAAATAATAACAACGACTGGCGGTGGGATAGTGCAATTTACCAATCCTCCAATCCATAAATCCACTTCCATCCACAGGCATAAAGGATCAGATAGGATATAATTGCGAATTATTATTAAGCACTTTCCATATTTGCTACTAATGAGAGCTCATTATATCCACTTAGCAGCTCGACTGACGACATATGACGTGGAAATGTGGCAAGTGGAAAAAAGGCTGAAAAAAAAACATTTTTTTTTGAAAAATCACAAAAAAATGTCCATTTCACCCGCGAAAATACGAATACGAATACCCGTAAATGCCCAGGTCCACGTGGAAGCCATTATTATGGTAATTAGCACTTGCGAATGAAATGATGACAAAAAACCGATGTTAACAACGTGGGGGTTGGCTTGTAGTTCAGACTTTTTTTCTTTTTTTTATTATTTTCCTCTCATTGTTCCTTGTTTCCTGTTAGCGTGAAGAAAGACCTTTGACATGAGGTCCTTTACAATTGGTAGTGCTGTCTGCTACCCTGAACTGTTCACTTCTAATATACCTAGGTTAGAAAATAAATGTAAAAAAATAAATTTACCATTATTTGAGGATTTTGTAGTAGCGACAGAAGTCGAAATCACTCAGTGCGTAGCAGCTGTATTTACTTTACTTCAAATTATCTTTCATCTCAACCATGTCATCAACTGATGTATAACAACGTAAACTTTTCCTCAAATCTGGAAAACGGCAAGAGTCTTGCCAATAGCAAAGAAACATGATCCATCTGATGATCTCCTGCTGATTTTAGACCAGTTAGCAATCTACCTTGTCTGTCAAAGGCATTTGAGAAAGTTATGGCTAAGCAAATAATAAAACACTTATCACTCAACAAGTTGCTGTATGCTAAACAATCTAGTTTCAGGGATAACCATAGTTGTTCCAGAGCTATGGTTAATTTACTGGAAGAAAAAAGGCATGACTACGATAGGGGTAATGTTTTGTTGCTTTGTTTGCTAGACTTTTCGAAGGTTTTGATAATGTGAATCAAAGAATGCTTTGTTGGAAGCTCACAAATAGCTTTGGTTTTAGAGAAAGGACAGTTAAATTGATGTACAGCTTTCTTTCCGGCACATCGCAAAGGATTGCGAGGTTTGGCCTGTCTACCAGGTTGACATAATACATACTTAAATTTTACATTAAAAATCTCACAAAGTATTGGTAAATCTGGTCTATGGGGTATAAAGTTTAGTTGAACGAGTTTCCCCCTCAGTATGCAAATAGTACTTATTTTGTCAACTGCGGGACTATCTAGGAAGTATGTTTTTTCATTTAGAAATGGTTTAATTTGCTACAATAGTTCCTAAACAGTGGCGATTCAGCTTCTTCGACATATTGGTCATATGTATGTCTGCCAAAATGCTCCAAAACCAAGTTAAATTTTTCTCTTAAAAGATGAGGATGCTCGTTCACTTGAATTTCGTTTTCTTCAATTCCTCGCAAATGCCTCCGTTTGTTCTAATTATGCTTCTTAAAACTACGTTTGTTATTTTGCATTCATTCATTTCTAGTATTTTTAGGATATAGTTGAAGTTCATTTTGAGCGTGTACAAGAGCAAAGGACGAGTTCCCGTTTCAAGATGTAGCATATAGTTCGGGGTATTTTTTGGTAATCGGAAAATCTTCTTCAAAAAGTAGCGAAGAAATTTTTCCACAGCATCGTAGCCTTTGTAACCCCATACCTGAGCTCCGTAAAGCATTATCGAAGCTGCAGTTGAGTGGAACAAAGTTTGTTTTGCACTTTGCGATACATATTTATTTTTAAAGCAACGTTCCCAAATCGAACAGATAGCTCTTTTAGCAACAGCTAATTTTTCCTTAAAGTGTGGTTTGAAATTTAAGGAGGACGATATAAAGACACCTAGGTATCTGTATCTGGATATTACCTCAATCTCTTACCCGTCTAACTTCCACTTTTTCAAGTGTGAGAAGCGTCCTTCTGCATTTCTGAATATCATTATTTTTGATTAATCAAGATTTACAGTGAGATCCCAACTTTTACAGAAAGCATTAAGGCTGTTTATCATTAACTGCATACCTTGGGTGGTGTCACCCAGAAAGACTATATCATCAGCATACATCAGCGCAGGAATTGATACACCGTTGAATCTAATTCCACCTTTGACATCATCTGTTATATCATTGATGTATAATATAAAAAGCAGAGCACTTAAAATACAGCCTTGAAGTAATTTGTAATTTGCTCTACGTGTGGAAAAAAATTGAGTCAGATCCGAAATTGTGATACAATACCATCATTGCTAGAGGTGGAAGATCAAATTGAAGTTGATGAAATGTATTTCGATAAAGACATTGCATTCAATTTGATTAATGAAAGCATACAGTATATTGGAGAAGATACATTCGAAAAATTGAAAAAGTCTATGTTGAAAACTGCAGAGAAAGTTTTCTCTGTTACTATTGATAATGATGAAGATAATTCCAGAGGAAGGATATTTCGTAGGGAAAATAAAAGAAAATTTCCATAAAACTACAAGCAAAGACATCAAACTTGTTTTGTTGTCTTTACTTTCAAGAGAATGGTGCGTCGACAAAATTATAGAAGAGTTTCCAGGATCGACAAGCTAGATGATCAAGAAATCTAGAAAACTTCAAGAAGATGAAAGCGTGCCATCAACTTATGGAAAAAGCTTAGATGCTGATATCAAGCAATTGGTAGAAAGTTTTTACTGTGAAGACGATATCATCCGCTTAATGCCAGGAAAAAAAGACTACGTATCTATAAAGGTAACAAAAATTTATTTTCTCAGGTTCAATAATAAGATGTTTTGCTTTTTTGTTAGATTGAAAATCAGAAAAAACATAATCAAAAACGTCTGGTTCTGGCTAACCTTAGGGTAATATATTATAAGTTCAAAGAAGTTCATAATAATGTTAAGATTGGATTTTCCAAATTCGCGTCGTTAAGATCAAAAAACTGCATTTTGGCTGTTTCATCAGGAACTTATTCCGTGTGTGTTTGCACCATCCATCAAAATATCAAACTCATGTTGGAGGGTAGCAATATATCAAGGCTGTTAGAAAACGAAGATAAGCATCTCAATTTTTTTTTTATATAATCCCGCGCGCGCACCAAGGGGATATGAATACCCTTTTACTGGTTTTTCTCCAGGGCGCGGGCGGGTGGTGTAATAGTTTGGAACTCAGGTGTAGTATTAGGTTTCGATATTTTTCCCAGAAGTGGTTGTCAAACTGGACGGGACAAGCAAGTGCATCCTCAATCAGTGGGTCTCAGTACGTGCTAGCTGTTAGTTCGTTACATTTAGCCCAACCAGCAACCATTCCAACATCAGTGTTATGCCTTCATGTGTCAGAGTTGACGCCGACGGGATTCTCATATAACTACATGCAAATTCTACGAAAAGACTTTTTCAGAGAATTGCCTCGCACGGGATTCGAACCCACGATCCTCTGCTTGAGGATCACGGCCACCCCCGATTCTAAATGACAGCAGAGCCTGCTTAGCTTTGTTAATTTGTAACCCTCCTGATATAAATTGTTACTTGGGCAAGTGCCTTAATTGCCCAAACTATTCTAAATTAAGGAGATTCCTTGACACTACTTTTAGTAATCACTTCATAGAAGACGTAACATATTATCAGTTGACCCACACAGAGCGATCGAAATTGGAAGTGAGAATTGAAAACTCTGAGGATTTTATTCAGAGCATTTTGAAACGGCTTGGTGTTTTCATTCGTCATGTTTTTATAACTGATCAACAAAACATTTACATAAAGGAAGTTAAAAATCTCTTAATGAAAACGGACATACTTGTTTTATTGGACTTTTACAAAAATTATGGTTTTGTTGTTCAAGATGCAGTGCAGGGACACCACTGGACTAACGACCAGGCGACGATTCACCCTTTCGCAATATATTACCGGAACCAGATGGATGATATTAAAAATGAAAGTTTTGTGGTAATCAGTGACTGCTTAAAGCATGACACTATCGCAGTACACTTATTTTAGCGCCATCTCTTAGAGTTCCTGCACAAGAAATGCCAACATTTTAAAAAAAATTATTTATTTTTCCGATGGATCTGCTGCGCAGTACAAAAACAGAAAGAAACAGGATTTTGGAGTGAATGCTGAATGGAACTTCTTTGCGACCTCTATGGTAAGAGCGCATGCGATGGGCTTGGTGGTACAATAAAAAGACTGGCTCTTTTTTTTTATTTCATTCAATATAGTCCCCTTTTAGTTTGATACACTTATTCTAGCGATTTTCCAACTTCTTAATTTCTTAATTTTTTATTGATGAGCTATCTTTTGAAGTTTGGGAAGAGATAATAGCCCGGGGGAGCCAAATCGGGCAAATACGGTGGATGCGATAGCAATCGGAGCCGTATGTCATTGATTTTGATTTTGTGCGCCGGTGCATTGTCTTACAAAAAACAAAATTTTTTTCGCTTCATGTGAGGACGTTCAGCAGCGATTTCGCCGTTCAATCCCTCCAATAATGCACAAAAATACTCGCTGTTGATGATTTTTCCTTTTTCGAGGTAGTCCACGAACAGTATGCCATGAAAATCCTAGAAAACCGACGCCATAACCTTCCGACTCATCGAGCCTCCCTCGGCCGCATCGGAGCACTCATGCCGGCTTCAGTCCATTGCCGGGGATTTATTCTGTTCTCTGGTGTGTAAAAGGGGACCAAGTTTCATCAACACCTACCAATCGACGCCAAAAGACCGTCCGATTCCGCATCAGCAAGTCCAAACACTCTTTCGAAGTGCTCTCGCGTTCGTGTTTTTGGTCAGGAGCGAGTATGCGCAGGACAACTTTTTTATATGCAAAATATTGCCCAAAATATGGGGTGTGCGCTCAGTACTAATCTTTGTGGTATCTGCTAGCTCGAGCACCTTCACTTTCCGGTCAGCCAACACCATTTCATGTATTTTTTTGACTACCGGACTTGATCGGTAGTGGAGTTGCGGCCACCACGAAACTCTTGAAACCAATATTTGACGGTGTTATCTAACGGAGCATTAGCTCCATAACATTTATCCAACTTTTCTTTTGTTTCCTCTGCCGTTTTGCCTCTCAAAAAATAATATTTTATGAGAGAACGAAAATAGTTTTTGTCCATACTCAGCATGATGCTAAAAAGGTCAACAACAAAACAAAACTAAAGACAGTATCGCATTGAAATTTGGCATATCTGCCTAAATATGAACGGACTTCAAGGCACCATAACCTTTTTTGCAGTAGCAGCGGATTCTGGCGGTCAAAGAAGTTACTTTTAATTCCACCTAGTAATGAAGAAAAATTATTGATGGAATCGGGATTTTCTAATTTAAGAATTGTGCTGGAAACAAGAAAACTTCATCATATTTCATCTGTTTCACAAGGAGTAATTAAGGGAAAATATTTTTCCTTTTCATCGGAAGAATATGTGTATACTCTTAAAAGATAATAAAGAATAATGTTTCTAGTTTTTTAGGCCTTGGGATACAAGGGCGCCAGTGTGACTTTTTTTCTTAAATGAAAATATTTATTACAGAACATTTAGACGCCTATAAAATATTATTTTAACCGAACCCATAGAGATCCTAACTTGAAATTTGAAATGGAAATAGAAGACAAATCTCTCTATAATATATAAAAAAATCTTTGAAAGTTAACCTCTTCCTGAATTCGACAAGGTATATTTTATCAAATTCTGATCAGCAGAGCCGAAGTTATGATTTTTTAAATATAAAAGAAAGCATAAATTTTGATTTTTTGCCAGTTTTCGAAGTTTCGTTACACGCAAACTATATCGAATTCTGCAAAACTTGTTTTGCCACTCCAGTGAGTATTTCTACCACTTTTCAGCCAAATCGGAGGGATGTCGTTCAGAACTTCGGTCGATCTTTCATGGAATGACCCTATTGTTTTAGATTATGACGTCCTTTATTTGTAATCATTTGTTCATCAATGCTCTGTTGTTACCCCTGGTCTATTTTGTTGCACTTTTCCTTCATTTTATTCAATAATAGACGTATTTTATAAAGTTTGTCGTAGATATTAGATCCACATTTCGGCTGTTGAGTATTATCATTTACAATTGCGGTCATAAAAACCGCACCACCTAATCAGTTCTCAAAAAATGCCTAATTACATCAGATCGTAAGGGTATTCCCCATAGCGGAGTTCGACCTCGTATTCAAAAAAAAAAAAAAAATCAGTTTGAATTGAGTTGTGACGGTGACAAGTTAAAAAAAGTGAAAAGTCCTTGAAAAAACCTTGAAGTTTCTAACTCTTCAGAAATTAAGTCTCCATCCCATTTTTGTGAGATCTGTTCTCTTTCGTAGCTGTTTTGTTTGTACTTCTGATTTCATTAATAAAAAAATTTTTATTTAACGAAATATCACCAAAAATAGATTGTATTATTTCAAAGTCACTTTTTTCACCACACCTCAATCCAAGCGAGGAGTCCCAAGTAAAGACATTCTTGGCAATGTGAAGCTTGTCATCCCGTAGAGAATTCTTAATTGATGTGTCTTTTTGACGAACCTCCTTCATGATTGGAATCATTTTGTCTAACGTTAAAGGGTAAGTCCTTTTGGATGCTTATTCTAGTACCCTTCAATTTGAAGGCATTCCTCATCACGTTCCAGGCAGACTCCTTCGATCTCATCTTTAGAACTATCGTAGACTTGTTCGTGTTATGGCTGTGTATCCTATAAGCCGACTCGACGATTTGATTCGGAGTTGAGTCAACTAACCCGACGCAAATGGATTTTGCCTTTTCGCTTATATCTACTTGATCTTCAACAGGCAGGGGAACAACAAGATTCGCTTCAGTACTCATCTGTACGAGTCGGTCAAGCTGGTTCTCAAGACGTTTGTTTTGTTCTTCCAGATATATAACTTTTTGCTCAAGTTCTTCTTGTCACATACTCAATGCTGAGATTTGTTTAAAGAAATCTTGCAGATCTGCCTTTGAGGCTAATTGTTCCACAAGTTTTTTGTTGTTTTCGAGTAGAATTTCCTGCATTCTCTCAACACTCAGAGTAGAAGTAGATCCCATAGCGAGTTTTGGTTCAATTTCACTCAAGCTTTGGTGGCGTTTTTTGTTTCCTGGGTGTTCTGGAGAGGTGTGGGATATTCCTCTTTTTACCATTTATAGGTTAGTTTAATGATATAATTTTTAACCTGGTTATAAAATAGCTTAAGTGTTAGAACTTACTCGAATTTCAATTGCCTGAGGTAAAGCGTCTCTTAATTTATAATGTGAATGTGTTTCCTCAATTAACTGTCACTTAAAACACTTTTCTTTTTTGCTTTTTGATCCGGAGATAAATTTTTTGCTTCCAATTTCGCTTCAACGTCACTTCACTGGGTATAATCACACAGACATGGTCATTGTAATTGTGCAAATTGTAGATCACTGAAGCTGGAAGCTTCAGTCTAACCCCTCAAAGCATATGCCGAGGTGGTCTACAGTAGTCTTGACTCGTTACCCTTGCATAAACCGCAAGTTGCCTTTTACGGCGCAGTACGTGATATTATCGTCATCCGCAGATACGACCATATTTCTCTGTCAGCTAGAGGATTGATTGGTTGCACTTTGTAAGAATACATCAACGCCAAGTCCATATTACTTGTATATTTAACAGGCTTAATTTTATTCGCTCTTCAAGAACCATCAACCTAATTCCCTGTCGTTATAATTACCATAGTTTTTCGCGTTTATTCTTTATCCATACTGTTAGACTTAGGAACCCCTTACCCTTACAAATCAGAAATATTTTAAATCCTTCCAATTTTAAAAGTGCAATCCTTCAACATTTTTCCAATCTATCCCGACATATCTTTACTATATCCTCACCCATATTTCACTTAAATTAAGATACGAGTACTTAATGTATAAAAATTAGTTTGAAGACATTTTTTTTCAATTAACTGAAGTAAAATTACTAAGTACTGTAAAAGATTATATCTTAATGTATAGGGTGATTCATCGTAAGGTTTGATTTTCAATAGGCTTATTTTGGCAGATTTTTGCTTTATCATTTTTGTTCAGTATCGTTTGGCAAGTCATCATGGAAAGACTCAAACCACAACAGCGTCTCCAAATTGTTCAGCTGCATTACGAAAATCAGCGTTCTGTGAGAAATGTTTTTCGTGCAATTCGAGGAACTTACGGTGCCCATAATCGACCTAATGTAACCACTATTGTCAATACTATTCGCAAATTTGAGTCCCAGTTTACATTAGTGGATGATACTCGACCGGTTAGACCACATCCAGTGAAATGACCGAGTCGAATCGATTCGTCGTCGTTCTCTGCATCTTCTTAGCGTATTTAACGTGAGGATTTCGGCCTAAAAGCGTACAAAATTCAACTTTTTAATGAATGGGCTCTGGAAAAAATCCGGTGTTTATCGTGAAATTTTGTTCAGTGATGAAGCCCATTTCTGGCTCAATGGATACGTTAATAAACAAAATTTCCGTATTTGGGCTGATGAGCAATCCGAGGAGTACCAAGATCTACCATTACATCCATTAAAATCAACGGTATGGTATGGTTTATGGGCTGGTGGAATCATTGGTCCATATTTCTTCAAAAATGAGGCAAATCAGGATGTTATCGTCAATGGTAACCGTTATCGAGCCATGTTAACGGACTATATGCTTACTAAATTCAAACATATGGTCTCGGTGAGCTCTGGTTTCAACAAGACGGCGATACGAGCCATACAGCGCGTGAAACAATGGACTTGTTGAGAAATCATTTTAGTGAGCACTTAATTCCACGTTTTGCTACGGTAAATTGGCCGCCTAGATCGTGCGATATCACATCTTTGGACAATTTTCTCTAGGGATATGTAAAGTCTCAGGTCTACAGGAATAAGCCAGCTACGATTGACGCTTTCGAAGCCAACATTACTCGTGTTATTCACGAGATACCAGCCGCTATGCTCGAACGAGTCGTCCAAAATTGGACCTTCCAAATAGGCCACCTTATACGTAGTGGTGGCCAATATCTACATGATACCAATATCAGAAAAAAAATGCCATGAACTGTTCTTTTAACCAATAATAAATATTTTAAGTTTCCTTTCAAATGTGTGTGTTTTATTTTACATTATAAATCAAACCTTACGATGAATCATCCTGTACAAATATATTAAATGAAATAAATGAAATTAAATATTTAAGCGTTAACCCATATATACAGTGTGGATATATCTTGTGCTAAAATATCCCGGCTTAAAGGAACCAAGACGAGTGAAAAAAAGTTCCAAACTTTCAACGATGACCCAATCACTAGAACACGTATTAGTACTAGCAATCAAAATTTGGAATAAAGCACTTAGACTGATTAGGGATCTCCGAGATACGAACCAAAGGGTCACTTGAGGTCGGTGTTAGTGCATAAATGAATTTTTATTTTATTCTATATATATTACCTATTATTTTTATTGAATTACTTATAAATTAAATTTTAGTAATTTTTGTTAATGATAAATCGCCAAAAAGTGAATTTTATTGAATTGGCATCACAAATAATTTTGTTTAGCTGGCAACCCTTTGCATTTGTCATATTTAAGTTTTATTTTTGGTTTTGTCTTTATAAAAGAAGAGCCGGACAACCAACACAATAATTTAACAAGCCGTAATATTTGAAAAACCTTTGATAATGTACACTTAAAACAAGTGTTTAGCCTCTTAGCCTCTTAGCCAGGTAAAGTAAGAATAAGTAAGCTTACTTATTAATCTTGATTTATGGGCTTCCGGTTCGTGGAGAAAAAGTCTGAAGCATAGTAGGCTTCGCTTTTGATTGGGCTGACTATCCGCACTTCGCTTGGTCAATATTTTCGAATCAATGTTAAGGTGTTATAACTTTATTCGTATATTGGGTACAGCTAAAACTTTTCGTGGTTGTTCCTTACTTATTATAATGGTGCTATAGTCCAAAGTAGATCTGGGCATAAACATTATTAGAGCTCTTCAAGTTGGCTTAGCCGACTGCCTCGAGTTAAGCACTCCGAGGTTCATGTCCCATTCCACGAAATGTTAATCTACTAAGTCTCTCCGGGTAGGAGCCAAAGATTCTTCCAGACGGATTGTTACCATTTATTCCTTCCATATGGCCATCTCAGGTGATTAAGGCACACTCTATTGATCAGTTCTTTGTAGAACAAAGAAAACTCAACAGAACACTGTGTAGCTAATGCTACATATTTAACTGTCACATAGTGAGCAATTGAGGTGATTTGTGTCTATCTAGAGTACGAGGTGTGTTCAAAAACTAAGGTGAATATATTTTTATAAAAAAATAATTATTTATTCATCAATATTAAAGTTATCCCCTTCAAAATAATCCCCCTCAAATATAATACACTTGTGCCAACGCCTTTTGCAATTCTCGAAGAACTTCTCATAAGCAGTTTTTGGTGTATGGTAGTCTCGAGCCTGCCACTGATGCTGTTTTAATTTCCTCAATCGTTGCAAGTCTCTGTCCTTTCATAAAACTTCTCTGCTCAGCCTCTTTAGGTCACCAGGTATGACCCTTTGGAGCAAGCCAGGATCATCACTGACGTCATTCAAGAGCTCCTGAGCGATGCTCATGCGACGGTTCTTCTGATCAAAATTTAGAATTTTCGAAACAAACTTCGCTGACACAGGTCTCATGCCCAAAACATGCGAAAAAATTGCGTCAGTAACTTTTCTTATGATAATTCGACGATTTTCAAAAACAATTTTCTTCACAGCTTCGACGTTGTCATCTTTTGTTGATGTGCTGGGGCATCCAAAGCGAAGTTCGTCATTGGTATCTTCTCGGCCGTCTTGGAAGAGCTTGTACCACTTATAAACATTTTTATTATTTTAAGCAGACTCACCGTATGCCATTGTCAACATTTCAAGTACCTTAAAGCAATTGATCCCATTTTTTTACACAAAATAAGATGCAACTTCTTTGCTCAATTTTTTTTAATAATTGAAAATCGCCGGAATCACCAAAACACGTCTAATTTTTCTATCTTTCAAAAACAAACTAAGTATGCTATAAAATTGAAACTGTGAACATATGTTCCGGATATGTGTACCAACACAGCAAATTAAAAAAAATTGATAATGGAAGGTATAGTGCGTTGCCCGCAAAAAAAAGTCACCTTACTTTTTGGACACACCTCGTATTTAAACATATCTATGATATCATTGCCGGCGTAAATGTACGAAGTAACCGGCAAAGTGAAATCAGGGAAGTCGGAGAGTCTGCTTCCCTAGATCATTGAATTAGTATCATTTTTGATAAGGCCTTAAACAGCTAAAAGCTAAAAGCCTGAAGGTAACTGGAGGCAAGTAGCTCATTACAATCCGATTACTAGAGTTCTCTTAAGACCTAGTTCATTAGTTAACGTGTAAACTCTATTTTTCGGCGTGAAAGTATCCTCTAAATATTACTTATGTAATTCTCATCTCCCAAGTAGGTTTTTTTTTTTTTTGTTTTTTGGTTGTCATTGCGTTTGAGTGGCAAAAACGCTGCAACTGTTTCCCAGCATAGAGCTTCCAGTCTCTTGATATATTCAAATGGTTTTGTTGGTGTCTACAAAATAGCTACTGGGCAAATCATGGCCTCTAAGACCATAAAATGATATACTGGCTGTTCCTTCAAAGGGTCGTAATCATACTATACGGTGCGGTAGTGTGGTTTAGCAAGATCGAACGAATAATGAAACTTAGCACGATTCAGGCTTGAGTGTCTGTGCACTACAGGTGCTATGAAAATGATCCTAAATGTGGGTATGGTGGCATTATAAGACCTAGTTCTGCTTTAAGTAGCAATTCAATAGGAAGCAGCCTCATAAGCATTAAAGCTATATCATGAAAACTACTTCAAACAAGATAATCTTACCAACTTGGACTCACCCTAAGCTTTTCAAAGAGGTAAAGTGACTAATTCTCCACAATCAAGAAGTGGAACACAACTTCTGCATGGCTGGATGATGATTCATAAAAGTGATGGTTCGAAAACGTCTCAAGTCGTAAAAGTTGTAGGACCTCAAACCCACCGGAACTAATTGCCTTATTGGAATCTGCATACATTCTATTTACCACAGTAGACGACATGAAAGAGTCGAAAAGACTAAATTTCAATAGACAATCGTACCTTGAACAAAGAGTCGCTAGTATGGGTACTACGACATGAATGTCATGATGATAATGAAAAAGCAGATTACCAGATCAGTAAAGATGCATAGACTTCATTAAGCGGTTGAAAAAAATTATGCATACACGGGATTGAAGTCGATAAATAGCTAATGGTCAGTATCGATCTTAAATTTCCGGATCTTTTTCAAGATCCGCCGTAGTGTGAATGTGGATATTCCTTTCCCAAAACCATACTAGTAAAGGGTTTTCTAATAACGACTTGACAACTTTTTTTTTAAATAAAAGGCAAACCATTTGAGATATTTCAAAAAACTTTGTTATTGAATTGAAGTACAATCAAAACATTTCGCGTTCAATGTTGGCTCTGAGCTCTTCCAACGTCGTGTGCGTGTTGGCATAAACCAATGAACGCATCCCCACAGAAAATAGTCAAGCTGCGTTAAATTGCACGAACGAGGCGGCCAACCGACTGGCCCATGCCTTGAGATAACACGCTCACCATGCTTACTCTTCAATAAATCGATTGTAGTGTGTGCTGTGTGGCCTGTGGCACTATCCTGTTGAAACCACATGTCGTCCAAGTCCATATCTTAAAATTCGGCCAAAAAATAATCGGTGATCATGGCGCGATAACGCTGACCATTCACAGTAACGTGACGATCGTTATCGTCGACGAAAAAATATGGCCCAATAACGACGCCGGCATGCAAACCGCACCAAACACTTATTTTTGTGGATGAATTGGTTTTCACCCGACCAATAATTTTGCATTATTAATTTGCATTGAGCTAAAAATGAGCTTCGTGACTGAAGATGATTTTGAGACTCCGAATATCTTTACAAAATTTCTATAATTTGTAGACGTTGCTTGTTAGTGTACTTTATCATGATGAAAATGTTGAGTTTACTGAATAAATTGACAGTGACAGTTTGATGATTAGTGAAAGAGTGCGTTCACAAATTAAATTCAAAGTTGTCAAGTACCTATTGGAAAAGCCTATATTAGCAAAACCGATTGCTCATGAGTGGTTTTAGGCGCCCAGATAATACTGCCAAACAGATCTTATAGGGGATTTTAAGGAAACTCTATAGTTGGTGCAGTCAAAGGGTTCTCATTCTTATAGATTGGACAAACGATTCCCTTATTCAGGAATGCTTCGAGATGATGCATTTTTCGAACACCATTTCATCTACAGATGCTTCAGAAAGTGCCCTATACAGTCCGTCTGCGCCAGAAGTTTTATAAGACTTTGGTTTGGATATTGAAACCGAAGCCCTTATACGTATTTTCAATACAAACTGCGACTCTACGAATAATAGTTCAAGTTCACCTTTGCAGATTTCATTCTGGCTTTGTACACCTGATATCGAACGTCATTTGGTCGACAGCGCGCTTTTCGTGTTCTCTCTTATTCTCACCGAGAAGCATGTCTTTCTTTTCTGCTCGTAGATCTAACGTGTAATTCTCGTTATTCGGTACAACGCAGCGTGTTTTCTTAAGTGCTCCAGCATTATGACTTCTGATCTGTCAAAACAATGGGAGGTCACTTTTAAACTCTGCAGTTTTGTCCATGTTAGAGCATGGATTCGAAGAAGTTAACTACTACCCTTTTTATATGTAGATATGACAATATCTAACTTGACCATGATCTGCACAAGTTTTCTATAGCAGGATGTGTGGGACTCATATTTGAGTAGTCTGCTTCTAACATAATCTTTAGACAGAAAGATACGGCTTTAAATAGATGGTGCATATAACGATTTCGCTTGTATCTAAATTGGTGTGCCTCAAGGTTCAATACTTGGCCCACTTTATTCCAAGTTTTTTTTTTTTTTAATTCCATCTTCAGCTAACATTTTGAATGTAACTATACAGGCTTCGTAGAAGATATAACGCGTACATATTCAAACAATTCGGCCTGTGGCCTTATTGCTATTCCACTAATTGCTATGATTGTAACGATGTCCATCTTTAAGTAGGTAAGTAAGTAGAGATGGCGGTTCAACATGAACCCAACTAGCACTAGAATATGACTTTTTGTTACCACATATCTTGTGACCTGGTTGATGATGTGTGTTGTGAAGGATGTTAGACAGTCAGTTCCTAGATCCAGCCTGTAGAATTACGAAAACGGTGTAGATCTCATATTCTTTAATCCGAGATGTCGTTAAGGTCGTCGAAGAATGGTTGGTTTTGTGGACGTAGTCAGGGTCTTGCTACCTGCGGGCATTTACAGAGGTAATGAGAGAGAGTTACTTTCACATTTTTATTCGCGCAATTTCAGCAGTGGAAGTTGTATGGATGTATGTCTTCAATTTTCCAATGCCTTGTGATTCTGGCAAGATCTTGCCGGGCTCTGTTTAGCAGGTCTTTTATTATATTCTAATTCTAGGTCAGCCATATCATCCTTAATATGGTGCAGCTTTTTAACCCGCTTCTTGGCCTTCTTCTTGACCCTGCCTGGCTAGTTTATCTGCACGTTCGTTTCCTTTTATGTCACTGTGCCCTTGAGCAGCGTGACCCTAATGCGCCCAGGCGGAAGACTGTTTTTCGGAACTCCTGCCTCAGTATTGAAAATATAGTAGCCGAGTCGATAGCTTTGATAGTAACTTGGTTACCTATAAGGATAGCAGTGCTTTGTTTGTGCGTTATGTAATGTTCCGCCTGAAAGAAGCTGACAAAATCCGGCAAGCGGTATGATATTGATATTTTCAGTGAGAGACGATGCCAGCCCCCACACAACAGTTCATCTTTGATCTGCCAGTGTAGATGAACATGACGATGTCCTTTTTTACTGCGTCTTTATTCCAATGAACTCTTGTGGGAGATCCTTCGTGGAAGTATTTCTGAACTTTAGTTTGGATGATGTAATCGGTGTCCAGGATGAGTCCAAGATGTTACTTTGGCCGAATGAGCAAAGTGCAGTATTTTTTGTGTGAAGGTCGTGAAGTAGAAGATGCAGGAGCACAGTAAGGGCATCCTTTGGGGCTGACCTCAATACATCCGTAGTGCCTTTGCTGGCTGTTCTTTTGAGGCTTTTTAATTTCGTGAGGTTATAACTTTCGCTTAATGCGGGGCACCATACTAATGAGCTGTAAGTTACAATTGGACGCACTACTGCTGTGTACATCCAGAAAGTCATCTTTGGTTGATCTCTCTACTTCTTTACAAGGGTTTTACTGCAGGCATAGAAGGCGATACATGTCTTACTGACTCTGTGTTCGATGTTTCTCTTCCAGTTAAGTATTTGGGCAAGCATGTACCCAGATACCTAGCGCTGGAGGATAGTGTGAGCGGTTTTGGTATTGAATAGCTTCAATTTAGTTTTACTCGGGTTGACACCAAGGCCTCAACTTGCTCTGTTTACCATATCTAGAGCAGCCTCCATGATTTAACTTATCACCGAGGGGAACTTCCCTGACACTAGTCATCCGCATACGCGACCACTTTGACTCCTTCTTTGTATAGACTTACAAGCATTTTATTCATAACCATTAGCTAGAGTAGAGGAGAAATAACGCCGCCCTGTAGCGTTTTTCTATGGGCGGATTTCGTTAAGTGACTGTTTCCTAATGTTGCCTGAGTAATTTTTGTTCTGAGCAAAAAGACTATTCATTGACCAATAAATTGTGCGATCAGAGATTTGTGAATAGCTTCGGTGCATACATTATAAAAGGCTCCTTCTATTTCTACAAAGGAGGCTGGGGTATATATTTTTAGTGTGCAGCTGCCCTCTAGGTAGGCGTGTTGTGATTTGGATACTGATGATTCTAGAGTGTTTCGCTTGTGGATGTCTAAGAAATGTTCTAGGGTTTTAAGTACGAAGGAGGTTAAACTATTTGGCTTAAAATCTTTCGAGCACCCGTTTCCGCGTTCCCTTCGGTAGGTCGAACGTACTACCGTCGAGCGTAGGATACTTAGTTCAACATTAAAAAGCTAGATTGACGCTATTCAAGCTGTTGTTGGGTTTTGCATTCTCTGAAGCATGAAAGGGGTGTATGCCGACAGGGCCCGGAGACTTGAACAGGGAGAAGCTGTTTATAGCCCAGAAATCCTTTACTTTGGAAATGACGGAATTCCTATTGCTGTGGGATGCAGGTTCATCCGGGTTAAATACTGATATTGATGCATCCTGGAAAGTGTGTTTTCGTCTGGAGTTCCAGGCTCTCCACAGAGGATTCTGTCCATCCTCCATTTGACCTTCTTAGAAAGGAAGGGATAGATTGTTTCGTGGATAGAATTTTGCTAAATCTTGCGGAGTCTTTGAGGGTTTCTATTGAATGGCAATAGTCCATCCATGCCTGTTTCTTGGATGTTTTTATGGCTTTCTAATACGGAGATAAACAGTTTATCTTAAAGTGTTTTGAGGTCTGCATATCAGTAATGAAATCAACTGAATTTTTGGATACCTCTCTGTTAGAAAGTATCTCAGGTCAATTTAGACAATTTTACCTTTGAAAAAATGGCTATTACGGATTAGTAACATCTAAAGTGAAGTATGGTAGATCAAAATTGATTTAAGATCACATGCATGACAAATTGTTTTACTGCCAAAAGAATCTAGAGAGCGTATTTAGAAGACACTTTAGGCAGTTCATAGATAGATCCAACTGACTTTGAAACGACTCCGTATTACAATGTTTTAAAGTCCATCAAAATTATAAACTTTTCGAAAAACCATATTCACTTTCAGAAGGCATCATTTCAATACATAAATGGTCGCTTTACACCTTACACGCTTGGAGGAGAAAACCTTTTAAAAAAGTTTCCAAAAAATTATCAAAAACAAGAAAGTTTACCCTCATTCTGCTCGATTTATGTACAACTCGTGTCTGTATTATACAGACGAGTATACTCGTATTTGTAAAAATTTGTGCGAAAAGATGTGGATCTTCCCTCATTTTAAATAGCGTAGCGCTCTTGGGGGGTGGTATTCGTACACGCTCCTTTAATATTCAAAAAGAACACAATTTGCATACATTTTCCTGACATTAAAAACGCTACTAACATAGTACTTGTATGAGCATACCCTTGCGCTTTGTTTTTGGTACTCGTACACTTGGTGGTATGTTGTGCTTATCTGCATAAAGAAGTGCCACAAAGTTGAGTTTTAAAAGCTACTCAAACTTCACTCCTGCCGCCACAATCCTTAACCAAGATTCCCGATGTTGCCGACATTAGTACAAAAGTGTTTTTCATTTGGATTCTTTTTATTTTGAATTTTTTCTTTTTTTGCTAATGTGTCACGTAGCCGGAGTATGGATAGGTATCACAGCCAAAGTGAGTGCAATGAATTTTGAAAGCGAATTGTACATAAAAACGTCAAAATGGCGCATGAAACCCCCTTTGGCAGTTGCTGGTGTGGTTCGTGCGCAAGTTAACCACCGCCACCGCTGGCTGCTATACTAGAGGTATACTCGGATTTCGGGCGTTTTCATCTCTGTTTAGAGTTGTCTTTTTTTTTTTCTGGAGGGCAGACACTCTCTACTTCATTTCAGCAAACGTAGACGGGGACAATTCACCCCGTCAATTTGTACACCCTTCTGCAATTAGACGAGTAAACATTTTAAGTGGAAAGTAAGCAAGTTGATTTCGTTTTAATTTGCTGTCGACTGAACGGAGGGGTTATGGACCCGGCTGGCGCAGGACTATGAGGATGAAGATGACGGCGAACGGGAAAGTTGGCAAACAGGCGAACGAGAACATCCTATAAATTTCGACTTGATAATGTATTCATAAGCGGGCTGCGGACTCTTTTTATGGCTTGGTGATGAACATGAGATCCGGCATCACCGTTTTTTGCCATTTTTCGTTGTCGTTGTCGTTGTCGTTGTCGTTGTCGATGTCGCTGTCGTTGTCGTTGTCATCGTCGTCGTCGTTCCTGCTGTCGCGGTCGTCTTTCTGTATGAGTCGTTGAAAAGCTGTTACGATTATTATCACCCTCGTAAATGGAAGAGCTTTGAAATAAAATGGATTATATCCAGTGCACAGGACTCTGTTTACGGATTACGTGTATATAGGTGTGGTACGTTAAGGGTGGAGATGATGTTTTCGAGTGTTTGTACCTGGGGTTGTTTGTACTTTATCACACATTTATAATTTGGAAATGGTGCGATAATGCTGACACATAAGGTGGCAAAACAACCAGTCCTTTGGGAATAATTTGGCTCGTTAAGGGGGTGTATATTTTCAGATTACTCGTCCTTATATCTTCGTTTTTTTCTTCCTCTAAAGGTAGTCGAAGGGAAGAGCTATTTGTAGTTGAGTGCTGGTAATTTAGATTCTCTTTCATCGTTGTGTTACCGTTTTCAAAGTGTCAAAGCGAGAAAAATACCCGTAAATGTATTTTAGGTTCCTTTAATGCTTTTTTTTGTATACAAATTGCTCTTGGAAGGTGGGGAGTGCAGTAGGACTTAAAAGAAAATTAGTGCTTGAGCTATTTACGTAAGAGGGTTCGTTTTTTTTTTAAATATTTTTTGTCTTTACTTTTACTTTTGTCTTACTTACTAACAGCAACTGTTAGGGTTAATTGACTAGCAGTTTATGTGTGGGTGGCAGAAAGGTAGGGTAGATATCTAAATAGATAGGTGCTTTGCGTCTTATTAGTCACTACGCACGTAGTCCCCTTTGTTTCCAACGTACTCACTCATGCTTTTACCCCGTAATCTATAAAGAGACTTTAGAAACCTACACAGAACCGTCCATTTAAGGATCTTCAGGTTTTGCTTAAAACCCTCCAGCTAAAAGAACGTAACTACTTAGGATTCTTATTCTTGCGTCATCAATGAGAGGAAAATCACTCTGCAGATGATAAACAGATATGATATCTTCTGTGTTCCTGCAGCTTTTGCATTCCGTTTGCATTAATAACAGTGACAATGCCAGACAAGACTAAGCATTATTAATGAAAACGATTTTCATATATCGTAGATAGGCCATATGGTTCAATTCATTGCGCAAGTATTCACATTAGTCTAGCCGTATGGTGTTTTTATTAATAATTCCTGCGTCACCCATTACTTTTCTCATAGAGGAATGATGCAATACTTACCAAGGAGTGAGCTTTTAATTTTAGCAACACTAATTTCTTCCTTGTAAATTCGTCTGCACTTTCATTGCCTGCAGTATCAATTTTTCCTGATGGCTGGCATATGTTCACCGCTATAAATTCAGATATTTCTTTTAGATGTATTTACTTTTACTTAACAGCCTTGATTTTACTACTGCGGTAGTAAATAGCATTGTCGACTTTACTGCAATGGTCTTTCTAACATGAATAACGCTTATGATCTGAGCGCTTTACTTATTCTAAAAAAATACTGATATGTAGTGTTTCACAGGGAATTCTGGTTTGTATCCGTCGGTATAGAAACCTATTTTACCCTTATTGGTTACTACCTGTCTCCGCTGCTCAGCTCTGTCAGGTATTCTGATAGTGAATTCCTTGTAAAAATCAATGCTTTTAGATTGACACTTTTTATTTCCCATTTATATATGTAGGATAGAGAAGTAATCATAAGGTGTAGCCGACAACGATCCCACTTCTCTTTTAAGCGCAATTGAAACCACTATATGGCAGCAGTGGAGATATACGAAAATGAACCCTTACACGATCTATGTTCCAATTTGGTTTGGAATCTAGGATTATTTAAGGGTAGCGTGCTGATCCTAAAAGAGTTAATAACAATTCTTTTATCCTTGTGCGGTTGAATGAAACAATCGCCTGTTTTTCCCCTTTTAAACGAAACGATCTCTAGATCCTCCAGCGCGTTACTGAGGATTTTGATTATTCATGGAAGACACCTATCCGAACCCGAAATGGAAATATTATCGACGTAGGGCATTACGTTAAAGTCTTGTCCAATATTTTTTTTATTGTTGCTTAATCCCATACTACCAGAAGCCAAATCAGTTTGTTATGGCATTGTGTCGTCCACCTTTTGACTATTTTTCTGCAACTCACCTTTAGAAACGTAAAGTTTACTGAACGACCTTAACATAAAACGCAGGCAATCGACAAGCTCGTATATGCATAGATGAGTTCTATCCAGGCTTTCTTTTGAATTAGTGAATGTGGTTGGAATGCGGCCCTTATTTATTTAGCTTAATACAACCTTAATGTGTGCCAATGATAATCTATGTTGGAATGTCCATATATTCGACATCGCCAAGATCGCTGTGAAATGTCTAGGTTACCCCAAGCGAGGTAATATAAATATAAAATATAAAAGGTATTCATCCGCCCAAAATTGGAGTACAATGACCACATCTGGTCAGGTGAGGCTAAAAATATCTGCACCTCTAGGATAGGATTCAAAACCGTGCGATAAAACTCATAAGAGATATTAATATCACTCAGGCAATGGTAACCCACGAACACCTACATAGTTAACACATGGGCTGAAAACTCAGTGCCGTTTTGCAAAATTCAACTTTATTTATCAATATAGTTGCCTTCAAGGGCGATACACTGATTGAAATGATTTTTCAATGTGTTTTGTAGTACGATTTCGGTTTAGCCTCAAAATAGGCCTCTGTTTCGGCGATTACTTCTTCATCGGTCTTAAATCTCTTTCCGGCGAGCATTCTTTTGAGGTCTGCGAACAGGAAATAGTATAGTATATGTAGAATACGGTGGGTTGGAAAGCAATTTGTAGCCGAATTCATTCAATTTTTCCATCGTTTTCATCGACTTGTGACACGGTGTATTGTCTTGATGAAACAGCAGTTTTTTTTTCTTCAAATGCGGCCGTTTTTCTGCAATTTTGTCCTTCAAACGCTCCAAAAACGTAACGTAATAGTCGCTGTTGATAGTCTGCCCCTTTTGGAGATAGTCGATGAAAATTATTCCATGTGTATCCCAAAATACGGATACCATAACCTTGCCAGCCGACTGTTGAGCTTTTGATCATTTTGGACGAGGTTCGTCGCCTGCTCGCCACTTAGCTGACTGCCGACTTGACTCTGGTGTGAAGTGATGGAGCCAAGTTTCATCCATTGTAACATACCGACGCAAAAATTCGGCTTTATTGTGGTTGAATAGCTTTAAACACTCCTCTGAATCATCAACACGTTGTTGTTTTTGATCGACTGCGAGCAAACGCGGCACCCACTTAGAACAGAGCTTTCGCTTGTCCAAATATTCGTGTATGATACATCCAACACGCTCTTTTGATATCTTCAGAGCCTCAACTATCTCGATCAACTTCACTTTACGGTCATTCGTAATCATCTTGAGGACTTTTTTGATGCTTTCATCTGAAACAGCCTCTTTTGGACGTCCACTGCGTGCATCATCTTCGGTGCTTGTATGACCACTTTTAAATTTTTCAATCCACTTGCGAAGGGTTCGTTCGGCTGGTGCAGAGTCCGGGTAACACTTATCAAGCCATTTCTTTGCATCGGCTGCATTTTTTCCCATCAAAAAGCAATGATTAACAACACACGAAATTGCTTTGAATCCATTTTTTTCACAATAAGAAAAGTCGCTTCACTCACAACGCTATATCTCGAGAACTAATCGTCCGATAGCTGTCAAATTTATACGCGTATCTTTTCAAGGTTGGTACTAACTGAAAATAGTATGGATTTAATTCAAGTGGTGCCCTCTCTTAAAAACGGACTTTTCAGCCCATGTATTACTCCTGTTTTACTTTGTTTTATCAGTATTTCCACAACCAGTGTTCCAATGCTGGAAGCATTCAGCCCGTTCAAGTTTTTACCCGTCATGGGAACTTTCGGACGTACTCTAAAATATCTTGATTCGTTCCAAAACCTTACAACTCGCCTATGGAATGCGCTGGCGGGCTCTCTACCATATTTCCTAAACGTTATAATTTTGCAAACATTTAAGACCAATGTACATCGGTACTTCTCTTTTCTTGCTCCCTAAACTTACTTCGCCCGCGCTGTGTACTGTGTTCTAAAAAAATAGGACTCAAAACCCAACAAAAATTAACGGTGAAGCAGATCAAGTTTGAGACGAGAAGTGTTCAGGTTAAAATCAAAAACGGAGAGGTTTGAGTTGACCTTACGGAGCATGTGGGAGATTGATTCCTTGGAACCACAAGTGGTGCAGTGGATTCGAATATAACATACATAGAATAGACAAGGACATCGTAAATTACGAAGGTTAATGTTTAAGGAAATAGAAATGTAAAGTGAGCCGCAATCTACAGAACCAGTGGGAAGAGAATGCCAGCTACGTCTCTGCGTTTTTCGATAGTATTCAGCTTAAGATGTTAGGGGCAGAGAAAGGTAGGCAAGATAAAAGGTCATCCTAGGGTAGTTCCTCAAGGGCAAATCGAAAAGAACGACGTTAAATATTCTCGAATTGTGATATATGAACTCGCTGAGATGGGGATCACACTTGACTGGCATATTCGATAATGGGCCGAGCAAGGGTAATGTAAAGTGACCTTGTCACATAGAGGTTACAAAATTCTTAGATCATCGTTTGATAAAAAAAAAGTGATGAGTTGTCTTTAAGGATTATCTCATATCATATAATATTCCACGGACGGCTACAAAACCAATATTGGATGTGGCGCTGGTGTCTTTTTGGAGGACAAGGTTAGATTTCACTTCACGTTAGGAAAGCTTGCACCTGTCTTTCAAGAAAAAATTCACGCAATCATGATGGCAGGGAGCTATATTGCCGAAAACCGGTGGAGGGGGGAAGCATTTGCATTCAGTCGTGCTGAACCCTCTTACAACTTCTAGCCTTTACGAGAAACCTGCCAGGCATGGTTCAGAGGAAATATTTTCAGGTACCCAACCTACGTTGACATTTGGGTCTCATACAAGCACAACTGCAGATAGCATAGCTCCGCGGGATGTAGGCAAACCAAAGGAATGCTTCCTGACATCTCTAGGGAGTCAGCGGGCTTTCTGCAGTCCCTCAGCAGGAAAGATCCTAGGTTGCTTAGTGGCGTCGTGATAGGGCATTTTACTTTTGCAAAACACTTAAATGTGCTGGGTACAAGTGACACAACATCCTGCGATGATAGCGATGAGGACACTGCGGAGCACTATCTCCGTGACTAGCCGGCTTACGCTCGCATCAGGCTGCAAGTACTCGGCGCTGACTGTAGGCACCGTAGCACTGAAGCGCTTACTCATCTCTCTTCGTAAGAGTCATGGGAAAGCAATAGTTTTGAAGAACTTAGTGTCATCGGCGGAATAATACTCTCAAGATCGTTTATAGTTACAATGAATATAATGGGACCTAGATGGCTGTCTTGTGGGATACCAAAAGTTGCTAGAAATAGGGTTGAGTAGGTTAACTTAAAGGGAACGCTATAACTACGGTTTTTTTCAGATAAGAAGATATTCATTCTAATAATATGGGGTCAAAACCGAGGGAAGACAATTGATGGACATTTTATCGAAGACATTAGCAAAATCTGAAGCAATTACATCAATTTCGTTTCCATTTTCAGGGGCTGAAGGCACAAAGGATTGGAATTAAACTAAGTTTGCAGTATTTGATCAGCCTTTCAGATATCCGTGTTGACTGGGTAATATTAGGGACTTGCACTGAAAGCTTAGAACTTCATATAAAAAACTTTCGAACATTTTAGGTATGTAATACCTTTTTGTGGACTGGGGTTATGAAAGAGTTCTTCCAAACTTAGTGATTATCATGGTCAGAGACTCTTTTAGAATGTACATAGGTCTGGAAAGCAGCGAGACCATCCGTAACCTTTTGGCAAAGTGTATTGAAAATTTCGTTGTATCTATTGTGAAGATTCGCGAGACTAGTTATATCAGGCCTTCCTGTTGAATGGAGACAATGGAAATTGTTTTGGTTTTCCTTCAAAGCAAACAGAATCGTATATTTTCGTATGTGTTCCTACGTTCTCCTAACGGTATTCCGTGGTATCTATATTCTGTTGGGTCAGTTTGACATTAGGAGGCGAAAGAGGATCGAAAATATGGGTTGAGGCTCTTGCAATCGATCAAGAAGATTAGTTAGATGCGGAATTTAAGATATGCAAGCTAGAAAGGTTAGGATATTTGACACCATTTGTAAGATCGACATTGGGAAAGGAGTTGTTAGTAGGAAGTGCTGTGGGTGGTTGAGTAGCTACTGTATTAAAAGAAACGCGTTAATATTGGGGCTTTGATGGAAGAGAGACAATTGGTGCATTTGTGTGGAGACGTGAAGTTGGTTGCTTAGTGGTATAGGTAGGAGGAGGAAAATTGGAAAATGTTTTGGTTTTAAGGCGCCAGTTTAGGTCTGCTCTAAGATGGGAAAGGAGAATGGATCTGGGTGATTTGTAATTATGATTTTCCAATGTGAAAGTTGGTGTTGGATGGGATGGGTTAACAAAAAACCATTCATATCTAGGCGTTAAGTTTATTTTGAAATTGCAAAAATCTTGGGAATACTACTGATGGTGATGCCATATCAGTTTTTGAAAAATTCAGAGATACAAGCATCTGAGCAGGGTGTTGAACATCTAATTCGTTATTAGGAATTGGTCTAGCCTGCTTTGCCATTCATGTCGTGGTAAATTGTGGGACAAGCTTCCGTGGGGCAGCAACGTTAGATCAGTTATATCACCATAAGATTTTTTGATTGAAATGCTGGTGCGAGGATGATTCAGCTTCGGTTGCAAATAATCCAGCCATAATTGAAGTATTGTATTGGGTATGTAATTTAATTCGTGCGGTTTTTTTCAAAATGTGAACGTTTATTTAAGAAAAACATGTACAATAGTATTATTTAAAGTATTGCTCATCTGAAGCTATGACTTTTTCTCATCTTTCTGGAAATTTGTGGACCCCATCTCAAAAAAACTGCGCCAGCTTGGCAGCCAAGAATGAATCAAGCCAATTTTTGATATTCTGCTCTGATGTGAACCGTATTTCAGTGAGGGCGCTCTGCATCGACGGGAACAAATGGTAGTCAGAAGGGGCAAGGTCTGGGCTATGAAGAGGGTGGGGTTAGACCTCCAATCCACTGTTTTCCAACCAGTTCTTAACCGGAATAGCAACGTGGGGCCGAGCGTTGTCATGATGGAAAATTATTGCCTCGTGTCTGATCGCATATTCCGGGCGTTTTTCGGCCACTGCTCTCTTCAAACGGATTAATGGTGTTCGGTAGCGTTGTCCATTGATGGTTTCACCCAGTCTTAGCAGCTCATAATACAGCACACCCATCTGATCCCACCAAATACAGAGCAATACCTTCGCGACATGGATATTCGACTTTGCCGTTGATTTGGCTGGTTGGCCGGGTTTCACATATGATTTTTTGCGCTTGGGGTTGTCGTAATGAATCCATTTTTCATTACCAGTAACAATCCGATGCAAAAATGACTTCCTTTTGTGGCGTTCCAGCAGCATTTCGGACATGCAAAACCGCCTTTCAACGTTTCTCGGCTTGAGTTCATGTGGAACCCAATTTCCTTGCTTTTGAATATATCCAGCTGCTTTTAAACGTTTTGAAATGGCTGCTTGAGTGACACCCAACGATTCTGCGAGCTCTTCTTGTGTTTGGTAACAATCTTCATGGAGTTATGCTTCCAGTTCTTCATCTTCAAACTTTTTTGGCTGCCCAGGACGTTCATCGTCTTCCAAGCCAAAATCACCACTTTTAAGTCGTGCAAACGACTTTTGGCACGTTCGCTTAGCTAGCACATGTTAACCATAAACTTTCACCAAAATACGATGACTTTCGGCATCAGTTTTCTTAATATTAAAGGAATGAAGAAGAACTCCCCGCAAAAACAATTTTTCAGGCACATAGTTCGACATATTTGAGTGAAAAAAATTTATTGTTGTTTACGCTTCAAATGAATGATATATACTGAAATGATTGACAATGACAGTAGCTATCCAACGCATGTTCTAATGAAATAATAACAATGGAATAATACAAGTTACGCCATCTCTTAACAAACCGCACGAATTAAGTTGTAGACCCAATAAATAAATTTCTTCTGCGGCAGGAGATGGGTTGGAAGACCATCAATTTTGTGACATACTGTTTCAGTGAGGTTTTCCAAGTTTTTAACAATGTTCTTTTCGTAGTGAGTTCATCATTAAGCTCATTGATTTTATCAAATATGCCGGCAAGTATGGACTCGTAATGCTTTGAGAGTAGATGATTGTATGTTGCAGATTGGAGATGAAAGTTGGACGTGGATGACTGGAGCTGAATATCTATGTATTCCCGGAGAGAGTTGGTGGAAGTACACTTTTTCTTGTTTGAATCCATTATAACGAAACGGATAGATATAATTTCACTTAGCACTTTATTAAGGTGGCGCTTAGATGTTTCTTAATTTCTGGATCTTGCAGTTTCTATTTCAATCAAATAATACTCAGACAAATCCTTCCACACATCTTATAATACACGGTGCTCAAAGATTGATAGTTTTTCCGTTATAAGTCTGACGAGTGAGTTATGATTGGAGTCATTGGGGTCACTCAAGCACCTAATTTTAAGGAGCACATGTGAAAGTGAGATATAAATACATCAGAAGAATAGCAGATTTTTCGAAAACTCTTTAACGAAGACGGTGTTTCTATTGTTTAGGCCGACACAAATAACATGGAATGTTTTGCCGCAGATCCTCTTACTGGCAACAAAGTCAGCATTGTTGTCGTTAATAGGGCAGTTGGTTAATCTACAAAACATGAAAAAAAACCAGGACAGTAATAGCAACACATAAATAGTTTCGGAAAAACTAAATATAATAAATGTACTAAGCCCACTGTCGCGAAATTAGCAAACTACAATAGTACGCCAACAAAAAGAAGGACGTTCCAGCGATAAGAATTTTTAGCTAAAAAATTCTTTTTTCAAGGTTTTGGAGTATAGTGAAAATGCGACTCATCACCGTGACGGTTTAAACTGAATAAGTTGTATTTAGTATCAAAACGTATGTATGTACGTAGTATCCTTTGACTTGAAGGAAATTCTCCAAAGTAAAATCATTGTAGTGATCTACTTTGGATACTACTCTACGAATAGCTGTATCTACTGGTTTTACATACATATATTGGATATATTTTCAATAAGTGTCTGAATATTACAGTTTAATAGGACTTTTCTGGCCTTGGGAATGAAAATGACATACACATCCTGCCAATCCTTTGAGAAATAGTCAAGCTTTAGATATTTTGTGAAGATCTGCCTGAACTATAAATAATAATTTCTGTCGACTTTTACATCATCACAGTTCAAAGTAGAGTTAATAGACCATCCCAGACTACTTGAAGTTTTAACTGATTTCTTAAAACCAAATAAAACGGGCAAAGTATGCGATGTTCTTATAATAGGAGGAATTCAGCCTTCTCTTGGAGGCTTACTTCTATCTTATGTTGTCTTACCATCGTAAATACAATGTAAATGGTATAAGTAAAAGCTCACTTAAGAACGCAGGTTTAAACTACGGTGCTGGTCGAGCGTTTAATGAAGAAACAAGCGCTTTGTGTTCACTTTAGCCTCAGTCCATCAACTTCTACTCTCATCTCTATGTGTAGAGTATATGGAATTCCATATACTTATCAACCTCTGCATCCGCGGACGTACTTCGACGTATTCGGAGCTCAGCTTAGCCTCAGCGAGGCTACTGGTATCAGACTGTATAGAGCAACAGCCTCTGATATGGACGGACATAATGTTAGGCATACAAAAATTACACCTTTGCATATGAAAAAACATGATCCTTAGTATATCACATGCTGCCAAACAAGTAGTGGGTGCCCCAAAATGCTAGAAAGAAGGTATCCGCAATCGAAGAAGCGGGATGCAATAATGGAGGCAGAAGAAAAGCTACGACATCTATCATACTACAGCAATTGCTATAAAGAACTAAGACGAGGCAGCGGATTTGCAATTCGAAGTAGGAAAGAGCCCTACGTTTTCGGCATGTAGGCAATATAAGACAAATTTGTATCCATGCCCCTACAGAGGATAAAGATGAGAGCATTAAACAAGAATTCTACGATATCCTAGACAAAATCATGCTAGAAGTTCTTAACGCAAGGCTGAGTAAGTAAAGGACTTGGTTATCCTCTGATGATCATCTAGATCGATCGTACCTCTGTATACGATAAATGGAAAAGCTGCAATCGCAAGAGGCCGCTACAATATTAACCGATAGCGATTGGCTCAAGCTCTCCAAAATCCGTTGAATAACAAAGAAAATCTTATTAACAAGCCACCAGTTACTTCTGACCGCGTCGAAAGGCTATTAACAAGCTTCTCGTAAAGAAGAAAAAAGAGTAAAGTATACGACCGGGAATATGAAGAAATTTTACTGCCGGGAAGAATTTCAGAGATTTTATCAACGAATGGAATCCTCAAAGATGAACATGGACAACTGCAAGTAACGTCATAATGTAAATGTGCTATACTTTTTGCAAATGGCGTCAAATGTCATTGTGCTTGGAATTATTGTTATTTTTGTTATCTGGCCTATTTACGGATTGTTGTTTTAATGCAGCATAAATTTCGTCATCGTTTTCCTCGTTGTCTGGCATCATGTGCATGAACAATTAAGCATTTGGCTGAGCGTCACGTGCAAAGTGGGTTCACTAGAGATATTGCGAGAAGTGCCCGGCCCCGTATTTATCGTTCGACTGAGACCATCACTGCTGTGATGATCGCCGAAGACGCCCGAGAGAGTTCACAAACATCGACGAGACAACGATGCATACAGTTTGGCACCATCAAACGTTCGTTGCATAGAATTTTGTTAAAAGACCTGAAGATGTTCCCTTATAAAGTTCAAACCGTACACCAAATACTGCTTGCTGACCGTCAAGTGAGGTTAGCTTGCTCCCATGTTTGGTTAAACCTGGTCTAAAAAGAGGATTATTTAGAATCATAATGAGCGACGAAGCCCATTTTTGCTTAGTGGTTATGTGAATAAACAAAATTTGCATTTCTGAAGCACGGAGAATCCACATGAGATAAAAGAAGAGCCTCCATAACCTTAAATAGTGAGCGCTACAGACAGATGTTAAACGAGCTTTTTTTGATGCAAGTTGCTGAATTGAGTCTTGCGCATTGTAGGTTCCAGCAGGACGGAGCAATCGCTAACGCAGTTTGGACAACGATAGAGATTTTCAATCAGCAATTTTCAGGCCGTATGGTCTCCCGTTTTTGGCGATTTGAACATCTTTCTTTGGGAATTTTTGAAATCGCGCGTTTACCACAAATCACATATTTGAAACCATATGTTTTGCGGGGAACAATTCAAGGTTTTGTAAAACGAGCGCAAATGTGCATCATCTCAGGAGGCGGGCATTTGACCGATATCATTTTTTTCGACTTAATGTCATCAATTCTACACCTTCAAATAATGTTTTTGTGAAAACAGAGCTAAATGTTTCTCATTACTAACAAAATACCAGCCATTCAGAATATCATATTATTTTTGCCCCATCCTGTATTAGCAAACCATGTAAACGCAAATTTACTCTGTCTTCCTTTTTGACATTCGTTTGGTTTTCTTTTCTTTTCCGGCAACAAGAAGGGGGGTAAACTCCGACGGGTTATACATAAAATATTTTTGCTTTCTATGAATCTACTACTAAGTACTACCGACTGTGGTGCGCGAAGAAGAAATGACAGATTTTACGGACGACGAAATAAGTAAATCAGTAAAAAGAACGACAGTGAATTCTATAGGAACGGATCACATATCCTGCGAAGCATGGATGATAACAGAAAATCTTGGGTTGAGCTTTTAGTTCGTAAATAAAATGATGAGAACCAATTATGTACTAGGTGGAGTGAAAAGTAACCTCCTTGACCGTCAGAATGCGCTGCTACGAAAAAAAAAGATGGCGCCTTGAAGTCCGTTCATATTTAGGCAGATATGCTAAATTTTAGAGCGATACTGTCTTTAGTTTTGCTTTGACAGCTGATTGTTGTTGACGTGTTTGGCATCATGTTGAGTATGGACAAAAACGATTTTCGTTCTCTCATAAAACATTATTTTTTGACAGGCAAAACGGCGAAGGAAACAGAAGAAAAGTTGGATAAATATTATAGGGCTAATGCTCCGTCAGATTACACCATCAAATATTAGTTTCGAGATTTTCGTGTTGGCCGAAACTCTACTACCTATCAAGTCTGCAGCGGCAGGCCCTCCGATGCTGTTACAGAGGACAATGTCAAAAAAAATACATGAAATGGTATTGGCTGACCGGAAAGTGAAGGTGCGCGAGCTAGCAGATACCACAAAGATTAGTACTGAGCGCACACGTCATATTTTGGGCAATATTCTGGATATGAAAAAGTTATCCTGCCGCTGGGTGCCACATATACTCACTCCTGACCAGAAACACGAATGCGAGAGCACTTCGAAAGAGTGTTTGGACTTGCTGATGTGGAATCGGGCGATCTTTTGGCGTCGATTGGTAACTGTTGAACACCAGAGAATAGAATGAGTGACCGGCAATGGACTGAAGCCGACACGAGTGCTCCGAAGCGGCCGAGGGAGGCTCGATGGGTCGGAAAGGTTATGGCGTCGGTTTCCTGGGATTGTCATAGCATACTCTTCGTGGACTACCTCGAAAAAGGAAAAACCATCAACAGCGAGTATTACTGTGCATTATTGGAGCGACTGAAAGCCGAAATCGCTGCAAAACGGCCTCACATGAAGCGAAAAAAAAATTTGTTTTTGCAAGACAATGACTTATGGCTCCAATTGCTGTCGCATCCACCGTATTCGCCCGATTTTGTTTCCTCGGACTATTATCTCTTCCCAAACCTCAAAAGATGGCTCATCAATAAAAAAATTCAGTTCACGCGAGGAGTATTTTGCAGACCTTCTGGAAAATTACTTTTTGGTTTATTCTTAGAAAATCATCGTTCTACAGTAAACATCTCCAATGTTGACATCATTTATTGAGCATTAAGAAAAGGCTTCCTTTGGTGTACCCTGACCCATGTTAAGGGAAATAACTCTGTTCACACTAATGGTAGAAAATTTGCTTAGCATTTTATTTTTAAAAGAAATACCAGCCCTTGTAACTGGTTTCAAATAAAGTTGATATCTTGATATCTTTCTTCACCGGTACTGACTGTAAAGTCAGGAGATCTTGCAGGCAAATGAACTGATTTATTTCTTCCTATCCAACGATTACCCTACTCTTCATCTAGCCAATTCTTAACCTCACGACCATAGTGGGCTGGAATACCATTCTGTTGGAAATATGATGATGCTAGTTGAATCAGTGGTATGTCCACATCCGATCTACGCATATATGCAAAACATAACATAGAATCAACTTTCACGATGTATCCTGCTTACGCAGAAGTGAAGGTCACGATTTTAAAAGAAACGAAGATAACTGCTCACAGTGTATTGGAAATGTATCAACAAACAAATACCTAAGAGGAAACCGTAGACTACAACCTAAAGTTGAGCTATCATACAGATGAACATAGCAAGATGCTGCGGCAAGCCATTTGAGGAATCTCTGCCAAAATCGACCATGCTACTTCAGCTTGGTTAAAAGTTATATTAGATAAGGGAAGAGATATTAAAATGTGGAAGAGCGACAGGAATGTTACCTTTTCAGAAGCTAGAGACACGAATGGAAAATATGATTAATAGAGCGGAATTAAGACATAACTACCGACATGATAATGCTTAATATTTCACAGCTGCATAAACTGGAAATAATAAGACACTTCTATAACGACAACACTTACCTGATCCAAACTTAACAGATATTCAACACTAGGAGGAGGCAACATCAATATTATACATTTTCGACGTTCTGGAACGAGTATGGAAGGAGAAGGTCCTTTTTTATTTAAACTGAAATTAAAACAGAAAACTCGTACTTCAATTTCTATTTCAGTCAATACTTAACTTTCTTTTGTGTTTAACGTGAAACTTGTTTACTAAAATATCTTTAACTATTTCTCAGTTTGATATAAGATTCTCAACAATATTTGCCATTTTTTTGTAACTAGTTTCCTGCAGGCTTTTTCAGGCTTTTCAGATACACACAAATTTTGAAAATTATGTTATATATGGGGGCTGTTTGATGAATACCCGGATAAGAAACGACAACGCAGCTGTTTTAGGTTTTGAGAATTTATTTTTCAATATAATCTCCTTTCAAATCGATATACGTGTTCCAGCGGTGCTGCTACTTTTTTAACCCCACCGTGTAATACGACTTTTGTTGGCCTGCAAAATACTCTTCCGCGACGATGACTTCATCATTCGACCTGTAAGTACTTCTTTTTGGCGAGCAATCTTTTAAGGTTTGGGAACAAAAAGAAGTAGCAACGAGCCAAATCCTGAGAATACGCAGGTTGTGGGAGCAATTCGAAGTGCAATTCAACCAATTTGGCTGTGATGATTGCGAAGGTGTGAGCCGGTGCATTATCGTGGTGTAAGACAACTTTTTTTTTCTAGAAATGTGGTAGTTTTTTTCTTCAAATCGGCGTTCAATCGGCCAAATAAATCGATGTAGTATGCTCCTGTGATTGTTTTCCCCTTCTCCAATTAGTCAACATAGATCACACATTGTGCGTCCCAAAAAACATTGTTTATTAGGTAAAATCCATTGTTTCGGTTGTGTTTTTGGCCTCTGGTGTGTACCAATGAATTCATGCCTCATCGGCGGTCACGAAACGACGCAGAAACTCCTCCGAATTTCGATTAAACAGGGCGAAGCACGTCTTTGATGTGGTATCACGATTGCGATTGTTCTTCGGTGTAAGAAAACGCGGCACCCATCGCGCGGACAGCTTTCTCATGCCCAAAATTTTATTTTATGCAGGATATGGCTTACGTGTTCAGTTGAGATGCCTGCTAACTAAGCTAACAGGCGGACTAAAATATGTTATACTAAATGATGTTATACTCAATTTGGCTCAGTATCATCACCTATCTAGCAATCCGGGTATTCATCAAACAGCCCTCGTTTGCCAATAAATATCAAAACGGATATAACGAATGTCAGCAGAAGTCATAAAACATAATTTAATAGAAAGTACGCAATTTCGCCGAAGTCTCCACTTTAAAAAAAAAAACCACAGTAAGCAAGTTGCAGCCTGAGTAAATTTACATCTTTGCCATGTTCGACAAAAGTCGCAGAAAAAACCGATCAAATCCCGTAGAGGATCAAGTTCCAGTCAGGATTCAAAGAAGAGGCCAAATACATGTACATACATTGTAAAGCCTTCTCTGAGTTTCTCACTATCCCGTCCTAGAGTATGAACATCGCGACAACGCCAAATCTGTTTTCCTTCAAAATACTTGTAGACAGAGCCTGTAATTCCTCACCATTTTAATTATTTTTTGTTTTTTATTTATTCTCTGACAGAGTGGACATTACTCATAAGGTTTCCATTATCTAACTACTCCCTTAATCCCGACTAATCACGAACATCCTGTAATTTAAATAAGAAAAATTAACGACCCTAAATACAGACAGATCATTTCTTCCTTCAAAATGTTTTGAAATATTCCCAAAAGCGAATAAAGGAAAAACTCCCGTTTGATCCAATTTAAAACAAGTTTCTCACTCTTGAAAATTCTAATGAGCCACATAATTCATTTACTGCTATCTCTCGAAATGGCCATTTCTCCTAATTACAGGGATAACACGCCACAGCAACGACCCAACAGAAACAAAACAAACCATTTTGGGTAACCCTCGTGCATCGCCTTTGTGCTTGTCCTGTCCAGCAGTACTCAGTCTTAGCCGATCCTTAGCTATCTCATTTCAAAATGATCTAGTGGTTACGAAGGACAGGTGTAGTTTAATTGCCACTTGCAATCGTCCCTTTGACTGTTGTATGGCTGTGTGTAAGTGTCTCATAAATACTACTGTCCGGCACCTTTAGGTTTTCCTTCATCCTTATTTCATTCATTTTTTTCATTGGGAAATGTGTTCTTTGCTCTTCATCCCCTCCTTGTAGAACGAAACTCAGTCAAGCCTGATCATAAATTTTTTTCAGGCTTTCATATGACATGTCAAGCGATAAAATTCCTTGTTTACCTTGACTTTTGTATCCATCTCTGGTGTTGGTGATGGTGGTGGTGGTGGTGAAGTTCGATTTGTGTCTTTCTGGAATTTCCTGCTGCAATAAATGCGCACGCTTCGAATTCCATTGCAAACGAGGATGAGGACATGGACATGGGTAAGGTGATGATAATGACGACTTTGTTGATGATGATGAATTTTTTTTTTTTTCGTAGGAAACCCTAGACCGTCCAAATGGTTCTATTTCCATTTGAGTGTAATAATCGAATTAAATTTGGGGCTGACATTTGAAAACCACCAAACCACAGTACAACGCCTAAGGTCCTTTATTCTGGGTAAAGTATCTATTCATACTTTTGCCCATGCTCATGCTCATGCTCACCCCCTAATGAGCAGAGATACCCGAATCCGAATTACGAGTATTACAACGAAGTGACTGCAGTATGTTGTCTCATTTGCGGTACACCGAGGAATAGTTAATTACTATTCGATACTATTGAGAATTAGTTTTTTTTTTTTTGTGTTTGGGTACTCATTTGAAACGGGAAGTGTGCGTTCATGCACAGCTATACGCGGATCTAGGAATAAAGGATAACAGGCGGTCCCGGTCCTAAGAACCCTATGACCCTATCATCTGGTCGAATATTACTACCAAATTGATGCTACAACATGTTACAGTTCTTTTTTTTTTTTTTATTTGTTCCTTTCTTTGACTTGACTGGCGGAACATTTGAATTAAAAAGAGAAGGATAAGCAAAGCAATTGAGTTGGAAGATACCCCGACTCCTGCAAGGTTGTGACGGCTATTCATCACTTATATCATGAATCCTTATTACTCAGCTATTTGTCTGATTTCGAGTTGATTGGAAATGAACGTACCATGGATAATTATTCCACCGGAACGGGATGTGTCTTTAAATTTATCGATTTTCGGTCATTCGAGGATTCACTATTTTTCAACACTTTTGAGTTCGATGATTGATTGATTGATTGGGTGTAGGGTTTTTCTCTCTTTTTTTTTTTAATTTTTATCTAACTGGTTTGATATCATGAAATTTTCCATCTTTTTAAGTCTTAAAACGAATTTAACCGAAAAGAAAGAAATGATAAAGGAAATGCTCCTAGAGCATCATTCAAAAGGATGTTGGTCAATCTAATACCATGAAACTATCAAGCGCTTATAAGAGCTTCGTTCACGATCATTGTCGTTGGCTCTTAGCCTAAATTAATTAACCCAACACTAATAAGAGGTGGCCGTGGTGTAGTGGTATATGCATAGACTCCTCAAGCATAGGGTCGCGTGTTCGAATCCCGTGCGAAGTCTTTTCATAGAATTTGTATGTAGTTATATGAAAATCCCGTCGGCGTCAACTCTTACATGAAGGCATAACACTGATGTTGGAGTGGTTGCTGGCTGGGTTTAATGTAACGAACTAACAACTAGCACGTACTTAAGACCCACTGATTGAAGATGTACTAGCTCGTCCCGTCCAGTTGGACAACCACCTCTGGGAAAAATATCGAAACCTAATACACCTGAGTTTCAAACTACTACACCACCCGCCTGCGCCCTGGAGAAAAAGCCAGTAAAAGAGTATTCATATCCCCTAGGTGCGCGCGCGGTATTATAAAAAAAAAATCTACTGTACGCTAATGACATCGGAGACTAGCACTATCAGAGACTTCCATGCCAAACCATAAGAATGAGTACAAACAAATAAGTATCGTATGCTTCATTAGATAAAAGGGATCTGCAAAAAACAACTAATGCTCCACCTAACTCAGAACAAAGCAAAAGATATAATGAGCAGTTGGGAACATTTCTTTGCATGCCTTTTCGTTGAGTTTTGAAGTGAACCCAGACGTCAAACTAAACCGCCCAAATTAGTCATAAACTTATCAATGGTATGGAGGCGAATTATATGGATACTATTCCAAGTGGTACTTACCTAAGCGAAAGTCCACACGTGGACTACTCGATGGCGGATAGAACTCGATTGATTGACCTAGAACGATTGATAGAGTCCCAGAAAAACTCTTCCAGTTACGGTTGAAATTCATCAGAAGAGACAAATGGTTGGTTAGAGTGCTGTGTTTGACGGCCTGTCTCGGGAAATCGAAATGGTGAAATGAGCTCTGGAAGACTACCGTCTAAGGTGAATAGGAACAGAAAGCATGGGGTAAAGCCATGACGTGTGTTGTCGAAGGTGCTATTGCTGAAAGTCTCATTCTTTAGGCGGCGACAGAGAAGAGAAACAGGTCGTTACAAACTGACCAGCCTTTCGGAGCAGAAACAGCACTCTGTTCTTCATACCCGAAGAGGACTTTTTAACGAACAAGATTCCCGGATGAAACCATTGCTGCAAGCAACAAAAGCTGCAGTTTCAGTAGACATAAATCAGGTTTAATCAACACACGAATGGAATAAACGCATCAGTTTGTTGCGGACTTACTTTCAACATCTGAACAACAATCTTTCAACAAAAATTTAGAGGAGCTGCAGACATAAGCTCCGAGACGAACGGAGAATGCCATGATTTTCCTATGATTTGGTATTACCACCACCGCAGAACGCAGTAGCCGAACTCATTAAATAATGTGATTCCAACAAGATGGAACCATACATATGTATTGGAATGCTAATGCTCATGAATTGGTCTTCAAAAATATTGGTTGAGTCAACATTTGTTATGAAAAACAAAACAACAGCAAGTATTCGAGTATCCAACATATCTACTAGATTACCCAAGGAGCCTTCATGTCAGGCTTTGTTGGAGAGAAGTAATCTATGAAAAATCAACTTGACACCGCTTTTTGGAGAAGCTCGACAAGTACGTTAATCCTTTGTCCAAGATCAGAATGAAACAAGAAGTAAAGAAAGCTATTATGTTAAGAACCTGAACGGTGCCAACACCAAAGAATAGATGTGTCCAGCCGTGAAAAATTCCTGCAGATTTTCCCTTCCATAGTGAATCGCAGGCTTACAGCGACAACTTGAGGAAACCTGAAAACTTCAAAACAACCCACTTAAGACCAATTTTGAGGAAGCCTGAAGCCTTTACAGGTCGAACCAAAGCAAATATAAGAAAACTAATTCATCGAAAGCAGGTACTTCTGCCTCTTTCTTAGGTAACCTGATCAGAATCAACTTTTGTCACTGAAGCTGCAAGTGAGTTGAGAAACACAACAACGGCTAGTATCTGTTATCAGTTATGGTGATAGATGAGGCTATCAAACATACTAGAGTAGCCTTCATAGCAAAAATCTAAGAAGATGACTACACGCTTGCCAAGAGCTAAGGTCATGTTATTTCTATACCTACCAAGGTGGAAAATCCTGCGAGAGTGTACTTCAAAATCTTGTGGACAGAATTGAAGGTGCACTGGACAAGAAGGAGATTTTCATAAAATTGAGGGTGGTTCAACAATCCAGCTTCTGAGCGCATGTGTAACTCGGCTAGACAACATGGTGTAGTAGAATCAGTAGTTCTTGGGATGACAACAATTCTGGTGAATACGAGTAAAATACTAATTGCGAATGCTGACTGCAGCAAATAAGTGATGGCGGGGATAAAGCTGTGCACTCCGCAAGGCTGATTTATCTCTCCAATGTTTTTTTTCACGATTGGCGACTCACTGCTTAACGCTCTTAATAGATTTGACTACTGACTGACTATTCTATGCAGTGATGAACTGGTATGTAGGTGATGTAGGCATACTGGATCGTGTCAAGCGAATGTGTTCTCTAAAGCGCAGACAGCCATAGAAGTAATCAACGATTGATGCACTTGAAATGGGCTAGTCAATCCTCTCCAGACTAATGTTATTTTCTTTAGTAGCAGGAGGAAGCTGATTGGTCTGACTGACCTACTGCTTAAAGGCATCACCATTATTTTCCCCAAAGGCTAAGTAGTTGGTTGTCATTCTGCATAATAAATATGTCTCGTTGTAAATCACCGAAGCATATCATAAGCCTCAGTTTTCTGAAGGAACAAACTGTCACCAAAGTACGTCACTGCTGCTTTGATAGCACTGGAGTTTTGAAAACTTTGCTGATCGACTGTCTTTTGACTCTGGTCTTACACCGTCTGATTTAATGACACCAGAGTTCCTGTTGCCTCGAAAATATAAAATGTATTTTCTCTATGCCATAATATGGGCCAGGAACGGAGTGTAATCAGCTCTTTTCCAATATTTCTAATACCGACACCAAGTAGTCATATATGCAATCCAGATGGCAATGAACAAAGTGTGAAAGGTGCAGAGGGCGTATCCTTGTCCTTAGCACAAGAGATCTTTCTGAGATCTTTCTGATCTCACTTCTCACTAGCTCCTAGGCTAGTTCGCGAATGCCAAGGATTCTCTGAACCCAATTGGAAGGCTGGATTCTTTTAGTCTGGTCTGGATTTTAAGTCACGACGGGATAGCAGGAATAAATCTCCAGAAAAGTTGCTGCGTTTAAACGATCGATTCTTAGGTTCCGAACCTTCCTTAGGACTACTCGGTAAGTGCTTCCATTAAAAGGTATTTCTTTAAGCATAAAATACATAGAGGACAATGTTGTTGTCCGGCGTTAGTCTATAACAGATGCCACTGACCACTTAGAGACGTTGGGAAACATTCGTTGTTATCTGATGATCGATTTATCATTTAATTGGAGAGTCATGCCAACTGTAATTGACCATACAAGGAACACAAATGACAATAAAATCCTTAACCGACGCAGGCAGTCAAAGGCAGTCAGATCTGTAAAAATTTGACTTTGAGTCGTTCTGGAACCCCATTTTGGCCTAGCACCCAGACTATATTTATAAAATTTTGATCTGTGAGAGCTTTCAGAGAGGCTGGTTTCAAGACATATTTAAGTTAACTTAACGTGGAGTTAAGGTCCCACAATCGTTCTAACCGTCAATGGTCCCTTAAATCGGTTAAGGGATCTACCTTAAGTGGAAAATTGACCTAACATGTGTATCAAAACCCTGCGTTGAAAAGCCTCATGTCATTCCGAAAGGTCGCCTACACCCCCAGAAGGCCGACGTCAAATATTTAGTCGAAAGAAGTTTGCTGTCCTGAATGATACATAATTTCAACACTTCGCTTCGTTAGAGAAACGGACATTGAGGAATTTAGCAGAGTTTACTCTTTTTTGTGTAGAGAATGAGCTTAGTTTTAAGAGAATTGGCTGAAAACCCATTTCAGGTGCACCAATCGTTGATTACGTCTACGAGTATCTGCGCTTTATAGGAGACAGTCTCCAGTCACAGCTAGTGCATAGACATAAGAGCTATTAATTGTGTAAAGCAGTTGGTGAGCAAAAATACACCATAGAGTGTTTACCCCCGCTATTACATATTGGGCGCACCCAGGGGTCTATTCGCCAGCATTGGTCTTATGCCACATTGTCTGGCCGTCTTAAGTTACGTTGCCGAAAAGAACTCTAAGCATTTCAGTTTGAAACATTTGGTGGGGCAACAAATTCTAACAGCTTCCTCTGCTGTTATTCTTTTTTTGACCCTCGACGAAGCTATGGCAATTTTTGCATCTGATTCGGAGTTCGATTGGATTAGGTGCAATTAACTACTTTCTGATTTCTTCCGTAATAAAGCTTTGTTGAAGTTAACGCTGTTAGTCAGGTGAAGGTGGAAACTCAACGAGATTGTATTCTTGGAGTTACTATCGCAACAAATGACAAGTCCCATCATCTTGGAATCACAGAACCCGATTAATTCGACTATCGGCTTCCAAGGCGCCGGAAAATAAATCGACGCAACGTCGAACCGATATAATTCTCTGTTCCTTTGCAGATCAACTAGCTTCTGGCTGTAGAGTAGCCTGAGCTTAGGTGCTTAATGTATAAAACCTGGCATAATGAGACAGCTGCTATGTATTTCAGATTTATCTTCATACAGTATGAAACCCTGCAGATGTCCTACACCAGACAGTCGCACAACTGTGTTTATGCGCCGATAACATTCTTGACAACATGCCATCCCCTCAATACGATTATTACTACCTGAAATAGACTGGTATACTTGCCGTCATTTTATAGATTTACCCATTTTACCCATATCTCTGTATTAGTAGAATCCATTCGTTTGTTACCAATATGTCTCAATCGCAATCAATTAGAACCGTAAGGTCTTAAGGCTTCTACTGCTGTTGCTGCAGATAAATTCCCAATTCTGAAATTGCACTTTTACACAAATGTATCTCGAATTTATGCAAAAATTATGAATTCCTTGTCGTTGTAATCAACGGCCAGGAAAGCTAACAGAAACGTAGGTGGCCGTTGTCGTAGTCACGTCCGTCTGTATGGCGACCAACCAACAAGCTCCACATAGCAGCAAATGTATATGCAGTTATGGCAAGATCTTCTGAACGCGAAACGCGTTACCAGAGCAATTTAGATAAGAGCAACACATGAATTTTAACACCTCCAGCCCTCTATGGCACATGCAGGCAATTTATGCCTTCTGTTAAGCAAAACATTGGAAATGAATTTAAAGTCCGTCGAACGAAGGCCAAACAAAAACCGACAAACAGCCACACAGTCAGAGCGACAGACAACCCAATGGCCAACAACCAACAGCCAACAACCAACAGCGAACAGCCAACAGCCAGCAGCCAACAGCCAACAGGCAACAGCCAACAGCCAACAGCCAACAGCCAACAGCCAACAGCCAACAGCCAACAGCCAACAGCCAACAGCCAACAGCTAACAGCCAACAGCCAACAGCCAACAGCCAACAACCAACGGTCAACAATGGCGACCTTACAAGACGCGCCGTACTTTTGTTCTCGAATCGAAGATGTATTATGGAAATTATTACACCACGTTGTTGCACGCGCTTGATGGCCCAGAAGGTGTACAAGCATGCGACGGATGAGTCTCGGTGCATATAAGAGCCTTATAGAGGCCGTTCTTAACACTGAAGCCTATCAAGTTTTATTTGTTTGTTTTGTTCCAGAAATTGGTACAACAAATTTGTTATCTTAATTTTTGCCGCATTTCTTGATTCATCGTTTTAGATTGGTGACCGGTGTTCGTATTGTCCATTGGGTTTGCGATCCATATGCATGCAAATGTATGAAGGCTTGTCCATGTGTATCGGTTCATGTGGGTCTAAGTTTAAGTGGAGCTTTATGTGGATTACCTGGATAGGAGGAGGCGGGAAGAGAAACCCGTTTATAGAATTTAAAATAAAATTCTATGTCGGTCTTGATTTACAGCTGTAAATTGAACCAATCGAATTGGAATCGTCGTAATGGACTTGGGTGTGGGGATGGCTGTCTGCTATACGGGATTGTAATGGGATTATGGGATGACATATTGTGAGTACTTGCGAGGATTTATGATCATCAATCCGTGATATTGCAGGGATACACCAGTTTTCCTTTTTCTTTCCATCGTTTACTGCGTTCTTAATTAACTTATCTGAAATCTCTTTCCCTGATGTAAGCCGGGTGCTTGCAATAGCATTCTTAAGGGCTAATATGTTATGGTCTCAGAAATGCAAAGAAGTCAGACATAATGAGGTGGACTATCAACGCGGAATTAATGCTAAGTAGTCCCAAAGCTCTGTGGTCACAATTTTTGTGTTATTTACAATGTAATAGTCGCCATAGTAAGGGAACAAGACTAGTGTTTTTCTCTAATTTTATGCGAATTAAGATGAATGTTTTGCAGGTTATGCAGTTTACTCCCTAGTCCTGTCCTGTATCGCATATATTTTGCAATACGAAAGTTACAGGGTCTTTGTGAGGGATCCAGAAAGGCTGCAGTTATGGAGTTGATGTAAATTCTTTAGTTGTAGGTTGTTCAGGAAACTAATGACTGCAAAAATTTGGATTAAGCCCTGGTGGTAGTTCGCGGTAACCCTATGTATAACTTTATTATCCCCTCAATTCTAGACACTGTGTTACTGAAAATTAACAAAAAATCCGAAAGAACTAACATGCATTGAACATTTTAGATAATTATGATACGATGGATGCACGATGAAGGCCTTTAACTATCCCATCCGGACATAAATCAGTTTCTGGGGCGTGAAGATCTTCTATGATGTCAAGCGGTATACATTGGATAGTTTGGGACATAGAGTAGCTCGATTTCGGTGAGTTCCAATCACTGTTGCGTAACTAAAATACAAAGTTCTCTTGCTCAGCTTAAATATATTTTCCAAATTGAACATCCTGTTGCAGTTGTCCTCAGGTATTTGAGTAAGCGAAAAAAACCTGTTCCTTCAATTCCTTAAGTTTCTTATTTTTATCAGAACAGAGTACTCAAAAACAGACGAACTAGTCTATTGTTCGCCTTGTATGTTTGTTTTAATAACATTTGTCAGTCCACAGAGCAGAATCCATAATATCATTGGCAAGTACCTGCAGGCTGATGCCAGTGTAGGCCTAATGGAGATTGTATTCCGCAGTGTCATAATCATTCTCAACGCAAGCACTGAAGAAATTTACTCTTACTCGGGTGCTTAGCAAAAATGTAGTTTGGCGTTACGATGCCAGTAAGCACTTTTTAGAGACGTACGGGAGTACCCGTTTGTTTGCGGATATTCTCGAAACTCATATCGCCTGCAGTTATGTTCATATGAAACCCAACTTAACTAAGCACAAAGACCTCTTTGGACTCTAAATTTTCCTTTGAACATTGTATAGTACGTGCGTCGGTAAGCTTATTGTGACCTAGGACCCAAGTAATACTCAGTTTTGGAATCACTTTTCGACCTTTGGACTACGTTCGGAAGAGCCTTGCATTTTCGAATTAAAATGATAAGAGGGTTAGCGAGGTCATAACCCAATATGGCTGTCACTAAAAGCTCAGATACTTCACTCCGTTCAAAGATTCTTCACAATATAGTTGATCGCCCTGGGGACTGCGTATAGCTCTGCTCGGAAGACAGACAAAAGTTGTTCTCCTCTTCGGAGTAAGATCTTAAGACCTGAATTCGCTTTTCTTCTGACTCAGTTTCTGGCGAAAACCATTCTTGAGTACAGGGGAAATCGATTTCATATTTTTGCTACCACAGTTCTGATGTCATTGGCAAAACCAAGATTAATTTGGGGCACATAACCATCAAAAGATGTTTTCGAGAGTGTAGCCCATGATATGAATGTCAAGGAGGAGGAGATTATAGTATTTAGCGTGTCTTAATCATTCCGATCTAGGCTCAGAAAGATGTCAACTAGGCTATGCAGAGTGTTGTAACTGTTTCTACACATCAATTGTTTTACATCGGGTACTGGGCGATGTCCATCCAAACTCGACTTGTCAAACTTACTTGATTTCCGATTTGGAAAAGAGATGGTGGCGAATGAGCTCTTGAGGGACCAACGGGAGCGCTCATATCAACGTACGGTTTACTGGCTTCGGTCTAACCGACTCCTTGCCCTAGGTGTCTCTATAATGTAATTGGCCCTTGAGGTTGATGATTTTTCTGCCGGAGTAACTTCTTGGCCATGGGAAAAATATATAGTATCGAAGCAATAACATGTCTCGAATACGGACGGATCGGACGGACTATTGAAGATCCCTGTAAATGAAATATACATAAATTCTTGAGTCCCTGGAGGCCCTGGACTGCTACAAAGCAGATGTTACCGCCATCCAAGTAATACATACGATGGGATGGACCGGACAGAAAGAGGATGAAAAATTACGAAATTTACTATGGTGATTTTTATCGACGGCAAAAGCAGCGTTTTTTGCATGCGGATTCGTTGTTAGAGGCAGACTTAAGCAAGAAGCCTTGAGTTTCTGGCATGTGAACAAGCGCCTCGTAACAATCCGTATTTAAGCTAAATTTGTGTGTACGCTCTCACAGAGAAGAAAGATGAAAACACCAAAAATAACTCCTATGAGCTTTGGAACAAGGCCTACGAGCAGTGCCCTAGCTATGACATTTAAATTGTCCTTGACGATTTGAATCAAAAGCTAGGAAGAGAGGATATTTTTGATAGTACTGTCGGAAGATATAGACACTATATCCGATAACGGATTCAGGTTAATCGACTTCACTAGTGAAACATTGTCATAGATAGCACGCGGTTCTAACATCTCGATTATTACAAGAGGCCATGGAGAACTCCTGATTACTCAACCGTCAACTAAATTGACTACACTGTGATCGACGCAAGGCACTCCTCCAGTATTTTGGATGTGCGAACGTTCCGAGGTGATAAAATCGTCTCAGACCATTACCTTGTTTTAGCCAAGATACGGTTGCAGAAATTCTTACATCGCAAAGGCAGGATATTACTGTGAGAAACTTAAATGTCGGACGGGTACAATGTCCAAATCATTTTTCGACCGAGTCTCCTTTATTATCTTCAGAGGTTCTATGCCGCAACCATCAAGTATCAAAGACCTGTGGGAACATTACCAAAAGGCCATCAGAGATGCCATATCTGACGTGCTGGGTTTCACTCGGCCACTACAACAAAACCCCTTGTTTGACGACTAGTGCCCGCAAGCACGCTATATAGAAGTACTACAGCTGCTCACAAGCTATACGAGCAGAAGGGAAGAGACAAACACTGGCTGCTCAGAAGGAAACAATGAGAAGCGCACGATCGGGAAAATTAAGAGATGCTATTCCAGAAATGAGATTCAGAAGTCTTACTAAAAAGTAAAAACACATGCCACGTATACAAACCCCGAACCGACGCCTGTAGAGACGAACAAGGGAACGTAGAAGTAGACTGTATAAAGACGGTGACAAGCCTAATACTGCTGTTAGGCAGAATGGTGTACATGAACAATTCCATCCACCTGAACTGGGTGAAGTGAAGATAACCATATCTAAGCTTAAGTCCAACAAAGGCGCTGGAGAAGATGGCCTAATCGACGAGCTATTAAAAGTGATAGGCGATGATTGGTTAGGAACATGCACAAACTCATTTGTAAAATATTTTGGGAAGAAAGTATCCCAAATGAATGGAACCTCAACATTGCTTGTAAAGTCCTGAAGAAAGCAGAAACTCTAAACTGTGCCAACGACAGAGGTATCAGTCTTCTTAACATCGTCTACAAGATCCTATCTCCCATATTGTGTGAAAGTCTGAAGTCGTACGTCAACAGCCACACTGGTTCATATCAGTGTGGCTTTATGCCGCACTGTGACAGATTTTTGGGAAACCCAGGCAGCGTATGACGGCATCTATATAAACGAGTTATACAGAGCAATGTCTAGATTTGGCATCCCTATCAAACTCGTCTGTTTGTGCAAGATGACGATAGACAATGCATGCTGCTCTATCAAGATCGGTAAGAAACTCACAGAGAGTTTGCGCTTGAAAGAATAGTGCAAAACTCATGAACCAACACAAGAGTCACAATCTCTCAAAAGTCCGTTCAATTACTCGCATATGCCAATAATATTGACATAATCGGATGAAAGCAACGTGAGTTCAGTGGGCGCTTTTGAGAGTATTGAGACGGAAGCCTCGAAGATGGACTTAACGGTCAATGAGGGCCAGACCGAATATATGCTGTAAACCAGAAAGGACACCTAACATTGACATCTCGGACAGGGCACCCTTGATAGATGTAACTTTCAGGTAGTTAATTACTTTGTCTACCTAGGCTTCGCTATCATTTCAGACACCGACAACAGCTCTGACATCAAACGAAGAATAACTCTCGCCAGTCACTGCTTCTTTGGGCTAAGAAGACAATTGACTAGCAAAGCCTTCTTTCGAATAGCAGAAGTAACCCTGTATAAGACTTTAATAATCTCAGTTCTGTCCTGTGGTATAGAGGCATGGGCTTTATCAAAATGGATGAGGGCGCTCTTGGCTAATTTAAGCGAACAATTTTTCGGTCTCGTCTGCATAGACGGTGAGTGGAGGTAAAGATACAACGGCTAAATGAACGGGCTATACAGCGACATCGACTTAGTCAGAAGAGTGAAGGTACAACAACTGAGGTGCTTGGATCATGTAGAGCAGATGCTTCGGTCTCAAAAATCTTTGAATCTGCCTTCGAGGAACAGCACAGAAGAGGAAGACTGCAATTGTTGCGACATAATTTAAAACTTTATTCGAGGATGTCTCGTGGTAGGTAATATGTGTAATATATGTAAAGATCTGTGTTTAAGACTTGTTTGTCACCAAATCTTTCTAAAAGTATCGCAGTTCGGCCCATGTAGACTTCGCTTTGACTGAGAGAATTTTTTACAATACTCGTTCTTTACAAACTCAGGAGAAGAACTGCCTTCCTTCGTCGATGATTTGCGAGGAGTCAAGCTACGTGTGGTGGTTCTTTAATACCGATTACACGATTACACACTCTAGTCCTCAGAGGCTTAAAAGGTGATAAAAATCGATGACCTTTAATTGCGGTCCGACTTTGAACGAATATATCTAAATTCTGGAAGGACCAGTCAATTTTAGAACCATCTGCAAAAGTAAATACTTCGAACTGTTTCGTAAGAATGTCGAATTCAAATTTGGGTGTATTGTTGTAAATGATGTAAAGGTGATGAAAAGCTCAGATTATTCAATGTGACTTTGGGTACTTATAAGATCTAATCGTTTTTACTCTAGCAGTCCTTTGGACACCGTTCATGTCTGTAGACTTTTCTTAGATCAGGCTTCCATACTAATGATCCATACTAGTATGTGAGGACAGGACGAACTATCTTACACAGTTCTTGTTGTTTCCGGAAAATCTATGCAAGCTAAACCGTGATTCGAGTCCATCCGAGCTGTATTGTATGATGAATTTGGTGAACAGCCAACACCAAAAAACATAGTTCAATATATGTTGAAATCTGAAGAACTTTGGGCTGCTGTGAACCATGCAGCAGTACGAATAATGTACGATCTAAGGTATTTAGAACAGCAGCGGAACTCGAATTTGCTAAGCACCCCGTAACGAAGCAAAAATCTCAAATTCGTCCCTCGCGAAGTAATACTTAGCAGAAGTTCCACGGGGAAATAAACGGAAAGATTCCCCGGGAGGTGGTTTTAGTAAGTAAGAAAAAGACACTTCCAATGGGCGTCTGACCATTGTTGCCTATGAAAGGTTTCCACTTTCCCACGCTAAAAAAAAGAACGAACTACGGATGTGTATAGTAAGTCTAAAGAACTACCAAGGACGTCAAAAGCTATGCTTGTTCTTTGCACTCGGTACTTAATAGTTAATTTCTAGTTTAGCTGAAGGTTTAGAGTGACAATACTTAGGTGTCATAAGCACTGGGGCATAGAGATAGATATAGCTCATTTAGGCGGAGCGATCTGAAAGACTGGGTTTCAGTTTTGGTAGTAAATATGATCAGTTTCATATTAGACTTACCCTAAGCCCAAGTGCTTATCTTACCTAGATTCGTCCCTGTAGTTTCGCATATCACTTCAGGAAGCATTAATGACGTTATTCTCAAAACTCTGCGTACGTCCACGTCACAGACCAGTTGTTTTGGCATTAAGTGAAACCAGATCACTCTGATTTGAAGCTACCTGGTCTTGCCATTTACGTACGTTGTGATGTAGCTTACCCAACTCAAGCACAATGTGATCCGTGTTCCAATCTGGAATTCAACTTTTTGTGGCTAAAATTCCATTTCCGTAAGTAAATTATCAACTACTGAACTTTATTTACAGAAGGCCCAAACTGAACACCAGTTCGACCTTTAACGAATTCGATGCGCTATCTTGTATCCCTGTATCCTTATACTGAAATCGTTATTGTGGGCGATTTCAATATACACAATTGTTTGTTGCTTCGATATTTTGGACAGACAACACCCGAAGGACGGTGTGTTGAGATCCTTGTTGCAGATCACGACTTGACCCAGCCTATAAATGAGCCCACACATATACCAGACGTTGATAGTCTGGTAGTCAATACCCTGGACTTGTTTTTAACTTCTCATCATGTTATATGCAAGGTCAATGTGCTATCTCCTCTAGGCTCGTCAGACCATTGTGTCATATCAACTAATTTCTTGTACACCCACCACGTAGTTCGAGAAAAGAATCCTTAAAAACTGTATGGCAATACAAGAAATTCAATTGGAACGGACTCAACAGTTTCTTTAGGAATTTTATTGTAACTGGTCGTTATATTTCCTCGACAACAACTCACATACACTATTCTCTTTGGAATGATATCCTTTATTTCTCATCGAATGAAGAGTATTTGAACCAAAGAAAAAGGCATGGTACGACTAGAGCTGTAAAGAGGCTGTCAGGGTTGGAGCAATAATCTTTCTTTCCTACATGGTCAACCCAATTGAGGAAAACCGAAAAAGGTTTAAACAAACCAGGAATGACTACAGAACTATCCTTAAGCGTGTGAATAAAATGTCTCAATGGTAGTAAAACTTTTTGGTCGTTCGTCAATAACATTACAAATAATGTAAACAAATTTACAATGACATTCTGTTAGCATGACAATGACTGTTAGCTCTTTGGCCAAGGCTGCTTGGCACGTTTTGCGGCCAGTTCAACACTTCCAGATTGTATTTTGTCCCAGCCTAAACTTGAGTGCGTCGAATCTTCAATGGAACGAATTCACTTTAACACTCGTGTAGTAGCAAGAGTACCTAAAGATCTTAAAATTCACAAATCCGGTATATCTCCACTTTTTGTGACGAGCTGTTCATCCACGATGGCAAAACGACGGCGTCAGCTTTTTCATCAATCCTACTCTTTAGGACTTTTTCCGAACAGATGGAAAAAAGCATTTGTCCAGCCTGTTTAAAAAAAAGGTGAATCTTCTTCTTTCTCTTCCTACAGACCCATTGCACTTACGTCCGTTCTCTCAAGGTCATGGAAACGATGATAAGTCGTCAGCTCATGAAATTTCTCAAAACGCGAAAACAATATATTCCTTTGCGGATGACAGTACTCTCTGCTTTCAATATATGTTCCCTTACCCACGCTCTTCGGCTGTAGAACGGAAACGGCAGCTTCCAAAATTCAATCCTGTCTGCTTTCATTAAAGTGAAATCCAACCACCGAAAAAATTTCCATTCTCGGTATGTGCGTCAGTGACAACCAACGTTAAAGTGACCTCATATTCGATGTCGCCAAAAATACTGCGAAATGTCTAGGTTTCCTCAAGCGATGTAAGAAATATCTCACCCCCTCTGATCTGGCTACAGTATACGCATTTCAAAAAGTGCGGTACATCGCATATTATTTGAAAATTTGGACATGAGAAAGCTGTGTGCAAGATGGGTGCCGCGTTTGCTCACACTCGAGCAAAAACAGTGTCGTGAAGATGTTTCAATTGAGTGTATAGCGAAGTTTCACAGCAACAAAGCAGAATTTTTGCGTCGTTTCATAACGCCGTTTCAAATGGATGAAACATGGGTCCATCACTTTACACCCGAGACAAAAGATCAATCAAAACAATGGATTCAAGAGGGAGAACCGGCTCCAAAGAAGGCGAAGACTGTTTCATCTGCAGGCAAGGTCATGGCGTCGATTTTTTGGGATGCGTGAGGGATAATTTTCATTGACTATCTTGAAAAAGAAAAAACTATCAACGCCCAGTATTATGCGAACTTATTGCAACGTTTGAACGAAGAAATCAAGCAAAAACGGCCGCATTTGGCTAAGAAGAAAGTGTTGTTTCAACAGCTCACAAATTGCAATGGTCAAAATTAATTAAGTGTTTGAATTGCTACCTCATGCACCCTATTCGCTAGATCTAACACCCTCGGATTATTTTCTGCTCCCAAACTTGAAAAAATGGTTCAGTGGTCAAAGATTTTCCAGCGATGAAGTTGGTCGGCAGTTAATGGCTATTTTGAAGAGCAAGACAGTTCCTATTATAAAAAGGGTATCGAAGTTTTTGAACATCGCTGGGAAAAGTGTATAGAGCTAAAAGGCGATTATGTTGAAAAATAAATAAATTTTTTTTCCAAAGTTTTTGTGTTTTCTTTATTAGGTCGGGTACTTCTGGAACCACAGTTTTTGCTGCAATAACCTCACTAATCGTCATCCACAATAAACTGGATAAAATAGTCAAAATTCAATGACTTATATGGCACAGTAAATAAATAACATCATTCCGGCTCGATGGAAAGCTCCTATATACTCCAGAAAGATCTACTTTCGCTAAACATACTTGTATTCGTACTAGTCATGTTTTTAGGTTCCCTCTCGATGGATATACCCTTTCAATCCTCTTATCAAAGTGGTTGGATGAATATATTCTCAAAGTTGCGATTCCCAAATAAGGGGTTGGTGGGCAACCACCTCTAATTCTAAGTTTACATAGGCAAATAGGAAGTTTCCACCCAATCCCTTCGAATCCAAAGGGTACATCCTAAATACAACTTGAAAGTAAATTACTAGCACGAACGTATTCAAACTATGCCCAAAGTCTTCACTCTTAACCTAATACCTACATTTTTGGCAGCACGGTATTTTCGACCGTTGCTGTAATAGAATATACAATTTCGGTGTTTCCGGTGTTTGTATGGACGAGCAAAGAAATAATAGAGGCTGAACCGTTGCAATGGTCGGCTATTAAGGACCGGAAGGGATTGTAGATTTTTGTATAAACGGAGGTTAATATCGGAGCTATTATTCTACCAAATGGGGGAATCCATCGTGTATGCAAATTTCTGAAATAATTTCAGGTTTGTAACCAAAGGCTTAAAGATATTTCGGTTTTCACTTTGCATTATCGGTGCCTGGTGGATTTAATTTGGGAGACTTTAAAAGGTATTCCATCGGTCACACAGCCATCAAAACACTTAAATCAGAAAGACGATGTTTAGACTAGGAAAAGAGAGTATTTCAACTGGCAATTGGGGTGTTCTTTAATATAAATCACACGCTATAAATTTGGTGGTCATAATACCTGAGAATGAGCATCAGACAACATATCCTAGTCTAATTGCCTCCAGTTGTACTAAAAACACATCACATTTACCATATTGCACAATGACTTCATTTGAAGTTAGAGCACCACCCCGCTGTGAAGATTAATTTATTAGTCAGTGTAACGAAAGATCCTTATTTTTTGTTGTCGGAACAGAGCACTCAAACAAAAACTAATTCAATAACCTCTTTGTAAAGTTCGTTATAATGAAATCCTTCAGTCTTACGAAGAAATATGAATAAGCTTTTCGGTGATAGGGTGCTTACAGTGCCATCACCCACCATGTTAGCGCCAAGAACCTGTAGCCTGATGCGAGCGTAAGCCGGACATTCACAGAGATAGTAGTCCGCGGTATCGTCATCACTTACGCAGCAAGCATTGCAGGATGTTGAGTCATTTATGTCCAGAACATTTAGATGCTTTGCAGAAGTGTAATGCCCTGTCACGAGGTCAGTAAGCAGCCTGCAGTCCTTTCTGCTGAGGGACAGCAGAAAGGCCACTGACCTCCTAGAGACGTCGGGAAGTATTCGTTTGTTCTGACTGCATCCCGGGAGCTGTACCATCTGCAGTTGTGCTTTTATGAGACCCCACTGTCAATGGAAGCCTTAACCGAGGACTCAGATTCGGGTCCTGAAAAGCTCTACTCTCAACCATGCCTGGCAAGTTCATCGGCGATTTCCTTTCTCGCGATCCCATAGTGACATCCACTGAATCTAGCCTTCCGACTGCGTTCAGTGATCTCTTGTATTCTTGAACTAGCTTCGAAGTCGTAAGAGGATTCAGTAGATTTCCAAGCGCAGCAAATTATTCGCCCCCTCCATCGGTTCTCCGTAATATAGTTCGCTGCAAGCAAGATTGCGTAAATTTCTGCTTGGAAGATAGATGCAAGCTTTTCTAACGTGAAATGAAATCTAACGATGTCGCCCTCCAGAAAGACACCAGCGCTACATCCTATTGTACTTTTGGAGCCGTCTGTAAAGACCCGACGAAGCCAGTCCTGAGCACAAGGAAAGTCGATTTCGTATTTTTTCCGCAATAGGAGTTCCGGTGTCATTTCATCGGACGGCATGATCATAAGACCGGAGTCATAAGACAGCCGGCACTCAAGGTCATTAAAGCTCCAGTGCGTGTCATATCAAACACTACCTTTAAGACGAAAGATAGTTTTGAGAGTGCAGGGAGGGAGATTCATTAATGTCTCTAGAGCGGGGACAGGAGTGCTGGGGAAAGTCCCCATGCATCCGAGACAAACCATTCTTTGGAGTCTGGTAAAAGCAGCAATCACATATTTTGCGAGAGCTTATTCCACCAGACAACCGACTTATAGTATATAATTGGCCTTATCATAGCCATGTAGATCCAAAGAACCCTTCTCGGTGACAGGCGCCATGTCTTTCCGATAGCTCCTCTGCACTGCCAGAAGGCCGACAGCACCTTATAGGCTTTCGTCGTAACATGTTTAGACCAGAGAAGTTTGTTATCCAGAATAGCACCCAAATACTTAGCTTCTTTGGAGAATTGGATTGTGATGCCTTTAAGCACTAGATGGGAAAGACCAAGCAGCTTCCATTTTTTCGCACAGAGAAAACCACCTCAGTTTTGAGGCGAGTGACATAAAGCCCATTACGAGTGCACCAGTCGTCTATCACGTCTAGGGCTGCCTGCGCTTTGGAGCAGATTGTCGCTAGACACACACCATAGCATAGTTTACATTCGCTTCCACATTCTTCCATATTCTACTCGTTGATTTTACCCACAAAATCAGTGATTCGCCTACGCCGTGTTGTTTGGCCGAGTTCCATATGCATTCAAAAGTTACGTTGTAGAAAGTACACTCAATGTTGATGAAAATGCCCAGGGCGTATTCCTCATTGTCGAATGCGCCTTTAGCTCTGCATACCAGATTCTAAACCGCACTCTCGTAGGACCTTGAGCGTTGGTAGGCGTGCTGCATCGCCGACAGAGGATGCATTCGCAAGGCGATTTTGCGCACATGATTTTCGAACATTCTTTCGATGCTTTTCAGCATGAAAAGGCTTGAAACTATTGGCGAGCGAGTAGTCCTTCTTTTCGATTTTCTTCATAAAGGCCGCTCTTACGGTTCTCCAGGGATTTAGTATGTATGCCAGTGCCAGGCTAGCAGTGAAAATTTTTTTCAGAGTTACCAGCAGCTGGTCTATATCTTTTTATAGCATAACTCGATAAATATCATCGGTGCCAGAGGATTTGAAATCATCAAAGGAAAGATACAACAGCATGTTTGATTGCTCCATCCATCACTACATCCGATGAGATATACCAGCTACGGCGTGCTGTGTTGTTCAGCTCACTACCAAGTCCGTTGATAGGAGCTACTTGATAGAAGCTAGTTGATAGCAGCTGGTTGATAGGAGCTAGTTGTGAGTTGGTTTCGATTAGGTTACCATGAAAGTGAGAATCAAGCATGAAACGAAGAGTCTTTGCTTTTACCTTTGTATAGGTACCGTTAGATTTTCTGAGTGGTTCCAGCCTGGTTGATCTTCTCCTCTTGACGGCTTTGACCAGCCTACTGGTTTCACCGATAGATTCGATCTTTTTCTTCTAGGCGATGTCCGAATAAGCTTCTTAAGATTGTTTTGCCTCGATGTAAAGATTCTAATCTTAGTCTTAAGGGACTTGTTTAGAAGTTTTCTGGATTCTTTACGAAGCCGCTGCAGGTCTGTGTTTCACCAAGGAACGGGCGATCTGCAGGATTGCTTACTAACTGGACATGCCATTTCGAAACATCTGGTGAGGATGCCGTTCATATTCTGAACAGCTTCCTCAAGCTTTTGTTTTGTCCTGAGCTAAGAGGGATCACTATTGTATTTGTCGATCTCCTCAATAAATCATGTCCAGTTGGTTTTATGCGGATTCCCTCTCTTCAACAAGGTTGAGACCTAGCATCCGATTCTAAATTAATTGAATTTATGGTCTGACATTTAGATCTCCGATAGTACTTTCCAGCCAGTAATCTCCTTAGCATACCTGTTGGATAAAGTTAAGTCGATTACTTGCTGTTTTACTTTTGTAACAAAAGTTGGCTGAGAGCCAACATTATTGACAGCCAGGTCAGGCGTAAATATGAAATCCAAGAGAAAATTAACCGTCACGTTGCATTTTCAACTGCCCCAAAAAGTTTTTTGAGCATCAGCATCGCTGCATATGATAAGTCCCATCTTTCTGGAATCACAACATTCAATGAGTCCTACTACCGCCTCTGGTGTTGGCGGTAGTAACGAATCATAGGGAAAATAAGCAGACACAATGACAAATTTGTGCTATTATCCGTTCGTTTAATAGCTTATGTCTGCAGCCAGCAAATCTTGATCACAAAACTGCACAAGCTCACTTGGTGAGATTGATTTCGGCACATAAAGAGAAGCTCTCGGTTTTTTTAGATTGTTCGTCATAAAGTGGTGTGAAAGTCCTTAAACAAAGAAACCACAGATACGTTTATTCCACACCCATGGTATCTGTATGGATATTTTGTGTGGAGTGAGACTTAATAGTATGGGAAGTCTGTTAAACTATTATGGTAACAATGTGGTTTCCGTTCTTTTTCAACTATGAAGGGAAGAGTCCAATGGTATTGTTTAATTCGCCCGCGTCCTTTTGATACCGTTACTGCGGACCTAGCAATCTACAATGCATGGGAGATTTTTCAGACAGAAATGATAAGGAATAACGTCTTCACGGTATCAGAGCTTTTTCAGATATGACAATTTCGCAATACGTGTTTTTCATTTACAAGTTTTGTATTTGTGAGTCCCTGAAACCTGTATTAATATAGTAGTAAACTACTAGCTACAATGACTAGGAAATAAGCAGAGCTCGGCAGGGGATTCCATAAGGAAAGCTGCAGCAGCCTTATTCTCTTGGAAACAAGTCACTGTAAACAAATAGGGCCTTGCACCTCGCATTACCCACTTTCTATATGTAATATAGGTAATCGGTAATAGGACCGATACTCACATACAGGGTGGCTGTCTGGTGAACGGTCTTAGATAATACGGTCAATTTCTGCAAACTAAGCAAGGTCCAAAGGACAGAATGTCTATGCATAAGCGGAGCCTTACATAATACTTCCTCCGCGGCACCGAATATTCTGTTTCACTAGACACCCCTCGAGATTTTCACCCAGCTAGTGGCTGCTAGCGCAGCTGTTCGCTATAAAGCGACTATACAGTGGACAAGTAATATATTTACTTTCAGAGAACATCGACCACACTATGTCCCAACACTGATTTAACAAAGAATTTCAAGCAAGTATCCTCTCTTAATCTTTCTGGGAGGAAGAAGCCTTCATGGACGTCAAGTCGATCCACTTCTATACTGAAGGATCCAAGACTAAAAGGCGAGTTTATGGGGGTATTTTCTTCGATAAACATAACCTAAACCTCTTCTTACACCTTCCAATTCAATTTAGCGTGTTCCAATCGGAAATTTTAGCGATAAATGAAGTCCTGTCCTAGCTGAAGGAAAACGTGATATCTGTAAGGGATATCCGCATCTTCTCTAATAGTCTGGTCGCTATCAAATCTCTAGACTCAGTCTCACAAAATTCTAAAACTGTCCTTGATTACCGACCATCTCTCAGGAATATGGAAGTGCAGTTCAATATCGGTATCATACATCTATTGGATATGTAATTTAATTCGTGCGGTTTTTTTTTTAAATTTGAACGTTTATTTAAGAAAAACATGTACAATAGTATTATTCAAAGTATTGCCCATCTGAAGCTATGACCTTTTCCTATCTTTCTGGCAATTTTTGGATCCAATCCCAAAAGAACTCCGCCGGCTTGGCAGCCAAGAATGAATCAAGCCAATTTGTGATATTCTGCTCTGATGTGAACCGTATTTCAGTGAGGGCGTTCTGCAACGACCGAAACAAATGGTAGTCAGAAGGGGCAAGGTCAGGGCTATAAGACGAGTGGGGTAAGACTTCCCATCCACTGTTTTCCAAATAGTTCTTAACCGGAATATCAACATGGGGCCGAGCGTTGTCATGATGGAAAATTATTGCCTCGTGTCTGGTCGCATATTCCGGGCGTTTTTCGACTACTGCTCTCTTCAAATGGATTAATTGTCTTCGGTACCGTTGTCCCATGATGGTTTCACTCGACTTTAGTAGCTCATAATGCAGCACACCCATCTGATCCCACCAAATACAGAGCATTACCTTCGCGCCATGGATATTCGGCTTTGCCGTTGATTTGGCTAGTTGGCCGGGTTTCACATATGATTTTTTGAGTTTGGAGTTGTCATAATGGATCCATTTTTCATCACCAGTAACAATCCGATGCAAAAATGACTTCCTTTTGTGGCGTTCCACCAGCATTTCGGACATGCAAAACGGCATTTCGACGTCTCTCGGTTTGAGTTCATGTGGAACCCAATTTCCTTGCTTTTGAATATATCCAGCTGCTTTTAAACGTCTTCAAATGACTGCTTGAAAGACACCCAAAGATTCTGCGAGCTCTTCTTTTGTTTGGCAACAATCTTCATAGAGTAATGCTTTCAGTTCTTCATTTTCAAACTTTTTTGGCTCCTCATGACGTTCATCGTCTTCCAAGCAAAAATCACCACTTTTAAATCGTGCAAACTACTTTTGGCACGTTTGCTCAGCTAGCGCATATTCACGATAAACTTCCACCAAAATACGATACTTTCGGCAGCAGTTTTCTTCATATTAAAGTAATGAAGAAGAACTCCCCCCAAAAAAAAAATGTTGTTGTTTACGCTTCAAATGAATGACATATACTGAAATGACGTACACTGACAGTAGCTTTCCAACGCATGTTCCAATGGAATAATAACAATGGAATAATACAAGTTACGCCATCTCTTATAATATAACGGAAGTTATAGACCCAATATTTCGGGTGCGGGGCCACAGATATATTCCAGGAGATATTCAGGACCACCTATCCTACCTGAAAAAGGTATCATCAGTATACTTATAACTACGTTCAAACTAATATTAAAGCTGAAAGCTAATAAGAGAACAAACCTTACGTGGACTGTTGCGTCAACATCTCAGCCGACCAAACAAATCTGGTCAAAGCCGGATCTGAATCGCTTAAGAGTTTGCTCTTTCAAAATAGAAAATATCTCGGCGCTATCGTAGACGTTATCACTGAACACTGTCTAATAGGCAAGCATGCAAGAAGGCTTGACGTTTTTACAAACGACTTCTGCAGCAGCTGCATGGATGAGGAGGAAGAAGAGACAATCCTTCCCTTACTCTGAACATATCCAGCTCTCTTCTACAGCGATCTAAACAATAAAAAGGTCAATAGTCTCCTGCGCCTCGTCAGAAGCTAAAATTGGTTCCAACAGTAGGTGGATTACACATCAACATGGCATCACAATGGGCCAATAAGCCTAAGTAGTTCGGTTTCTCCAACAGCCACTCTAACTTAACCTAACCGATGTTAGGTCGTTAGATGTTGTCATCGAATAATAAATACAAACAAAATGCCAAATGCCAAAATGCAAGTCTGACGGCCAGGCTTTGGTATTACCTCAAGTCGCCATAATAGCTGCACCGTTTGAGGAGTCTTTTACCAATAAGGCAGTCTTTAGTTTGTTAATGTTGCATTTTGGTTTAATTCGATCGCATTCCAGAAGAGGACCGATATGCCTTGTATGTTCGCTCGGTTCGTTAAAAGTCTTCGAATACGAAGATTCACTCAGATCGCACGAATCGTGTGAGGGTTCGTTTTTATCTCTCATTTTGACTTATATAGGGCTCACTCCTGTATAGGGTACCAACAGACTAAATGGTGACATCTTCCAACACGAAAGGTCAATACCCTGGTCACCTAAATGATTCCCATCACTAAACTTGACATACCTAGTTAACTTTTACGAGTTATACACACTCGATTGGGCAATACCCTTGTGGCAGATACATTTATTTTATTTTCTGACAAATCTTAAGTGTATCAATCCTTCAACGTTTAAGATCCATCCAAAACTTACCTATCAAAGCACTATCCAAGTGCATCAGTTTTAGATTCAGGTCTCTTTAATATCCACTATCAGACAATAAATTCTTTCAGTGTCTTATCAGAGTCTTATCCAAGGGGCTGAGGTCCTTAACAGATCACTGAACATTAGCATTTCTTTTAATTTGAATTAATTGAAACATAAAACATGGAATTGCTTTCAATGGCAAAAGGTGTTGAGGTATTATATTAAATAATCAGTAAGCCACGCACGGATAACGAAGCTGAAGCGGGTCTGCTCATTCTTGTAACAAGCCGAAAGGGGTAAACAAAAAAAAAAAAAAAAAAAAAAAACATACCTGTCAATCCGTATCAGTATGTAACTGCTCCATATTATCACCCAACTACAAGGGACTTAAATTGATGTTTCTATTTGGATTCACACCGACCGCGATCTGTCGGCATGGCATTCAAATGCTGACCGACTAGAGAGACCCTTTGTCTCGATGTGTCGTGTTTCCCATTCAATGAATGATCAAGCTCCTCCATCACAATCCATTCAAAAGGCGATCCATAAAACTACTCGTGTAGTTAACCCATTGAAGAATCACAATCAGCGCATCATGGTTTTGGTATAGATGTACATACGTATGGATTTATAGACGATAGATTATGCGCCTCAAGAGCGCTCAACATTTCCGGCTTTGGAGGAATAATTCTATTAAATATGAACACGGGATCGGGAAAAAGGGTTGTGCGCTCCCAGGTCGGGCGTAGGCGCGTCCAATCCGACCCAAAGCGCGGAACATTAATTTAATCTAATTAGGTGGAAACAGATCGCACTCCAACAGTTTTTTTTTTATTTAATTTTTTTTTTTTTTTGGAATCTTGGGTTATTGTCCATGGCAGATAGAGTTTTTTGTTCTTCAACGGCTTAGCGAGGAATTAACGACGGTTGTAGATGTTGAAATACCCTCGGAAAGGGGCTATGAGAATGGTCAATAGAATGATACAGAGAGAAGAGATTAGTGATGGTTAGAAGCAATCGATGGTAACATTTTAATACTATTTCTGTTGAGTCCTTTCTTTATGGCGGTTGTTTCTTTTTTTTTTCTATTCATGTGCCGAATTTTGACATTGTTTAGGCATTGAAGAAGCCGCAGAAAGGTTTCGATTTAATTCACCTTTGTGTCCCTACTTAATTTTAATACATTTCGGAACATTTAGATTTTTTCGGGAACCCTATTAACATACAATGTTGTCTGATTTTTGTTTTGTTTACCAATTTGTTGCTTATTATCTGTTAAAAGTAGAAAGCGCTTTAGTTTAATAGAAGAACTAGTATGAAGGACTTTTTAGCAGAAACTTTGGTGTTGATTTGTTTTCTCTTTGGACAATCATTACACACCAGGATTGGTTTTTTCTACCTCCGCCGAACATCAGTAATTGATTCTGCGTTTATAGTAGATAATTCAGCGCAGAATTATATGGTCCTTTTGAAGGATATAAGCATCGTCTTTTGCTGACCAACTTGACCTATCCCACGCAGCTGCTAAATTTGTACGACGGTACACCGAATAACTCCTTTTTATGGTAGGGCTCAGTGTGTGCTCAAACTTTTTATGAAGGCACACTGAGCCTCTGCTCATCAACACTTATTCTCACTTCCAGGTGGTGAGGCTTTCCTAGTGAAGGTAGGATATCCAATACCTGCCGGACGTTGTAGGCATCTGCAAAGATAGAATGATTAGTAATAGGATACTTCTCCTTCATCAGAAAAAAATACTTATATAGGGCTCAACAGCGGCGTCCACAACTATAGTTCAGTTCAAGCTCATTGGTCCACATCTCCTTTTAGATCTACTACGCTATGGGGCTACGATTCGGAGTCCAGCTCTAAAGGGAGCCCCCTGAATAGGCCAACCAATAACTTCAGCAGTGCTACTGGCACCAGGTCGTTTAGCCAGGCTAAGCCAAATCAGAGTTTGGTTATCAAGCTGGCCCTTAAGGTTGAGGGTTGGGTTGGGTTGACTATCCCACCAAAAGTTTTAAGAATATCTCTATCCCTATCTAAGCGTAAACATGGGTAAGAAAACCGTCTTTGAGCGGACCGTCGGAAAACACAACATGATTAACACCATGTCCAACTATGGATTGAGGTTTTTAGAATTTATAAAGCAGCGCAACCTTTTAGTATTCATGACGCGGTTTTTACATCTCTACATTTACAGGGGCTTGGCTTTTCCTTGATAACTCTCAACCAGATTGTTAACATTGCAATCGACGCCAGCATTTTTGACGTTTGAACTTTCTGAGGAATCAACATCGGCTCGGATCGTTTTAAGATATCACAGGCTCAACGCAGTCAAGTTCGACGTTGAAACGATGCAAACCAACCAAATCTGCGCTGCCTAGAAGGACGAGCTTTACGAACAGAAAAGAAAATAACGGCAGGGGCTTTCTGTTGTTACAGGAATGAGGTCAAAATTTATATGGAAGAATCGAACTAACATGCCAGAATGGAAAATTGCAAAGATGAGCGTATGTAAAGTGGCATTCAGTGCTGAGAATAATGAAAGACTACTTCTGCCAATATGAAGGGTGATTATGCTCAAAATATCTTTGTTAGGAAGAATGAACCCTTCACCTTCATCGAAAACGACAAAGAATTCCGCCCCACTGACCTAGATGCAGGAGGAGTAAAATATCGAAGTTGAAGCAGTTGAAGATACACTTGATAGCCAGCATTAATTGTGCGGTCCACAGATAGGAGGCGCTTTTCACCGGGCCAACTGTAGAGGAATAAATCTCCTAAGCATCGGCCATAACCACATATCAGTGCGGTAAGGTCCACCATTTATAAAATATTCACGGTGCTGCAGTTCTTGGAAATTATAGATCGACGTTAATCATCATCTATTTGTCGACTTTAAAGCCGCATATAACAGCGTGCATAGATTCGAGGCTTGTAGTTTTGACATCTGCCAAGTTCGTCAGGTTGTGCAAGATGTCGATGGGGTATTCTCACTGCTCCATAAAGGTCGGTAATGTGCATTGAGGTGAATGCAAGAAAAGTGGATCTGACTGTAAACATAGGCAAAACAAAGTACATACAAGTACTATCATCAGTAAAGGACGCACATCACCGACGGCTTGGCCAGAACCTCACCATTGGCAGTTATAACTTCGAGGTAGTTAGGCATTTCATCTACTTTGGCTTCACAGTTATAGACAGCAAAGAGATCAGCGCAGAAATCAGACGAAGAATTACTTTTGCCAATCGGTTTGTTTCGTTGGGGTCAAAAGACAATTGAATAACAGAGTCCTCTCTCGTAAGGCCAAATTGGTTTTATACGAGACCCTTATAGTCCCGGTCATACGCTTGGCCGTTTCGAGAGAAAGATAATAAAATTTTTCATAGAAATCCATCCAAATTAAGGTGATAATGAGAATGATAGTGCAAACATTTTCCCGCCTTTGAAAGTCTCCTTCAACTCTTTCTGACAACTTGGTCACTGGACGCTTTAGTTCCCTTGTAGCAGTTCTGGCAGATGCATTAGTCCATCCCGGCCCGGATGCGTCTTATTTATTCTGCTAAATGCCCATCGACATGGCGGTTTATTTCGAAGCACGGTCAAAAATTCCACGTAGATCATCGACGTATTAACCAACATAGTTGGGTGTTGTGAAAACAGGTAGGCACTGAGAGGTGTCTACCTGGCGATACCCAGTGTTGCAACTGTTTCTACACATCAATTATGGTTATCTTACTTCCAAGTGGTAACCATAGGGTGCTGGTCTGGACTTGACTTGCCAAACTTATAAGCGCGAGTTCTTACCAACAGATAAAAATAGCAGCACTATAAACGGGACAGCGGATGAATTTCCCAGATTTTTTGAAAGTTGAAGTAGAATCCCGAAATAAAGGAAATAAAGCCTTATCCGGGCTCCTCCGAGCTCAACATATTTGGAGCTCAGTTTTGGAAAAGAGACAGTGGCGAAGGAGCCCTTAATGGACCAATGGCAGGCTTTGGTCTACCCGACTTTTCATCCCAGGGGACCTATAATGGAACTGGCCCTTCAGATTGCTGATTGTAGCGCTGGAGTAATTCTGCCGCCATGGAAAAAATCTATAGTTACGAAGCAATTACAGGCCTCGTATATGGATGGATTTACTATTGAGAACTCCTATAAACGAAATAAGTACAACGAACTTTGAATCTATATGTGGAATGTTAGGTTCCTTGATAAGCCATGTGGACTGCTACAAATCAGATGTTACCATCATGCAAGAAATATGATGGTATGGATCGGACAAGCGGAGGATGAAAAACTGCGACATTTACTACTGTGATTGTTATCAATGGCAGAAGCAGCTCTTTGTTGGATGCGGATCCGTTGTTAGAGGCAGATTCAGACAAGAAGCTTGACTTTTCGTCATGTGAACGAGCGCTTCGTAACAATCCCTATTAAGGCTTAATTTGCCGAAACTAGCCTTCTATACGCGTACGCCCCCACGAAGGAGAAATATGACGAAATAAAAGATAGCATCTATGAGCTTTGAAGCAAGTTTCACGAGTATTACCCTAGCTATGACATTAAGATTGTCCTCGGTAATTTTAATGCAAGGCTAAGAAGATAGGGCATCTTTAGCAAAACTGTCGAAAGATATAGCCTGCACAACACCACCTCCGAAAACGGATTCAGTTTAATTGACTTTATCGCGGGGTGAAACATTGTCGTAGCTAGCACTCGGTTCCCATATCTCCATATTTACAAAGGATGTTCGACGTCGGTCGGCAAGATAATGCCAAATCCTTTTCCAATCGAGCATCCCTTAATCTTTTAAGAGGAACCATGCTGCCAGCATTAAACATCAAAGATCTGTGGCTTCATTGCCAAAAAGCCATTAGAGAAGCCGCCTCTGATGTAGTCGGATTCATTCGGCCACCACAACGAAAGCTTATATCATAGAAAGACTAGAGCTGCTCACGAACTCTACGAGCAGAAAAGGATAGTGGAATACTGGCTTCTCAGGAGGAAAAAAAAGCATGAGAAACGCGCGGTCAGGGAAATTGAGAGATGCTACTGTAGGAATGAGATTCGGAAGTTTTACCAAAAGGTGAAACAAACTATGCCACGCATACAAACTACGAACTGAAACCTGTGGAGACGAACAAGGGAACATAGTAATAGAGTCTTAATCGATGATGAGGATTTGGAAAGACCATTTCTGTAGACTGTATGACGAACCAAATACCGTTGTTAATCAGAATGATGTAGATCAGCAATTCCATCCACCCAACCTGGAGGAAATAAGAATATCCATACCTAATCATAAGTCCAACAAAAATAAGAGAGCGGCGGCGGGTGATGACTTTTTAAGGAGCATCCATCACTCAAATTCATCTGTAAAATATGCTCTTACGAAAGTATGCTTGATCAATGCAACCGCAGCATTGTTTTTCCGATCCTCAAGAAAGGATACCCTCTGAACTGCGCCAACTACAGAGGCATCAGTTCTCTAAACATCGCTTACAAGATCTTATCTGCCACATTGTGTGAACGCCTGAAGTCGTTCGCCAACAACCTGACTGATTCATATCAGTGTGGCTTTAGATCAGGAAAGTCTTTCATCGAATAATTTATTCACACTACTGCGTATCTTGGAAAAAGCTCATAAGCTTCAAATCGATACACATCACCTTGTGATCTATTAGTCGTTCAGTTGTTATATCCAAAACTTGGCCCAGTATCCAGAATTGTACTAACAGTTAAGAGGAAAGTCACCAGAAATCCGAAGGCTAAGTGACTCTTCTGAGTTCATCGAACGAAGTCATGAATTCAACTAAGAACACAAGTCTAACCAACAAAAACGCAATCCAGCAAAAAACCAGTTAACAACGATCACTCCAACACTGGGAAGATTTCCGAATAGAGGTTGTCGAAGATTTTGAGTTTAAAGTACTCCTTAGAATGCCGTATCAACTTGAAAAATAAGTTGAATGGTATTTTGAAGTCATACATCAGGCGGCCTGGATTAAGATTCCACTCGGAATCATGGAAATGATGGAAATGATAAGGAAACGTCCTTTAATAGGCTCGATTAAGGACTTCAATAACCAAGGTATTAAAAACTACCTAGAAAGCCTCACAGCGATAAGCCTCAAATACACGTCCGCTAATAAGAAGAAACCAGGATGACTGACCGAAAGAATATAAAGAAAAAGGTAATGTTTTCGCCGACCATCTTGCAGAAACTTTCAAATCATTCGACGGGGAAGTGCTTCCAGAAAATGTCAATACGATAGACGTGACGAGGAACCTTTCAATAGAAAAAGCTACACTTAGGGAACTAAGACAAGTTATAGACATGCTTAAGCCCAAGAAAACCCTCGGATATGACTTAATTACGGGAGAGATACTTAAAGCGCTACCGAAAAAAGGTTTGCTAAGGCCGTCTATCTTATAAATGACATCATAAGACTAGAGCATGTATCGCATCAGTTGCAAGTTGCCGAAGTTATTGTGGTTTCGCAAGCTTTTGGTAAGCTATGGCACGAGCGCCTGAAATGTAAACTTCGACAAGTCTTACCCGAGCAATTGTCTCATATTTTAAGTTTATACTTAGATTACCGACTCTTCCGTATCAGACACGGAAACGAATATTTCAATTTTAGGACAATAAAGGCGAGGGTGCCACAAGGAAGTGTGCTTGGCCCTCTGCTATATTTGCTTTTTACCCGCGACATACCGCAAACGGACGATACCGTGACAGCAACATTTGCTGATTAAACTGAACATAAGTCTGTCCATGCGAACTTCACTCTCAAGAAAACTAACAATCTACCTGTGTTTATCAACGCAGTACAAATTCCTTTCGCAAACGATGCCAAATATCATGGTATGGCACTCGACGCTAAACTTAAATGGGGAGCACACATTAAAAAAAAAAACATGAAGAACGTTAGATTAAGTATAGAGACATGTACTGGCTTCTTGGAAAGTATTACAAGCCCAGTTTAGAAAACAGATTGCTGGACATATGGTATTCAACTTTGTGGTTGTACCAAAACTAGTAACGTTAACGTCTTACAGACATTGCAAAACAAAGTTCTTCGAGGGTGATATGCACAGGGATCTAGGAGTCGAAAACGTTCAGAACGAAATTAAAATGTTTACGCGAAAACACAAAAATTGACTACAAGCTCATACGAACATTTATGTTCAACAGATCCTTGACGACATAAATTTATTGCGCTGTCCGAAAAGAACTAAGACCCTCGATCTAGCGCGGTGATCAGCAGTGCTTAATTTTTTAGAGTACCTTAGAAACTTCAATGGAAAATCGAAGAATAAAAGAAGAACTGCTTGCTGAGTGTGAACTCAGTAGTGTCTATGAAGATTTCTCACCTACCCAAAAAAAAACTCTGTCAAAATGCGGCGAATCTCATCAACTGTTCAATGGTACAAAATTTCCTAAGTATGAAGCCGAAAATCCGAATGGAGGTGGCCCAGACGTCGAGCTGTATTTCAACAGTTTGCGAAAAGGACATTCAGCAAGAGAGTGTTTGACAAAGAAGAGTCGCAAAATATGTATGCATGCAGCAGCATAATTCTGCGCTTCATATATCTCGAGGTGCGAATACTGCCGTTTTGGTGGCAGTAGATAGAACAAATTGAGGAGGATCAATGACAATACGAGTCACCAGAGCATGTCATAGTATTAAGATAGTACTGCTTGCCACAACAGAACGAACAACTAAATGTGTACGAACTCTAAAAAATCAATGGTCTCAATCTCAATGGGTACGGTTGGTTAAACATGAGTCAAAGATCCCATCAAGACTACCACTAGAACAATTTGCAGCCACCCAGTGGCGGCACTTTCAAATTCTAAATTTGAAGGATTTCTGATAGGAGCAGATATTTTGCACACAATTTCTAACGCATGGATTAATCAAGGGTCCAGCTAATACTCCAATGCTACAAAATACGAATAGGAGGTTTGGCTGGATATTATCGGGACCAGTCATCACCACTTAAACTCCAGGGGCGCAGGTACAACTTAATATACTGACGTACGTAAAGGTCAGAATATACACTAACGAGATGAAATGGGACAATATACCGTCAAATTGCCCTCACTGAAGGATCGCATGGTTTTTGGCGATTCACGCAAGATGTGGTTGAAGCAAAAACTCTCATAAAATGAAAATCTTCGGCATGAATAATCTTGGTCACATGGGGGAAATATAGAGCGGGTAGACTAGAAAAGTGAAAGGAAAAGTATGATGAAAAACTGAGGAAGGTATTCGACACCTTGGCAACATCTAAGAACCGCTTAATAGCATAGTGATGACAGGTCCCGCTGCTTATTTTTTTTAGAACTTAACTCTCAAGTGGGTATGACTACACTTTAAGTGCCTGAGCACTTAATTTCTTATGAAAATGGGATAGAGAGAGAAAGTAAGATTTTTGGGCGCAGTGGTTAATTCGTTCCATGGGTGGCATCCCACATTTAAAGTGGAGACTAAATTATTAGTGTAATTGGACTTGTGGTCGTATTCTAGGCAGTTTCTTATTTTGCTTGATTTAAGTTGCCCGAAAAAAGGAACGTCCTTCAAGCATGGCTGGTTCTGAACCCCGAACCTCGATGGACGTCATTTGCAATCGTATTCACAGCTGACGTCGACAAAAAGTGTCCGCAGATTTTAGTCGATCAGGTGCATCTAAATCTACAGCATATCGTTTGGAGAGAAAACGCCAGTGGTCCGGCCAAGGAATATTCTTCTAAAATTGAAACCTTATGCGACGTACCTGCGGCTGAAAGAAAGAGGTATCCGCGCAAGTAAAACAGTACTTGAAGATCCTATATCACTAAAGGAGTGTCAAGAGCTTCAACGAGAATTGATGCAGCCACTTCTTATGGGTAGGTAAGTATTTCAATAGCCAAGGGGAGATATTGAAATAGAACCAGAACTTGACTTCAAAAATGGCATTACATTTAAAATTTTTGTGATGAAATGATGTCCGAAGACAGATGGCTTTCAGTTTTCAGAATTCATCATCATTCAGCGCAAAGGGTACCAAACAAGAAATACTGAGTGCTGCTGTGAAAATTTTCAACACCTTCGGATGGTTGTCTCCAATAACAATCAAAGCATTTGATTCATTCAAAGTCCTTGGCTCTTGGATCTCGGATAAGATGCAAATGTACGAGTGAAAATTCAAAATGAATTGCACAAATGCTTGAATAAGTAAGAATTCTACGACGGATGCAACAAATAAAAAATTCTCAACTAGCGCTACACGGATTCGCAGATGCATCAGAATCAGCGTGTACAGTTCTAAAAAGTTGTTAGCTGCGGGTCTACTAGGGTGATCAGATAATGGTGGGTGACCAAATATAAAATTGATTCTGGATTTATTTTAATGCTAAGTTCATGCCATTATGTGTGGAAAAACACATCATTCAAATGACCGCCTCGAGTGCGCCAGGAGTGTTTCAAGCGGTAATTCCAATTTTTGATGACTCGGTCCAATATGTACGGTGTTATTCCAGCAATAGCGTGTTGAATGTTAGCCTCGACCTAGTCCAAAGTGGTTTAGTTGTTAGCGCGGACTAAGGACTTGACGCAGACCCAGAGAAAATAATCGAGCGGCAAATGATGACCTGATACCATTGACGAAAATGGTGTATCTTTCCTCATTTCGAAAGAAATAAGGTCCGATGATGCCATCATACCATAAACGGCAGCAAATAGTTAATCTTTAAGGATTGTGTTCGCTCCAATGATGGCAGTTTGACTTGTTGACATAGCCAAAAATGGGCCTCAGATCTCCAGGCAACCATTCCAGCGCCAAATTAGCGAACTCACGGAGTTGTTTATGATCGTCCGGATTCAATACATGCGTCAGCACAATCTTATATGGCTGTAGGCCCGCAAACAAAGCCGAGTTGACTTTTTGGTGATGTCTAGTCCAGCTAATCGGTGCCGGATGGACATTACAAGGTGTTCTTTGATACTGGCTGCTACAGCGGCTATGTTTTCTTCATTTCGCGCCAATCTCTGTCTGGTTGGTGGTTTAAGATCCGAAAGAGTTTACTCACGCTCAAACTTTTTCACGATTGACGGATTGCATGCACATTAAAGCCCTGACGACGACCGACCTCACTACGAATTTCACGTTGCGTACTTACAACTGAGCCGAAGTTTCGATATTTTTTAATAAATGGCAAACCTTATTGAATATTTTGGCAGCTGGATGTCATTGGTAACTTTGACATTTGCTGAAACACAACAACCGGAAAAACTATCATTGCTACCTGATCACCCTTCACAATACAAATCATCGCGTCAAAGACCAAAATGGCACCTGTAAAGCAAATTTTACCGGCCAGGCTAGGGTAATGAAGTTAATGAACTACATCAGAGAGGGAATAGATACAAAATACACTGGAGTTTTCGCTTGGTCAGACTGTACTATAGTGCTAAACTGGTTAAAACAATACCCATCCGAATGGAGCTCATTTGTAGTCAACCGGGTATCCTACGTGTAACAACATTTTAAAGGACAATAGAGGTTCGTACCTACCGACCTTCCAACCAGAGGATCGTTTTTAGAGGGTAGGCGAAAAACATTGGTCAGCTGATAAGTTTATCATGGATATGCAAGATATACCTGAGATCCGAAAATTTCATGCTTGCACGAATATACAAACCCACAATCCTCCAGGCAAGCAAGACATTGCTTTGCCTTTTCATCACTTTCAAAACTTTAACGCGTTAGCACGTACTGTCTACGGTTTAAAAACAACAGCCTAAGAAGCGAGAGAGGCGATCCACAAAAACACGGCAGTTTAGTGGTAAAGGAGGTCCTGGAAGCAGAAGAAACATTGGTAAGGGGTGCTCAACAAACATTTTCCGAGAAAATGTAGGATCTAAGTGCAAGTAAAGCACTGAAAGCTTGATTAAAAAACTCAATTTTATCATTGGAACAGAGACATTCTATAATATTGTCCCCACCACATCTGCTAACGAAATTAAACATTAAAAGAGTTCATCTTGATATATAGTACTTTACGGTGAAGTGAAATTGAATCCGAATTACCTCCGAAGTAAATTTTGCGTCATCAAAGGAATCAATACAGTCATGGCTTAAATAAATCAATGCGTAAGATGTTACCTATTCAAGGCCAAGGCATCACTTCCACTTATGGGATAGCTTCCGGAAGCATAAGTAAAGTTTTTACGGCTATTTACATATTTTGGGGTAGACTATTGACTACGGCGGCCCTGTCAATATACGATGTTTATTGCATCAAATGAAAGTATATTCATTGTTTGTGGGACAAATAAAGAGGAGGCTATTCCAAACAACACGGACATCATTTACGTGACACCGGACTGCGGCGTTCAATAAAAATTCGTACGATTGGAAGGGAAGCTGCTCAAGGCAAATCAATTGTTACTATGGTGTTAGCACAATACTATCAACACAGATTCCGAATAATTTTAGGAATGAAACTGTCGTCACGCTTAGCAAGGATATGATGTAGGTTTCTAATTTCAACCAGCGAAAGGCTTTTGAAGCGTCCAACTGTATTCATGATCACAAAAACCACAAGCACCAGTATTGAACAATCGGGTTTCAATTTTTGCTACGGCAATATCTGAAAATGCCATAATTGAATTAAGAGACCACTTACTGCGTCATATTTTAGACATAAAAGCACAGAAATAAGAGGAATTCGGTTCGTATTTAGTTTAAGACTCGAACAGTGTTTTGTTCCAAAGCATCAATCCTTGCTGGTTTATCAGCATAAACTAGTGATCTGACGTAGCTCCACAGAAAATAAATCATTGGCCTCAAATCGAATGATCTTGAAAAGAGTTTATTGCCGAATTTTCAATAAAGCGATGTTTTTGTTGGCAGTATGGAGTGGATTACCATCTTGTTGGAACTATTGTTCTTCAACATGGATGTCACACAAAGTTGGGAACAAATAATTGTTGATCATCGCATTGTACCGGTGTCCATTGACAGTAAATTATGCTACGGCCTCATTATTGAAGAAATAAGGACCGATAACCGCATCAAATACACAGGTCTGCTTGCTTACGTAGCCATTTAACTAGAAATGAGCCCTATCACATCACAATGACTGAACATCCGACGCAATCAATGGGTATATGGCTTAAGCTCTTGCATCAACTGGATCTTGTAAGCCTAGAGATCAAGGGTTCCTCGTTGTGCTTGTATTGAAAAGGCTTACACCGCCGAGAATTTTTTATATTTTTTTTTTTTTTTTGAACTTAGTGTTCTCATTTTTGTTGATGTGTGAGTACCCAATAGCGTAAATTGAATTCGATTAATTCGAATAATTAATGCCGATGAAGTTTACACTTTCACGAAGGGTTCAATTGGTTTCGCGAACAGAGCTGCTATTTTGGAAATAAATTTCAACAATTTGAAATCGTTGTTGTAGCATTAACCTTTCCATGGTGATATGGCAAACTGTACTGATAATAAATATTATGTTGGCAGCTCAATATGAGGGCTGATTTAGCATTTAATCCTAATTGCAAAGTCTGAAACTAAAAAAAAAAAAACACCCATTAAACATATTTACTGAATTATTAAAATGCAATCTCTTGTTTTAAATCTTTAACAATAAATATCTTCGTAATTTACTTTTACTACTTAAATTAATTTATTTCTATGTGTCCGCAATAGCCGATGAAATTCCCGTCCATTTTTCTCCACTTAATGCCAAGTTATATAAAAAAAATATGAAGTGAATAAATTTCCTCTTAATTCTAAGTTTAATAGTATCTAATGAATATGCTTAGCTTTATTGGAAAACCAAATTTTCAAAAAAACCGCTGCTGACAGAATTTTGTTAACACCATTTCGGAGAGAAATAAATCTTCTCTCGATTATAACAATTCCTGAGAAAGCCATTAGACAGGGCAGCACTCAAATGTAAATTTCGTGTGCGGGCACTTTCCCTCTGCGAACGCATTGTCATCTCAAATTCAATTCACCGACAACGTCGTCTGTAGATCAGGAGATCTCAAACTAATAAACTTCAGTACTATGAGTACGTTTACAATTCCAGGCAGCAGCTATAGTGATCGTCGATCGTAGATCATCGATCGTAAGACACCCGATACCTAGTAAAAGTTGTCAACTGCAGTGTCCCAACTTGAGCTTAAAACTCTATCATTAGCCCTAAAGCAACCAATTTGGGACCTCAAATTGAATTAATAACAAATTTTATGTCTTTTTAATATAGTCGCTCAATAAATCTGACCCGAGGCCCATATAAAGTATCCGCCCATGGGAAACCCACATTGGGCTGGACGTTGGTCCGACGGCCGGTCAGAGCTCCACATGTGGACATGAATAGTATGCATCCAAGGTGTGAGAATGGCTTCTTGCTCGCTCGCCACTCGCTGGACAGGCTAGAGTCATCGTCATCTATACAGTCAAAGTCAAAGTATCTGTAGTTGGACGGACGCGTCACTCCTAGTCGTGGGGCGACTAAACTGGGCCTGGTCAGTTGGCCGTCGCTGGATGCGACAGGGGCGCAATGTTTTCTCTTCTCTTTTTGATCTGGAGCGAGATAAGGCGCTTGAGCAGAACACATAAAAAGGAAATTAACTTATCACAAACTACGATCAGTTATTTTATTTGATTGTCCACAAAACACGACCATTATCCGAGGGCAGCAGTTTTGGATCGTTTGTATCCAGCGCGCAGCGTCTTTGTTTTTTTTTGTCTCTTGGACATTCTCGATCGACTTTTAGTTTGTTCTTGTTGTTGTCTTTTGTGAGGTTTTATTGTTATTTGGTATTAGTCCAGGTGGCGGTGAAAGAGTGTTGCAAGATTCCGACAGAATGTCTGGTGTTGTGAGTTGCGTTGCGGGAGACGCAGCAGTGACCGTGCAACTAAAGAAGAACAAGGAGAAAAGAAAAAAAGGAAATACATTTGCGCACTATGATACTTTGGATGTTGCGTGTTGATTTGTTGGTCTTTGCTGAGCTGGCCATATCGACCAAATCGACGAACAGCTAAACAAATCCAGGACAAGATAATAAAATGTATATCAGGGTGAGCAAAGTAAATGCATTTGTAGTTGGATCTGGTCGTCACGCTGCGGCCAATGTCAAATTGCTCCATCTGTTTGATTTGCGGAAATTTGAAGCCAAAGCGCGTGTTACTCGCTAACATTTGTGATGCAAATGTAATTGAATATTAATGGAGAACTGCTGTAAAGGGAACATATTGGTGACAACATCTTTTTCAACAATAATTCAGGTGGATGTATTTTTAGTAAACGAACTAGTCCATCCTTGTATGTAAGATGAATAAATGCTTCTGTCAACGTTGAGTACCTGCAGACTGATGCGAGCGTAGGCTGGACTTTCGTTAATTCTAGTCTGATCTTAAAAAACTCCCTTCTGGATTTTGCCTATCAAGATTTCAATGTGTGCAGCGATCCTAAGAAAACTCTGTTGCCATCAGGATTGGGTATGTTTCCGCTTGGAAGACATCTGCAAGTTTTTCGAGCGAGGAGTAAATTTAATGATGCTGTCCTCCACAAAAACTTCAGCACCGCATTCTATATTGATCATCCGTAAGAGTTTTGGTATCGTTGAACAGCCGGCAGGTAAAGTTCTCAAAACTCCAGTGCATGTTGTACCAAACGCAACTTCTCTTTAAACGAAAAATAGTTTTGATAGTGCTATTGAGAAGGATATTCTTCAATGAATGTTAGGGAAAGCCCCTATGTAGCCGAGACAGACTTTAATTTTGAGCCTGGTAAAGAAGCAATGATGGCAGACAACCGACGGTTATTATATTATTATCCTTATCATAGCCGTATAGATCCAGAGGACAGTACACCGTTACAAGTCTCATGTCTTGCCGAAAGCGTCTTTTCACTGTTAGGAGGCTGACAGTGAAGTCAATAAAGAATGTAATCCAAATAGATTCTTTGGAGAGTTAGATGATGATGCCTTTAAGCACTAGATGAGTCAGACCAATTCGAATGATAAACAAGCTGAAAGCCTATATCTAGTATATCAATCGTCGAACACGTCCAGGGGTATCTGTGCTTTATAGTAGACAGTCGCTAGACACTATCCAACGAACAGTACAGCTACATCATATGCATATGCTTAAGCATAGACGTCAAAACTATTGAGAGCGGTAAAAAATGAATCGACTTAAATGCAACATAGCAATGCCGCCGCGTGGCTATCTGTATTTGTCCCAAACATCACTTATTCGCTTCGGTCAGCATCCGCAATCAGTATACTATTCACCGGCATTGCTCTAACACTGCTCACCACATTTTGAAGTGGATTCTCGCAGAATCTTCCGCTTTAGAAGGTACATATATTGCATTTTAGAAAGAGGATACATCCGCAACGTAGTTTTTCGCAGTTTTAGAGCTCGACTATATTCTCCATCCTCTTCAATATGAAGGAGTTCAGAGTAATAGGTAAAGCAGTAGCAATAAAGTTTCTTCTCATAGTTTCCAACAGCTGTTCTAAATCTCCTTGTAAAATAACTGGGTAAATGCAATCGATGTTAGATGACTTGAAGCCATCAAAGGAGGAGATGTACCAGTTACGGCGTGTTTTGTTGCTCTGCTCACTAGCAGCTTCCCTAATAGATTAGGTTACCTCGAAAGTGGGTCACAGGCAGAGAACATGGCTGCTAAGTCAATATGACCTTAATGACATCTCGGATGAAGAAATACAAGATCTAATCCGATTTCTTAACTCCACAGGCTGGATGTAGACACCGACTATCTCACATCCTCAACAATTCATCATCAACCAGATCACACGAGTCTTGGTAACAAAAAGGCACATTCTAGTGCTACTAGGGTTTATGCTGGACGTGAATGCTGATTTTTCTATAATCACAAACACAATTTTTTTTAAGCTGAGATTCTTTATCCTTCATCGGATTAAGAGTGTGAAGCCAAAAGAAAAGGCATGGCACGACTCAAGCTGTAAAGAGGGAGGTAGGGTTAGAGACTAACCCGAAAGAATAAATTTGAGAAAAGCTCATACGAGCCAGGAATGACTACATCGACGGAAAACTGAACTACAACATACTAACTACAATGTTCCAAAGATAGTGGAGAGTGGATAGTGGATAGTCTTAAGTCAAAAACATCAGAAATTCTCCCTCATCGTCAATCCCAACGCTCATTTATATTGCCATTCCCGGTGGCAGCTGACAAGTGTGCTTTCCGGGACTGGCTCAACACTTTTAGATTGTCTCATGTCTCCTTCACCGCATAGAATCATCAATAGGACGAATCCACATTCGCACTCGCAAGAGTACCTAAAAATCTTAATATACACAAATCCGCTGGTTCAGATAGTACATCTCCCCTTCGTCTGAAGAGGTGTTCTATCACGCTGGCAAATCTATTGCGTAAGCTTTTTCTTTAGGACTTCTTCCGAGCAGATAGAAAACAGGCTCTTTAAGCCCGCCTGTCAAAATTTGGTGGCAATCCGACGTTTAGTTTTGTTTTGACACCTGTTTCAAAACGTCGTGGAAAAAGAGTAGTATCGCTCCGTGATCCGATTCCTGCGAGGAAATCAAGCCCATTCTCGGTGGTGTGTATGGGTCCCATTCACCTTCTTGTATAACCGTTAACCATTGGTTCTCCGAGTTTCACCGTGGCTGCACGTAGGTTTTTTACAAACCGCACCCAGGTGGCCCAAAAACGGATATCACGGAGGAAACCGTGGACAAAATTCATGATTTCGTATTGGGAGACCGTCGGGTAAATATTCGCGAGTTAGCTGAGATAGCAGGCACTTCAACTGAATGCGTAAGCTATATCCTGCACGAGATTTTGGACAAGAGAAAGTTTTCCGTGTGATGGGTGCCGCGTTTGCTTACATCGGAGAACAAGCGCAATCGTGAGACCACTTCAAAGACGTGCTTGGCCCTGTTTAATTGAAATCTGGAGGAGTTTTTACGTTGTTTCGTGATAATAAGACATGGATTCATTGGTGCACACCGGAAATCACAAAACAAAAGAAACAATGGGTTTTACCCGGTGAACATGTTTCATGTTTTTTGATGTGCGAGGTGTGATCCACGTTGACTATCACAGGAGCATACGACGTCGATTTATTGGGTCAATTCAACGCCGCCTTGAAAGGAAAACGACCACATTTGACGAAGAAAAAAGTAATCTTCCACCACGATAACGCACCGGCCTACACATTCTCAGTCGCCACAGTCAAATTGGTCAAATTGCACTACGAATTGCTCCCTCATTCTCCGTATTCTTCGGATTTTGCTCCCTGCGACTTCTTTTTATTTCCAAACCTTAAAAGAGCGCTTGCGGGAAAGAAGTACGGGTCGATCGAGGAAGTCATTGCCACCGCAGAGGAGTATTTTGCAGAGGCCAATAAAAGTCATACTATACGAAGAGGTAAAAAAATTGCAGTACCGCTGGGAACTGACAACTTGCATTGTCATTTCTAATCCGGGTATTCATCAAACAGCCCTCGTACGTCCCTTCTTTCCGAGGTAATGGAATCGCTGATAAACCATCAGCTTATGAAATATCTTGAAACACGAAAGCAAGATAGTATTTCTACTTGGTATTTCTAAGGTATTTGGCAAAGTTTAGCATAAAGCTCTTGAGATTGACGAATCTCTTCTTCCTTTTTCCCAATCCAATATGTACCTTTCGTAACGTTAAATTCAAGCTGCTTTTGATGGTTTTAAGTCTTACATCCACTAAATAATCTTGTGCAACACAGGGTTCCATTCTGTCACCGATACTCTTATTACTTTTCATTAATAACCTTAAGTTATTCACTTGTAATGTTGTATTTTCCTTTCTGATGAAAGTAGTTTTTGGTTTTTATATTCGTTCCTGGACTCATGTCGCTGATCTTTGGCCATAAAACGACACTGGCAGTGTATCTTAAGCTCATTAAATTCCGATAATAAGATATATAAGTAAACATCGAAAAAGTTCACATTCACACGTAAACACATTTCCTCATCATCAGTTGTTCATAGACCTCCGCAGAGATTAGATGTGTTTCGGCTTGTAATTGAGCAGTGATTCTCTCGGATCTGCTGAAAAATCAGGCGAGGCATCAAGTGGTTCAAGCCAAAGAGCAGTAGTGGCAGAGCCAAAGAAGAAGAGAAGGAGGAAGCTAAGGCCAAATTCTAAGTTGGTACAACTGAAAAGCTGCCTGGTGGAGTGAAGGAAGGGTCGCACACAATGCCATTAACAGCAGCAAATAAATGTCCCGGAAAAGTTACTGACGACTACCCATATGTCTCAGATGGTGGTGAAAGTCACTATTTGAGATAAAACAGCTTCGCTTCTTTGGCGTCATCCGAATCGGAAGATAAGGACGGAGAAATGGGGTCAACAAATTGTAGTATCAAAGTGCTGCAACAAAGAGTAAGCTATTAAAGAAAAGTAAATGGTAAGCAGGAAGAGGGAAGAGCAAGAGCAATTCCAACAGCAACAGCAAACGCAGCTAGCTTAAAGGCAGATCCCACAACAACATCAAACAAATACAATAACGCAAGTTATACAACAACACCAACAAAAATTTAAGAACCACCAGCAACAACAACAAGAGCAGCCACAACAACAAAACCAGCAGCAGCAGAAACAACAACTTCAGCAAACAAAACAGCAACAGCAGAAATAACAGCAGCAGCAGAAACAGAAACAGCAACAGCTACAAAAACAACAGCTGAAACCAGCAACAATAACAGCAACAGCAGCAACAACAACAGCAGCAGCAGAAGAAGAAGGAGACGGTGCCCTCCTATCAACACCTTTAAATTAGAGGTAAATGCAACCAAGGATCTGTATAAGTTGGTCATTGGTAATAAGTTTAACATTAGGAGATTGGGGAACGATCGCCATGCTATCCAATGTTATACAGTGGAACGTAAAGAGCTCCTTAAAGAAATGACGACGGATCAATATTCATTCACACTGAAGTGTGAAAAGCGGCAATCGATGCTGCTGAAGGGGTTGACACCATATTCTGATCCTGAGGAGATCCTGGCCATGCTCAAAGAAAAGGAGTGCGAAAGACTCAAGTTTGTGGGGGTAAAGCCATTTACCACAGCGAGAGCCAGGCGGGAGAAACGGAGTCTGCCGTTTTTCCTGGTGCAGCTCAGTCCCGAAAGCCGTCTGGATAGTCTAAGATGTATCAATGTCCTGGACTAACGGGTGCTTCACTGGGAAAAATTAAAAATGTGTTCGCTGCCAGAGGTTCGGGAACGCCGCGTCGAACTGCCAAATGCAGCCTCGATGCGTAAAGTGCGCAAAGAACCACAGTTCCGAGGAGTGTGCTCTGGGGTTGTCTTAAGTTCGCTGACATTAAAAAAGCAAAACTGGCTCGGCAGCAAAAGGTGGAGGTCAAACGTTTCCCTGTTAGGTTTCAAATACCAGCTGTCACGTCCCAAATTTCCTACGCCCAAATAGCGTCAGGTAGGGGAGCTACGGTACAGTAAGCGAGTGTTCTTCGGCGCCAATGCCGAGAACAACAGAAGCTGTACCTAACATGCTGGCAGCAGCAGCTACAAAAACAAACAAAGCGGGTGGACTAGATCTGCGAGCTGCTGCCAGGCCTAACGCAACACATGTCGTAATGGGTATGCATATTGTGGAGCAAACTTTGGAGGTCCTTGCGGTGAATGTTAATTCACTGATAAGGATCGAACGAAGAGCCGCGATGTGCTCTTCGCTAGCGAAACCAAGCTACCTGATAAGCATAAACTGGAGTACAATAATTATATTGTTGGAAGAAGAAACCGGCCAAGATCCAAACGTGGAGGTGGTGTTACGATCTTCATTAAACAAGGTATAAAATTTTACAGAGTGTAAAAGAGAGTGTTGCGCAGATTCCAGGAGTCGAAATACAAACAATTTTATCCTAATGAGGTCCTTTTCAACAGAGCGAGCCTAATACAAGTGGACATCTTCGCAATTAAGCTGACTCGAAGGCATATTGCAAGAGCAATGGCATCGACGAATAGCTTGAAATCTGGGGCTTACTACCCCAATTATCTTTACCAAGAGAGTGTGCGTTCTGACGGCTTCGTTCCACCGGAAGCATTCCACTACCTAGATCAGATAGGGTTGATCCAGATAGGATGTCGTTCGGCAGCAAAAGCATTTCTGGTGGTTGAATAATGGAGAAGACGTTTCGTAGTCGTTTTTGTCAATTACGGACCAGCCTCACTAATAAAGCAGAACTGACCAATCTATAGGGTTTTCCAATAAGGACTTGACAACTTTGAATTTAATTTGTGAACGCACTCTTTCACTAATCATCAAACTGTCACTGTCAATTTATTCAGTAAACTCAACATTTTCATCATGGTAAAGTACACTAACGAGCAACGCCTGCAAATTATAAAAATTTTCTACAGATATTCTGAATCGCAAAATCATCTTCAGTGACGAAGCTCATTTTTGGCTCAATGGGTTCGTCAATAAGCAAAATATGCGTTATTGGTCGGGTGAAAACCCACATGTGCTTCATGAATTACCACTTCATCCACATAAAATAACTATTTGGTGCGGTTTGCATGCCGGGGGCGTTATTAGGCCATATTTTTTCGTCGCCGATAACGATCGTCACGCTATCGCGCCATGATCACCGACTATTTTTGGCCCGAATTGGAAGATATGGACTTGGACGACATGTGGTTTCAACAGGATGGTGCCACAAGCCACACGGCACAAGCTACAATCGATTTATTGAAGAGTAAGTATGGTGAGCGTGTCATCTCAAGACATGGGCCAGTCGATTGGCCGTCTCGTTCGCACGATTTAACGCCGCTTGACTATTTTCTGTGGGGCTACGTTTAGTCATTGGTTTATGCCAACACGCCGACGACGTTGGAAGAGCTCAGAGCCAACATTGAACGCGAAATAGCGGCCGTTTCGGCCGAAATGTGTGGCCGAGTCGTTGAAAATTTGATCCAACGAATCGACTGCTGCAAACGTGCCCGTGGTGGCCATATGAACGAAGTCGAGTTCCATTCATAAATGTTTTAATTGTACTTCAAGCCAATAATAAAGTTTTTGAAATATCTCAAATGGTTTGCCTTTTATTTAAAAAAAAAAAAATGGTCAAGTCGTTATTAGAAAAACCTATATTTGCTCTGTAAATAGCGATGGCCAGCTTTCGTAGGTTAAGGTTAGCATTTAAGAAATATTGTGTATACCGGGTGAGTTTTTTAACTTGACACATCCAAGTTACTCGAAAAATACGCGATATCGCGAAAAATGTTTCAGACAAAAGTCACAAGGTTCTGAAGGGGACATAAGATGGTGACCACGAGTTTGACCTTGAGACCCATTTTCAAGGTCAAAAGAAGCTCACTTCGTTCCTGATTTTCATTGCTCAGTCGTATTCCTCAATGGGGCACACGAATTTGTCTCAAAGGTCAGTGCTAGATACCACTGCACTGGCACGCCCTAATCATTAATCGGTTTCCAACGTTGTTAGGGTGTTAGAAGGTCGAGATTTGTTTTGAGGAAGTCATTATTGCGTCGAGTGAAGTTAAAACTCAAAGAAATTTTAAATAGAAACAAATTGTCCTAAACTTATTTTATCTGAGAGTGTATGATGTGCACTCTGCACCCTTTTTTTCTACTTGAACGGAACTGTACTTCATATAGAAGTTCGATATTTGTTTTGAAGAACTGATTATTATTAGTAACGTCTTCCAGATTAAAAATGCAGGCTATTTCAATTCAAGAGAAAATTGAAATGATATTGATTTATGGAGAAGGTAGAAGGAACATCGATGGTGCTGTTGCTCTTTACGCTCAACATTACCCAGACCAGATACGATCGCGCGCTTGCTTTTATCGGGTCATCCAACAATTCACTGGTGAAGAAAGTATGCAATCAAAGAAAAGGAATCGGTCAGATAGGGTGCCTGTTGAGGACAATGAAATAGCAGTGTAAGCTGCCGTTGCACACGATCCTCACATTAGCACTCGCCAAATAAGTCGTGAATCAGGAATTTCTCAAACGACTGTCTGTAAGATATTACATCGGCATAAATACCATCCTTATCATGTTTTAATGCCTCAAGAACTTTCTAGTGAGGATTTTCGCAACCGGGTTTCCTTTTGTCAATGGGCACTTCAGCAAATTGAACGAGACCCCCTTTTCTTCGCCAAGGTGTTATTCTCTGATGAGTCGAATTTCACCAATCACGGTACGGTCAATCGACATAATATGCATTACCGGGCTACTGAAAACCCTTTTTGGTTGCGACAGGTTGAACGCCAGCACCCTTGGAATGTTAGTGTTTGGGCGGGAATTATTGGGGATAAATTAATAGGTCCATATTTTATTGAAGGCAACTTGAATGGCGAAAAGTATGCAAACTTCTTGCGGACCATCTTCCAGTATTACTAGAAAAACTGCCATTGGAGTTGCGACAAACAATGTGCTAGATCACCTGATCTTACGTCACTTGAATTCTGCTTGTGGGGCTACTTAAAAAGTGAGGCTTACAGAAAAAATCCAACAACACGTGAGGACCTGAAAAGACGAATCACTGAAGCTTGCCAGAAGATTACGCCAGAAATACTTCTTAGTTCTGTTGGTTCATTTAGAGCGGGTATAGACGAGTGTATTGAAGTGAATGGTCATATTTTCGAGCATTTGTTAAAATAGTCTCGGGAAATAAACGTCGAAATGGGAAGAATTCAATGGTTCAACAGTGGGAGGCAAAGGGACTTACTCTAATTAATTACCTCGAAGGAAACACAATACTGCTACGTCCACATCGTTGTTTCTGGGTTATGCTAAATGCAGTACAATCATTGCTCAGCGCAATGAAAATCAGGAATTATCATTTGAAAAATCAAAAGTGACCTTCGTTTGACCTTGAAATGGAGCTTGTCTGAAACATTTTTCGCGATATCGGGTATTTTTCGAGTAATTTGGATGAGTCAAGTTAAAAAACTCACGCTCTATGCTACATATATATATGGTATATAATAATATATGTATATAATTGTGTATAATGTCTAGGTGTGTGTATGTGTGTTTTGTGTATTTAAGGTAGACTAAGGTTTATTTTATATTAAGTTTCTTAGCCTTAATTATAGAAAATAAATATTTAAAAAAAATGTAAATAAAGTCGAAAGACATAGATATACGAATTTATAGTAGCTTAGAGTGCCTAAGTGGGACCAGTAAGTTACTATAAAATTGTTAAGTAATTTTAAGCTAGCATTTAAGCATTTTTTGTTAGTATGTAAGAGTTCATGAGTAATAAAATAAAATGCATTTAAAACTAAAACTAAACTTACACATTTTCTCATGTCTTTAAATAACATATCGCATATCAGACGGAATACAACACCTGAAACCCGTCGGTAGCAGGTACATGCGCCTGCTCAAATACCTGAAGATACACATAGCATCAGTTCGAACATGGCACGTGTGCATGGAAGAAGATTAGTTTTATGATATTAGTGATGTCTGCCTTTCATCGGGAATACTCCCGATAGTTTTTTAAAAAGTTAAATTAACTTTAATTTATACATACTCATATAACAATGATATCTACATTCGTTAAAGCGAAATTGAAATACTAGCCATTGGCCATCGGAAAACGAGGGGCACGCAGCTGGTGGTAGCAAGCGCTCTGTGCTCAAAAAGGCACCTTAACCATCTTCTTTAAAAAGCGAAATGTACAGCTCATTTGCAGAACTAACTAAATAAAGGACTCCATGAAAATGCAGCGATACGATCTGCGGGAATCGTGTCCTGCAGGTAATCTGTCACCCGAACGTCTATATTGCTTAGATCGCTCAACTCATTGTAGAAAAAAGCTTCTAAAATAAGTATTTTTCATTGCGAGAAAGCTAGACATATACAGAGCAGGAGGAGGATTGTGTCATTTTGTTCTCCTATCAGCATCCAGCTTTAGTATTAGCTTGCAAGTAGCGACTGGTACACCGATGATACCTTTATCTGGTAGAATAGCTATAGTGGTTCCAATTTCGGCAAGTTCGTCGGCCCTACTGGTTCTAAGGCCCGGCACCCAATATAGTTGAATGTTTGTTTGTTTGCCCTCTTCCTAAAAGATGAACGGCAATCAAGGCCAGTTTTAGAATTTTGCGAAATTGAGTCGGTATGACTATGCGAGAAAATGCGAATATTCTTTGGAGGTATTAATTTTCTTTTTAGCCAGGACAGAACTTCCTTAATCGCCAACATGCTGCCGTGAATTGGAAGGTGGAATGAAAGGCTAAGTCTAAGCTTATCTATCTGAGAAAACACCGCCACCAAGCCATTAGAGAAATACGCATAGAAATGGATTGACTTGTCGTCCATGAAAACATCTTCCTCCCAAAAATATCTAAAAGGGATGCCTACATGATAGTCTTTGTGAAACCAATGTCGAGGCATAGTCAATGTTCTGTGGAAGGATTCCTGATCTGTTAAGAATATTCGCGTGGAAAATACTTTATTTAACCACTGTAAAGTTGTTTTAAGCCTGCTGAAAATATCGAAGTGTGTCAAGTAAAAGAGAGTATCCCGTACCGTGGAAGTAATAATGTGTAGGACTCCGCTTATGTTAAGTTTCCGGCAATTCACTGCATTGTCTCAGACCGTCTACCAGACAACTGCGCCGTAGGTGAGTATGGGTCTTAACCGAAACGTATAGCCGGTGGGTAATGCGAAGTTCAAGGCCTTATTTGTTCTCAAAGACATTTTTTTTTTAAAGAATAAAACTTATGTAACTTTCTTGACCCTTTCTTGAATATTAGGTCTCCAGCTTAGATTCCTGTCAAAAATAAGGCCCAGATAATTCATTGTATCAGAAAAGACTTAGTTGGTACCGTTCATTGAAATAGATTCTCCAATTAGAATTTTATATTTCTTGGAAAAGAGGAAAAGATCCCAATCCACACCGATATGCCCAACAGATTAGTCTGATAAGGTTTTGCTGTAAGAGTAAGAGTATTGAGCTGCGTTTTGAGATGGTAATGGCATCGTCATCCGCTTAGGCAATCACGGCGGTAGATATATTAGCAGTTCGTTGAACATTAAGTTCTGCTACCTAGTTAGCATAAGACTGATCAACTGCCCAAGTTAGTCATCTACCTCCAGAGTTGGCAGGGCAGTCGTGATTGCTGATATGTTGACGTTGTTAAAGGCACCTTCTATGTCCAATAATGCGACATTGTGTATTGAGTATTCTCTTTAATAAGACCATCCGCCAGGATATTCCTATAATTGCTATGCACTCCTCATTCTGGCATAGATGGTCTGCCTAAAAGCGAAACATCCAGTGATAATTGTTGGAGGTTTCAACGCTTAGGCTACCGAATGGAGTACCCAGACCACGAACACAATGTAAAAATATCTCATCGGAGCTTGCCAATAATAGTGCAACAAAAAACTTTCGAAAGGCAGTTAGGAGTTAATCTTTGACTTCGCATTCATAATCAACTCACTCCTGTGGAATACTAAATGGTGAGTCAGCGAAAACTAAATTCGAGGCGACCACCAGTCGATATCATTTAAAATCTTTTAAAACCGTCATCGAGCTAAACTGGGTAGGCTCTTTGACAAGGATACGTTCGAGGAAATGTTTGATACTAGCCTCATTGCGACGAACGGGTCTGCAGAGTCTCTTTTGATCAACTTATCATAAAAGAACATTCAATAAAAGGGTGGAGCTCTGCTTCTGTAGAGCGATGAGATAAAAAAGCTTAAAGCAATGTCCGTACAAGCCAGACCCAGAGATCTAGAGGCAGACTAGTTTTTCAGAAACCAGTAACCACCTTCAAATTGATGAGACATGACCTAGAAAGGGCCATTTAGGAAAGCTAATAGTTAAGGGCGCTTTGGTGACGAGCCGAATTTAAGCTATTGCGGCACATACTTTGAGAGCATACTTTAGCGTAGACCAAACGGTATGTTCTATGAGGAAAAAGAATATAGAGTGCATCCCAACAATCAAAACGGAACTGCTAAAAAATAAGATGATGTGATAAGAAGCGCATGGACCGGATGTGATCTTGAATAAGGCAGCCAAGATGGCTGTGAAGGTGAGGACATATGTCTTTGTAGAAACGATGTAAAGTTTTCTTGAAGAGAAAGTCTTTCTTACATCACGGAAACTCTAACATTCGATACTGTTACTCAAAGGCAACGAATCAAATGGAGAGCCCTCGTCGTATCGCCCAGTATGCCAGTAGTTATTTTAGGAAAGTTCCTGGAACGAATCATATATCGCACGCTGCTTGCGGTGGCAGAGGAAATTTTAACGCTTGGCGTTTATAATTCCTTTAACTCGGCTATTTGATAATACATTAAGGTATCCTGGGTCAGAGTGGATACACCTTACTACCTACAAAAGATAATCACAAGGATTCATACCTATGCAATGGAAAGCTAAAATGTCGCACTTACGATGGTGCTGGATACTATAGCATTCCCGTGTGACCGAGGGTCGGTCTTTAGAACTCTTCTGATGAGTAAACGGATTTGCACTGTAGCAAAGCACATCCACGATATAGAATGAAATAGAGATGAGGCTGTTGAGAGGATCAGGATTTGATTGAATTCTGCCGGTATAGAACCATGCACAAAACTGTAGACTAGGGAAACTTCCTAGTCGGTAGCCAAACAATCAGGTCAAAGGAATTCCTAAAATATGCTTGAAAGAAGTCTGCGCTTCAAAGTCCACGTCGAGTTAGTCAGCAAAAAGGCATCGCTGATGCAGGGAGCAATTCCTGTTCGGGGACGGTGACTATCGAAAATATCTCAATAGAATTTGGAACGATAGTTCGCCCCGAAATGTCTAAGTGAAGAATAGGATGCCGTGTTTTTCTGAAAACGCTTCCAGAAGACAAAAACAACCTGCTAATACAGAGGTTATCGTATTCATTACGGCATCAGAGTGTGGCTTGATGGAGTTCTGCTCATTTATAGTGCGCGTCCAGAACGAGCTGCAAAGAGTTGAAGAGCTCAAGTGAAGGCCTCATGGAATACAGTATAATTGCTTACCAGTCCCTCGAAAAAGTACCTTGTTCCACAAGGAAAGTGGTGGTTTAGCAGTTAGGAGAAAGATTTAGAAGCTTCCATGTAACAAGAGCAGATGGCTGTGACATGCGAGATAAAATTTTTTCCAATGGTCAATCACCAAATATAAAGGCTGTTGTAAATTCGGGAGAACGAATATTTCTAAATCGCCTGAGTATTTTCTGATGGCTGTCATCGTCATTACGTAACATCTTTCTTCAGGGCCAGAAATTTGGTGATGGAACTTGGCTAGGTTGGAGATTAATCTATTTTTCCTTTTAAGCATTTCGACACGAAAGACAAAATTCTCTACCGGCATTTGATGTGAGGTTGAATTATATCTCTCACTTCTGGATCGACGAATTTAACCTCCCCCCCTCCATCATCTCTGAAATAATATCCAGGTGTGTCTTCGTGGATGGACAGATACTCGACTGAATATATTATCGTTCTCTGTTGGTGGAAATCGTATCGTGATATGGAGGCGGTTGAATTCTCTATTGCCGTTTCCTAGACTCGCTTAACTTTCTGTGCATCGTCGTAATGTATCATTGGAAGATGAAACAACTGAGAGCTCAAAACATTGTCATAATGACAATGCTATTTTCGAACGTGTCCATTGTTCCTTTGACATTAATATGTCTTCGTCTCGCTCTTCTTCTTCTTCAGGTTTTTTAGTTGTTTGGATATCCTCGTTTTGTTTCTGTACACGTATATTGTAGTCTTCATCGTCATCTCAAATTCTAAGTCAAAGGGTTATGGTTTCGGGTCCCACGCTGGGCGCCATAGTAAGAAGAAGTTGGCTATGGCACACTCGCAGTTGCTCAGTTTTAGCCCGTTCAGGATGGGTACTAAATTCAGTCTAAGTATAGTTCGCTGTCGGGTCACGTCTAGTGGAGACTGGTATTTCAGTATCATAACGAGTGTTGAACCATTATTTTCCCACCACAGTGGGTATGTGGCTGAACTAAATTCCAGGCTGGCAGAGAGTGTCCAGGATATATCTTAACATGACAAGAAGCTTATGAACTCAAACCCACACCTCACAAAAAGTCAATCTATGGCCAACTTTATCGGACTATTCATAACCCGCAAGTCGTGCATGCCAATAGTACGGGCTACTGGAATGAAAATGTCACATCCGTTGGCACTGCGATTACTTTTTAGCCTTCTAATTGCCCGACGCATTTAACTTACAAACTTAACATACGCAAACACCGACGGTAAATGCACTCAGCGTTGCAAGTCCAGTTGGCTCCGAAACGTTCGTGCATCTTTTACGAAACACAGAATCCCGACAAGATCCGAATGCCTTCGTACTAATTATTCAAGAGTTGCCGAAAGCCTGTGTATATAGCACAGGCTCGAAGCTAAGAATCCAAAAATCTTCATGATTTATTACATCACGCGCATAGTTGTTTCCCAATATGCCTATGTCCAAAGATAACGATAAAATAAACTGACTTATGTGCTATTTGACAGCTCGATTGATTCATGATAAAGGTTTTATAATTGCAAATGTCGACCTAAAATCGAAAGAAAGATATAAATCGCACATAACGAGTTTCGAAGAAACAGGATTCGAAATACCAACAAACACCTACGTAAGTAACATATACTCGTATAGACGAAATGCCGTTCCCAAAATAAGTTTAAAACCGATTTGAAAAACTACTCGATACCCGTGTATCTTATCTTAAGTACTTCCTGCCTATCTAAGCCTCGTACGGCATCGACCTGTTTACTTCAGTGTGAATATCATGACAGCCGTTCTGTTAAATGCTGTGCAAATTAAAATTTATGGGAAGAATAGATTTAAATACCTAATCAGCACGGTTAATCTCAAAAGCTCACCACTACCACGGCGATCTGTAAAACTTCAAGACTCTATCGAATAACTGGTTCAGTGTCTGAAGTATCTTCGGTAAATCGATGCTGAGTCTCCTCGGTTTCAGCTTCAGTTTAATATATTCCAAAATGCTTAAATAACAATCATTTCGACTCATTAACTGCCCTTCGTTACACTCCCAGTACGGATACCTCCGATCTACCACTGATATATGATACACGGACTGATCAAGACCGACTCTGATCGTAGTCAGAATTTGTTTACTTAAAATTAAAAAACGATAATATATTCAAAAAAAAAAAAAAAAAAAACCAAAACGAAAAAAATCCACAAGTCCCAGTTCAAGCACCAATGTGTTTGGTCGGTTTTGGTCGGCCTAACAACTCCGATTTATGTTTGACAACACACCTCTTTGTTGACCTGGCCAAGAGAGGGAAATTCAAATTAGGGAATTCGTGGTCCGTCCGCTCATTTGTTGGGTGTCGCGCGAATTAATTGGGTGCTAAAATATGTATCAGGCCAAATTGGTGTTCGATTAACGCCAATAACCGTAAGTGGGTTTTTATATTCATTTGATGATATTCGAAACTCTTTTGCTCTCGAATCTAGCCCCTTTACCCTTGATTCCATATATACGGTTAGTACAATAATTTTATTTGAATGTTTCAATTTAATTAGAGATTAGAATGGGCCACAACGAAAACCATGCATGCGATGTACCATCGTGGTAGTATGATACGGCTACGAATGCCTCTCATTTCGAGCAATTTGCGAACCTTCTATTGATTAAGAGATACAAAAAATTAAAAAAAAAAAAGAAGTTAAATAAAGGGCAACAAATTTGCATTTTAATTTGTGAGGATTAAATGGCTCGATGGAGTGTGAGATAAGTTTGGGGGTATTTATTAACTGGCAAACCTTGAAATGGGGATTTGATGGAAGGTTTGCATGTGATTTGATGCGACCAATTTGGTGTTATCTAAATAAATTGTTTGGAATTTCATTTATATAACGTTTAAGTACTCAATGGAACGATGTTATGCAATTAGGTCTTATGATTTTTTTTTTTTTTCAATTTTGTTGGCCCACCGAAATGAACCAATTAAGGACGTGTTAAATCAGCATGTAAGACTTTGAAAGAGTAATGTTACAGTAGAACTGTCTTTTTCTTGCATACTTACTTAGGTCGCGTTACAGTTCAGGTGGAACCTGGGCCTCAATTACAAAGCCTCTCCTGTAAGCCCGATCTTTAGCTTACTGCTTCCAGTTACGCACTCCAAGTCGGTTGAGGTCTCCTTTTATTTGTGCGTACCACATAAGGTGAGAAGTTCTTCTACAGCGTTGTTCTTCCAGGTTAGATTAACAGCCTCTGTGGTCCGGAGCATTGGTGTCCATTTTCACTAGATGTCCTAGCCATCTTTGGCGACTAATGCACTGTTTTCTGATTAGGTCAATGTCCCTGTACAACTTGTACAGTTTGTTGTTGAATTTCTCGAAAGATTTTTTGATGAAACAACTGAGGATATCTTCATCCGCTTTCGATGCGGTCCATCCTTCTGCGCTATAAAGTAGGAGTCTCGTAAGTTCTTTCGGGATAGGGTCTTACTACTCGTATTCAATGGCCATCTTAGCCCAACGAAACAGTGATTGGCAAAAGTGATTCGTTTTATTTCTGCTAAGGTGCTGTTGACAGAACTTATTACGGTTTCAGCCAGTTGAGTACTACCAATTATGCCAATATCATCGGTGTACCCTAGTAGGTGCACAGACAACACCCGAAGGACGCTATGTTAAGATCTTCGCTGCGGAAAACAACCTGACCCAGCTTGTAAATGAGCCCACACGTATATCAGACATTGGCAGTCTGGTGTACCGCCAAAACCCTGGAGTTGTTTTAACTTCTCACCCTGATAAATGCAAGGTGAATGTGATATCCCCTCTAGGCACGTCGGACCATTGTGTCACATCAGCTAATTTATACGCAGACATGATACGACTAAAGCTGTAAAGAGGCTGTCAGGGTAAGAGCAATAATTTTTCGGTTCTACATGACCAACCCCACTGAGGAAAACCGAAAAAAGTTCAAACGAGCCAGGAATGACTGCAACCCTTTTTTAAACGTGTGAATACAATGTCTCAATGTTAGTAAAACTTTTTGGTCGTTCGTCAATAATATTACAACTTCTGTAAACAAATTTACATTGACATTCCCACTATCAGCCCTTTGGGCAAATCTAATCTGCTTGATGCACATTTTGCGGCCAGTTCGGCCCATACTTGAATCTTTAATGGGACGAATCCATTTTCGCACTCGTGTAGTAGCATGAGTACTTAAAGATCTCAATATACACAAATCTGCTAGTATAGATGGTATAGGGTTTTCCAATAGGGACTTGACAGCTTTGAATTTAATTTGTGAACACACTCTTTCACTAATCATCAAACTGTCACTGTCAATTTATTCAGTAAACTCAACATTTTTATCATGGTACACTAACAAGCTACGTTCTCCGATTGGGTTCTGGAGAAGATGCGCCAACATAATGAATTTCATCGCAAAATCATCTTTAGTGACGAAGCTCATTTTTAGCTTAATGGGTTCGACAATAAGCAAAATATGCGTTATTGATCGGGTGAAAACCCACATGCGCTTCATGAATCACCACTTCATCCATGCATGTTTGCATGCCGGCGGCGTTATTGGGCCATATTTTTTCGTCGACAATAACGATCGTCACGTTATTTTTTTCCCGAATTGGAAGATATGGACTTGGACGACATGTGGTTTTAACAGGATAGTGCCGCAAGCCACAAAGTACACGCTGCAATTGATTTATTGAAGAGTAAGTATGGTGAGCGTGTTATCTCAAGACATGGGCCAGTCGATTGGCCGCCTCGTTCGTGCGATTTAACGCCGCTTGACTATTTTCTGTGGGGCTACGTTAAGTCATTGGTTTATGCCAACATGCCAATGACGTTGGAAGAGCTCAGAGCCAACATTGAACGCGAAATAGCGGCCGTTTCGGCCGAAATGTGTGGCCGAGTCGTTGAAAATTGGGTCCAAAGAATTGACCGCTGCAAACGTGCCCGCGGTGGCCATATGAACAAAGTAGAACCATTCATAAATGTTTTGATTGTACTTCAAGTCAATAATACAGTTTTTGAAATATCTCAAATTTTTTGCCTTTTATTTAAAAAAAAAGTTGCTAAGTCGTTATAAGAAAACCCTATATATCTCACCTTCTTCAGAAGAGGTGTTATTGCCTAAGCTTTTTTATCAATCCTCCTATTAGGACTCTTTCCGAGCAGATGGAAAACAACATTTGTCCAGCCCGTAACTAAAAAATGCAAATCTTTTTCTCTTTCTTGCTACAGACCCATTGCACTTACGTCCCTTCTTCCAAGGTCATAGAAATGCTCATAAGCCGTCAGCTCATCAAATATCTCGAAGCAGGAAATTTTCTGACCGGCAGTATGGTTTTCGTAGCAACAGGTCCATTTGTAATTTGATGGCATGTCTCACCGAAAAATGGAACCAAAGCGTACATCAATCTGGCGAAAGCAAGAAAGTTACACTTGATATTTATAGAGCATTTGACAGAGCTTGGCATCGGGCTCTTTTGTCGAAAATGTATGCTTTTGGGATCAACGACTCTTCTCTTCAATGAATTAGAAACTACCTTTCGAAATGTTCAATTCAAGTTGTGTTGGATGATTTTAGGTCTGATTTTCACAAAATAAATGCTGGTGTGCCCCAGGGGTCCGACCTGGCTCCGACACTCGTTTTAGTTTTCGTCGATCTCCTGTCTGCTACTTTTAATACAATATATTCCTTTGCTGCTTTTCATATTTGTTCCCGGACTCATGACCTTGCTCTTCGGCTATAGAACGGGAACAAAGCATATGTTAAGTTCATTAAATTCCGATATTTACAGCATTAACAATTGGGGAACTATCAAAAAGTGGTATTTCATGTTTCCAAAACATGTCTGTTGTCATTAAAGAGAAATCCAAACACCCAGCCAATATCCATGAATGGCATTATCGTCAAAAATGCTGCGAAATCTCTAGGTTTCCCCAAGCGATGTAAGAAATACTTCACCTTCTCTGATCGGGACTCAATACATAAGGCATTCATAAACCTTATATTGGAGTACAATGCCCACATCTGGTTGGGTGCTCCTAAAACCTCTCTGCACCTGCCAGATAGGATTCAAAACCTTGCAATAAAACTCATTGGTGATACTTATATCAGTCAGTCAATTGCCACCTTTGAACACCGACGTAATGTCTCCTGTCTTACCTTGTGTTATCGCTACTTCCACCACCATAGAAATCGGCAGTAGCATTCTGCCCCTTCAAACCTTCAGTACACCCTCAAGCCTACTTTCGGACGTATTTTAAAATATAGATACGTTCTTAAGCCGTACAACTCGCTTATGGAATGCCCTGCCGAGCTCTCTATTTCCTATTCATTACAACTTGCAAACATTTAAGATCAACGTACCTACATCGGTATTTCTTTTTTCTATATCCCTGATTTTTCTTCGCCCGCCCTGTATACAAACATTTTAAGGGTACTTACACCCCTTGAGTGCGCGCTTTTTATAAAAAAAAGGCTTTTGAAAGATTATGCTTCCAGCGTTCGTTTGTAAGCACCTCCTAATCTTTGTCTCGTCTCTATAAATACTATCATATGCGGATTCAAAATCGTTGAAAAGATGGTGGGTATGGTTTTGTACTTCTTAAGTTAGCTCGCACTTAAAGGGTTAAGGTACCTGTTTGCACACAATGTGGGCGAAGAAAGATTAGGGACGAAAGTAAGAGAGGTACCAATGTACGTTGGTTTTAAATGTCTGAGTTTGACAAGGACTAGGAAAAAGAGCGCTCCGCAGGGCATTCCAAAAGCGAGTTGTTAGGCTTAGGATTGAATCACGGTACTTAAGAGTACGTCCAAAAATGGGCTTGAGGTTAAGCTGATGAGCATTAATAGCGTGACGAATATTACGGTTGAAGGTTTGAAGAGGCGGAATGCTACCAGCGATTTCTATGAAGTACTGGTGGTAGAAATAGCGATAGAAGAAAGTGAGACACAAGACTTTTCGTCGGTGTTTGAGTGTGTCCATTGACTAAGTGAAACCAGCATCACCTGTGAGTTTTATCATATGAGGATGTAGCACAATCTGCTTTGGTCGATTGTGGGCTTTACTGGTCTGAAATCGCACTGACAGGGGTTAATCACCATATCTTGAAGTCCGCTCTCGCAGGATCGTTCGAGTTGGCAAGCATGACGCATCATAGACGAGAATATATTCGAAGTTTTGCCCACATGGTATTCGACCATGTGATTCTCTGCGTACAACTTAGTGTAGGTGCCACCAAATCTTTTAAATGTTCCCTGTCTGGCTGATTTACCGACTTTGAGGTCTGCTGGTGTGTGGCAATTTTTCAACAAAACTCTTTATAAGATGCACCCTTCAAAGTCCGAATTAGCTTTTTATATTTTGTTGCTTCGATCTAAAAAAGATCCATTTTTCCTGCAACTTGTTCTTATGTAAGTTATTTATAAGTTTTTTGGTTTCCCCACGTAGTCGCTGCGAATCAGCATCCAACTATGAAACGAGCGATTTGAAGAAGTTTTTCCCGGCTGGACACGTCAGTTCAAAACATTTGGTGAGGGCACCATCCAGGTTCTGAACAGATTCTTTTCTTCTTGTTTCTTTCTGAATTTGGGTGGTGCTTGGACGGACTTAAAGCTTGTCGAGTAGGTTTTTCTGAACTCGATGCAACTATGGAAGCCTCCAATGGTGCTTTACAGACGGTAATTTTTTCTCTTAACTCCGAAGTGGTAATAGCTGTTGAATATCCAACCCCGTCTGCCCAATGCAATTAATGTGTGCATGTAATTTCTTGACATTGAACAGACTACATGCAGCCTAAAAACTATCGGAGGTTATAGACCGTTGTGAAATGGATATCATCGCCATCTAGAAAGTCCGATGAGAAAGCCTGGACAAAAGGATTATGAATACTTTGAAATATACTGCGGTAATTCCTTTGAGTACAGATTTGTACTTTATTCTTTTGCATAAACTATATTCGGAAGTTTTACTAAAATGTTAAAAGAACTTTGTTGCTATCTTTGCCAACTAATTCCGATTTTGTGAACAAACAAAAAGATGATACACAGGTAAATCAACTAATTAATTTGTATTTATGTTTATTTGTTTAGTTGTTTGTTTGTTATATAATTCCTTTATTTTTATTTTATGTTACAAATAATTGTCAATTTCGTTGCTATTCGAGACAGGTTTGTTAACACTCCCCCCTGGTATGACGGCTAGGAACAGCGGACTTTACTGCATCCGTAGAACTGACACCGAGGACGGCCAATCGTACAGCAAGTCATTCATACAATCAAAAACTTGCTAGTATAATTGCGCTTCGTTCCCGACCATCTTTAGAGAGCCTAGAGCCGACTACACTTCCTTTGGGCCAGCAGTTTCGTGGATTGTTATAGTTCACAAACTACTTCAATTGGCTTAGAAGGTGTAAACTATTTCGAACATCGAGTGATGGTTAAGAGGTATTCTTTTGCCTAGCGTCTCCAGGAATTGTCCAATTGTTCTGTACTACCATACGGTCATCGCTAAAGGTTTGTAGTATGGCGTCTTCATCTTCTGCGCTGATAGGAAGATATGTTAACGGACGAATCGTAAAAATTCGTCGGATGGATTTCTTGCTAGTTTCATCAACTCATGGGTTGTTTTGGCAGATCGGCTTACCTTCTCCTGGGAATAAAAATCCATTTAGTGGAAATAGACGTGAATGTCTAGACCAGCTTCTCGTTTTCAACATTCTTATGAGCTTCTTCCAGCTCGCGCTCCGCACTGTAAAAGTTTGTACGGTTTTCGCATAGCAACTCTAATGATATTTCTCGTCTTTTTATGATGTTGCAAAGCGTCAAAAAGCACGATTCGGTGGATAAAGAATGTGCGACCTTAATATAAATCACACAGGTGGTGAGACTAGTCAATAGAAACCCCCATCGCTGTTCAGTTTTTCTGAAACTGTCACATGCAGCCACAGGAAGCCAAAATAATCAGTTTCCATGAATGGAAATAGCCGGCTGAATGAGGGTGGGTGTTGGGACATGAGGAGGCTGTGGACGTTTCTTCCAAATTTTACACACTCGGCATGATCGGCGAATAAAATTGAAGACAGATATTAATCTCGGAATGTAGAACCACTGGCTAATCTCGTTAAGAGTGGTTATCGCGATACACACTACGCTATGCTTCTTTAACAGAATTGCAACTCTATCTGATTGAAGGGTCCATTGGCAAATGCCATATCATTACTCATTTGAAGATTCTTGTGCTCTAGGATCACATATAATTCTTCTTGAGCTTCACATTTGCCTGCCACTTACTACCACATCCAGTCAGCAATGCACTGCAGCGAAGCATGTTTTTCCAGTTGGAAAATTTTTCGATACTGAACAAGCCTTCGTTACTTTCGACATGTACGTTTACAAACTGGTTACTGAGTTCTTCTCGAGTCGTTCTCGGTGACTGTCCTTCTTCTGGCCGCATTTGTGGAGTCAAAAGCAAAAAACCTGGCCCGTTGAACCACTAATCAGATGAACAGAACTCTGGACTCCTGGATCATTTAGTGACATCGTCGGCTACGTTGAGTTTTAAAGGAATCCATCTCCACTCTGACAAGTCTGAGTATACCATGATCTCATTGACGCGAAATGCAACGAATTGCTTGTATTTTCGATGGTCCGACTGCAACCATCCCAAAAGATTCTTGGGATCAGACTAGAATACTTTTGTTGTGAACTCGATTGATTGCGATCGTGTGATAGCTCTGAACAAATGGGCACCTTAGAATGGAAAAGCTTTTAAAAGAGCTACTTACACCTATTAAAGCCCTATCTATCGATCATCCATTTGAACACCACACATTCGCTACCCATTTTCCCTCGCATCGCAGGATATTTGTCAAGGTTGAAGTTATGTTCCATCAGTATTTGAAGAATTTTGATTTTGAGCGTCTTTAAGCATATTGACGCTCACAAGCAAGTCGTCCACATAATGATTTTCTAGATTTGCTTCTACCGCCGGCGGATACACTTTGGCAATCCTATTTTAATTCTTTACGTACTGAGCACATGTAAGTAAGCAGGTTGCCCCAAAGTGTCGGGTGTTTGAATTGTCACACCACAAAAAAGGTTGGAAATCTTGGTTCCCACCTCCAATTTTGATCTGATGAAACATCTCCATGTTGTTGCCCCGAAGGGCTATTGTCTTTTCTCTCAGCTTGTTGAGTACGGAAACCAAACTTAAGCCGAATTCAACGACATACCTCGAATTTTCGCTGCGGCATCCCATACAATCCTCAGTTTGGAGGGCTTATTCGGATTAGTGACTGGGATATACGATAAACAGTCGGATTTTCGTTCAGCAGCCCTTGCAAGGTAATCTTTTATTTTCTGCTGAAGAATCTTATCCGACTTCGGACCTCTCGCCATCCGTTTTTGGGAACTCCAAAAGAGTTGAGTACCATCGGAATACTGTCCGGAAGTTTGAAATTGTCGTACTTTAACAGAGGGCTAGTATCGAAGAGCTCTTATTTGAAGCAGGTCAGCTCTTTTAGCAGGTCTACATATAGCGCGTTTTCTTCAACGGGCATCACTTGACTTACCGACTTCAAGGTAATCATTGTATAAAAATAGCTTCATCAACTCTTGAAGATTGACGTCGTCATCTTCACATTGTTCTCAATGGGAAGTATGAACCGGATGGTCACTATTACAAACACTTTGGCTAGTAAAGGAAGTTACACAGTTAGGTGTTCATACTTATTTTGAAGTTTTTCAAAAGATTTTGTTCGGCGATCGCAAATTGTACGATGCTCTTCAATTTCTCAGTTTTCGGTGATGGAAGACCGTGAATCTTATGCAGCAGTGTGTGGATTATAAGTTCAGGCCTCTGATAAAGCATTCTAAGAGTGGATATAACTCGAGGCACGCAGTTTGGCTGAATATTTGGCATATTTTTACAGATTCCAGGGTTTTACTTTTAAGACCACGCTAAAGACATATGCGATTTTCCTGAGATGAGAACCAGCAAAATTCTTTCGTGTTCGAGGTATGTCGAAGCTGGAAATGAAAAGAATCTATTAAGCTGGCTCTCCATCGAAAGTATGGAGTTCTTTAGAGAACAAATGGTGAGCGTCATATTACTCCTTGTTATAGTTGGGACAGTTGTGTCGTGTTGGTAAAATTCGCGGGTGATAGTGAATGCTGATGTAGCATCCGTGTTGTTTGTGTTTGCTGGAGAAATTCATATGCTGATCCTTTGATTTGATGCGAAATATGACGTTTGGTTGTGCTATCGTTGCTGCGCTGCTTGCTTTTCAATAACATATCGAAACCTAGCTTCATTTATTCGCGAATTAATGTTGTTTGCATTTTGTGACTAAGGAACTTGTGAATTTGTTTGGGGTTCGTTGATTTGTTGTCGTGAGCAGTTTGGTTGCTGTTGCTGATTTCTCAATGCAGTGCAATACTTTGCAGATGTGGGTTCTCCCTGTGACCGACAGCGACGATCGTATTTCTTTTTCTAATTCAGATTTGGCACCTTCCATTAAGCTCAGAATTTTATATTTTTTTGTTGATGTAATCTTGGTGACGTTCTTGACAAGACATTTTTTCTCATTTAATTTCTTCAACTCCAGTGGAAGTGTTTTTTTTTTATAATCCCGCACGCACACCAAGGGGATGTGAATACCCTTTTACTGGCTGTTCTTCAGGGTGCGGCGGATGGTGTAGTAGTTTGAAACTCAGGTGTATTAGGTTTCAGTATTTTTCCAGAGATGGTTGTCAAACTGGAGCCAGTGCAACCTCAACCAGTGGGTCTTAGTACGTGCTAGTTTTTAGTACGTTACATTTAGCCCAGCCAGCAACCACTCAACATCAGTGTTATGCCTTCATGTCAGAGTTAACGCCGACGGGATTTTCATATAACTACATACAAATTCTATGAAAAGACTTTTTCAGAGAATTGCCTCGCACGGGACTCGAACCCGCGACCCTCTGCTTGAGGAGTCTATGCATATACCACTACACCACGGCTGGAAAAGTTTTAGAGCATGTAGATACAGCTGATGATTTTCTCTTAGAGATGGTGGCTGAGGTTGACTCTGTTAAGAGGGTCCTGGCATGCGTTCAACTCTTCCCGTTCATAATATGCACTTCCATGGTTGATGTGCTACTTCACTATCAACGCCAGCACAGCCATAATGATATGAGAACCCGCAGTTCAAGTTATCACACAAGACTATATTATCTACTACATCAGATGCAGTGCACGTTTTGTAGTTGTATTCCTTTGGGTCGTGTTCTGTGTTCGCATCGGTCGGTGGTGCGGACCTTATTAGCGATTTCCTAGTCGTGAATGCTGGTCTAGAATGGTGGTCTGGACTGATAGTCTAAAAGAATTTTATAAAATCTTGCTTTTCTTAGCAACTAATTTAGATTTTTGAACAACCGAAAGGAGGCGACTTTTAGTTTTTTTCTTTACAATTTGCTCCCATCTTTGTGGTAAAATGCTTTTCTTTTGATTCTATCAACGAATCAAGCTGTTTTTGATGTCTTTATAAGAGCGGAACTGCTGATCAGGCAGACCATGTTGCATCGAACGGAACAGGGTGGGTTGGACTTCCCACTTTTGGCAACATGAGGTCGAGTGTTGTCATGCTCTAGAGTCACTTTTTCGTACCTCTGCCCGTTTTGTATCCGTTTTTCTTTCAGTGCGAGGCTCAATCGCATCAATTGAAGTCAATAACGTTCCTCAACTACACTGAATAACTTTCGCAGTGTGAATATTTGGCCAAACCGATGACCTAGAAGAATGCCAGGGCAGTCCTCATGACTTTTTTCTCTTTGAATTACTGTAATGAATCCATTTTTCCTCACGCCTCACGATCCGATGAAGAAAATTTTTTTTCCACTGGAGCAGTTATTCACAGGCGAAAAAACGACGCTCAACGTCCCTTGGCTTCAAATCATAAGGAAGTTAAGCTCTCTGTTTTTGAATCATTCCCAATGCATGCATTTGCTTGGAAAAGGTGGGCGGTAACGGATCCTCATCGAGCAATGCCTCCAATTCAGCGTCTTTAAAGGATTTTCGCCTTCCTTCACACGGACGGTCGCCAGCATCGAAATCACCTTTCTTTAAGCGACGGAACAAATCACGGCACGTAGTTTCACTTAGATTAGAATTTCCGTAAACTTTTTGGAACTCTTAATACGCTTCAGCCGCCGACGTTTTCGCATATGACGATTATTTGGCACAAAATTAGACATTTTCACGCAACCAGAAAACGGTTTGTTTAATACATGTCCAAGCTTGGTTTAGCAATTACTGCTGGAGCCATCTATTGACAAACAGCGAGAACCTAATACCTCTCGAAACAAAATTACCTTCAGAAAAGAAAGAGAAACACATTGAAAAGGTTTGACATCTGAATTGTTAAATTTGTGGTTGCTCGAGACAGGGTTGCTAACAAACATGTTAAACCAACGAGACGCTATGCAAGCTATACCGAACTGTGTCTAGCTTTGATGCCATACTCGCAAAATTATGCAGAATAACGCTAGTGAACGCTCGTTGCTTCGTAAACGCACTAAAAGGAAAGTGTTCTCTCTACAACTGCCACCATATCTATTCCAAAAGACTGACAAGCTTTTGTGGTTTAAAAAATCTGTTGCTTAAGTTAAAAACCTCTTTTGTAGCCCACATGTCACATTACATTTTGTTTCTATCTCAATGATTCGATGAATTAGCGCCTATTTATGCAACCTGAAACATAAAAATTCATTATCCGCTTTATTATCAATCATTCCCATGTGCAATTAAAGATCACTGACATTCAAGACTTGAAGGGCAAGACAGGAATGCAGGAAGACAACCTTTTGTAGGTAATTTGTTGCTGACTCTTAACAAGCCGCGTCCAATTCGAAACAATGTGGTGCGCCAATAAAATTACACAAAGAACCGACTGCACTCAACAAAAACCGACACCACCGCAATCGCTTAGTTTGATGGGGCAGGTGATGATGATTCAACCGCTAAACACTTTGCCAATAGGTGGTAATAAAATTAATTTCGACTCAAGGAGCGCCATTGCCATAATATCATATAGAGGAGCGAGGGCGCGCCGATCAATGACAATCCGAACTGACCATTTTGACCATGATGATGACGACGATGACCAGGTTGATGATGAAGGGGATGAAAGTGAATTAACGACCAGAGCAATTTATTTAATCGCCAGAATCGAACTTGTTACGTATATCCAAGCCACACCAACAGGACGAAGCCATAAAAACGCTGTTCATTGATAAACAGTCGTTTCCATATCGGGCTTCAGAAACTGCCAATGACTGGGGCTGCATGCGTGCATATTTCGTAGGACGATCTTTTGGTAGTATCATCCGGAGGCCAGGGACCAGACAACAGACAGCAGACAACAGACATCAGGGACCAGAGACCAGGGACCCGAGATGCGTTTCCGTAAATTTATAAATAAAATGTTGTCGTTGTATTGATGCTAATTTGCGGATTAGTTGACTTGCAGATTGCCATGGTGGTGAAAAGAGATGGCTTCAAGCTGTTAACAACTGTTTTATGGGATAAAGGTTTCTCTTATTTAACTTTGAATTGCAGTCTGCCAATGGGATAAGGTAAAGAGTCTGCAATTGTATTCGATACACAAGTCATTTAGATAAGGAAGCCGTTTGTGATGTCTAATTTGAGTCTTATGCAGATGATGATGATGATGATGATGATGACGGAGGCATGAGAAGTGAATTCAAATTGCGTAAAGAAGTGAAGCCGTTGGTTCGAAGTTACTGCATCTTTTGAAGCATAAAATTTAACGTATGCCATTGAATTAATGACCTTCGCGGTGTCCTATACATCGATACAAGTTAATTGAACTAAGGCATAGGGAGTATCTTAGCCGAAAGGCTCTTTTTATAGTCTCTAAGTGGAGATCGGTTAAAGGTTTTTAGCTAACTGAAGCTTTCACCGCAATTGAACTGTGACCTACTGCAAGTCCCATTTACTGTCAAAATACAAATGAAAACGCGCTGAAAATTTAACAGTAGGTGCAACATTTAATCGACGAAGCATTTTATGCTGTGTTCGGTTTTTTTTTTATCGACAATGGATTTGAAACGTAAGAGAGTGATTGCACTTCATTAAGACGGAAAATCGCAACCAGCTATCGTTCGTGAGCAGTTACATCTGAAAGTGAACACAATAAACAGCAACGTTCTTGTAGACTCATCTTTATATCGTAGAATGCATATGCTTAACCTATTTCCAGTTAATACATCTACACCTACTCATTTTACCAAAGATAAAATATAGCAGTTGTTCCAGATAAAAACCACAAGATTCAAAGAACTCACTACGTTCTCGAATTATGTTAGAAATCCTCATCAAACTTTCGAATTATATGCAAACCGTTTAAACGAAATTAAAATTGCATAGATAGCTTAGAGGTAGATTCGCGACGTTGATTAAACATAAGCCATTCAAAGTCGAACTGAAGCTAGACCTCAAGACAACGGACAGTACTGCTAAGCGTGATCTATCATTCACAGAAATGCTAGCAGTTGCGCAATCGACAGAAGTAGTTGAGAATGACACTTTGCTAAAGATAAAAGCATAGGTAGACAACAAATGAGAGAACTGCGGCCATAAGAACTGTGATCATAGTGAAGTACATCCCAAGCCGACAAATCATCATGAGCGCAAGTCAGGACAAAAGTTTCGTAGGACAAATCACACAGCCGCATCAAATCAGTCTAAACACTCTGACAGTGACAGTAAGAATAATTTCCACGTTGCAATTATTAGCACAGAATTTTGGTCACAAATTAGATCTCCAAATCTCGTAAAAGGTTCATGGTTACGAGCGTATAGCGACTGCAAACTTCGAGGGGAAATGTATGGTAACTGTCAGCCTAGGAAATACATTTAAACAATTGCCAGTCGTAGTACTCGATAGGATCAGCCCTATGCTATTCGAGCTTCCATGGTGTGAATAGTTCGGAATGGGATTTCCAGCAGCAGTTTACTTCGTGCAACAAGTCCCAAAATATACAATGGCAATTTCTAAGAAGCCTCAAAATAACGTAGCGACACATGAGCTAGCACTGCAGGCCTTGCTACCAAAAAATTATTCCTTTGAAAGTTCCAAAGAGCCAATTAAGGACTTTCAGGTAAATATCCACATTTAGACCTATAAAATTTGGAATTCAGCGCAATGTGGAAAATGAGCTCAACCACCTTGTGCAGAATGGCATTGTCTCAACCGTTGACTCTAACACCACCCCTGTATCGATGCCTACAGTAAATTTGCACAAAAAGGACGGCAAAATTTGCATTGATGGAGACTTCAGATCAACAAACAACTCGGTACTTGTTAAGGATACTCACCCAGTTCCTTTTTTCGATCAACTCAGGCGCCAACTTTTCGGCCGCGAAAGGTAATCAAGGATAGATTTAAAGGATTCATATTTGCAGTTCCAAATCGCACCAGCGTCGAGGAAATAATTGATTATTTCGACACACACGGGATACTTTCAATACAATCGCATATCATATTTCAACGTTATCTGAAGCGACTTTTGGCTAACATTCCCAACACGGTATATTATTTCGATGACATAACTGTCACCGATACTAACGATGCTGAATATATTCAAATCTAAACGAGCGTTTTCGGAAGATTAAGGGAAGCATGATTATACCTTCAACGCAATACTTTTTTAACGCCCTCGATTGAATACCTGGGCAACACAATCAGGAATAAGATCGTCTAAAGCTAAGCTAAATGGAATCAAAAAGACAGGCACCCCAACGAATAAGACCGAACTGCGATCGTTTTTGAGACTTGTCCACTTCTGCGAAAAGTTCATCCCAAACTCACGTGGAATTTGTGCGGAATTTCACGCAGCAACTAGGGCTAAATCTAAATGGAAGTAAGGTCGTCTTAAATAGGTGTCATTCGATCTCGTCAAAGGTAAGCTTTTTCAATTACAAACGCTCGTTTCGTGTAACAGCACGAAGAAATTTCTGAGATGCTTCTGAGAAAGGAATCGGAGCATTTTTGTTCTATAAAGATGCCAAGGAAACTGAATTGCAGATCGCATTGGCGCCCAGAAAATTGTCCAATTCCGATTAAAGATATTTAATTATAGATCGAGAGGCCATGGCCATAATCTATATCGTAAATAAGTTTGACTAATATTTACGAGGAACACCATTTATATTGCTCACGGATCACAAGCCGTTGGAGCACATGGTAGGAAGAAACTGAAATCTGGATAAACTCGTAAACAATCGTCTTACTCGTTGGGCGATATACGTCGGATAATATGACTACGAAGTAGAATATCACAGGAGCACGTCAAACATTGTTACAGATTGTTATCGCCTTTACCCAACGAAAAGCCAACGACTGAAGAGGAGTTGATCTGCCGAATGGGCGGAATGCAGCGTGACGAGAACTATCAACGAAATCTTTGCGACTTTGCAAGATAAGATTCTTCAACAAGTTTTATGGAAAATGAATACAAATTGGCAGTCGTCGGTAGTAGAACTTGAGTTAAGGCCATATGTTGATAAGAGCGATGAACTTCCAGTGGAAAATAGAATCCTAATTTGGCGGAGTCGTATAACCCTTTCCTAACGGCTCCTAGAAATACTGAGAAAATTTAGCTTTTTACAATAAAATCTTTTAAAATGATATAAAAAGAAAAACATTTACCGCCAGGAACTTTGTGTACCCAAAAGTCTGTATTTTACGAACTAAGGAACTTTTTGGACTTATTATCAAACATTATCAACACTTATCTACTAACTAATCGACGCCGTGGTATTCTGAAAAACAGTTCTTATTGTCATTTAAACACAAAAAAACATTACAATGCGAGCATTTTGTATGAGGCTTTGACTGTATGTTTTTCATGCTGCAGACTTCATATCATTCCCTGTTTTTGTCGTAACGAGGCCAATAAATCCCTCTGTTTCCCATATTTACATCTTTGAGGGTAGAGAACCCCGATATACGTCGCTTTGACGCACTTGGGCTTGGAACATTGGCTTCTGACGATCTTTCTTTTTTTTAGAAATTGGTAGGTCTTTCTTCGACATAAAGTCTTGTGCCACTGACATTCCAAACTCTTTTAGTGACATTTTCTTCATTATTAGTCCATGAACAATATAGGCATTTACAAATGTTATATCTAGCATGCCCCAGAATAATCTGTGCCACCTCTTTGGAGACTTTCTATCCACACAGTACAAGGCTCTCAAACGATCCCTCCCTTGAATTGGTTAAAATCTTTCACAATAATGGGACAGGAAACTGAAGATCTCGTGCCATCTTTTTCTTAAGCGAGACAGTAGTTTCCTTGTTGTCTTTCCACTTCCAAAACCCAATGTCTAGATTCGAAAACCTGTAGTCCTAATCTCCTATGTTTAATTTGTTATCAGCTTACATGTTGTTAGGCAGTCTCTTTCGGTTATTTCTGATTGTTCTACAGCCAAAGGTCCCTTCAGTTTTCAATTTCTCGAGTAAGGGAACAGATAAGAAAATATTTTTAAAATATATGACTTTGTTTTTGCGCCATTCATTTTCCGTCAGTTCTAATACAATTTTTTCTCCATTTATTCATCTTTGCCTTGATAAATCATAAACTTCTTGATAAAAACTTTTTGATCTCCCAGGCATCATAGTTTGTATCTCCTTTTCATAGGTTTCATCGGAAGATATTGTTTCTGAGCCGATCTGCCCTTGAATTTTACCATCGACTCATCCGCATTCATTTCTCTGATTCCATGATAACATTCTCGAAATTTTCGGTTCAGCTCTTCCAGCATTGGCCTAATCTTGAACAACTTATCTTTACTGTTCCGATGCATCATAGAATTATCATTACAATGTAAAGGTGACAGATTTGCGTCCCTGGTCATTGTTTTGCATATAAGAGCGTTGTTTAAATCAGACGACGAAGATAAATGATCAGTCCAAGCTGATCTCGAATTGTAGTTGGGTCTATAAATTCGTGTGGTTTGCTAAGAGATGGCGTAACTTGTATTATTCCATTGTTATTATTCATTGGAAAATGCGTTGGAAAGCTACTATCATTGTACGTCATTTCAGTATATATCATTCAATTTGAAGCGTAAACAACAATAATTTTTTTTCACTCAAATATGTCGAGCTTTGTGCCTGAATAAGTGCTTTTGCGGGGAGTTCTTCTTCATAACCTTAATATGAAGAAAACTGCTGCTGTATTTTGGTGAAAGTTTATGGTGAACATGTGCTAGCTGAGCGAACGTGCCAAAAGTGGTTTGCACGATTTAAAAGTGGTGATTTTGGCTTGGAAGACGATGAACGTCCTGGGCACCCAAAAAAGTTTGAAGATGAAGAACTGGAAGCAATACTCTATGAAGATTGTTGCCAAACACAAGAAGAGCTCGCAGAATCTTTGGGTGTCACTCAAGCAGCCATTTTAAAATATTTAAAAGCAGCTGGATATATTCAAAAGCAAGGAAATTGGGTTCCACATGAACTCAAGTCGAGAAACGTCGAAAGGCGGTTTTGCATGTCCGAAATGCTGCTGGAACGCCACAAAAGGAAGTCATTTTTACATCGGATTGTTACTGGTGGTGAAAAATGGATCCATTACGACAACCCCAAGCGCAAAAAATTATATGTGAAACTCGGCCAACCAGCCAAATCAACGGCAAAGCGGAATATCCATGGCGCGAAGGCAATGCTCTGTATTTAGTGGGATCAGATGGGTGTGCTGTATTATGAGCTGCTAAAACCGGGTGAAACCATCAATGGACAACGCTACCGAACATAATTAATCCATTTGAAGAGAGCAGTAGCCGAAAAACGCCCGGAATATGCGACCAGACACGAGGCAATAATTTTCCATCATGACAACGCTATGCCCAGCGTTGCTATTCCGGTTAAGAACTATTTGGAAAACAGTTTATGGGAAGTCTTACCCCACCCGCCTTATAGCCCAGACCATGCCCCTTCTGACTACCATTTGTTCCGGTCGATGCAGAACGCCCTAACTGAAATACGGTTCACATCAAAGCAGAATATCAAAATTTGACTTGATTCATTCTTGGCTGCCAAGCCGGCGCAGTTCTTTTGGGATGGGATCCACAAATTGCCAGAAATATGGGAAAAAGTCAAAACTTTAGATGGGCAATACTTTGAATAATACTATTGTACATGTTTTTCTTAAATAAACGTTCAAATTTTGAAAAAAAAAAAACCGCACTAATTAATATATATACGAAATATCTGTTGGCGTATCGCAATCCCAAGAAAATGCTTCAACTGCTCCAGTGTCAACAGGATGTTCTGACAAGTTAGTTTGCTTATCGCATTTTTTCCACTTTCGGTCAACTTCAAGTGTTTTTGTGTAGTTGGTTTGGTAGCTACCGAAGTGTTTGGTATTGAAGCAGCAACATTAACATCAGGGCTTGATGTGGCTGTTACCTTCTCAGGGTTCAATAATTGCTGTCTTTCTTCTTCCAAGGTCGACAGCTGGTTGAGCTCTCTTTTCAATGCTTTTTCGAGAATTTCATCAAAGTCCCTCAAGAGTTGTGGTTGAAGGTCCACTTGATTCTCTTCATCGGACACTTTTACATCTGATCCTGCGTTACATTCTGGAATGTCTTCTAGAAGATAGGCTTCCATCAGCGCGATATTATTCGAGATATGACACATCGAAATAACTGAGAATATACATAGGGTTTTCCAATAGGGACTTGACAACTTTGAATTTAATTTGTGAACGCACTCTTTCACTAATCATCAAACTGTCACTGTCAATTTATTCAGTAAACTCAACATTTTCATCGTGGTAAAGTACACTAACGACCAACGTCTGAAAATTATAAAAATTTTTTACAGACATTCGTGTCGGTGACTGCAGCTTTAAGAGCGTAAACTCCAATTTTCGGTCGTAATTCTCGCCCTGTAGGCACTCAATAACAAGTTTAGTGCAAAAATTTGAGTCTATATATTCGTTGTGTGATGTTGCCATGTCAGTGAGACAACGGGTTGGTCGAAGTGTCGAAAATATCGCTGCCGTTCAGACGTCCGTAGCAAACGATCCAAATCAGTCAATTCCACGGCGTTCTCAAGAATTGGGCGTCGCTCAGACCACATTATGTCGTATCAAGCTGACTCAAGAATTGAAGCCGATGGACCATTTCAACCGACGTACGTTCTCCGATTGGGCTTTGGAGAAGATGCGCCAAGATGATGAATTTCATCGCAAAATCATCTTCAGTGACGAAGCTCATTTTTGGCTCAATGGGTTCGTCAATATGCAAAATATGAGTTATTGGTTGGGTGAAAACCCACATGTGCTTCATGAATCACCACTTCATCCACAAAAAACAACTGTTTGGTGCGTTTGCATGCCGGCGGCGTTATTGGGCCATATTTTTTCGTCGACGATAACGATCGTCACGTTACTTCGAATGGTCAGCGTTATCGCGCCATGATCACCGATTATTTTTGGCCCGAATTGGGAGATATAGACTTGGACGACATGTGGTTTCAACAAGATGGTGCCATAAGCCACACAGCGCACGCTACAATCAATTTATTGAAGAGTAAGTATGGTGAGCGTGTTATCTCAAGATATGGGCCAGTCGATTGGCCGCCTCGTTCGTGCGATTTAACGCCGCTTGACTATTTTTTGATTGTACTTTAAGCCAATAATAAAGTATTTAAAATATCTCAAACGGTTTGCCTTTTATTTAAAAAAAATTTGTCAAGTCGTTATTAGAAAACCCTATATAAAACTCGTAAAAATACTTTAATCGATAAGGCTAACTAATTCTAAAAGAAAATTAAACTTACCATGCAATTTTCTATTTTTAATATATTTTTGAAATTGAAATGTCATTGGCTTGCCAAACGGTACTTTTAAGCATCGAGAATTATACTTGTCCGTTGTTGGTGTTTGAAATATTTGGCGGAAAATTTGGCGGTACGAAATGAATGCCGTCAGATAGGAAAGGGATAAATATTTCTACAAAACTCCAAAAGAAGGTATTGCTGCATCTTCGTGAGGGTTATTCAAGCATTGTTGCGATTCTGTACCTGTCAAGACCAAGTTTACCCGAACTTCTAGTGAACTCTTACTCCATACCAGGGCCCGTATGGGAACGCCTGCATATCGATTTATCAGGTTCATTTGAAGATAAGATGTGACTGATTGTCGTCGACGCGTTGTCAAAGTGGGTGGAAATGAAACCATTGAGACACTACCAACCCGTTTGCGCTGCCAAACATGGTCGTTTTAGACAACGGGCTACATTTTACAGCACATCAATTTAAGAATTTTTGTGATCAACGAGCGAAAAGGCATGTCACAGCTACACCATACCATCCGAAAACAAACGGAGAAAATCAACAACTTGTTAGCTTCATACACCACATGGCACCACAGGTAAAACATCAGCCGAAATGATGTTCAGAAGACGTAAAGCTTTCATATTTGATAACATTAGACAAATGTTAAAAATCAGCTTCAATATAAAAACGTGAGACATCAACTACGATTACAACAGAATGAAGGGAAAATGAGAGTATTTAGACAAAATCAAAGGGTTTACTGCAAAACGGGATCGGAACACCTGGTAATATCATAGAAGGAACAAACAAACCCGGCCTGACCAAGACATGGCGGTAGTTGTTTGAAAATATCACTGTATTGGAAAGTACGCTCTATAGAGCATATGTTTCAAGTTTGAAAGTGCCACGTTGTTTAGTATTTGTTTGGCAGCCATCAATAATGAACGTTGTCAGTGAATTTGTGAAAATGGAAAAAATTTGTCATCGTTATGTGATACAATACTTTTATTTGAAAGGCCTCAGCCCAACCAATATAAAAGTTGAACTGGATTTTACTCTGCTCCTTCGTTTACAATAGTAAAATTTTGTGTTGCTGAGTTTAAACGAGGCCGTACGAACTGCCAAGACTAGCATCGCAGTGGTCGACCAAATGAGGTGACGACTCCAGAAATGGTGAAGAAAATCCACAAAGCGGTACTGGATGGTCGTCGACTGAAAGTGCGCCAGATAGCCGACATTGTATGCATTTCAAAAAGTGCGGTACATCGTATATTATTTGAAAATTTGCACATGAGAAAGCTGTATGCAAGATGGGTGCCGCGTTTGCTCTCGATCCAGCAAAAACAGTGTTGTGAAGATGTTTCAATGGAGTGTTTAGCGAAGTTGCACAGCAACAGAGCAGAATTTTTGTGCCGTTTTACAATGCCGTTTAAAATGGATGAAACATGGGTCTACTACTTTCCACCCGAGACAAAAGAACAATCAAAACAATGGATTCAAGAGGGAGAACCGGCTCCAAAGAAGACGAAGACCGTTTCAACTGCAGGCAAGGTCATGGCATCGATTTTTTTAGATGCGCGTCTGAAAATTTTCTTTGACTATTTTGAAAAAGGAAAAACTATCAACGGTCAGTATTACGCGAACTTATTGCAACGTTTGAGAGAAGAAATCAAGCAAAAACGGCCGTATTTGGCTAAGAAGGAAGTGTTGTTTCATCAAATCAATGCACCAGCCCACAAATCCGTTATTGCAATGACCAAAATTAATGAATTAAAGTCTGAATTGTTACCTCATGCACCCAATTTGCCAGATTTAGCCCCCTCTGATTATTTTCTGTTCCCAAACTTGAAAAAATTTCTCAAATGGGTCAAAGATTTTCTAACGATGAAGAAGTGATGTCGGCAGTTAATGGCTATTTTGAGGAGTAAGACAGTTTTTATTATAAAAAGGGTATCGAAGTTTTTGAACATCGCTGGGAAAAGTGTATAGAGCTGAAAAATAAATAAATTTTTTTTACAAAAATCTTGTGTTTTCATGTGACATGCTGCCCAAATACGAAGTCGGATGAATAATGAGATGCTTCACAAGTATATCTTTTTGATTCAAGATCGTGGACGAGTCTTAATGCAGGTACTGTAATACTAGTAGAGTATAAGTTGAAGGAAATCATTGTATCACCACTAGAAATACCACGGAGAAATCAGAGGAAAGAATCAGAAGAAACAAACTGTTAGTTCCATATAGTAGCCCAATACTAGACGCAGAAAGCAGCAAGCCAGTTTTACGGCTGAGTCAACGACAGCGAGAACAACTGGAGCGATTGATGTTTCAAAACTAGGGGATGGACATATGTACTGTCAACACATCATTAATAATGTTCGTTGAGTTATTTGTCACTGACATTCTTATTCATTTCCTTCGTTGTTTTACTTTCGTCATTTTTCCTTTTTCTGCAAACAGCTGCCACGACACACAGTCAACTTGTTATCTTTTTTCTTTTTGCTATTAATTATTTAATATGGTAAAAGTGAATTTGAATTGAACGTTTTCTCCTTATTTTTATGTAACAGTCAATATCCCGAATGTAGAAATACCACCTTGATCAACAAAAAAAAAAAAATATATAAATAAATAAATAAATAACCGTGTGCCGATCCCATTGTTCCGATTTGAGTTCTGTTTTTTTGTTAAGTTGTTACATCTGTTAATATTCCCTCTTAATCTAAGCGTCAAAGCTTGACATTTGCAAAAGTTACGTAGCCAAGAGTACATCTATCTCTGTGTGTGTTGGCGATTTTTTACAATTTTATAAATGGACTTAAATTTGCAACAACGAACTTGTATTAAATGCTGCGTAAAAAACTGATTTAATGGTGCGCGAAAGTTGCAAATCTTGGAAAAGTATTTCGGCAACGATTCTCTAAAGAAAGCGGTCGTTTACCAGTAGCACGAGTATTTCAAAAGTGGTCGTGACTCAATCAAAGATGATGAACGCAGTAGCAGACAATCGACATCGAAAACCGACGAAAACATTGATGAAGTAAAAGAAATGTTGGTCAATAACCGCAAATTAACCATCAGAGGGATAGCGGAGGACTTAAACATTGCCTACGGATCCGTCCAAGACATTTTGGTTAATGATTTGGGTAAAAACCACTACGGAGAACACGTTTCAGCAGCCGAGAGGAAGTAATGGAAAAATCACAGTTAGCACTGATGGACATACCGAAAACCGAATAAAAAAAATGTTTCGAGGATTGGATCAAGCGCTAGCATAAGTTTGTTGCAGTCGATGCAGTCGATACCTTATTTAATTTCATTTAAAGGCATTTTATTTAATATTCAAGGCGTATGCGTAAGTTTTTCTGTTTTTTTTTTTTTTGGTAGTGTAATTTAATTTTTGTTTTTTTATTCAAAATATTGGCTTCTACACATTTCGCCCATCCTTCAGGTAATTTATGAATAGTATGCCAGAAAAACTGCTTGTCTTTTGCGGCAAACCATTCGTCGAGCCATTTTTGAACTTCCTCGAAATCGCTGAAGTGTTGCTCTGAGAGCGCGTGCCTAATTTATTCGAAAAAGTGTGGAAAAGTGGTCCCACCAGATACAAAACATGGCCTCCTTGCCGAAAAGATTTGACCTTGATGTTGATTTTCCATTTGAAATCGTTCCTATAGCTCGTAAACGTCTGCATGTAATGCTTCTGCTAACTGTCGTTAAGTTTGAGTTGGGTCATCTCCTGCATAACTGCATAGCTCCTGCAATTGCTCGTCTTAGCATTTTTGTCGTCTATCAGAGCAATCACCGCCTTTCACATTAAAATCAGCTCTTTAAAATTGTCTAAAAGATGTCTCACATGTTCTATTGATGGAGCGTATTCACCATATGTTTCTATCAGCAAACGATGACCTCTAACTGCTTTTTCTTTGGATTAAATAAAAAAAGCAATGCGTGCCGCAAATATCAAATTTAACAGACAACAGCGAAACTCAATACTAAAAGCCGTTATGGTGCTTCGCAAACTGAGTAATAGACAACTTTGTGCGGTTTGCTAAGAGATGGCGTAACTTCTTATTATTCCATTGGAACATGCGTTGGAAAGCTACTGTCATTGTGCGTCATTTCAGAATTTGTCATTCATTTGAAGCGTAAACAATAATTTTTTTTCACTCAAATATGTCGAACTTTGTGCCTGAATAAGTGCTTTTGCGGGGAGTTCTTCTTCATAACCTTAATATGAAGAAAACTGCTGCTGTATTTTGGTGGAAGTTTATGGTGAACATGCGCTAGCTGAGCGAACGTGCCAAAAGTGGTTTGCACGAATTAAAAGTGGTGATTTTGGCTTGGAAGACGATGAACGTCCTGGACACCCAAAAAAGTTTGAAGATGAAGAACTGGAAGCATTACTCTATGAAGATTGTTGCCAAACACAAGAAGAGCTCGCAGAATCTTTGGGTGTCACTCAAGCAGCCATTTCAAAGCGTTTAAAAGCAGCTGGATATATTCAAAAGCAAGGATATTGGGTTCCACATGAATTCATGCCGAGAGACGTCGAAAGGCGGTTTTGCATGTCCGAAATGCTGCTGGAACGCCACGAAAGGAAGTCATTTTTGCATCGGATTGTTACTGGTGATGAAAAATGGATCCATTACGACAACCTCAAGCGCAAAAAATTATATGTGAAACTCGGCCAACCAGCCAAATCAACGGCAAAGCCGAATATCCATGGCACGAAGGTAATGCTCTATATTTGGTGGGATCAGATGGGTGTGCAGTATTACGAGCTGCTAAAACCGGGTCAAACCATCAATAGACAACGCTACCGAATACAATTAATCCATTTGAAGAGAGCAGTAGCCGAAAAACGCCCGGAATATGCGACCAGACACGAGGCAATAATTTTCCATCATGACAACGCTATGCCCCACGTTGCTATTCCGGTTTAGAACTATTTGGAAAACAGTGGATGGGAGTCTTACCCCACCCGCCTTATAGCCCAGACCTTGCCCCTTCTGACTACCATTTGTTCTGGTCGATGCAGAACGCCTTAACTGAAATACGGTTCACATCAGAGCAGAATATCAAAAATTAACTGCCGTTTTGGCACGTTCGCTCAGCTAGCGCATGTTCACCATAAACTTCCACCAAAATACGATGACTTTCCGCAATAGTTTTCTTCATATTAAAGTAATGAAGAAGAACTCCCCGCAAAAACACTTTTTCAGGCACAAAGTTCGACATATTTGAGTGAAAAAAAATTATTGTTTTTTACGCTTCAAATGAATGACATATACTGAAATGACGTACAATGACAGTAGCTTTCCACCGCATGTTCCAATGGAATAATACAAGTTACGCCATCTCTTAGCAAACCGCGAATTAAGTTATAGACCCAATATATTTCCTAGTTTTGACGTTGGCGTCGTTCTTATAGCATGAGTCATGCTTACACATGCTATCCTCTATTCTGGCGTCATCAATCTAAGTTTGCTAGTTTTATTGTGCTAATATTGCGGTCTTACGATAGCTGTGGACATCTATAGGATAGTCTTGGGGTTATATTCTAATTTCCCCCCAAATATATGGCCGCAAGCGTAGAACGCTTAACACTTCCTTCGAAATTGAGCTTCCAACTCCGTTTACTATCTGGTACGATACCTACACAAGTATTTAGTGCTGTTGGATATTCGAAGTGTGTTCCCATCTGTGGAAGGAAAGGTTAAATTGTGGTATTATCCTTTAATAAGCTCCGATTTTTGCGGTTTGATTCCCAGGCCACAGAGCTTGGATTTCTCCGAGGATTCTCAGGACATAGTTAAGAATTTCAGTGATCATGGGGAGGAAAATTTCGGTGGTCATAGGAACCACATCATCCATGCGGTGACTTTTATTCCCTCCCTTTCTACATTAAGAAGTACTTCGTTTAAAACTAGAATCCACATAAGAGGTGTTATCACTCCTCCTTGGGGTGGTCCTTGAGGTTGTGGCACTTAATACGGTATTTCCTAGTGCTGCATTGATGTTACTATTGAGGAGCATACCACAAATTAGGTTCGTTAATGCAGGATCAACTCCTAAGTTTCTAGTTATAGCGGGAATATTGACATTATTGAAGGCTCCTTGGTTATCAAGAAAGATTGTTAATGTTACCGGTTGTCCATTTCAGTAAGATTCCATTCTTTGCTGTTAAGCTCAAGGTTGAGTTGTCGGAAATTGCGTTCTATCAAATCACTTGGAATGTAGGGATCCAAAAAGTTCTTTACAGTCCTTTAGATCAAGTGAAATCCAGGAATTATTTCTTTGCCAAAATACGTACCAAAATCCGATCAGGGTCCTTTAGTATTGCCGAAGAACTCTCTCATTCATTGAGAGGAATGAGGAACAGCACAAAGTATTAGCATTTTCGTCATCAGCTACTGTCAGCGGGATCACTAAGGGCACATGTTACTGTGGTCCCATCGACCAACTCCCACCCGCAACTTCTAGTTAGGGTTCTTCAGAGGCGCGAGTAATAGGCTCGCCGTTCCCTAAGTCCATATTTTTGAGGAAGTCGTAGGTGCGTTGCAGATGTTCAGATTCGAATTAGTTGAGGTATATTTTCTTGCCTACTTGCTATTAGCTGTTTTATTTTGAATGGATACGGTCGATAGTGTGAAAAATGTGATTGGCGGTGATTTGGCGATTGAGTAAGTTTCACAATCTCCATATCGGTGTCAATGTCTTGTACTTACCCCTGTATACAGGAAAAAAAAATTTAATTTAAACTAAAAGTCCCCAGGTATCTGAAACTCTGCACTAGCGACTGGGCTGCCCCTCAGCCATGCAGACCTCAGCGCGCACCTTGCCATGGAAAGCCATCCCTTAATTTTAGTCGCCTTTCCGTCGACCTTGCCCATATGGGTAGCCCTGCTGTTTAGTGTGATTCTTAGCCATTTACCCCCGTACACCTAACCCCGGTTAGTTGAATATCACTCAACCTCTTTCATCATGTTGTTGAAGACCAAGGTGATGTAGAGATGATCAACTCGGGCGATAGTTTATTGTTTCAGAGACTACCAAAAAACATTGAGCTAAGGAAACTGAATGTTAGCTTTTGCAATGATTTAACCTGTCGCTATTGCGTCACATAAGATATACTTTCTAACTTCGCACCGATAGTCTCATCCTTTGTCTTTGTCTATGACAGACGACAAGTCAAAAAATGAGATGGCTTTCAGAGAAATGATGACGAAATGTCGAAGGTATTGGTCAAGCAATTTTTTAATCTTTAACGACTTCAGCTTCCTCGGAAAAATTACTAAACTCCCGAATTGTGGAGAGTCAAAACAAACCTACCTAAGGGTAGGTAAGAAATTGCGACTGTATCATGGTGGTCAAATTGAGTTAATTTCCAATAATTAGATATCCACCCCTCACGTTTTAGGCGATAACTGCACAGTGAAATGGAAAACAGTTGGGTCTCTCTGTATAAAAATTTCTCAGAGACCTAGATAAAGATTTCTGTGTTCATAATTTAACTATTCGAAGTCAACTTTTCCAAAGAGGCGAACGAACGAATGCAAGTAAGAAACCTGAGGCCCATCTCATGGCACTTGCGTTCAAACACTTTCTATTTTTTATTACTGTCTTTCACTTTGCTTTTGATCTAGCTCTATCTCAATTTAATGTTGACATCACGATATCGGCAACAGTAATTCAAGTCCAATAAATTTCAAAAAATAAATAAATAAATAAAACCAACAAATCCAACTCAAACAAAACGATTCGATATATTAAGTTTCGCCGATATCTTGATGCATAGCACACTCTGGCGAGCTCAAGTAGATCATGAGATGATTCGTTGTCGTCTGTTAAACTGGCATTTGAGGTCACAGTCTCTAATGAAACACATTTAATGTGACGAGATTTATTGCCTCTATCCAAAGAAAGGTATACCGCATACTAAAACAAAGAACAAAAAAAAAAAAACAAAAATAAATAAATAAATAAAAAAATGTCCTCGACTACAGTACGCTATCAAACAAAGGTGTCGTTGGTTACGATCAGTAACAGGTGAGAGAATGTATCCCACCGACCGGCCGACCGAGCTATCGTTACTCGTTAATGTGGCGCTTGATGAGTGCCATCGCATGGGAACATACCTTCCAATCGGAGTTTCTTATTTAATTCGACTTGTCTAATCGTGGTACCTCAATAGGATTTACGACTTCGGATTTTATCGCATCCAGGCCTCAGCACAGGCATTCGCACCACCAACAATTTGGACATTCAAATTATTATCACTCTCTTAGTTCTGTTAATGGGAATTTAATCGAATGCATGAGGACTTTTTAATGTGATTTACTACTTCAGTAGATGATTGGTTCTCTATTCGAAATAGTGTTCCAAATCCAATTCTAGGTTTTCTTCTGGAGGGAATACAAGACACCCGAAATAGGTAACTGGCTTGATAATTGAAAAGGAATGGGTTGGTTGGATTCCAAAGCACTTGGCACTTGGTTATGTCCAACTGGTTGATAGTGAGAAGGTGAAGTTCCAATAAAAATGAAAAACCTTAAAACAAAAAAAAGTAATTAAGGCTTTTGTTATCTCGTTAACTTGATTGGAGACAAACTGTTTTATAAACAAAATGCGACGACGTTTACGACTAAGGACTGTCTTACCAATTAAGAATGAAACATCAAAAAGATTTAAATTGAGAAGCAAAGTGCTCTCTGATAAGTGGCTGGAATTAAGGGTTAGTGGCTGTATGTGCTTAGAAGTGATATCTTTCACGGTTAATTGTTCTATTTGGATAATGATCCCGATGCTGGACGACGGCATTAAGTGGTGGTATTAAGTTTGTCTTGACCAAATGATGACTAGGGTTTATAAGGTGTTGAATCAGCTTGTCGGGGAAAAGAAACAATATCATCTCAGAACTATTTAAAGAAGGAAGCAATGTCATCAAATAGTTCAGCGAACTTGGTAAGCTTTGAGCAAGCACCACTCACGACTATAATGCTTCTTAGCTCGTAGAATTGCATTTAAAGAAGCAAGCCCATAGTCGAAACCTTTCTCTGTAAAAGCCACTAAGTTATAATTTTACAAGAATCCACCACAAACCAGGAAGTAGAAGGAGTCTGTGTGGCTAAGGTCGAGTATGAAAAAATTTGGCGAATTTATGGTAAATTGGAAAAAATGAATATATAACTAAGAAGTTCTAAAAAAGAGTTATCAAGCAGCCCGAGAGCAGGGTGTAGCCCGTATAACTCTGTGATAACTCAAGTTTGATAAGCGCGAACAAACATTTTTGCCTTACCTAGTCTGTAGACGTCTATTTCTATTTTGGGTCCGTCTTGGCTTTCGACACAAAGGCAAATGCGCCCTTTTTTCTTTTTCTCTTATATCACTTTTTGTCAAACTGACAAATCTCAGGACCTCATGTCTTGCCGGTAGATACTTTGTACTGCCAGAAGTTCGAAAGTGCTTTAGAGGCTTTCTACGTAACATGTTTAATTCATAGAAGCTTGTAATCCAAATACTTAGATTCTTTAGAGAATTGAATGATGATGCCTTTAAGCACTAGATGAGTCTCATAAAAAAAACCAACTCTGTTTTGGGAGCTTTGCTAAAAGCCCATTACTAGTGCTGCAATTGTCGATCATATTTAGACCAAAGATCACACGATATTCGTACAAAAACCATAAATGGAATAGGAAATATTTGACCGGGTGCAAAACTCGATAACATGACTAAGGAGAATATCCCTAGCAGACCTAGAACTCACACACGTATCCCAGTCCAACTCTCCTCCCCAAAAAGCATACAGGAGATTATCAAGCTCAGCAACCCGATCCTTTCGACTCATGACTGGAAAATAGCGAAACTGGAAAAACTAAGAGGCCCTTATAGATGCGCCTTAATTGTGATCAATAAAAAATTCCTTAACCCTCTAGCGCAGACTAAAGGAATTATTCGGTTCGGCTTCGTGTCATTACAAAATGGATCAGCTGGATGTTGATAAGCAAATTAGCAAATTTGGTCGTGGCTCAAGTGGTAGTGCACTGGCTTCCCAATCGGACGGTTGGGGGTTCAATACCAGCCGTGCCCGAAAGAAAGGGAAATAAAGGGCTGCCTTAAATACAATAACAAGCTAATTAACACTAATAATAGCCTGGAGCGTATAATAACCACTGAGTCCAAACATCTTTCTCTCGTTATCCAATTTTCCGAAAAACTTGACACGTGTTCCATTATTTTAAGAGTACCCTCTTCTGTGTTAAGTTCTTAAAAAAAGAAACAATTACTCTAAAAAGTTGCGGTTTGAAAAGACCGATGGCTCTTGGACAACCTCAAGTGATGAAACATTCAAATTCCTACTAGGCACCCACTTTTCATATATGTACCTCTCTAAGTTTGTGAGTCTAACAACGTCAAAACATCCCCAATCATGACTGTGCTATCAACTCTGAGGATAAACCCCTCACTTGGGAAGTTGAACAGTCTTATGCTAAATAGCAGGATAATCAGCGTGTTCCAGTCGAAAATTTTCACGATTAAAAAAGTCGTATCCTGGCTGAAGAAGAACGTGATATCTGCAAAAGATATCCGCATCTTTTTGGATAGTTAGGCCGCTATCAAGTGCCAGAACTACGTTTAGTTAAATTCTAACACCGCCCTTAAAAGCCGAGCATCTCTTTGGAAGATGGCAAAGCAGTTCAATCTTCAACTATGTTAGATGCTGGGGCATTATTTTACGGAAATTTAAGTGCTAGGAAGTTTTTGAGGGGGTAATGTAGGGTGACCAGATGGAAATGATCGGAAAAAAAATAAAATAAAACAACAATAGACACCGCTTTTTCATTTCGCAGTAATCTCTGTTTGATTGGTGGCTTAAGATCCAAAAGTGTGTACTCACGCTTAAATTTTTTCACGGTGAGACCAATTGTCTGCAAGTCATAATGACGACAAAATTCACGTTGCGTACTTACAACTGAGCCGGAATTTCAATATTTTTTAATAATTTTCGCAAGTTCGGCAAGCGTATGGCAGAACGATGCTTGATGAAGATGTAAAAGAACCCATAACAAGAGAGTTAGAGCAGGACCGGCGGAGTTGGTATTGTCATGTTCAAAGGAGAAATCCTTCGAACTCCATCAAAAAGGCAATAGCAATTAACGTTCCTACACAATCGCAAAAAAAGGCAGAGCAAAGATCACTAGATCGTAAGAATGCAAAAAACACCAGAATTTGATTGGCCTAAGTGACGTGACCCAAAACTGGGATGCCTGCCGGTACTTCCTGAGGTCATACCGGTAAAACCCACAGGCGGACAAGTAAGGATGTAGTATAGTGGGAGAGTTGTGTCCTTTCTACTCCGGAAGGAAAAAGGAAGAAAAATAGGATGCATATGGTATGAGGAGAGGTCGTTAGTAACATCTGTTGGGAAGATGTTGAAGTTTTTATGAAAATTCACGAACATTTGTCAAAGCTCTTGAGGGTCAGTGAGTTGTCCTTCTTTTTGGATTGAAACCATATTATTTGTTCATTAAGTTGCGCCATTAATGCAGATCGAGTCGGGTTTATTATGCAAATAAACAAGGTACAGGTGAACATTTGAGCTTCAGTGAAGGGTGAAAAGATGAAGGAGTTTTAGAAACGATAAACGAGTTTCACGAGAACTGTGGAAAGATGAGTTTTGTGGATGTTTATTTGATGAATAGGAGATGAATAGGTGAGAAATCGGTTTTGCTGAGAAAGCGAAGGAAACGATCTCACCTTAAAACTATAGTTAGAGTATCGATGAGAAGCCAGCGATTGATTATTGGGCTCGTGATTGTAATTCGAGAGATTGTCGGTTCAGGAGGTTGTGTAACAACTTTGGCGAATCATGTTTGTGATAGAGAGCAGTGTCTTCGAGGTTTTAGACGCGACGTGCTAATCGAGAATGACACGTATATATTAAGCGGAGTAATGATTCCTTTTAGCACTAAATAAATCAAACATGGCAAATTTATCCTTCTCGTGAAGAATACAACCGCAGTTTAACTAAAATCAATTTTTTACTGCATTAATTCCGATCAAGTATAGAGCGGCCCGCGTTTTGAAAAAAGCGACGCTATTCGATAGAAAACAGCACCATCTGCATATGACTGCATATGCAGGCATACATAATAGCTGAGGCGAAAGGATGCCAGCCGCGTTCAACCTCTGTCTACCCCGTCATCACATATTGGCCCAATCAACAGCCGTAACCAGGGTTCTGTCTGTGTCGAGTTAGTTAAACATGCTGTCAAAGTTGCGTTTTCGAATGGCTCTTAGTGTCGTAGGCACTATGAATTCTGCACAGCAGATTTTAAAACGTTAGCCTTCCCATATTGGTAGGCTACATCATAGACAGAAACTACATTTGCGCATATAAAGCTCGACGACCGTTATCTCCATGCTCTTCAATGTGTAAGAAATCAGACTGAAGTTCTTGACGAGCATCTACCCGTAAATATAATTTTTTTTTATTTTTTGCATACACCAAATATGTATTTTAGGCGCATGAATGCACCTTTATGTTTCTTCTGCTGCGGAACAACAAGTATACAAATGACTGGCTAGACACTTACGTTTAGCTTATGAGAAATCCCGTCACATTCTGTCCATAACACAAATGCAAAAAACTCTTATGCATTGTCAGGTTATGTTAATTTATAATCTAGGCTTTGCCAATCAAGCTCAATTGACATAATATTTCCTCTGTTTCCATTTGTACAAGGTTGAGAGAGATTGCAACTTAGAGAATTACTATTCAAAGCTTAATTCCAATCACATGTTTTATGTTGACTACGACGTTAGGCTTGCGTGCTCTTTCTTGTCAAATGTCGGTATTTTGAACCAGGGTGTTGGAAAAGAGTTGGTGGCGGATGAACCCTGAATGGGTCAACGGCAGCGCTCATAATCCGAAGTGGAACCGGAATATCCGGCCTATTGTCTTAAGGTCAAGGTAAGTGGTTATGCCATCGGGGTAACTTCCCTACCATGTCAAAAAAAAACTTTGTTATTAGAGAGTCACAACTAACTTCTGATATTGAATCTCCTCAAAGGGCAATGAACTACGATTTGAGAGTGTGTACCTGGAATGTACGAACAATGTACTCCCCAGGTGCTACTCAAAAGCTTGAATCTGTCCACACGCAGTACAAGGCAGATATTACCGCGATCCAGGAGATACGATGGGTAGAATCAGATACGATTATTAAAGCTGCCATATAAAATCTCATGTTCTAGGATGCGGATTCGTCATAAGGGAAAATGACGGTAAGTCATCGCCTGGCTGTGGTTCGCATCAAAGAGGCACCTAATATTTGCACACGTCTGAACCAACGAGGCGGTAGACCCTATCAAAGAGGAGTTTTATGTCCTACTGGATGGAGCCTTAGGAAATCGGAAAAGAATCAGGAACAGGATCCATGAAATGACAATAAACAACGGCTATTGACTAATCGATTTTACAGCAGCTCGTAATACGGTGATAAGTAGCACTTGGTTTCCAACGTTAGGGATCCACACAGTAAACTGGCGCCTTCCAAACGGTTGAACCGCCAACCAAATCGACCATGTGCTAATTGATGTGAGACACACACCTAACATCCTCGACATGTACACATTCCGAGTGGAAATGTTGCCGGTAAATTTGGAATTCGCCTGTCCAACGAGAAGAAGTTGCGAACTGCCCGGAAGAAGACGTTGGACGCCTAAGCACATCTGGAGTAGCAAGAGTCTACAGAGAGCGCCTGAGTGAGGAAGTATCTATTGTGCAGTCACTCACCACCAGTGCCAACAATCAGTGGTCCCAATATCGCGAAATCATTACGAAGGTAGTCGAACCTACTGTAGGGTAATAGCCACCCCAGAGAAAGAGCCCGTGGTATGATGATGAATGCGTAAACCAGAAAGATAGAAGATGCGAAGAAAACGCTACAGCGCAAAACAAGGGCAGTGAGGGAGGTGTATCTAGCCAAAAGAAGTGAGAAGAAGAAGATCCCGCGCAGAAAGAAGTAGAACTACGCAGCCTCCCAGCTCACGGAGATTGAAGAGTCCTGCGATCAAAACAACATCCGGAGGTTTTACAAGAAGGCCAAGTAACTGGAAGCTGGCTTTAAAACCGGAACACAGGCTCTTCGAAACTATGAAGAAAACCTAATCACCGAAGCAAAGGGGATAGTATATGTGTTCAAGCAGCACTTCCAGCAACTGCTAAATGGGCATCATTTAGAGAGAGTGATAGGGCAAGAAGAGAACCCACACCTAGTCAATGAAGAACCAGTTCCACCACCCAGTATAAAAGTAGTTGTCAACAAGCACGACAACAACAAGACCGCAGGTTCTGGGTATACAAGCGGAGCTCTTCAAATACGGTGGAGTTGCTTTGTTAAGACGCATGCACTAAATCATCCATCACTGAACTATCAGATCCATTTGCCCCATCTACAAAAACGGTGATCCTATGTCATGAAAGGTGTCCTTTCAACTATCGGGATATGTGGACGATATTCATATCATCAGTCGTTTCACTGCGATTGAAGAACGGGCGAAATTTTTTGATCTTGAAGTACATGTAGACAAGTCATGTTATCAACAAACAAACCAGCATCTGTCCACCGCCTAGGACAAAATCTTACTATTTACAGCAACAATTTCGAGATAAACGTTGAACTCCACAAATGACACCGTAGTGGAGATCCGACGAAAAATTATCTTAGAAAACCCTTGCTATTTTGGTCCTGCACAACAATTGGGCTCAAAACTCCTAACTCGAAGGACGAAAAGTATGCTTTACAAAACCCTTATCCTTTTAGTTCAGCCTTATGTCACCGAGTGCTGGATGTTAAGCAGGAAGGAAGAACTGATACTGGGCTCCTTCGAAAGAAAAATTGTTCGACGCATTTTTTGTCCGCGCTGTATCAAGATCTGTCTATCCAAGTCCAAAAAGCCAACATAAGTCGACTACTTTGGCTCACATAAGAAGATCTAAGAGACAACAAGGAAGGCCAAACCTTCATTATAAAGACAAAGCCATTGCGGATGACAGAGCGCTTGGACTGGATAACTGTAAACAGTGTACCCGGGATCGCAGAGGATGGATTCGTTAAGTGAGTAAGTATTAAACATTTTCTAAACGTCAAAATTTGATCCTGATCTCTGATCTCTGATCTCTCTAAATAAAGTAAAGTGTGCGGGGCAAATAAAGAGCTCTTTGAGCTCATCATCAAAATTTAAGAATTAGAAAGGGGGGCAAATCGAAATAGGCTTTCCGTCAATTTTCTCAAAGGTAATTCTTTTCAGTAAAAGAAGAAAGCTGACTGGTCCTAAAAGTCATCATCATTTGCTTTCCAATGGTTTTCATTCGGCATTCTTACTGTGTAGTGGAGCTTTCGGCAAGGCAAAGAACTTATCACCGGAATGAGTCATTCGGATCTGCGAAACTATAGTAAGACCAATTATATCCTATACGTCAGTAGTCTGACATGAAACTGCTGCTACTCCACAAACTCTACCTCGACTGCATCTAGAACACCAGGCTCTCCTCTAGAGACACTAATGGATCTTATTTCCTTTGATGTTCATATCATGGACTACACTTTCAGTTTAAAAAGAAATGGTCATTGGCACCCACCGCTGCTCTTATGGACATGCTATCTGATGCAACGCACCAGAAATCCTGTTATTGCGAAGATATCTGATATCTGATATCTGAGCCAGGAAAGCAAAACGTCGGGCCTCCACTGACGTCTTCAAAATCGATCAAGGATGCCACACTAGTATATTATCTATTTGGGGGCAGCATTAGGTTTCACTCTCTGTAAGAATAACTTACCTCAGTCTTCCACTTGTAGTACCATCTGCCCGATAGTAATGAACTAATCACGTAAAAAAGAATCGGTAATTGGGCGAAGTGCTTATGTATGTCTGTAGCTAAAGCCAAGCTACACCTAAAGCATTGCTAAACCCGCTTCAAAATTATTTCATAAGTGCAGTCGGAAGAGCTGCCATTGACAGTTGGCTTTTTTGTGAGCTTATGATTCTCCAGGACACGTGCAGAAATAATCGCTTCCCGATATCTCTAAATGGTCAGAAATTTACAGTTGTTCCTTCAGAATTATTGGCGTCTTTGAGATTTTGCTTTTAATGAGCATCTTAATGTGAAGTACTTGCTTTGTTAGTGTCCGGCCTATCTAGAATCAAGATGCGGGTATTACTCGCTGACATGATGGATCCTGATACTGTAGGCACCATGTCACTAAAGTTCTTAATGCTTTCTATGAAAAATGGAAAAATTTCAGTAAAAGATATACACAAGGACTATGATGAAGTCGTACTTTGTCTGAGTGGTCCTTTCGGACACAAACAAAAATTTCCTCGTAAACTTTAAAATTATAACACGCTGTGTGCTTAGACCCCTCTTTACTGTTGTATTTATTCGCCTGAAGTTTCTTTTGTTGAATTTCGCTTTTTTTTTAAACTGCACACAGATGATCGATGTCTTGGCAGAGGTTGTTTTAAATACTCGTCAACGATATTTACATTGACACGTTTCCTTAATTTACTATACTCAACCGATACCTCTGAGCCTTGGTACATCTTGCAAGTGTAAAATCAAAGGTTTCCCAAAGAAAAATAAAAACAAACAAAAAGAGTACAACCGAAAAACAAATTAAAAAAATATCGCACCTCTGCTCAATTGAGAATCACAAGTCACGTTCCGCTGCGGCTCATTGAGGGTGCAGATACTTTTTTGTTTATTTAGTACCGTCCATTCACGTACATATATAGAACCATCGTCGTTGGCATCATCACCAGTTCACCACCAAAGACACAGATAACAAATTTAGAAACAAGCAAATTAAAAGGTTTGTTCATTTAGAACGACCATTAAGCGAGTGGTCCAACACCGACACTGAGAGAGACCGGTTGGCCCCAGCGCTAACCTCTCATGGCACGACGAGTATATACGGATATCTGAAATTATTTAGTAGAGTCCGTTGTCGGATCGTTTAGTCACTCATTTGAAGAAGATTTACACCGATGGCCAGCTTCCTTTGAGATCGAAACCGTATACCACATACCACATGGATCAGCCTGCTATGGTGGACCACTTAAGAAACCTCTTTGGATAGGTGTTTTCATTCCTCTCGGTTCCAGATTTTACATAGATACTCTTCTCACTGTTTTTCTTTTTGTTACAAATTTAATTGCCCTCAACATACAACGATTCTAGTCAACTCGTGGTGATGATGAGATGGGGCAGAGCCATTCAAAGAGTTTAATCACTTGGCACAGCGTTCAATAAGTTTAGGTGAAGTGTCCCGGGCCATATCTGACATAATTGAGCAATAGAATGAGAATTTAGTTAAATGCTGCCCATAAATAAGGTAAAAGTGGGAAGATGAACGATTGGACGATCGTATGATGTCCGCGCGCGAGCGCACATCGTACGACTCATCGTTGTCGTCTTGCCTTGCCCGCCATCCAAAACATAAGACTCTAGTAAGCATCCCATCACCATCAAGAGCGGGGAGGAGGGATTATTTAAATTTTAAATTCATTTTACATGTAAGTCTGATATGAATTGGGGTAATAATTTTCGTCCTGATCGTTTGGTCGGCTAATTTGATGATACACTCTACACAGTGAGGCATGTGTTCCGAGATATATGGATGTGGACTTTATCTTGTTAATCAGAGTATCTTTCGGTCCATATGAGAGTATGTAGCGCAAGAGAGTGATTTCGATTTTACGTGTACATAATGGAAAATCGCTCGTTTTAAGATATTTGATAAATATACGGGGAATGGATGTATAGATATAAATTTTAGTCTAAATGTGTAGGCTGGTCTGAATTCTCATACGGATATGAGGTGCGTTGAAAGAAGGACCAATTAACGCCTGGCGTTTTGTTCCTTATCGACGGTGGAGATCTTAAATGAGTGTGTGCCAGATAGTTTGGTTTCTTGGTATCGAATGGATAGTTGTAGTGGCAGAGGCACTCGCACGGTGTCTGCTGATGCTAGTCTGATCTGATGGAACTACGAAATTTCAAATTATATCAATTACTATAAGATTGTGCGTGTTGTGGTGTTGTGTGGTTGCATGGCTAATTAGGCACGAGTGATTCTCAAGATAAACATTAGAATGGGAAACCAATTAAAAGAACAAGATGCTAGTGAATGGCTGAATGTTTTAAGTGAAACATTTTTTCGATCTAATGGGTATGGAATGACTTAAAAGAGAGACACCTGGGGACGTTTTGCTAACAGAAGAGCATTTGATTTCATTTGTTTGTTGGAGACATTTGAATATTTACAACGGTGATTGTTTTTTTGAATTTATTTTTCTTACTGCAGCATTGGCAAATGAATGCTGGCTCACTAAAAACAGGAGGTGATGCCTCTACAGACTAAAACTTATAGCACTTTCAGTAGTCCTACTTTAGCATATCTACGTGGCGTCTCCCAAGAGTTTCTTTGGAAATTTCAAAGTTTGAGTTAGATGAATAAATGACGAGTCGCCTTTTACTTTTACCTTTAAATTAATTTTTATTGTTTCTTTCATTACTTACTTACATTCTAAACAAAAATGATTAAATCTAATTTGACAACAACAAATAGTTTTAGAAAAAAACTAAGATGCCATATCTTTTGAATTTTTTGTAAAACTTAAAACTAAGGTCCTATTCTACTTAACCTACCTGAGCTACTTAGCCTAACTTATCTACATATAATCGGGATGGTGAGCACTCGTAGCCTCTCGCACCGGTTATGATGCTCGCCCCATTGTTATTTAGGACGCCTGTCATTCGTCCTTTACCCACTGGTCAATTCTCGGAATTGCGGCCTCTTGTTAACAAACGCGGTCCTTCCACAAAATCCTCCTAACTATCCTTAATCTAACTTACAACTAAGAGGCGTATGTTACTTTAGCAACGTAACGACCTAGAAGAGCGTGCTAACCCTCTCCGCTTCTTGAAGCCAACAGTGTACTGTTTCTCGGCATCGATTCAGTCCCTGCCCGCAATTGCGAGACTAAAATGGAGGAGCTCCTGAGTATTGACAACATACCCATCGTTGATGAGCTGCTTGTCACTTGTTACGCGGTGGCGGTGGAATATTACCTTTGCTTTATACTAACCCTTCAGCATCAATATGGGGAAAAACCTCTGGCGGGATAAAGCCTATTAGAAGTCAGCTCTCGTGGTACGTTTTATTGGGGTAATAAGCCCCAAAGAGCAGGCTGTTGTCGTTAGTGGCAGGTTAGTGTCTTCGAATCACCATAATCAATTAATTATTGTTGCGATAATCAATTGGGATAATATTTTTTGTACTCTGATTTTGTTGTGCTGTACAATCCATCTGATATGGCGCTACATTGAACCACACGGGACAACCATACGCGATAACTGGCTTGATTAGGGCCACAAAAACCTTCACCCTGGAGACAAGTTGACTGCCTCTAAAACAGTCTTCTTGTCAAGGCTAAAGATAAGCATCTACCTACATAAATATATTTGTCGAATAACAAATACTTAATATACCGAGCCAGATACCCACATACCTCACTACACTTCTCACAGCTAATGGCACTCCGTGCTGTCCAATGATAGCCGAATTTCGCCAGTTACATCTGGTATTCCTAGAAGCACAATGGATTTCTAAACAAGATTGTTTACGACTTTTGAAAATAGATTTTCAATTGATTGAAATTGATGTCTTTGATTTTTGGACCTGATTTGTACGTCTGCATACGTTTTGGCATGATTGTTTTTCCTTTCTCAAAATATTTAACGTGGACCACACTTCGCGCGTCCCAAAAAACGGTGGTCATCACATATTCGGCCGAAGTCACAGTCTTTGACTTCTTTGGAGCACGTTCACCGGGTAAAACCCATTCTTACGATTGAACTTTGGTCTTTAGTGTGTACCAATGAATCAATGTCTCATCGGCGGTCACGGAATGACGCAGAAACCAAGCACGTCTTTGAAGTGATCTCTCGATTGCGCTTGTGCTTTCTTATGCCCTAAATCTCGTGCAGGATATGGTTAACGTATTCAGTTAAGATGCCTGCTATCTCAGCCAATTCGTTTTCACTCGCCGGTCCGCCAATACGAGATTATGGATTTTGGCCATGGTTTCCTCGGTGGTAACCGTTTTTGGGCCACTTGGGGCGGTTCATCAAAAACTGAAGTGAGGCCACAGCGAAACTTTACGAACCAATAGTAAACAGGATGGTGAATGGGTTCCATACCATAGAGAAAGGGCTTGATTTCCTCGCAGGTTTTTCCATTCAAAAACAAAAATCGGATCACGTAGCGATACTGCCCTTTTCCATGGTCGCAAAAAATACTAACAAGATGTTTTGAAATAGGTGACAAAACCTAACTAAATGTCGAATTGTCTCAAAAGAGGACTAGAAGAGGTTATACTAAATGATATTACACTCATTTTGGCTAAGTAGCGCCATCTACCTTCTAATCCGGGTACTCATCAAACAGCCCTCGTAACAGACATCTTGCTAGAAATGTCGTTGTAACATTTATTGTAACAACGAACTTCTTTGCCATAAGCATGTCGTAAATCATATATAGCAGAGTTTACGGCATGCCCAACCTGGTAAACTTATAGAAAAGGTCCTCTAACCATACGGTGTCGAAGGCCTTCTCGAAGACAACGAGAAAACGTACACTGGTTTTTGCATTTATTCCATTATATGTCGGAGAGCAGCTTTGACGAAGCACGAATAGTGTCATATCTCATAAGCTAAACTGATTTTCAGGAATTGTGTTACTTTCCTCAACCCACCTTAACAGCGCTCTATTTACCGCTTTCTCGGATACCTTGCTAATATTTAGAAGTAAATTTATTAACCGAAGATCAGCAGGGTTAGATCCAACCTTATCCCTGTAGTAAATATATCCACTGCTTTCAAGGGCAGGTGTCTTAATACCACCGCGACGTTTGGAAAACCGTCTACTCCCGACGACTTTTTGTTTTTCAAGAGACAAAGATGCATAGGAGTTCATCTTTTCGCACGAGCAAATGCGAGTAAGCTAGTTCATCGGCGATGATAAGGTTTGCCGCGAATTCTTCACCAAATACTGTGAAACCGCGGTTCCCGGATCACCAATTTTTAAGTTCCCTGCACAGGTAATAGTGATTTATGTAGGCCCTGTTATCAATTACGGTGAACCGTATGTCTGTATAGGTGCTTGATCGAGGACACTCCACTTTTGTTTGCGTAGATTGTGTTGATTGTTGGAGTTCTGTACTTTTTGACCGTGCTTTCCTTAGAAAGCAGACCTTCCAAAGAATAGTCTGCTGCATAGTTTGCTTGACAGCGTCTTGCATCGTCTGTAAATTTCCGTCGATTTCTTTGTTTGCCAAGTTTGTTTGTGTATAGTCGAGGGATCAATTCCACTCAAACGTAAATTACTCTTTAGGATTCTGGAGCAGGATGACCAACGTGCTCCACGGTAGTCGTATGAATGCACTTAATCGCACTGCTTCAGCTGCGTTTGCTCTTTGGAATCCGTATTGTGGCGGCATGTTCGTAGTGATCACTATCGTACTATCCTGATGTATGGCGGCTGATGGGAAGAATGGAATATTCGTCGCGTACAGTTTATTTCTGTTCTCAATCACATGTTGACTCCAACAGTAAAATAACTGGTTGCCCCTAGTGTTTGCCAAATTATTTCCCCATGCCGTATGTTTGGCGCTAAGATATCCGGCCAAAAAATAATAATTCTCGTCCTATTGAAGCTGAAGGTAATGAAAAAGTTTTTTGAGCTCAGTTATAAATTGAATGGGTTTAGGTGATACAGGTGCGTAAAGCGACACCACATACACTCACCTTCGACTATGAAGAAGAATGCATACGATGCAAACTTCCAACACCTGGAACCTCATTAAATCCCCGTTATATGTATACCTGTGACGTATGCCTTTGCTTAATAAGGTACCAACCCCATCCTCTAGTTAGAAGTGTGGACAATCTCTTCTGTATACATTGTAGACAATTTTGTGATCCTGGTTAAGCTTAGTTTCGCTTATCAAAAGCACATCGGGCGTTCACTTAACAATAGATTTTGCAGGTTAGTCCTTTTCTCAATTCTGATTACTGGGTTAGCATTTAACGCAAGGATCTTCAGATTAACCTCATTCAAAGTACCAGACATTATATCGACGTTGCAAACATGCTTAACAGACATTCCCCATATTTATGGGCCTTGTCGAACTTAGCGCACCTAAATTCCATATTACAATAAGCCGCGGCGTGCCAGAACATCTGACAGGGCAAACAACGAGTCCCCTTTTATAAAACATTTCATTTCTCGAATACGGACTGACACTTTCTTCACGACTTTCTTCGACTACAGACAACAATTTGATTCTATGGCTTCTTCTTGAAAAGGAAAAAACGTTCCATCATATCCAACAATCCAAAAGCTAGAGCGGAAATTAATGTGGCACAAACTGCATATCCTAAGAGTAAGCGAAATTAAGTGGAAATAGGGCATTTAACTCTAACTGGTCTACTCTGCAAAACCAATGAACTTCACTTGAATATGGAGTTAGGCTCTTACTTATATCTAAAATACGAGACAGCTTTACTTCATATTTTGCTTATTGTGACAGTGTATTGAAGGTGAAATTCATGCTTCAGGTCAAGGATATATGCACTATTCAATGCTTTGGTACGCCAAACTACGAAGATAAATTTGGCGAGGACGATTACTATGTAACTGAGCGCAACCACTCAGATAACCCGTAATAGAGATATCATGGTGAAAGATTTCAACATGAAGGTAGTCAACGACAACACCCCGTTCGACTTGTGACTCACCGCAGCCCTCTGAACACGGATTAATGAATGCAATGAACTTAAATCGCTGATTTAATACAGAGCGCACCGAACTAAAAGTACCGGATGAAGATCAAAGTAGTGCAACGTAGAGTAAAATGAAAGAAGCGTAACTGTGATCTAATACGTCAATACCCAAGCCAGCAAGGCTCAATCAGCAGCAACTGGAAAAAGGACTAGATGGAAATCTGCTGACTTTAGATAAGCAACGATTTGGCAAATGGCGGGAATACTTTGCAGCAGTGGCTACCCCTACTATAGGCATTTGAACTCAAGCTTAGTTGAGATTCCCGGAGCAAAATATAAACGAACTTGCACATCTTTGTCCCCAGTGATTCCGAAACATTTTCGGTGATTCAAAGCTCTGTAGAAAAAGAAAGCGGAAATCCTACAGCCACTAATGAGGAAGACATGGGAAACCGAAATGTTTTCTATTGATTATAAGTGAAGAATGATTGTTGTGCTGCCCGAAAAGAGAAACCTGAAACATGGCAGCTAATAGTTAGAGTAATCCTGAATCGAGTGGAAAGACATCTTGTTGATCGATATTAGGACTACATCAAGTTCTTAAAGGTCATCATTGATCAATGCGTTGTCCGCTTCATTTATTGCTTATCGATTTCGAAAAAGCATTCGACAGCTTTAATCGAATTAGTATACAGCAAGTTTTGCGCAAGAAGGTTAGAACAGACGATATTATAAAGGCTCTCTACGATGGCAGTAAATGTTATGTCTTACACACCACTTAGGTGTCAAAGGAATTATTCGGTCTATAACTTCATATCTTAAACATCACACCTGGTCTGCTACACATTAGACTATCTGGTGGCCATAATATTAAGTCAGGAGCAAAAATAAGATGGATGGAATGAAATAGCTCAATTTTACAACATAAAACCAGCGGGCTTAACTCAACATTGCCGATTAAGGATTAGAGAAAGTAAGCAGCAGTCTAACATATATCTAGGAAGCACGGTCTCAAAAATGGTGATACCGAACTGTATGTGGACAGCAAACTTCGTAAAAAAATACAAAACATAGTTTCATCCTGTATTGTATCAAAAATCTGGAGAAGTAATATTTGTGCAAAAACTAAGGTGAGACTGTTCCAACAAAGATGAAAACAGTGTCATTTTGCAGGAAAGTGACCAACCCGATTATAAAAAAACAGCAAACTTTCATAAATAGTTGTATTCGCAACATATTATGGACTTTTTGGTTAAAACATATAATGAACGACCAACTACAAGCCAACTATTGGGCCAACAACTAATAGACATCAAAATATCACAAAAAAACTGCCAGTGGATTGGTAACACCTCACAGCACGAAGACTGACACAATCAAAAAGAGCAGTGAGCTATCCTGGTTAGACATGGAGAAGGACAGTCGAAGTGAAATTGGAATCTTTGTGGAGGGCTTGGAAGGATCTCCAGCTTACTGCAGAGCCCCGAGCGCGATTCCCAATGCTCTGCAAGAGTTCAGGAGACCTACAAAAATTGTAGTTTCATTATCTTGTCAATTGGCGGCAATGTTGAAATAAAAACCAGGAAATCCAAATCAAAATACATCTTCTGCGAAGCGGCCTTAAGACATATTTATTAGAAAAGACCTATAATGAGCCATCTACAGTTCGCCGATGCGAGATAATAATAGGAAACTCTGCTGCCAAAAGTTGTGCTTTATGAGGACACCTGATAGTTGAGATTTAGGTCCATCTCTTACTGTAGCGTTTCCTAAAATTAAATAAACTGAGAACGTTGATTGCAGATCTCCGCAACAGTTACCATTCATAGGCTTTCCAAAAATGGTCAATAGTTTGCTTTAATCAAAGCTACATTCGCAGGTAGTGGGTATCAAGTTTACTCAATATTTAAGCCCAAGATGGTGCCCATAACTCGATTGCGCTAAGGGTTTTAGGCTTTTGAGGCCACTTCAGGCCTACAGTCTTTTCTATTGAGAAATAGCAGGAGAAGCTGAATTCGTAGAGATGTTGGGAACAATTCATTTAGTTTGGAACACAGCACCTCATCACAAAGCATTCTATTTCCAGCTCAGCTTCCGCCCGAGGCCATAAATGGGTACAGGGAGAAGTCATCAGAGCAGAGTCCTGCTCGGCCAAAAATCGCAGATCCTGGTGTGCTAAGGAAGACTTCCTTCCAGCAGAAACAAACGAGTCCCGTTAAAGCAGCCGTGACTTTTTCGTGAAAAATTCTTCCACCGGAAAACCAATGCATAGGACACAAATGGAATTATTATAGGCGTTTGTTCCAAAGGACCCTTCTCGATGAAAATTCCCATGTCTTGTCGAAAGTTTCATCGCGTCGAACCTTGACTACATTCATTTGAAAATAAAGTGGAAATTAACTCTCCGATGATGTAGATAAGGACGTTAGTTGTCTTAGCTTTATCTTAGCCCCCAACGAGAGAAGATTTGGCCTTGTTTCCCAATTCTTGTTCTCCCTGAGAGAACAAATTTCCACTTTCAGTGTCGATTTTATCATCTTTTTCCCTGAGTTACCCCGGGTACTCTGACACGTGCCAGTTTTGGTGGGCTTAAAACCTTGCAACACCAGTTTGATGCATTGGGGCACCTCAATCTAAGAGTTCCGCAGTCCTTTGCTCAAATGAGAATATTCTCTTCTTTCGCTAGCTCCCAAAGATGCACACAACGTCGTTCAGACAATTCAACAAATCTGACAGGTGATAGCGACATCCCTATAGGTAAGCCAATTTCATCCTCTTTGTCCTTTCGAGGTTTTCTTGGAGACTAGTTTTGCTCTTCGAACTGAAACCAGTTGCAGCACAGGTACCTCCACCAGACTTACGACCTAAGTAAATTATCTTAGTAAATTGGTTGACTATTACTTTGTTGGTTGCCGAACTGGTTTAACCCACGCATCGTATGCATCGATATCAATCAATAGACAGACTGCAAGAAGCTTTCTTCCCCCTGGAACTTATGACTGCAATTTCAGTTCCGAGATCTTGAATGGGTTCACTCAGGTTGTCACTTTTGCCGATCTAACTCTGATGATTATCGCCGCTAAAAGAGTGCTATTTTTGGCACTTGCGTTTGTCTCACGTCTTCGTTTGCGGTTCAACTGCCTCTCAGGTGGTAATTCTTCTGAGTGTGCCTTTCCCGGAACCAGTTCGACCTTTTCAGTTCCTGAGATAGGCCTTCAAAACATCACTCTAGCTAACGACCTTCCTAATCCGATAAAGCTGAACAAGCTGAACTTCTCTGGTATGCCTTACATCAATTTACCGCACATAACGCAGAAAGAACCCCAGATGTCATCGAAATTGAAAGATCAAGTGACTTTTGGATCAGGGCCTTAATCAATGTGTGGGTTCATTTAGCATGTTGATTGGAGTCTTCAGAATTCGTGATCACGGGTGGATTATGTCTATTACATGTACAAGCAGGAGTATAATCCTATGAAGTTAGTTCCACACTGTTAAACTTCTTATCTGGAAATCTTTGCCGCCGAATTCGAATTTCTTATATGTGCTTCCTGCAGAACCTTAAGATCTATGACTTAGATGCACTCTTGCGAGACAGACAAACAATGAGGATATATCTATTACTGTGTATACAGTGAATCCCATCGCACAGCCCACATCCTTAAGAGTCAGATGAGAAGGTGAGGTCTAGTCTTTATTAGCTCTCTATCTAAATACGAGTATTCTGGGTCAGATTTTGCAAAAGATTCTCGAAATAGTTCGAGATTACAAGTTCCAAGTTACAACTTCTGATGTAACTGAAGTTACTTTGCATTGTAAACTTCTTTGTTTCCCCCAAAAAATGATTACTACATCTGAATACTACCGCATGTGAGAAACTCATTATCCGGTCAGAAGTTCTTTGGCATTTCTTCTCTCCACAATGTTTGGTCATTTTTCCCTTCATAAATAGCATGTCAACTGTGCTGCAAATCAGCTTAAAAATGGGGCAATCAATTATGCTGTTATACTGCTATGATTCTAAGAGGTGCAATTACAAAATTGCACTCTAAAATCGTCGATAACAAAACGTAAAATAAACCGGGAACACTTTATGTTCCTTTTGCATGAAAGTCTTTTCCTGGTTGACTTTCTGTCACTCCACCACCGCCCGTCTCGTAATATATGAAAGGTTGGACTGCACTCAAAAGCTGAACCACTAAACCGACCACAAATTGTTCACTTTAGCCTCAGGGAGACGACAATAACTATGACTATGACTACGACAACGACTACTTCCACATGAAAGACTGACTACAAACGACAACGACTACCATGATGATGACGATGATGACGACGTTGACGGTAACGACAAACGGGCATTTCATAACTGCAAAACGGAAAAATGGAATCTAATAAATGCTTTCGTGTTGCAATCTTTTGAGCAGGCGTTTTTTAAACATACAATGCAAAGTAATTGAGTTTGCGTGCGTTCAACACACCACAAATGGTATAATAGTCCTTGCATAACACCAACACTGTTTCTATCATAATTCGCATGTGCTTATGACATGCAGGTATCCGCAGATCCTATGAACAACATAAGATTGAACAAATTCAAGCCACTATGGTTTCACAATAACAATGCAGCGGGTGGATAAAGCTTTGCTTTTTAACATATACTCGTACATATGGTACATACGTACCCAAGCCATGCAGGTCGTTTTAGCTAGGTGTTGCAGAGGAAGAATTTTAAAAAAAATTTGAAAATTTGTTTGCTGTTTTAGTTGAAATTTTCAAAGCTTACCCAATTTTTTAACTTTCAATTTCAGCCTCTGAAACCTGACAAAAAGCAAAGCTAGAATTCGTAGAGAAACCTACAACCGAAGTGGCATAATATTGTGGCCAAACTATGAAAATATTGTACACTCAATATTCTGAATGTACGGATATGTGCATTTAGATACGAGGAAGAAAGCAATAAAAAGATATCAGAAAATTGGAGATGGAAAGAACTACAAGCATAACTATAATATTGAGGGAGCCCTCCATACCATCCATAGCACCTTTCTACACTTTGTTCGCCAGATTTGTAGGTCAACAAACTTGCTGACAAAGTGCACTCATTCGTTTGAAATACTTTAAAAAAAGCGGGACGATTTTAATAGATTTACAGAACAATCCAATAATCGCGGATGGAAATCCTTTCCTGGTCGGCTTCAACATTTCGGTAAATCATTTCCGGAGGAAATAAATGCCGGCATTCGATGGCAAAAATAAAATTGCCAGAGAGAACTGGCTTTTGTATATTCTGTTTATTTTCATTTTTATAAACTTCTGACTCCCCAATGCTAAGTAAAACACTTTGACCTAAATGGTCTTTTGACCGCTTGTAGGTTAGGCTGGTAGATCTTCTTCCCTCCGAATGAAGTTGATAACACTGCCAGCAAAGAAATTCACTAATTCTGTAGTGGGCTGGACATTCACATAAAATGTGTTCAGCTGTTTCGACTTTTTCATTTCGACATTTTGTTGCGGTGATATCTTAAGCCGTGGCCTGTCCTAGACCTGAGCTATTCTACCAAGATGCATCTCGAGTGCTCCCAGCTATAAGTAGTTAACATAACTGCTGATTTAGAGATGCAGCAGAAGGGTTCAGGTCGATTAAAGGGAGTTTCTGATACCTTTTCGTGTGCCTTTTCATTCTCATTAAATCCCTCATAACCAGAAACTCACCATTGCTTGGGCTTATTTCCAGAGTTAGGTTTTTTGAGGGTTTCGAAACAGCACATGAATGATTTACAATTAATGATAGGCGAGCTAAGGTCATATATGGTATATTTGACTGTGCGTGAAAATATGGATGTTTGCGCCTTTCATGCCAGATTTGTGACCAGATAGCAATGATATGTTTCAGTTACCAATGAAACCCAGTTGTCAAAATATTCAGTAAGGTTTGCCATTTTATCATGCATCGTTTTACACTTGCCAAACGTACGGAAGATATTAAAAAATATCGACATTCATCGCACCGTGGAAAAGTTTGAGCGTGAATACACCCTTTTGGATCTTAAGCCACTAAACAGACAGAGATTGATGCGAAATGAAGAGAACATAACCACAGTAGCGGCCAGTATCGAAAAAGACCCAGAAATGTCGATTCAACTGAATTGGGCATCGCCAGAGAGTCAACCGGCTTATTTTGCGATCGGATTTGGGCCTATGTCCGTATAAGATTGTGCTGATGAAGGAATTGAAGTCGAACGATCATAGACAACGTCATGAGTTTGCTAATTGAGCGCTGGTAATGTTGGCCGCATATCCGGATTTTGGCAAAAAACTCATCTGCACGGACGAGGCCCATTTTTGGCTCAGCGGCTTTGTCAACCAGCAAAGTTGTCAATATTGGAGTTGTGAAGGAGAAATTTGGCGACTGGATCATGCGATTTAACACCACTCGATTCCATTCGACACGCTATTGCCTGAATTACAACGCACATATTGGACCAATTCATCAAAAATTGAGTCCGATCGCTTGAAGCACATTTAGCGAAGCCGAGTCGGTCGTTTGAATGATGTGTCATTCCACACATAATGGCATGAACGTAGCTTCAAAATAAAGCCAGAATCAATTTTATATCTCACACCGCTGTTATTTTATCTCATCTTGTCATCTATTAGATACGATTGGCACATTCTTGAATGGCATGCAGCTCTGCGTGAAATACTCGTACAGTGGGGCTTGACGTTACTGTTTGGTCTGTGTATACCAACTCCTACTCCCGATTCCATTTTGAAACCATGCGTACACCACTTTATGCCATTTTGGCTTTCAAGCACCGCTTTGATCCAGTTGATAGTAGGTTGATCAATATTTCAATGAAACAAACTATTTGATATGCAGTCATATCCAGTATTATCGAAAGCACCCTTTACGTCAAAAAACGTGCAAAGTGCAAACTCTTTACGGTGAAAGGAACTTTTGATTTCACCTGGTAGTTTTAGAAGAGCTCCCTTTGTTGAATTGCCCTTTTGATACGCGTATTGACATGGGAGCAGAGGTAAACTATTTCCTAAAACTTCTCTGAAAACTTTCAGATAAAACGATGTCAAGCTCATAGGACGATATGATTTAGGTAGTCCGCTAGGCTTCTTGCCTGGTTTGGGGATAAAAACTACGTTGACGTCCCTTCAAGTGTTTGTTATATGGTATAGCCTCAGTTGGAACTGAACTTTACTAAGGCTATTAGGGTAAGTACAAGAAAGTCTAAACCTAGTAGCAAATTTGGAAAAATGCTGTCTATACCTAGTGCCTGACTTGATAGACCACTTAACCTTATCCGAACTGAAAAGTTTTTCGGATAAACTGTTAATTGTGCTGAGGTTTCTTGGAAGTAAAACGTCCGTTGATTTTTTATAAGACATGTGAATATTGAAAGACTCTGGGAAGTGAATTTGAAGCAAAGTATCAGGGTGCCATCGGATTTTATTAACAATCCCATGCAATTAAAATTATCTTTGAAAACTTTGGTAGTTAACACACCAGGAGGCTGTTTTTGATCTTCTTGTAAAAGGTTGGTTCGTTATAATAGGTTAAAAGGATCTATATTGTTTCGAAGTTACGGTGCGTTTGGCTTTGCTAAAAAGCTTTCTCACTCTCTTTTGAATGGTTTTTAGGTTTTCACTCCACCATGGTATGCACCGTTTTACCTTCTAGTCGTTTAACTGGGATTGTGCCTCATCATTCTTAGTGGTGCTAACGAAAACAAGTCAGCTTTGACCGCTTGAGGATGCACTGGATCCAGTTTGACAACCAGCTCTGAGAAAAATATCGAAACCTAATATACCTGCGTTTCAAAGTACTACACTCACCACCCGCACCCTAGTGAAAAGCCAGTAAAGGGGTGTTCATATCCCTTTGGTGCGCGCGCGGGATTATAAAAAAAAAATATATATATATATATAAGCCACCGCTGTTGCTACATTTCTTTTGACGTTCTTGTTCTTTTGACTTACAGTGCGATATTCCGTGTTAGCCCTCACAAGAAACGCAGACGCTTGGGAGGAGGCAGTAGGATTCAGTGTGGTTTTAGCATTGGGCTGACCCATTTCTTTTATATGGCTCTTCGACAGTAAGATCGCCTGTAAGATCTTTCTGCCGTATAATGTGAACGTCAAAAACCCTTCATGGACAATCAAGTTGTTCCAATATAATGCGGTTTCAGAGCAAGAAAATTTACCATCGATCAAATAATCAAACTACGGAAGATCTTGGAAAGATCCCGGAGTATAAGGTCGATACTGACCATACCCTTGTTGACTTCAAAATCGAATATAAGAGTACTCAAAGCAAGGACTAGGTTTAGTTGTGATAACCTTGCCAACTTCTTCAGGTGCAGGATTATTAGGGAGAGATCTCGTAGCTCCACCAACGAAGCACTTTCAATAATAAAAAAGGTTTAAGAATGCTGAATGCTGAATTATTTAACATCGCCCTAGAAGCAATTATGCAAAAACACCTTGCCAACTCCCGTAACATTAGTTAATTGCTCACGCGAATGAAAGTGACATGATTGAACGAAGGCCAAAATGGGCTGACGATAAATAAGAAAAAAACAAGGCAACATAAAAATTATCACTGAAAAGTTATCACACAACACTGGAGACTCAGTCAGAATTTCACCATTGGTAACTATAGCAACGAGATCAACGCAGAAATCAGACGCAGAATAAATCGCTCTTTCTTTGGGCTTAGGAGACAATTGAGTAATAGAAGCTTCTTTCGTAAAACTACAGCTCCGACCCAAAACGATTTTAGGTCTAACCCCGAGGATGAATTTTTCCATGCTAAAAACATTTCTATGCATCGCTGACTTTGAAGAGAGGACGTACATATGCGTATATACAGCTTGTACAATGAAATCAATCTTTAACCAGAAACAAATTATTTTACCAGTTCTTTCGAGACAGGACTATAGTCAATACAATGCATTGGCAACATTTTTTTTTGAAAAACTAATAGAATCTAGCAAAGCGTTCGTCACCCCATCTCACACTTAACCGGACGATAGCAATCAAATTCGCTAAACTTTCCACTCGAATCAACAACATGACATCCGTGTTATTTTGTTTTGGTTTTTTTCTTTTTTTCGAATTTTGTCCGTTACTTTTCACATTGTCGTCAACTGAGTATCCTGCAATACCGTTGTTTGATAACATATTCAAAAGTTAGCTTTGTTCTAAGTCGGACTTGCTTGAAAGAGACTATTTTCCTGTCAGTGAGGTAGCTCGGCAGTCACCTCTGTGACTGACTTTTTAATTTATTTTGCTTTGCCATTTGCGGTGGACGTTTGTTTTATACAATAAAATAATTGCATTCGTTATATAATTGTCGTAATTATAGAGGTGAACGTTAATTTTTGTTAATAATGCTAAGCGCTTTCATGGTAAGTCCAACAGTATTGTGCAATAGGTTTTTTAGCCTTGAAATGTCCTTCTAGCATGCGATGTTGTTCTAATAGCTCCTCTGGAGTATGGGGCTATTTCATGTTTTTTTTCCTCCGGCTTATGGGGCAAATTACAATGAACAGAGTTTAGCACAATACAATTAGAAGGCTTAAGTGAGCACGCATGCTGATACTTACGAGTAAATCGTTAGTTTTCGCATGCAAATTCCTACCGTTAGGCAGTGAAAACCAGTTGAAAAAATTATTTTAGTTCTGACTTATCTGAAGGTACTCGAAGTTTGCCCATTTAGTGTTGCTTCAACGGAATGACATGGATTTGGTCTTTTAATGTTGAACGTTTAAGAAAATATGATGCAAAGTCGCAATGCTCGACTGTTTTGAAGTTGAAAAAATTGGCAAGCGAGTAATGAACTACGATGTAAAGATCCAGGATGGCTATAAGCCAGATATTACAGACATCTATGATAGAAAGAACGTTTCTACCACAAAGGGTACTTTAAAAACCGTAAAAGAGAATTAACGGATGGAATTTTTGATTAAAGGATAATTAAGACAAGAAGTTCTGACTGCAGAAGACTTTTGATGTGTGTCCTTAGCGCCAAAATCATACATCGAAAAACTAGCTGGTTATAGTCAAAGTAAATTTGCAGGTGCCGGCGGCGCCACCAACCCTAGTAGATATTTGGAAAAAAATTGACAAAAACTTGTGACACTTGTAGCACTTTCCCATTTTCCGTTTCTGTTATTGAGATTGAGGTTCTTGAACATAAGTTGTTTAGAGAAAAATGCACTTTCACAACTCAATGGTGTCGATTCTGCTCTTTTGTGACGAACAACAGAACATTTGTTGTATAAAAATGCGGTATGCATTTGAATCAAAAGCTTAAAAGCTTTATGAAACAAAATCTGAGCGAATTTTTCAGAGCCGTGCCGTCAAGTTTTTAGAGAATTCTGAGGAGAATTTGTCGCTTAAAAATGGAAATGATTATGTTATCAATAAACTGCAAGAAACGGAAGATTTTATTGTCAATGGGTGTCAATGAGTAATGGCACCAGCAATGAGGAAATGGTACCAGTTGTTAAGAAGGATGTCAATGAGGTTGAAACCGCATCTGGGAATGAGTCTCCAGTTGATAGTGTCTTTAATGGTGGTAAAAGTGATGAAAGTGCATGTGCTCGTGCTATTGATGACAAATTAAAAGAAATCGTACACCATACTCCCTCCGTTCCCGTCAACGGTTATATGGTATATACATGTAAGTAATACAATTGGTAATGACAATTGATGAAGCCCTTAACTGAAGTGATTACGAATTTTGGCTGAAAACTATGCAAAGTGAATTTAACTCACTCTTAGCCAATGATACTTGGAGTCTAGTTGATCTACCAAAAAAATGTCAAGCTATAGTCAGTAAGTAGACTTTTAACATCAAGAGGGATAAAGAAGAAAACGTAGAGTGCCATTAATGTCGTTTGATAGCTAAAGGTTACAGCCAAAAATTCGGTGTAATTTATACCGACACGTTCTCTCCTGTTATCCGGTAGATACTAGCACTAGCTACGGAGTTCAATCTTATGGTTCATTAAATGGATGTCACTGTAGCGTATTTATAGTAAATGGAGAGCTAAAGGAATAAGTGTTCATCAGTCAGTCAGAATACATCAGAAGGCATTGCATGGGCTGAATCAAGCTTTCGAGAATGGGATTCTAAGATGGACGAATCGTTGAAAAGAATGGATTTCAGCTAATGTAATTCTAACTCGTGCATTTACACATTTTATATGAAGAATATCAGTGTCATAGCCAGATGGTATTTTACTAGTATACTCGAATTCGAAAGCTTTATCGAATATAAAGCAGCACATTAAAAATGAATTGCAGATCATAGATAATATTGACCACTTTTTATGCATAGAGATTACCAGAGAAGACAACGGAAGTGTTAGTATCTCACATCAGCACTTCATCAGTAATTTTATCAAGGGGCAGAATATGATACATTCTCGGAAGTGCAGCAGATTTTTAAAATTTTGTGGCTGCAGCGAATGTAGAAACGTAGACAGGACAGCCTGTTAGTCGCTCATTGGGAGACGTCAACACGGCCGTATATCTTACAATCCGGTAAAAAGTTTTCACGTTCAACGTGAATCCACATCAGAGCAAACATATGATATTTTGATGTGCATTAATTACACACAAAACTTTAAACTTTTACTGACTGGGGAACGGGTAAATGAATTTGACGAAGCTGACTGGGATGGCAGTAGTAACGACAGAAGATCATATATCATATATTGGTATCAATAATGATTACCTGGGAGTCCAAAAACCTATCTTTCGTGGCTCTGAGTAGTACAGAGGCCGAATACCTGCCCTGTCAACTGAAGCAGGAGACCTGCGAAAACTTATCGAGGAACTGGGGTTCAACGGTTTTGTAAGAGATCATACTTCTTCAAAGTGATAACGTATTTTCTCAAGTGCTTGTTAAGAACAATAGCACTTAATTATATTAAATTATGCTCCTATATAGTTGTGAAATAATTTCCGATATATTTACAAAAAATCTGTCTAAAATGAAAGTAAAAGTCCATAAAAACGATTTTTCTAAAAATCGATTTCTAAAAATACAATCCTAGCGAACAAGCCGTGCAACTCAGATGAAAATGTAGCACGATTTTTACGTTATAAAATAGTTGCTTATTCAATCGGGTACTGGATCAGAATGTCTTACAATGCCTCTAATACTAAAAATCTAACTTAGGAACAATTGACTCCAATGGCCTTGGTTTCCACGGGAAAGCCCATGTAGGTGATAAATGCATACGGTGCGTCTGACTAGATACTCTTACAGTTTTAATTTTCATAAGGCTACGGTTCTTACGGTTTCCTTTAAATGTTCTTCCCTGGGATCATAACCAAAACTTACCACCTTACACTGAGCGGCTGAAACTTATTAATTTACAACCCCTTTCTATACGCCGAAAAGTTGCCGACATTCTTTTAATTCATCAAATTTTAGTTGGTAATATCGATTGTCCCTCCTTACTTCAACTTATTTCTTTTAACACCAATCCACGCAATCTTAGGTTTATGCCACTTTTCCAGCTCAATCCATACAGAACGAATTACGGACACCTGGAGCCGTGTGTTAACATCGCTTCGCGAAGTTAACGATATTCTGCCTCTCTTCGAGTTTCAGCTCATTTTCACCTATGCCTCACGTCACTTTCTTTAACCGCTCCCACTCTTTAGTTCTTAAGTGTAAGTGTAAGTTTTAAGTATGTACTATAGGTTTGCAAGAGAGCCAGAGAAACAATTGACTCCAATGGCCTTGGTTTCCACGGGAAAGCGCATGCAGGTGAAAAATGCATACGGTGCGTCTGACTGGATTCCCTTACAGATTTAATTTTCATAAGGCTAACTAAACAATCTCCTCAGTATGGTGAATTTTAACTTTCTCTAGGATAACGATGCTATTGCATCCATTTATACCGAAGTTTAAAATGTCTTTCCCAATCTGTATCTCTTTTATCCAAAAGGAATCCCTCATCGTCACCACCCTGGTATAATAAAGAGCTGCGATCTATTCGTAACAAGAGAAATAAGCTCAGGTATACTTACTTGAAATCACGTTCCGACTTAAATTTATTCTACTACCAGTCTGACCAATCAAAATTTTCTATAACACATGGGCTAAAAAGTCAGTGCCGTTTTATAGTAAAACACAACATTTTTGCAAAATTCAACTTTATTTATCAATATAGTTGTCTTCGAGAGCGATATACTGATTGAAATGATTTTTCAATGTTTCGATACCAGTTTCGTAGTACGATTTCGGTCTCTGTTTCGGCGATTACTTCTTCATCGGTCTTAAATCTCTTTCCGGCGAGCATTCTTTTGAGGTCTGTGAACAGGAAATAGTTTCTGGGGGCCAAATCTGGAGAATACGGTGGGTGGGGAAGCAATTCGTAGCCAAATTTATTCAATTTTGCCATCGTTTTCGTCGACTTGTGACACGGTGCATTGTCTTGATGAAACAGCACTTTCTTTTTCTTCAAATGCGGACGTTTTTCTGCGATTTCGTCTTTCAAACGATCCAACAACGCAATTTAAGAGTCGCTGTTGATAATCTGCGCCTTTTGGAGATAGTCGATGAAAATTATTCCATGTGTTTCCCAAAATACGGATGCCATAACCTTGCCAGCCGACTATTGAGTTTTTGGTCGTTTTGGACGAGGTTCGTCGCCTGCTGGCCACTCAGCTGACTGCCGACTTGGCTCTGATGTGAAGTGATGGAGCCAAGTTTCATCCATTGTCACATACCGACGCAAAAATTCGGTTTATTGCGGTTAAACAGCTTTAAACACTCCTCTGAATCATCAACACGTTGTTGTTTTTGGTCGACTGTGAGCAAACGCGGCAGCCACTTTGAACAGAGCTTTCGCATGTCCAAATATTCGTGTATGATATATCCAACACGCTCTTTTGATATCTTCAGAGCCTCAGCTATCTCGATCAACTTCACTTTACGGCCATTCATAATCATTTTGTGGATTTTTTTGATGTTTTCATCTGAAACAGCCTCTTTTGGACGTCCACTGCGTGCATCATCTTCGGTGCTTGTATTACCACTTTTAAATTTTTCAATTCACTTGCGAATGGTTCTTTCGGCTAGTGCAGAGTCCGGGTAACATTTATCAAGCCATTTCTTTGCATCGGCTGCATTTTTTCCCATCAAAAAGCAATGATAAATCAACACACGAAATTGCTTTGAATCCATTTTTTTTTCACAATAACAAAAGTTGCTTCACTCACAACGCTATATCTCGAGAACTAATCGTCCGACAGCTGTTATACATGTATCTTTTGAAGGTTGGTACTATCCTTTAATGGTATGAATTTAATTCAATTGGTGCCCTGTCTTAGAGACGGCACGGACTTTTCAGCCCACGTATTAGTTTGCCAAACTCTGTATGACAACTATTTAATCCGCATGTACCACACACTCATTTCCAACCCCAAACGATTCTTTCAGCTTATCAAAACTAAAAGTAAATCGGTAACTATCCATTATCTCTAAATTTTATTAATAGGTCCTCGGGCAATCCCCAAATTATTGCAAATCTCTTTGCAATTTTGTTTGGCCAAGCGTTAGCCATCTATTCCCAAGAACCAGACCACTCTCACTTTTCCTACTTAAACAGCTGCCCATAAACAACTTTTTAATCGGTATCTATTACTTTAGAGCAAGTTAGAGATAAAATAATAAACCTCAATGATGATTATTGTGCTGGCCTTGATGATCTTCCCTCTATATTTTTAAAGAAATGTGAAATGCACCTATCCCAACCTCTTACAGCTCTTTTTCAGCTTTCTATCACCCAGGTATTATTTTTCTCAACCTGTAAAATGTTGTTTATTATTCCCCCACATAAAAAAAGGTCGAAAAGACGATATTTCCAACAATCGACCAATTGTTAAACTATCCTGCATTCCTAAGCTTTTTGAGGGCCTTATCTATGACATAACGCTTTTTCATTGTAAATCTATTGTTTCCCTAAACCAGTATGAATTTTTCAAAGGCACCACCAACTTAACGGAATTCGTATCAAGCACTTTATATGCACGATTTCAGCAAAGCCTTTGATAGAATTTCTTATGACATAATCCTTATAGTCTCTTGGTTTCCAAATAAACTTTATAACTTGGGTTCAATCCTATTTAAACGAACGACTGTACTATGTTCTATTTAGGTCCATGGTTTCTGACCCAATTAAAGCCTCCTCTGGTATCCCTCAAAGCAGCCACCTTGGTCTCTTATTATTTATTCTGACCATTAATATTTAGATATATATCATCTTCCTCAGACAGCCTACTACTGCAACGAGATCTAGACAGATTTTGTACTTGATGTCAGAATAATTTTCTTGAGCTTAACGTCAATAAGTGGCAGGCTATAACTTATACCCGTAAATACTCCCCTACTTCACCTCGTTGCTATCTAATCTTCAATCTGCCTGTTCCCTTAGTGAGTGAGTTGCGTGATTTGGGTGTTATCTGTGATAAGGAACTCAATTTCCGCTCTCACATTGATAGTATAATATAAAAGGCAATTCTGTCATTGGCTTCATCGAGCGCTGGTCTAAGGAGTTTTCCAACTTTTATGTTACCAAATCTCTTTACATAACCTATGTTAGACAAAGTTTGGTCACCCTACTACAGAACTCACAATGCAGGTTTTTACGGTTTCCTTTAAGTGTTCTTCCCTGGGATGATAACCAAAACTTACCACCTTACACTGAGTGGCTGAAACTTATTAATTTACAACCCCTTTCTATACGCCGAAAAGTTGCCGACATTCTTTTAATTCATCAAATTTTAGTTGGTAATATCGATTGTCCCTCCTTACTTCAACTTATTTCTTTTAACACCAATCCACGCAATCTTAAGTTTATGCCACTTTTCCGGCTCAATCCTTACAAAACGAATTACGGACACCTGAAGCCAATGTCTAGGATGCTTCGCGAAGTTAACGATATTCTGCCTCTGTTCGAGTTTCATCTCATTTTCACCTATGCCCCACGTAACTTTCTTTAACCGCTCCCACTCTTTAGTTTTTAAGTGGAAGTGTAAGTTTTAAGTATGTACTATAGGTTTGCAAGAGAGCCAGAGAAACAATAACGGTGCTTTTTTATTTATTCTTTCTAATTTCCCTTCTCAGCATCATAGACATTGAAAATAATGAAACAAAAAGTTTTAAGAAATGTTGGAGCTATTCAGTTGAAGTATTAGTGTATGTATTTATAATGTTTCTTAAAAAAAATTGTATTTAAAAAAAAAACTTAGATGACAATTTGATTTTTTATTAAACTTTTAAACCGTTTCCCTATTCTACTTAATCTACCTAAGCTACTTAATCCAACTTAATTGTAATTTGGGTGGCGATCACTCATTTTACCCTGAAGGGTCACCAATTAAGTTTTCGTGCACCTGACAGTAGTCATCATAGTGCACATGAAGTCTTAACAGAGATCAGGAAGTAGCAGTTACCTTTCGGAGCCGCCGTTTTATGTCCATGAGCCCGGCCTCGCCCAGGAAATTCCAAGCTAACTATAGAGTATGAAGTCACATAGTATAAGTCAACATTGAGTTATTGAAGCTTTATGCATTAAATTTAATTTATGCCATAGCGAACATCACGTACTGAACTAAAAAGATGTACTGACATCCTCCTTTTCCCTTAGCCAGCAATATTCGTAGAACTGCTTTTCAGCATCGACGCGATTCCTGTCTACAATCACCGGATTAAAACGAAACAAATCTAGAGAATTAACGACATACTTGTCGTAGTTGAGTCGCCTGTCCTTCGCGATAATGGTGGTATATTGTCAGGATACCATCCCTACTCTGCACTAATCCTTTAGCATCAATATGGGGAAATGCCTCCGGAGTGAACTCTTATGGTACTTTTCATTGGGATAATACGCCACATAGATCAGGTTATTGCTGTTGGTCATTATCCTTCCAACGTGCGTTCGATTCACCTTAATCAGGAAATTGTTAATCGCGTTCAGACGAGTTCCATTGTAAGGAGCTTTGTTGGGATAATATTACTTATAATCTTATTCGCGTGTTATAAATAGGCGAGTACTTCTCACTCGAATAGTTTTCAAGTAGTTTCCACACGGGACAGATAAAAGCTATAATTGGCCTTATTAGAGCCACGTAATATATGCATTTTGTTAAGTAAAGTCAAGTTGACTGCTGAGAAACAATTTTCTATTCAAATCTAAAGCCTTCTTCGCCCCGACAAGACAAGGATCCATGTTTGTAAAAATAGAAATTCTTATCGAGCCAGACACTAAGAAACCTAACTGCGCTTCTTACGCCAATGCCAGTCCATGCATACTAATGATGACCCAATTTCGCCAGTTATTTCTGGTATCCCTAGAAGCCCATCTCAATGGAATTCTGTATAAGATCGTTTCTGACTTTTGAAAATTGATATTTAATTTCCACTCGTCTTAATATTTCGATCAATCACGCTGCAAAAGTCTGTTAATGTCCTGAAATTTTCGATCTAATCTGTACGCCACTAAAACGTCTGCGCACGCTATAGCTCGAATAAGGTAACCCACTAAATCACTCGTGTACTATAAAGGCTAAACAACAATAAAATAACCGCCCCTATTGTAAGCCGTTTTTAGTATTAATGAACAAGGTGAGACAGGAGACATTTCGTCGGTGTTCAAGGTTGTCAATTGACTGGGTGATATTAGCATCAGCTATGGGTCTTATCTCATAGTTTTGAATCTTCTCGATCAAATGCGTTTTGGGAGCACTTGACCAGATGCAAGCATTGTACTCCAATTTTGGACAGTTGAAAAGCTAATAGTATATTGTGGCCAGATCAGAGGGGGTGAAATTTTTATTACATCGTTTGAAGAAACCTAGATATTTCGCAGTATTTTTGGCGACATCGAATATGTTGCTATTCCAAGCTAAGTTGTCACTGACAATTGGTTATGCTGGTAATGTCGGAATTTAACGAGCTTAACATACGCTGGCGTTCCCATTCTACACCCGAAGAGCAGTGACTTGAGTGCGGGAACGTGAGTGTCGGAGACAGAACGGAGCCCTGGGGCACACCATCATTTATTTAATGAATATCAGACTTGAAACCATCTAAGACAACTTGAATTGAAAGGTAATTTCTAATCCATTGAAGAAGAGGTTCGTCGATCTCAAATGCACGCATTTTCAACAAAATAGCCTGATGCCAAACTCTTTCATATGCCTTAGAAATATCAAGCGCAACTATCTTGCTTTTTTGTAAGACGCCATCAAATTACCAGTGGATATGTTGTTCCGAAAAGCGTACTGCTGGTCATTGAGAAGTTTTCGCGTTTCGAGATATTTCATGACTTGTCGGCTTATCAACGTTTCCATGAGCTTGGAAAGAAGGGACGTAAGTGCAATGGGGCTGTAAGAAGAGAGATAAGAAGATTCGCCTTTTTTACTGACGTGCTGGACAAATATTGTTTTCCATCTTCTCAGAAAGAATTCGATAAAAAATTTTGCGCACTGGTTTTGCCAACGTTGAAGAACACCTCTTTAGAAAAAGGGGAGATATACCACGTGCATCAGCGGGTTTCCGATTGTTAAGATCTTTAAGTACGAAATATTGCCACTACATGGGCGCGAAGGTGGACTCATCCCATCGACGATTAAACGCACTGAAGTGTAGGTGAAGCAAAGCACAATCTGGAAGTATTGATTATTGAGTATTAATCTTTGAGATTGTAGTATTTTTTGCCTCATTTTTTGGCTGTATTGAAATTTTACACGTTTAAATAAGACTTGCAGTCTTTCCTAGCTCGTTTAAACTTTTTCGGTTTTTCTCTGTATTCATCCGATGAATAAATGATCTCAATCCAAAGAGAATGGTGTCTATGATCATATCAGCAGCGGCATCCACGTCGTAATCGAGGAAGCATAACGACCAATTAAAATTCCTAAGGAAGCTGTTAAGTCCGCTCCAATTTGCTTGCTCGTATTGCCATATGGTTCTGAAAAAACACATCAACAGTGTACTTATCATGGTGAAAATTTGAAAACAAGTCCAGGGTGTTAGCGGTATGTTTATGAACGTCCGGTATTTGTCTGGACTCACAAACTAGTTCATATTGTTTTCCGCGAAGCGAAAGTCTCAACACTCCGCCCCTCGGGTGTTGTGTGTCCAGAATGTCGAAGCCACCCAAAATTATGTATAATTAAATTCATTCTTTGCATGAAGTCAGAAAGCGGATCAAACTCGTTAATGGTGGAATTGCTTTCCAATTTAGCCTTTCTGTGAATAAGGTGATAGTGGATATTTTGCTTACGGTGATGAAATTTTAACACATGAAGTTAAATTCCGGATTCGAACATGGACTACGTTGTGGTAGAGCTTGGTAAGCTAAATCACTACGCACGTAAATGGCGCAACCATGGTGAGGAAAGAATAATGACACTAGTTCGTAGCCAGGTAGCTTCAGATCAGAGTGATCTGAGAGGTGTGGGCGGGGATCTACCTGTGTGCCAAAACTACTGGTATGCACTTACAGACGTACATTGACTACGTTCACCCTGATTTCCCTTGTCATAATCACAAGCAAACACGAATATCGACGATGCTTATCAAGGCTGCCCAGTGGGAAATTGGTCGATGATGAGAACAATGCAAATTAAGTAATCTCCTCTAAGTCTCGCGTATTGAAGACTGATTTTAGGAAAATATCATATTTTCAAATGATACGAAGTGTTCTTCTATGATTTGTGAAACAATTCTGAACAAAAATTGCAAATAACTGACAGATTCGTTTGAAATTCCCTTTTGAAAGAAAAAAAAAAAAACACCCTCTATCCGGCCTTGCACCTGTCTATTGGGTTACATTGACAATTCTCTCCCTAAAAATGGCAATTATTAAGCCTTTCCAAGTTGTATGGAAATTAGAACGTTGGTTTCCTCGTATTTCGCAATTCAAGTGCTTAGAATTGCGAACTGAAGAAAATTATAATAAGGAGGGCCACTCGGACCTTGCCTTAAAAGTTCCGAGACCTTGCCTTAAGAAAGCACAAATATAATATATAACTTTCCTTAAAAATGTGTGTTTTATCATTCATTACGCATCTTTAGTGGCAGACTAAGATCAGCTACAGGTTGACAGTTGGTCTATCTAAAAACTCCGTTTAGTTGTAAATATAATCTATAAATTAGCAAGGGTCATGTGGACTAAGACATATGAAATTCTTTTGACCTCCTTAGATTCGTGGTTTTATGTATCTTATATACTCGTAAGTATCACACCAAAGTACATTTTAATTCAAAACATTCAACAACCCATTAACGTATCGGCCAACCGAAACGAGAGCGTGTTGTTTAAAAATTGTCCAACACTTTGCCAGCTAATGTCTTAGCATAACCTCTTTAGCTTGGTCTATCTCTGGCAATCTAACAAACAACCTCACCGGCATAATGTGGCGACTCCCTTTCTGCCACCAGAAAAAGAGTACTATGATAAAAAAAAAAAAATAAATAAATAAAAATCACAATCAACCCCAGTTGACGTCGAAATTATTTCTTTACATGTCATGCACTTATCCGTGGCTTGAAATAGCCGAATAGCCAGACCAGGCTAGACCAATAGGTGGGGACAGCCCAGCCGGGCTAATGTAGCAACTCAAAACGGCCTTTCATGTCAACAACAGAAATTTTGTTGGTCAAGACTTTGAAATGTTAATCTGATATTTTGGCATGTCCTCATTTGCATGCAACCAACCGTTGGGATGAACGGTCGGATTTAGATTGAGATTCGGATTCGAGTTCGGAATGTTACCGGTCGCAAGAAATTTCGGTCTCGTAGGCGTTATGTGTTCCGATTTAATGTGTTTACTTAATTCCTCATAAAGCAATAAATTGTTTGCGTTTTAGGTTTTATTATTCTCGACATGCAAATGTGTGTGAGCAGAAGTTTAACCTTACTTTGTTGTTTGTATCATCATGTTAGTTGTATCCGTACATTTTTATAGTTCAATTTGAATATGATGTAGATTTTAAGCATGTACTAAAGTTTTGACAAAAAGTTTTGAAATACTTTGAAGGTAATAGATTGAAAGCATTAATGTCACTGGTTATAGGACAGACTGGAGACATTTAAGAGGAATATCAGTTTAATGGGAAATTAATTTAACCTTAGCTTCAAATTAAAACCTGTCACAATACTGTCACTTAATAACATTGCCAATTTAATTACACTTTTAGCCGATTTATGACTTTAAAATGGCAACCACACCTCTGAGGCACTTATACGGATATTATTTGAAATTTTCAACAGGGTGGAGAGAAATGTCAAGAGCAGGTAACATCTTTATAACTTCCATCAACCTACATGAAGCAACATGCAAAAGATGGTTTCAACGGTTCAGATATAACGATTTGGATGTGAGAAATGAAGAATGTGGAAGACCACCAAAAAAGTTTGAAGATATTGGATGAAGATGACACTTCATTAAATGTTGCACAACAAACAATTTCTGACCGTTTAAAAGCTTTCGGAAAGTTCCAAAAGTCTGGAAAATGGGTGCCTCATGAATTAAATGAAAGGCAGATGGAAAACCGAAAAACCGCTTGTGAAATTTTGCTTCAAAGGCACGATAAAAAATCAGTTTTGCATCGAATTGTTACTGGCGATGGAAAATGGATTTATTTTCAGAACCCTTAACGGAAAAAAATCATGGGTTAATCCGGAAAGACCATCAACTTCGACTGCAAAACCAGATCCATTCAGCAAGAAGACAATGTTGTGTGTCTGGTTAGACCAGAAAGCTGTGGTGTACCACGAGCTCTTGAAACGGATCACTACCGACAACAAATGATCAATTTGAACCATGCATTGATCGAAAAACGACCAAAATGGGCCATAAGACACGGGAAGGTAATTTTGCTCCATGACAATGCACCTGCACACAAAGCACTGGTTCAGGATACAACCAAAGCACTTCGCTGGGAGCTGCTACCCCAACCGCCATATTCACTAGAATTGGCTCCTTCCGACTACCACTTGTTTTCATCCATGGGATACGCATTAGCTGAGCAGCACTTCGAATCCTACGATGAAGTCGAAAATTGGGTGACTTTTTGGTTTGCTTTAAAAGACGAACAGTTTGGAACAGACGTGGAATCCATAAATTGCCTGAAAAATGGGAAAAATATGTAGCTAGCAATGGATAATACTTTTAATAAAAAACATCATACCGGTACACCTGGTATACCTGGATGTGGTGTCTTCGTCGATAGTTGGATGCACATGCAAGCGTGCATCGGCTATACCCGGTATTGTAACTGTTTCTACATATCAATTGTACTTGGATAAATGGGCCGGATAAAAAGTGTGACATTTACAACAGAGAAAAAAGATGACGACATCAAAGATGGCTTCTACGAGCCTTTGGACAAGACCTACGAGCAGTTTCCTAGCTGTCGTAAAGTATGTCTGCACAATCCCACCTACGAAAACATATTCAGGCTTATCGACTTTGTGGCAGAGCTAAGCATTGTCGTAGCTAGCACGCGGCTCCCGCATCTCGATATTTATAAGGAAACTTGGATAACTTCTGACCAATCAACCGTCAACGTCGAACTTTTAGAGGAGCCAACATCTACTCGGACCATTGCCGTGTTTTATCTTAGGTATGGTTGCGGACATTCCCAAAATCGCGAAGACAAACTAATAATGTGAGGAAGTTTCACCTCGGACTATTGCAATCTTAAGGAATTGCCAAAGCATTTTCTGATCGAGTCTCAAGACCAGTGGCGAAATGCCAAAAATCAATCAGAGACGCTACGAGGCTACTGAGACCAATAAAGGGTGTCCGGCGGTGCAAAAAGTAAAACTTGGTTAGGAACAACTAAAGGCATCCGAAATGACTACCCATACTAACTGAAAAAGGCAAAGGATTGTCATTATTGCACATACAATTTTAGGTCTCTCAACAGATCACGTACAGATTTTGTACAATCTTTTTACAATTTACAGAAACCCTAAATTTCTATTGTATAAAAACAAATCTAAACGCTATTCAAGAAGTGGAATTGAATGGACCGAGTGTAAGAGGATATTAATTTAAATAAAGGCAAGAAGTCTTGAGCCTCAGGCATAGGAATGAACGACTACCTCGTGACAACCTGCAGAAGACCGCTGTAAATTGGATCAAGCTTTTTAGACTCACCTGTACTGATAGGTTCGCGTTTAATCAGGACCAAACCATTTACTGCCTACGTACTTGGGTTGCTTATGGGCCTTGTCAAAACGTCTTTTCTGTGTTAGTTGCTTTACACCGATGTTGTGCAGGTATTTCGTCTTGATTCCAGTGTCCATTCCGTTCCAAGTCCATCAAAAGTTTGCCCTCAGCAATTTCCCTCGGCGTGTATGTGAACATTGTTGTTGCGCTACTCGCCGTATTTAAGTTCCACTGAGCGGTGCTATTACCATGCAGTTAGCCCTCTCAACCTGTCCATAAGCACGTGGAGTCTTCCCTAAGTTTGGCAGTATTTCGTAAATGCACTACCCACAAATCTTGCACCTCTGTCAGTAATCAGGTGCCTTGACATTCCAAAATATTAACTAATCTGGTTGAGCACTGCTAATACTGCTTTTGTGTTCGTGATTTTAACAGCTTTCAAAATTGTGAAAATTGTCTACCAGCTCTACTAAATGTTTCACACCTCCTCTTCCAGGTATGAACGGTCCCAAGTAATCCAAGCAAAAGGTATCCTTTTCGGAGAATCTAGCTCGTCTTCAACCATCCCATCTTCTATTTTGGCATATGTACACTCCACACATCCCTTTACGTAGCTCTTAGTAGAACTTCCCTTGTTAGGCAGTCGAAACGTTCTCTCAGTCTTTCCAATGTTTTGCCGATGTTCATATGAGCCGCCTTACCATGGATCATTTCTTCTGATCGATGTCACATGTATGTACGTATGCAGTTGTATGTTTGATTATAGTTGGTCGATTATATTACGCAACTTACTATTTTGCCATTGCATAGTGGCTATCCAGTCGGGCTCTTGCATTTCTCGTTTGGTCTCCACTGGTTGGCGACTCTTCGAGTCCACGTGCCTTACTTTCCTTTCTAGGTGAAGGACTATTGTAAACTCAAATTTTTGAAGCTTAAGCCACCATCTTGCCAATCGCGGTATCATCTTCACAATCGGTGATAAGTTTAAATTTTTTGCCCAAATACCATATACTTTCAGTTCGTAGCTGTGATACTTTGGTTGAGACATCCGTGTGCACTCCGTGATCACATTCGACGTTATGCAAAGCCAAAAGTGACCTAGAAACTGTCTAACTTGATGTTAATTTTGTAAATTTTTCGGCTTTACAGCCACTGTCTTTCGCTCACTAGGTCTAATCCCATTTTCGTCGTGTTGGTGTCTGACTGTTTTAAAATTACCAAAGACTCTATTGAGTCGCTTGCTGATAATGTCATCAATTGTGTTTTATTTGGTTCATGCACATCTGCAGATAGATTGATGCATTAAGTAAATCGAACGAAATGCGAATGAACTCGTACAGTTTGTTATCCGCATCAAAGTCTGTTAACTTCGGACTCTGATCTGCTATTTGTATCTGATGATATCCAGACAGTAGGTCCAACGCTGTGAAGTACTTCTTTCCAGTCAACGTTACCAGTATTTCCTCCACCGTAGACATCGGGAATTTCAGCTTGACAGTCACCTTATTCAGTGCCCGATAGTCGATGCACATTCTATCTCCGCCATCTTTGTAAGAACTGATGAAGCGTAGGAGACTGTTAACGTCTATTGTTTAGATCGATTAAGACACTGTAGAAAAAAGTGGAGTTTTCCTCTTTGGGAGAGAGCTGGGAATGTACAGAATAGGTGGATAATTGTTCCTTCCTCCTCCGCTTTCATGCTGCTTCTGCAGAAATCGTTTGTAAAGATGACAAGCCTTCCTGCATGTTTGTCTATAAGGCAGTGTCCAGTGATGACACTTATGACGGCGCTGAAATGTTTTCTATTGAGAAGGTAGAATAGGTAAAGTGGTTCCAATTTTGGTAACTTCGTCGGCCGTACAATTCCCTGGAATATCTCTACACCCCGGGACCTAACATTGGTGAAGTTTGAACTGCTCTGCCATCTCCCTAAGAAACGATCGGTAGTCAAGGGTGGTTTAAGAATTTAGTGAGACTGAGTCTAGGGACTTGATAGTGATCTAACCATCTGAAAAGATGCGGATAACATTTGTCTTTATCTGAAAAAACACCGCCACCAACCCCATCATAGGGTATGATTGATTGTTTGGTTGAGAGTGGAACTCTCTCTGTCGCAAGGTTCTAAGAACTCGAATGGTGATTTCACCCTAAATTTATACCAACGCGGTACCAGGGTGGAATAAGTTCATGCTTCAAAGCAAGATTTTAGTATCAAATTGATTCGAACCCAACCATTGCACTAGTCTCACACTACTGTAAATCCGTAAGAAGTCCGTTAGTAGGATTTCCCTTCTAACAGTAACTTATTGAGCGGTTTTTTACCAGGAACTATCGCTTTTTTCGAAAAATTTGTGCATTGCAGACTTATCGACAGAATTTTTTTTAAGACTTAATGTCGCAAAGGATCCACAAAAATCATATATCCTAAGTCCAATTGATCACTTTTGAGCACATTTGTCTTGAGCTTCGAACCAACCCTGGCTTGCTTATGGCTAGTTTGTACAGATTTGGGATGACTTTGATCCCATTTAACATTGCAAATGATAGGAGGTAATCCATTTTTGTTGCACATTATTCTTGGAAAAGAACTTGATCATATAGCACCGTTCACAGGAAATCGTGCCATCGATGTCGCTGTTACCGATCACTGCAACTATGATATTGTTTTTAAAAATTTCACTAAAATACGTTTGACATGCTACGCGGGCAGGCTTTAGAGAGGTTCTGGTACTATGCTTTTAGGGATTTCAAATCGAGTTTTTGTTGCTCTTAATCCGTTCGTGCTTTGATATGTTTCTTGTCCACTTAAGTGGACATATGTTACATTTGTCGATCTCAGAAATATTTACGGTTTGCATTTCGACGTTAAGAGTAGAGCCTTCAGGGATGTGCGGTGTCACGATCTTTCTTTGCAAGCTCATCCTATTGGGTCTTTCTTGAGTTGAACAAATGGATAACCCTCATTAGCTTTTGTGACTCGACAGAATGTTTAGTGTTTTTATAAGATTGACCACCTTCTTTCATCTTAGAAGGGTAAACTTCCATTTTATTCCTAAATTAATGTAAGAAAGAGATTTTTTTTTTACATTTACTTAATTAATTAATTAATTAATTTTCAGCATTTCCAATCTTCTACTGTATGCATATGAAGCTGCCTTTTTGTGTACAGCATATGCAGTCCATACAAGAACCAAACGCATCGATAAAATCATACATGGTTTCGTATATAATCGTATTAGAGGTCTCAGTAAGATTTAGTTGTTGCAGGCATTATCTACGAAACAAATGGAAAATGGCACAAATTTGTCAAAGCGTCAGCTTATTTTCCCTATGATCCTGTACTATCGCCATCATCAAAAGCACCAGTGATTCCACAAAGTTAGATTATAATCTGCTGCGATGGTTATGTTAAGAGCACAAATGCAATTTAGGAGACCATGCGTTTATGCGCTGTCTAAACTCAGAACAAGAAGGTGAAGAAAGCTCTTTATAAACTTGCGGTGTCCTCACCAAATACTTTAAGCTGACGTATTCAGTCAGAAAAAAATCCTGCATATCGTCGATTGCATGGTGAAACGTATGGATACACGATAATTTTTCAGCATAGACTCACCCGCCAGATAACCTGATCAGAACCAGCTCACAACCAGCCGTAGCTAGTATCCGTCATTGGATGAGGCACATGGCGCTGATGGTATGTAACATATCTAGTAATGTAACAAAATGGTATAAATCAACTCTAAGGAGATTCATCAATACTAGCCTGGTGCTGGCATACATATATATGTATATTCCGAACCCCAGCGAACAGTTTTTATACCGAACATTGGTGCAAATGGCTACTCGATAACCAAGACTTCCAGACCAAGCAGTCTGACACATTTCATGTTAAAGAGCGTTTGGAGAATGGTCGAGATTCATGTGCATAGAACTGATCTGTCTGAGATGCAACATTCCTGCCTTCAAAATCTGGTGAGCTGAATTGAATGCCCCGGTCATTTTCATTGACATTGAGGGAGCATTCGACAATGCAATTTCTGACGGCTAGGTCAGACAACACAGCATAAACAAATCACTAATTTTATGAAAAAAACCTATTCTGGTGAATGGAGCCTTATTGTGGATGCTGACTACTGCCAATATATCCTGTCCTGTCTCTGCTGCAGATGATAATAGAGCACTGACTGTAAGATCATGTCCACCACCAGTCTTTTCCCAAAGCATAGACACATTTGGCGTGACCCAAGATAGATACATCAGAAATTAGCCTTCAGTAAATCCTGTCAAATCTAAGGTAGTTCCCTTTAGAAGATTGAGAAAGCTGACAAATCTGACTTACGTTGTCAATAAACCCATTACAATTCCTTTCTCTGGCGAAGCTTAGTATTCAGGTATCATGCAGGCTTTATATTAAATACAACACGTCGAAAGCCTCTACGATGGTCTCGACCTTCTAGCAATGTAAAACAGTTTTCGGTAAAACATGGGGCTTGTCACCGAGAAGTGTATTTGAAGATGCCTCTAAAGGTAAAGTCTACAGACTTCTTACTGGGGTCTACGGTCTTACGAATATTAAGCATCTTAGCGACGCTGAACCGCAGTCCAGTTCGAATTAATTTGTTCCTTGGATTTATTTTCATACTGAATCACTCCCGAAGCGAATAAAAATGGTTCAGCTGTCCAGAAATTTCCTGTATACAAATGAAGTTCGAAGCGTACTCGAATAATACGTTGGTGTCTGGCCTATTTTTATGGAATGAATTCCCAGTCAGCATTACCCCCAGTTTAGGTCCTGGAACACATTGAATCCGGTCCAATGAAAAAACATGTATGAAGGAGGAAAGACAGGTTCATTATGAACTACAGAGTAAATTCAGAAAATAAAGAATTTAACACCTTAGGTCATTCACTTGCCTTCAAGAGCAGATTTCGTATTAAACAGGTGGATGCTGTTGATGTTGTGGTATTGATAAATGTCAGTTATGGCTTTTGATTCTGTCTCCTTGCCTCCTTGTGCTATAATCTCCCATTTAAACATAGTTACGAGTTCTGGTGCACTTTATTGGTATAAAGAAATTTCACACTTACTACGTATGGCATGTACTCAACACGAAAAATTCTCCAATGAAAGCCGCAAAATAACGAAAACTAATCTAAATTTCCAACTTTTCGTATTAGAACAACCTGCTAAATTTGATGCTACAAAAAAGCCTCCTAATTAAAGGCCCTGACGGTCTACTTGCTGCCGCTGCGACACTATTTATTATTTATTTTTTATATATTTATTTTTTGTCTATTTTACTTTACGATACTTAAAAGCATATTTGTTAAGTTAATCCTCTCCCTAACCTTCTATAAATTTCTTATATTTTGTTTTCTCTCTTTCTAATACTCATATCTATACCGTCGAGTATAATGAGTGATAGCCGTTGAATGAATGAACGTTAAACTCTCAATATGCTGAATGTTCTGTCTAAGTGTCAAAATGAGTTTAGAATATGTCACATCCATGCTTGTAGTCTGAATCAACGTAAGCTTGATTATTTGCGTCGCTTATTAAGCGACTCTTTTATTGACGTTATCTGAATTGATGAGACATGATTTATACCTGATATTTCAGACGATGTGTATAAAATAGAGAGCTACAATTTATTCCGTAATGACAGAATAACGGACACCACTGGTAGAGGAGTTGCTATTTATTGCAAAGCTGCAATGAACTGCAAGGTGATTTGTAAATCTTCTCCTAGGACGGGTGTTGAACTCCTAGCTGGACATCGAACTTGTCGAGTTGTAATGGCTGAGTAATGTCAATGAATCTTGAGAAGTTTCTCCAGACGAGTCCTAAAACTCAAGGATGCTCCCCCCGTTTTCCTTCCACATTCCCAACGTATCCTTTTTTCCCTGGGCTGGATCAAGGTGTCATATGATCTGTGCTGATGATCAACCTGGCTGGGAGCCCAGCATTTCTAAAAATAGTTCAGTCGCAAACGGAATATCCGGATATCTGGCGACCTCCCGATTAGTTAGCCTTATCTGTATACAGCGAATCTCTATATAGATGGACCATCCTTTCTCCGCTACACGTAGGTGGAAAGAAGTGCGGACATCAAGAGCAAGATTGAGTGGGCCAACAATATCCTAAAAGACGAATTGTCCACTGCTCCCACTCCTCTCAAAACGCTAAAGGACTCCTCTAAGTGCCAGAGATCATTGGAGAAAGCCGTGCCGGTTCCCAAAAGGCACAAAACCATTAACACCAAAATCCCTGGGCCATATAACGATCGCGGTAATCGATAGAAGGGACAGCCACGGGTTGATTACACCTGAACGGTGGCAGTTGGTCATGTTGAAGCTTTCGGGCAACTTCTTTGCCATTATGAGGGAAAACCCTTGACCACCTCCTATCACAAGCGACGCTGGTGGCACCAAGGTCACGACAAAATTATTTCATGTGCCGACCAAAGATCTATCGATCTTTTCACGAAAGCTATAGGTGGTTTAGGAGAGAGTTGGCCAGGTGTAAAACTCGAAGTCGTGCCTAGAGGGAAGATATCCCGCACCCGCATCTGCATTCCAGGCGAACCGTTCTCTCCTGAAAACATGTCAGACGTTATCAGGCTCAGTAACCTGACCCTTCCGACTCATGATTGGTAAGTTGCGAAACTGGAGGATCTAAGGGGCTCTTATAGATGCGCCTTGATAGTGATTAATAAGAAATCCCTTAACCCTCTAGCGTAAATTAAAAGCCTTATCCGGTGCGGATTCGAGGCAGTACAACTAAGGGTCTACAAAAAGGATGAGCTGGATGGTTATAAGCAACCTCCTCCTCTCTAACCGAATGTGGGAAAGTCGGTATCCTTTCCAGGAATGGACAGCGACGACTCTAATCTATCTGAGGCGACTATTAAGCCGTCGGTCTCCTCTTCTGGCACTCTGTCGGAAATGGAAACCGATGTCGAAAGAAAAGAAATCCTATACGATCAGAGGAAGAAAATAAGCTCTTGGGCTCATGTTCAGAATCGGAGGACTCGAACAACACCGTGGTGGAGGCCACTCTGAGAAAAAAAAGGCTACACCCACACTTATTCTGATCTTTCCAAAACCCAGAAGACATCATCTTAATCCAGGAACCATGGATCGCGGAAGGCATGGATCGCGGACCTGTGCCACCTTTACACGCTCCACTCTATACAAAAGACAAAGGTAAGATTAGAAATTGTATCCAGGTGAAACTATCCTTAACGTATTTTTACTTCCTAGCTTCAGAGACCCCGACTTAACCGTTGCCAGGCTAGAGACTGCCAAACGCCCCTACCGGCTGGCATCGGCTTATCTTGGCCACGATAATGTGGACCTTCTCCCTAGTGATAACGTAGAAAGGGTGGTACTGGATACTGGAATGCAAAAAAACTGGCCTCATCATCAGGTGGGGCGCTAACGCTCATATGGGGCAGTACCGACATCAACTATAGAGGTGAGTTACTTTTTGATTATACGAGGTGGCACAAAATTGTTCATCCAATTTTATTTTTGAATTACCTTTTTACTAAAAAAAAAAAATCATTTTGATTAATGGAAATCTTTGTTTGAACCTTTACAATTTTTCTGCTGAGTGGAAAATATGATATCCGCCAAGTGGCTGCCGCCAGTATTGATACACATTTGTGTCCATTTTATCGCATTTTTTATGACTTTCCGCAAGATTTCCGGTGATAACTGTTCGCATTCCTGTCGAATATTCTCCTTAGGGGCTACGATTGTCTGAGGCTTGTTGGCATAAACTCGCGACTTCAAGTAGCCTCAATGAAGGAAGTCTGGGATGGTTAAATCGGGTGATTTTGCTGGCCATGTCAAATTGCCAAAACGGGAGATTACGCGTGTGCAGTTGCACCGTCTTGTTGAAACCACATGTTCACCAGTCCCTGCTCATCCAATTCTGTCAGTAAGAGTCGTTTATCATGGTCCTGTAGCATTCGCCAATAACAGTGACCGTATTGCCGATGGCGTTCTCAAAAAAAAAAATACGGCCCAGTCATTTATCCCGCGTAAACGCCTCACCACACAGTGGGTTTGAGTGGGTGTAATGGTTCTTCGTGCATCACACGCAGATTTTGAGTGCCCCAGAAACGAAGATTTTGCATATTGTCGTAACCGGTTAAGTAGAAATGCGCCTCGTCGCTCATGATTATTTTCGACACAAAATCGTCCCCTTCGTTGTTAAGATTGAGAATGGCGTTACAGTAATTCACACGCGACTGACGTCAGGAGGCATTAACTGATGCACTTTGTACGGGAACATATGTAAGTCTTTCACCAAAATTCGCTGTAGGGTCTGGTAATGCGTGGTCCGTCGTGTGGCTGATGTTTCTTCGCTCTCAGCGACATCGGCAGCCACAGCTGTGATACTTTCGGCCGAAAGACCAGTCCGGTTGCGTTCACGCCCTGCATGGTCTCTTGTGGTTCTGCTCTGTTCGAGTGGAGTAGCGCTCTATTGCTATATAGTATATCCGTCTGTATGCTACAGCTGTCTAGTTCACAAATGTCAAACATAATTTGCAAAAATTATACCATCTACCGATTAATTTTGCGCCACCTTGTATTTTAAGTACTAACCTCATTGTTTGCACTATTTACAATGAGCCCACTTTTATAACAAGAAACCGATAGAAAGTGCTGGATATCACTTTTGTCTCAGACAACATCACTCAAATACTAACGAACTGGACGGTATCGACTGAACACTCGTTTTCAGACCACAGGTACATCCAATTCAGGCTAAGTGATGCTCATGGTTTCATGAGCAAGATCATAGATCCATGTGGCAGCACAACGGGCCAATAGGCCTAAGTGGTACTTCAAGTGCCACTTTCATTCTCACCTTTACATTTTAAGTACATAATGTATACCAAAAACTAAATGTTTGGTCGCGTTTTCATATAACCCAAATAGGATGTCCTCTCTTGGACCGTTTTTCTTATTTCTTGCATATGTCTCACCTATGTACAATAATGTTGTGGTTTGTGTTGACTTTAACAGAAATCTTCTATTGAGTGACTCATATGCCCGAAAAATTAATGATTTTGCATCTTCTAGAGGACTCTACTAGCTCGAATCCTACCTGTTTTAAGCTGAATGCATTACCTAGTCTGATTGATTTCGTCATTGTGTCTGACCCTCTGTCACTTTTCCAGTTCGACCAAATTGAAGAGGAATTTCTGAACACGATCTTCTTTTTTGCACACTTTTCATTGTGTTCTCTTGTATAGCTTTTCCAACATCTTTACCTGCATAGACTTCTATTCCCTTCAAGTTGCATCCAGCTTGGTCCCGTGGAAGCAATGCAGGTTAAGTGCTAATCCGAACAGGAAATTGGATTATTTTCAGATGCCTATTGAACAACTTTATAACAAATGTTCCTACCAAAACTGTTTTTGTCCTTAATAAAGCTTGTCCACGGTATATTGATGAGGTTATTAGTGATATCAAAAAAACATACAAACTTTTCAGTAAATGGAAGCATGCACGCTCTGCCGTCAACTGGAGTATTTTTAAAACTGCACGTAATGCTGCAACATCTACCGTTCGTGCATCAAAACGTCACTATTTCTCCTCTTAACTAAGCACTTCCTGACCTTCATAAAGTTTAAATAATTCCCAATGATTCCTTCCTGTGAAATGGAGTTAAACCAGACAGGTTTGCCTATAATACGATCACTTCTACAACGTTAAGAACATCAAGCTGATTTTGATATTGTTACTGAGATAGAGATCGTAAGTATTATCAGATTATTGACAACGAATGCCTTTCGTTTTGTGAAAATTATTTTGCCACATGTCGTTGGTCTTTTAACACACATAATCAACGCAAGTATAATGATTTCAACTTTTTCTTTGGCCTGGAAACGTGCAAAAATCATTTCTGTAGCGCCCATGGTTCTCTAAAATTTTCGAAAGAGTACTGGCGATGCAAATTCAGGATCACCTGTCCGTAAATTCCTTACTGAGCCCCCTTCAGTCCAGCTTCAGAACAGGCAATAGCTACGCATCTGCTATGGTGTATATATTAGATGGTTTAAGGACTGAATTTGATAAGGGATCTAAAACCTTGCTCTACCTTCTTGATTTTACAAGTGCCTTTGATAAGATCAATCATTCCATACTTTTTTGGAAACTGCGACATTATTTTGCGTTTAGTGACCTATGTCACCTTTGTCACAAGGCACAACGGTAGCTTTTTGAGTGATAGGTTGTAAAGGGTAAATGTAACATCTCTATGCTGATGATGTGTAACTTTGTTCCTCGAAGCCAGCTAATATGATGGGAGAGCTTGTTTCACAGTTAAATGAGGATCTGCTAGAGACTGGTCAGTGGGCAATGACTAATGGACTGGTACTAAGCCCAAAAAAATACCAAGTCATTGGTATTGAACTAGCTTCTGTGCCAGAAATCCTTCTATCCGGCACTAAAATAAAGGTAGTTGACACTGCAATAAGCCTTATTTTTTTCATTAATAGAAATCTATCTCGTTACAATCACATGATTTACTCAGGTTTATGGATGTTTGAGCAAATTGTGGATTTCAGCTAGTTTTACTCCGCTTTTACTTCCTTGACTCGCTTTCTTTTCATAAACTGCAAGTTGCTTTCAATGATGCTCTCAGGTATATTCGCCAACTACGCAGATATGATCGAATCTCTACACACATGAAATATATTCTAGGCTGTACACTGCAGGAGCACGTGAACATTCGAAATTGTATATTTATACTCAAAATTATAAGTTCCCAATCACCGCAATACTTAAACTTCAAGCTTGAATTTTCGGGCTCACTTAGAACATTCAACATTTATTCTCCCCACTACAATTACCTTACTTCATCTCGTCTATTTTTCATCCATGCTATCGGGTTATAAGACTCTTTACCATCACATATCAAATTATCAAATGTCAAACACTCTAAAACCGCACTCATAAGATATTATACTTCGCAGCATTAAATATAAATAAAAAATATCAAAATTGAAATAACCATTTTATCTCTAACTCTATTCTATCATCTCGCTATTTTTCTTTTATTCACTTTCTTCGTATTTTTAATTTTTAAACTATGATTATGTATTATACCATATTATGAACTTTGGATTTACATATATATAAAATCAACCTGAACGTTCTCCTCACTGTACTATTACTGTCTTAATGTATATCTCTTTTAAAATAAATTAAATTGAATTGAATTAAATTGATTGAATTTCGGTATTAAAATATCAAAGAGTCGACAGAAATGTTATGTGGCATTAAGTCCTTCATCTTAACAGGACTTTTCCACATGAATTCCTAAGCAGTACTCCAAGTTCATGTATTCGGTTTTTGAATGACCCAAAACACCTCATCAGCACAGAAGCTCTACAGAAAGGCATTTGTAGGCTTTAATGACTTCCTTAGGACCAAGGCTTGAGTAAAATAGTAAATTCCTTAAAGGCTATAAAAAGCTAACGGAAATCCTCGCTCCCATAATGACGCGATCATATGCGCGTAAACAACCCTTTCGCACTCCCTAAAAGCCTGTTCGCCAAGGACTGCTACCATATGCCTCTTTATTCTATAAGAAAAAAAAAAGGCAATTTGTATCCATTAGGCGTTATCAGGGTAACGCTAAAAAGGCATTCATAAAATTTCTCCTGATTAACATTTTTCCGCACGCAAAAAGGATTAGGGGGAGCCGGGCCTTCATAGTCATAGTGCTCCGGAGCTTCCCACAAATTCTTCGCCCTCACTATTCGGGTAATGCTGAATTAATGTCATAGTTTCATTGTTAGCTATGCACACAAGGGTTCCGTTCGGTTTGGTTTCGAATGTGAAAACTTACTCTCACTTTGGTACTAAAAAGGGTTTCTGGGTTTTGCATATTCGTATCTGAAGCATAAAGTGCCTAGTGCTTGCTGGAGTTGTTTTAGTCTTTTCATTTATATTAGTAATTTTTACGAGCATGGTAATTAGCGCTTGCATTTTGTTTTTCCATCGGAGCCTTATCGTGATTGGCGTGGAAGTCTAACGCATATTTGAGTGCGAAAGTAAGTCACTTATCTAGATAGATTGTTTTCTTCTTGTAAATTAGGGGGAGGTAATTTATTCCGATTTGCCACGGTTGTTTTTGGTATCACGGTTAACTACTAGACTTTTGTATTTTTATTTTGTTTTCTTCAAATAATGTGGGCTACAGTGAATATTGTATTATCGGAGTAAAGTCGGTAATTAGACCCTGCACATAGCTATGAACGATGTATATTATTCGAATAATTTTGGCTATTATGTCATCACATGTCATATATCGCACATCTATAGAGACTGGAGTAACGCTCAAGTATTCAGAGTGATAATTACTGATACATCGCAAGGACCGACATCTTAACAACCTCACAGCAATATATATTTAAACGTGCATTGGCGAAAAAGAAATATATGGTTGAATGTTGAACAATTAAGCCACAAGGTGTAGCTTTTTACCTTTTCTTACCTCTCCAGCAGCGTACTGGTTATACTCAATCGCACTTGACCTGAACACTGCAAGCTGTCAGACTTATAAAGTGGGTTACTTACGTATGCACTAAGGAAACGTTACCTATACCTCTTCAGTTAATGCTGTCTTCAGTTAACTGCTGTTAACTGTTACTCATTTCAAGGAATCCCTTTTCATTTGTGGGCTCTTCGTAAAGCTAGGTGTTTTTCTACTCTGCCTTCGAATTGAAAACTTGCAGCTGGAGTGTAAACATCTGCATATCCGAGCTATCTTACAACACCGATACGCTTTTTTGATCAAGCATAACAGCGTTCGCTGTTATATATTTTCTCCATAGCCCTTGAATGGCCGCGGATATCCTTATCCGCATCCGCTAACATTCATATCTCTGCACTATAGAGTAGGATTGGAATGGTTTCATTCCTATATAGATCCCCTTACTCAGTGTAACTCTTCGTTTGATTTGTGATAAAACGACCTTTTTAGAGATAATTGCAAATCTAAAAAGACAAAATCGCTCAAAGTGGCCCTCATTCGACGCTAAACCAATTTTTGGTGCATATGTATTGTATTCTGTCCAATATATCAATATCATCATCGAAGTGGTCACAAAAAATTTTTTAAAAATTGGACCTCTGGTGTTGGCATTCAAGTTTCGCACAATTTTCTCGAGTCTTATGTTAAAAAGGTCACATAACAGCATATCACCTTTTGTAAACCCTTTCTTGATGTCAAAGGTCTCGGTGTGACTGTTTTCAGACTTTAGGGAACAGCGAGCGCTCTCCATCGCCATTTAGTATAATTTGACGAGTTTAGCATATGGCAATCTAGCTCATCTTTATCGATGCCGTCGTTGGGAATGAATTTGAATTTCTGAGATTTTCTTTAGGATCTGGCGTGTGAATATTAATCAACTGTAGGCTTACTGGTTTTAAAACCACACTAATAGGAGCCAGTTAGATCATTGGCACATGGTTTCTTATATTTACATAATACGGCGACAAGATCTCGTACAGTTGGCCCACTTAAGATTTTCCCCTTTCTTGTAGATAGTACAAGCGACGCTATGGATCGATTCATCAGGCATACTTTACACCGACAAATTCATAGAAACGAGTTGGTGAATTCTCTGAACCAAGACATCTTCTGCTGTGTTAAAGAACTCGTCAATACCACCTGCCTGCAGACTTATTACGCTGATATTTACTTCATTTTTAACAGATGGGTGGAAATCTTAGATTACATCGCAGATTTTCATCTTTTGTTTAATTTGAAAACGAGTTTTGGCTCGTCCCCACTGTCGTCTGCAAAAGTGTTTTTTTCATATTCTTAGCACCAAATGTGATTATACTCAAATCACTTTCCTCATCTCAACAGGTTTCTGTTCGGGACTTGTTGACTTGACATGTTCACGTTAGCTCTTCTTAGAATTTCGAAAGTTTATTCCTGAAATATGTCTCCCCTTGTTCTTGATTGATCGTCTCATAAACCATTTTTCTGAAGAAGTTGATGTTCTTCCCATTAGTCGTTCTTATCCTTCCATCCAGCTTTGCCTGGGAATTATTTTGCTTACTACCGCTCCTCATCTAACCAGTGATTTTGTTGACGTGCTCAGTAAAACCGAAAACATCAGTTGCAACATTATTGCAGTCTTCTCGGGATCATTCAATTCAGGTCGTAAGAACGTTGAACAAGACTTTGAGAGATGTGGGATACGAAAATATTTCGGCTTTAAGTCGCAATTGCATCCGTTCAACACTAAAAATCCTTGTGTGGTTTCGGAAATACACATAGTTGAACTTTGGTTCCAACTAGATTATGGTTCCAGGTTAGATTGGCTCTCAGAATATTTGAATATCTATAACACCTTGCAACATGAACAATTCGTTCGATCAGGGGATCGCAATGTGCCTTCGAGAATACTGAAGAGCTGAAGCCCTGTGCAGCAAAGTTTTTAAGTTCATTTCCAGAATTGGTTTATGCTATGTACTACCAGAATGTTCTCTTTTATTGCGTTAGAGCCACCTTAAATGATTTTAACGACATCTTTACTCGTACAATTTGTCGGGTAACTTGTACAAATATTATTTTCTATTAGACAGCATTTGTTTACAAGCTTAAAACTCAGAATTTCTTTCTGTTGTGCTTTTTTAATGAATCGTACTTTAGATTTCGGTAATATCTGCTTCCAAACTGCTCGGAAGATGTTCCACGGATATTCCAAAGTAATTGTGATAATATATGAGAAAATGAATAAATGAGAAAAGTGATTAAAGAAAAAATTGTATAAGCACTAAGAAAAAAGAATTATTAAACTAACAAGTAAACTATTAGGAAATGAGATAAGAAATAAAGTGAAATTAGGAATAAAGAAACAGTGGACAAGCATAGAATTATCAACTAAATTTAAAAGCCTCTTAAAATGTTTTCAAAAGATCGAATTCAATCCTAAGTGCACTTATCCAGAACAAACTCCACAAGTTTCAGATTGGCTGGTTAATGCTAACGGTAATAGTAATTTTAACGCGACCCCATGTCTTGAAGCTCTTTTAACGAGTATAGTTAGTAGAGTTTTTATTAAAGGATATAGGAGTATTGTGCATCCTATTATAAGTCCTGATAAATCATTCCATTGGGGAGCTGACCCATGATCCCAAAGACAGGTCCGATTCGAACGATCTAGACAAAATATTAGATGTGATACGGAGTCTAGGAGAGTTCTCTGAAACCCCAGACGAGTTTTAATCCTGGCACAAAAGTGCACACAGGATTTTAAACATTTACAACCACCTTGTAGGAACGCCAAAATACTTTTGAATATAGTGAGGAATAAAATTGTTAGAAATGAAGGTGCAGTTCTTGAATCGCAAAAAACTTATCAAATTGGGAGTGCATATCAAAGTGTTTGAAACCTGATTATGCAAACAGGAGTGGTCTTGGAATATTGGAGTACCAGATGATGACCCTTGTTCAAGGCAACAGCACCATCGAGTCATATTATTAATCAGTGTGTAACCCCCTTTCACTGATTCGGCAATCAGTGAAAGGGGGTTACGCGCTTCAAAGTGGTAGGCGATGCCTTGGTATGGAGCAGACATAAACTCATCTGTAATAAATGTTCGGACAAAAGCATTCCCGATGAATGGAACCTCAGCATTCTTTATCTGATCCTCAAGAAAATAAACTATCTGAACTGCGCCAACTACAGTCTTCTTAAAATCGCCTACAAGATCCTATCTGCCGTATTTTGTGACAGCCTGAAGCCGTTCGTCAACAACCTGCTTTGTCCATATCAGTGTGGCTTTATGTCAGGAAAGTCGATTATTGACCAAATATTATACTACGGCAGATCTTGAAAAAAACCCGTGAACTCCAAATCGATATATAGTACACTACCTATTCATCAATTTTAAGGCCGCATATGACAGCATCTATCTATATGTCTAGTTTTTTCATCTCTTGGCCGTTTATGTAGGAAGACGATAAAGAATGCAAGCTGCTCCATCAAGGTCGGTAAAGAATTCACCGAGACTTTTGATGTCAAAAAAGGAAATAGACAAGACGATGCGCTATTATAAGATTTTTAAACATCGTCCTTAAAAGAGTAGTTCAAAACCGACGCGCCTACATTAGATGCACAATCCCTCAAAAATCCGACCATACTAGCATATTCTGATAATGTCGACATTATCGGAAAAAAGCAGCGTGATTTCAGTGGCGAAAGCAAGACCAAGTATACGCTGTCGACCGCTCCGCTATCAATTTAGGCAACGATACCAGTGCTGAGATCAAATGAAGAATAACTCTTGCCAATCGCTTCTTCTTTGCGTTTAAAAGGCAAGTGACTCGTAAAGACATCTCGCGAACAACAAAAGTGACGCTATATAAGATATATAGAGCGCATTGTCACCACGGGTTTCAAAAGTCTTCGAATCCGCCCCCGAGAAACAGCGCAGTAGAGCAAGACCTCGACTCAGATGGCACGTAAGTGGTACCTCAACCAACTTAGCATGCTAAACTGAAGGCAACTAGCTAAAGATCGAGTTGGTTGGAGATGCTTGTTGGTCGAGGCCCAGGTCAACCCGGACCCGGTAAAAATTCGTCTCTACCATTTTTCAAGTGTATGTTAGAATAAACGATAACAAAATCCTCAAATTCTTGGTAGACACCGGCTCCAATAAATATTACATTCCACCAAAAAACTTCAATGCCGACTTAATTTGCGGAAACACTTAAATCATATCCTTTTAAACCTCTTTGGTCTATACACAAAAATGAAGTTGTTCGTTGTACCATATCTTTATTCGATCCATGCGACAATTTGAAACGATTGCTTCAAAGAGTTCTCACCTGTAATTTTTCTAAAAGAAACTTACGTTCTCATAAACAATAACCTTAAAAATAAATTTAAAACTGCAAATTTCCGAATCAGTCTTTAACACTTACAACTCTCAAGGGCAAAAGGTCAATTTGTAAGTCTCAATTGCCAAACATTACAGTTTGTTTCGTCAACCAAACAAAAAGTTAACGTTCGCAAGGAATGTTAAGGAAAAAATTTGTACCACTACAGTAGATCCCATTTATTCAAATCACTACCCGTATCCCATGTCCTTAAAAGCAGAAATATATAAACAAGCCAATCAATTATTAAACGGTGAAATAAACCAACCTTCGCGGGCACCATACAATTCTCCTGCATGGATCGTACCAAAAAAAGCGGATACCTTCGACGCACATTGAGTGTGCAATTGAGTTAATAGTTTTGCTTGTAGAGCCCTGTACAACAAAAAAAGAAACTGAAAAGTAGCCGGTCAAAACTTCCACACTTAAATGGCTGTAGTTTCTAAACTAAGGGTATGTGGGGCTCATATTATGCACCACAAAATAAAAAAATTGAAAAGTAGTCAGTCAAAATTTCACACTAAAATGGCTGTAGTTTCTAAACTAAGCGTCTGTTTGGGTCACACGATGCACCAGAAAAAAAAAAATTGAAAATCAGCCGGTCATAATTTCAAAACACTAAAATGGCTAACGGTCTACGGGGGTCATATTTTGCACAAAAAAAAAAAATAATAAAATGTGAAAAGTAGCCGGTCAAAAATTCAAAACACTAAAATGGCAGTATCATATCAATTAAGTGTCTTCGGGGGTCGTAAATTGAAATGCAACCGGCTAAAATTTCGGAACACTAAAATGGCTATATCCACTAATCAAACACCTGCGGGGATCATATTTTGCAGCAGAAAAAAAAAATTTAAAGGTAGCCGGTTAAAATTCCAAAAGACTAAAATGGCTGTATCTTCTAAACTAATAGTCTGCGGGGTCATATTTTGCACCAAAAATAAAAAATTTGAATTGTAGCCGGTTAAAATTTCAAAACACAAAACTGCCTCTATTTTCTAAACTAAGCATATGCGGGGGTCATATTTTGCACCTAAAAAAAAAAAATTTAGAAGTATCCGGTCAAAGTTTCATACAATTCAAATTTTTTATTTTTGGTGCAAAATATGACCCCCGCAGATGCGTTTTGAAATTTGAAGCGGTTACAATTCATTTTTTTTTTTGGATGCAAAATCTGACCTTCGCAGACGCTTATTTTAGAAGATACAGCCATTTTAGCGTTTTAAAATTTTAACCGGCTACAATTCAGATTTTTTATTTTTGGTGCAAAGTATGACCCCACAGACGCTTAGTTTATAAGATACAGCCATTTTAGTGTTTTGAAATTTTATCCGGCTACAATTCAAATCTTTTATTTTTGGTGCAAAATATGAACCCCGCAGACGATTAGTTTAGAAGATACAGCCATTTTAAAGTTTTGAAATTTTAACCGGCAGTAATTCAAATATTTTATTTTTGGTGCAAAATATGACCTCCGCAGACGCTTAGTTTAGAAGATACAGCCGTTTTAAAGTTTTGAAATTTTAACAGGCTATAATTCAATTTTTTTATTTTTGGTGCAAAATATGACCCCCGCAGATGCTTAGTTTAGATGATAGAGCCATTTTAAAGTTTTGAAATTTTAACCGGCAATCAAATTCAAATTTTTTATTTTTGGTGCAAAATATGAACCCCGCAGACGCTTAGTTTAGAAGCAACAGCCATTTTAAAGTTTTGAAATTTTAACCGGCAGTAATTCAAATATTTTATTTTTGGTGCAAAATATGACCTCCGCAGACGCTTAGTTTAGAAGATACAGCCATTTTAGTGTTTTGAAATTTTGTCTGGGTACATTTCGAACTTTTTTTTTTGCTGCAAAATATGACCCCCGCAGACGTTTAGTTCTGAAGATACAGCCATTTTAGTGTTTTGAATTTTTTTCCGGGTACATTTCGAACTTTTTTTTTTGGTGCAAAATATGACCCCCGCAGACGCTTAGTTGAGAAGATACAGCCATTTCAGTGTTTTTAATTTTTTTCCGGGTACATTTCGAACTTTTTTTTTTGGTGCAAAATATGACCCCCGCAGACGTTTAGTTCTGAAGATACAGCCATTTTAGTGTTTTGAATTTTTGTCCGGGTACATTTCGAACCTTTTTTTTTGGTACAAAATATGATCCCCGCAGACGCTTAGTTTAGAAGATACAGCCGTTGTAAAGTTTTGAAATTTTAACCGGCAAGCAAATTCAAATTTTTTATTATTGGTGCAAAATATGAACTCCGCAGACGCTTAGTTTAGAAGCAACAGCCATTTTAAAGTTTTGAAATTTTAACCGGCAATAATTCAAATTTTTTATTTTTGGTGCAAAATATGACCCCCGCAGACGCTTAGTTTAGCAGATACAGCCATTTTAAAGTTTTGAAATTTTAACCGGCTATAATTCAATTTTTTTATTTTTGGTGCAAAATATTACCCCCGAAGACGCTTAGTTTAGAAGATACAGCCATTTTAAAGTTTTGAAATTTTGTCTGGGTACAGTTCGAACTTTTTTTTTTTGGTGCAAAATATGACCCCCGCAGACGTTTAATTCTGAAGATACAGCCATTTTAGTGTTTTGAATTTTTGTCCGGGTACATTTCGAACTTTTTTTTTTTGGTACAAAATATGATCCCCGCAGACGCTTAGTTTAAAAGATACAGCCATTTTAAAGTTTTGAAATTTTAACCGGCTATAATTCAAATTTTTTATTTTTGGTGCAGAATATGACCCCCGCAGACCCTTAGTTTAGGAATTACAACCATTTTAAAGTTTTGAAATTTTAACCGGCTATAATTCAAATTTTTTATTTTTGGTGCAGAATATGACCCCCGCAGACGCTTAGTTTAGAAGCAACAGCCATTTTAAAGTTTTGAAATTTTAACCGGCAATAATTCAAATTTTTTATTTTTGGTGCAAAATATGACCCCCGCAGACGCTTAGTTTAGCAGATACAGCCATTTTAAAGTTTTGAAATTTTAACCGGCAATAATTCGAATTTTTTATTTTTGGTGCAAAATATGGCCCCCTCAGACGCTTAGTTTAGAAGATACAGCCATTTTAAAGTTTTGAAATTTTAACCGGCAATAATTCGAATTTTTTATTTTTGGTGCAAAATATTACCCCCGCAGACGCTTAGTTTAGAAGAAACAGCCATTTTAAAGTTTTGAAATTTTGTCTGGGTACAGTTCGAACTTTTTTTTTTTGGTGCAAAATATGACCCCCGCAGACGTTTAATTCTGAAGATACAGCCATTTTAGTGTTTTGAATTTTTGTCCGGGTACATTTCGAACTTTTTTTTTTTGGTACAAAATATGATCCCCGCAGACGCTTAGTTTAAAAGATACAGCCATTTTAAAGTTTTGAAATTTTAACCGGCAATAATTCGAATTTTTTATTTTTGGTGCAAAATATGGCCCCCTCAGACGCTTAGTTTAGAAGATACAGCCATTTTAAAGTTTTGAAATTTTAACCGGCAAGCAAATTCAAATTTTTTTATTTTTGGTGCAAAATATGAACTCCGCAGACGCTTAGTTTAGAAGCAACAGCCATTTTAAAGTTTTGAAATTTTAACCGGCAATAATTCAAATTTTTTATTTTTGGTGCAAAATATGACCCCGGCAGACGCTTAGTTTAGCAGATACAGCCATTTTAAAGTTTTGAAATTTTAACCGGCAATAATTCGAATTTTTTATTTTTGGTGCAAAATATGGCCCCCTCAGACGCTTAGTTTAGAAGATACAGCCATTTTAAAGTTTTGAAATTTTAACCGGCAATAATTCGAATTTTTTATTTTTGGTGCAAAATATTACCCCCGCAGACGCTTAGTTTAGAAGATACAGCCATTTTAAAGTTTTGAAATTTTGTCTGGGTACAGTTCGAACTTTTTTTTTTTGGTGCAAAATATGACCCCCGCAGACGTTTAATTCTGAAGATACAGCCATTTTAGTGTTTTGAATTTTTGTCCGGGTACATTTCGAACTTTTTTTTTTTGGTACAAAATATGATCCCCGCAGACGCTTAGTTTAAAAGATACAGCCATTTTAAAGTTTTGAAATTTTAACCGGCTATAATTAAAATTTTTTATTTTTGGTGCAAAATATGACCCCCACAGACGCTTAGTTTAGAAGATACAGCCATTTTAAAGTTTTGAAATTTTAACCGGCAATAATTCGAATTTTTTATTTTTGGTGCAAAATATGGCCCCCTCAGACGCTTAGTTTAGAAGATACAGCCATTTTAGTGTTTTGAATTTTTTTCCGGGTACATTGGTACAAAATATGACCCCCGCAGACGCTTAGTTTAGAAGATACAGCCGTTTTAAAGTGTTGAAATTTTAACCGGCTATAATTCAATTTTTTTATTTTTGGTGCAAAATATGACTCTTAGTTTAGAAGATACAGCCATTTTAGTGTATTGAAATTTTAACCGGCTATAATTCAAATTTTTTATTTTTGGTGCAAAATATGACCCCCGCAGACGCTTAGCTTAGAAGATACTGCCATTTTAAAGTTTTGAAATTTTAACCGGCTATAATTCAAATTTTTTATTTTTGGTGCAAAATATGACCCCCGCAGACGCTTCGTTTAGAAGATACAGCCATTTCAAAGTTTTGAAATTTTAACCGGCTAAAATTCAAATTTTTTATTTTTGGTGCAAAATATGACCCCCGCAGACGCTTAGCATAGAAGATACAGCCATTTTAAAGTTTTGAAATTTTAACCGGCAATAATTCAAATTTTTTATTTTTGGTGCAAAATATGACCCCCGCAGACGCTTAGTTTAGCAGATACAGCCATTTTAAAGTTTTGAAATTTTAACCGGCTATAATTCAATTTTTTTATTTTTGGTGCAAAATATGGCCCCTTCAGACGCTTAGTTTATAAGATACAGCCATTTTAGTGTTTTGAATTTTTTTCCGGGTACATTTTGAACTTTTTTTTGGTGCAAAATATGACCCCCGCAGACGCTTAGTTGAGAAAATACAGCCATTTTAGTGTTTTGAAATTTTGTCTGGGTACATTTCGAACTTTTTTTTTTTGGTACAAAATATGATCCCCGCAGACGCTTAGTTTAAAAGATACAGCCATTTTAAAGTTTTGAAATTTTAACCGGCAATAATTCGAATTTTTTATTTTTGGTGCAAAATATGGCCCCCTCAGACGCTTAGTTTAGAAGATACAGCCATTTTAAAGTTTTGAAATTTTAACCGGCAATAATTCGAATTTTTTATTTTTGGTGCAAAATATTACCCCCGCAGACGCTTAGTTTAGAAGATACAGCCATTTTAAAGTTTTGAAATTTTGTCTGGGTACAGTTCGAACTTTTTTTTTTTGGTGCAAAATATGACCCCCGCAGACGTTTAATTCTGAAGATACAGCCATTTTAGTGTTTTGAATTTTTGTCCGGGTACATTTCGAACTTTTTTTTTTTGGTACAAAATATGATCCCCGCAGACGCTTAGTTTAAAAGATACAGCCATTTTAAAGTTTTGAAATTTTAACCGGCAATAATTCGAATTTTTTATTTTTGGTGCAAAATATGGCCCCCTCAGACGCTTAGTTTAGAAGATACAGCCATTTTAAAGTTTTGAAATTTTAACCGGCAATAATTCGAATTTTTTATTTTTGGTGCAAAATATTACCCCCGCAGACGCTTAGTTTAGAAGATACAGCCATTTTAAAGTTTTGAAATTTTGTCTGGGTACAGTTCGAACTTTTTTTTTTTGGTGCAAAATATGACCCCCGCAGACGTTTAATTCTGAAGATACAGCCATTTTAGTGTTTTGAATTTTTGTCCGGGTACATTTCGAACTTTTTTTTTTTGGTACAAAATATGATCCCCGCAGACGCTTAGTTTAAAAGATACAGCCATTTTAAAGTTTTGAAATTTTAACCGGCTATAATTAAAATTTTTTATTTTTGGTGCAAAATATGACCCCCACAGACGCTTAGTTTAGAAGATACAGCCATTTTAAAGTTTTGAAATTTTAACCGGCAATAATTCGAATTTTTTATTTTTGGTGCAAAATATGGCCCCCTCAGACGCTTAGTTTAGAAGATACAGCCATTTTAGTGTTTTGAATTTTTTTCCGGGTACATTGGTACAAAATATGACCCCCGCAGACGCTTAGTTTAGAAGATACAGCCGTTTTAAAGTGTTGAAATTTTAACCGGCTATAATTCAATTTTTTTATTTTTGGTGCAAAATATGACGCTTAGTTTAGAAGATACAGCCATTTTAGTGTATTGAAATTTTAACCGGCTATAATTCAAATTTTTTATTTTTGGTGCAAAATATGACCCCCGCAGACGCTTAGCTTAGAAGATACTGCCATTTTAAAGTTTTGAAATTTTAACCGGCTATAATTCAAATTTTTTATTTTTGGTGCAAAATATGACCCCCGCAGACGCTTAGCATAGAAGATACAGCCATTTTAAAGTTTTGAAATTTTAACCGGCTATAATTCAAATTTTTTATTTTTGGTGCAAAATATGACCCCCGCAGACGCTTAGTTTAGAAGATACAGCCATTTTAAAGTTTTGAAGTTTTAACCTGCTAAAATTCAAACTTTTTATTTTTGGTGCAAAATATGACCCCCGCAGACGCTTCGTTTAGAAGATACAGCCATTTCAAAGTTTTGAAATTTTAACCGGCTAAAATTCAAATTTTTTATTTTTGGTGCAAAATATGACCCCCGCAGACGCTTAGCATAGAAGATACAGCCATTTTAAAGTTTTGAAATTTTAACCGGCTATAATTCAAATTTTTTATTATTGGTGCAGAATATGACCCCCGCAGACCCTTAGTTTAGGAATTACAGCCATTTTAAAGTTTTGAAATTTTAACCGGCTATAATTCAAATTTTTTATTTTTGGTGCAGAATATGACCCCCGCAGACGCTTAGTTTAGAAGATACAGCCATTTTAAAATTTTGAAATTTTAACCGGCAATAATTCAAATATTTTATTTTTGGTGCAAAATGAGACCGCGGCATACGCTTAGTTTAGAAGATACACCCGTTGTAAAGTTTTGAAATTTTAACCGGCAAGCAAATTCAAATTTTTTTATTTTTGGTGCAAAATATGAACTCCGCAGACGCTTAGTTTAGAAGCAACAGCCATTTTAAAGTTTTGAAATTTTAACCGGCAATAATTCAAATTTTTTATTTTTGGTGCAAAATATGACCCCCGCAGACGCTTAGTTTAGCAGATACAGCCATTTTAAAGTTTTGAAATTTTAACCGGCTATAATTCAATTTTTTTATTTTTGGTGCAAAATATGGCCCCTTCAGACGCTTAGTTTATAAGATACAGCCATTTTAGTGTTTTGAATTTTTTTCCGGGTACATTTTGAACTTTTTTTTGGTGCAAAATATGACCCCCGCAGACGCTTAGTTGAGAAAATACAGCCATTTTAGTGTTTTGAAATTTTGTCTGGGTACATTTCGAACTTTTTTTTTTTGGTACAAAATATGATCCCCGCAGACGCTTAGTTTAAAAGATACAGCCATTTTAAAGTTTTGAAATTTTAACCGGCAATAATTCGAATTTTTTATTTTTGGTGCAAAATATGGCCCCCTCAGACGCTTAGTTTAGAAGATACAGCCATTTTAAAGTTTTGAAATTTTAACCGGCAATAATTCGAATTTTTTATTTTTGGTGCAAAATATTACCCCCGCAGACGCTTAGTTTAGAAGATACAGCCATTTTAAAGTTTTGAAATTTTGTCTGGGTACAGTTCGAACTTTTTTTTTTTGGTGCAAAATATGACCCCCGCAGACGTTTAATTCTGAAGATACAGCCATTTTAGTGTTTTGAATTTTTGTCCGGGTACATTTCGAACTTTTTTTTTTTGGTACAAAATATGATCCCCGCAGACGCTTAGTTTAAAAGATACAGCCATTTTAAAGTTTTGAAATTTTAACCGGCTATAATTAAAATTTTTTATTTTTGGTGCAAAATATGACCCCCGCAGACGCTTAGTTTAGAAGATACAGCCATTTTAAAGTTTTGAAATTTTAACCGGCAATAATTCGAATTTTTTATTTTTGGTGCAAAATATGGCCCCCTCAGACGCTTAGTTTAGAAGATACAGCCATTTTAGTGTTTTGAATTTTTTTCCGGGTACTTTTCGAACATTTTTTTTGGTACAAAATATGACCCCCGCAGACGCTTAGTTTAGAAGATACAGCCGTTTTAAAGTGTTGAAATTTTAACCGGCTATAATTCAATTTTTTTATTTTTGGTGCAAAATATGACGCTTAGTTTAGAAGATACAGCCATTTTAGTGTATTGAAATTTTAACCGGCTATAATTCAAGTTTTTTAATTTGGTGCAAAATATGACCCCCGCAGACGCCTAGCTTAGAAGATACAGCCATTTTAAAGTTTTGAAATTTTAACCGGCAATAATTCAAATTTTTTATTTTTGGTACAAAATGTGACCCCCGCAGACGCTTAGTTTAGAATATACAGCCATTTTGAAGTTTTGAAATTTTAACCGGCTATAATTCAATTTTTTTATTTTTGGTGCAAAATATGACCCCCGCTGACGCCTAGCTTAGAAGATACAGCCATTTTAAAGTTTTGAAATTTTAACCGGCAATAATTCAAATTTTTTATTTTTGGTACAAAATGTGACCCCCGCAGACCCCCATAGGTTAGAAGATACAGCCGTTGTAAAGTTTTGAAATTTTTACCGGCAATCAAATTCAAATTTTTTATTTTTGGTGCAAAATATGAACCCCGCAGACGCTCAGTTTAGAAGCAACAGCCATTTTAAAGTTTTGAAATTTTAACCGGCTATAATTCAATTTTTTTATTTTTGGTGCAAAATATGACCCCCGCAGACGCCTAGCTTAGAAGATACAGCCATTTTAAAGTTTTGAAATTTTAACCGGCAATAATTCAATTTTTTTATTTTTGGTGCAAAATATGACGCTTAGTTTAGAAGATACAGCCATTTTAGTGTATTGAAATTTTAACCGGCTATAATTCAAGTTTTTTAATTTGGTGCAAAATATGACCCCCGCAGACGCCTAGCTTAGAAGATACAGCCATTTTAAAGTTTTGAAATTTTAACCGGCAATAATTCAAATTTTTTATTTTTGGTACAAAATGTGACCCCCGCAGACGCTTAGTTTAGAAGATACAGCCATTTTAAAGTTTTGAAGTTTTAACCGGCTATAATTCAATTTTTTTATTTTTGGTGCAAAATATGACCCCCGCAGACGCCTAGCTTAGAAGATACAGCCATTTTAAAGTTTTGAAATTTTAACCGGCAGTAATTCAAATATTTTATTTTTGGTGCAAAATATGACCCCCGCAGATGCTTAGTTTAGATGATAGAGCCATTTTAAAGTTTTGAATTTTTAACCGGCAATAATTCAAATTTTTTATTTTTGGTGCAAAATATGACCCCCACAGACCCTTAATTTAGAAGATACAGCCATTTTAAAGTTTTGAAATTTTAACCGGCTATAATTCAAATTTTTTATTTTTGGTGCAAAATATGACCCCCGCAGACGCTTAGTTTAGAAGATACAGCCATTTTAAAGTTTTGAAATTTTAACCGGCTATAGTTCAATTTTTTTATTTTTGGTGCAAAATATGACCCCCGCAGACGCTTAGTTTAGAAGATACAGCCATTTTAAAGTTTTGAAATTTTAACCGGCTATAATCCAAATTTTTTATTTTTGGTGCAAAATATGACCCTCGCAGACGCTTAGTTTAGAAGATACAGCCATTTTATAGTTTTGAAATTTGAACTGGCTATAATTCAAACTTTTTATTTTTGGTGCAAAATATGACCCCCGCAGACGCTTAGTTTAGAAGATACAGCCATTTTAAAGATCTGAAATTTTAACCGGCTATAATCCAAATATTTTATTTTTGGTGCAAAATATGACCCCCGCAGACGCTTAGTTTAGAAGATACAGCCATTTTAAGGTTTTGAAATTTTAACCTGCTACTATAGGCTATAATTCAAATTTTTTATTTTTGGTGCAAAATATGACCCCCGCAGACGCTTAGTTTAGAAGATACAGCCATTTTAAAGTTTTGAAATTTTAACCGGCTATAATTCAAATTTTATATTTTTGGTGCAAAATATGACCCCCGCAGACGCGTAGTTTAGAAGATACAGCCATTTTAAAGTTTTGAAAGTTGAACTGGCTATAATTCAAACTTTATATTTTTGGTGCAAAATATGACCCCCGCAGACGCTTAGTTTAGAAGATACAGCCATTTTAAAGATTTGAAATTTTAACCGGCTATAATTCAAATTTTTTAATGGCTTAGAAGATACAGCCATTTTAAAGTTTTGAAATTTGAACTGGATATAATTCAAACTTTATATTTTTGGTGCAAAATATGACCCCCGCAGACGCTTAGTTTAGAAGATACAGCCATTTTAAAGATTTGAAATTTTAACCGGCTATAATTCAAATTTTTTAATGGCTTAGAAGATACAGCCATTTTAAAGTTTTGAAATTTGAACTGGCTATAATTCAAACTTTATATTTTTGGTGCAAAATATGACCCCCGCAGACGCTTAGTTTAGAAGATACAGCCATTTTAAAGATTTGAAATTTTAACCGGCTATAATTCAAATTTTTTATTTTTGGTGCAAAATATGACCCCCGCAGACGCTTAGTTTAGAAGATACAGCCATTTTAAAGTTTTGAAATTTTAACCTGCTACAATTCAAACTTTATATTTTTGGTGCAAAATATGACCCCCGCAGACGCTTAGTTTAGAAGATACAGCCATTTTAAAGATTTGAAATTTTAACCGGCTATAATTCAAATTTTTTATTTTTGGTGCAAAATATGACCCCCGCAGACGCTTAGTTTAGAAGATACAGCCATTTTAAAGTTTTGAAATTTGAACTGGCTATAATTCAAACTTTATATTTTTGGTGCAAAATATGACCCCCGCAGACGCTTAGTTTAGAAGATACAGCCATTTTAAAGATTTGAAATTTTAACCGGCTATAATTCAAATTTTTTATTTTTGGTGCAAAATATGACCCCCGCAGACGCTTAGCTTAGAAGATACAGCCATTTTAAAGTTTTGAAATTTTAACCTGCTATAATTCAAATTTTATATTTTTGGTGCAAAATATGACCCCCGCAGACGCGTAGTTTAGAAGATACAGCCATTTTAAAGTTTTGAAAGTTGAACTGGCTATAATTCAAACTTTTTATTTTTGGTGCAAAATATGACCCCCGCAGACGCTTAGTTTAGAAGATACAGCCATTTTAAAGATTTGAAATTTTAACCTGCTACAATTCAATTTTTTTATTTTTGGTGCAAAATATGACCCCCGCAGACGCTTAGTTTAGAAGATACAGCCATTTTAAAGTTTTGAAATTTGAACTGGCTATAATTCAAACTTTATATTTTTGGTGCAAAATATGACCCCCGCAGACGCTTAGTTTAGAAGATACAGCCATTTTAAAGATTTGAAATTTTAACCGGCTATAATTCAAATTTTTTATTTTTGGTGCAAAATATGACCCCCGCAGACGCTTAGCTTAGAAGATACAGCCATTTTAAAGTTTTGAAATTTGAACTGGCTATAATTCAAACTTTATATTTTTGGTACAAAATATGACCCCCGCAGACGCTTAGCTTAGAAGATACAGCCATTTTAAAGTTTTGAAATTTGAACTGGATATAATTCAAACTTTATATTTTTGGTGCAAAATATGACCCCCACAGACGCTTAGTTTAGAAGATACAGCCATTTTAAAGTTTTGAAATTTGAACTGGCTATAATTCAAACTTTATATTTTTGGTGCAAAATATGACCCCCGCAGACGCTTAGTTTAGAAGATACAGCCATTTTAAAGATTTGAAATTTTAACCGGCTATAATTCAAATTTTTTATTTTTGGTGCAAAATATGACCCCCGCAGACGCTTAGCTTAGAAGATACAGCCATTTTAAAGTTTTGAAATTTTAACCTGCTACAATTCAATTTTTTTATTTTTGGTGCAAAATATGACCCCCGCAGACGCTTAGTTTAGAAGATACAGCCATTTTAAAGTTTTGAAATTTGAACTGGCTATAATTCAAACTTTATATTTTTCGTGCAAAATATGACCCCCGCAGACGCTTAGTTTAGAAGAAACAGCCATTTTAAAGTTTTGAAATTTTAACCTGCTACTATAGGCTATAATTCAAATTTTTTATTTTTGGTGCAAAATATGACCCCCGCAGACGCTTAGTTTAGAAGATACAGCCATTTTAAAGTTTTGAAATTTTAACCGGCTATAATTCAATTTTTTAATTTTTGGTGCAAAATATGACCCCCGCAGACGCTTAGTTTAGAAGATACAGCCATTTTAAAGTTTTGAAATTGTAACCTGCTACAATTCAATTTTTTTATTTTTGGTGCAAAATATGACCCATGCAGACGCTTAGTTTAGAAGATACAGCCATTTTAAAGTTTTGAAATTTTAACCGGCTATAATTCAAATTTTTTATTTTGGTGCAAAATATGACCCCCGCAGACGCTTTGTTTAGAAGATACAGCCATTTTAAAGTTTTGAAATTTTAACCGGCTATAATTCAAATTTTTTATTTTTGGTGCAAAATATGACCCCCGCAGACGCTTAGTTTAGAAGATATAGCCATTTTAAAGTTTTGAAATTTTAACCGGCTATAATTCAAATTTTTTATTTTTGGTGCAAAATATGACCCCCGCAGACGCTTAGTTTAGAAGATACAGCCATTTTAAAGTTTTGAAATTTTAACCTGCTACAATTCAATTTTTTTATTTTTGGTGCAAAATATGACCCCCGCAGACGCTTAGTTTAGAAGATACAGCCATTTTAAAGTTTTGAAATTTTAACCTGCTACAATTCATTTTTTTTATTTTTGGTGCAAAATATGACCCCCGCAGACGCATAGTTTAGAAGATACAGCCATTTTAAAGTTTTGAAATTTTAACCGGCTATAATTCAAATTTTTTATTTTTGGTGCAAAATATGACCCCCGCAGACGCTTAGTGTAGAAGATACAGCCATTTTAAAGTTTTGAAATTTTAACCTGCTGCAATTCAATTTTTTTATTTTTGGTGCAAAATATGACCCCCGCAGACGCTTAGTTTAGAAGATACAGCCATTTTAAAGTTTTGAAGTTTTAACCTGCTAAAATTCAAACTTTTTATTTTTGGTGCAAAATATGACCCCCGCAGACGCTTAGTTTAGAAGATACAGCCATTTTAAAGTTTGAAATTTGAACTGGCTATAATTCAAACTTTATATTTTTGGTGCAAAATATGACCCCCGCAGACGCTTAGTTTAGAAGATACAGCCATTTTAAAGTTTTGAAATTTGAACTGGCTATAATTCAAACTTTATATTTTTCGTGCAAAATATGACGCCCGCAGACGCTTAGTTTAGAAGATACAGCCATTTTAAAGTTTTGAAATTTTAACCTGCTACAATTCAATTTTTTTATTTTTGGTGCAAAATATGACCCCCGCAGACGCTTAGTTTAGAAGATACAGCCATTTTAAAGTTTTGAAATTGTAACCTGCTACAATTCAATTTTTTTATTTTTGGTGCAAAATATGACCCATGCAGACGCTTAGTTTAGAAGATACAGCCATTTTAAAGTTTTGAAATTTTAACCGGCTATAATTCAAATTTTTTATTTTGGTGCAAAATATGACCCCCGCAGACGCTTTGTTTAGAAGATACAGCCATTTTAAAGTTTTGAAATTTTAACCGGCTATAATTCAAATTTTTTATTTTTGGTGCAAAATATGACCCCCGCAGACGCTTAGTTTAGAAGATACAGCCATTTTAAAGTTTTGAAATTTTAACCGGCTATAATTCAAATTTTTTATTTTTGGTGCAAAATATGACCCCCGCAGACGCTTAGTTTAGAAGATACAGCCATTTTAAAGTTTTGAAATTTTAACCTGCTACAATTCAATTTTTTTATTTTTGGTGCAAAATATGACCCCCGCAGACGCTTAGTTTAGAAGATACAGCCATTTTAAAGTTTTGAAATTTTAACCTGCTACAATTCAATTTTTTTATTTTTGGTGCAAAATATGACCCCCGCAGACGCATAGTTTAGAAGATACAGCCATTTTAAAGTTTTGAAATTTTAACCGGCTATAATTCAAATTTTTTATTTTTGGTGCAAAATATGACCCCCGCAGACGCTTAGTTTAGAAGATACAGCCATTTTAAAGTTCTGAAATTTTAACCTGCTGCAATTCAATTTTTTTATTTTTGGTGCAAAATATGACCCCCGCAGACGCTTAGTTTAGAAGATACAGCCATTTTAAAGTTTTGAAGTTTTAACCTGCTAAAATTCAAACTTTTTATTTTTGGTGCGAAATATGACCCCCGCAGACGCTTAGTTTAGAAGATACAGCCATTTTAAAGTTTGAAATTTGAACTGGCTATAATTCAAACTTTATATTTTTGGTGCAAAATATGACCCCCGCAGACGCTTAGTTTAGAAGATACAGCCATTTTAAAGTTTTGAAATTTGAACTGGCTATAATTCAAACTTTATATTTTTCGTGCAAAATATGACGCCCGCAGACGCTTAGTTTAGAAGATACAGCCATTTTAAAGTTTTGAAATTTTAACCTGCTACAATTCAATTTTTTTATTTTTGGTGCAAAATATGACCCCCGCAGACGCTTAGTTTAGAAGATACAGCCATTTTAAAGTTTTGAAATTTTAACCGGCTATAATTCAAATTTTTTATTTTTGGTGCAAAATATGACCCCCGCAGACGCTTAGTTTAGAAGATACAGCCATTTTAAAGTTTTGAAATTTTAACCTGCTACAATTCAGTTTTTTTATTTTTGGTGCAAAATATGAACCCCGCAGACGCTTAGTTTAGAAGATACAGCCATTTTAAAGTTTTGAAATTTTAACCTGCTACAATTCAATTTTTTTATTTTTGGTGCAAAATATGACCCCCGCAGACGCTTAGTTTAGAAGATACAGCCATTTTAAAGTTTTGAAATTTTAACCGGCTATAATTCAAATTTTTTATTTTTGGTGCAAAATATGACCCCCGCAGACGCTTAGTTTAGAAGATACAGCCATTTTAAAGTTTTGAAATTTTAACCGGCTATAATTCAAATTTTTTATTTTTGGTGCAAAATATGACCCAGGCAAACGCTTAGTTTAGAAGATACAGCCATTTTAAAGTTTTGAAATTTTAACCTGCTACAATTCAGTTTTTTTATTTTTGGTGCAAAATATGACCCCCGCAGACGCTTAGTTTAGAAGATACAGCCATTTTAAAGTTTTGAAATTTTAACCGGCTATAATTCAAATTTTTTATTTTTGGTGCAAAATATGACCCCCGCAGACGCTTAGTTTAGAAGATACAGCCATTTTAAAGTTTTGAAATTTTAACCGGCTATAATTCAAATTTTTTATTTTTGGTGCAAAATATGACCCCCGCAGACGCTTAGTTTAGAAGATACAGCCATTTTAAAGTTTTGAAATTTTAACCTGCTACAATTCAGTTTTTTTATTTTTGGTGCAAAATATGACCCCCGAAGACGCTTAGTTTAGAAGATACAGCCATTTTAAAGTTTTGATATTTTAACCGGCTATAACTCAAATTTTTTATTTTTGGTGCAAAATATGACCCCCGTAGACGCTTAGTTTAGAAGATACAACCATTTTAAAGTTTTGAAATTTTAACCGGCTATAATTCAAATTTTTTATTTTTGGTGCAAAATATGACCCCCGCAGACGCTTAGCTTAGAAGATACAGCCATTTTAAAGTTTTGAAATTTTAACCTGCTACAATTCAATTTTTTTATTTTTGGTGCAAAATATGACCCCCGCAGACGCTTAGTTTAGAAGATACAGCCATTTTAAAGATTTGAAATTTTAACCGGCTATAATTCAAATTTTTTATTTTTGGTGCAAAATATGACCCCCGCAGACGCTTAGCTTAGAAGATACAGCCATTTTAAAGTTTTGAAATTTTAACCTGCTACAATTCAATTTTTTTATTTTTGGTGCAAAATATGACCCCCGCAGACGCTTAGTTTAGAAGATACAGCCATTTTAAAGTTTTGAAATTTTAACCGGCTATAATTCAATTTTTTAATTTTTGGTGCAAAATATGACCCCCGCAGACGCTTAGTTTAGAAGATACAGCCATTTTAAAGTTTTGAAATTGTAACCTGCTACAATTCAATTTTTTTATTTTTGGTGCAAAATATGACCCATGCAGACGCTTAGTTTAGAAGATACAGCCATTTTAAAGTTTTGAAATTTTAACCGGCTATAATTCAAATTTTTTATTTTGGTGCAAAATATGACCCCCGCAGACGCTTTGTTTAGAAGATACAGCCATTTTAAAGTTTTTAAATTTTAACCGGCTATAATTCAAATTTTTTATTTTTGCTGCAAAATATGACCCCCGCAGACGCTTAGTTTAGAAGATACAGCCATTTTAAAGTTTTGAAATTTTAACCGGCTATAATTCAAATTTTTTATTTTTGGTGCAATATATGACCCCCGCAGACGCTTAGTTTAGAAGATACAGCCATTTTAAAGTTTTGAAATTTTAACCTGCTACAATTCAATTTTTTTATTTTTGGTGCAAAATATGACCCCCGCAGACGCTTAGTTTAGAAGATACAGCCATTTTAAAGTTTTGAAATTTTAACCTGCTACAATTCATTTTTTTTATTTTTGGTGCAAAATATGACCCCCGCAGACGCATAGTTTAGAAGATACAGCCATTTTAAAGTTTTGAAATTTTAACCGGCTATAATTCAAATTTTTTATTTTTGGTGCAAAATATGACCCCCGCAGACGCTTAGTGTAGAAGATACAGCCATTTTAAAGTTTTGAAATTTTAACCTGCTGCAATTCAATTTTTTTATTTTTGGTGCAAAATATGACCCCCGCAGACGCTTAGTTTAGAAGATACAGCCATTTTAAAGTTTTGAAGTTTTAACCTGCTAAAATTCAAACTTTTTATTTTTGGTGCAAAATATGACCCCCGCAGACGCTTAGTTTAGAAGATACAGCCATTTTAAAGTTTGAAATTTGAACTGGCTATAATTCAAACTTTATATTTTTGGTGCAAAATATGACCCCCGCAGACGCTTAGTTTAGAAGATACAGCCATTTTAAAGTTTTGAAATTTGAACTGGCTATAATTCAAACTTTATATTTTTCGTGCAAAATATGACGCCCGCAGACGCTTAGTTTAGAAGATACAGCCATTTTAAAGTTTTGAAATTTTAACCTGCTACAATTCAATTTTTTTATTTTTGGTGCAAAATATGACCCCCGCAGACGCTTAGTTTAGAAGATACAGCCATTTTAAAGTTTTGAAATTGTAACCTGCTACAATTCAATTTTTTTTTTTTGGTGCAAAATATGACCCATGCAGACGCTTAGTTTAGAAGATACAGCCATTTTAAAGTTTTGAAATTTTAACCGGCTATAATTCAAATTTTTTATTTTGGTGCAAAATATGACCCCCGCAGACGCTTTGTTTAGAAGATACAGCCATTTTAAAGTTTTGAAATTTTAACCGGCTATAATTCAAATTTTTTATTTTTGGTGCAAAATATGACCCCCGCAGACGCTTAGTTTAGAAGATACAGCCATTTTAAAGTTTTGAAATTTTAACCGGCTATAATTCAATTTTTTTATTTTTGGTGCAAAATATGACCCCCGCAGACGCTTAGTTTAGAAGATACAGCCATTTTAAAGTTTTGAAATTTTAACCTGCTACAATTCAATTTTTTTATTTTTGGTGCAAAATATGACCCCCGCAGACGCTTAGTTTAGAAGATACAGCCATTTTAAAGTTTTGAAATTTTAACCTGCTACAATTCAATTTTTTTATTTTTGGTGCAAAATATGACCCCCGCAGACGCAGAGTTTAGAAGATACAGCCATTTTAAAGTTTTGAAATTTTAACCGGCTATAATTCAAATTTTTTATTTTTGGTGCAAAATATGACCCCCGCAGACGCTTAGTTTAGAAGATACAGCCATTTTAAAGTTCTGAAATTTTAACCTGCTGCAATTCAATTTTTTTATTTTTGGTGCAAAATATGACCCCCGCAGACGCTTAGTTTAGAAGATACAGCCATTTTAAAGTTTTGAAGTTTTAACCTGCTAAAATTCAAACTTTTTATTTTTGGTGCAAAATATGACCCCCGCAGACGCTTAGTTTAGAAGATACAGCCATTTTAAAGTTTGAAATTTTAACTGGCTATAATTCAAACTTTATATTTTTGGTGCAAAATATGACCCCCGCAGACGCTTAGTTTAGAAGATACAGCCATTTTAAAGTTTTGAAATTTGAACTGGCTATAATTCAAACTTTATATTTTTCGTGCAAAATATGACCCCCGCAGACGCTTAGTTTAGAAGATACAGCCATTTTAAAGTTTTGAAATTTTAACCTGCTACAATTCAATTTTTTTATTTTTGGTGCAAAATATGACCCCCGCAGACGCTTAGTTTAGAAGATACAGCCATTTTAAAGTTTTGAAATTTTAACCGGCTATAATTCAAATTTTTTATTTTTGGTGCAAAATATGACCCCCGCAGACGCTTAGTTTAGAAGATACAGCCATTTTAAAGTTTTGAAATTTTAACCTGCTAAAATTCAGTTTTTTTATTTTTGGTGCAAAATATGAACCCCGCAGACGCTTAGTTTAGAAGATACAGCCATTTTAAAGTTTTGAAATTTTAACCTGCTACAATTCAATTTTTTTATTTTTGGTGCAAAATATGACCCCCGCAGACGCTTAGTTTAGAAGATACAGCCATTTTAAAGTTTTGAAATTTTAACCGGCTATAATTCAAATTTTTTATTTTTGGTGCAAAATATGACCCCCGCAGACGCTTAGTTTAGAAGATACAGCCATTTTAAAGTTTTGAAATTTTAACCGGCTATAATTCAAATTTTTTATTTTTGGTGCAAAATATGACCCAGGCAAACGCTTAGTTTAGAAGATACAGCCATTTTAAAGTTTTGAAATTTTAACCTGCTACAATTCAGTTTTTTTATTTTTGGTGCAAAATATGACCCCCGCAGACGCTTAGTTTAGAAGATACAGCCATTTTAAAGTTTTGAAATTTTAACCGGCTATAATTCAAATTTTTTATTTTTGGTGCAAAATATGACCCCCGCAGACGCTTAGTTTAGAAGATACAGCCATTTTAAAGTTTTGAAATTTTAACCGGCTATAATTCAAATTTTTTATTTTTGGTGCAAAATATGACCCCCGCAGACGCTTAGTTTAGAAGATACAGCCATTTTAAAGTTTTGAAATTTTAACCTGCTACAATTCAGTTTTTTTATTTTTGGTGCAAAATATGACCCCCGCAGACGCTTAGTTTAGAAGATACAGCCATTTTAAAGTTTTGAAATTTTAACCTGCTACAATTCAATTTTTTTATTTTTGGTGCAAAATATGACCCCCGCAGACGCTTAGTTTAGAAGATACAGCCATTTTAAAGTTTTGAAATTTTAACCGGCTATAATTCAAATTTTTTATTTTTGGTGCAAAATATGACCCCCGCAGACGCTTAGTTTAGAAGATACAGCCATTTTAAAGTTTTGAAATTTTAACCGGCTATAATTCAAATTTTTTATTTTTGGTGCAAAATATGACCCCCGCAGACGCTTAGTTTAGAAGATACAGCCATTTTAAAGTTTTGAAATTTTAACCTGCTACAATTCAGTTTTTTTATTTTTGGTGCAAAATATGACCCCCGCAGACGCTTAGTTTAGAAGATACAGCCATTTTAAAGTTTTGAAATTTGAACTGGCTATAATTCAAACTTTATATTTTTGGTGCAAAATATGACCCCCGCAGACGCTTAGTTTAAAAGATAAAGCCATTTTAAAGTTTTGAAATTTTAACCTGCTACAATTCAGTTTTTTTATTTTTGGTGCAAAATATGACCCCCGCAGACGCTTAGTTTAGAAGATACAGCCATTTTAAAGTTTTGAAATTTTAACCGGCTATAATTCAATTTTTTTATTTTTGGTGCAAAATATGAACCCCGCAGACGCTTAGTTTAGAAGATACAGCCATTTTAAAGTTTTGAAATTTTAACCGGCTATAATTCAAATTTTTTATTTTTGGTGCAAAATATGACCCCCGCAGACGCTTAGTTTAGAAGATACAGCCATTTTAAAGTTTTGAAATTTTAACCTGCTACAATTCAGTTTTTTTATTTTTGGTGCAAAATATGACCCCCGCAGACGCTTAGTTTAGAAGATACAGCCATTTTAAAGTTTTGAAATTTTAACCTGCTACAATGCAGTTTTTTTATTTTTGGTGCAAAATATGACCCCCGCAGACGCTTAGTTTAGAAGATACAGCCATTCTAAAGTTTTGAAATTTTAACCGGCTATAATTCAAATTTTTTATTTTTG